>OV743328.1:7518333-8891666 GCA_928268935.1 Lasiommata megera
AATGAAATTTGGCACGGAAGTAGCTGATACTCTGGTTCAACACAGCATTTATCCCGGGATTCAGCACCTTTCCCTTGGGAGAGGGGATTAAAGTCAAAATGTATATTTAGTTCTAATTCAGTAACGCGTAGGTACTCCTATTTTCTTCATTATTTTTTGTTAAAAAGGTGATATTTTACAGATTATCCTGTAATTATTTCAAGGTTGTCGGTTTAGTAATCCATTGCTTCGTGATTGTAAGACAAACAAACACACATTCGCACAAACTAACTCAAGGTAGACGAAGTCGCAGGCATCAGCTAGTCTAAAATAATGTATTAATTAGATGATGGGGCTGGCACATCTGTTTCGTACAAAATACCCAAATAATATATTTATTTATGATATTAAATTCTTCATTATAAAAAACTAAAATATATAACATGTAGTAAGCGGGGCACAGGACCGCGGTTTGTGAAAATTTTAGATGATAGTAAGTCCAGCTGTGGACATCCATCGTTTGTGATTACGATGAAAACATATAGCGATTACA
Source organism: Lasiommata megera (assembly GCA_928268935.1). Lineage (NCBI taxonomy): Eukaryota > Metazoa > Arthropoda > Insecta > Lepidoptera > Nymphalidae > Lasiommata > Lasiommata megera. Next base: position 7,518,866 of record OV743328.1, read on the forward strand.
ATAATGTTTTTATAATAATCTAAAACACAGAAGAGTCGGGTACTTACATGAAACGAAACAAGACCGAGAATCTGTGTAGATACAGCTAACTTGACAACGTTACGAAATATTTTTCACTGATTTAACACAGAATTTTCACTTTGTATCGGGTGTGTGCGCGTTTCAGTCAACTGTGCATCGATAGGGTGGACGGCGGAGGCGCGCGCTTGCCGTGTTTCGCGACGAGTTATTGGCGCGTTGGGCCGTGCGCGCGCAGCCTACTCGGCCTGCGGCATATCTCTGCAGTGACGTGACGTACGCCAAAACACCGTTCCGTGTTCAGCACGCCAGTAACCACGTCCACGTTTATGGTATATCACCGCCTGAACTCTGACATCCACTATTGCCCAATAGGTACCCACTACACAGCAAACATAAGATGTACCTATGTTTATAGAAAAACAAAAACGGGATTTATTGACTGCTAAATATTAAAAATATCATATATACAAGGTTATGTTCTTTTTTAAATTATCCAATAAGAAAGGGTATATCGAAATTAAACCCCTAAGCGGGTAGGGGTTAGAAGTTTGCATGAAAATCCTGTTTTTGAAGTAAGAGACATAAAACTTCGCCCTTACGTTAAATAAAAATTCTTATGTTAATATCAATTTTTTTTCAAAACTTTCATGGGTAACAGCAAAGTAACATTAGGTAACATTTTATCCACAGCTATGGGGGTAAAATGCGGTTTGATCTATACAATTCCCATGTTTTTAAAATCAGAGACACCAAAATGGATAAAACTAGTCTTTATTCTGTCTTCTTCGTTAACCTTTTTCTTGCCTTTATGCCACGCTATATAGAATCGGCATAACATGTCTTCTTCTTCCACTCGCCTCTATCGGCCGTCACTTCACCACCTAAATCTTTTTTTAGGTTAATCCTACTAATATTATAAATGTCAAAATTGTGTCGGTGTTTGTTACTCAATCACGCAAAAACGGCTGAACAGATTTGGATGAAATTTGGCATACAAGTAGCCTTTGACATGGAGACGACTTTTATCGCGATTCCTTAAGTAGTTCCCCAGGGAAAATTGATAATTGTTTAAGAACTAAGCCCTAGGCAGACAGCTTTGAAATTTGGTATGCTTGTCACCTATGCTATGGAAAAGGACAATATATGCTTCCTATACCGATCTTTCAAACAGATCGCGTGGGAACATTAAAAATTGTTAACGTGTGAAGCTTCAGACCCAACACTGAAGTCCAAGCAGACGAAGTCGCGAGCTGAAGCTAGAACACATGAAAATATAAAAAATGCGAAAGTTTTTGTTTGTTTCCAGTTAAGTTTTGTTCGTCTCAATCTTTTAAAATCTTGTACATACGTAGCCTGCATCCTGGTAGTGGATCCAAGATACTCTTAACGGTACGGTACGGCGCATCAAAAAAACATATAAAATACGGATAAAATTGAGGGCAATAGATTATTATACGTAAACCATATTTTTATCTCCAATCGTATGATACGAATGAAATATCTATGAATGTCTACGGTTTGTCCTAATATCATGGCCAAACCCTAGTTATATCGAAGGCTTTGTGTAATCACTATCATCATTTTTACAGTTCACGTCTTTCATAGAAGCTGAGAACATCCATCTCAGTTTTCATACACATAAAACAGAGGTGAGCAATGCAGGTCCTCCACTAGTAATCTTGTCTTCGTTATCTCATTACCGGTTCGCTATGGGTGAGGTCTAGCTCAGAATGAGTAGGTACCCTTCTCAACTACTGCTCTTAAGTACGGATAGTACAAGTAACAGTATGGGTAAAATCTAGGTTTCTTTATTACCTTTACTTTTGAATTTATAGTTTACCGGGGATCTCGCTCCCCTAGATAGGGAAGCTCATGTCTTAACCCCTAGGTCATCACCGTTAGTTAACTAGTATCGCTGGTTAAATAGTAGCGGTAAATCTCTTGGCGGTACTGCTTCGGTAGGGTAGTTCCATAAATTAAATGTCGTAAGGCAAGAAGTAAGATGTGAGTTAATTTTCCGGTTTAAATCTTAAGGGGTAATCTAAAAAGGCCCGAGTTCAAAACTTCATGAAAAACTAGACTCTTTGAACTCTGCTTTAAGTTTCATGCAATATTCTAATCTGTCTAGTACTTCCTTAAGAAAAAAAAATCCAAAGATTATTTTTAGCGACGCCAACCTTATAGCAAAATACAGCACAAGTACAGTTCAGTAGTTTGAGCTGTGCGTTGAAAGTCAGACGTCTTTTTTCATGTGTTTAATTTTGTCGTTAATATTTACGTGGTAACTTTACGCATGGTTTGTTACAGAACTGGTGGTAATACGAGAAAATGGATAGTACTAATTTTTGGTGGCGCGGATTCTACGCTGCATTAATGATATCCAGTGGTTGAGTCGAATTTTACGCTCCTGCGTAAAATTCGACTTCGAATTCGATTCGATTCGAAAGGATCCAATACAAATATCTGAGAATTCTTACACTATTCATGTAAATCCTGTAGGACCTATTCATTTCTCCGAATATGTCAGGTTAACTAACCTGTAGGCACTTAGGGTATATCCGGGAAGTAAACAACGGGTTCCCCGGGCATCCAGCAAAACCAGCGAGAGGGACATGCCGTTTTGTTCTTTAGTTTTGACGACCTCCGTGGCGCAGCGCGCGCACTTTCGCATTATAAAGTTGGAGGTCTTGGGTTCGATTCCTGGCTCGAGTCTGGTCTGGTGGGAAGCGTCAGCCGTGGCTAGTTATCACCCTTTCGACAAAGACGAGTCGCTAAGCGATTTCATTAAAAAGCAATTAGGAGTATGGTTTATCATACCCCTAACAGGTTAGTCCGCTACCATCTTAGCATCATCATCACTTACCATCAGGTGAGATGCCGTCAAGGGCTAACTTGTGGTGTAATAAAAAAGTATACACCCTTACGGGGGTGGGAATCCCACTTGACCTCGTCCTGCCCAAGACGGACGGACGGATGTAGCCATAAAGCTTTTCCACCACGACAAAAAAAGGGGTAGGTACTGTACTGCATTTTACTGTGCTTTTTCTCAAGACGCAAAATTTCTGTAAGATCGATCAGCGGATAATTGGTAGGTATCAAACAACAAAACTTTCGCACTTAACTATAGTATAAGATTTCACCTACTATTGTTTGTGTGCGGGTAAAAAAGCTGTAATAGCTTAGTGGTTAGGACGTCAACCTCCTAGTCAGAGGTCGGGGGTTCGAACCTGGGCACGCACCTATAATTTTATGTGCGTTTTAAGCAATTAAAATATCACTTGCTTCAACATTGAAAGAAACCTGCATGCCTGAGAGTTCTCCATAATATTCTCAAAGGCGTGTGAAGTCTGCCAATCCACACTTAGCCAGCGTGGTAGACTATGACAAAACCATATTCTTCTCTTTTCAACTTTCAACACCTTCTCATATTGAGAGGAGACTCGCGCTCTGTAGCGAGCCGAGAATAGGTTGATCATGATCATGATTGTGTATTTTGTGGTAGTAGTATGGGTATGTACCACTATTAGGTACCTACACATGTTATACACGGGTAGTTGATTTTAATTGGGTTTTTAATCATGAGGTCCGAGGTCGTTACCCAACTGAGCAGAGTTGCGATAGGACTTTCCGTTATTTCTTATTACAGATCAATTGGGTCACACCAGTATATAGCCCTTTTTAATAAGGGCTGTAAGTATATTGATTGAATAGCTAAACTTTTTTTTATTCGCTTAAAATGTAGAATAACCGATGTCAGAAGAGAAACATCGGTTTACCCTGGAAACTATTTTCGTTATACAAAGATTAGTAAGGCCGATATTAAAACTGTAACTGGAAGATTACATCAAACGTTTTTAAATTTTATCTTCTGGGTAGCTTTCAATATGGAACCAGTAACCGATTTTTATTTGACTTGGTTATCTGTCTCTATCACCCAAAAACTACTGAAAGGATTTAAATATAATTTTTTTATGGTATAAAAACTACACTTATATCGTGATCGGGGTCACACTATTCAGTAACTCTAAATCTAAATATTGAAAAGAAAGCAGAAAACAGAAGCAAAACGGAACCAACGGATTTTTTTTTTTTTTTTTATAATTATAATTTAATTAAATTATAATTTTGTTTTGGTTACTATTAATATCTTATTGAAGCGGTGATAGCCTAGTGGTTAGGACGTCAGCCTCTTAATTAGAGGTCGGCGGTTCGAATCCGGGCACGCACCTCTTAACTTTTCAGAGTTATGTGCGTTTATGAAATGTTAAAATATCACTTGCTTCAACGGTGAAGGAAAACATCGTTAGGAAACCTGCACACCTGAGAGTTCTCCATAATGTTCTCAAAGGCGTGTGAAGTCTGCCAATCCGCACATGGCCATCGTGGTGGACTATGGCCAAATCCTTCTCATATTGAGAGGAGGCCTGTGCAGTGAGCCGAGGATGGGTTAATCAATATTTCATTGATCAGCCACTATTGCTGAAATCTATAGATATTTTGCAAAGATAGCGCTAAAAAGAGACAACCTTATGTTGTTGTAGTAAGGTGAACCTAAGTGCACTGTTTTATAGATCATTCGCTAAGTCATTAATTGTTAGCAATCTTGGATCACTCGTGCCTTGACTCAATCTGTATACGCAGCTCATTGTGAAGCTACTATTTTTAGGCATCAATAAATATTTTTAGAAATCTGTGTACCACAGCATTAGCAATATAAAATGTTTTTTTTTTTTCATTGAGTTAAGCCCTAACTTCAAATGATAATACAGATAACCTGTTAGAGGAAATTGTATCAAATCTTATGGTGATAAGATTTGATACAATTTCCCAGGTGTGGCGGCACATCTTTGTTGTTTTGTTTGAATAAAATCACTTTTACTTGTCCCACAATATAATATACATTATATGCAATGTATGAGTACAACGAAAACACCAATCCTAAAAGGTTTTGAATATTACATAATAATATTAAAAGTTCTTATTCTAATAATTTATGAAATTAAGTCTCAGTACTTCTCAGGCATATTTCAGTAAGTTTTTGAAATACTTATTAGCAAGTCCTATTTACTAGGCCTATAAATTTTTATACATTACTGAACACTTCATATACATTGGCTCCAAGGATTTTTAGTTTCTCATTTAATGTAAGTTGATGTGTAATTAAATCTGGAATGTTATTGGAAATATTTTTAGTTATAAGTTCATTAACAACTGGTAATAGTTTAACAAAGTGCATGTCAACTTTGTTAACATCAACAAATGGATCTGTATTCCCTCCCAATTTCAATGCTCCATTTGTAACAACAACATCTTCGAGTACTTCTAGATGGTTCTTTTTTGTTGGCACCCATTTTGAAGCAAATAAAGTAGCAACTTGATCTACTACTGTAGAAAAATTACTGCTTATTGCTGACATAGTTACTGATATGACCTCATCACTTTCTAAAATATCCATTGTCTCTTTGACAATGGTATCAAATTTAGCTTCATTAATTTCAGTATGGTTAACCAAGTAGTGCACCATTTTCTTGATTGGATCTCCATTGTTTGTGTCTGTGCACAGAATAGTTTGTATAGACCAAAACACTTGTTCAACTTCTTGCAGTGTAATTTTCTTTTTCAAGGAAATTGGTTCAACAACTCTTTTCACAGCCTTTTCAATTTGCCGCACTAAGTCTTCTACACCTGAACCTACAAAGTGGTGACACAGTGACAAGTATTTTGCTTGCAAATCACTATCAATAAGTGGTTCATCTTCATGCATAGAATCCCTATATAGATAGCCTCCAATAATATTCAATTGTACTCTCAATGTGACATTAAGGATAGATAATGCATAGATTAAGACACAAATCCTAGTAAAAATCATAATCTTCATCTGTTCCCATAGTGCAAGTTTATTATTGGATTTATCTTGTAACTTCTGAACTATTTCTTCTGTATTCAGAATGCCCAAGATACTCTCTGAGACAATCTTGGAAAGTGTAAGTATTGTTTGATTACAGGTTCGCTCTGTGCTTTCAAAATGCTGTTTCTTGCGAGTCATATCAAAGAATTTTTTTGCTTCTTTTTCTTGCCATTCTCTGAGTTTTTTTTGAGCATAGCTCATAAGTAAGTACAGAGATCCAAATACTGCACCTGTCACTAAGAACTTTCGCTTGTGACGCACTAAGAAATTTTTAATGCTAGAGAACATTTTGAACCCTTTTTGAAATTAGATTACTCAAATTCTAGTGGCGCATCGGATCTGTATTTTGTTGTGTTCATAAGACGTTTTGTGATAAATGTGGTTGAGTCTATAAATCTTTCAACACAGTTCATAATGCATAGTTCAGTTTTTGAATCTATACGAATTAAAGGCCGTCCCATACAAGTTTCCCAGCATGTATCTGTGAGACCGTGAACGAGAACCTGTAATTAAATTTTTATTTAAAATGTTTGTAAATCAATGTTTCCACTTCAGAGGATTGATATGTTTCTAAACATTCTTGTACCTGGTTGTTATGAGGGTGAAAGTAGAATCATTTGAAAGCTGATATTTAAACAATTGATGTTTGAAAATTATGTGTTTTGGCAATATAGATTCACTCATCTGTGTTTTTTTAATTTGTTTTATTTTTAAAGAACTTTTATAAGTTACCTAAATGTAAACAACATTGTTACACACTTCTCCTATATATTGAGCCTAAATACTCCCTAAAAGTTTGATAATTTAGGAGAAAAACTTCCAAATCTATGTAATTTCATAACTACCTTCCACCTATTTCGTGTTTTCCTGACAGTTTACACTGTACAAATAAATCATCTTTATAAAAAACACAATGAGTGTATAATAATTGCAATTTTTAGTGATGATTATAAATTATGTAGTAATGATTACCTTTTTATCATGTTAAAAAATATGTACCAATTCTCTGATATATAGGCTAGATAGATTTAACATACTTCTTTATTCTTGCCTGAACAACTTCTATTGTAGTAATATAAATTTAAAAGTGATTCTGTTTAAGTATATAGCATCACAGAGACAAGACAGATGTGAGGACGGACGGACAGATATATATAAGATATTTTTAACTCAATAAATAAGATCCCAGCCACATAATCCAGAGGAATTTCACAAGTATCAGTTAATAGTGCACACATGCTATTCTAAGCTTTACCTAGCCCTAAATAATCCTTATTACTTATTAAGTTTAATCCAAGGCCATGTTTACATTAATGAATGTTAACATAAAGCGGTACTATTCAAATAAATTATCTTATTTCTTTCTGTTTTCTTAATTTCTAGATTGTAAAATACGCTAGGTTTTTGTACTTTAAAATAAATATAGCCAGTTTATTAAATGTATGCTTATACTGGCTGAAAATCCCATTCTACTTTAAGCTTGATAAATTATAGAAAATAGGGCAAAGGTCAAATATTATTAGGGTTGGATTTAGAATCGTGCGGCAGGAGTTTCGGGGAGAAAGATGTTTTATTCGGTAGAGGTTTGGTCCCCGATTGTCACAATAGCACTCGCATTACAAGGTAATTCACTTTTTTCGAGAAAACCAAAAAAAACTAACATAACCTAAAAATAGGTAAAACATCGAAAAAATAATGCAATATTACGGGAGAGCTAGATAGCATATATAATTTTGTATAAGTGCAACAAGGACGTAAGATCATGTCAAAGACTAGTGTCACGTGGTCTATGCTCTCTGTCAACTGTCAAATCATAATATGACGAACTACTAATTTCTAATGGTAAGAAAACTTCACACTTGGAAACGACATGAGCTGATGTAGGTCGAATAGTGTGACAGAACCAAATTGGCCAACCCCTACTCCACGTAGTCTTGTCTGCCCTACCCCTAGAGTGTTTTTATGAAGTGCGAAGCCAGAAGCTCGCGAAGGAGGTCCTGAATGAAGCGAGCCTACGAGGCAGAGTGGAGCGAAGAGGGGAGGTGGCGAGCGGAGCGAGCCGGCGACCTTCGTAGCGAAACGAAGGTCGAGTAGGTGAAGCTGAATGAAGGGGCGACGGAGCGAGTCGTCTGGCGTAGCCCATTTGATTTGTAGCTCTCCCGTAATATTGCATTATTTTTTCGATGTTTTACCTATTTATAGGTTATGTTAGTTTTTTTTTGTTTTCTCGAAAAAAGTGCATTATCTTGTAATGCGAGTGCTATTGTTACAATCGGGGACCAAACCTCTTTCTCCCCGAAACTCCTGCCGCACGATTCTAAATTTTAACCACAGACCACAAAAAAATAAAAATACTGTGACAGTAGTCTTTGACATTATCTTACGTCCTTGTTGCACTTATACAAAATTATATATGCTATCTAGCTCTCCCGTAATATTGCATTATTTTTTCGATGTTTTACCTATTTATAGGTTATGTTAGTTTTTTTTTGTTTTCTTGAAAAAAGTGAATTACCTTGTAATGCGAGTGCTATTGTGACAATCGGGGATCAAACCTCTACCGAATAAAACATCTTTCTCCCCGAAACTCCTGCCGCACGATTCTAAATTTTAACCTATTATTACACTTATGTAAATGATTCATTTTGGTAGTATCCAAGAAACTCCATCCCAACATATAAGGAAAACGCGGTTAATTAATAATACGTTATATTACATACCTATTACACCTAAATACAAAGATTACAACAAATGATAGTCACCTGAAATCTTTGTTTTTGTGTCTCTGTAAGAATAAAGTTTTCTAGCTGTGGGTCTACACGCTCTGTGTCACTCATAATCAATCGGAGAATATAATAGTCGAAGGCTTTCCTCTACTTCTACAAGGATTTTTTTTTAATTAAATTTGCTTTAATTGAAATAACAACGCCACCGCATTTGATTGAAAGCAAAGCAATGAAAAGGAGTTATGTCATTGTCATTTAAGGATGGTTTATAATTTACTCCTTTCAGAAATGGCAAAGATCAGTAGCCACACAGCCTATTCAGTCGTATTACATTGTCATTTGTTAAATCATTGTCAAATTAGAATTCAAGTTAAGTTAAATTCCAACCTTTTAGAATAGTTAGTTATATTTATAATGTTAGTTATATTTAACTATTATTTTACAATATTACTAACTGGGACAAGAAGCTAGATAACCAAATAAAGTACTCTGGTATGTGCCGATCATCGAGTTACGAGGCTGAAAAATAGAGTTAAGGACGTATTATATAGACTATTATTATTAGTAAGACCACCGCACAGAAAATATGGATTTTTAAACTTTGTACTATAAATTCTTTGATATAAATATACATATAAACTAGTTCTTCTATTGTGCTCGCAAGTCGCAACTTCACAAGGTTTTCAGATATAAGTAGGTAATGTGACTTTTTTCCCCTTCCACCGTATGGGAAAAAAGTGAAGGTCCCGGTCAAGCTACTCATTTTTTTATCATACGAGGAAACGACAATTATTAACTCTCCTAATTATTATATATAAATAATAATGATGACTTTTTAGCTAACGTCATCGTCGGTTAGGATAAGGGATTTTGTATGAAATTAACAGATGTGACGTTAAGACGTTTGATGTAATTTTTTATTTATTTGAATCAATGATTGGTTATCCGCTGACGTGATTTTATGATTTTTTAAGTCCTTTTATTTAATAATTCGTTAGAAATAATTTATTTTTGACATACCAATCCCATACCATCTTCATCCCAATTGGTAAATAAAAAAATATGTGTGTTGATTCACGACTTTATAAGTGTGAGTGATCGATACTCAATCGATTTTTTTGTCACAACTCTATTTTTATTTCATCCAAAACTGTCAACACCAGTTTACTCCAGTCACTAGTGAATTATTGATTATAATATAATCCCGAATCTGAAGTTTAATGTCAATTGTTAAATTCTAATTTTATGTATTGAAAACAAAGGTGACGCATTCAAATAATTCTAAAATGCCTTTAGATGAAGAATGTTTGGTGGAATCAAATATTTGGAAGTTCTTTGACTACAGTTCTGTAGTGGGATACACCCTAATCATTCCAAGCATTGCCGTGGGAAATGTTGGGCAGCTCACTTGTGACTTGCTAATTTCATCGCTTAAAATGGAAAAAATTGCGTCGATATATTCTCCGGCACAAATTCCTGTGATTGGATACGATTCTTACGATCTCAAGTCTAGTAGTCTTTCGACGGCTAGTGATCTTTATAAGTATGATCCACTAAAAATTATGGTTTTACAGATGAGAGCACCTCTTTCTCGTAAATATGCAAGAGGTTATCTGATGGACTTAATCACCACATTTAAAGATAGCAGCGTTGCAAATGTAATAATATTAACCAGTAGCTTTGCTCATGAGAATAAGCAGATATTGAGTTCACCTTTTAGATTTTTTGCAAGCGAAGGAAATCCTATTACTGAGAATATAAGAAAAGCAAAACTTGTAGAACATGAGAAAAATACTCTCTACGGTGAAGTGAAGATATTTGGGTCAGATTTTGCAAGTTCACTTTACTTGATATGCCGATGGAAACGCGTACCGTGCGTGATATTGTATAAATATTGTTCTGAAGGTGATAATATACCAGATGCTTATGATATGATTCAAATTTTGGCAAAGTTGATTCCAATGTTTAATGATGATAAGGACTTGCTTTCACAGTTAAAACAACCAGTTTCTTGGAATTTACTGTTTGGTGGACCACCCCCTAAAGATATCTATTAATGTTTCCTCAAAGTTTATAATTGTATAAAATACATATTCATACTTCTTTTTGTAGTTTTATTTGGGTGCTAGAAGAAATACACCTTTTCATTCTTTCTTACTGAATTGTTTTGACAGCCTATCTAGGAATTGGTTATCTCTTGTATATACTAACCCTCAGAAATCTACTACCTAGCTAGACTATCTTCATTACTTTAGAAAAGTAGACTGTACAGCTAGGTATCCTACTAAGAAAGAGGTCAACCACACCCTTAAATAAGCTGGAGAAGAATGACAATGATGAACAATTTATATCTCTTTTTGACAATACTATTTTACTACTAAACGCGCACGCAAACACTTATTTTAAAATGGGTAGGTATATCATTAATAATGAGGTCACAAAGCCTACACCCTCAATGTACCGTAATAAAATTTTACTACACGAGCGGACAGCGGCCCTAACATCGACAATTTCGTGGTATGGCCGATTTTCACTCATTTTAATAAAACCGTCTGCATAATGAATTTTGTACGCAGTATGTTTGTTCCCGAAATAGGTACGAAACAACAAACACGTTGGATGCTTTCCAACACAGGTGACTTTATAAGTAAGCTTGATAAAAGATAATTAATTACTTGTGGATCACTGGTTTGCAGAGAGGATAGTAAGTATGGGTCTTTATGATAGAAAAACTATTCTTACTCTATTCTAATTTCTTATACACAATTAGAAAGTTGATTTATTTTATAGATAGAACTAATTTGTTATATATTTTTGTGATTGTATTTTATGAGGTAGACGAAGGACCGTGTCTGGTGGCGTGCCTCGGAATGGCCTATGTCCAGCATGGCGTCATAGGCGTTTCTATAGGCTGATTGATTGATTGATTGATTGATATTTTATCGGAATAACAAACCGGTTTATTCACTAGCAAGCTATAACGGGTATGGAAAATTTGTGAGTGAATACTTATCTACAGCGGACCTTTTTGACGACATCGGCAGTAGGTATTTTATTGATAGAAGTTATATAAAACAAAAGGAAAGGCGGACCAGTGTGCAGTGACCGTCTGACCATTCGATATAGATATTCGATCTCGTTCGCCCTCGTTCGTTTTGATCTGTATAGGCATAAAGATGAACCCTCATCAAATTTTATTTAAAAATAAGAACGGCCCTACGTGTGAGATTAGTTTAGCTTTAACTGCCTTCAACCGACTACTAGTACGGTCTGATTTTATATCTACTGTCGACAAAAATCATTTTCTTTATATATGGTTGTATCCTTGCATTTATGAATATAATGAATAAGCAGATACACGTAAAGTTTTCGACTGTTTGGTTTGGGCAGTTAATGTAATTAGTAATTGACAGGCAAATCCTGAGCTTTTTGTTGGAATTCATCTTAGTAACCATACACGCGGTGATAGCCTAGTGGTTAGGGCGTCAGCGTCGATCAGTCTGGTCGGTGGTTTGAATCCGGCACGCACCTCTAACTTTTCGGAGTTATGTACGTTTTAAAAAAATAAAATATCACTTGCTTCAACGGTGAAGGAAAACATCGTGAAGAAACCTGCACGCCTGAGAGTTCTCCATAATGTTCTCAAAAGGCGTGTGAAGTCTGCCTATCCGCAAATGGCCAGCGTGGTGGACTATAGCCAAACCCTTCTCATATTGAGAGTAGAAGACCCGTGCTCTGGAGTGAGCCGGTAATGGGTTGATCATGATGAACCACAAACGTAAACTTAGTCATTACTAGCAAGATAAATACTGAACATCATTATTTACGTGACGTCTTTGAAACATAAAATGTGTTAGCGCTTTAACTGCGGCGAGGGCAACGCAAGTGTTATAAATTGTTTGTTATCGTCCAGGCCATAACTCTTTTATGGCCGCATAAAAACGAACGTTTTCTATCGTATAAGAGATCGCCATACTTATAATATATATCGCCGCACAAAGCTGTTGGCGAACGCGAACAAAAAGAGCAATTGATGTTCCTTTTTTCTTATTTACGAAGTCAAAACTTACTTTGTTTGCCATTATAAGTAGAAAGTGTAGGTTGGCTATTGGCCTATATTGGCGAAGGGTGCACGATCGCCGCCTGCCCCCTTGACGAGGAGCTCCGGGTGACGGATGAGAGGGATCCCCACCCGTCGAGCCTTATCCTCGGGTCGTGAGGCTCGTCCAATGGTCCTGGCGCGCCTCGGACGGAGTTAGGGGGCCTCCATCATAGGCCCCCCGTGGAGGGTCTGCCTCGGCGGACGCCGCTGTCTGGGTTGCGGTCGAGTGCACAAGTGTTCCCGTGACCCAGCCACCAGGCGACGCGAAGGAACATCGCTGGGTTTTAGTGGGTATTCTGGTCGTTGTCTTGCCGCCAGGGAGTCCCACATACCCCGTCGGAAGCGGCGCAGTCTTGCCTGCATCGCTTCCGGAGGGGATGCGTAAACGCATTTCCCAGCGGAAAAAAAAAAAAAAAAAAAAAGGTTGGCTATTGGCCTACCTAAATATGCGATAGGTAAAGTACCTACTTATCTTTTGCAATCATGATTAAGTACTAATAGCAGTATTACCACAAATCCTTCATTGTTACAACCCCTTTCTTTTCAACTTAACATAAGAATGATAAATAAGGCTTTGAAATAGTACCTATTCAGTTTATTTTGGAAAATAGCAACTGCTTTTTGTCGGCGATCGGTTGTTTCGGTCAGTGGTTTTAGTACAGATCTACTGATTTTTAAAAACTGCCTGTAATGTACTCGAAACCTGTTAACTTTGATAATGATTATTATACATGACATCATATTTGTTCCCATTAGTAGCTAAGCAGGTATTACTATGTAGGCATGTTGAAAGCTTATAAACTAGGCTACCTATGGCAGCGTTTTATTTGCGATATCTTTTTGTCAAATGTTCCAAAAAATGAGATCAAAATAGCTTTCTTTGTTCATGTAAACCTAATACAGGCATCTATCAAGCGTTAATATATATAGGTATATTTTCCATTTTTTAAATTCGTACGGTTATGGTGATAACTATGTTCGTGAACTAAAAACTAACGCTAAAAACTTCCAAACACGCGCAGGTCTAAGAAGCCCACAACAAACTTAGCCACGAATTACACTGGATCTCGATGCAGTGGAGACGAAGTACAGAAAATGTAAAGTGCACAGATGATAAAAAATGAGTCGCAATAAGAACTTGTATACCTAAAAGCTGCAAAGGACTTTTATCCAGCACTAGCAGTCCATTGTAATTAGGCACTTCTATACCTCTTTGTGTCCATTAGGTACGATTAGTGGACAAGTATAATCCTATTTCAGAGTGCCTCAATTCCCTGCATGTTAATATTCAGGCAGTGTGATCCGATTTGTGTCGCCGGAGCACATAATGCCCGCGCTGATTAATATTTCGTCCACGATTCTGGCTTACAAGTACGTATATATAATGTAATTGAAATATAAACGATTTCGTGCGGCCACTAATTTTTGCCTAGGGTTCGTTTCAACAGTATTTTATTCCAAGTGTTTGAGTAGGAACATCTTTGCACCTTCATTCTTATATATCGTTAAGTTTACTCTTAGTTTGGCTCTGTCGAACGTAGTCACAACAACTTGCATATAAGTTGTGAGAATAGGCAATATCCTTTTAGCAACTTCGGCCCTCTTATCGGAACATATCGTTGCTGTCCATCATGTTCGTCATGTTTCCTACTTGTTAAGCGATCTGTATCAAATTAAAAAAATATCAGGTTACGATGCCAATGATACGATGCAGATTTATCAGATACTTTAATAGATATACAATATTTTCTTCTTTGACCTGGGCCCCATTGGAACTTTCTTAGCTTTAGTTTTAAGTGTAGTGTAGTTATCAGCATCACATAAATAAAAATAATGAAAAATATATTATATATGAACGCTTCATAGATGCCTGTAATATATTTACATGAATAAAGCTATTTTGATTTTTTATATTCATCTTTTTATTGATTAGTGCTTTTTTTCATGCCTCACCCAGTTAGAAAGCTAATCAGCTTAAAAGGGAAAAACTCAGTATAATATTTTCGTGAAGCGGTGATAGCCTAGTGGGTAGGGCGTCAGCCTCCTAATCAGAGGTCGGCGGTTCGAACCCGGGCACGCACCTCTAACTTTTCGGAGTTATGTGCGTTTTTAAACAATTAAAATATCACTTGCTTCGACGGTGAAGGAAAACATCGTGAGGAAACCTGCACGCCTGAGAGTTCTCCATAATGTTCTCAAAGGCGTGTGAAGTCTGCCAATCCGCATATGGCCAGCGTGGTGGACTATGGTCAAACCCTTCTCATATTGAGAGGAGACCCGTGCTCTGTAGTGAGCCTGTAATGGGTTGATCATGATGATGATGAATATTTTCGTTATTGACATAAGAATTGAACGTTGTCATATATGCTCTTATATATATTATACAATATGCTCTTTGATATTTACGCTTTTAAAAATTTAGTCTGCGTTTGTAACTACGACATCGTTCTCCCCATTGTTCTCATTTGAATATTTACAGGCTGCATAATTTACAATGTGTATGTCCGAAATATATATTTTGTCGGACCGGCTACGATGTAAATAGGATGAAAGACTTGTTCCTTTTCATTCAAATTTATTAAATTTTTCTAAAGAAAGATATTTATGCCAAAACTCTTTCGGCCTGTCATGAACAATTCTTTTAAAGGTAGTAACTAACATTATGAATGAGTACTAAACCGACGACCTGGAAATAATTACAGAATAAACATTAAATTATCTGCTTTCTAAGAAAAAAAAAGAATATATGAAATTGGAGTACGCGTTAATGAATTATAACTAAATACACATTTTGACTTTCATCCGCTCTCCCAAGGGAACTCTATGTTGAACTCCGGGATAAAATCCCGGAATTCAGCATCCTATATGTTGGACCGGAGTATCAGCTATTGCTATACATAATTTCATTCAAAGCCATCCAGTAGTTTCAGCGTGATGCGCGGCCAAGATATGATAAATTACGTCATGATACACCTAGTCATGGGCTTTAGTGGAACAGAAAAAAATTGCTCATTCATCAAGAAGGAATATAACAATTTTTGGATTCATCAATAAACTCTGAATCTGAGACTGCAAGATAATCCTTGGGTGACAAAATGAGAGGGCATCGAGCATAGTTATTTGTTCATCGGTGTACCTACCTCGTTTTGTGCAAGTTTTAATTGGATCAATGCAATGAGCCCTGGACAACTTATGAGCCGAAGCTTTTGGTTTGGAACATTTTCTAAAGTTGCCGCAAAGTTGTGACAACTTGTTATCTTGATAATCCTCGAGCACCTCCCCACTGGAGCGCAACTAAGCACTGAGCATAGTAATTATTTGCTCCGTGGGCTAAGTTTGAGTTTACTGTCACGTAAGTTTCAATGCCTACCTGCTGTAGTGACCAGTAAATTTTTGTTTAAAGTTTATACTTAACAGTCATTACGAATTTGTGGCAATTTTGTATGTACTTTTACATTTTTGAGAACCCAATACATTCCTTCCTTACACATATAATTTACAATCAAATGAAGTAATGTTGGTGGCGTTTTCTTTGTCAAGTAATAAAGAAGGTTTCAGGGATTTAGTTGAGATAATAAGCTAAAGTAAAGAGTTGGATCTGTTACGCCCAATAATATTATCATCTATAAATCCGCATATCTACATACGCGAAGACCAAAATTTACGTTTATTTACGTTTTTTAGGCTTACTGCGCGGGCGGAAGAGTGTGAGAAATGGGAGTTTAAGTTTAGGCATAGGTATGGCTACTGGAGTCCAAAATGTCATATATTAATGGAATTCAAACCACTGAGCCAATACAGTTTTCCTTGTTAAATTTTAGCGATGTAACTATTAAGATGATGACGTATTTATGTCGGTAAAAATTATAGCTAATAATAAAAAGACTCCCATTCCCAATCTATCATCTACGTAATTATAAAATTTGTTCTGTTGCTACATTCTACAGTGTTTTTAAATTTACATATACATACTCGTAATTTTATATCGATATTTTTAGTTTGTATCGAATGTCACTAGGCGTAAGAATGCTAACGAAAAATGAAACCAGATTAAGTTAAATTCAAATTCAAAATAATCTTTATTCAAATAGTCCTTAAAAAGGCACTTTTGACGCGTCTATAATATACATAGTAGTTATTTCATGGTGATAACTATATTCGTAAACTTAAAACTAAAGCGTTTGGAACCCTCCTAGGGTTCCAAACGCGCCCCGGTCTAAGAAAAAGCCCAGTTAGGTTTAGTACATTGCCTGAGTCAATTCGTGTTGAACTTTTTCGTCTGATTTTTCATAATATTTGTCGATTTAATTATATTAGTAGTGTTTTCAAGATCTATTTTTAATACAGAAAGTTTGTTATTTTATTTTTAACACATCACAGTAAAAGCAAAGAAACGCTCGCATTCGTATTCTATACGCGGCAATATGCGACCCGATTACGGGTAAATGTGCGTAAGAACAAGCGAGCAAATGAAGGCCATTATCTAATATCTCTTCGATGAATAATGGGGGAGAATGGGCATTTGGATACGGAAATTGCCAATTAATGTATCGTTCCTAAACCCCCAGTCCCGTTCCAAACTCGGGTCTTTTTTTCGGGAGATTTATTTATCGCAGCTCGGAATATATTAAACTTATCTATAAATAATTATGTATATGCATTATCTTGTCTCCCGCAATGCGGATATCGTGATTTTCTCAGATCAAGGTCCAATTAGTATCTACTGTATTTCATTATAGAATTTTAATGTTGTTTTCAAGTGAATTTGGTCAAAGTTCAAATTTTGATTTCCGGGTCCAGATAAGAAATGTGGGTGGGTATGGAGTTTTTTTTTATGAATAAAGCCTCACTAGTAATAAAGGCAAAGTAAGAAACGACGTTGGCCACCAAACGTAGCTTGAAGACAAAGTTATGCCAGCTTTCGTCAAAAATCGCCAGTCCTCGTTTGTGCAGCGTAAACCCGAAGCTCTTAATATCTCTCTTAATGTATAATTTAAAAGACATATGACCATCAGAACACGTTGTTTTGTTATATAATAAGATGAATTTGGCATCGACAAAAGATTGATAGTTCCGATGGATCCAAACGGTATAATTGAAAACTTTCTTGGTATTTTAAGCGATAAACATTTTATTCTGTTGACTGCCAACATTAGAAACAACTATTCAGTACTTAAATTTAAAAGAAATAGGAGCCACAGAAACAAGAAAAAAATTTCAATTCAAATAATCTTTATTCAAATAGTCCTTTACTTAAGGCACTTATGACGCGTCAATAATTTACATAGTAGTGATTTAATGGTGATAATAACATTCGTAAACTTAAAACTAAACTATGAGGGTTCCAAACGTGCCCCGGTCTAAGAAGAACGAAGTGAGATTAAAAGAGCACTATCTATCTGTTTCATAATATTATATTTAACATTCATTTATTATTATTAGTTTCCTTTATATATATATTTTTTTTTTTATTTTTTTATATATTATATTTTAAGTATGTTTATTTATTTATATATATTATATTATATCATATATATAAATATGTGTTATTTTATTATTATTATATATATATTTTTTTTTTCTTTTTTCAAATTATCTAAATATATTTTTGTATGTAGTTTAAAATACCTTGTTTGACCTATCCCACTTTATAAATTCACCTTACTCACATCTAAGGGTAGCTGGAAGAGATCTCTTATAGAGATAAGCTTTCCTTTGTATACTTTTATACTTGTGTTTGATATCACAAATTTGGTACATAAATAATAAAAATAAATAAAAATAAAAATAAAATAAATAAAAGAACCCCACAACAAACTTAGCCGGTTTTTTTTTCGTTTTCACCATCTCACATAATCAATAATAAATTATAGTACCTATGGAGTTAGAGCAATTCACACCAGGCTTTTTTTTATAAAACCTCCGAACTTATTGATAGACTTCTCCAAGATATCAATAGGTAATTTATTACATCAGGTGCGATTACTGGTTTCCACAATATTCTAGTCAGCAACGTTTGGGAAGTATACAACGGGTCCCCCGGGCGTCCAGCAAAACCAGCGTGAGGGCCATGCTGTGGTGGTTTTTACTTCGTGTATACCCCCTACGGGGTGGGAGTCTCACATAACCTCATCCTCCCCAAGGGACGCAGGTGGCCATAAAGGTTTTCCACCATGACAACAAAAAATAAATAAAAAGCTTAACTTTAAATACATTTTTTTTATCCTCTACAAGTTAGCCCTTGACGGCATCTCACCTGATGGTTAGTGATAATGCGGTCTAAGATGGTAGCGGATTTACCTTTTAGGGGTATGGTAAACTAGTTGGTTTTTACACGACATTGTGCCTACACGCTAAATCGCTTGGCGACACATCGGTAGCGTGGTAACTAGCTACGGCCGAAGCGTCCCACCAGACCAGACTCGAGTTGGAAATCGAACCCAGGACCTCCAACTTCAAATTTTTAATAGGATCCTTATCAAACAAAACAAAGACTACAGATACATTACTTGCTGATAATAGGATCTGTAACAAACAAAACAAGAGACAATAATCCACTCGATTGCCTGGCAATCCACTGAGTGACAGCTTGTTGCCATTAACATGATATTGATAAATCCAGTTATATCATCCGCTAATTATTATAGCAAATAAATTTAACTTATCACCGCTCGTTTTGTGAAGGACATGATAAATTTGAAAAGAACGTAAGCGGAAATGTATGTGAAGTGGGGAGTTTGCGTTGTCCATCGAAATGTTCTCAAGAGATTTGGTACTGCTGTCAGCCACAGCATCTCTGGTACGGCAGTTGCCTACGGGACGTAGCTGGAGACGCTACGCGCTCGGCTACGTCGTAGCAAATACAACATACGACTTTTGCCGGTTTGTGACAAAAATATGCGTTAAGTGTCCAATACTAGTGTTGACCTGTCATTTCGCAAACTTATTTGTTTGACACCTAATTACTTGAATTATATATAAATATCGTGAATGGATCTGGGTAATTACTTGAGTAATTTGATTAACTAAAATTTTAAGCTTTAATTCCGTACGGTATCACCGTTTGAATTCATAATAAGTATCGATTTAACCGCAGTTTGAAGGAAGGGAAGAATTAAGAATTACTTAATTATAAAAAAATACAATGGTAAAATTAAACGATTCTTTTGTTTAGTTTTTATTGTAGCTCATATTGTTAATACACTCAGTATATCGGTAAATATTTTGCCAAACGACATTCAACAAACTAAGCTACAAAGTTGCTAAAATTTTTGGACAGTGGAAGCGTTTAAGTTAATGTTCCTATCGATGCGGCGTAAATTTGCTAAATTATGCCCGTTGATGCGAAAATTATTCACCAATCTTTTTTAGGCACTTCTCCAAACATAAGTGAGTAGTCGATTAAAGTAAATTACGTTGAGTGAACTGAAAGTAAATGAAAGGAAACATGTTTACGGTTTTATGTATTGTATCTCTATTTGTGGCCGATGTGTGGACTGGGACTTTACAGCACAAAGGTGAGAATTAAAAATCCACATAGCAATATCCATTGTGACCTATATATACTAGGTATTATTATACCATAATACTATGTAGTATCTTTAAATTTATATTACTTATCATAATCCTCGTTATTTTTTACTAAGTTTTGGACGTAGCTTCACCAGCGTCGTTATCCTAACATCGTTCTCGGGTTTGTAACAACAAAACTGTCAGATTTTAATACATGTGTTATTATTTTACCCTCTTCTTTTCTTAGGGAATAAATGTTCACAAATCTTTACTTAGCATCTGCGTTGTAATAGCTATCTGTTTTTTTTATTTCAGTCCTCTTCTTTTTATTAGTTTGAGCTGTGCGTTGATAGCTCAAACAGTCTAGATCAACTCTTTCCATTTATGTATACAGACAAGTTCTTTCATATACGTCGAAGACTAGCTTCTGCTCACGGCTTTTCCCATGCAGCCTACAGGAAACAAATGTGATTTTTCTAAGAAACAAACATTAGAAATCAAGTCCAAGTAATATCTAATCTAATATAAGAATGTATGCAAGAAAACAGATATATAAAAAAATCTGATACAAAAGGCGGTCTTATCGCTTAGTAGCGATGTCTGCCAGGCTTAGGATAATCAAATATGAGGTAAAAAAATGGGGGTGTGCATAATTATAAACAATATACATATGAAATGGTTACAAATAAAAAAATAAGAGATCGTCAGTGCTAGTATGAAATAGTTCCACCGGACAATAAAGAATATAAGTGGTACATTACTATTTATTGAACCTCTAAAAGCCTTGTTCAAGCTGTGATAGCGTAGTGGTGAGGACGTTCGCCTCCTAATCAGAGGTCGGGGGTTCGATTCTGAGCACGTAATATGTGGGCGACGGTAATCACTTAAAATCGGGGGGGGGGGGGGGCGATATAATAAAAAAATGTTCTTCTCCCTTATTGCTTATCACCTTAGTATCGAGTAGGCTACTAAGTGTTTATCCATCTGTTACTTCACGAGCTGTTACTCCTAAGTCCGCGCATAATCCGTTCATAATCGGTCTCCAGGATGTAAGCTATCCATAGGGATGGCTTGAGGGAAAACATGTGTTCAACACATGTTTTGTTACGGCAATTGGAACACAAACAGAAACCCTTGCCAATTGTTAAGCATGGATATTGTTTTCCTCATTTTGATTTCCCAATTACTTTATGTAATCGTAGCTACATTTTATTATATCGTTATTGCACTTATATTTTGGCCAAACTCTATTCTGTTTCCTGACTGAGAATTCGTTCATTAACATACCTTTGTGTCGATATTTAATAGAATTATGGATACGTTAAAAACGTCATAGCTAAATATATCATCATCATGCTCAACCCTCACTACAGAACATGGGTTTCCTCTCAATATGAGAAAGGTTTGGCCATCGTCCACCACGTTGGACATGCGCGGATTGGCAGACTTCACACGCCTTTGAGAACATTATGGAGAACTCTCGGCGTGCAGGTTTCCTCACGATGTTTTCCTTCACCGTTAAAGCAAGTGATATTTTAATTTTTAACCTATAAAACGTTAAATAAAACTATTTGTTTTTACTATTGATTCAGTCATTAGCTTTTGCATGCACCAATCGTTTTAAGCTCTTATTATAACTATTCTCATGGTTCCCTTAATAGCAAAGACGGATATAGTGCTTAGACCCTGTACGCTGCTCTAATGTGGGTGGGCAGGTTTAGAAACAGAAGTACGATTTGTAGTCAATTATTATAATGAGTGTGAATTAAGCGGTGATAGCCCAGTGGTTAGGGCGTCAGCCTCCTAATCAGAGGTCGGCGGCTCGAATCCGGGTACGCACCTCTAACTTTTCGGAGTTACGTGCGTTTTTAAAAAACAATTAATAATATCACTTGCTTCAACGGTGAAGGAAAATATCGTGAGGAAAGCTGCACGCATAAGAGTTCTTCATAATGTTCTCAAAGGCGTGTGAAGTCTGCCAATCCGCACATGGCCAGCGTGGTGGACTATGGCCAAATCCTTCTCATATTGAGAGGAGACCCGTGCTCTGTAGTGAGCCGGTAATGGGTTGACCATGAATCATGAATTATAATGAGTGGGCAGTGTCAGAGGTAGGGTTGATTGCTGACAGAAAAAATTGAAATCTCCATAATTAGCCACTAATCCAATTACGGATTAGTTTAATGTCATGATCAGTCATCAAGACTGCAACTAGGTCATGCCCTCGTCACTACTCTCGCTCCACAAACATATCATATTGAAGTAAACTTACGATGTATACATTTTCGTCTACAGTCTAGACATAAAAAGAGCAGCTTCTTTGCAATTAAAGAGATTCGAGAGTGCTTATTGAATAAAGTATGATTAGTCGCCCAAGAATAAGTCAATTGTGACTTGAAAAGCATAACATTTTCTATCGCTATGTCTATAATGCCGATAGGTATTATGGTTAATGAAAGTTTTAAATGTTGAAGATAAAAGTTCTTTCAAAACAAAGCAAAATCTTCGTACGAATATAATGAAATTTATTTTTGATTGATGCTCAGTTTCTCGAAGTGAGCGATGACGCGAGTTATGCTCAAAGTATCTATGTGATCCAATCAGAAATTCAGATATCCGTGGAAGAACCCAAGCTAAAGTGGCAAAATAGCTCGTAGAACCAAGACATTGAAGTCCCAAGATTGACCTAAGAAAACGCTGTTTTGGTAGACCCTGAATATGTTACACAGACTACATCAAACTCTTCAAAAGACGTATGTCCAACAGTAGACGTCCATTGTGTGTCTCCACTCTTGAGCATCCCTATACAGAAGTTAAGATACATTGGCATCTTTCCAATGGGCTGCAAATCGCGAGGAAGTGGTTTAGCTAGAAAATTATAATCATTTGGCAAGCAACCACAAGTGAGCGTGTACTGAGATAGTTCTGTCGCAGAGCACAGATATCTAATAAAACAGTTTAACAGTAAACAACATACAGCAAGTATAATTTGCTATATTCCGCCGACAACCGGGAGATTAGTATAGTATAACACCACACAAAATCCTCCACTAGAACCTCTACGCACGTTTTGACCCGACACCGGATCATCCTCAGGAGATGTTGACTTCACAAGCGCGAAAAGTAAACTTACTTACTACTTTACTTTTCGCGCTTGTGAAGTCGTGCGTAGAGGTTCTAGTGGAGGATTTTGTGTGGTGTTATACTATACTAATCTCCCGGTTGTCGGCGGTATATAGCAAATTATACTTGCTGTTTGTTGTTTATCGTGGACTTCCGCAAGGTAACGCCTGCTTCTATTCATTATTAGTTTAACAGTAGTTAAACGTTTGAGCGCAGAACGACGTCGCTGAGAGGTTTTTGAAAGGTCATGTCGCTCTAGCAAACCAGATTTTTATGCTAAAGTTTGATTTGAAACATGAAAGTTAACTATCAAACTTTGTTATAAAAAATATCTCAGTGATCAGTGGAGCGCAGATCAGAGGCAGCAGTGGCTTGAATTCTAAAATATCCTGAAGTTCCAAGCGATCTTAAGAGTCCAATCTGCAATAAAGTTTTTTAAAAGTAGTCAGATATTTTCAAGTTTCAAGTGTTTCGTTTTCCCGTCACGAAAAATATATTTAAAAAAATAATCATAATCAAATCATTTGCAACAAAGTGTTACAAAGGCATTATTGCTGCTAACATTGCTGTCTTAGGTGGATATTATTTTTTTTTATATTTTTTTTATACACTACAAGTTAGCCCTTGACGGCTGTTTCACGGTAAGTGATGATGCTGTCTAGGATGTTAGCGGGCTCATCTGTTAGGAGTTCCACCCACGCTCCTAATTGGTTTCTACGCGACAACGTGCCGGAACGCTAAAACGCTTGGCGACACGGCTGAATCCTCCCACCAGACCAGACTCGAGCTGGAAATCAAACCCAGAACCTCTATATTGTCTGGTACAATATACTATATAATATATATATATATATATATATATATATACTCGTAAAGATTTAATGTCATGTTGAAACTTTCTAACGAAACTAAACAATTGTATTTCGTTACATATTTTTTGAGCAATATTCTTATTATAAGTTACACGGAAAATGTATAAGTAATATAAATGAATATCTCACGAAATGTTCATAAATTCAGTGCTTAAACGGCGGCTGAAAGCCGGGACAGAAAGTTGTGAGTGGTTTAGAGTGTTGTTTGTTGTCGACGGTCGAGTAGCTCTAACAGCAGGCGTTGAGTTATGACCATACTTTGAGAAGATCTACATCACTCAAAGATAAATCGATTGATTCTTTTGTTCTGTTCTAAGATGTTGTACAAGTATTCAAAATTTGCCACCATTTGTTTGATGGGTTGAGCCGGCGTCAGTGTTTTAGTACATTGTAAGTAAACCATTTTGACGACCTCCGTGGCGCAGCGCGTGCGCTGTTGCATTTTAAAGTCGGAGATAACATCAGGTGAGATGCAGTCAAGGGCTAACTTGTGGTGAAAAAAAAAAAAAAATTTAAACCATGTATATAATAATATAATATAGGTATACATAATAATAATAATAATAAGTAAGTTTATTTATTATTATCTATTTAAGTTTATTATATCTCTTTTGGTTTTTATATGTATTTATTTTGCACACGGGCGTGAGAGGTAGCATATACTGAAAATAATAATAATAATATATAAATTCTTGAACGTATCTTTATATATAATAAAGTAAAATTAACGAAAAAAAAACCAGGCCAACCACAAACATAAATTATTATATTCAAATCAAAAAATTGTTTTCTACGCGACATCGTGCCGGAAGCCTTGGCGACATGTCTTTGTCGGTAGGGTGGCCACGGCCGAAGCCACCAGACCAGACTCGAGCCGGGAATCGAACCCAGGACCTCCAACTTTGTAATGGGACAGCGTACGCACTGCGCCATGGCGGTGGTCTGGTGGAAGGCTGCGTCCATGGCTAGTTACCCTACTGGCAAAGACATACCGCCAAGCGATTTAGCGCTCCGGTATAACAAACCAACAAGAAGGAAGGGAATCGATCCCAGGACCTTCAACTTTAAAATGCGACAGCGCACATACTGCGCCACAGAGTTCGTCCAAAATTTACTGGGGATGTATGAGATGGGGGCTGCAACGGCGCTCAGAACAAGCTACGCGGTGATGGATGCTCCCTAAGGGACTCTGAGCGCAGTTCGTGCTACCTTGATTACCTAATCTCCTATCCTATCTTTCGTAGAATTAACGTTAATAATAAAATAAGTATTGAGAATATTTATTTCATTGGAAAAAAAAACTATTACCCAGCACATACAACATTTTACACGCAGTTTCTGATTTTCAATTTCTCGTTTTATTAAACAGCGTTGAAAGGTCTTGTTAACTTATCTATTTAGCTGGCCGAAATAGTTTTGTTTGCATAGGTAGTGTTTCAAATAAATTAAGCCTTAAAAAGAACGAGTGGTCTTGACTAAAACGGTAAGACCACTCGTTCAAAAAAAAAAAAACATAATCTTTATTGAAATAGTAAAAGGCACTTTTGACGCGTCAATAATTTACATAGTATTGATTTGATGGTGATAACTACATTCGCAAACTTAAAACTAAAGCTATGAGGGTTCCAAACGCGCCCCGGTCTAAGAAGAAGCCCACAACATACTTAGCACAAGTCAATACTATGTAAATTATTGACGCGTCATAAGTGCTTTTTAAAGGACTATTTGAATAATCTTTTGTTTGAATTTATTTAAAATTACATCAATAAAAACTTACTGTGGTACTTTTATTTCAAAGTTTATTATTGCTTACATTTTACAGAGATCGCGTAAATTAATATTTGATAAGCTTCAATCAAATGTTAAGACTGAATGTCAATGTTCACATGCCACTTAAAATTACGTTAAGAGCCATCTCTTCGTTCTTTGAGATATCCGGCTATTCCCGTGATGGTGACGCAATGTGGTGTCTAAATATCCTTCTTCTTCTTGCCCTTATCCCACATTATGTGGGGTCGGCATAACACGTATTCTTCTTCCACTCACTTCTATCAGCCGTCACCGCATATCCTCTTTTACACAATCCATCCATCTCTTCTTTGGTCTTCCTTTACTCTTTTGCCCTTCCACGTTCATATATAACATTCTTTTGGTGACATCACTTTCCGTGCAGTTCCGGATAAGAATGCAACTGCTCCATATCAGCCCATGGATGTCGTAAAAGGCGACTAAGGGATAAAGGTCGTAAAAGTGGGTAACAGTAGAACATTATGGTATACTGATACCCATTTCTGCGATTAAAAAGGGGGATATCAGCGTGACCCTTGAACTGAAGGTGGCGGTTAATCCACCAACGAAAGCATTCCCAAAGAGGGTTGATGTCAGGCAGGCGGCCGGTCGTAAAAATATATGCCAAAACCTATACAACATGTCTATAAGTTTGAACGGTGTCTAAATATCCGTGTGGTAATATTCCCTACGCTTGCAGAGTCGTCGCCGCAAACATGTCACCACTGCGTATACAACGCGACGTCAAAATGTGAACAGCTCACTGCACCGCCCGTCTTGTGTCCAGTTGGGGAGCCGTTTTGCGCCACTGTAGCTAGGACGCCTGGTAAGTTGATAAATCGCCAAGTTAGTAAAAATGTTATATAATTATAATAATTATGCCGTGATAGCCTAGTGGTTACGGCGTCAGCCTCCTAATCAGAGGTCGGCGGTTCGAATCCGGGCACGCACTTCTATCATTTTCGGAGTTAAGTGCGTTTTTTTTAAATTAATATATCACTTGCTTCAACGAGAGTTCTCCGAAATGTTCTCGAAGGCGTGTGAAGTCTGCCAATCCGCACATGGCCTGCGTGGTGGACTATGGCCAAACTCTTCTCATATTGAGAGGAGACCCCATCATGCTGATGATGATAATGATTATTTCATCATCATCATGATCAACCCATTACCGGCTCACTACAGAGCACGGGATTCCTCTCAATATAAGAAGGGATTGGATTGGGAATTTAAACTGGAACCACAGTATCATTGGGCTCGACTTTGAAACAAGGGGATATATATGAGCTTTTGGTGGTCCGTTAGGTGCTCTTTCTAGAATGTGTTTTCTTCCAGATTCATTCTATGGTAATCAATGAAGAGGCTGGTGGTTAAGACTTACGTCTCAACTTTTCGGAGACTCGAGACTTTTCTGGGAATCGAACCCAGGACCTCCAACTTCATAATGCGCCAAAAACTATTTATTTATTTATTTTTATTTTATTTTTATTAGATCATTAAACTAGTGACAATCTATATAAAAACAACAAAAAACATTTCAGAAGAACAAACACGAGATAGTGACTTTCTAGAAATGACCACAGCATCCAACCTTAAAATTAACCTTACATCTAAATAATTCAATTTATACCTATAATGCAGTAAAAGACAGTCTTACTTGCTTTTTAAAGGAGGCCATAGAACTGCAGGAGATACTATAATTCTTATACTACATAAATCGTACATTTTGCAAATGCAGTTATATTAAATAGGTAAAAATTCACCGCTGTATGTAAACAAAACCTTCGAAAGGGAGATTAAAACATCTGGCGCAGCGATAATCTCTTTAAATTAATTGAGAAAATGATGATGCCTGCTTAACTTAATTAGCTTTTTGTTTCCAAATGTGTTGGCTTTATAAGGGTGCATGCCTACAGATGTTTCCCCGGAAATGCCGTGTTAATTAATTTTATAATTGTAGTAGCTATTAATACAATATATTAATAAAACCTTTTGCTGGGTTGACATTTCAGTTTATGTGGGCGTCTTAAACCTGCTTATGAATATATACTGCATAACTCTGTTTATTTATTTATTTTATTAGAACCACCAACAGAATTAAACATATTATTTTTGTACATACTTTAGGCCTTAGGTGCTAGGTCAACATATAATTCCACTTATAGCATGCAGATTTAGACGGATAAGTCATGCAACGGAACTTAGCTAAGAAGAACGAACTTGATTAAGAAGAATATGGAGAGTATTTTATAACATAAATGATCGTGTTTCGTTGTAGTTCATGAGTAATATAACAGACGGCGCTGATTTTTCGTAGGTTACAAGTATTTGTTCGCGGGACCATTTTAAATCGTTTTTTTTTTCGGACTGACTATTAGCTGTGCCTATTGGTTGCGACAGCGTAGCCGGGCTGTTTGGCAAGCTTCGGAAAGAAAATATTTAAATCGTTGATATCTCATCCGATTAGTACCCTTTTCAACTAAGCCTCGTATACCTAACTTTCTCCATAACAATGACAATGATAAAATGTTTAAAATCTTTACACTATATTCCACATAAAATCCGTATACTCTTTGTACGCCTCTTTGCAATTTTTTTTATTTATTTATTCTTTATTTGTACACAAAATTAAGGCAAATAACAACAAAAACACATATAAGAAGAAGCAGGATACAAAAGTTTTAATGTGTGTAAGAACTGACGGCCTAATTTTTCTGGTAAAAAAGTGGCTTGCGTCTTATTCCAGACTTAAATCTCTGCGCTGAACTTCACGAACCGTTTAGCCATTCTTTCGTGGCTGTGTCACAAGCATCCATCCATCCAATAGTACTATAACATAATTTAGTAGGTTTCAAGTAGGTGTAAACACTTATATAAATACGCCTGTTAAACTGAAAACCTTTTCTCCAAAAATCTCACTCAACTTCTAGCAATGTCCTTGAGGCGTTATTCCTCCTTTTCGTGGACCAATCACTTGCCACCGTATTGGCGGGATCCCAAACATGGCGGCACGACATAATGAAAACAATAATAGTATTCTAGTCAAGTTATAATTTTTTTTACGTATACAGATTAATAACGTTTTAACCCTCACAAACATCTTGTAAAATATATGTCTTAATTAATAAATACATCATACCTGACGACCTGTCGCATTATAAAGTTGGAGGTCCTGGGTTCGATACCCGGCTCGAGTCTGGTCTGGTGGGTGGCTTTGGCCGTGGCTAGTTACCACCCTATCGACGAAGAAGTGTCGCCAAGCGATTTGGCGTTCCGGCACGATGTCGCGTAAAACCAATTAGGAGTGTTGGTTTACCATACCCCTAACAGTAACCTGTTTAACCTGTTTTGCTAACGCCTGCTATCATCTTAGACTTGCATCATCACTTACCATCAGGTGAGATTGTCGTCAAGGGCTAACTTGTAGTGTATAAAAAAAAATATATATATGCGGCGATAACATAGGTTACTACAAATTATGCAGGATTACGCCAAAACGTGCTAAAAGCATTACTCTTTTTCAGATTTCACATCAACATTAACGTGCGCGGCGGCGAAAGAGTCACCATGTGTACTAAATTTTAATTCAAAACTGGAATTGGAGATGAGTTGCATATGCAATGAACAGCTCTGCAACGTGCCATTCTCGACGCAGTTACGGAATGAGCTACTCAATTTTTCAGAGAGGATTCCCCCCAACGCCACCGACCTCACTGAAATGTTCCTGAAATCGTCAGTTTTTGAAAACGTGACAAAAACCGAGTTGTATAAAGTGGTGACTAAAGCAAGCGAGGGGATGGCGAATGCGACAGTGCTTTCCTCGCGATCTAAAGCGACTGCTGTTGTATCGAGTGGCGAATCGGAGATTGGACCACGCGCTGAAGCACTGAAACACGAGGCCACTGTGCCACCTGATGATGATGAGGACGAGGGGGAAGGGAGCGGGTCATTCGAAGAGGCGAGGACTCATGCTGCACCTGCGGCACCCAGTTCTTACCTTCCAGCTGAAGAGAACATGTCTACAGCCATAGTTTTCAATTCATACTTATTGATAATCATATTATCAATGTTACATTTGTACGCGTTATTGTAATATTATTTATGTGAATGTTCTTTTCATAGAAAATTTATGATAGTATTCTAAATAAGTTGTATGTACATATAATTATGGGAACAAAAGTCGAATTGCAGTTCTACCTTTGAATTCATTTAGGACTCGCGTAAATTAATTGCCAAATTATTTAGAGTGTAATCACTGTAAGTGTTAATTTTAAGAATCGTTCTGGTAATATTTAATTATGTATTGTAAAATAGTTATATAATATCATTTAAGATAGGCCAAAAAGAATCGACCATCCCCATTGCTTAGATATTGTAAAAATGTGAAAGGAGTGTAATTTTTTTTAATCAATCAAAAGATAATATGCACTCATATTAATATGCAACACTTTTAACTGTATAGCAGTTAATTAAAATTATTTAAGTAAATATTTTTCCAGTTATTAAAATAAATAAAGCGAGGTTCTCAAAAATTTTAACAATATAATATTTTGAATCATACTAAATATTATAGTTAGATACGTGCAAAAAAACTTTCTATAAATATGCGTTATTTACTAATTACGAGTATTACTACGTACAAAAGATTATACATACCAATCACTGTCAGTTGCACATTTTCTCTTAACATAGAATAATTATATTTCTTTTGTAGACATAGAGTCAATTACGATTTACGATGTACCGACATCTTAATATATCACCATCGTTCTTTCGATGCGTTGTTGTGATTTATTAAAAAAATATTTAAAAAAAAAATGTTTTTATTGCTACAATCCTATAATAATTTCAGACTTCACACACCTTTAAGAATATTATGGCGAACTCTCAGGCATGCAGGTTTCCTCACGATGTTTTCTTTCACCATTGAAACAAGTGATATTTTAATTGCTTAAAAACGCACATAACGGGTTCAAACCCCCAACCTCTGATTAGGAGGCTGACTTCTACTAGGCTACTTCTACTAGGCTATCAATGCTTAAGAAAATTCAAATCCTTTACAATTATTGGCCAGCCGAAGAACCAAACCTAGGGTCGCGTGATCAGTAGGTAAATATGACAAACACTAGAGCGGCCAGTCGGTCGGAAATAAATATGCTGTATTTTTTACAGAATATACAAAACGTAAATATCTTCAAAAAGACAAGAAATACAAACACGATTTTAACACAGAGATAAAGTTATTCATTTACCGAAAACATTACGGAGATTTATCTTATGCTTGCTCTAGCAAAGCTTAAATGTTATCTGTGAACAGGGAGATGTTATTACCTCTAGTAGGATGTTTTGACGACCTCCATGGCGCAGCGTGTGCGCCGTCTAAATAAAGGAGGTCCTGGGTTCGATTCCGGTTCGAGTCTGGTCTGGTGGGAAGCTTCGTCCGAGGCTAGTTACCCTAACAAAAAACACGTGATGCCAAGCGAATAAGCTGTCCGGCACGATGTCGCGTAGAAATCAGTTAGGAGTATAAGTTTACCATACGCTAACAGATGAGTCCGCTACTATCTTAGACTGCATCATCACTTACCATCAGGTGTGATTGCCGTCAAGGGCCAACTTGTAGTCTATAAAAAAAAGGTTACCTACTACTAAGGGTACTAAATGATTATGAAAGACTTATAAGTAATGACATATTCAAATTGAAAATAAGGGTGTCATTGTCAAAATGGCCTTACTAATTTTATATATTAAAAGTTAAGGACGAGATTAAGTACGAAAAATGTCTATACGCATAAGGTACCTTCAAATCAATTATGAATAGCAAGCTTCTAGGCAAGTGGACTCCAGCCCAGGCTGCATCAGTACTTACCATCAGGTATGATTGCATTCAAGCGCTTGTCCTATAATATATTTAAAAGTGTATCAGGCAATTTAAGCTAATATCTTGGGATTCATATTTAAAACTCAGTTCTTACCTTGTCTAGTACGGAATCTCGAGGTAATAATACCTTACTGTCTACAAAGGCTTCAGCTCGGCGCTCATATATCAACTGTTGCAAGTGAGCTCAGGTTCGCCGCTCATGCTGTCGGAGGAATGAGGCAGGTAAGTGACGTTCCAAAACAAAAATGCTGGTTTTAACTGAGTACAAAAAGGAGCTTATAATATGTTCTTACTGTGAAATACCTAATTGTTTGATGCATGTAAGGTTTGATGGCCTTGTGGTTAGGACGACCTCGTCCATCAGCGGTTCGATCCCGGGCACGCCTCTAACTATTGGGGGTTACGTGCGACTTTAACCAATTAAAATATCACTTGCTTCAACGGTGAAGGAAAACATCATGAGCAAAACTGCATGCCTGAGAGTTCTCTGTAATGTTCTCAAAGGCGTGTTAAGTCTGCCAATCCACACATGGCCAGCGTGGTGGACTATGGTCAAACTTTCTTATCAATGGGTTCATCATGATGATGATGATGCATGGTAATGATATATTTACCTTAGATTTGTAAATATTCGAAGACTGTGCATTGCCAGTTTACTATTGGATCCGAAACGTGGTCGCTTACTATATGCCCTCAGAATATGCTTAGTGGAGAGAACTATGTGAAGGACTGATGAACGTTAGGAAATACCTATGCTATACTGTACCGTAAAGTGTTGCGTTGGTAGAACCCATCAGGTGCGCTGACGACATTGAGAAAGAGTCACTAGGAACCGCTAGTCACAAGCGCGAAAGTTGTTGTTTGTGTGTGCAAGGGACATATTGTTAACAGCAGCGGTCGTCTATCGTTGAGACCAAGAACTTTAGAGCATAACCTTGGTACACGTAACACGCCTGGAAAAAAAATGTTAACAAGTTTTTTCATAAGGATCTTCCTATTCATTTGAAACGAAAATCAAAAAGCTAGTGATAAAGTCAAGTGAAAGACAAAATAATCTTTATTCGAATCGGTCTTTAAGATACACTTTTCAGGCGCACATAATTTTTTACACGGACTATGATGACGACGATGATAACTTCAATCAATCAATCAAATAGTTTTATTCAAATGACTATAAATTCAAATAGAAGGACTATTGAAGAGCACTTTTGACGTCAATTATTTATATAGCAGTGACTTGATGGTGATAACTACATTCGTAAACTTAATTCTAAAGCTATGAGGTTTTCAAACGCGCCCTGTTCTCAGAAAAAGCCCACAACAAACTTAGCCAGTTAAATTTTTATTTTGTTATCACATGCCACTTAAAATTATTTAAGAGCTATATATAGCTAAGTGCTATTATTATTATTTAAAAAAAAAAATGTCTACTGTTTGTCATTCTAGTTTGATGAAATTATACTTTAGTACGTGGCGTGTTTTATAGTGATATTGACCAAGTGAATTGTTCTGTTGGGCATAACAAAAAGCCACTAATTTAAAGAAAACGAGAAACATATTGGTCTTAAAAGATTTTTCCAACAAACCAAGCCGGGTATTCTAAAAATAAAAAATGACCTTATTTTATACAAAAGTTTAACATACGTTTCTGCTACTTGTAATTCGTATTTCACGTAAGGTAGCCGAGTATAGTATAAAAATATTGAAAAAGAGCTTAAACCCAAAAAAGAATGCGAAAATACCCTCCTGAGCCGCTCAACATTTCCATGAATGTAATATTCGTATTGCTAGACAGCGCCTCGTTTATTTGTGTCTGGCATTTCAGTAGCTACCTGCCTTGCAAAATAAGACCGATACCTTTAAAATTAAGGGTCGTATCGTACGATTTTCTTGTATTACAACTACTTGACCTACCTTTTCAAATCGAAATAAGAAAAAGTAGACGATAAAACAAGACGGATTCCAGTTTATCTCAAGTAACTTAAACGTAAACTGTTGTTAGTTCGGGATGATATGAATAATACCCATTAAATTCTCTAGTATCTCGTTAAGCTCCATAGAGTAGGTTAAGTCTGTTATCATCGTCAGATTAATCATTATCTGATAAAAAAATCATACTTGTTTTTTTTTTATAGTGTGCTCACTAACCCTCTGTTAGTTTGCCTTATAGAGATCGCGTTTTAGCGAGGAGGCAGTCTATTGCACTTCCCGTATTCTTAAACACTAAAATGAGTTTAAGAAATAGCATTTTCTACTTCTTCATCGTTACACTCTTGACAGAGTGGTCGTGCTCAACATGAAGCAATGTCTTTGGGGACAGATGTTATTCGCCCCACGATCTTTCGCCACTTCCCTCTGCTGGCCGAAAGCCTGGTGCACTCGTGCAAAGGACCGCCCACAGCAGACTTTATCTGATCGGTCCATCGCATGGGTGGCCTTCCTCAGCCTCTAGTGCCCTATAGCATTTTAATTTTTATTTAACCATTTAAGTATTGATATTATGACGGAGGATGTCTGTGCCCTGTTTCCTGTGTGGGGCATTCACATGCGGAGAGTGATTGAACAAAAATAAAATACACAAATAAATACCTATAACAAAATATTAAAGTACCCTACAAAATTCTAGGAATAAATCTTATGATTTAACTTCCGCATACTTCAGCGTCGTCCATGTTTGCGATAATAATCCTCTCAGGGGCTTGAAATGTTTGTAAGGATGTTTGTTACGCTGATTTTCACATAAAAAGTTTGGGGGCTCGAGTCTCCGAGTTGAGGGGTGATAAATTTGACCAAATAAATAACGAGGCGCACTTTGATGACGGCAAATTGTTATGTTTGTGTTCTGTGATAAAATTGCGTACTTTGATATTTCGGGGATTATCTTGTGTTTTTTTCCACTTATCCTCATACTACACGTTGGTCTTATATATTCAGTAATAATAATATTCTATATAGTTTAAATAAATGAATATTATTATTATAATAAATAATAATAATATTCATTTATTTAAACTAAATACAAAATTTCTTAAACTACCCTGACCCCCAAACTAGGATAGCCCGTATCTTGGGGGTCAGTCTCTTCCAGATGTGCAATAAAAATAAACTGTTGTGCCTTAAAGTTTACTTAATAACATTTGAACATGAGTGAGAAATGAGTGATTGGATGGGTGTGTGAGTGAGTGCATATGAGTGTGGATGTGTATGTGTGTGTGAGTGGGTAAGTAATATGAACACATTTTATAGGTGTGTTTATATATGTATAAAGAGATTTAGTGTATGAAGCGAATCAATTTTTCAGTATCTCTATAATTTAGGTCACTCAGCATGTCTCTAAGCTTAACCTTGAGGGAATGCCTTTTGTAAAGCGTAAATTTAAATTTTTAATTTAATATCTTATATAGAAATGGTCCCATATAGAAGTACTGCTTCTGTGCAAACGCACTTGTTGTTCGCGGAAGATGTATTGTAGGACGGCGTTTAGGAGAAGTGTCCATTGGGGGTATTTGATGAGTGCGGTGATACCGAAGAACGCATCTTTCAATATACAGTTGCCTAACTGTAAGTAATTTTGCAGTTCTGTATAGTTCCTCCGTAGGAAACGTACGTGGTTTGCGATACAAAACCTTTATAAGAGCTCTTTGTGCTCTTTCAACCTCGATCATATTTGAGGTGGCTGCTCCACCCCATGCTGGAATGCAATATATCAGAAGGGACTCATTATGATTTATTTATTTATTCAAAGCGCCACCAACAGAATTATGTGTAAAAAAATAAATATTTTAATAACCTTAAGTGCTAGGATATAGATATAAATCAATTTAGAGGTAACTACAGCATGCCTAATAACTTAAGTCGACTCTAATAATATAATATGCAAAATTTTTAGATTATGATTATTATGATCATAGGTGATATGGGTTTTTTGCTGGGACTGATGTATAATCCTATGTCCGAGGCATAAAGACCATTTTCTAACTCCAGTTACCAAAAAGAGCACACACTATGTAATAGCAATACGAACACTATGTAATATAAACCCCAGGTATTGTTAACCTGTTTGGTACCGTCGTCTGAATTCGTCTTACAAAACCAGTCGTTACTTTTACATTTCTCGTTAAATTGTCTTCTTCTATTGCACATAGCTTCCTGTGGTGCCACTCAACTTTCCTATAAAGGAAAAACCAACATAAAATTTTCTTAATTTTTCTTTAAATTTTAAGTGGTACAACTCCGTTTTTATAATTTTTCCCTTACAATCTTGTTGTACTATATCCAGGTACGCGGCACGCACCTGCAGCGAGCCCACACAAGGAATAACCCCCATTCTTAAGTAAACTCAAAAATACCACGTTAACTTAGTAGTTCGCGTGTTACAAAGTCTTCATAGTGCAGTGCCGACAAAGACGTGGCGCCAAGCGATTTAGCGTTCCTGCACGATGTCGTGTAGAAGCAGAAGAAGAAGAAGAAGAAGAAGAAGAAGAAGAAGGAGAAGGAGAAGAAGAAGAAGACTTATTCTGACTGAATTTTAAAAACTTATTCCACGCGGACGAAGTCGCGGGCGCCAGCTAGTACATTAAATAAAAAGAAAAAACTGTTTGGTGCCGTCTAGAGAATCAAACCCCGTTCTCTCACGGGTCTACTCTCAATATGATAGGGGTTTGGCAACAGTACACTACGCTGGCCATGTGCGGATTCGCAGACTTCACACAACTTTGAGAACATTATGGAGAGCTCTCAGGCGTGCAGGTTTCCTAACGTTGTTTTCCTTCACCGTTTAAGCAAGTGAAATTTTAATTTTTTAAAAACGCACATTACTTCTAAAAGTTAGAGGTGCATGCCCGGATTTGAACCGCTGACCTATGATTAGGAGGCTGACGCCCTAACCATTAGGCTATTACCGAATAATAAGCTATAGTTATGTTTATTGTTTTATACTGATGCTTATCTGTAGATAATTCATACGAGTAAACTAGTTGAACAAGGGAACGGACGGGAAGTTTGGAGCGGTTCGCAAACTCTTGGTTGTTTGCCGAGTGGCTCTAGTGAAGCCTTCCCTTCGGGTTATGACTTTGCAGTTTGAAGATATCGAGTACTACACTAAGTCAATTGGCACAGTTTGTATCTTATGTTAAACGTAGTACAAGTATGACTTGAATATTGTTATTTGTTTGCATCACGTATAATTATCTTGAGTATAATTGATCAGCTCCGTCCGTTCAGTTCTGGTGCGGAGTTATATAGATATTAAGCATTATTAAATTGAATATAAATACATAAATGATAAACAAGCATGGGTGTGAAATATTGCTCTAATAAGATAGCTCTTAATATAATTTTAAGTGGCATGTGAGATGGCGATAACAAAAATAAAATTTACCTGGCTAAGTTTGTTGTGGGCTTCTTTTTAGACCGGGGCGCGTTTGGAACTCATAGCTTTAGTTTTAAGTTTACGAATCTAGTTATCACCATCAAATCACTACTATGTAAATTATTGACGCGTTAAAAGCGCCTTTTAAAGGACTATTTGAATAAAGGTTATTTTGAATTTGAATTTGAATGAATTGCTTTGACGTTGATGAAATCTGTATGCTTGCGAGTTTGCCTCTCGTTCCAAAGGTGTGAGAAGCCTATCAATCTGAACTTGGCGAGCTCATTTGTTAACACATGATATACAACTATGATACAGAACCCACAATATGAGTCCAGATTATGATGATTTCGAAACGTGATTATAACTTTTAAAGTTACATCACTTAATTAACCTAATCCATTTACTCGAGTACCTACGTAGGTCAGAGCACTCTTTTTAGTTCAGATTCGACGACCTCCGTGGCGCGGCGCGTGTCTTCTTCGTCGTTACACTCTTTGAAGAACGGTCGTCTGTGTTTTTGAGGCCAGATGTTATGCGTCTCATTGATCAAATTCAAATTCAAAATAATCTTTATTCAAATAGTCCTTTAAAAGGCGCTTTTGACGCGTCAATAATTTACATAGTAGTGATTTGATGGTGATTACTAGATTCGTAAACTTAAAACTAAAGCTATGAGGGTTCCAAACGCGCCCCGGTCTAAGAAGAAGCCCACATCAAACTTACTCAGGTAAATCTTATTTGTGTTATCACCATCTTACATGCCACTTAAAATTATAGTAAGATCATCACATCCTTATCTGATCGCGTCACGTGTACTGTCGCGTTATAAAGTTGGAGGTTCTGGGTTCGATTTCCGGTTCATCTGGTTTGTTGGAAGGCTTCAGCCGTGGATGGTTACCTACCGGCAAAGAAGTGTTGCTAAGCGATTAATTGTTCCGGCTCGATGTCACGTGGAAAGCAATTAGGAGTGTTGGTTAACCATACCCCTAACAGCTTAGACCGCTACATTTTGATAAAAAAAAATAAAACTAACTATTATAACTTAATATTTATATATTCATTCTAGACGAAGTAAAGATTGAATCCGCTGTGAATCCAAAAATGTTTAGGCTTTTTATTATAAATAAAGGTTAAATAAAGAAACTCGCCATACATTTATTAAACCCTTCGCACATTACACTTCCTCTTTATGAAGTTGTGTAAGCAAAATGAAATACTTCTATAAGTAACGTAATAGGTACGTAAGGTTATATTGCACAAAAGAATAATTTATCGCTAACTTTCACAAAGAAATCGAATTCAAAGCGTGCATTTATGTAATGATAAATGGGCGAAAGGCCGCAAGCTTTTACCAATGATTGCTATAATGAGAGCCAATAAATTTCTATCCACAGTAAAAGCAAGAAAAATGTCGGATTTAATAATAGTTGGCAGAGCCTTGAAAACATCATAGGAGTGTGGAGATAACACTAAAATATACGTTCACTCGGCGTGATAGGGGTTGTAAATGGCGCTATCAGTATTTGAACCTTATTTTATGGTTATCAGTATTTCGAGTCCCAGAAAACGTTACGTATATGTACTATGAAAATAGCCGAACGCGTTCTAAGATTGATTGCATACTAAAATGGATCAAAGTTTGAAGAATAACTTAATGTATTAACCCAAGATACGTTACCATCGATCATTTAATGAATATTTAATATTTTAATATTTGAAAAATTATTCTAAATTGAAATACATGATTATTATTATTAAAAATATATATGATTACTATAAATAATGACTAGTCGGTTTAGGGGGCGTATTGAATGAAATATGAAAGATCAAAATCTTTACCCACGAGACAGTGTGGGTACTATCGGAAAACTGTAAAACTATATAACTGTGTTGTGATAGCCTAGTGGTTAGTTCGTCAGCCTCCTGATCAGAGGTTGGGGGTTCGAATCCGGGCACGCACCTCTAACTTATCGGAGTTATGTGCGTTTTTAAAAATTAAAATATCATTGCTTCAACGGTGAAGGAAAACATCGTGAGGAAACCTGCACGCCTGACAGTTCGCCATAATGTTCTCAAAGGCGTGTGAAGTCTGCCAATCCGCATATGACCAGCGTGGTGGACTATGGCCAAACCCTTCTCATATTGAGAGGAGACCCGTGCTCTGTAGTGAGCCGGTAATGGGTTGATCATGATGAAATATTTTTTTATTTTTCATTTTCAAAACCCACCAGTTGAACTATCATCATACTAACTAATACCACTTAGAGGCGATGGTGGATACTGGTCCAATATAATCAGGCTATATGCAACAAAAAAAATAAACAAATATAAAGTCTTATTACATGAAGAATAATAAAGCTTGATAAATCGTTTAGAAACGACTGGATATATATAGAATTAGAATTAGAGAATTATTATAGAATTCATACCACAGGTGACCAATGCTTTATAGTCGTTGATTACTACACATGCCAAAGGCGTTCTAATGCGTTAAGAGCTCATTTTCCAAAGGCTATATAAATATGGAATCTGGGGAACAAGGTTTATTGGGTTGGAATGTTATTTAGAAAATAGGTAGTGATGTGTTGAAATTAATTCTTTAATTAAAAATACAGTGCAACCTTAATATAACGTACCTCAATATAACGACTTCCTCGATTTAACAAATTCTTCGTAATCCCCTTGAATTGTCCATAAGAGTCAATATAAAATATACCTTTACATTGCGAACATTCTTTGCGTACAACCTCTTTATAACGAATTTTCAACTATCAAGAAAAAGTATTCATACCTCTAATTAACGAATTTTGCCAACCCAAAACCTTTATATAAAGTTTCCACCAATAATATAACTCTTAATCTTATAATGTGATTCATGTCTCGACATGTTTCGACACGCTTTTGTTTGTAATAGTATATAATACATAGCAAATACATATAGTAATTTGATAAAAATGTGTTATCATTTATTAGTAGAAGTTATTCGCTATACCAAGATAAGTACGTAATATTGAGGTGAATAAAACTATTCTTTTACCTCTTTATAACGAATTTTAGACCAATCTGACCTCAACATAACAAACCTCAGTTCAACGAATTACTTGATATTACGAATATTTTCTTGTTCCCCTCCGATTTGTTATATCGAGGTTGCACTGTATTAAGTTAAGCACAGAACAATCAATGAAATTAAACCTCCGGTGTACCACAAGGAAGCAATCATGGACATCTACTGTTTCTACTTTATATTTGACTTGCTAGATGCCACCAAAAATTTACAACACTACTTGCAGATATTATGATAGCATAACTAATAGTAGTTAATAGCAATAACATAAAGGAATTTGAACAAGATATAAATAATGTACTTAGGAAAATTACTACAACAGGCTTGATTTATTTAATCTTTGCGTTTGACAATTAAAATGGTAAAATATTGAACTGAAAGGAACAGGTAGACGTAGCTTTTACAAAGCCTAAAAATGTATGTAAATGTGCATAACCGTTTCAAAAATACTCATTAGGATAACTCTGTAAAAATTAAAGCAATCGGAGTACACAAATCATCATCATCATAATCAACCCGTTCTCGGTTCACTACAGAGCACAGTTCTCCCCTAAATGTGAGAAGGATTTGGCCGTAGTCCACCACGATGAAGGCCATGTGAGGATTGGCAGTTTTCACACGCCTTTGAGAACATTATTGGGAACTCTCAGGCATGCAGGTTTCCTCACGATGTTTTCCTTCACCGTTGAAGCAAGTGATATTTTAATTGCTTAAAAACGCACATAGCTCCGAAAAGTTATAGATAATAACCCGGGTTCGACCTCTGATTAGGAGACTGACGTCCTAACCACTAAGCTATCACAGCTTCCATACACAAATAAATGCATCAAATTACTGTGTCGGGCGGATGCAGTAGTTCCATGTCACAAATGTAGAAACTACAAGCGCGTTTTCCTATAGGTACAATATCGACCGCAAAAGCGTAACTGAGTACAAAGGGGCTTCTATGCTAAGTAACTTTTTTATATTTACATTATACATACACTTGCAAGCAAGAAATAAAATTATTTGCAAGTAAAATAAATACACTAAGGTCGTAGTTTATAATTAGGTTAGTTTATTTCATTACAAATACGTAGGTATACGTACAGGCGCATATTTTGTCGTTGGTTAGCAGTATATTTTTAGGAGGCACCAATTAAGGTACTTACATAAAAAATTAAGAAATTGTATATAGTAAGTGAAGTAATTCAAAACAATTATTAATTAATTAATTAATTTTATAACCTACTGTAAGTATGCAATAAGTTAATTTCATAATAGGATTGAGTAGGATTTCAAATGTTAAATTAATTAATTTATTTATTTACTTTTTAGTTCCTTGGCGTATTTAAGGACGGTTATTTTATTATTTCAAAATATTCTTCCCGCTGTAAAAATATAAAATGTGAGGTCATTATGAATAACTTGATTCATTCAACATAATCAACAAATATAATATGTTCATTACATTTGAAATAAATATACACAAGTTTATTTCATTATCAACTTGATACAAATTTCAATTTGAAAGAGAATCTTTTATGTCTATGTGATGACATAAAGATTCTCTTTCGACAAAGTATTTTATATTATTGTAATAAATGTGTTTTTTTTTTACATTTAAACGTACCTGCCTTAGATATCTAATACCACTAGAATTGTAGAGATTGATGTCTAAGGTAGGGGGTTGAATATATGAATAGTAAATCAAGCGTCCGGTTGCATGCTCGGGTCAATATTGGTTAACCAGTGAAATGGCGACGGCAGCCTTTCTGACATTTGAGTTTATTAACACTGAAACATTACGAAATCATGAACCACATGCTGGATATGTTTGAAACGTTATCGATAAGATATTCTGCAGTCGTCCAGTCGCTTCGAGGAGCTTGGAAATTATAAAGATCGTATACTCACTCTCATATATACTGTTTTGAATTGTTTACTGACATAAAGGTGCTCTAAATAAACAAAATATCATCACTATCAACTTATTTCCAATTCCATATCTAGGGTACTGGTCTCTTTACAGAACGCAAGGGTTTAGACTGTAGTATTTTTGTTTTTATACACTACAAGTTAGCCCTTGATAATAACACCTGATGGCAAGTGATAATGCAGTTTAAGATGCATATTAAATTATTAGCGACCTATTAGCGTCGACTTTAGAGAGAGTTATTCATTATGTACGCTGTAGTTACCTCTAAATTGATTTAAATGCCTATATGTATAACCTAGCACTTAAGGTTGTTAAAATGTTTTTTTACATATAATTCTGTTGGTGGCGCTTTGAATAATCTATAAATATAATTTCATATTGCATCCAAGTGTGGATGCAATATGAAATTTTATGAAAAACATTATACATATGTTCCTTCAACGTTTAAGCAAACCATATTCAATTCTTGAAAGCAAACAACTTTGAAAAGATACAAGTGCAATTTACAACTTATCTTAACTCGCTTGGAATTTAGGAATCGCTTTTGGTGGAACCTTGGTTTTCCTAAGTCG
Source organism: Lasiommata megera (assembly GCA_928268935.1). Taxonomy (NCBI): domain Eukaryota; kingdom Metazoa; phylum Arthropoda; class Insecta; order Lepidoptera; family Nymphalidae; genus Lasiommata; species Lasiommata megera. The sequence continues at coordinate 7,561,727 of OV743328.1, forward strand.
TCTTAAACCACTTTTAGAGCATAATTAGCAATTATGCTCTAATAACAATTATGCTCTATGTAAGTAGCTAGTAGTAAATAAGTATTGATACTGCGAACGGTATAACAACAATCGGTAGTATTAGAATTGTCAAGTTTTGACGTTCATAATGGCACATATACGCTATAGTGAATGAATATTTTGTTGCATTTTATAACATACAGTTAGATTTTCATGGTGTAATTCAAGATAGACTCTACGTTATCAAAATGCATTACAGAACACACATTGTAAAAAGCCTGTCTAATTGTCGCCAAGACATCATCGCTGCTAAAACACAGAGTAACCTGCAAATCTTGTCGGAAACAATTACGTCGGTCGGCTTGTGGTTTGTTCGGAAGTTTACGTCGCCTGCATCTGCTCTGAGGTAAGAAATTACAGTGTTCCTTAATGAACTTCAAATGCTGTGCTCGATAAGCATTTAAAAATGTTGTGCCGAGATATTTTATAGGGTTACATTTTTTTTTAAATAGTGTAATGGAATGAATTTAGACTTTATTGCACACCATACAAAATAGAAGGAACACACACCCACAGAAAATAAAATAGGTGGCCTTATAGCTAAAGAGCGATCTCTACCAGGCAACCTTTTTTTTCGTCGTGGTGGAAAAGCTCTATGGCTACCTCCGTACCCATGAGAGGAGGTTATGTTGGACTCCCACCCCCGAAGGGGAATATACCCGAACTTAAAACCACCACGGTATGTCCCTCTCGCTGGTTTTACTGGACACCCGGGGGACCCGTTGTATACTTCCTGGACGAACACTCTACCAGGCAACCTAATACAATATGGGATAAAATATGAAATAAGGCGTGTTTAGGGTGTACAATTATAAATAATAAAAGGTTAAATCTAATATTATATATAAAAATATAAACACCTAAAAATATAAATAAAAATCATATAATATAATATAATCCCATTGTAAGAATGTGTCGTTTGTACAATGAGATTATCAGTAAAGACTCCAAAATTGATATATTTAACGGTCACTATAGGAAGTTTTGTTTGAGTGTGATGGAATTAATGTATGCAGTAGGTATTACACCTAACTTTGGATTTGTTTTCTGTAATTGGTTGTATTAAGCTTTTGTCATGCTGTGCAGTCTGTTAGAATTACAATTAGATATAGAATATGTAACTAAGTTAAGATTTAATTATAAGAATTGTAATTTGTTAAGATTGCCAAATAAAAAAATATATATATATATTATACATATACAACGTGTATATATTATACATGTACAACAAATAATGAAAATACGTTTTTTTATACACTACAAGTTAACGGTTATCTTACCTGATGGTAAGTGATGATGCAGTCTAAGATCGTAGCGGGCTAACCTGTGTAGGGGTAAAGTGAACCCAAACTGGTAATTGGTTTCTACGCGTCATCGTATCGAAACACTATAATCGCTTGGCGACACGTCTTTGTTGGTAGGGTGGTAACTAGCCACGGCCGAAGCCTCCGACCAGCTCACATTCGAGCCGGTATTCGAACCCAGGACCTCAAACTTTATAATGCGACAGTGTACATATTACGCCACGGAGGTCGTCAAAACGACGATGAGGTTGAACTATTCAAAATCAGACAAGAGTCGCGAAAAATAGATTAAAATAAGTCGTATTAAATTACCCCTAACAGCTTAGACCGCTACATTTTGATATAAAAAAAACAACTATTATAACTTAATATTTATATATTCATTCTAGACGAAGTAAAGATTGAATCCCCTGTGAATCCAAAAATGTTTAGGCTTTTTATTATAAATAAAGGTTAAATAAAGGAACTCGCCAAACATTTATTAAACCCATTGCACTTCTACTTTATGAAGTTGTGTAAGCAAAATGAAATACTTATATAAGTAACGTAATAGGTACGTAAGGTTATATTGCACAAAAGAATAATTTATCGCTAACTTTCACAAAGAAATCGAATTCAAAGCGTGCATTTATGTAATGATAAATGGGCGAAAGGCCGCAAGCTTTTACCAATGAATGCTATAATGAGAGCCAATAAATTTCTATCCACAGTAAAAGCAAGAAAAATGTCGGATTTAATAATAGTTGGCAGAGCCTTGAAAACATCATAGGAGTGTGGAGATAACACTAAAATATACGTTCACTCGGCGTGATAGGGGTTGTAAATGGCGCTATCAGTATTTGAACCTTATTTTATGGTTATCAGTATTTCGAGTCCCAGAAAACGTTACGTACATGTACTATGAAAATAGCCGAACGCGTTCTTAGATTGATTGCATACTAAAATGGATCAAAGTTTGAAGAATAACTTAATGTATTAACCCAAGATACTTTACCATCGATCATTTAATGACTAATTGCTGTGTATACAGTTTAATTCAGTTTATACAATTATTACAGCGGGATTAATATTGAATATCACGCACCCACCCACCCACACTCAAACTCATCCACGCATCCATACACATACCCACTCACCCACTCTCCTACTCACCCACCCATTACTCACTCTCATGTATGATCGTAAGTCCTAACTTAAAGGCAAAATACTCTATTTTTTTTATTGCACAATTGGAAGAGACTCACCCTCAAGATACGGGCTATCCTAGTTGGGGGGCCAGGGTAGTTTAAGAAAAATTGATCTAAATTGAAATAAATGACTAGTCGGTTTAGAGGGCGTATTGAGATATGAAAGATCAAAACGTTACCCATGAGACAGTGTGGGTACCATCGGAAAACTGTAAAGCTATATAGCTGAAGCGGCGTGAGCATTCTCGGTACCCACCTTGCACTGACTTTTGTCATACCCAGATGGTCATGTAAGATTCGCAAAATAGTGGTACCTATCTGATACTCCAACTAATGCAGATAACTGTTTTTTCTTCAAACGGGTATCTTTACAATTTTTTCCACTTTTTCGATGATGTCTGATGTGGTGGCCTCAACTGGCCTTCCTGAGCGAGGATCGTCTTCAATCGACTCCCGACCATGTTTGAAAAGACTATGCCACTTGTAAATCATTGATTTACTTTGGCACTGTTCCCCATAAACGGTTTCCATTTCATTCAAAATGGTCTCAGCGTTCTTTCTTTGCTTATTAAGGAATTTTATCACAGCACGGTGTACAATTTTCTCCATAGTTTCAGTTTTCTTCCGGATTTACTTGTACAGGCGAATATTCGTAAACGAATGACGCAATAAGGCTGAAACTCAATTTATATACTAATGATTAGTCTCTAATTAATATGACACTAAGCGAGCGCACCTATCCCCACTCTATCCCCTCCATTCCACGAACTTTTGGACCTCCCTGCGTAACTGTGTTTTTGGTCAAATAAATATTTTTTTCATTTTTCTAAACCCACCAGTTGAACTATCATCATACTAACTAATATCACTTAGAGGCGATGGGGATACCGGTCCAATATAATCAGGCTATTTGCAAAAAAAATATATAAAGTCTTATTACATCATACCAGAATCACATATTTCGGTAGACCGTGATAAAACGTTATTTGGTACAAATAATCCGTAGTCGAGACGACGAGATTGAAACCTAATGGAGTTGAAATTAACATGAGAGCAATTTATTCCGGCGATGGAGTCGGCACGGCACGAGCTAATAAAATTATATCCAACCATTGAAATACGGTAGGTACATATAGAAAAACATGATAGATTAAAACTTTAACGCTAAATATATATTTTACTATTAACTTGTGACTCATCCGAGTTTATTATGGTTTTTAAAGTCTGGTACCAATTTATTTTCTGAGATAAATAGTGTTCTATGCCGTCTCCAGGATGAAATTTATCTCTATGCAAAAATTAGACCTTTATGGTTTTAATTTAGAACCCTAAGAATTTCTCTGGATAAAAAAGTTCTGTAAAGATTAAATATATCTTATGTCCATCAATATAGGTGTCCAAACAAAAGTAACAAATAAGAAAGCCGGTACATTTTCATTGTTAATCATATAAATTAATAAGGCACTACAAACGAGCAGAATAATTGAAACCTAAAACCTCTCGTATAAACCGTAATTTTTTTTTATCCACTACAAGTTAGCCCTTGACGGCAATCTCACCTGATGGTAAGTGATGATGCAGTCTAAGGTGGTAACGGGCTAACCTGGAAGGGGTATGGTAAACCCATACTCCTATCGATTTCTACGCGACATCGTGCCGGAACGCTAAATCGCTTGGCGGCAAGTCCTTGTCGGTAGGGTGGTAACTAGTCACGGCTGAAGCCTCCCACCAGACCAGACTCGAGCCGGGAATCGAACCCAGGACCTCCAACTTTTTAATCTGACAGCGCGCACGCTGCGCCACGGAGGTCGTCAAAAATAAACATTGCAAAAGCTATTCTTCATTATTGTTCATAATGAAGAATAGCTTGATAAATCGTTTAGAAACGACTGCATATATATAGAATTAGAATTAGAGAGTTATTATAGAATTCATACCACAGGTGACCAATGCTTTATTAGTCGTTGCTTACTACACATGCCAAAGGCGTTCTAATGCGTTAAGAGCTCATTTTCCAAAGGCTATATAAATATGGAATCTGGGGAACAAGATTTATTGGGTTGGAAAGTTATTTAGAAAATAGGCAGTGATGTGTTGAAATTACTTCTTTAATTAAAACTATTAAGTTAAGCACAGAACAATCAATGAAATTAAACTTCCGGTGTTTTTTTTTAACCACAAGGAAGCAATCATGGTCACATCTACTGTTTCTACTTTACATCAATGACTTTCTAGATGCCACCAAAAAATATACAATACTACTTGCAGATATTATGATAGCATAACTAATAGTAGTTAATAGCAATAACATAAAGGAATTTGAACAAGATATAAATAATGTACTTGGGAAAATTACTACAACAGGCTTGATTTATTCAATCTTTGCGTTTGGCAATTAAAATGGTAAAATATTGAACTGAAAGGAACAGGTAGACGTAGCTTTTACAAAGCTAAAAATGTTTGTAAATGTGCATAACCGTTTCAAAATTACTCATTAGGATAATTCTGTAAAAATGATATAAAAGGAATTGGAGTACACAAATCAACATCATCATAATCAACCCATTCTCGGCTCACTACAGAGCACAGGTCTCCCCTAAATATGAGAAGGGTTTGGCCGTAGTCCACCACGATGATGGCCATATGCGGATTGGCAGACTTCACACGCCTTTGAGAATTATTGGGAACTCTCAGGCATGTAGGTTTCCTCACGATGTTTTCCTTCACCGTCGAAGCAAGTGATATTTTAATTGCTTAAAAACGCACATAGCTCCGAAAAGTTATAGATGCGTGCCCGGGTACGAGCCCCCGACCTCTGATTAGGAGGCTGACGTCCTAACCACTAGGCTATCACAGCCTCCGTACACAGATAAATGCATCAAATTACTGTGTCGGGCGGATGCAGTAGTTCCATGTCACAAATGTAGAAACTACAAGCGCGTTTTCCTATAGGTACAATATCGACCGCAAAAGCGTAGCTGAGTACAAAGGGGCTTCTATGCTAAGTAACTTTTTTATATTTACATTATACATACACTTGCAAGCAAGAAATAAAATTATTTGCAATTAAAATAAATACACTAAGGTCGTAGTTTATAATTAGGTTAGTTTATTTCATTACAAATACGTAGGTATACGTATAGTGCGCATATTTTGTCGTTGGTTAGCAGTTATTTTTAGGAGGTACTAAGGTACTTACATAAAAAATTAAGAGATTGTGTATAGTAAGTGAAGTAATTCAAAACAATTAATTATTAATTAATTAATTTTATAACCTACTGTAAGTATGCAATAAGTTAATTTCATAATAGGATTGAGTAGGATTTCCAATGTTAAATTAATTCAATTATTTATTTACTTTTTAGTTCCTTGGCGTATTTAAGGACGGTTATTTTATTATTTCAAAATATTCTTCCTGCTGTAAAAATATAAAATGTGAGGTCATTATGAATAACTTGATTCATTTATTTACACATAATCAAAAAATATAATATGTTCATTACATTTGAAATAAATATACACAAGTATATTTCATTATCAACTTGATACAAATTTGATGACAAAGATTCCCTTTCGACAAAGTATTTTATATTATTGTAATAAATGTGTTTTTTTTTTTACATTTAAACGTACCTGCCTTAGATATCTAATACCACTAGAATTGTAGAGATTGATGTCTAAGGTAGGGGGTTGAATATATGAATAGTAAATCAAGCGTCCGGTTGCATGCTCGGGTCAATATTGGTTAACCAGTGAAATGGCGACGGCAGCCTTTCTGACATTTGAGTTTATTAACACTGAAACATTACGAAATCATGAACCACATGCTGGATATGTTTGAAACGTTATCGATAAGATATTCTGCAGTCATCCAGTCGCTTCGAGGAGCTTGGAAATTATAAAGATCGTATACTCAATCTCATATATACTGTTTTGAATTGTTTACTGACATAAAGGTGCTCTAAATAAACAAAATATCATCACTATCAACTTATTTCCAATTCCATATCTAGGGTACTGGTCTCTTTACAGAACGCAAGGGTTTAGACTGTAGTATTTTTGTTTTTATACACTACAAGTTAGCCCTTGATAATAACACCTGATGGCAAGTGATAATGCAGTTTAAGATGCATATTAAATTATTAGGGACCTATTAGCGTCGACTTTAGAGAGAGTTATTTATTATGTACGCTGTAGTTACCTCTAAATTGATGTATATGCCTATATGTATAACCTAGCACTTAAGGTTGTTAAAATGTTTTTTTACATATAATTCTGTTGGTGGCGCTTTGAATAAATAAATAAATACGTAAGATCGTAGCGGTCTAATCTGTTAGGGGTAAATACGTAGGGGTGCACGATAAATCCATACTCCTAATTGATTTGTACGCGACATCGTGCCGGAACTCTAAATCGTTTGGGGACACTTCTTTGTCGGTAGGGTGGTAACTAGCTACAGCCTAGCCTCTCACCTCGACTCAGACTCGAGCCGGGAATCGGACCCAGGACCTCCATGTTTATAATGCTACAGCGCACGCTGCGCCACGGAGGTTAAATCCATCCAAGTGTGGATGCAATATGAAATTTTATGAAAAACATTATACATATGTTCCTTCAACGTTTAAGCAAATCATGTTCAATTATTGAAAGCAAACAACTTTGAAAAGATACAAGTGCAATTTACAACTTAGCCTAACTCGCTTGGAATTTAGGAATCGCTTTTGGTGGAACATTGGTTCTACCAATGATTCCTAAGTCGTCTTAAGCCACTTTTAGAGCATAATTAGCAATAAATTATATGTACGGAATAATAACAATCGGTAGTATTAGAATTCTCAAGTTTTAACGTTCAAAATGGCACATATACGCTATAGTGAATGAAAATTTTGTTGCATTTTATAACATACAGTTAGATTTTTATGGTGTAATTCAAGATAGACTCTACGTTATCAAAATGCATTGCAGTACACACATTGTAAAAAACCTTTCTAATTGTCGCCAAGACATCATTGCTGCTAAAACACTTTGAGTAACCTGCAAATCTTGTCGGAAACAATTACGTCGGTCGGCTTGTGGTTTGTTCGGAAGTTTACGTCGCCTGCATCTGCTCTGAGGTAAGAAATTACAGTGTTCCTTAATGAACTTCAAATGCTGTGCTCGATAAGCATTTAAAAATGTTGTGCCAAGATATTTTATAGGGTTACATTTTTTTTTAAATAGTGAAATGAAATGAACCTTATTGCACACCATACAAAAAAGAAGAAATACAGAAAAATGGTGCAATTGGCAGCCTCATCGCTAAAGAGCTATCTCTACCAGGCAACCTAACACAATCTGGGATAAAATATGAAATAAGGCGAGGTTAGGGTGTACAATTATTAATGATATGATTAGGTTAAATATAATATAATATATCAAAATATAAACACCTAAAAATATATATAAATATAATATAATATATTATACATATACAACGTGTATCTATATATATAAAAGCGAAAGGTCACTTACATACTTACACACTGATTAAACACGAGATCTCAAAAACTATAGCACGTATAAAGCTATAATTTAGCAAGTAGGTAGTTGAAAGTAAGGAAATGTCAGCTAAGAAAGGATATTTGGAAATTCCACCCCTAAGGGGGTAATATAGGGGTTGGAAGTTTGTATGAAATTTCTTTGTTTTTAGAGTTAGATACACAAAAATTTGCATTAAGAATAATAATAATAAATAAAAAACATGTGCATAATTTTTTTTTAAATATTACCTGTTAAAGGTGGAAAAATAGGGGATGATAGTTTTTGCTTATTTTTTTTATTATGAAGTCTACAAGCTTGAAATTTTGAAAATAGATGTCTTTTAGGGCGTAAGTATAAGGTTAGAATTTTTTTCATCCAAATCTACCCCGAGGGGGTAAAATAGGGCTTTGAATGGTGTGTGTGTATGGTGAACCCACACTCCTAATTGGTTTCTACGCATCATCGTATCGAAATACTACGAGTATAATCGCTTGGCGACACGGTTTTGTTGGTAGGGTGGTAACTAGACACAGCCGAAGCCTCCCACCATCTGGAGCTCGGAGACAATGTGAGAGAAATATTAAAAAGATGTATACACGACGATTAGACATTAGTAATGGCCTTCGACAAGCATTACATAGCACACTGATTGATTTTCAATCTTGATTATTACTAAGATATATTTTGACGCAGGCATTCTGTTAAGGCATAAAACGATCTGTATTCGGCAGGTCGTTAAATAGCCGTTACAAGTTATAGACAAAGCCCTCCGGCGACCGGCGTTGTCGGAAATTAATGTTACGGCATCTCTTATTAATCTACCCGTAATATATATATTATTATGACTACAAATTTCCTTAAGTTAATCATTATATTCGTAAAAATTAATATTGACTTCGTAATATAAAGAACGTATAGGTACATATAATTAAAATGTCACTAAGGTTATTTATATTAATAGTATCAACAGAACTAACTTACCGTTGACGCAAAGAAGTGGCTGATGTCGGCTTGAGACAGAGTCCTACTCTCAAGCGGGGAAGGCTTACTAACGATCATAGAATGATGTTTTATACGCCAAAAACAGTCTTCGCCGGCGAAGACGAGGTCCCCGCTATCTTACACCATCCAGACGTGGACTCCATCCACGGCCTCGGAGACGTACGGACAACTCACCGTCCGACCCCCCCGTTATCACAAACGTCGCCTAAGCCGAAGTTCGGCCTCACAAGAGGCGCCCGTTAGGCAGACGTTCCCTTAGTTTCTTCGAGCCCTAGAGCTCAAAATTTCTTCTGACAGAGCTTCTTTCCGAAGCTCGCCAAACAGCCCGGTTACGCTGTCGCAACCAATAGGGTTAGCACAGCTAATATTCAGTTCGAAAAAAAATATATATGTACAGTAGTGCCACACTAGGCGACCCGTACAGCGCAAATGTGTTATTATAACACGATTTTCAAAATCAGCGCTAATTTACTTCGCTTTGTGTGGATACTCCGTTACTACGTTATACGAGAATTAAGCTTGACGCAATTTAGTCCGGAACGTTTTTACCTCGCGTAAAGCTGGGTATTACTGTACACGTAAAGTGAGCCAAATATGGCTCACAGGAATATGTTGAAAATATAACAAAATAAAAACGTTCTTTAATAAAAAACAATACCGCGAAATTGCTTTCAGGCGAGCGTTATGTTTTTTGTTTATTGACGTGGTATAATTTGATCCGTCATTCAGTTAATCGCACACTATCGTAAGAAGCGCAGACATCTTTAAAGTGAGACATGTTTTTCGCGTTGTTCCTTGTCTCTTGAACTGCGTAAACCTTTCCCGCCCTATCAAAATTGTTTTGTTTCTCTTTATTTTTCAATCAATGATGACTTTGACGGCCTCCGTGGCCTCTGTTGTGCAGCACGCGTGTTGCATTAAAAAGTTGGAGGTTTGATTCCCGGCTCGAGTCTATTCTGGAGCGAGGCTGGTGTCGTGGCTGTTTACGAGTACTACCCTACCGACAAAGACGTGTCGCCAAGCGATTTTGAGTTCCGGCACGATGTCGCGTAGAAACCGATTAAGATTATGGTTCTACCATACCCTTAACAAGTTAGCCCGCTACCATCTTAGATGCATCATCACTTACACCAGGTGAGATTGCCAACAAGATCTAACTTATTGTGAAAAAAAAACAATCTGTAAAAGAATTCTAGGTCATTACTGACGTGCCTGTTGTAACCTATTTTTATAATTAATCTTTTATTATTTAATGTCTGTGACACAGTTTTTCAACTAATACAGATGTTATCGTTCATTAAATTTAAGATTCCTCTGTAAATTTGATACACAATAAAGAATTTTTTCAATTTTTATCAATTTTCAATATTACACAATACTTGTTGTATCTATCTTAACTTAACTCGTGCTGTCTATGTCTCTGTCATTATCGCACAGATAAAACTAAAAATATAAGTAAAACTGCGTTGCTTGCGGTTCTTTCCGCAGTCTGCGAGCAATCCAAAGGACTTCGCAGAGTGAGTTACTTTATGATGAATAAAACGTTCATGCCGCAACTCATCTTCCTTTGTAGAGTTCATTTGCGTTAGAAAATTATGCTTAACTTTGTGGAGTTTCGCTTTGCGCTTAGAAAGTTCCTTTTGTAATATAATATTTTAATAAAATGTATGTTATAGAAGCTATACAGGGTAAAACATCGATAGAATACTCTCTACTACCTCCTAAAATGGTAAATGGGTATCTGGGAGGTATTCATTATTTAGAACGAAAGATTTCAGCAGTCTATTTAGCGTGATTTATGTATGGTAGCAGTCACAGGTGAAGAATAACCTGAAAACTTGTGAAGTAGGCATTTTTATTTTTTCAGTTTTTTGTTATATGAAAAGCTCAAATACAAATAGATTAAGCTATGAAATAGATATACATCTTTATTATTGTTATTGCATTATTCTTGGGGATGACTAAATCCGAAGCACGAGGCTTGAAAACGAAAATTTCTCAACTCAATGCTTTAAATTTCTGATTTTTCTTCTTGGACCTGGGAGCGATTTGAACCCACTTAGCTTTAGTTGTTAAGTTGGCGAGTGTAGTTATCACCATCACCTCACGAATAGAATCAATGAAATATGTGAAATATATGAACGATTCATAGATGTCTTCATAGGCTTATATGAATAAAGCTATTTCTGATTTTTGAACGATTCATTGTTGCCTATAATAGGTTTATATGAATAAAGCTATTTTTGATTTCGATTTTAGATTTTTGAACATAATTAAGATATGTTTAACGAATAAAACTAATAGGTAATAATTTTTATTCTTACTAGGACGTAGAACCTCGTTATCTTAGGCCATTGAAGAAGTAAATTAAAATCAGTGAATATAACCTTAATAAATTCCTTATTAGGTGGACGGACTTAATCCGTTCCGCTACAGATTTATCGGCCTCCGAGTGCTCCCGTGATGCCGCCAACAGAAATCGCTGAAAAGAGTTCGTAAGAGCTGCTGAGAAGGCCAAATCATAACCACGACCACTCTGCCAAGAGTGAACGAATAAGAAGAAGAAATTACTTACGTCTACGTTTCCTTACTTCATTAGGGGTCATATTATATATATATTTAATTGTTGACTAACCCCATATAAATCTGTCAAATCCATAAAAATCTTCCATACTCGAGTTGATCTTAGAACCTTTAATAATTATTATAATACCGATTAGCTTAGCATACTGATTAGGGATAGTTCAAGTAATTCTTTTGAATGTACGATGATGATTAAAAGTGCGTGAAATAGTCGTATATAAATGTATTATGTAAACGAAATATATTTAGTGAAAACAGGACCGCGAAATTGCTTTTCATTTCGTGCCAATGGAAAATATTCTGTTGTTTACACACGCAGTGTTTATTGACGCGGCATAATTTGATCTGTCGGTGTAAAAGCTTTCGTCGAGTTAGTTCACGATGTATAAAATATTCACGCCGCAACTCGCCTCTCCTAACTTTGTCGAGTTTTCAATTCTGTTTGTGTGTACCGTTTTAGAAAATGTTCAATCCTATTTTGTGTCATGAGGTCGTTTGCAGAGCCTTTGACTTGAACAACTTGACGATATACATAATACCGACTTGGGTGAAATAAGTGTTTTAGGTATTCAATAATTTTTTTTTTCAAATATGCCATGATTTTATGTACAATTCTGGTTAGTTTCCACCATATTGACAAATATCTGGCTCCTCTCGTAAAAGCGCGTTAACGACATGCTTTTATATACATAGCACGTTACTGCAAACAAACAGATAGACCTTGCAAACAATATTTAAAAACACCAAAATATTATGAATAGTTCATCGTTTCTTTGCACGAGTGCACCAGGCTTTCGGGGAACCTTGAGAAGTGGCGAAGGCTCATCAGGCGTACAACATCTGCCCGAAAAGACACTACTACTACTACTTCGTGATGACCGCGACCACTCTGTCAAAAGTGTTACGATGAAGAAGAAAATCGTAGGGATACGTACATTATTAAGCTTAAAACTAAAGTTACGAGAGTTCCTTATACACCCTACTGCTGAGAACTCATCATCATCATCATGAACAACCCATTCTCGGCTCACTACAGAGCACGGGTCTCCTCTCAATATGAGAAGGGTTTGGTCATAGGCCACCACGCTGGCCATATGCGGATTGGCAGACTTCACTTTGAGAACATTATGGAGAACTCTCAGGCGTGCAGGTTTCCTCACAATGTTTTCCTTCACCGTTAAACAAAGTGATATTTTAATTTTTTTAAAAAGCACATAACTCCGAAAAGTTAGAGGTCCTGAGAATAACTGAGAAATGACGTTCCACGAAACCTACATTCTTATGGTGGTTATCATTTCACAATGTCATTAAAACAGCTTGTATCAATGATTAATATCTTCCTTTGTGGCTTTTATTCCGTAGATGGATCATCTGTCCTTTTATAATCTGAATAAATAAAATTCAATGTCCTGACTTACTGATATATCGCACGGCCTTAACTACTGGGTGGTCGAAACTTTGACAGTTTCTTTTATGGCCTATTCCCGAAAGGGGTTAAATAGGGGTTACAAGTTTGTATGAACGTCATATCAATGAAACTTGGTTCTTGGGTTCTTAATTTAAAATAAATAAGTGTTTCACATTATGTGGAAATTTCAACTATAAAAGGGGTAAATAAGGGATGAAATACTTAAATAGATAAAGCATCGTCCCTAGGGTATAGTAAAAGTTGAAATTTTGACAGTAGGGCTTTTGTAATGAAGTAGGCACGTACTGGGATTATTTTTTTGGAAAATTACCCCCAAACGGTTTAAAAGTTTGTATGAAAGTCATTACTCAAGTTACGAGTATATCCATTACTTAGTAATTTGTCTCTTAATTTAAAATTAATTTAATATTTGTTACACTTGTGAAGGAACAAGAGCGCTTATGCTATGTTTTTGAAAAAAAAAATTGTTTTCTGTAGGTTACGCGGGCAAAGTCGCGGGCAGTAGCTAGTGCTTGCTATAAAACATCATTAATGAACTCCCTCGTCAGCGATAAGCATCATGGATCACGGAATTCGATGGCTAACAAAGATGAATTTTTCCCTGGAGACTGTCGAGATCGATAATAACGTGCAACAGACAGACAGACGAACTGACAAAAAATTAATAGCTATTTTCAGTTCTATATCTATATTATATACCCCAGTGTTTTTTAAATATATCCAATGTACACGAATCGCCAAGTATTTATGTATTTATATAATTAATAGTTTTGTTTCAGGTTTTGTTTGAATAAATATACATTTAATATTTTTGAAATGAATTTTATTAGGCGGCTTGTCGATAACTTTAGGATGAGTTTTTGTTTCATATAATTTTTTTTTTATTTCATTGTGTTTTTTTATTACATTACTGCATTACAGGTAGGAATTATATGATTTAGATTTTGATGTAAGGTTAATTTTAATTAAGTATGCTGTGATCATTTAAAGAAGGTCGCTATCTCATGTTCATTCTTCTTTCGTGTTTTTGACCTTTATATTTTGATTGTGACCAGTTTAATGATCCAATAAAAAAAAGAGAATATGAGAGAGAAATTTCAAGGACACGTCACGTTTAGACACATTTCATTACATGAGATAGAAGAAAGATATTGAAAGTATGAGAGAAAGAGAAACAGAGAAACGACCCATATAAAGTTTGTGATGTAGATGTAGAATTACTGCGTAGATACAGCTTTGCCACAAAGCTACGGAAACGGAGAATAAGAGCGATGTAATACACTCAACACAAACCGATTAAATAAGTTATTACAGGCAGTTACCTGTTTCCCCGCCCCCATGCCGCCAGGCGAACTTACCGTGAGGTTTTAGCCGATATCCAGATATTTAAGACTGTTATAATACAAGAAATTTTCCTTTTATCATGTGTCATCATCATCAGCATTAACAACCGATTGACGTCCACTACTGGACATAGGTCTTTTGTAGGGAGTTCAAATGCTCACGGTCTTGGGCCGCCTGCTTCCTGCGGCTCCCTGCGACTCGTCTGATGTCGACTTAGTCGGGGGTCGACTAATGCTACGTTTACCGGTGCGGGGTCGCCATTTCAGCACCTTGGGACCCCAACGTTCTCTGAGCTATGTACCCCGCCCATTGGCACTTCAACTTCGCAATTCGCTGAGCTATGTCGGTAACTCTGGTTCTTCTACGGATCTCCTCATTTCTGATTTGATCACGTAGAGATACTCCTAGCATAGTTCTCTCCATCGCCCGCTGAGTGACTCTGAGCCTTATTATGAGGCCCATAGTGAGGGACCACGTTTTATATCATGTGTACAGCAAGCATTTTCTTTATTATTATTTATTTAGTTAGATTTAATTAGATTTTTTCATTACCTTGATTTTACCGTTGGCATAAATTTACTCTTATGTTTTACTATGTTAAGCGATGTTATAATATAATTTCTTTAATATGGCCACTAGGCTCAATTTTATATTTACAATAAGATACAAAACAATAAAAAACGAAACATAAAAACTGAAAATTAAATAAAGCTCCCGACAGTTCCCATACAGGTTACGTTTGAAAATCAGAACTTTTGTGAATGAAGCCAATTTTGCACGCGCAGACTTAATTCCATGAGGAATATATTTGTATGGGTAAAGATAATGTACATAAACATAAAAACTGTTTTTATGTGCAATAAAAAATTAAAACAAACAAACAAGAAATTACTAGGAGTGGTATTAGAGTAGGAAAATGACTGTCATCACGGCGCTACCTACAAACGATATCTGCATTATTTATTCTGTTCAACTGCGTGGAACAAGGAGAATATATATTTTGTCGCAATCGATCTTCACGTTTTGTTTTGTTGCTGGGAGACCTTTTTGAATGGTAATGTGTCGTATAAATTTTCCTCGCCTCGAGTGCGGACGCCTCTGAACTCTCGGGTAAAAGGTGCTACAAATTAATTTAATCAGACGTCAAGCTCGAGGGTCGTTCCATGGAATACATTAGACTATATTATGAAACGAACCTAGGACCCACGTCCCTTTTAATATCGGAAATGTTAAATTTCGTGTGTTTTTGATTTTGAATAAATATTAATATATATATTTTTTATCTACTACAAGTGAGTCCTTGAAGGCTATCTCACCTCATGTAAGTGATGATGCAGTCTAAGATGGTAGTGGGCTAACTTGTTAAGGGTACGGTAGAACCATACTCCTAATTGGTTTCTACGCGAAATCGTGCCGGAACGCTAAATCGCTTGGCGACACGTCTCTGTCGATAGGGTGGTAATTAGCAACGGCCGCAGCCTCCCACCAAACCAGACTCGAACAGGGAATCGAACCGAGGATCTCCAACTTTATAAAGCGACAGCGCGCGCGCTCTGCGTCACGGAGGTCGTCAATAAATAAATAGGTAGGTAGGTAGGTAAGCTCACGGCGCTCTATCGAAGCGGGCTGGACAGGTTTCTATACTAACACACGATCGATGAGCATTAAGAGCTACCGCTTGGCCAGGGCCAACGGACAAAAGAAAATCAGGCGAACAAAAGTCGGGCTGGTCGAATGATATCGTCCAGTTTGCCGGGAACAAATGACTGGCCATTGCCAAAGACAGAAATGAATGCTATAGGCCGGAAGAGGCCTTTACTAAATGAAGCTTCCTTGCTTGTTATGCTATGACTACTATGATAACATATAACAAAAATATAATAAAGAGTTCCTAGCATGTTATAACACTATATTCTTTATTATATTTTCTTACCCAATATGTAAATATTCCGAAGCGGTGATAGCCTAGTGGTTAGGACGTCCGCCTCCCAATCAGAGGTCGGCGGTTCGAATCCAGGCACGCACCTCTTACTTTTCGGAGTTATGTGCATTTATAAATAATTAAATATCACTTGCATCAACGGTGAAGGAAAACATAGTGAGGAAACCTGCACGCCTGAGAGTTCTCCATAATGTTCTCAAAGGCGTGTGAAGTCTGCCAATCCGCACATGGCCAGCGTGGTGGACTATGGCCAAACCCTTCTCATATTGAAAGGAGACCTGTGCTTTGTAGTGAGCCGGTAATGGGTTGCTCATGATGTTAATATTAAGACTCAAATTTTATAATTTTGAATAAAAATTGTTGTCGAAACCGCATCACACTAATAGGTTTGTCATGTCATCGTCATTAACAAATCATTGCTGCCCAATACAGAGCACGAGTTTACGAATTACTAAACCGACGACATTGAAATATTTACAGGATAAACATTAAAGTATCTCCTTTCTGACCAAAAAAAAGAATGAGTGAAATCGGAGTAGGTGATAATGACTTACAACTTAATACACATTGTGACTTTCATCCACTCTCCCAAGGGAACCGTTCTGAATTCCGGAAATAAAACTATCCGGAGTCAACAACAGACAACTCCTATACCAAATTTCATTCAAATCCATCTTGTTGTTTCGGCGTGATGCGCGGCCAAGATACAGACAGACAGACAGACAAAAAAATTAAAAATAAATGTTTTGGGCTCAATATCGATAGTAAAGCATCCTCCAATTATATTTATTTAATATACAGAATTAGTTTACAGTTTTATTTTATTATAGATAGGATATAATATATATATAGGATATAGGATCTTAGAAAATTACTATGAACAGCACAATAATTTATTGATGCAGACACGCCTTTCATTCACTTAGCTTTATAAATAAAACTTTTTGCTCATAGCTATCAAACTATTACATACAATGAGTTGCATTTTACGTATGTATGTTGAACGCACCCTTTATTCATATATATGGTTGGGCTTCCTTTTGTAAAACTTTCCTCACTCCAGGGCTAGGGTGAGATATGTTGGCAATATTTTTTGTTTGCCGGCCTCCGCAAAATTTACGTGTATTTTCCCTCTGGCGATGTTCCAGTCATCGTTATTGTGAGATAACGCAACTGGCGCGGAAAATAACCATTAACCGTTATGTTGCTTAGTGAGGATTAACATCGTTCTGTCACGTTATACTTTATCGTTATCTGCAACTTTACGAGATATGGATAACGATATAATATATTGTAATAGAAATAAAATCGATCGACACAAAACATAAAAACAGTGAAATTATACCTGAAATCACAATAACTGGCTCATTTTCTTTTAAGATTTTTATTATTTTGTTTATTTCATACAAGGAGGGCTGTCTTCTATAACAAAGTTTAATTCCCAAATCAGTGATAGTTTTGTTCACCTTTTGATACTTACTATAGACTTCTAATCTATTGTTTTATTTACCGGCAGAGGTGTCACTAATATTGTTTTATTATATAATTTTAATTTTATTAACAAGTAATTAAATAAACAAATTATTTTATTATTAAAATCAAATCTGCATTGAACTATGATTCAATTATAACGCAGTGTTGACGGTAGGGTTCACATAAGTTTGAATGATTCCATACAAAATATTTATACATACATACAACTTAGATAAACGATTTTCTCGTTCAGCCTATACTTTCAAAAAAATTCTCATCACCATCATCATCATTATTATCTTTTTTGTTATATTCAATAGATAGGTACTTCTTAAATACTTGAGCAATATGACAGTTGTATATTAAAAAATAGGTCTGTAGTTGGGAACTGAAATTTAAACCAACGAACTGTGTTGTTGTGAACTGAAATTTAACGTGGCTCCAACGGCTCCTTCCGGCTCGTTTGATTACCTTCGTTAACATAGCTGGCGGAAAACAACTGTCAACCAACCACTGCTGCGTTTACCGGTGCCAATTCGCCTTTCTGTTGAAAGGCACCAGTGGTCATCATCAGCAGTTTGTGCCAATTTTTCACGAATTAAATAAAATTAAGATTTAGTAAATAAAATAAAAGTTCTATAGAAGTTCTATAGAGAATTATTAAATTACCTATGTTTTCACTGCTCCTTAAATACAGGTTTATACCTAAATCAGGGACAGAAGATTATAAATTACGCAAATACATATACATATATGTACATCCACATAATCACCAATACACACAGTTCTATC
The DNA here is from genome assembly GCA_928268935.1 of Lasiommata megera. Lineage (NCBI taxonomy): Eukaryota > Metazoa > Arthropoda > Insecta > Lepidoptera > Nymphalidae > Lasiommata > Lasiommata megera. Next base: position 7,580,363 of record OV743328.1, read on the forward strand.
TGTAATTACTTAACAAATTACACTAGTTTGTAATTGCATTTTTGTTAGGCTTGCATGTTAATCTCATAATTTTTACTTAAGTACTGTATAATATGATTTGTGAGCCTACTTGTACATGTTTCTATGAACAATAAACATATGAATTATTATTATTATATGTTACATCGCGGTGCTGTATATGTTGGTAACAATATCATAGATCATTTTCAACACAGAATGACAATCTGCAAACAACATTTCATAAAAAAAAAAAATATCTGCACTGGATCGAAAGCTATTCAGTCTACTGATTGCTTTGCTCATCGACTCATGAAAACTATCTTTGTGGTTCAACAGATTGAACCTGTGTATGTGTGCCAAGAAAATCAAGAATCCAATAATTACCCACATTTGAACTCTTTAAATCACTAATTAATCATTTCTTTGCTAATCAGTGTATTAAGAAGGTAGCAATCAATTTTGTACAAGCATGCTTTGCTATAAATAAGGACGGTTGTTGCCTTTCGTGGCATTCTCGCTCAAAATGTCGGACCGTTCGGACCTCTTAATTATGGTCGCAATAAAAGTGTAATTCCGCAAGTTGTGGTTTTAATTACTATGAGCGAAAGACAAAAGCGGGACGTCAGCAATTCTGACGTCACTCTTACTGAAAAACAACTCAGACGCCCTTAACTCGTCATACATCATCATCATCACGATCAATCCATTGCCAGCTCACTACAGAGCACGGGTCTCCTCTCAATATGAGAAGGGTTTGGCCGTAGTCCACCACGCTGGCCATGTGCGGATTGGCCGACTCCACACGCGTTCGAGAACATTATGGAGAACTCGCAGGGGTGCAGGTTTCCTCACAATTTTTCACCGTTAAAGCTAGTGATATTAAGTTAAAAGTTAGAGGTGCGTGCGCGGGTTCGAACCTCGGAAATTGGGATACATTAGATGCGATCAGAAAAGGCGAGCGAAGCCATCGTCGCTTCTTTTACATAATTACTATGTAGTTTAGATTGCTCCTCCTTTGTTTGCTTCTCGTTTGACGACCTCCGTGGCTCAGTACGCAGTGTAGTGCGGCTAGTCTTTGTCGGTAGGGTAGTAACTAGCACACTCGACCAAACTCGAGCCAGGCATCGAACCCAGGACCTCTAACTTTATAATGTGACAGCGCGCGCGCTGCGCAATGGAGATCGTCAATATAGGTAGGAGCTTTTTTTGAATTCCACTTCAAGTTACTGTGCAGTCTAGGATGGTAGCTCACAGTTTTCAATGCGTATTCGTACCTGAACGCTAAATTGCTTGGCGACTCGTCTGTACTGGTAAAGTGATGCAAGCGTTCTATCAGATCAGGCCAGAGAAAATTCACATAGAATTCAATCCCGAATTTTCAAAGATCTAACACACACACACACACACACACACACTTACACACACATAATCACACGCAGTGCCTACCAATAGACTACAGAGGTCGTCAACGACCTTCTGCTTAATATACCTCCACATCCATAAATATAACATCTCTTTTATCTTTTCGGGATTTAATAATGTAGGTACACGTCGGAGCTAAAAGTTAGCGTGCTCCAAAGTAACCGCCATCCCAATTAAGATTCTGGGTCGAGCTTGCGCTAATCATACATAATATAAGAGCTCTTAACACTTTTGGGATTTGCTCACCCTTCACACCAGGAACTGAATATATTTTTAATGAACCCCTTTTTACGGAGATAAAATAAAACAAGCCGAAATAAAACAGTTTACAATGTGTTAAAAAATAGTATACAATGTGTTAGTGTATATATATATATATATCCTTATACATGTAATCGGCCGCTGCGAGTCACCCTGTTGTGTTTCAGTTGCATTTCACATGTCGGTGACGAGAATCGCAAATCGCAAAAGAATTCACCACTACTATAAATACTAGCACAGATAACTAAATCCATTTAGTAATTAAGTATTGATTTTATTGATTATAAAATATGTGAAGTTGTCCGAATAAATAAATAAAATTAATAATTTCTAAGATATTTCAAAGTTTATGAGAAGTAAAACTTAAATCCTTGATGTTTTAATGGAGTTTAAAATGCTTTTTTCTCAATGCTTTTTGACGATAGGTTTGTTAACCTCTTTTTTCTAATTTCAAAACTGATAGAACTTCATTCAAATTTGGAATCCCTAATTACCTACCTTGTCAGATTATTTCTTAAATGTCCTATCGTAACAGACGCTTGCGTTATAATCCGAGTGGTTAGATAGCCATGGCGAGCTCAGGCTGAAGTTAAGTTGACAATTGATTGCCAAATTTCAGCCCATATGACATATGACGCAGTCTGTCAGTCACCTTGCCATTGTGTTTAGACGTATCTTATGTAGTAGGTACATCGCGAATAAATGAATGAGACCTTTAGCTTTACGTTCTATTGACTTGTAAATTATTAGTTTCACAAAGTTTTCACTTGGTGCGCTGGCTATAAATGCACAAGGAAAGATATCGAATTTCTTTTTCGAAAACAATAGAAACTTGTACTAGGGTAACATGATATAGCAGTGGTGGAGAACTCGTCAAAGTTTTGAATGTTCGAGACGATTCCATTGCATCTTGACTTGCTTACCGAGTTCGTTGCTAGCTTAAAAGATTTAACTTATAGCAACCACAGCATAACAGAAGTGCAACATCAAATACACCCGGTCCAAAATACGTTCTGCAATCTCTGAGAATTTGGTAAGCAGCCAACTTATACCCGATTTGTAAAGTTAACGATACTGCGACGAACTTGTTGCTAATTGCCAGTTAAAGTTAAGCGATATGTTACCTTGTTAAATGTTTGTAATAGGTAGCTACTTAATCAGACCGTGAATTTATTACTAAAGTTCATGAAGTCGTTCGCCTTACGCAAGTTTCGAAGATTTCTCTTTTTAAATGGTTATCGTTTAAGTTTAATTAAAATACATATATCATTAATTATAAAAACTCTAGCCATTTATTTAACAGATATTTACATAGGTGTATAGTAATATTTTGTAGTACGTAGGTAGATAAGTATTATTTCAAACGTAAAAATAATACGTTCTGATTGGGCTAGAAGCAAGCAAACATGGCGGCACTGATCACGTGACTTTATTTCGACATGACCCTATAGTTATAAAAACTAGCCATTTATTTAACAGATGTTTACATAGGTGTATAGTAATATTTTGTAGTACATAGGTAGGTAAGTATTATTTCAAACGTAAATATAATACGTTCTGATTGGGCTAGAAGCAAGCAAACATGGCGGCACTGATCACGTGACTTTATTTTGACATGACCCTATAGGTAATTATAAACATAAAATATTTTTATTTTGTGTGTAGCCAAAACATTTGCAACATAATATGTAAATTTATTGTGTATATTTTACATTAGATTTTGTTCGTGGACAAAAGTTGTACCGTGTTTTCAATAATTTAATCTCAGAAAAAATTTTAACGTTAGATTTTAGCGAAAAGTTCATTTACTGTTAGCTTCTGAGTAATAAGGACGTGATATGTACTCATGTTAACGAAATCGTTATTTATAAACAAAATTCGACATTTTGGATGATAAAAATAAATAGTTTTTTTAGTGATGTTGGATTAAACCTTACGAGTCATAAAAATAAATATAGATTTATTTTTCGATTAAGGAAGATAAATTTTAAATATTATAAGTAACTATCTGTAGATAGTTATAATATTAAAAAAAACTCTTTCTGGACGAATGTTGGATAGCCATGTAGTACGTGTAAAATCCCAAATAATTTTATTTAATTTTGGCAATCTGTCTAATCACTTTGCGCATCACGCAAAAAGTTTAAACGGATTTCAATGTCATTTAATTTGTATATTATATATATTTAGATTAATAATACTAGTTATTTACGCAGCCGCAGTCATTAGCTCGCTACATTTAAATTTTTGCAGTTTTTATTCACACACTCAACACAAATAACACGACCAGTAAATTGTTTTAGCAAACTGTTCGTTGATTTATATCAGCCGCAATCCATTTGGTTAAACTATTAGGAATGTAGTTTTAATAGAATATTCATTTTTGAAAAATAGAACATTGTTTTTAATCATAACTGCATTGAAAAAGTTTGTTTATGATTTAAAAAAGTACTGTATGTATTGTATTGGTAATGTTAGTAATAGTCAAAGGAACACGTAGGTTAAAGAACTTTCCATTACGCTTTAGAACAGGGAGGTTCTTAACTCTCAATCTCTCTTTCTCTCCTATGGGCAATCCTCATGGTCACCAGTGGGATAACGATGATTATGGATGTGAAGATGAAGAGCTTTTTAATCGACTCCAGATTGCAATCAGTTTTCTGGATTATAAAGTACCCTTTAGCTTTCTCCTTGGCAGAACAAGCAAATGGACAAAGAGACAATTTTGCACTTATAATATAAATCAAATTAAAAATAGTTTTATCCATATAAACCTATTAGAGGAGTTTATGAATCGTTCGTATATATCACATTTTTCATTATTTATATTCGTGAAGTGATGGTGATAACTACACTCGCCAACCAAAAGCTACGAGGGTACAAATCGCGCCCTGGTCCAAGGAGAACCCCGCAACAAAATTAGCCGGATTTTTCTTTTATCACCATGACACATAATCAATTATACGTACCTTTGGAAATAGAGCAATTCACATCCAAGCTTTTTTATCGTTTATATCATCATCATCATGATCAACCCATAACCAGCTCACTACAGAGCACGGGTCTCCTCTCAATATAAGAAGGGTTCGGCCATAGTCCACCACGCTGGCCATGTGCGGATTGGCAGATCTCACACGCCTTTGAGAACATTGTGGAGAACTCTCAGACGTGCAGGTTTCCTCACGATGTTTTTCCTTCACCTTTGAAGCAAGTGATATTTGATTTTATTTTTTCATTTTTTTTTATATTTTTTTTGAAACGCACATAACTCCGAAAAGTTAAAAGGTGCGTGCCCGGATTCAAACCGCCGACCTCTGATTAGGAGGCTGACCACCGCTTTCGTTCTTATATCGTAATATAAATAGTGTATAAGTATATCATTGATATTGATAAAATACTGTCAGTTCAAAGCCCTTTTAAGGTGTCTGTATTAAAATCGGTGACACCTTCAGCGATCAAAGGCGATAGCATTTTAACATCTGAACAGCTCAGTGGATAAAGTATAATGAGGCTAAAATAGGAGAGCATTAACCAATCAAATAAAATTCGTATTACGAGTGAAAAGTTTTCCGATAGCAGCCTCGATGGACGAGCGTTCGTCAGTTCACAGTGTAATTCCGATGTCAGACGTTTGAAAGATAACAAATGTTCCACTCTCGACTCTCGACTCCCGGGGGTGGTTTTTATTCGTTGATTTTTGTTGCGATCAACGAGTACGAATGTTATGGTCGCGATTCTAAGAAGCTGTATATATACATTATGACGTATTTATTAATTAAGACATTTTTTTTTTCTCTTTGTATGGCTTTACACGGATTAGCCAATGTCAAATTTATAGCAATAGAGAATTGAAATTAGGGAAAAATGGCGGGAAACTTCGCACTCCGCGGACGCGACTTCCTCAAACCTTTCGAAAATCAATACCTGCTAACCATTGTAAAAACTAGCCACTATAAAAACGATACTAAAACTATGATGTCCACAACACAACCAACACCAATCCTTTTCAAAATAAGCCAACATACATTAATTCAAGATAAGCGCGAAAAAACCGCGCCCGCCCAATACGAAGTCTCCCGCCTTTCTCTTAATTAAGACATATATTTTACAAGTAGTTTGTAAGGGTTAGAATGTTATTAATCTGTATAAAATACCATAAAACTTGACTAGAATACTATTATTAATGTATTAATGAGGTTGTTATCATGTCGTGCCGCCATGTTTTGGTTCCCGCCAAAACGGTGGCAAGTGATTGGTCCACGCAAAATAGTAAGGACAATGGACGTCACTAAAAGAGCGCTAGAAGTTTTGTGATATTTTTGGGCAGATCCTCCGTTGCGCAGCATTGGCGCTGCATTTTAAAGTTTTAGGTCCTGGGATCTCCGGTGGTCTGGTGGGAGATTTCGGCCGTGGCGAGTTACCACCCTTCCGACAAAGACGTGTCGCCAAGCGATTTAATATTCCGGCACGATGTCGTGTAGAAACCAGTCAGGAGTATGGGTTTACCATACCCTAGTTTAGCTGACTACCATCTTAGACCGCATCATCACTTACCATCAGGTGAGTAGGGTAAAGGGCTAACTTGTGGTGTATAAAAAAAAATACACCTGGATCTAAACTAGATAATTTTTTCATAATTGAAAACTTCACGACACATATGGTAGAAAAGATTGTGTTACGATAAGAATGTAATAGAGTCAGGACCCTGGAAAAATAAGGCTATTTTGTGTTTACCCTCATTTAACCCAGTTATCTTTTATTACTAAGAGCACAAGTTATTTTTGGGGGTTCACGATGTTATATGCGTGTGTGAGTAAATCGATTTGCGATTGTATGACCTCACCTAGAAATGGTGAACTCTTTGGAACTAAACTCGTGAGTCATATGTCCAGCCTTCAATCCCCTGCAAGGAGAATTAAATTATTACTAAATTTTCATCGCTGTTTATGTTTTATACAATGAAGCTTCTAAATTTTTTATGAACGTTTTATAGATGCCTGTTATAGGTTTAAACGAACAAAGCTGTTCTATATTTTGAATTTTGCTTTATATATAGAACATATAAAGAAATATAATAGCTCGGAGAACCGATGGACGTTGGGGTCCCAAGGTGTTGGAATGGCGACCCCGCACCGGTAAACGTAGCGTTGGTCGACCCCCAACAAGGTGGACAGACGACATCAAACGAGTCGCAGGGAGCCGCTGGATACAAGCGGCCCAGGACCGTGGCCATTGGAACTCCCTACAAAAGACCTATGTCCAGCAGTGGACGTCTGTCGGTTGAAATGATGATGATGATATAAAGAAAACATAAAACGATTTTTTCATAAAAATTGAGTGAATACTGAAAGTATCAAAAAGTCAAAAAAGGTTTATTATTAAGGATTTATTCACACGACTGCGTAGGTACGAAACGCGATAGGCCATTTACAAATCAAATATAATTTGTTAGGAGAGGATTAGGAAGGAATCCGGCAAGAGTCGAGTTCGGATAACGATCATTCATTATCAATGTGAACCCGATGTTAGCAGCCGACGGAGCAATGGTAGCTACAGTAACATTTTGATTTGAGGGAGAGAGACAAATGTTTAACTCTGAATGTTCTTTTTGTTTTTTTTTTTTTATGTCGGAGCGTCGTCAGGAAATTTGGAGCAAAAATTGCGTTGAGAAAGCATTCTGGAAGATCTGATAAGTGTGTTTTTTTTTATCCGCTACAAGTTATTCCGTGACGGCAATCTCACCTGATGGTAAGTGATGCAGTCTAAGATGGTAGCGGGCTAACCTGTTAGGGATATGGTAAACCCATACTGCTCATTGGTTTCTACGCGACATCGTGCCGGAACGCCAAATTGCTTAGCAACACGTCTTTGTCGGTAGAGTGGTAACTAGCCACGGCCGAAGCCTCCCACTAGAATAATGATGAAGAAATTGTAAATTGCACTGAGCAAATTTTATTTTTACCTTTTTGACGTGAATTAGAGAAGCTAAGTTAAGCTTATCGTTCAGTATTTATTGTAATCTAGTAATTAATATAATTCAGTATATCTAATAAGGAATATATTTACCACGGCATACCTACGCCATCGAAAGATGTTTGGTTAATTTGTGCTTATGTAATAAAGGAAAATACATGAATACAGTAAAATTCTTATGGAACATGTTTAAGAAGCTGCCGATATTTTCCTGTCCCCTCTGGGTAACTAAGCGTAAAGATTGCGGTAAGGGTGGGTACGACATTATTCAACAGAGTGAAAATTGAGGTTTAATTCAACATCCTATTACAATCAGCGAGACGTAAAAAGCAATTTTGCAGATAGGTACTTTTTTTTGGTTAAATTATCTTTATGAAGATACAGGGGTAAGTATATTAAATTAAGAAAAGCATTAAATAAGTGAGATGCATTTATTTTTTCCCTAAATTTTAGTAAGATCAAAAATCAATAAATCAACATATTCATCATCATCATGATCAGCCCAATGCCGGCTCACTACAGAGCACGGGTCTCCCCTCAATATTAGAAGGGTTTGGCCATATGCGGATTGGCAGCTTTCACACGCCTTTGAGAATTAATATAAACTCTCAGACTTGCAGGTTTCCTCACAATGTTTTCCTTCACAGTTGAAGCAAATGATATTTTAATTGCTTAAAAACGCACATAACTTTGAACACCCGACCGCTGATTATGAGGTGGACGCCCAAACTACTAGACTACCACAGCTTCATCAGATGAGAAAACATATTAACAAAACTTAACTTCCTAAGGGAACTGTGCCAAGAGCATCGGAAATGGCTGTCTCCGGCAACCGGTACAAATATGCCTCTGACGTATTAGGAATAGGAAAAGGAACTACAGATTTATACAGTAAGTAGAAGTGATAGTCAGACAGTTTAAGCGAAAATATTTATTTACATGACCTTAAAAATCTTAAGATTATTACAGTGGGTACACAAACCAAGACAAGCAAATTTTACAATTACAAAGGTATTGTATTGTTTTTTGGAGAAATGAAATACACTTTCTTTATTTCTAGAAGGCAACATAATTTCTGGAACAATTCCCGATAGTGTAGACTGCAATTACTAGTGACCTTCCTTTGTTTCGCGAGGTGCTCGAAGTATCAAGGTAACCTATGTCGAACATTGATTGGCAACTTATAGCGAAACCTTTTCAAGTCAGACCTTGTGTTACTGTTTCACTTGGATATTGCTTTTATAAGACCAGAATAAAAAAGGCCTTAAAATAAGTATTTTTCGTTAAATAGTTGACCACTTGATTAAGTGATACTGCCGCTCATGATCATCTGAAACCTGAAGATCTGATAAAATATTGCCGGCGTTTGAGAGATTTGTTTATACGTGTCCAATACAACACCAATAACATAATAAATAATATAACACCATATTGAATATAATGGAAATACTAAGGTAGGTAGGTATATTGTTTTATACTGGTAAAACTGTCAGTTAAAGCTGGACATGCAAAAGACGAAAAAAAACAATCAGCAACTGGCGACCTCATACTAATAGATCTCTTCCAGGCAACCATTTCTTTGAAGCCGATGAATTAAAAATTACACGGAAGTTGCAAAAAAAAAGAAAAAGCTATATATATATATATAGCTTTTTATTTTTTTTTAGTTTGTTAGTGTGTATGTGTGTATATATATATATATATATATATATATATACACATACATGTGTGTGTGTGTGTATGTGTATATATATATATATATATATATACACATACACTCTAATAACTACATGCTACTACATATATCCATTTAGGTACATATCCGTTCAGATTGTTTTGGACAAATACCGAAAGTTAAATAAATTGCCTGGACTGAACGTAATGCTGTCCTATTCAAAACAATCTCTGTAAAAAGGACAGAATTCTTGAATGCAATTCCGCAAAAATAAATCTGCACCTATGATAAAAATATGTCCAAACAGACATGGACGTAGCGTCGCGTCGACAGCTCCCCGGCCCCTCCCTCTATCGCCGCATTAATCTATCTGCAAACAATAACTGCGCTGCATCGATCCGCCGCTCAGACAACAGAGAGTATGCTCAGCCACCCATGAATCTCATCTGTGTTTGATAATAATCTGCCTTGCTGCAATCGCATCCAGCTCTTAGTCAAAGTAGACAAAATAAAATACCGCCTAATTGCGAGTTGGACTCTAAATACTAAACAACATTGGCATTATTCGATCGATCGAGATAAAATACCAAAAATCACATATTTCGTTTTTATATAACCAGTTTAAAGTTTCGGTACGATGTCGTATCAAAACGAATGAGGAGTTTTTTTTATACACTACAAGTTAGCCCTTGGCGGCTATTTCACGTGGTGGTAAGTGATGATGCGGTCTAGGATGGTAGTGGGCTAACCTGTTAGGTATATGGTAAACTCACGCTCCTAATTGGTTTCTACGCGACATCGTGCCGGAACACTAAATCGCTTGGCGACACGTCTTTGTCAGTACTTTGGGTAAAAAATAACTTATATACCCCTAGGAGGTTAGCATGCTACCTGCGACTACATCATGTGATACCACTAGGTGGATTCCAGTTAAGGACTAACGTGTAGTTTTTAGGGTATTTTTATTTGTGAAATTTGCGAATTCAGCCTTTTACGTTTCATGAGAACAGTCCGCTGACAGCAGAGGTTTAATAAAAAATATGGATTCCTGAAAAAAACATTCACAGCGCCAATTTGTCCGGCCCGCAGTCTTGTTTGTTGTTCAATTATTTTGTAAATCTAGTTATCAACTAGGCAAATTTGTTTTACAAAATAATTGAAATTTTTTAGGGTTACGTGCCAACCGGACCTTATTACTAAGCCATAACTGGCTATCGGTCTGGCAACGCGTCTGTCTATCTGAGGGCTGTGTCTTACGAACCTTAATAGGTATAAAGGTGAAATTAAACGTGTGATTCCCTGCTATAGAATGAATACACTTTTACTGTACAACACTAAACTAAACAGAGAAATAAGACAAAGAATCCGGAATATGAAAGAGATTATGGAATGGATCATGGAAGAGATCGCTATGTAGCGATGATCTCTTCCAGGCAACCGAAGGCGTAAAAGAAACGGCAATGGCAAAGGGAAGCATATTGCAATAATTTGTACACATACAGTTAAAATTTAAAATCCTTATCACAAACATCTTTCAAGTATTTTTATATCGATTACTTTGTGTTGAACGAGAACGAGAGACACGGAGTTATAAACGAAAGCTGATTTCATGTAACTATAAAGGTCAGCTTTTACCTAGATTTCATAAATTATTGTAAGCTTAGCTTATTTGAAACACATAATAATAAAGTACCTGTTCGTAAGTATAGTCATCATGATCAACCTATTACCGGCTCACTACAGAGCACGGCTCTCCTCTCAATATGAGAAGGGTTTGGCCATAGGCCACCACGCTGGCCATGTGCGGATTGGCAGATTTCACACGCCTTTGAGAACATTATGGAGAACTCTCAGGCGTGCAGGTTTCCTCACGATGTTTTCCTTCACCGTTGAAGCAAGTGATATTTTAAGTGTTTAATAACGCACATAACTCCGAAAAGTTAGAAGTGCGTACCCGGATTCGAACCGCCGACCTCTGATTAGGAGGCTGACGCCCTAACCACTAGGTTATCACAGCTTATAGTATACTTACGAAATAACTTTTATACCCCTAGCTTTTAGCGTAGTCGCTACGGTCACTAAACCGGAAATCCAATACCTTCGTGGGTAAACCTACTTGTGTTTCTGAATTTAGTGGCTACTTTATCGACGTATGGCAATTCTCTTACGGTGAATGTGTGGTTAACCTTTCGAATGTGCCGAAGGACATTATACTGACTTAATCATGAAATATCTTCACGATTTCGTTTCGGCACGTTGTTGTTATGTTATGTGCGTTTTTAAACAATTTAAACATCACTCGCTTCTACGGTGAAAACATCGTGAGGAAACCTGCACGCTTGAGAGTTCTCCATAATGTTCTCAAAGGCGTGTGAAGTCTGCCAATCCGCACATGGCCAGCATGGTGGACAATGGCCAAACCCTACTCATATTGCGAAGAGATCCGTGTATAGCATACCTACTTTTATAGTAGGTATACACAGATATAAAATCTGTATATTTTTGTGTGTAAATCTATATATATAAAAGCGAAATACCACTGACTGACTGATGATCACGATATCTCAGGAACAATAAAACATACGATCTTTAAATTTGGAAGGTAGATTCCTTTTATGAAGTAGAGGTCAGCTAAGAAACGGTTTTGAGAAAATCTACCCCTAAGGGGTAGAAATGGCAACTAAGTTTTTTATATTAAATGATAAAGATCTGTATAATCAATGTTACAAAAATCTACCCCAAGGGGGGTGAAATAGGGGTGGGGCGTTTTCATGAGGATTCTATGTTTTCGAAGTTAGGGACATGAAAATGGGCATTTAGGTAATTTGTTTTAAATAATAAAAACCTGTACACGCAATATAACAAAAATCTACCCCTAAGGGGTTGAAATGGGGGTTGGAAGTTTGTATGAAAGTCCTATATTTTTGAAGTTAGAAACATGAAAATTGGTAACTAAGTTTTTTATTATAAATGATAAAGATCTGTATAATCAATGTTACGAAAATCTACCCCAAGGGGGGTGAAATGGGGGTGGGGCGTTTTCATGTGGATTCTATGTTTTCGATGTTAGGGACATGAAAATGGGCATTTAGGTAATTTGTTTTAAATAATAAAAACCTGTACACGCAATATTACAAAAATCCACCCCTAAGGGGTAGAAATGGGGGTTGGAAGTTTGTATGAAAGTCCTATATTTTTGAAGTTGGAGACATGAAAATTGCTAACTAAGTTTTTTATTATAAATGATAAAGATCTGTATAATCAATGTTACGAAAATCTACCCCAAGGGGGGTGAAATGGGGGTGGGGCGTTTTCATGTGGATTCTATGTTTTCGAAGTTAGGGACATGAAAATGGGCATTTAGGTAATTTGTTATAAATAATAAAAACCTGTACACGCAATATTACAAAAATCCACCCCTAAGGGGTAGAGATGGGGGTTGGAAGTTCGTATGAAAGTCCTATATTTTTGAAGTTAGAGACATGAAAGTTGGGAACTAAGTTGTTAATTATAAATAATAAAGATGTTACGAAAATCTACCCCAAAGAGGGTAAAATGAGGGTTGGAAGTTTATATGAGGATTCTAAGTTTTCGAAGTTAGGGACATGAAAATTGGCATTTAGGTTATTTGTTTTAAATTATAAAAACCTTTATACACAATATTACAAAAATCCACCCCTAAGGGGTTGAAATGGGGGTTGGTAGTTTATATGAAAATCCGAAATCTGAAGTTAAAGACAATAAAGTTGGCAATTAAGTTGTTAATTGCAAATAATAAAGATCTGTATCAATCAATGTTTCGAAAATCTAACCTAAAGAGGGTAAAATGGGGGTTGGAAGTTTGTATGAAAGTCCTATATTTTTGAAGTTAGAGACATGAAAGTTGGAAACTAAGTTGTTAATTATAAATAATAAAGAAAATCCACCCCAAAGGAGATGAAATGGGGGTTGGAAGTTTTCATGAGGATTCTAAGTTGTCGAAGTTAGGGACATGAAAATTGACATTTGGGTTATTTGTTTTAAATAATAAAAACGTTTATACACAATATTACAAAAATCCACCCCTAAGGAGTGAGAGGGGTTAGGGGTTGGAAGGTTACATGTAAGTTCTGCGTTTCTGGAATAAGAGATATAAAAATCGGTAATTAGAGCATTACTTTTCAGTAATAATGACATGTAGGTATAAGCTCTTTTGCAAGTGGAAACATAAAGAATGAAAAGGAATTTGGAAGTTAGGCCCTGCTTAGGCGTAGACATCGCTAAGTAAATCATTTGTGAAAATCCGCCGCAAAGTGGTTAACAACGGGGTTCATGTTGAATGAAAATCTTATAAAGTTTTACTTCTTTGAATCCATTCGAAGTATAATTAGTATAACACTGAAATACTTCGTACTAAGAAATCCTTACTATCCAGACAAAAACATAGTAATATTATAAATGCTAAAGTGTGTTTGTATGTTGGTTTGTCCTTCAATCACGTCGCAATAGAGCAATGGATCGACGTGTTTTTTGAAAGTATCGTTGAGGACCTGGAGAGTGACATATGAGAGTTTCCGTAGGAATTTTTACAACTTATTCTGACTGAATTTTAAAAACTTATTCCACGCGGACGAAGTCGCGGGCGCCAGCTAGTATTATATATATCTCATATATATATATATATATCTCGGGAAGCCGTTTTATTTGATAAAGCCGTTTTTGCGCAGTTTTATATTTATGTTTCTTATGTTACATTTCTTTTTTGTAACTTGTTGAAGTAAAGATTTATCAATCTATCTTCTTTCTATTATTTTTTGATCTGATTCAAATGCTATCATTTTTATGTGCATTATTGCAGGTATTACGATATACTAAGAATTATTTAGATTTAGTTGTTAGGTTAATTTTATTACGCATGTTTTGGTAATTTCCAGAAGGTTACAATCTTATTATTCTTCTATGTTTTTTTGCATTTACTTTTGATTGTTACCAGTTTAATGATTCAATTCAAAAAAAACCTAAATGAAAAATGGTCACTCAAGAGTAAAAACAAAGAATTGTTTTAACTCTTGAGTAACCTTATTTCATCATTGAGATCGTGGCATTAATTGTGTGATGGATACTTTTTGCACCGTTCAAATCTGCATAATTATCCTGACCTTAAGAAAGTACACCCTATACTGTACAATCTAGTGGTTATATTTATAAGTTATCATACCCTAGTACATTATTTTGATCTCTCTCTTAAGATAAGAAATTTAAACGCACAAATATAGCGGTAAGTTTTTATATGACATCTCAATACAAATTTTTGTGATTCTCGCTGATAGTAGAGACTATAATAACAACCCTCTTGATTTATTCTGTTGATTAAAACCACATCAAAGTTAGTTGGGCATTTTAAATGATTAAAGCGGAAGCGACTTTGTTTCATACTATGCAGAGTTTATTTTGTTGGTAATCACATTTTCAATTGAACCATGACAGTAAAACTAGAACAAGATAGTAGGCAGAACGTAAAATATGAAACGCGAAAAAAATATTCCCAGAATATTGGTCGTATATTGCATATGTCGACACGACATCGTCGTGCATATGCAAAATAAACAAAGTGAATTCGTACCAGCTTCAATCAATCAATAATTGGATGGTCATGTGCAACGCGTAGTCACGTTCCTACTCCTCTTTCGCACCCTCGTGGTTTTGCAGGGGTCAATTACACGCTCACGCGACTTTGTCCAAATTTATCCGTTCGGTATATACAAGAGTCAGTATAAATCCGAACCCGTACGTTCACAGAGTATTTTTTTCATTTATTTTATTTTATAAATAATATCGTAATCTGGAGATGTCTAACAATAAGTTCAAAGTTTTTATAAAGCGTAAGCTTATAGAAAAATCCTATTACGATATTAAGGATTATTTAAACGATAAAAAAAGCTTGGCTGAGAATTTCATAACTAATCATAATTTACTATTGACTATTGTGATAACAAAAAAAAAAGACCGGCTAGAAGTTAGTTATGGGCTTCTTCTTAGACCTGGGCGCGATTGTAACATTCTTAGCTAGTCTTAAAGTGGCGAGTTTAGTTATCACCCTCGAACTCAGTTAAAATAATATATTAATAATGAACGCTTCATAGAGGCCTGTAATAGGTATACATGAATTAAGCTTTTTTGATATAGAAATTGCATTTAACATTTCGGTAAAAAAATATTTGACACCTACTGTTAGCTGTCATATAAATACAACTTTTCTTTCGTTCTTTCGTTTTATGGCTTTACACAGATTAGCCAATGTCAAGTTTATTATTTTATTCGTTCTCTCTTTTTATGGCTTTGCACAGATTAGCCAATGTCAAGTTTATAGCAATGTAGAAGTTACGGAGAAATGGCGAGAAACTTCGCACTCCGCGGACGCGTTTCCCTCAAACCTTTCCCAAATCAATACCTGTTAACCATTCAGAAAACTGTCGACGGCACAACCAACACCAGTCCTTTTCAAAATTAGCCAACAAACATTAATTCAAAAAAAACGTGAAAAAACCGCGCCCGCCATATACGAAGTCTCCCGCCTTTCTCAAATACAACTATATTTATGAAGATGATAATGATAAAGGTAACAATCAATAATGTCTGATTAAGTATATCTGTGGTCAAATATAATCGGCGCCGACAATTTTTTTGACAGATGACATGCTTTAAAAAAAGGACTTGGCGGGAATATACAAATATACGCATTAGCGATAACAGTTAAAAGTGTTAAAAAGTATTTAAGAGACACGAAGTCTTATTATTTTATAGTTCCTAATTAAAGATGGAAGCATACATAAGTGTGCTTTATAATCATTTAGAAGTCCACAGCTGGATATAGGTCTGTGTGCTAAAGTCCACGGCCGTGAGCCGCTTGTTTCCAGCGGCTCCTTGCCACTCGTTTGATGTGATCCGTCCACCTACATAGGGGTCAATTAAGTTGCATTTTCACCGAGCATAGCCACGCCCACTGTCACATTTTTTGCGTCACAATTTCTTTATTACATTGGACAAACGAGCAGAGAGATCACCTGATGTTAAATGATTACTCTCTTCCATGTACATCTGGTGCTGAGCAGCACCAAAGGCCATCGATGCCATAAATAACCAAGCTCGTCTATAAAAAAATGTAAGGCTGGCGGTTGAAGTTAGATAACATATCTGTTAACCTCCAGACCTGGAAACCCTTGCCCCCTTTGACCTTAACCCCGGGGTGCTGAGTATTTAGCGGTGTGGAATAACAAATACATAGCAAACAACTTAGTTGAGAACAACTTATTGCAGATGCAAAAGTTACTTGAGATGAAGTTAATCTGAGATGTATATTACTAGCTTAAGCACCATAAGACTGGCTTTATTTAATTATGTATAATTTTGGTTATCTTTTTGAGTACCCTATTTATAAAATGAGACCTAGAGATTCATTTAGAAATAAATTTAAACAGGTTTAAATAATGACGTTTCATTTCTATAACCAATACATGTATAAAAAATGTTCATAAAAACTTTTAAGTTACGAAAATATATGGTTGCAATTAAACATTAATTTGAAGCAAAAGTTGAAGTTTAAAAAATTGAATTTACTAGACTACATAAAAATTCGATTCATGTAAGCAATGCAATCCTTGCATTGCGAACCGGATACCGGATGACATCCATGAGGATCTTGGTGTTGTCTGTAAATAAGTTTATCGTTTATGTCCGTGTCTTCTTCCGCATAGATTAATGGTTTTTTCGAATTTCTGTGGAATTAACAGTGTTCGTATTTGAAAATTAACCGATGTCTTATTCCTGGTCCCATCTGTTCCCCTTACCAACTTTTATATGTAATTTTTAGAAATTTTGTAATGGCAAACTATAGCTACAAGTATAGCTCATTGTGGTGAAAGTCAGTCGACGTGAAATTCAATTTTTCACAGATTCCGGAAACCCAGAAAATTGGACTGATACTATGATATGAAAAGAACTATGACATTTATTATTTTATTGACTTGATAGTTGAATAAATGGTTTTGAACCCTCATAGCTTTAGTTTTGAGTAATCGAACGTAAACATCATCTCCTCAATCTAAAATATTTGACATTTGCTCATTCAAATACAGATAATTTAGAATTTTAATTATGAATCTATGTCATATTCGATATCTGTATGCAGAATATTAACCCGATTCGTGTAGCTGATTGAACTGTGCGTTAACTTTTATATGTAAAGATTCACGTAGATAGCCATTTCGGTAGCTATTACGTTCTCTCGCTTAATAGCTAAGCCAATTCTGTGTGCAAAATCGATCTAAGTTCTATTCCATCCGCTGAGGTAACTAAGATATAAACATCGCGTAAATTTCTTTTAACATGTAAGAAATTTCTTTTCGTAACAGATTCTGAAGAAACAAACATCACAAACGTTAACTTATTAGGAGAGCACCTTTTAGAATATTAATGTAGCGAATAAATTTTCTTCGCCTGACGTGCGAATGTCTCAAGTGGCACTCAGCTAAAAGCTAAGCCTAATTAATTTAATCAACGTCAAGGTCACAAGATATTCTTGGAATGGATTAATCTGTTGAATTTTTCTTTCTGTAAAGCTTTTTTGTTACTAACAATGCCCGCAATAGGATGGGCGTCGACTTCTCACCAACCCACAAACGTCAATTACGTTTTGTGGGTTGATGAGAAGTCATTGCCGCAACCTCCTACTAGACATGATTGGTGAAAATTATAACAGTTTTATAATCGTTAACGGAATGTGCTCAAAAATTTTCGAGACAAAAACCTATAGGAATTTAATACGAGAGGTTTTTGTTACGTTCCTTCTATGTACTAAAACACTTGCGAAAGAAAATATCAGAACATATTTAAGACAGAATTAATACAAGCAATATTGTATCGATCCGTTTATTCCGTTTAACCTGCTGGAAATCAAACACGGGACCTCTTACTTGTACTTAGTAAACTGGTGACTACAGCCCTTTCCTCTGCGACAGGAATCCATATCGATATTGTTCTAACCTAAGTTCCTCCCTTCACAAAGGGTTCAGACAATGTATCTTCATTGCGAACAGGTAAGGCCAGTTTGTAATACCTTGTACCTTGTAGGTCATACCTGTAATATCCCTAACAGGTTAGCACGCTAGCTTAGACTGCGTTTTTGACAGACGGATAGACATAAGTTAGTTGTGGGTTTCTTTTTAGACCTGGTCGCGATTTGAACCCTCTAAGCTTTAAGTTGGTGAGTGTCACCATCAATTCAAGAATGGAAATAATGAAAAATGTGATAAATATGAACGATTCATAGATGCCTGCAATAGGTATCTTTGATTTGATTTGATTTGACATAGTTGTTCAAGAACTACTTTGTAAAGGATAACAATGATGCCAGTAATCTTTTGTAAAATTGTCTTTATAATTTGATATGTAATCTTTGTGTAATATTTCATTTCATATGCTACGTCATAATCGGTTCAGCCGTACTAACGATTAGCTATTCAGAACAGACAGATATTATTAAAATACTTTGTTTAGGTCATGTTTTCATCCAAATCACAGCTATATCAACGTAAGAAGAGGCAATTATTTCTAATTACAGACAGACAATTGAATAGATTACTACTACGTACATTGTAAAGTCGAAGGTACTTCAGCCATTTCATTAGCAGCTTAAAGTAATCGCAGGACAGGAACTAAATTGGTAGGTATTATCTTTCGAATCTTAGCTACGGGAGTTCCACATTCAATAACTCTCAAAAGCTTATCTATAACTTTAGGAGGAACGTCCAGTTTCTATGGTCCCGTAATAGGGATTCTGGCTATCCGCCAAGTTATACTTGAATTCGAAAGTCAACGGTTCCAAGCTTCCTCCTAATTGCCAGTTAAAGCAGTAGCTTACCTTGATTTGTTAAATATTCAACATCCTTAGCCTATATTCACGTCCCAGCTATGGTTTGGCGACCTATCTTAGGAGAGATAGTTTCAGAGTATTAACTCGTCAGACAACTCCAGGTTGGCGAGCATAATTTTTCAAATGTTAATGATAAAAGAAGCTGTGATAGCCCAGTGGTTAGGACGTCAGTCTACTAATCAGAGGTCGGGGGTTCGAACCCGGGCACGCACCTCTAACTTTTCGGAGTTATGTGTATTTTTAAACAATTAAAATTTCACTTGCTTTAACGGTGAAGGAAAACATCGTGAGAAAACCTGCACGCCCGAAAGTTCTCCACAATGTTCTCAAAGGCGTGTGAAGTTTGCTAATCCGCACATGGCCAGCGTGGTGGACTATGGTCAAACCTTTCTCATATTGCGGGGAGACCCGTGCTCGGTAATAGGTTGATCATTATGATGATGATTTAATTATTTTATTTTAATTTGAGATTAGAGGCAATTCGTTAATTTGTAAACACTAAACTTTATATTAATAAATATAGTCTCTTTGTGTGTTGTTTGAGTGTGTTATGATTTTCTATTACCTTTGGCGGGGACTTTAGTAATGTTTGTGAAAAGGTGCCACTGTATTTGTAAATACACATCTAATATTCTTACACAATACCTTGTAAGTAAACTTGTAAGCAATTTAATGAACAATGCTTACGAAGTGTCTATCAACAACTGAACACTCGCATTGGTAGTATGATGTCGAAGTTAGGACACAACTGCGGCGTTGTTTGCAATGCGGATGTGGTTAGTACTCGCTCAGCAAACATGCACACCTGCGGCTCGCTGCTCTGATGGGAATTTCACGTGCTACAGGCAATAAAGCTCAGTTCACACCTGTGTTATTAGAACTTTTAGCGTAAGTGAAAATCGACAAGATATTAATGAACGGGCTAGGACGCTCTGTTTTCAGCTAATCCGCAACTAGATGCAGAAAGCACCTCACTAATAAACCCCAGTATTAAAAGTCTTACGGAGAAGTACGGACTACTCTTTTTTTTTTCCACGCTGGGAAATGCTTTCACGCATCCCCTCCGGAGGCGACGCAGGCAAGACTGCGCCGCTTCCGACGGGGTATGTGGGACTCCCCGGCGGCCAAGGCTGGCGACCAGAATACCCACTAAAACCCAGCGATGCTCCTTCGCGTCGCTTGGTGGCTGGGTCACGGGAACACAAGTACGGACTACTCACCGTCCGACCTCCCCATCATTCACAACCTCGGCTAAGTCGAGGTTCGGCCTCACAGGAGACAGACGTTCCCTTAGTTTTTTTTTTGATCCACTACAAGTTAGCCCTTGACGGAAATCTCATCTGATGGTAAGTGATGATGCAGTCTAAGATGGTAGCGGGCTAACCTGTTAGGGCTATGGTAAAGCCATACTCCTAATTGGTTTCTACACGACATCGTGCCGGAACGCTAAATCACTATGCATTCAGACTTAGAATGCGCCGTTTGTTGTGAAAACTAACCACTGTAAATATAGATCAAAAGCGTTAAGAAAATTGTGAGTCATACGCATAGTTGCTCAAGTTAAAAAGTATTATTTAATGATTAAGCTGTGATAGCCCAGTGGTTCGGGCGTCCGCCTCCTAATCAGAGGTCGGCGGTTCGAACCCGGGCACGCACCTCTAACTTTTCGGAGTTATATGCGCTTATAAGCAATTAAAATATCACTTGCTTCAACGGTGAAGGAAAACATCGTGAGGAAACCTGCACGCCTGAGAGTTCTCCATAATGTTCTCAAAGGCGTGTGAAGTCTGCCAATCCGACATGGCCAGCGTGGTGGCCAAACCCTTCTCATATTGAGAGGAGACCCGTGCTCTGTAGTGAGCCGGTAATGGGTTGATCATGATGATGATGATGATGAATTCTTTAAAAAATTAAAAGCTTGAAGCATTCTTAAGGACGTATAACAGAACTGGAACATACGAAGTCCACCCTTGAGATGGGATTCACCCCCACAGTCTGGTACTACATCTCCCGAGTCAAGTTACAAGAGGTGCAGCGCGGGCTGCAGTAATATCGTAAAAGCATCCGTAAATAAATAGCGGTGACAGCAAAGCGCATTCAGTGAATCACAGAATAAGTAGGACATTTTTAATGCCTATTTGCTACATTAACCGGAAAACTATTCTGCTAAGTAATTTAACGCAAATATCACCTTGTAATAAAGGAAATGACGACCTCCGTGGCACAGCGCGTGCGCTGTCGCATTTTAAAGTTGGAGGTCCTGGGTTCGATTCCCGGCTCGAGTCTGGTCGGGTCGGAGGCTTCGACCGTGGCTAGTTACCACTCTACCGACAAAGACGTGTCGCCAAGCGATTTAGCGTTCCAGCACGAGGTTGCGGAGAAACCAATTAGGAGTATGGGTTTAACATACCCCTAACAAGTTCGCCTGCTACCATAATGGACTGCATCATCACTTACCATCAAGTGAGATTACCATCAAGGGCTAACTTGTAGTGGATAAAAAAAAAGGTAAAAATTTAACTTAATATATACCTTATCATATATGTCGGGTCAAGGACGTCCGAGTTGTTGGTTTGTAAGGGTGACATCAGCATTGCTGACGTCACGATTTTGTTTACTTTCGCTCATAGTAATTAAAACGACAACTTGCCGGTTTACACTTTTATTGCGATAATAACTAAGAGGTCCGAACAGTCCGACGTCTCGAGCGAGAGAATCCGCGAAAGGTATCGACCGCCCGTATTTATAGCACAAAGCATGCTTGTACAAAATTGATTGTTACTGGCAAAATGGTGTTAGCAAAATCATCAATAGTTAAAATGTGGGTAATTATTGAATTCTTGAGGTTTTTGGCTTCGCTTGATAAAGTTAATAACTTCTTCGCGCTGACATATATAAAACATATTATAAAAACAACTTAAAAACTAAAATTAAGAGGGTTTGGTCAAATGCACTAAAATGATTTTAGAACTCTTTTTTTACGCTGGACAATGTGTTTACCCCCCTCAGATATGTGGAACTTCCGGCAGCCAGCTTGGCAATCAGAATACCCACTAAAACGCACAGTATCCCTTGCTTAACAACAATATACATTTGGAACAATAATTAAACAGCGCATGCAACATTTCACCGAGAACATCAAATTTAATGGTTAGTACGCGACACGATAATGTCACACGTTTCACTGACATAAACGGCATCTTGTTATTGATATTATGACACCCCCCACTAACTATTAATTACACTTCAATCTTGTTTTTGTTCATAACAGAAGACTGCGTTTAGCGATAAACATGCCTGAATCTAATGTACAAGCTAACTTATACAATATCTTTTATACATATAAAGATATTATTACAGATAGATGTGCAGAAAAAATAATTAACTAGATCAAATTTAGATTAGAGAGCAATTAAATAAATAAAATTGTTAATAAAAATAATATCCAACATATAATTGTCATACACATATTAATACACATACATATACATAATTACACATACGTGCGCTTTGAATATTTATTAGTAGTTAATAAATGTGATATTACACATACATATTAATTATCTATATGTATTATGTAAACCTATTAGAATTATTGTATACTTATAAATAGTTTACTTAGGTTAGTCACCTAATTGTTTTTTATCATATAAGCAATTTTTTTATAATTCTTTTGAGAAATAAAGACCTTAAACAATTGTTACCAACCTTCAACTAGATATCCCATTAATACATTACATTTCCCTAATAATTAATACATTCTTACTTTTAACTACACATACTTATTTACAAGCATGTTAAAATAATTGATAACGACATTTAATTGTATCATGCATAGAATATGAATATCATGTTGTTAACGTTTCAAAAGCACTAATATATTCAAATAATAAACAACAATAATGAAAATAGTTATAAAATTATAAACTCAATTTAATAGTTATGTAATCATGAACTTGTTACTGACATTGTTTTGTTAACTTCCGGTGTTATGAGAATAAAAAGGTGTGTTTGTTCGAGTGTAAAGTGAGTTGAAAACTAAATAAAACTGTGAGAAGGTCGATAGCATATTATTTTGGCTGACCATCTCCTATAGTCGTAATACAATAATGAAAAACTGCATATAAAGTTTTTTTTTTAAATGGCCAACCAGAAATACAGTGTTCATTTATAAGCAGCAATTTGTGGCGGTTGGCTTTGTCGATAATGCTTCAAAGCTATTGGTCCACTCCAGAGGTTTCTAATTAGGTCACCGCTCAGTAATGCATCGCATCTGTAAACTGTAGACGTCCCATTATCTTGGTATAACACGATTGTATATAACACATTTATGAGATTCTCCATGATGGAATATACTATTATTGGTCTAACAAAGCCGGCGTCGTCACAATTGAATGAGTCAAGTGTTCTGCTTTGTCATTATCTTAACCTCTTATAGTTTCAAGCATTAATTGTAATTAAGCTAGGAATCGCTCACATATTTTAATAAGTGCTGCATCGGTTTTTTTATACTCAAGTTAGCCCTTGACGGCTATCTCACCTGGTGGTAAGTGATGATGCTGTCTAGGATAGTATAGCGGGCGAACCGGTCAGGAGTAAGGTTAACCCACGCTCCTAATTGGTTTCTACGCAACGTCGTGCCGGAACGCTAAATGCTTCAGCGCACGCACTGTACCACGGAGGGCGTCAAAGCTATCTTTTAACTATAATCATAATTAGTTGAATTAGTAATTTTCATTAGAAATTCATATATTTTATTTAATGTTACTTGCCCAGATCTCCGTCTGTGAGCAGTGACTATTGATTTCCTACTAATTTTAACATTTCTAAATCAGATTAACTGGAAATGCTGTGTAATAAGTCTGCATTGTGATAAGCTACCACGCATGATGTTAAAGTCTTTTAAGTCCGTTAAAATAACTGTAGTTTTTATTTCAGTCCTCTAAATTTGGAGCGAGTCTTTTCAGTTAGTCTAAAAAGACACAGTATCTGTCATAACGTTTTGCTCCATACGTAAGGCAAGTGTCATGTAAAAAAGTCTTATACCGTTAAGTCCTTTAAAATAACTGTAGTTTTCAGTCCTGTAAAATTGGAGCGAGTTTTTTCAGTCCAAAAAGACACAGTATCTGTCATAACGTTTTGTTCCGTACGTAAGTGTCATGTAGTCTTATAGGTATCACTAAAATACACATTATTAACTGTTGCGTATTTTGTATCTGTTATTTACTATCATCATCATCATCACCATGATCAACCCATTGCCGGCTCACTACAGAGCACGGGTCTTCTCTCAATATGAGAAGGGTTTGGCCATAGTCCACAACGCTGGCCATGTGCGGGTTGGTAGACTTCGCACGCCTATGACAACATTATGGAGAACTCTCAGGCATGCAGGTTTCCTCACGATGTTTTCCTTCACCGTTGAAGCAAGTGATATTTTAATTTCTTAAAAACGCACATAACTCCGAAAAGTTAGAGGTGCATGCCCGTTAGAGTTAGAGGCGGACGTCCTAACCACTAGGCTATCACAGCTTCTTTTTCTTCTTATTTACTATATATTTTATAGATTATAAAAGTTCCGTTTTTCATTAATAAACATGAAATAACATGGAAGATATTTTAAAATGAGACCTAAATACATTTCAAAATATTTACGTCATCTGATGCGGATAAATGTTTCAGAATTAAGTACGTTGTACATTTTCCCTCTTGAGTTTTGTAATTACGTAACTACTTCGCAATGCATAGCATCTGTAAACTGCCGGTGTGTCCCGATGGAATTTACTATTAGTTGCCTAAAATGGCGACGAGAATGTGTCCTGCGATTCTAGCTAACGTTTTACGTTGGCAACTAAAATTTTGTCTTCTTTTTATTTATTTATAAGGGACTTTTACACTTAATATACGATGCCAGCCCCAATATTATCTCAGTTATAATATCACAAATACTTTTATTAATAAATCACCAAAAACTTTACAAAATTTTTAAAAATACCAAAGTTTTGTCTCAATTAATATTTTTGGACCTATAATTACCATATAAAGTATATTATTATATATTTTAAATTTCCCTAATTGTATTAAACTTGAGGTATGTTGGATTATACGCCTTTTACACCCTTTGAAACTATGCGCATTAACAGCTACCACATAATTCAATACCTTAGAACTTAATATTTCTAATGGAAATGTCGCAGCGAATACATTCTCATGAATTGCAATTTGTGGTAACCTTGTTACTACACCAATATTAATACACCGAAACACCAATGTTTCAATGTATCCACTAACCTATTTGTAAAATTGTGTGCTTAAGATGTTGATGAAGCTGTGATAGCCTAGTGGTTAGGACGTCAGCCTCCTAATCAGAGGTCGGGGGTTCGAACCCGTGCACCTATAACTTTTCGGAGTTATGTACGTTTTTAAGCAATTAAAATATCACTTGCTTCAACGGTGAAGGAAAACATCGTGAGGAAACCTGCATGCCTGAGAGTTCTCCATAATGTTCTCAAAGGCGTGTGAAGTCTGCCAATCCGCACATGGCCCGCGTGCTCTGTAGTGAGCCGAGAATGATAAGATGACCAATTTTTCGTTCTGAAATATCGATTTAGACACATAATAAGGAAGTCATAGTCCAAATAATAGTTAGCAAACCTTTTCATTTCTAAGCTCCTTACAAACCGAAATAACTAGAAATTCTTGAAAACAATTTGAATGGCCCAGTCTAAAAAGGTAACAGGTTACTGTTGAGGGTAAATACTTTTAATTGGTTTCTACGCAACGTACCGGAACGTCGTTTGAACCCAGGACCTTCAACTTTATAACATGACAGCGCACGCGTTGCACCACGGAGGTAGTCATCGAAATCGTTGTGTTATGTAATGATTAATGTACGTCGATAAATATATCGTAGGTATACTTCAACGCGTAGCTCAAGTCACTTTACCGCAAATATGTTCGCATTCCACCAAAATTTACCCATACAGTTACATAGTACGCCGTTTAGCTTAGCCAGCGATTTTAATTAATATATGAAAACTAACACATTGACATAAATTAACTTACAAACAACCAGGATGTAAGCTTTAGTTCCACGTTTTTCAGTTTCTTCTTTAATCTATTTTATTTTGTTTTACTTGGAGAGTAAGTTGTGTTCGTTACTGAGTCAGCTCACTATTTATAGTGCAGTCTACGTTTCAAACTTGTTAAATAGACAGCAAGGCAAAGCAAATTCGAGGACAGCTAATTGAGTTAAAAGTATCTCCTTCGAGTTAAGAAATCAGATTCTAAACTATTAAAAAAATTACAACACAACGACATCCCTTAAACGCAGAGTTCATGTTTGTACATACACACATGATTACATACATATGTAATCATTGATGTGAGTTTATTTAACCATTATGTGAAATAATCCAATTTCATTGTACTTTTAAATACATCAAACATACAATTTTTCGTTAAAGACAAATCGAACGCGATGACGTCATCGGCATTTTATTCTTACACCTTTCTTTTATCTGTTGGCTTAGGAACACGTGATCCCAGCTTACCTTTAATGTCAACACAGTGGATTTTATGAGTGTCATTTATGAGCGTATTTCTATTTCACCTTTGTACTTTGTTAAGTATTGATCTCAGTAAAAAATTGTGAATCAAAAGTTTAATCGGTGAAACAGTCACTTGCTTGGTGAAGGGAAACATCGTGAAATATATATACATACAGTATATGTAGGGCGTGAGGGTACCTCCATAAAAGGCGTATGAGATTACCGATCTGCACTTGCCCAGCAAAGTGGACTACGGTCCAAACTTATCGAACGTCAAGATTCAGTGTTGAGTGTAGAAACAAAACCTGTCTAGTTTTCTAATTTCTTTGTAACACTTTTTTTACTTATAAAGACATTTTAATTTGGTGAGTAATAAAATGATTGCTTTCATCATTAGAAAAGTAACGAATTCCGTTCGCATTACTCAACGGACCTCTTTCATTCAGTTTTTATGTTATAAATGGTTTATTTGAGACGGGGAATAAAAAAAAAGGTTTGCTGTAATAAAAAGGCAGTGAGAGATATAAAATGACTTGACCCGCGGCAGATGTTTGCAGAGATCGAGTAATGTGCCAACGCAAGGGCTATATTACGCAATCTCACGATTTCCACAGAAAATAAATAGACCACACAAAACTTTGAGAGCTTAAGTTAGGTTTGGTTTGTCACGTAATTATTTGGAAACTTCTTCTTCGTCGTTACACTCTTTGCAGAGCGGTCGTGGTCATCACGAATCAATGTCTGTTTGTGTTTCCATGATGACTTTCTTGGGAAGATTAGTTACAGTGGTTTCCCCTTGCCTTCTGCACCAGTCATTTTGAGGATAAATAATAGATCCCCAGGCTGCTGAAGCCTCTTCTGACAGGTTGCCCCGCCACAGCTCGGTCGCTATATCCTCGTCCGTTGTCTAGCAGGGGGTACCGCGTGCAGATGAGGTTGACATTTGGGGCCGACTGGATGTTGTTGTCGTTCTCCCCCTTACCCCCTTACCTTATTTGGAAACATAAAGCTCATAAGCTGTAAAAAGGCTGTAAAAGATATCAACATCATTTGTCCATAAGGCATAAGTTTACGCAGACCGCGTCTAATGTGCTTACGTAAGCATCGTTGCGGTATTCGGGAGAGCTGTGGAAATCGAATTATTGTCCATCAAACTGTCCTCAAATATTGGATAGAAGCAGGCATAATTTTGCGAAAGGCCATGATATAAACAAAATCGTATGTTGGAAAGTTGATATTTTCGGGCATTGTTTGACACAAGCCAACCATCTACCAACCAAAATCGGTGTGGTATAGTAGCGCAGTAATTCTAATTGTAGTAGTATAATTATTTATTATCAATAAAGTTATACTTATTTATTACTAGCTGGCGCCCGCGACTTCGCCCGCGTGGATAAGTTTTTAAAATTCAGTCGGAATAAGTTGTAAAAATTCCAACTGGAACTCTCCTATGTCGCTCTCCAGGTCCTCAACTATAATTTCAATAATCACGTCGATCCATTGCTCTGTTGCGACGTGATTGAAGGACAAACCAATGTCCCAAACTTAGAATCCCGATGAAAACTTCCAACCCCTATTTTACCCTCTTTGGGGTAGATTTTCGTAACATTGATTGAACATATCTTTATTATTTATAATTAACAACTTAGTTCCCAACTTTCATGTCTCTAACTTCAAAAATATAGGACTTTCATACAAACTTCCAACCCCCATTTCTACCCTTAGGGGTGGATTTTTGTAATATTGCGTATACAGGTTTTTATTATTTAAAACAAATTACCTAAATGCCAATTTTCATGTCCCTAACTTCGAAAACTCAGAATCCTCATGAAAACTTCCTACCCCCATTTCACCCCCCTCGGAGTAGATTTTCGCATTATTGATCATACATATCTTTATTATTTATAATTAACAACTTAGTTACCAACTTTCATATCTCTAACTTCAAAAATATAGGACTTTCATACAGACTTCCAACCCCCATTTCTACCCCTTAGGGGTGGATTTTTGTAATATTGCGTGTACAGGTTTTTATTATTTAAAACAAATTACCTAAATGCCCATTTTCATGTCCCTATCTTCGAAAACATAGAATCCTCATGAAAACGCCCCACCCCCATTTCACCCCCCTTGGGGTAGATTTTCGTAACATTGATTATACAGATCTTTATCATTTATAATAAAAAACTTAGTTGCCAATTTTCATGTCTCTAACTTCAAAAATATAGGACTTTCATACAAACTTCCAACCCCCATTTCTACCCCTTAGGGGTAGATTTTCTCAAAACCGTTTCTTAGCTGACCTCTACTTCATAAAAGGAATCTACCTTCCAAATTTAAGGATCGTGTGTTTTATAGTTCCTGAGATATCATGATCATCAGTCAGTCAGTCAGTCAGTGGTATTTCGCTTTTATATATATAGATAATAGATTAATCCTGTAACGATTAAAACTTTCTTCATTTGTATGAATGTATATATAATTTTTGAAATCCTAACATCAAGCAATTTTTAACGACCTCCGTGGCACAGTGCGTGCGCTGTTACATTATAAAGTTTGCGGTCCTGGGTTCGATTCCTGGCTCGAGTCTGGTCTGGTGCGAGGTTTCGGCCGTTGCCATTTACGACCCTACCGCAAAGCCGTGTCGCAAAGCGATTTAGTGTTCCGGCACGATGTCGCGTAGAAACCAATTAGGAGTGTGGTCTTAACCATACCCTCAACAGGCTAGCCCGCTACCAGCCTAGACTGCATCATCACTTACCACCAAGTGAGTTAGTCGTCAAGGGTTAACTTGTAGAGTATAAAAAAAAACTATCAAGTCTTGGTAGTTTAAGGCCTAAGACAGAGTATCTATTGTTAGTGTACCGATTTAAATACAATTGCGAATGGACAGACAAAAAAAAATTAAATATGAACTGTTTTGGGTTCTATATCGATCGAACGGCAGCTTCTTCAGATCCAAATTTCCAAATATACCTCCTCTTTTAACAGAACTCATCCAGTTTCGAAACAGAAATAGATTTGCCTATCGCACGGTCCATTGCTTGACGTCAGGAATTCGTTTTGACGGGAACAATTTTCTCGGGCTACATCCAATATCATTTCCATGAGAGGCGACTACAGTGACGCCGAGTCGTGCAAACAGCAGGATATGAATGCAAAGCGCGGACAAGCGGAAGCTCAATAAAGCTGGCGTAGATGCTCCTCGCTCAGGACGCTGCGATGTTTGTACACTACGTCAGCATCTTAGGTATTATTTGCGTACCTAGTCATTTTAGTAATAGGTTTTATCTGGCGTAAAGAACGAGTACCTTTACACTCCAGTAAAACTTCGGTTTTTTTTCGGCGTACTCTACCTTTGCACTCCAGTAAATAGGTACGTCGATAGTTAAAGATAAAGCTATTTTGAACACAAATGGATGTAATAATTTGTGTACCTAGTCATTTTAGGAATAGGTTTTATCTGGCGTAAAGATCTTTACACTCCAGTAAAACGTCGGTTTTTTTCTGGCGTACTCTACTCGACTCCAGAAATATAAATACGTCGATAGTTAAAAATAAAGCTATTTTGAACACAAATGGATGTAATAATTTGTGTACCTAGTCATTTTAGGAATAGGTTTTATCTGGCGTAAAGATCTTTACACTCCAGTAAAACGTCGGTTTTTTTCTGGCGTACTCTACCTTTGCACTCCAGTAAATAGGTACGTCGATAGTTAAAGATAAAGCTATTTTGAACACAAATGGATGTAATAATTTGTGTACCTAGTCATTTTAGGAATAGGTTTTATCTGGCGTAAAGATCTTTACACTCCAGTTAAACGTCAGTTTTTTTCTGGCGTACTCTACCTTTGCACTCCAGTAAATACGTTGATAGTTAAAGATAAACCTTTTTTGACCACAAGTGGATGTAATTTTAACAAATAACAGAATTCGGTCAAGTTTTGTCAACCCATTACCGGCTCACTACAGAGCACGGGTCTCCTCTCAATATGAGAAGGGTTTGACCATAGTCCACCACGCTGGCCATGTGCGGATTGGCAGACTTCACACGCCTTGAGAACATTATGGAGAACTCTCAAGCGTGCAGGTTTCCTCACGATGTTTTCCTTCATCGTTGAAGCAAGTGATATTTTAATTTTTAAAATCGCACATAACTCCGAAAAGTTAGAGGTGCGTGCCCGGATTCGAACCGCCGACCTCTGATTAGGAGGCTGACGCCCTAACCACTAGGCTATCGCCGCTTCCAAGTTTTGTACTCTGCTCCAATCATCGGAAAGATAACTCGTTTAAAAAAAATACAATAAAGGTATATGAAACTTGACTAGAATACTGGTTTTGTTATCATCATGTCGTTTGGATCCCGCCAAAATGGTGGCAAGTGATTGGTCCACGACAAAATAGCAATAATGGACGCCACGAAGATAGTGCTATAAGTTTATTGATATTTTTGGAGGTAAGGTAGATTGTAAAAAAGAGTCACATGTAGTAAAGTTGGTTTATAATTGTGATTGAAAAGTGAAGAAGTGTTATATGTGTAATTGATTCTGGTAATATCATAATTTTAAATAATATATTATATATAATATATGTCGGCGATAAGGAGTTATTAACTTCATTCAGCGGCGCCAAGAACAACAAGAATTCAATAATTACCCACATTTGGACTCTTGATGATTTTGTTAACACAATTTAGACGGTAGCAATTTGTTGGACCGTTCGAACCTCTTAGGTTAGGTTAGGTTAGGTTGCAACAATCGCAATAAAAGTGTAATCCCGCAAGTTGTAGTTTTAATTACTATGGGCGAGTAAACAAAAGCGTAACGTCAGCAGTGCGACGTCACTCTTACTAAAAAACAACTCGGACACCCTTAACTCGTCATATATAATAATAGTTTATAGTATAACATATCAACACCGTCTTGTATAGGTCTACGTAAATATAAGGTTTTGACCAATTAAGATGAACGAATGAAATGAAGAACATAAGATATTAACTACTTGAAAGAACGTTTATTATCCTTATCTAAAAACAAAATCTCTCTCGCTCTCTTTCATCGTAAATTCCAAACGCTTACTTATTCATAAGTTCAAAACTTTTCACAATATTGATAACGCGATTGCCGCAAACACGTCATAAATATTTCAATACTTTCAAACTTCAACAACACCGACTCAGTCTTAGGTTTAATATCACAGTAAGTTTAAAACGATACCACGATGTGCCTACCTTACACAATCTTAAAGAATTCTGATACGGGGACTAAACATTCAAAAACTTTACGTGAATCTATGTATATAGTGATATCTATGTACGAGTATTTTGAAGTAATTATGAGATATCTACCACCCGAAGTGATTATCTTTCGACAAGTTAATTATGCTATTGCAGTTTTAACAAGTAACATATTACAACTAAATTCTTTAAAAGATTTAATTTCGGAAATATCCGTACTATATTATTAATATACGAAAGTGTGTCTGTTTGTTTAATTATTTATTTATAACAACTGAAACTTAAAATAAACCTTATATTGAACCTAAAACTAAAAATCTTAAAAATATTATTGTGTTTGTTTATTATGTAGCTAAAATGCACGTCCAGAATCAGGCACAGTAATAAATTGTAAATTGGATGCATTCATAAAGCAAGAAAATGCATTCCCATAGGAATACAAAAAACATTAGCTGAACCAATAAAGGAATGTAATTACGTTATCTATAATACGAGTATATGTGGTGTGCAGTACTATAGTCTTTGTGTATATATTAGGTACCTATAGGCATTAAATATTAGCGGTGATAGCCCAGTGGTTAGGGCGTCAGCCTCCTAATCAGAGGTTGGCGGTTCGAATCCCGGCACGCACCTCTAACTTTTCTGAGTTATGTGCGTTTTTAAAACAATTAAAAATATCACTTGCTTCAACTGCACGCCTGAGAGTTCTCCATAATGTTCTCAAAGGCGTGTGAAGTCTGCCAATCCGCACATGGCCAGCGTGGTGGACTATGGCCAAAACCTTCTCATATTGAGAGGAGACCTATGCTCTGTAGTGAGCCGGTAATGGGTTGCTCATGATGATGAGGCATTAAATTTCATGATACTAGATTTCATGAACCTAATTCAAATTCAAATAATCTTTATTCAAACAGTCCTTTAAAAGGCACTTTAATGGTAAGTGATGTTGCAGTCTAAGATGGTAGGTGGCTAACCTGTTAGGGTATGTTAAACCTAAACTCCTAATTGGTTTCTACGCGACATCGTGCCGGAACGCTTAATTCGCTTTGCGACAAGTCTTTGTCGGTAGGATGATAACTAGCCACGGTCGAAGCCTCCCCCCAGACCAGACTCGAGCCAGGAATCAAACCCAGGACCTCCAATTTTATAATGTGACAGCGCGCGCGCTGCGCCACGGAGGTTGTCAAACTAAATATAAATACAATAGATTTTTAAAATAAATTCTGTATGAGCTAATAGTCTATACATGAACAACCATATACCTATCCTACCTACCTACCTACCTAGCATAAACCTTTCATCATCATCCTGCGCCGTTAATACTAGCTTTTATGTTACAATAATCCTTTGTTCCT
This sequence comes from Lasiommata megera, assembly GCA_928268935.1. Taxonomy (NCBI): domain Eukaryota; kingdom Metazoa; phylum Arthropoda; class Insecta; order Lepidoptera; family Nymphalidae; genus Lasiommata; species Lasiommata megera. Next base: position 7,613,745 of record OV743328.1, read on the forward strand.
ATTCCTATCTAATTTAATGCAGACTAGATACAGTAAATCCGGATTCACACAAACTATAAGATATTATTAGCATTTTGAGATTAATATTTATGCATTTGATGTATTCACCTCAAAATACTCGTACATTTAAATTTTAAATATAAATACTTGACCTGAACGAAATAGCGGTCAACGGCACTATAAACTGAAACATAATAATTTGCATTTGGTTGCCTGGAAGAGATTGCTATGTAGCGATAATGTCGCCAAATTGCATATAATTGTATGGAGTTTTCAGTTCCGGCGGGCGCCGCTGTCCGGGTTGTTGTGGAGTGCACAAGTGTTCCCGTGACCTGGCCACCAGGCGACGCGAAGGAGCATCGCTGGGTTTTAGTGGGTATTCTGGTCGCCAGTCTGACCGCCGGGGAGTCCCACATACCCCGTCGGAAGCGGTGCAGTCTTGCCTGCATCGCTTCCGGAGGGGATGCGTAAACGCATTTCCCAGCGGAAAAAACAAAATGGAGTTTTCAGTTTATTTTTTCTGCGTACTTTTGTGTGGTGTACAATAACGTTTGCATTCCTTCGTTTGCAAATACGCGAATATTTTTACCTCCATCGCTACCACTGGCCTGCTAGTTATGCTGTGGACAGAATAGCAGGTGAAGTTATATAATTTCAACACGTGAATCCCCATTAGATATATAACACACTGCTACGACGCCACGGTCCGCAGAGCGGCGAGTGTTTGTGTGTGTAGTAAGTGCATCCGCATTACTAACTACATTATCCGCTTTGACTTCTGCTCGTATATCATGCTCCAGAATTACGTTCCCCGTAAAAGCGTATGAATTTTGATTTTTATTAATCGTGGGATAAATAGAAAACACAGTGATTTCTTCAGTATTTTTTTTATCCACTCCAAGTTAGCCCTTGACGGCAATCTCACCTGGTCTAAGTGATGATGATGTCTAAGATGGTAGCGGGCTGATTTGTTAAGGGTATGGTAGACCCATACTCCTAATTGGTTTCGACGCGATTTCGTGCCGGAACGCTAAATGACTTGATATGTCTTTGTCGGTAGGGTGGTAACTAGCACGGCAGAAGCCTCCCACCAGACAGCTTCAGTTCAGTTATCTCTATTGAAAACTACGCCAAGATCAGTTGAGTTGCGGCGCATTTGTTACAAAAGCTATGTTCCAAGTGCTTTTTCGAGATTTAAGTGTCTTATGTCACGTCACGTCTGGTTACACGTAAGATCATTTGAGTGAAGACCTTTTTGATATGACGTCACTTATTATAGTGAAATTTGAGGACTTACTGACTATGCGAATACCCAAGTTACCCAATACATAGAAGTTGTCTTTAAAAAGTCATTGTATTTATACTATAAAACTAAATCATTCGCATTATCCACCCCCCGTTATCCCAAACGCCGCCTAAGCAAAGGTACGGCCTCACAGCATGTGCCTTAATGCAGACGTTCACTTAGTTTCTTCGAGCTCTAGGGCTGAAAATTTCTTCTGGCAGAGCTTCTCTCCGAAGCTCGCCAAACAGCCCGGTTACGCTGTCGCAACCAATAGGGTTAGCACAGCTAATAATCAGTCTGAAAAATAAAATCGCATTATTCAATTTTACACGAAACTTAAATTAATATTTGCGCGTCGAGAATGTCGCATCCACGAAACGCTATTTTAAATCAAAATTATATTAAATTAAAACGATACGATCAGTTTCCACGCAAATGGAAAACCATACAAAAACTAAGAAAAAGATCAACAGAAATTTCAATCTCGGTAAGCTATTATTCGATTAATTTCGACTCCCCGCATTTCAATGGAAGACTTACAAAATTATTCTCGTTAGCAGTAAAATGTCTGAAACTCGAGCTATTAATTCTGCCAATACTTTCAGCAATTAATCTTTGTTGTAAAATCAGTCATGAAAATGTATTACATCATTTTCTTTCTTTAGTAATTCCATTTTATTGGGTAAAGACGATACGTTACGTTATGTTCGAAATAATATCTATCTTTTAGATATAATGAGTAATTTACGAGTGGTTAGGACGGCCGCCTCTTAATCAGAGGTCGGGGGTTTGATCCCGGGCACGCACCCTTAACGTGGCGAACTTATGTGCGTTTTTAGGCAATTAAAGTATCACTAGCTTCAACGGTGAAGTAAAACATCGTGAAACCTGCACGCCTGAGAGCTCTCCATAATGTTCTCAAAGGCGTGTGAAATCTGCAAATACGCACGTCATGGCCATCGTCGTGGTCTATGGCCAAACTCTTCTCTTATTGAGAGGAGATCCGTGCTCTGTAGTGAGCCGGCAATGGGTTTATCATGATGAGTAAATTTTGTTCAGTACATTAGCATTTGTAATTCTGATGTAATAAATTCAAATTCGGAGGTTTTGGTCTTTACCAGTTACCAACAAAAACATGTCACCAAGTGATACAGCGAGCATTCCGTTACGATGTTGCTTGAATGCATAACATATATATATATAATAAAATAGACTGCTACCATCTTAAACTGCATCATCACTTGGTGAGATTGCAATGAGCTAATTTGTAGTGAAATAATTTCCTACCAAAAAAAATTTTTCTTGCCTTTATCTAGAGGAAACATAGAGCACATTGCTCCCAATATATTTATGTCTGATTTTAGCACTTAAAGTTAAGCAAGTTATTATTTGTGTCAATATAATGCCATGTCAGCCTCACTATGATACGTTATTAAATTTACTTAGTGCTGGTAATATTTATAAGGTATCTTAATTATTTTGACTTTATAGCTAGTAGTAACATTTAGTTTATCGACACTATTTATCCCATACTTGTCCATGCCCGCGACTACGTCTGCGTAGATTAGCGGTTTCTAAAAACTTATATGGAATAAGTTACCAATTCCAGGAAGTTATGGTTCACTGACGTGAAATTCAGTTTCCCATAAATCCCGCGGGAAATGTAACAGGTAAAAAAGTATCCTACGTCCGTCTCCTCGTTCTAAGCTACCTCCCCACCGATTTTAAACCAAATCGGTTAAGCCGTTCTTGAGTTATAAATAGTGTAACTAACACGATTGTCTTTTATATATATAAGATTTCTATTTGGAAACAAACCTGAAATACTTAAGTGAAATTCTCACTAGTTAGTAAAGAGGTTTTATAGCTTTTTTTTTCAGTATACCCTCGTGAACGGAGCGATAGTCTATAAGATATTTACTATTAAAAAAAGTTTAGAATTAAATCGTAGTTTATGTCTCTTACCCTAGGGATACCTAGTAACTCTGCGAAACAGAACTCTCCGAGATAAAATTTTACAAAAAGCGCACAAAGACTTGAGCCGCTGTTTGACTACTTATCTCTTTGAAATTATTATTCTTAAGCTAAGAACCTACTTTACAAAGTTCGTTTTGAGCAAATATTTGAAGATCTTAATTACCTGTCGATCTTTGGATGTACGAGTACTTAAGAGAAGGCAATCGAAGTTTTATTTGGAGATTTGAAAGTGCTCAAAATGTCAATACTAATAGTAATTAGAAGATAGTATTTTGCTAATAGTAATAACTCCCTTTATATAAAAGGAAATGTTTGTAAGTGATAAAGTAAAGGGCTTACATAATTGGTGCACTATTTATTGTATAATTTGTATAGTATAATAATAAACCTACATTAACAGAACATGTAAATACATTCAACAGGAATGCTAAGGAAAATTGCCACGCATTTTGTTGGTATGCAGCTAATAAATGTAATGAAATACAAACTCTGTTAACTAGCCAGCCAGCCGTTCCACAAATACCTGAATAAACAATTAAAACTTTCTGGACTCGAACTCCATTTGAAATTACGAGTTTATATTCCATAGGGGCATACCACACAAACATTTTTTTTAGACTTACAGAAACGAAACAACCTTGATTTTGTAGATACCATCAACATCTTCGTTTGGACGTCCAGGACAAATCATCATCGTCATGATCAACCCATTCTCGGCTCACTACAGAGCACGGGTCTCCTCTCAATATTAGAGGGTTTGGCCTTATCTACCACGCTGGTCATTTGCAGATTTGTTTTATTTCTGGTAATGATTTCTACTTTTCCTAAGTTCATAATGGCGGATAGGCAGACTTCACACGCCTATGAGAACATTATGGAGAACTCTCAAGCGTGCAGGTTTCCTCACGATATTTCCCTTCACCGTTGAAGCAAGTGATATAACAATTGCTTAAAAACGCACATAACTAAGTATGTAATTAAGTAAGTTATAGGTGCGTGCCCGGGTTCGAACCCTCGATCTGTGATCAGGAGGCTGACGTCCTAATCTCTAGGCTATCACAGCTTCGATATACAAATACTCGGGACAAATAGCTAATCTATAAACAAAACCTGCACGGGTATCTCGTTAGCCTTTTAAAACTCGTTAAGACTGAATCAATCTCAATTAGAAGAATGTTATTCAAATTGAGAGCTTAATTTAAATTTACAATGGCGACCTCTTAAGGAGCGAGCCAAGCTCATAATATTATCGAGTTAAGACCAACTGCACTCTCCGTGGAGCACAGCCAAATGAAGTGGGTCACGACTCACGACCTGAGGTTCAGGTCTCTCTGCATTTTAGATATATTTTAACGATGAGCTAAGTTACGAAAATGCTATATAGATTTACGTACGTTTTAGATTACGCAGTTTAGGACGCCTAAGACAGTCATTGATTAATAAATTTATGGAGGTTAATATATCATATAGGTTCATGATCATCATCATCATGATCAACCCATTACCGGTTCACTACAGAGCACGGGTCTCCTCTCAATATGAGAAGGGTTTGGCCATAGTCCACCACGCTGGCCATGTGCGGATTGGCAGACTTCACACGCCTTTGAGAACATTATGGAGAACTCTCAGGCGTGCAGGTTTCCTCACGATGTTTTCCTTCACCGTTACCGGTTAATAATCATAAATTAAATTCGAAAAAAACTTGGTTATAAATTGTCGATTTTTAGTAGTTTTAGTGGCAATGTGTGATGGTGATAACGAACCCACATATTTCATCGATGTATTATTAAGTTCACGAATATAGTTATTCGCGAATTGAATACAAACATACATACATACATACATGATGGTCTTGTGACTGCTACAAAGTGAAGTCACTATACGAGTATACACAATTAAAAATTTAAAAAAATCTAAATACTCTCTCTTTTATTCAAAAAATGTAAATAATCTTTATTCAAATAGTCCTTTAAAAGGCACTTTTGACGCGTCAATAATTTACATAGTGGTGATTTGATGATGATAACTACATTCGTTAACTTAAAACTTAAGCTATGAGGGTTCCAAACGCGCCCTGGTTTAAGAAGAAGCCCACAACAAACTTAGCCGGTTTTTTTTTGTTATCACCATCTCACATAATAAATAATAACTTATAGTACCTATGGAGATAGCAATTCACATTCAAGCTTTTTTATCGTTTATATAATTCTTAATATTTCTAGTACGTTTGCCAACTTAAGGAGCATGTTTGATACGTCAAGTCTCTATTAATTGTAAACACCAATTAGTAAGTCCAATTAGAGGAATCCGAAGGAACAATTTAATATAAAACACAGTAGTTAGTCTTTCACTAAGGGTTCATCATTCTTATCGTAGGTACCACTGCGGGCGAAGCCCTTTCCTCTCGTAGGAGAGAGGCATATAAAGATAGATTATATAGATAGAGGCATTCCACTCTGCTGCAATGCGGGAAATTAAACGTTTTTTTTTTCTAGTAGCTTTTGTTTTTTATTTCCTTTATTTAAACAACTAAACAAAACAACAAAGATTTAAACTAGAGTTTTATAATTATTATATTATATGCAAAGGGTGACTGTTGACGCCAATACTACGTCACGCACGTCACTTACAGTGACAGTGACAGTGACAGTGACATAAGAGGTTAACTCCCATTCAAACTGACGCGTGTGTTACATCGTTCAATTAATTCGTGAGTTCTGTTAAAAATAACACATAAATACATCATTAATTAATTGATTTGATATATTCACGAAATTCAAAGTAATTTAAAATAGTGTAAATGAATCTCCAATAGTGACCTTAATACTAAGAGTATAGGTACTCTTCGAGGAAACCTACCCACAACGATCTCATAATTAATAAGAGAGAGAAAAATAGCTTTCAAATACAAATAATTTCAATGTGTGTAAACATTAAAAGAATTACATCGTATTAAATATATAAGATTATAAAAAATAATAATTACTAGAAATAAACGGTTCTCTATTGTTAGGTTTATTTAGCGGTAAACTTGTATTAAGAGTTTTACTTATCCAATAACATATAAATTTGTAGACATTAATTTGTCAACCGAACACGTTATCAGATCATTTATATGAATATTGATTAAAAGTAAATGTTTAATGTTAACAATAAAGTAGTTTATTTTGTTAACTTTGTGTCTTAATATTACACTTACCTACTCACAGTTATATATACACACAAATATACGAATATATCGTTGGTATGAACTGCAAATTTTAACTATTCAAAGGTATTTTGTATTGTTTCAATATAACAGCTCTACGTTAATTGAATGAATGAAAACATATTAAATTTACACCAAACCGTGACATGTTTGGTTTGTGGAATTTAGTGGTGATCCATATATTGCGATGAACCACAGAGTGTTTCAACCTAGAGTAATAGTTTTATTTACTCTGTTATATTTAGATAAGCCTTCTTTTTCTTTGTTTCAAATTCAAATTCAAATAATCTTTATTCAAATAGTCCTTTAAAAGGCACTTTTGACGCGTCAATAATTTACATAGTAGTGATTTGATCATAACTACATTCGTAATCATAAACTAAAGCTATGATGGTTCCAAACGCGTCCCGGTCTAAGAAGAAACCCACAACCAACTTAGCCATGTAAATTTTCTTTTTATTATCACCATCTCACATGCCACTTAAAATTATATTAAGAGTTTTAGTTAGATTCTACGCTGTACAAACTTCTGAGATTTGGAGGAATGTTATTATATTATATATTTCACCATACATAACAAGACAAATGATAATTTGCTTAATTTTCCTATGTTAATTGGTAAAATCACTGGTAAAGTTAGCTTTGTTGCTAGTAACAAAGTAATAAAGACTTGTTAAGAACACACTGATGTCATAGTAAATTGAAACGTATGCGACTGGTTTTAAAACCCAAATTCGTCCACACTTTACAGCCAGCACAAGATTCAATAAGTAGTACGCAAACTACGACTCTAAGTTTAAGCCATAAGGTCCATTTTACGTTGACTTTATAATGTTTCGTTATTTGAAAGTGACTCCACGATTGTGAGAAAACATATTTTATCCTAGTATTTACTACTGTGTGCAACTACAGTTCTGGTAGGAGGCTTCAGCTTCAGCTAGTTACCACCTTACTGGCCAATACGTACCGCCAAGCGATTTAGCGTTTCTGTATGATGCCGAGTAGAAACCCATTAGGAGAATGGGATCAGCCTCCAACTACCTTGTTGTAGATGTTCATTGGCGACGGTAATCAATAAACATCGTATACACACGTTATAAATAGCTGTGATAGCCTAAAGGTTAGGACGTCCTTTTCCTAATCTGAGGTCGGGAGTTCGAACCCGGGCACGCACCCCTAACTTTTCGGAGTTATGTGCGTTTTTAAGCAATTAATATATCACTTGCTTCAACGGTGAAGGAAAACATCGAGAGGAAACCTGCACGCCTAAGAGTTATGTCTCATAATGTTCTCAAAGGCGCGTGAAGTCTGCCAATCCGCACATGGCCAGCGTGGTGGACTATGGCCAAACCCTTCTTATATTGAGAGGAGACCTGCGATCTGTAGTGAGCCGAGAATGGGTTGATCATGATGACAAACGTTATAGAGAAATATACAAAAATATATATTATAGATGTATTGCAAAAACCATATTCATTCTTTACATCGCGTCCATTCGGTTTCCCTGTTTTCAATTTGCAGAGATGTCGGTCGCCGCATCGAAATGTACGAAGGTGAGCACATATCACGTTGATGAAGAAATGTCTGCTAAGGGTCACAGCATACCACACTACCAACTGAATGTTACGCATACGAAACTTCAATATCCAATTCAAACAAAGTTTAACTTAAATAGTAAAGAATATGAAAATAAAATAAAAGATAGGCGCATATTATATTCTATTTTGCTTATTTCAGACAAACAGACAATGGTATGTTTAATTTTAATAACTTAAAATAAACTTTAGATTAACCTAAAACTAAAATCTTAAAAAAATCTAATAAATTTTTTTTTATAAGATTTTTCTCTTACCTTAAAAAAATTATCTTTTGCTTATTATATTGTTAAATTCCAATAACTTTTGCATTGTATAACGAAGATGAAGAAGAAAAGTATTTACTCTTAGCTAAGCTGTTGTTTCGCGCAACCTCGTTCACGTGGTTATTGTAACATACACGTGAGAACCTTAGCCTCAGTATAAGATTTGCATACTCACAATCATGGAGTCGCTTTAGATTATCGAAACAATGTAACGTCAAAGTAGAATGGACCTTATGTATTTAGTTTAAAGTCGATATAATAGTCCTTTACTTTTATTTTACTTGTCCTGGCTGTAGACTGTGAAAGAATTTGAGTTTTAAAACAAGGTTGATACGTTTGCATTGACTATGCCGGTAGTCTGTTTTGATGATCGTAAACGGATCTAAGGTTGTGAGCAAAGAAATCTTATATTAACGGTCCTGACGGTCTGATAAAAACTACCACCAGGCAAAATCTCGTCAAACCTCTGCTCTCTCAAAAACAAAAGCAAATAAATATCAGTGGTATTCACTTTTTTGTCTAAAAGAAATAAAAATAACGTATTTTTTCCATGTTTTGTCTGGTGGGAGGCTTGGCGTGGCTAGTTACCACCCTACCGACAAAGACGTGTCAAGCGTTCCGGCACGATGTGACGTAGTAACCAATTAGGAGTATGAGTTTACCATACCCCTAACAGGTTAGCCCGCTACCATATTAGACTGCATCATCACTCACCATCAGTTGAGGTTGCCGTCAAGGGCTAACTTGTAGCGTAAAAAAAAGTATATTTCTTTCACAATAAAATAATAGTAAAATATTATTATGTCAACATGGAATTTCCTGTGATAGATTTCACAAATTTAACTATTTAAGAGTTTTTTTTAAACTATTTAAGAGTGCCTTATTAAAAGAAGGTCATTGTTCATTCATCATAATGTTCAAACATGTACAAATTACATAGTCAGAATATTTTTGCTTTGTTATTAAAATCATTCCTTTTTAATTTCATAATTTAAATTACACTGTTTTTTGTGTTTACCTTTATTATAAATTGAAGGTTTATATCATTTGAATTTTATTTTAGTGATTAAAAAAAATCTGTTAAATTATTGTCTATTGTACGGGAATGAGACGGGATTTTCACGGGAACCGTACCTTTTTTGCAATTTAAGACTATTACTAACGATGGTCTGATCTGATTTCATCCATTTCTGTTCAGCTGCAACCTGGCTTGCATAACAAACATCATCTATGCAATCATTTGCATTATTAAAATAAATTGCAGGTTTAAGTTAAGGTTACCCAAAGAAAGAAAATGGTACATCACGATTTCCGGGTTGGACCGAATCGTAAGTTTTTTTTTTTCATTTATTCATCATGAATGAAAATTGCGTTGATTTATAGGTTAGTATTATTACCATACCATAAACACTAGTACAACAACAAACAAACAACTAGGGTAATAAAAAACTAACGTCCATATCCTAAGGCAGAAGAGGTCAAAGCCTAGGAGTGAAACACTATAACTTTGACGAGAAGTCCGAAACAACTTTTCCCTTGGTTTGGGTTGACCCTTATTACACAAAAAGTTGTTTGAACATAATAGGGAATATTGGCACAAGTTCATAGAATCACCTGTCACAAGTGATGAAGGCGCTAGGGAGCGGCAACATTTTGGGAATGTCCGTTATATGTCAGCCGAAGTGACAATCCATTACAGCGGAAGCAATGTTTATCTAACGGTAAAGTATATATGTAGCTTTATATATTTTTTGTTGGCATTTTATTTCGCTTTTGTATATAGAAAACCCATGGGTCCTGCACTTGAGAATTTATCTATTATATACAGAGGCTTTTTATGATGCCTACAGTATATGCGACCACTGAATCACTTGTTTTTTTTAAATATTGGGTACCGCTGGCAGAACTGTGCAACTTTCGGCGTGGTATGTAGAATTGCCGGCGGCCAGAGTGGCAACCGGAATACCCACTAAAACCCAGCAATGCTCCTTCGCGTTGCCTCTTGGCTGGCTCACTAGAACGCTTGCGCACTCGTCCGCTAAACACTTGTGTTAAACAACTATAAATATTGGACACATTGTGATAACATATTGCTGAACTTCGCCCGGCAATTAGTACGAAGTTTGTCCTATTTTACAGAACGGATGTACAGGCTGGCAAGTGGCCAAAATCACAGTGACCTACCGCACTTGGAAGAAACTTAGTGTTGCATTTAGCTAAGATATATTTATGGCCGGTTCTTGGTTGAGATTTTCGTCGTATTACGTGGATGTCGTTACTCTTAGCCTATCTTATGTCATCCAGGATTAAGATATGGTTATAAATATACTTACCGTACGTACCTCGTACCTATGTCATATATTGCGTAACGATAGGTACCGCCTGCTGCAAACTATTATGTTGGGAAGATTGCTGGAAAAAGCGGTGCTGGAAGGTGAAAGAAGTCGTGGCTCAGAAACATACAGGAGTGGACTGGCATCAAGTCGGTCGAACAACTGTTCCGTTTAGCCATGGACAAGGAACGTTTCAAAAAACTGACTGTTGACCTCCAGTAATGGAGAGGCACCTGAAGAAGAAGATAAATATACTTAAGTGAGTTTATTTATAACCATATTTAAAAGTAGAGAGGAAGTGGGGAGAAAGGATTCAGTTTGAAGTCGGGTAGACTTAGTAATTTATAACTGATTCTGTTTAATGCAACTATATGTCTAGGTTTTAAAATTAAAAATAATTATTTTTTTGTTTTTAAAGTGTAGGTAAACTTCGTACGACATCTTCTATCTAGTTTATGTTTTTATATTTCTGTATCTAGCTTAAGTAGTTTAATCACTTAAATTTGACGAAGTTCGTTTCGTGCTATGATTTTCACTATTTTAGTAATATAAAAAGAATAACAAAGTCCCAATGTATCTACAGCTTGAAACTAATCGTTCTAATAAAAGTTAACAGTCGGGCAATTTCAGCGAAATGTTTAATTATCAAGTAATTTCACTGTACGAGTTCGATACAATTAGATAGGTATTTAATGTTGCCTTAGAACTTAATGAACGGACGTCAATCGTTTCTAATGTGCATGTAAATTTGTTGTTTGCGATTTCAAGTGGAGGCTAATTGGGTATTTGTTCTACCGTATGCATGCCTGAATTCATAATAGCTTTTAAAGGCATCTATAAAGCGTTCATATATAGTATATCAAGCGGTGATAGCCTAGTGGTCAGGGCGTCAGCCTCCTGACCAGAGGTCGGCGATTCGAATCCGGGCACGCACCTATAACTTTTCGGAGTTATGTGCGTTTTTAAAAAATTAAAATATCACTTGCTTCGACGGTGAAGGAAAACATCGTGAGGAAACCTGCACGCCTGAGAGTTCTCAAAATGTTCTCAAAGGCATGTGAAGTCTGCCAATCCGCACATGACCAGCGTGGTGGACTATGGCCAAACCCTTCTCATATTGAGAGGAGACCCGTGCTCTGTAGTGAGCCTGCAATGGGTTGTTCATGATGATGATATATTATATAACATTTTTCATTATTGTATTCGTGAGGTGATGATGATAACTACACGTGCCAACTTAAAACTAAAGCTAGGATACTTGGATTAAATCAAATAAGTTATGGACCTTGTATTGAATTGAATTTGCACTGAAAGCTGCTGCTAATTTTAGCTCCTGAAGGTTTCTCGTGCAGTATTAGGTCTTGCGTTATTGGAAGAATAATGAAGATCGATACACGAGCCAAGGCTGTTTCACTGCCAGCTTCGATAGCATTGTTCAATGTTCCGCACAGTACACATCTGCTGTTATTGCTTGACCAGACCTGAGAGAGTTATAATTAATAACAAACTCAAGATTAGCTGGGGTGGGCCATTACAATTTTCGCTTTACGGGTATCGTTAATAATCAACTGTGTATGTGACTTTTTGTCATGTCATAATTGTGACATGTCATGACATGTGAATACATGTCACAATTATGATCAGAGTTCAGAGTTTTGAAGTGGCCATCTTTCACGTCTAAGCTGAATAAACAAAACAATTGAAAATGGAATTATACACACTGAACCCTAGGGCTCAAAATTTATTCTGGCAGAGCTTCTTTTCGAAGGTCGCCAAACAACCCGATTACGCTGTCGCAACCAATAGGGTTAGTACAGCTAATAGTCAGTCCAAAAAAAAATTAAAAAAAAAGAACTTCGTAGATATCTTTGAGTACACTATGCAAAAAAAAATCACACCGTGAAGGTTTTATGTCAATTCAAAATATTTTATTGCTCTAACAAAGCAATTACATACCTTAACCCAACCTTAACCTTTAACACAATGCTTGTAAATTACGTGAAAGTAAAAAATGTATACTGCTTTATTTTCCTTATTTGAATGGACAAAGCAGTCTTCAAGTTTACTTGATTGAAATGGATTTTGCTCTTCTTTCAGAGGCTATAACTACTGAACCATAGTTAGATATAAATTTTATCATCAAAAGCCATGTTATTCATAATGTCACTTAAATTCAACAGTTAAGTGTATATTGCTAGTACTTAAATTAAGAATGAAATAATTACGAGCAGGCATATATCGTGACGTAAAGTTCATTAACACTGTACCATAGATTACAAAAGAGTTAATCTAAAAAGGTTGCTTAGATTAAAAAAAACAAATAGCGCAAAGCGCGAGATAATTTCATTTAAAAACAAAACCGAAAGTTTTAAACAATTTTACATTGCAAATATACTCTGTTCTACACGTGGTAATCACATTTACTCGAGACGCGTGTAACGTTACTCTTCGTAAAGGAATTATTCAAAGTAGTGTACCTATAACGTAAGCGAAATATAAAGTTTGCGCTAAACTGAGTTCGCTGAAGTTTAAAAGTTCTCTGACACAGCAGTAAGGGCTTTGTCTTACACAGTACACAGAACAAACATTTATTAATCGCCCATTTTTTTTGTCATAAAAATTATCTCCTGCTCGGTTGATCCTCAGAGCTTTTTACATAATGCGACGAATTTTTAATAGTTTTTAATCCAGCTTTTCCGGAGATTATACGAAACTTTAACAAATTTTAAGTCTTAATTGTTTTTGAGAAGACAAGCTTTTTGCATCATAGTAATTTACTTACGCAAAGGGGGAGTTTTTGGGTCAAGGAAGTTCTTATCTTCAGTAGGACACTCCAGGTTCGAGTACTCGTAAAACTCGACCTAGATGTTACAAGATCTCGTAAATTATTATAATTTAACACAAAATCATAATGGATTGTGAACCAATTAATCAGTTACAGTATACGAGACTGAACCAATATAATAAAAATGTTTTCTCATAAGTACCTACTCGAAAACCAATTTCACGATTATATTTATAGAGTATGTTAACACTCGTATGTTCTGTGTCTGGATTTTATATTCACATCACAATCACAATTCAGACAATACTTTTGAAATAGCATTAACATTGATTTAGGAAAGGCAATGAGAATACAAACACTACGTCATTGTTTGCAATGAAGCGCTGAACAACTTTGCTTATCACTTTTCACAAAAAAAAAACATGCAGCTTGTCAAACCAGCTCAACAAGGATATTTAAAAAGACAAATGTTAATGCTGAAACAAAAAGGGCCTTAAGGCCGTAACCGACCGAACTATTGAATTTGTAAAATTATGTCTTGAATGTCGAAATCTTTTCTTTTTTAAACAATTAAAATATCACTTGCTTTCAACGGTGAAGGAAAACATCATGAGGAAACCTGCTCGCCTGAGAGTTCTACATAATGTTCTCAAAGGCGTGTGAAGTCTGCCAATCCGCACATGGCCAGCGTGGTGGACTATGGCCAAAACCCTTCTCATATTGGGAGGAGACCCGTGGGCTGTAGTGAGTCAGTAATGGGTTGATCATGATGATGATGATAAATATATTTTATGTATAACTCTTTGACTTATGAAATGTAGGCCTTACGTCATTATATATTATAATATATTATCACCATTCCAGGAGTTGATACAATTTCCGTGTTAATGCAAACTTGGTCATCTTTCAAGTTAATTATTATTGTTAGGTCTAGATGGTTGTATGCGAAAGCTTTCCCGTGGCTCCGCCATACAGCGGTGAGTAAGAAAGGGTGCCTTCCCGTGGCTCAGAGGTATCCACGAGTATTTATTTACCCACTATAAAAAGAAAGTCTAGGCAGCATCTTGTCCACTGATACAAACTTAGTTATCTAATGAATTTTATGCAAATCTTTAATTTCTTCGAATCTATCTGTGATTTAGAAATAGTCTTATTAATCTCATTCAATTATTCAAACGAAATAATAACAAAAAATAAGTTTATAGTTTTTTGTATGTATGTTCAAATTAATCAATCAAAAATTTATTCAAATTACCCTATAAAAATAATTTTTAATGCGTCAACAACATACATAGTGGTGAACATAAAAATTGTTTGAACTATTAAGTCGTAGTTAGGTAATTGCACAGTAATTGTGCCTGGATACTTTTTATAGAAAATAAGTTTTCAATATCCATCCGCAAAATGCAAGCTGATATTCTCAAAATTGTACCGTACAGTAATTTTGCTACCTAAATTCGGCATAAAGATTTTCTGTTACCTATGTTCGGTAACAAAAAACCAGACCCACTTTCGCATTATTTATAGTTTGCATGTACATGAAATAGTTATAGTATGTCTGGGTCGAAGAGTCACACTTGGAATCCGAGTGTAATAATCATCCTGTAATCCCGCCTAACAACTTAATTCCAGCTAACTTGCAATAATTCCAAACAGTAATTAGTTTTGGAAGTGCTTGTGTGGGGCATAAAATTCGTCTCCTGTACTAAAACTTCACGAGCTGTTCAAAGTAGTTAAGGCTTTTGTTTCGTTGTAAAACCTTCATGAGGTGTACAACTTTAATTAGTGTTTATTCACATCAAATATATGAAATAGGTTGTATTTTAGCTACCTTTTATATGATGTTAAATTAACCGACATTCCGACGTAAAACAAGCAATTAATTGATTTCAATGCGAAATAAACCGAAGACTTAAAAAGAAAATATAATAACTTAAAGAAACCAAAAAAAACAATCGTCATTTACAAGCAACAATTTAATTGGAAAATGCTCATAGAAATGTGAGGCTTTTCTTTGGATGATATTATTATACCACCATTTTTGACAGCTCAACAGCACTGTTGGATACAGACCTCTAGTAAGAAGTGCTAAAATTCCTTTTTATTCATTCATCCCGGAAGCCATAACTCCTTTTAATCAAAACTCCATCTAAAATCCGATTGCCAATTTGCGTTCTTTATTTGAGAGCCGATTGATTCTAAAGTAGCAGCTTAGCTGAGAGCTACGTCGGTTTCTTTGGTTCTCACTCTTCTTTGGATTATCATAGGTTTGTAAATACAAAACAAGTTATGAATAGGATGAATGCGTTACAAAAGAGTATTTTTTAGTTTTTTTTAAATAAGGTTATTTACGCATAGATATGCCTCGGTACTTTAAAAAGAGAAGATTAATAACTTGACAAAAAGATTAATCTTTATCCAACTGCAGAATGCAATCTTAATCTGGCAAATTTTAATACAAATTGTTCAGCGATTTAAACGTGAAAAGGTAACAGACTTACGTTTGAATAAATATATAAGTTTTAAATAATATTGTGATTTTGAATTTCCCCAAATTCACGGGAAAGCTTATGAAGTACTGAGAGTAGATCATCAAAATACAATTGGACAAACAATCTCGATGCACAGGTTCCATGGAGTTTCCGCTTCAAAATTTGCATTTGTATCCTGTTGTTGGAACTCAAAACTCGTTCCTGCGCTCAAAACTCTTTATAAAGTCAAGCTAGATTTAGCTTTAGAAAATGATTCTGTATTTAAACGCAGAATGTGAACAAAGTTTAAAAAACAGGCTAAAAATACTCCAATCGTGGGCTAACTTCTCTGGGATATAAGGATGTAGAGTTCCTGACTGGATAGTTCTAGACTGACGGATCCTCCACATTGATCCAAGGGGGGTTTAATATCGGGTTTTGACAATAATCATTTATTTTTTACCTCCTCCCTCGTTGTGATGATAAATGTTTAGTTTTCCGGCCAGAGCATTTTTTGAATATATAATTTTTTTCTGGACTCGTGGTTGTCTGGAAAAAATATGTAGCTATATTTCCCCAAATTGTATCTACTGTACATATTTATTTTTATTTATTTATTTTTATTATTTATGTACCAAATTTGTGATATCAAATACAAGTATAGGAGTACCTATACAAAGGAAAGCTTATCTTTATAAGAGATCTCTTCCAGCTACCCTTAGATGTGAGTAAGGTGAATTTATAAAGTGGGATAGGTCAAACAAGGTATTTTAAACTACATACAAAAATATACTTAGATAGTTTGAAAAAAAGAAAAAAAAAAAAATGAATGTTTAATATAATATTAAGAAACAGATAGATAGTGCTCTTTTAATCTCACTTTGAAAGTATGAAGTATGAGTTTGAGTGTATGGTACGATGACGTGGGCAAGATGTA
Source organism: Lasiommata megera (assembly GCA_928268935.1). Classification (NCBI taxonomy): domain Eukaryota; kingdom Metazoa; phylum Arthropoda; class Insecta; order Lepidoptera; family Nymphalidae; genus Lasiommata; species Lasiommata megera. The sequence goes on from OV743328.1 coordinate 7,630,602, forward strand.
GGACTTTAATATGGCAACGTCCTCACGTAAGTGAGATTGCAGTCTAGGGTCAGCGCGAACTGGAATCAAAATAAGCTTTAGGAAATGTTTTTGCACCAAAATTAAAAGTATATATAAAAATTCCGTATAGTATAATTTTTATTTTATCATCTTAAAAACAGCTGTAACTGTCCCACGGTTGGGCGCAGGCCTCATGGAAGACTGAGATGAAGAGTTTAGTGGCTCCACGCTGCTCTAATGTGAGCAACAATTTATTATAGTCCCATCTTAATCTCTCCAAGGCACGGCAGTGGACAACACCAATAGCCTCTTTAAACTGGAACCTTCAAATAATTTATTTAAAAAAAAAAACAATAGACTGACAACAGACATTTAACCCAAGCAAAAGTTGAGACGAGTAGTTTTAAAATTCTTCTTCTATATTCCACTATAGCCTAAAGCGGTAATAACTTAGTGGTTAGGGCGTCAGCCTCCTAATCAGAGGTCGGCGATGCGAATGCGGGCACGCAACCTCTAACTTTTCGGAGTTGAAGGAAAACATCGTGAGGAAACCTGCACGCCTGAGAGTTCTCCGCAATGTTCTCAAAGGCGTGTGAAGTCTGCCAATCTGCACATGGCCAGCGTGGTGGACTATGGCCAAACCCTTCTCATATTGAGAGGAGTGGGTAATGGGTTGATCATGATAATGATGATGATGATGATTCCACTACAGGTTGGCCCTTATCTATAATCTCAGCTGGTGACAAGTAATGATGCTGTCTAAGATGTTAGCGGGCTAACCCGTTATGGTATTGAATTTGCCCGGGTATGAAAGTTATTTTACGCCATAATACAGAAACGCACAATCGTTTCGTGAAATGGCTTTCTTTTTAAAATCGTAATCATTCCCGAAGCCAACAAAACTATAGATAGATGTCTGAATAAAAAAAACCATTTGATTAAAAGACAACAGAAAAACTAGAATGAAAACAGTAACTTTTAATTACAACCATCACAAAGAGTGTAAAAGTGACAAAGGATTACCATTCAAACCGGGTGGGGCAAAAACTTCTTTGCTAATATGCAGTGGCCTCAATCGTATACTGCTGTCATCAGTAAGATGGACTCTGAATTCGCGCAGACCCCAAGAGAGACTCCACCTTAATACCGTCCGCATTCGCTATTCATGTATACTCATCATCAATGAAATACTGCCTAGTTGGCCCAGTAGTTAGCATGTTAGACTATATCATGAGGGCCTGGATTTTATCTCGGGAATAGCACAACCAATACGTTTCCATATTTTCAGAAATGTCGGATTTGAAGGAATTCGTTTATACACAACCTAATCAACATCCCCACAATAAATTTGGCGTAAACACAGTAAACAAAACAGATGGTAGACTAATCCCTACTATAAATTTATAAATGTGAACGCAAGTTTGTTCGTTACGTTTCACGCAAAACTATTTAACCGATCATCATGAAACACATATTCTTGGAGGTATTAGAAGTAACATAGGATACTTTTTTTTTACGAAAGATGAAAACTGGTTTGTTGTTTAAATATAGTTATCATTTAATTTATTTCTATTGTAATGATTGTAAAAGCTAAAGTATTGTATAATCAAGAATAACAACAAAAAAACACGTCACTAATACAGCATTAAAATTTGGTCTGGCTTTCGGGCCATAACCATAAATCGGCAGTAATTGTTAATTTAGAAGCAAAGCTCTACATTCTAACTAGCCTTAAAACCCAAAACGGATTATAGTTTATACAATGTATTTGTATATTTTGCGAGGCGATTACAGGGAACAAATCCGATTACGAACCCACAAGGATTATTTAATGATCACATTGCCGAAAAATTAACACTTTTTCAAAATGAATAAGAATCTTATACCTTACTTATCCAGTATTGTTTATTGCGTAATTCCCATGTATGCTAAAATGTGTAGGTTTAAATAATTTGCAATTTCATATTTCATTCCAAAAATAGAATTTAAAACCAACCATTCAAGAAAAAAAACGATGTTGTTTTTTTTATATACACTACAAGCTAGCCCTTGACGGCTATCTCACCTGGTGGTAAGTGATGATACAGTCTAGGATGGTTGCGGGCTAACCTGTTAGGGGTATGGTAAACCCACACTCCTAATTGGTTTCTACGCGACATCGAGCCGGAACGCTAAATCGCTTGGCGACACGTCTTTGTCGGTAGGGTGGTAACGAGCCACGGCCTAATCCTCCCATCAGACCAGATTCGAGCCGGGAATCGAACCCAGGACCTCCGACTTTAAAATGCGACAGCGCACGCCCTGCGCCAAGGAGGTCATCAAAATCGTCAAAAAAGGTTAAGATCATGACGTTGAAGCTGATTAATGGCAGAGCTAATGCGTACGATATTTCTTACGCCTCTTATTGATTATATCCAAGTCTTTCATTCTTACTCTTGCTAAATATATTTTATCGCCATGTGCTTTCACATTTCTTGAATTACAGAATCTGTTATTCAAGAAATGCTTTAATTTATTTCTTTGGTAATAAAATGCGACTATAAATCTGAAAGTAACTCTTACGCGATTTGGGACGTTCGTCGCCTAACGGTATTTATTGCGCTGTCCCCAAATAACTGCAAACTAAATGCCTGTAGACTTGTAGAGCGAGAATTTCAATTTTAATTTCGACCCTCCCAGGCCGATACAAGTGGCTTAATTCAAAATGAACACGTTTTTAATCAGGAGTTTTAAATTGGTTTTCTACAGCGAACTGCTTACTTTTTCTAGGGATACAGAGTGAACAAATATTAAGGTAGGTAATATAGTATGTAATTCTTTTACTACTTGTAAATTAAGTGATTGTATGGTAATCGTTCACTTGGTAATCTATATATATAAAAGCGAAAGGTCACTTACATACTTACATACTGATTAAACACGAGATCTCAAAAACTATTGTACGTATAAAGCTATAATTTAGCAAGTAGGTAGTAATTAGTTAAGAAATGTCGGCTAAGAAAGGATTTTTTGAAATTCCGGGGGTTAAATAGGGGTTTGAAGTTTGTAAGAAAGTCCTATGTTTTTAATTTAGAAACACGAAATTCGACAACTTGACATATGCCTGTAGCTTATTTTCTGAAGCAGGGCAATCACGGGAAATCAGCAATTCTACGCAGACGAAGTCGCGGGCAACATCTAGTTAAAGCTATAGTTTAAGTGACTTCAAAGCAACTATTTTTGTATCGTCACGTATCATTGCTGGCTAAAGGTATATCAATACTCTCTGATAGGAAAGATGTTTGGTAATAATTAAGGGTATCTAACTGGCTACGGCCAAAAGCGGTATCTTTTAAGTTACGTGATTTGAACTGTTCACTGTTGTTCTATGACTTAACAGAACTTGTCTAAATCAGAAAAGCCAATCGTCGTTAAAAACATATTCCACTACACTGCTATATACAAGATCTCTTAATTATGAGAGCTAACACTCGCTTAATAAGATATATTTACCTATAACACTGTTTAAATTCTGATTGATAGACGTTTTGATGGTAATGGATACTTACTATGTATTTTCTGACTTATCAACATTTATTTTTATATAATCATATCAGTGCTAGCTAAAGGTATATCGGTAATCTCTGATAGGAAAGATGTTTGTAATTATCAAACTGGCTGCGAACTGAAGCAGTTACGTGATTTGAACTTTTCACTGTTGTTTTATGAATTAACAGAGCTTCTCTAAATTAGAAAAGCATCGTTAAATAGCTGGATAAATAGCTGGATATTCACTACACTTATATTATAAGAGGTAACACTTTCGGTAAAAAACAAATATTAACCTGGCACACTGTTTGAATTCTGATAGGTTCTGGTAGGTCCTTCGATAATTTCAATTTGTCACTACTTTTGTCACCACGTTTCTAACCTAACCTAAACTTTTTTTTACACACTACAAGTTAGCCCTTGATGGCTGTCTCACCTGGTGGTAAGTGATGATGATATCTAGAACGGTAGCGGGCTAACCTGTAAAGAACCCCACCCACCCACGTTCCTAATTGGTTTCTACGCGACATCGTGCTGGAACACTAAATCGCTTGATGACACGTCTTTGTCGGTAGAGTGGGAACTAGCCACGGCAGAAGCCTTCCCACCAGACAGCTTCAGTTCAGTTATCTGTATTGAAAACTACGCCAAGATCGGTTGAGTTGTGGCACATATGTTACAAAAGCTATGTAGTGCTTTTCCGAGATTTTAAGTGTGTTATGTCACGTCACGTCTGGCTACACGTAAGATCATTTGAGTGAAGACCTTTTTGGGGTGACGTCACTGTTATTATAGTTTTCTTAAACTTTTTAGTTTCTATGTGAATACTCAAGTTACCCAATACATAAAAGTTGTCTTTTATAATTTCGCCTAGAAAATTTCGCGTGTGTGGGCTTACCATATCCCTAACAGGTTAGCCCGCTACCATCCTAGACTGCATCATCACTTACCAGGTGAAATAGCCGTCAAGGGCTAACTTGTAGTGTATATAAAAAAAAAACTTGAGAGGTGTCAAGGGACACCCGGATGGAACGAAGTTCCTTTCGATTAATTAGTGAAGGAATTGTAATAAAATTTTATTTTATTTAAGTTATAATAATATTTTTTTATTATTAACAAATATAATGTTATATAAACTTAATCAGTAGGCTCAATTTTGTACTCCATCAGCAATATCCGGAACTTGTGCAGAAACACTGTCAGGATTCATATTATTATTATTTATTATTTACAAAAAACTTGTATACACTCAACAAAAATAATCGTCGCGACACCACACTGTTCAATGCGAAATAGAAATGAAAATATCTGGCTTGCTTTTTATAAGAGACAGGCAGAGAAACAAGCGACTCCGCACAGCTTACAATAACAAAAAGTGTCGTGACAACTATTCGTAAGAATTTTTTCCGTCTAGCCCCCTTTCACAACGCGCGATAAGGAACTTCGTTCCAACTATTTTATCTAGAACTAAATCATTTGCATTATTCAATTTTACAAGGAAAAATACTTCCGAAAGGACACCATTTAGCAATTCCCGTTCACAGTTCCGATTGTACTAAGTAATATGATTTCCACACAGCCTCATCCAATCATCACATCGGTAAACATATAACACTCCCTAACCTATATAAGCTTTAGGGTGAAATATTCCGCGCCTTCCAAGGTATTTTCATTACCTCGAACGAGGCTTAGTAAAATAATAATACTACGGTACGCAATATGATTCTACCAATTCCTTGGGGTGAAAAAATGTATGTACTCCTATTCTATGCTATTGCCGCACGATTGTATTGTGTGAAAATGAGAAAAGATCTCCTCACAATGCTTTGATCATTTTGTCGTAGTAATCTGCGAAATTTTTTGTGTCATACACTATATATGCGGCAATCTCACCTGATGCTAAGTGATGATACAGTGCTTAGATGGTAGCGGGATAACCTATATAGGTAGGATTACTACGCCTACCTAACCTAACCTAAATCGCTTGGCCTAAACTACAATTAGCCCTTGACGGCAATCTCACCGGATGGTAAGTGATGATGCAGTCTAAGATGGTAGCGGGCTATCCTGGGTATGGTAAACCTCTACGCGATGGGGTCTACGCGACATCTTGCCGGAACGCTAAATCGCTTGGCGACATGTCTTTGCCGGTAGGGTGGTAACTGGCCACGTACGATGCCTCCCGTTAGACCAGACGCGAGCCGGGAATCGAATCCAGGACCTCAAACTTTATAATGCGACTGCGTTACGGAGGTCGTCAAAACAACTGTAAGAAACTAGAATCATACGGATAAATATTATAAATATGGAAACAGTGATCAGAGGCGACGACCCGACTAATAGACCTTCTATTTCTATTTTGTTGTTAACTTATTTTCGAGTTTAAATAAGCGGTTTAGCGGTAACCTGTGACTCTTGTGTTACAGTGATCCGCACGACCTGTCAGAAAAAAAAAATCCAATAACATATTTTAAATAAAGATGTTGCTTATTGTTTTTAATTAAAAAAATCTTCTATTGCGTAAATTACTTATCTAGAGGCCTTTTTTAAGTGAAACATATTTTAAATAGTTATACTCCGATTTTTTTTTTTTTTTTTTTTTTTTTTTTTTCCGCTGGGAAATGCTTTTACGCATCCCCTCCGGAGGCGACGCAGGCAGGACTGCGCCGCTTCCGACGGGGTATGTGGGACTCCCCGGCGGCCAGGCTGGCGACCAGAATACCCACTAAAACCCAGCGATGCTCCTTCGCGTCGCCTGGTGGCTGGGTAACGGGAACACTGATGCACTCGACCGCGGCCCAGCCAGCGGCGTCCGCCGAGGCAGACCCTCCACGGGGGGCCTATATTGACCCCCGAGCTCCGTCCGAGGCGCGCCAGGACCATTGGACGCGCCTCCCGACCCGAGGATTAGGCTCGACGGGTGAGGATGCCTCTCATCCATCACCCGGAGCTCCTCGTCAGGGGGGCAGGCGGCGATCGTGCACCCGTCGCCTGCGCCCCACCCTACGACGCCGGAGAGGGTGCGCGTCTGCGTCATTCTCCCGGCGCCGTCCTGCCGCCTCCTTCTGCATCATCACCTCCTCACAGAAGGAGGCGACAGCGGCCCAAGACGTCTCGCTGGCCACCATGGTGCGAACCACAGTGGGCAGCGAAAGGTCAGGCCCCACCTGTGCCACGAGTAAGGCTCGCTCGACCGACCACTGGACGCACGATTCCAGCGTGTGCTGCGCCGAGTCCTGAGCGTAGCCACACTCATGGCACTCCTCCGTGAGACATTTTTAGTTCCGATGCATTTTTAGTTTATAATATATCGTAATAATGTTTAACTGTGCAGTTATTGTAAGAGAATGGTATTACTTTGTGGGTTATTTTTTTTAAGGCTGAGGAACATGTTTAACATAATAAATCGTTGTTGGTATAAACAGATTTTTTTATGAGTTACTTAGAGGGTATTACTCTATGAATTTATGTACTAATTAAAGCAATTGCTCAGTATTATCCGCAAATTTATTATAATCACGTATCATAGCTTTTGGACCAAATTGTGAGTGCGCTGTGTCTTCTAAGTACGGATAACTGCCTGATTCTTTCTATTAACATTGATGTATATGTTTCACTGAGCGGTGGGTATATGCTTTAAAAACCGTCCCTACTTTGAGATAGAACCAGTTTTATTTATTTAATTACTATGAACCGCCAACAGAATTACATATATATATATATGTTACAAAAATATCATCCAGGAATGGGACTGGTGGGCCGGGGTGGACGGCGATGGAAGGCCGGGTGCGAGAGAGTGTTCCTCTTCCACCTCTCTTGCTCCTGTGCCTTCGGAGGACTTGTGAGCGATGGAAACGGGGCCGTCCATCACTCACAGTACGGTTCTCAAGTTGGCTGGTGTGCTGTTGTTCAGGCACACCTCTAACCGGCGAAACTGGGCACGTCGTGCCCAAGGTGGGTCTGCTGCGGCGGACACCCGCTGGTGGAGTTGCGGTTGTATGCGAAAGCTTTCCCGTGACTCCACCATACAGCGGTGAGTAGGAACACGTGGGGGTTTTAGTCAGTAGGAGTCTGACATAACCTTTGTACCTCCCCGTGGCGCAGAGGTATCCATGAGGATTTACCCACGGACAAAAAAAAAAATAACGAATGATTATTTGCATTATTGCTAACTATGGCTTTTAAAAAGCGCAGTTTTGAAAGACGGATACTCGGATATGCTCGGAGTAGATATCTGGAATTAAAATATACAAATTATATGTGTACAAATAATGTGTTAAGCTGCTTACTGGACAGAAGGACTGTGTGCGTGTGTGGACGTGTTAGGTATAACTGAGTTCAATTCCCAGATAGGACCATATGGAAGATATTCTCAAAAAAATTCTCAGAACTGGTTTGAAGTTTATAATGTGTCGTCCCCCTGGTCGTGCCCGGAAAGCTGTAAGCTTCCGGTCCTATGAACATACGATGAAAAAGCGATGGCCTCCTTTTCGTGTAGCAATGGTTTATGATATTTGAGTAAAGATAGTAAAGAAGCTGGTGAATTTAACACTACCTTTATCACGCGAACGTAGTCACGGGTCAAAATGGATATGAAATATTTCGCGGATCGTAAGACTTATGAGAGCGCAGTCAGCGTTATCGGGTCTGCATTATTTGTTGAAGAACAAAGGATTCTCCATCTACAAATATTCTGTCCTGCCCTCCGGCTCTAATATCTTATAAGTAATCTTTGCTTGAAATAAATTTATTTGAAGTGTCTGTCTGTGCCTTTCTTTATAACTGTATCTTAAGCTGAAATGATTATTTGAATTAAATCATAACGAACCGGTAATGGGTTGATCATGATGATGATAATGATATAAATAGACCTCATGTGCGTTGCTGGTATAAACAGAACTTCATAGGATTTCCAGGAAGCAAGCTATAAACGAGTATGTTGCCCGTATTTCAGCCGTTGAGCTTTGCATAAGTAATATATAAACAAACAAATGATGAACGCACAAAAATGAACCTCTTTTTCATGTCTAATATTAATATTAGTATTCAGAACATTATGACATTTGTCAGCAGCGACCCTTCAGTTTATTTCGTCGCCGGGGGACTCTTTTGTTTAGGCAATGACGGTAACGTGGATAATAATGTCCTCTCACATTACAACGATGGCAAAACCGGACTTTTACGGTGGCCTCTCATTTAAAAGGTGCTACAATGTAATGTAACTCGACATCAAAGACGTGTGCACATGCATTAGCACGTCACGGGGGTTTTTTGTACGAATGTGTCGTTTATTTATTCATATATGACGAGTCAAGGGCCTCCAAGTTGTTTTTTGTAAGGGTTATTTACAGTTACACTATTTTGTTTACTTTCGCTCATAGTAATTAAAATCACACCTTGCGGGTTTACACTTTTATTGCGACAATAACTATGAGGTCGACATATATAATTAAGCTTAAAACAAGTTCTAAATATCAAAACACACGCACGCACGCACGCACACACAAACGCTGATGCACACATACAGACACAACCACACACACACGCACACATCCATTCACATACTGCATGTTAGTATGTACCCTTTAGTAGTAGATAAAAAGACAAACTTGTTAAATATTATAAACCTGTTATGTATGTTGAGTAATTTGTAATGGGAAGAGCGAGTCCTTCTGACACAGGTTTTATACTTAACAGAAGGTCTCAGCCTTATCGGTTACTGTAATATGTGAACAAATAAAGTTTCATTTTCATTTTCATATGTGCCTTATGAGTGAATAATGTAGAGGCAGGAGGAAGTAGGCAAATAAAAGTTGATTGTTGGCTATAATACGCGAGATATTGATTGATAACTTTGAATACTTTTTAAAGCTTAATCTAATTTGATTTATAAAATTTAATACTGCCGTTAAACTCATTATTTAGTTTAAAGTCATTATATTGAATGATGAGCTATGACCAATCAGGATGGAGGTTAGGCCTCGAGCGGGGTCGGGGCGCCATCTTGTTTTTCACGCAGAAACAGGTTGCATGAGTCAAGTTTGAATTGGATCATTTTGAGAGTGTTTTTGGTGATAATTGACATTAGGGCTTAAGATGTGTATCTGTGAATCTTTTATTCTGATTTTATTTTTTATTAACATTCTGAATTAGTGATTGTGGCGTAATAAAGTGTACGCAACTGTTAATATTTTGTTAGCGCTTGCACATAACCCTGATGAACTGGAAACGTGTACGATAATGATGCTGACGATAAAGATCGCCTTTCCCCGCCATATTTTATTTGCTCCAAATCTTAATGAGGATACCAATAATAATACAAAATATATAGACAGATAGATACTCTCTATTGCACACAAATTTTAGAGAAACAAGAACACGGAACACTTAACACATGAGTATGCAAAGGCGGTCTTATTGCTGAAGCAATTTCTTCCAGACAACCCTTGGGGAAAGAATTACATAAAAGATGAGGGTAACGGCGCAATTTTTAGAAATATAAATATAATATAATATAAATTATCAATAAACATACTTAAAAAATAAAAGGTCTGACGAAAAGTGATTCATTGAAAGTAGATCAAAACTACAATGTTCTCTATTAGATGGCGATAATGGTCGCTATAGACTGAAAAAGATGTGTTTTCAATTTATTTTTATTTAGCCGGTATAAATACCTATATAACTCTTAAAATTGTAGATATTAATATTATAACTACAATAAAACATAAGTAAGTATTGCAATAACATAATAATCATTATGATAATATAGTAAACAAAATAAAAAATAATTACTGTTCAGAAATCGGATAAGTTTTCCGAAAAAAAAATCATACGGCTATCCGTACCCTATTGAGCTCAGAACAAATTGGCGTTATCATCCCCCATACGTCGGGGACCGCGTTCTGGCTCTGACATTTGACAATTATCGTTATTCGGCCTGCCAACCAACATTGAAACAGTAAGACATATCCCCTCTCTCCTAATGAGACGGGAAACTTGTACCAAGAATCAATGGGGCTGTTACATATAACTCCAATATGGCAGCCATTTTGTATATTAGACAATTATAACTACGCCTCACATAAATGCAGGTGCGCAAATTCTCTGGGGAACCGCAAGCTGCCTGTAATTCAAACTTTCCTATACAAAGTAGATTAACTTCAATATAAAATCGATATTTCTACTACGTACACTGTAAAGTTGTTCACACAGAACAGTGTGTAAAATTGTACCGGTTTACTGTTTCGCTTGGAAGCGGTGATAGCCTAGTGGTTAGGCGTCAGCCTCCTAATCAGAGGTCGGCGGTTCAAATCTGGGCACGCACCTCTAACTTTTCGGAGTTATGTGCGTTTTTAAGCAATTAAAATATCACTTGCTTCAACGGTGAAGGAAAACATCGTGAGGAAACCTGCACGCCTGAGAGTTCTCTGTAATGTTCTCGAAGGCGTGTGAAGTCTGCCAATCCGCACATGGCCAGCGCTGTGGACTATGGCCAAACCCTTCTCATATTGAGAGAAGACTCGTGCTCTGTAGTGTGCCGGTATTGGGTTGATCATGATGACTGTTTCGCTTCAAATATTTTGAATTAGCCTTCGATTTATTTAGCACCGTATAAGTCATGTTCAACCACAAATCACAGGGTCTTAGATTTAATATACAGATTAGTCCATAAAAGGTAAGGAATTAGAATTTTCCATAAAGTCAATGTAGGTAAGTATTTGTCATCATAGAAACATGTTGTCTCAGCTTTAAGCCCTCTCTTCTATGTATAAGGTCAAGAGGGTGTTAACGGTAATAGCAAAACACATGGACTATGGTATAAAATTCTTCTATTGATTTGTGAAACTGTAAATATAAATTCGTTTGCATTTAAAGGGTCGATTTTTAACCAGTGTATGTAATATTATTGAAACTAATTGAAGATAATCTATTAGGACTTGTAAAACAAATATAGGCAATGAAAAATGTGTCAATAGTTTGTAAGAAACAAATTATCAAGTTATTGGAGGCCTGTAACAGGATCACTTTAATGATGGTGGTCTTTTAAACTTTCCAAAAAAACATAAAAATGCCTAGATTGATTTTAATGTTTGCGCTGGTTAATTAAATGTACGTTTAATTATTTCTTTTTGAATACGATTAAAGTTTTTAAAAGAACTTAATAAAAATCTTCACTACTGAGTTAACGTGTATGGTATTAATAAATCAGAGTGAAAATTTGTCTTTTTCATATTCCATGCTATGCAAAATGCAACTCATTCGTCTCGTTTGAAGCAGGCTAGATTACAGAACAACTATCCATCATAGAATAATTTTTCCGTCGCTGCGCTGTCGTGAGCTAACACTGTAGAAAACAGATTATAAAATTTAAATTTAAATTAGACATACTGTCAACTTTGTATAGTTTAACGGTTTAAATGAATATAAAAATGAGGTTTTTTGGATTTCATAGATTTTGATTAGCGTAGCGAAGCTGTGATAGCCTAGTGGTTAGGACGTCCACCTCCTAATCAGAGGTCGGGGGTTCAAATCTGGGCACGCACCTCTAACTTTTCGGAGTTATGTGCGTTTTTAAAGAATTAAAATATCACTTGCTTCAACGGTGAAGGAAAACATCATGAGGAAACCTACACGCCTGAGAGTTCTCCATAATGTTCTCAAAGGCGTGTGAAGTCTGCCAATCCGCACATGGCCAGCGCGATGGACTATGGCCAAACCCTTCTCATATTGAGAGGAGATCCGTGCTATGTGTTAATTATGGTGATGATTAGCGTAGAGTAGGGAACAATAATGTACCATTTATTTTTGTTGGTCTAATTCTTTCTTATCTTATAAATTAGATAATATTTGAAGATGTTGCAAGGATATTAATGCGACTCTGGCACCATCTCGTCCAATCATAGCAAGGAAATTTGAGTGATTACATCTCTACCTCGGGACAAATTATTACGTCTGCCTCAAAATTTTTTATGACTATTATTAAATATTTTATTTCGATATATTGAACTGGACGTCTGCTTTTTGCTAGATTTTAGGGCTTTTTCTCGGTAATCGGGTTAAGCCCTACATTGGTAGCAAAATTTATTATATTAATAACGTGGGATTTCCGGGATAAAAAGTATCCCATGTCTTTCCCCGGAATGCAAATTCATTAAAACGATGCAGTGTTTAAATATAACCGGTAAAATTAAATGCATATAAAACAGACATGTTCTTGCTTTTATATAGTTTAGTTTTGATTTCCACACTCAATATATAAATATTGTGTGTTTGACTAGTTGAGGTCTACTTAAAGCTGTATTTATGATGATGAACTATTTATTATATAAAAAATATGTAGATTGTTCAATTAATTTCTTTTAATTAGTTTGTATTTGTGTTTAATTGTTCTCTAGTGGCCGTTTACATGTAACTTTTACTACCAATGTTGTGTACACTTGTAACCGCTATACATACTGGTGAATGTGAAACTTTTGTTTACTGCAATGTATTTTTTTTAATGTATATTGTAAGTGTATTAATAATAATAAATAAATAGATACTGCCCTGCCTATATGCTGTGCCATTAACCACTATAAATTTGCAGATAGTTGAGCTGTCTGTTACCCTGGTACGATTTTCTGAAGGGGCTAAGTCTAGAGCTACCTTGAAGCATAGCTCTCTCATACCCTGTATCGATCAAACTAAACAAAATATAGTAGTAGGTTTGAAATAAAATATGGCGCATTTTTAAAATTTTAATCCTTTCAACGAAACAGCCGGTTTTAACGAAAGCGCAAAACTGTTTATATAAATCGCTCAAACTTTTCCAACATCCGCTTTAAGCCATCACATTTGTGGGTATAATACAAGGATTTTAATTTCAGTAAGTGATCCAAACTTTTGAGCAGAAAATGAAACGGGGAAGGCATTAAATTATGGCCGCTGTTTTTTTCTAATATTTATAGTGGTGCTTAAATGTGTGTGTAATGAATTTGCTCACTAAATATGCAGGAACCATATCTACTTGTTTTTTTATTATAATTAATCTTTTGATTTTGTTCTTTCATCACAGATACAAGTACATTGCGTCATACGAAATGAACACCGGTTTTAATCATGGAGTTTAAAATTAGTTCTCTTTGACGAGCAACGTTCCATTCTCTGAGCTTTTATAATGGAAAACCGACAAAAAATATACGTGACGCGGTAAAAGCGTATCGATGCTCAAAGTAAGAACTACCCGGATTACATACAGCACGTTTATCTTTATTTTGACTTCATTTCGACGACCTCCGTGGTGCAGCGCGCGCGCTGTCTTATTATAAAGTTGGAAGTCCTGGGTTCGATTCCCAGCTCGAATCCGGTCTGGTGGAAGGCTTCGTCCGTGGCTAATTACCACCCCACCGACAAAGACGTGTCGCCAAGCAATTTAGCGTTCTGCCACGATGTCGCGTAGAAACCAATTAGAATTATGGGTTTGCCATAACCCTAACAGGTTAGCCCACTACCATCTTCGACTGTATCATCATTTACCATCAAATGAGATTGCCGTCAAGGCTTAACTTGTAGTAGATAAAAAAAATATTAATATATTTACAATTTCAACTCTAAGCTACACCTGATTTGGATACAATTTGGTAAGGACACGCTCTTCAAGTACAGAAAATCCTGGAGACATGCAAAAGATACCTTTTATAACAAAAAACCAGCATTTTTAATAACATTGACCCAATCGTACAAGGTTGCAGGCATCCTCTTGTTCATCATCATCATGATCAACCCATTATCGGCTCACTACTGAGCACGGGTCTCCTCTCAATATGAGAAGGGTTTGGCCATAATCCACCACGCTGGAAATGTGCGGATTGGCAGACTTCACACGACTTTGAGAACATTACGGAGAACTCTCAGGCGTGCAGGTTTCCTCACGATGTTTTCCTTAACCGTAGAAGCAAGTGATATTTTAATTGTTTTTAAAAACGCACATAACTCTGAATTCAGATGTGCGTGCCCGGATTCGAACCGCCGTCCTCTGATTACGAGGCTGACGCCCGAACCACTAGGCTATCACAGCTTTCATCCTCTTATTGGATCGTATATATTCAAAAGATTGATGTTATTACATACCATAATGTGTGGATGTTGCACATTAATCACAATTAATAGTAAGACTGAAATAGCGAATCATCGTTCCCAAAAGCTGGCAGCTTTACCCTTTATAAGGCCCTTTATTCCAGCTCTTAGATTTCCAGATGAGCCGAAAGAAACAAAAATTAATCTTCCATCGAGGTATTAAGATAGGATTGATTGTATTCAACGACGCTGTGTAGTATAAACCAAGTTGTAAAACATGTGTCGAGACTGTATTCAATTTGGTATCCGTATAAATGTGTATTCATTCATTCATTGAAAATGTGGCATTAAAAAAGTGTTGCCAGGCTATTTTATTTTTTCATATCCGCGTTATAAAACAATTGACTGCAGCATTTCATCGATGGCGATGGGAAATAACTTGTACAGCTTTATTTAAAAGCAATTCAGTGCCAATTCAGTTTGAAAATTGCAGCGTATTATTATTTACTCTTTGAACACGTACCTACGACACACCGTATAATCAATGTCGTATCTATCTCAAACAATTGCACAGACTTTTATTTTAGACTAGTTTTGCCCGCGACTTCGTCTGCTTGGACTTTTGAATTGGGTCTAAAGCTTCGCTCGTTAGCAATTTTTAATCTTCCCACGGCAACTATTTGAGAGATCGATTTTGAAAAATACATGTTCTTTTCCTTAGCGTAGGTGACATGCATACCAAATTTTAGCTCGTAAACAATTTACAATTTCCCTCTGGAACTACTTATGGAATCGGGATAAAAGATAGCTTATGTTCTTTTCTATGTCAAAGGCTAGATGCATGCCAAATTTCATCCAACTCCGTATGGCCGTTTTTGCGTGATTGAGTAACAAACATACATACTTTCATATATTAAGATAATATAGGATATAGATATATAATATAGGAGATCTTTATGCAATCGTTGATATATTTACAATTACGACTTAAGCCTATATTGTTTACTAAATGTTACTTGACATTTTGTTAGACGCTACAAATTAGCTCTTGACGGCAATCTCTGATGGTAAGTTTTGAAGCAGTGGTAGCGGGCTAATCTGTTAGGGTATTCTAGGTTACATCGTGCTGGAACGCTAAATCGATTGGTGGCAAGGCACAATCTACTTTTGATGTATGTTTACCTAGTATAATATAATCTATGTAAAAATGTAATATCGCTTATAGGTTAATTCTTACTGTCCATTGGTTACAAAAGATCAAAATCAAAATTACTAATTTTACTTTCCTAATATCTTATATGATTTTAGGGACTAAAGCATTCCAAGATTGCTTTAATGTCAAATTTCATCGAAATGGAAAGTTCAGCCATTTTAATAAAAGACAAGGAAATTCCAGAATTCCTGAGAAAAAAAACATAAAGAATGCTATAATACAATCCAGCTTTCGGCCAAATATATTATAATATATATATATATATTTTTTTTTTTATCCTCTACAAGTTATCCGTTGCTGGTAGGGCGGTAACTAGCCACGGTCGAAGCCTCCCACCAGACCAGGCTTGAGCCAGGAAGCGAACCCAGGACCTCAAATTTTATAATCCAACAGCGCGCCCGCTGCGCCACGGAGGTAGTCAAAAATTAATAAGCTTAATTCTATAATACCCAATTTACTCTTTTAATCGTGGATAATAGTGGAAAAGCACATATTAAAACTGCGGGTACTTTCTGTGTCTACTTTTGTTAGTATAGGAATGGAAGTTTTAGAATCAAGAGGTAGTAAAACACTCGTTATTCGCTAACTCCAAAACAGTTCACGTATTCACAAGCTACGCGGAACGCTATCAGTCAAGTCTTTGTTTAAATTCAGCTTAAACTCGTTTATTTCTGTCAATTTAGGACAGGCTGGAGAACAATTACCTTTGTCTGCGGAAAATGAGAAACTTGGCATGCTTGGAGCGTAAAATAAAAGAATCCACGACGGCACTCCAGTTATATTCTTGGCATGACAACAGAAACAAGGGGCGTTGGTCCGCGCACTAACACAATAATTGCGTACCTCATGGTCAGAGCAAATTTAATCGCAATTTTAACGACATCTGGCACGGCAATGAGATTCCCCCTCGCAAGCAGTATTTTAGATTCGATTTCCGTTTGAAAAATTTGTTTTCCATATAACAATTTCATTAACAACAATTTTAGATACCACAGCACATTGGCGTCTTAAATAACTTTTTATTTTACTTATTTAGTTGTGGTAGATAGTTAATGCAACGCTGAGACCTGAAATAAATCGGGTTTTCCTTAAGTATAATATGTTTAAACAAACACCTGATTTGGAAAAAAACCCAGACCTGATGAAAATTCCAAAAACGGGTACAATTATAAAATAATAAACTTAAGTCACAATACTAATAAAACTATTAATTCAATTAGCAGAAACCTTTAGTAATATAGACATTTATGCAAGTATCATTATTGTATAAAAAAAGGAGAGAAAAGGAAATGAAATAATAGCATTTATTAATTCATGTACCAAATGAGGTAGCTATAAGTATTTTAGCCCGTAAAAACTCCTGCAAATAATTCTTCTCTAATCCAATTATTTTTATGGCACACTCATTCAAATAAGACAATAACCACCGCCAAAATCCAATCACTACAGACTGTCTCTGAGATACAGGAATTACCTGGATGGGTTGCGGACGAGTGCGCGAGCGTTCCCGTGACCCATCAGGCGACTCCAAGGAGCATCGCTGGGTTTTAGTGGGTATTTTGGCCGCTAGAACTACACCGGCAAGCGGCACAGGCAGACCAGGGCCACTTCCGGTAAGGATGCGTAAAAACATTTCCTTGCGTTCATCCATGCATAATTTATGTATTGACAGAACATCTAGAGTAAAAGATATGTTCCAGCAAGACGCAAAGCTAGTGGCGAATATTTCAGAGTACCAATAGAGGAGTCTGGAGGAGAAGAAATTGTGAACCCATGTTCGTAACCGCAGCCTTGCTAGGTCAGGTGGACATGAAACGAGTTGTAGAGAGCTGATAAACGTAAGCGGTATAAAAAAAATGTTAGTGATGCTGGATCATTAACATTTTTTTTATCAAGAAATTATAAATACATTGGATACCATTGCCTTGGTTCACCGTCCGACCCCCCCGTTATCCCAAACGTCGCCTAAGCCGAGGCTGGCCTTAGTTTCTTCGAGCACTAGGGCTATAAATTTATTCTGGCAGAGCTTCTTTCGTCGCTCGCCAAACAGCCCGGGTACGATGTCGCAAAAAAAAATTGCCTTGATCAGAAAAATAATAAATAGTACTGATGCAATAAAACGCCAATCAGACTCGTGATATTACCAATAAAATAATAATTCAAACCTTATAACGCCTCGCAGGCAAATCCCCAAGTCAAGATTGCAAATCTATACAAATAGAGCCATTTATTCCGCTCCGTAGCAGCAGTGTTACGGAGGTGTGCGGAATGAAGATGGAGCACCGTCCCGCCTAACCTTTAAATAAATCCCGACACTCGCTCCCCTTGCCAAATTGAACACCCCTTTTACAACTTTACAAGCCATTCTTACTCGCTCGTATATTGGACATTATATTAATCATACCATACTGCTACCTGAAGCGATGAGCCACCTATGAAGTGGTGATAGCCTAGTGAAGCGGTGATAGCCTAGTGGTTAGGGCGTCAGCCTCCTAATCAGAGGTCGGCGGTTCGAGTCCGGGCACGCACCTCTAACTTTTCGGAGTTATGTGCGTTTTTAAAAATTAAAATATTACTTGCTTCAACGGTGAAGGAAAACATCGTGAGGAAACCTGCACGCCTGAGAGTACTTCATAATGTTCTCAAAAGCGTGTGAAGTCTGCCAATCCGCACATGGCCAGCGTGGTGGAGTATGGCCAAACCCTTCTCATATTGAGAAGAGACCCGTGCTCTGTAGTGAGCCGGTAATGGGTTGATCATGATGATAATGATGACTGCTACCTGTTTATAATGACCTGGTAAAGAATTGGTTCCGACATTATTCGGTTGTCAGACCGTCATTGGCTGGTTGGTTGAACAGCCGGCTTATGAAGTTGGCAATTTTCGGGATCCTAAATTGCATATGCCTTAAATAAATAATTTACTTGTCTAGTCATAAGTAATTAGCATAGACATACTCCCCCTGAGTATAACCCCTTACAGTGTATATTTATTTCATATTTAATGACCCGCACTTGGTACACGATCAATGGTAAGTGAAGATGTCACGTTCTTGCCTAGAAAATAACCTTCGTCACATATTATTTTCCCATAGTAATAGTAAAAATAAACAAGGTCATTTTCTAACTACTTCTTCAGAACTGTATAGTATAACACAGTTGTGAAGAAAATGAAATTCAGTCTCACCCGGAAAGAGTGGCTTTGAATTTGCATCTAATACTTATGAATGTAAACATTCTCGTTGTCTTTTACAACATATTATCACAGTTTCATGATGCAGTTGCTGAAACCAATCGATATTCGGGAAAACGCTGAAATCCATATCATTATTGGTACGCGGAAAGATCGAACGTTTTCCCACCAAACTTTCTAAATAAATCTCGAGAAGCTCCCCCCACTCGTTCAACAATTTTATAAGACATTCGAGTGATGTATTACGCATCATTCGTTGACGCGAATATATTTATCGGCCGATTTCTACCGATTCTTGTGACTAGTTATAGTAGAATCGGAATATGTGAATAGTAATCGGTAGAAATCGGTCACAATCGGTAGGTTAATTTAGGGACCACACTAACAATGTGGCCCCTAAATTTTTTTAACTAATTTTATATATTTGTACAGGTTACGCAAACTTTTTATCAAATTATTCTAAAGTACAATTAAAGTAAACTGATAAAATAATTGGTGATTTTTAGGTTTCATTCAAAGCTATTTTTGAATAAGTAGGGTTTTTTATGCGTTGCGTCTTCCAAACAATAAAGCATCTTTCTTTATAATGAGTTCTTCTTTCCGCGCCATTTCCGGCTTCATCGTTCATTGTATTGAATGCCATAATAGTTTTACACTCCAACTGAAGATATTATTGTTCTGTGCTGAAAATGTGAGCTATTCTTGGTGTTTAATCTAACGTAGATTAAACTCAAAGAATAGCTATTTACTATGCTATTTCCAGGTCTTATTTTTAAAGTTTAAGGCCATAAGTTGATGGTCTCTTTCTACCAAAATTAATGTCTGACAATCTTCCGATATAATATTTCATGATTGAGTTACTTTTAATTTAATAATGTAGTATTTCATTTCAAATATTACCTCATTATGAGGAAGTTTAGGCTGATGATAGATATATATATATATATAAACGCATTATTTATATATATATATATATATATCACTACCTTTGCAAACGTTAAGTGTGCCCTTTTGCATACATTTGGAGGTTCTGGGTTCTATTCCCGATTCAAATCTGGCAGCATCGGCCGTGGCTAGTTACCGCCGTCAAAAACCTGTAGCATTCCGTCACGATGTCGCCTAGAAACCAATTAAAAAAGCTTAGACCGCTACCATCATAGACTGCATCACTTTTACCACCCGGTTAGATCGCTATCAAGGACAAACTTATAGTGGATAAAAACATACATATGAACATACAAGAACCCTGAAACAGACGTGTAAAATCCCATAAATATTGCAATTACTTACTACGTTAGCTGTGTGTGTGTGTGTGTGTGACGTAAGCACCGCGCAATATTATTAGAACAGCTGACAAGGTCGGTCCAGTTCGGATATCCTGCGCTCGCAGCGCATCTCGCATCCTGCAGTTATTGTTGCATTGTATGCTGTAGAACGCACTGAGATGTTATCACCCCTGGCGAAGGATAATAAATAGATATCATTTTATGAATCAAAAATCAAAAATAGCTTAATTCACGTAATCCAATTAGGCAACTAAGAATCGTTCATATATATCACATTTTTCATTATTTCCATTAGTGATGGTGATAGCTACACTCGCCAACTTAAAATATATACTTCTGATTCTTTAAAATCTCTTAATGACTCTCTGGGACACAATTTTTCAATCGCGCGAACAGCTCTCTAAATACAGAGATAACATCAACAGCATTCCACGACAGAAAAATACCATATGACATCATATACATAAGCATCAGCTTATATACTTCAGATTCTTTAAAATCAATTTTGCAATCGCACGAACAGCTCTCTTCTGCAAAATGAATACAGAGACATCAGCAGCATTCCACTACCGTAAAATACCAAATGACATAATGCTGTGAATATAGCTAAAATACACTAGCCTAGCAGTTTCCGTCATATAACTGATATTTTTAACCGCGTCTAAAGCTAAGTCTGTTCGATAAATTACACATATGTGGGCCACACTGAAGTTTGGCATCTAACGTTATACCAAGAAATATTGCCGTATCTATCAGACAATTCCTCATTTTGAGTAGCACTGGTTTTCACATGATATACTTAGATTAAGAAGTAGTCTATTATTTTAAATACAATAAAATAAACATCAACACATGTTGAGTTAGCCCTTAAATGGGGTACTGTGTCAGTGAAAAATAATAAAATATCATGTAAAAAAATGTACTATAGTATATAAGTCGGCAGTCACATTATATACAACGTGGGCTTCCTAGTAAATAAATCTACACATTTACAATTAAAATATGATTGTGTACTTTGAACAATAAATTAAAAAAAACACAATGCAGAGCAGGGGTAATAACATCACACTGTAGATATTCCTACTGCATTCCTTAATTTGCTGTATTCAATAGTTTTCTGGGAGTAGGACTGGTTGTCTTTGACATACAACAGGTCAGATTTAAAATCAAACAATCGCCTGCCGACTTAAATTTAAAAAAAAACAGCACAATGCACACTGCATGGGTAATAACATCACACTGTAGATATTCCTACTGCATTCCTTAATTTGCTTTATTCAATAGTTTTTAATATCATTCGTTTATATACTCTTGCCCACATACCCTTTGTTTGAATTTATCTGGAGGAAGGACTGGTTGTCTTTGACACACAACAGGTCAGACTTAAAATCAAACAATCGCCTGCCGACTTATATTTAAAAAAAAAAAATCACGTTGCAGACTGCAGAGGTAATAACATCACATTGTAGATATTCCTACTGCATTCCTTATTTTGCTGTGTTCACTAGTTTTAAATATAATTAGTTTATATACTCTCGCCCACATACCCTTTGTTTGAATTTATCTGGAGGAAGGACTGGTTGTCTTTGACATTTGTACAGGTCAGACTTAAAATCAAGCAATCGACTGCCAACTTATATTTAAAAAAAAAACAGCACAATGCAGACTGCAGAGATAATAATATCACACTGTAGATATTCCTACTGCATTTCATAATTTACTGTATTTACTAGTTTTTAATATCATTAGTTTATTTACTCTCGCCCACATACCCTTTGTTTGAATTTATCTGGAGGAAGGACTGGTTGTCTTTGACATTTGTACAGGTCAGACTTAAAATCAAGCAATCGACTGCCAACTTATATTAAAAAAAAACAGCACAATGCAGACTGCAGAGATAATAATATCACACTGTAGATATTCCTACTGCATTTCATAATTTACTGTATTTACTAGTTTTTAATATCATTAGTTTATATACTCTCGCCCACATACCCTTTATTTGAATTTATCTGGAGGAAGGACTGCTTGTCTTTGACATTTGTACAGGTCAGATTTAAAATCAAACAATCGACTGCCAACTTATATTTAAAAAAAAAAAACAGCACGTTGCAGACTACATGGGTAATAACATCACACTGTAGATATTCCTACTGCATTCCTTATTTTGCTGTGTTCGCTTGTTTTAAATATCATTAGTTTATATACTCTCGCCCACATACCCTTTGCCATGATCAACCCATTACCGGCTCACTACAGAGCACGGGTCTCCTCTCAATATGAGAAGGGTTTGGCCATAGTCCCCCACGCTGGCCATATGCGGATTGGCAGACTTCACACGCCTTTGAGAACATTATAGAGAACTCTCAGGCGTGCAGGTTTCCTCACGATGTTTTCTTTCACCGTTGAAGCAAATAATATTTTAATTTAAAAAAAAAAAAAATTACATACCCTTTATTTGAATTTATCTAAGGGGAAGGACTGGTAGTCTCGACTGCCGGCTAATAAGCAACTGAGGCCGTTTATTTCTGTGTCGGGCTAGGCTTGTTTAGTGCCTGTAGCTGCCTGCTTTATTGCCCAGAAATCATCACAATCATAACCAACTGCAGGAAAAGCGTATTGTTTCAGCATAATTTAGGGCCAGCAGCGCATTGGCGGTTCCTCTGGTGCTGCAAATGTTCATGGGCGGCGGTAATCACTTACCATCAGGTGACCCGCCTGCTCGTTTGCTCGCTTTGTATATAAAAAAAAAAGGTTTTGACCTTGCAGAACCTTGAAGCTTGCCAAGTATTGATTGGTAGTCAACACACCTTGGAGAACACCAGTGATGTTTAATGTAAAGTGCTTAAATTAAATTTGCGTTTAAAATTTCTGTCGCATTATAATGTTGGAGGTCCTGGGTTCGGTTCCCAGCTGGAGTCTGGTCTGGTGGGAGGATTCGGCCGTGGCTAGTTACCACCTTATCGAGAAAGACGTGTCGCCAAGCGATTAATTTTGTATATTACCCCGGCTAAGTTTTTTGTGGGCTTCTTCTTAGACCGGGGCGCGTTTGGAACCCTCATAGCTTTAGTTTTAAGTTTACGAATATAATTATCACCATGAAATAACTACTATGTAAATTATTGACGCGTCAAAAGTGCCTTTTGAAGGACTATTTGAATAAAGATTATTTTGAATTTGAATTTGAATTTATTATATGTCTACATACCCTTGTCAAATACTGTGTGCACGCTACTATCTATCGTCTACCGTCCATACATTTTTGCCAAGTACATACTTATAGCAAATACCCAGTATTAACTAGGATCATAAATTCCAATGAAAGGCTGGGGTGTGCAGTATCTACAGCGTTACGAATTATTCGTAGTTCGGAACATCTGGCTCTATATTAAAGAGCTTACTGCTGTGACAGCGTGATACCTCGTAATTAATTTGGATCGCGCATGTATTGTACCGCAGACAATGTTTCTATCAACTGGAGAATACATACTTAAGTACATAATATTAAAGCCCTTCTAAGAATTCTTTTGTCTGTTGAGTTTATCATCCATTAGCCTTATAATGGATATAATGGATATATATATAAATAAATCCAGTTCTGGGAAGCCTAAATGTTCTTTCGCGCTACCGAGTGTTAAGAAATGACTGTAATAATCCTTTGTTTTCGTCTTCTTTCCACACAATCACTAATGAAGGAATACTTCACCATGTTAATTAATAAGGTTGCATATCATCACTTTTGTGAATGTTTTGAATCTTGTAGTCAAACACAAGCTATAGTAGTATATAGTAGTTATAGTAGTGAAGTTGGTTGACACATCTTTTTTTTATTCACCACAAGTTAGCCCTTGACTGCATCTCACCTGATGGTAAGTGATGATGCGGTCTAAGATGGTAGCGGGCTAACCTGTTAGGGGTATGCGTAAACTCATACTCCTAATTGGTTTCTACGCGACATCGTGCCGGAACGCTAAATCGCTTAGTGACACGTCTTTGTCGGTAGGGTGGTAACCAGCCACGGCCGAAGCCTGCCACCAGACCAGACTCGAGCCGGGAATCGAACCCAGGACCGCCGACTTTAAAATGCAACAGCGCCGGCGCTGCGCCACGTAGGTTGTCAAAATCAATCAATCAGTCAATCTGGTAGTGGATCAATCAGCCCAGCTGTTCAGCCTCGCGAGACAAGGAGAAATATGCCATTCTGACAGCTAACCTTCACGAGGGACAACGCAAAATATGCCATACTGACGGCCAATCTTCACTAGTTGGAGAGGCACCTAAAGAAGAAGGAAAAGAAGTTGTAGTAATACAATTCCAAATGGGAAAGTATGAATGAATGTTTGTTACTTAGTCATCCCAGAACGGCTGGACGGATCTGTGAGAAATTAGGGACACATATAAAGTATAATCTATAGCTAATTAACTACCTTTATCCACGTTCCTGAAGAATTGCTAAGGTGTGGAACACCCTACCAACTTCCGTGTTCCCAGCCAAATATAATCTTGGTGCCTTGAAGATAAGATTGAACAGGCAAGCGTGCTTCACCCATCAGGTCAGGAGGTCTACCTCATCATTACGTTCCATCATGATTGTTGCCAAGCGCAAGCTTATATATATAATAAAAAGACAAATGTATAGTTCGTGTGAGGTAGATATTTATTTATTTATATTCATCATCATCATTATGATCAACAAATTGCCGGCTCACTACAGAGCACGGGTCTCCTCTCAATAGATGGGTTCGGCTATAGTCCACCACGCTGGCCATGTGCGGATTGGCAGACTTCACACGCCTTTGAGAACATTATTGAGAACTCTCAGTTATGCAGTTTTCCTCACGATATTTTCTTTCACCGTTGAAGCAAGTGATATTTTAATTGCTTAAAAACGGACATAACTCCGTAAAGTTAGAGGTGCGTGCCCGGGTTCGAACCCCCGACCACTATCACAGCTTCAACGTTTCAACTTTGACGTTTATACCTATTCGCAATTGTTTTAACTACTTTAGCGATACAAAAGGGATACAGTACAACGCGGGCAACTTAGTAAGCAAAGTAAAAAGTAAGGCCTACGTCTTGACCTGAAAGTCAAGCTAAAAATACCCAGCTCGTTTGCTGTGGTCTCTCTGGTGTAGGTATTGTGCGGTGTGACAATGTAGGTCATCGGTGCAATGCGGAGCCTTAGACGCCTCGCCGCCGCCGCCACGTCGCAACTTTCATAACACGATGCGCTTTTGCGAAAAGACCAGTTGTTTTCCAATTTCAACACGTAAAACACTTCGCATACGTAATAGTAAGAAATTTGAACAACTTTGGCTGTGTGTTTACACGAGACGTTTAACCTTATTCATTTCATGTTGAATGTTTACTAGGAATTGCGCTAATTGTAATTAATTAAATAGATTAATTAAAAACAATCATTTAGATTTATGTGGGCTTCTTCTTAGATCTAGTCGTGTTTGGAAACCTCGTAACTGATGTAGTTATCATCATCACCTTACGAATTACAATGAAAAATATATTATATGAACACTTCATAGATGCTTATACTAGGCTTACATAAACAATATAGAGTTTAAATTCGAAATTTGTCTTTAAAAAGGAATCATTATAACTCAGGAAATCATCTCATTAGGAAAATTATAAAGAAATCAAGTAAACGCTTTTTTAAATATATAGTATTCTAGGATAGTTTTGTATAAAAGTAACCTAGAATAAAAATATATCGACGTATGAAATTTACCGATTAGGTGTACATAGTTTATTAGTTTTAACCGTTGTATAGAGAGTGTAGACATGGATTTCTCTCTATCATAAATAATTTGACTATAGAAAGCGTAAGCAACAATATTTAACTAAACAACCGCTATAGAACGTTTATGAGTAAGGTGGTTAGAATTATGTGCCTGTAGATGTATGTTTTGAATGAATATTACAATATTATTAGCTGACCTGGCAAACGTTGTTTTGCCATATAAATTATTTCTACGGAATTTCTATTATAGAAAAAAAAAATGTGTGTAAGAATATGGTATGTGCATGAGGCATGGAGTGCTGTGAACGGTGAGGAATATAAATAACATAAATATTTTTCAAAAATTTTAGCTTATAATAAGCTCATGGAAATTTTTGTCGAATTAGAGTGAAAAACATTGACTATAAAGACGATAATTGTTCTCTTATCGAGCGAGATGACAAATGATTAAATTACTAAAATGACTGTTAAAAAATAGGGGTTGGCGATAGAAGGATAAAAATTAACGTTTGTGTGTATTTTTCAATGCCACATAATACAAAAATAAATTACCCAAAAAAATTATAAGAATCGGTCGAGTCATTTCCGAGGAGTATGGGGACAAACATTGTGACACGAAAATTTTATATATAAGATATTATTATTTCAGAACATAACGCTGTCAACTTTTATTTCTTTTAGAATTACAACATGACCCAATACAGTTTAGGAAGGAGAGTTAAACTTAAAACCTAAAAGTAAATATAACTGGTTTAAATACATTTACATTTTTCGATTTCGACATACAGGTAGTTTAATTGGCAAATAACTTAATGCCGTTCAAATTTTTTAATATTAGTATTTAATAACGTATCCTCCTTATAAAATTCTTCTTTCTTCCTTCAACCAACCTTGAGAACAACTGTCAACTTCTTGACAAGCGTGCTTCATCTCAAGCCTTATCTACAACCTTCGCGAGGTGAACTTGTAAACCACCGCTAAAAAAAATCCCAGTGAATCAAAAAACATAAATAAGTCTACTAGGGAATCGATATTCTATAACAGCAATAAATAATAGAACGGCTTTCGGTCTTCTCTCATTCTTTTTAACTTTTTCTTTATTACAAAACTTTTCACCCATTTCCCGATGGAACGAGAAGTTCTTAGCCACAAACTTTCATACAACACTGAAAGTAATTTAACAATATTTTGATACTTATTTATATATTCCTTGAATGTTATAAACTTGTGTAACGTTCTTTATTGATAACTAGCTGCGGCCCGCGGTTTCTCCCGCGTAGTTCCCGTTTCCGTGGTAATACCGGGATTAAATATTGCCTAAATATCTAATACTTGTCTCCAATAAATGGACTATCGAACATCGAGTTTGTTTGAGTTGAAAGAGTTTTTCACATCGGACCCGTATTTCCCGAGATTACCGCGTTAAATAAAACTATTGAAGTTAACTGATTTAGAGATGATTGAATTGGAAATTTGTGTGGCGGTAATAAATTGCAAATTGACTCTTTGAAGTTTGAAGTTAGGTAGTTAGTTAGTACATTTCTTGGAAAACAGTGAGTGATTATAATTTAATATGAACTTTATTGAATAACAATAAAGTTCAAATTCACTCTACATTTTATTTAGAAAACGTTAATATGGGAAAAAGAAAAGAGCTGTTTTTAGAGTTTTCCCAGCAATTATTCGAATTTTTCTCACTTT
Source organism: Lasiommata megera (assembly GCA_928268935.1). NCBI lineage: Eukaryota > Metazoa > Arthropoda > Insecta > Lepidoptera > Nymphalidae > Lasiommata > Lasiommata megera. The sequence goes on from OV743328.1 coordinate 7,658,335, forward strand.
TTAAACCTTTCCTAGACCTCCACGAACATTTTAAGACCAAGATAAGATAAATACGTTCAGCCGTTCTCGAGTTTTAGCGAGACTTACGAACAGCAATTGATTTTTATATATATATTGATAATGATAATTAATAATATAACATAACAAATAAAACATATACTTACTAATGGAACAAGAGAAGCGAAATATAAAATTCTGAAATTAATAATTCATTCTCCTCGCGTAGACTTAGTTTTCATAAGCGGTTAAGTATGTCTTTTATATTGACCATCACCGGTTTTGATTCAACCGAAAAAAAGCCGGTGAGAGGCTCGGTTATTGTTTTTTTACCAAAACCAACAATTTAACATTAATTATTCTCTCATGAGAGATGAAAGCGAAGCCAGCCTACATATAACCTTGTCATTAAGTGTGAAAGTTAATTGTGAATACCTGAGTCATGTCGAACAGGGAGAGAGGTGGAGGCCCTGGGGGGCTATATTTATATTATTGGCATGTCTACAGCGAACGAGGGGCGACGAGGGCCGCACAGTAATAAAATCAATGCGAAACTCACGGTCAATGCAAATAAATTACACACGATTCAATACACTGGATAATTATGAAATATGCAACGCAAGATGTGATAGACTAGTTGTTAGGTCGGCCGCCTCCTAATCAGAGGTTGCGGGTTCGATCCCGGGTACGCACCTCTAACTTTTCAGAGCTATGTGCGTTTTTAATCAATCAAAATATCACTTGCTTGGAACGGTGAAAGAAAACATCGCGAGGAAACCTGCACACCTGAGAGTTCTCCATAATGTTCTCAAAGGCGTATGAAGTCTGTCAATCCGCACGTGGCCAGCGTGATGGACTATGGCCAAACATTTGTTATATTGAGAGCAGACCCGTGCTATGTAGTGAGCCGGCAATGGGTTGATCATGATGATGATGATGATGATGATGTGCTGATGAACGAATGTCACATGCCGAATAATTTATATACTACCTACTCGTAAATGAAAATATTGCAATTAATGAATATGGGCTATAGCTTTGCCCACGTTTTCATATTCTCTTATACTGTATCCTTATTTCCATATTAATATTGTTAAAGACTAAGTTGTTACGACAAATCTCAACCCAACAAAGTCTATTTCACATTTATAACAAGTTTGTAGTTAAATAAATGTAAAAATACGACTAAAACACATTTCAAAATTATGCCATTTTCATTTTATTTTTATAAAGCTAGTGCCATTCGGATGCAAACGATAATGAAGATGTTATAAAATAATCACTACATACTCGTATTACAAAAATGAACGCTGTAAACTCATTTTATTTCAGTGATTCTCATCGCCCCGGAACGCTGAATCGCTTTTCGATACGTCTATATCGGTATCTAGCGACAGCCGAAGCCGCCTACTAGACCAGACTCGAGCTGGGAATCGAACTCGGGACCATCAACTTTATAATGCGTTAGTGCTGCGCCATGGAGGTCGTCAAAATAAGAATGCTAAAATGCGTCCAAACACGCACGCTCACATTAGTTTTCTCAATAGTAAACTAACGTAAATAGGTACCTAACCAAAATGTGACTGAGGTATTATTTTTCACGGATACATTGCGACGAATCACAGCATATCACATATATTATCTGTCAAACCTGACCCTCTCTCTTAACTTAACAAAGAGAAGACCTCTTATCAAAGTATTGATGAAACGATGTGAAGACATTGGCCTCGTACGTCACACATATACTTAATATTTTTTAGGTTCACGGGCTCCCACGTTGTTACTGTCTACGTTTTAAATGATTTAATTATTTATTTGTACAAAAGGTAGTCATTAAAATGTAAAAACATTGAAATTCAGTCCGTTTTGGATGTGATTAAAAAGGTAGGTACGTTCTCACCTAAAATATGAACACGGTACGAGAGAAATACTGAAAATAAAATACCCACTCCTTATAAAACATTCAAACGACGCAATTCCTCGCATCCGAGAAGAGTTAAACTTTATACCTGAATATATGGCGATACAAAGTGATATTTACGTACGTGTTTATATAAAATTATGCTGAGTTATATATATTCTATGTGTTATAAACTTGAAGATATGTTGAGTGACCTAAGCAATGGTATTACTGAAAAATTTATTCTTGATTGATTGATTGATATACATACAAATACACCTACAAAATGTACTTGAATTAATACTCAACACAGCTACACGCCCATATACTTACCCACTCACCCACTCACTCTTATGCATGAATGTGATTAAGTCCTAACTTTAAGACGTAATATATTATTTTAAGACGTGATAGCCCAGTGGTTAGGGCGTCAGCCGCCTAAACAGAGGTTGGCGGTTCGAATCCGGGCACGCACCTCTATCTTTTCACAGTTATGTACGTTTTTTAAACAATTAAAATATCACTTGCTTCAACGGTGAAGGAAAACATCGTGAGAAAACCCGCACACCTGAGAGTTCTCCATAATGTTCTCAAAGGCGTGTGAAGTCTACCAATCCGCATATGGCCAGCGTGGTGGACTATGGCCAAACCCTTCTCATATTGAGAGGAGACCCGTGCTCTGTAGTGAGCCGGTAATAGGTTGATCATGATGACTGTTCTAACTATTTTTTACTGCACAATTGGAAGATACTGATTCCCAAGATACGGGTTATCCTAATTAGTGGGCCAGAGTAGTTTAAGTACAACAGTACTAGATTGAAATATATGATTATTATTGTAATTATAAGTTATGAATATTCAATGCTTTTTACACAATCATGGCTGGAACGGCGCTACAGTACAGGACCCTCGTCCTCTCTCATCCAGTCTCTTCAGCAAAGAAAACAAAAAAGTTTTATTTAATTATTTATTTATTTTAGGAAGAAGTATATCGGTATACCGATTGGGTACCTCTTAACACCTTTATTCATATGTAGAGCACCCAATACCCTACATGCGGACAAGGTAGAGGTAGTTTATATGGATAATATTTCAAAGCATTGGCGCCGCTCCAGGGCCTTCTAATTAGGTCACTTCTCCGCAATGCACGGCATCTGTGAACTGCAGTTAACCCCGAGGAATTGAATATTTGTTAACTATCACAAATTGTCACACTAAATTTACATACAATATTTTATACGCTTTAAAACTACGGTCTTTATAATACCCCGCAATCATGAGAGGTTTGGATATAGCCTACCATGTTCAAGATTGCAATCTTCATCATCATAGCGACCGATCAACGTCCAGGGCTGGAAATTTAAAGGTTTATAATTTTTTAGTATTTTCTAGAGACTTCCGCATTCTATTTCCTTACACTGTCCGTACGCACAAACGCACACACACACACGGATACACACACACACACACACACACACGCACGCACACACGCACACACACCCACACACACACACACACACACACACACACACACACTAATTATCGGAACTAATGTTATGTACAAAATAATGTGCCTCGGAAATGAGGGTTTGTTAAAAAAAACTTTGACTTCACCCGTTTAGATGTCTAGTCAGCGAGTTAGACCGTTACTTATCTTGTCCGGGATTCAAGTTCGGCAGCCATTCACTGGTACATTTATTCAATTTTTAACATGCAGCTTGCATTAGCACCAACCCTCATATACGAATCAAAGTACTCTACACTAGACGAAGTCGAATTTATATCGCGAAAGCTTTGATCTATATAACATATGATATTAACATTCAGCGGATTATTCTAGCCACTACTCAGAATAACCTGGTTTCGTTTTTTAACGGATTAATCCATTAATCTTTTCGTCCAATAAATCTGACAACGAACATTCAATGAACGGTCATAAGTGAGTTGACTCAAGCATGTGAAATGAGCAGTTTTTGACAGCAATATAAATCAGGATAGGCAATGTAGCGGTGATAGCCGAGTGGTCAGGAGGTCGGCCTCCTAATCAAAGGTCGGGGGTTCGAACCCGGGCACGCACCTATAATGTTCTCAACGGCGTGTGAAATCCGCACATGGCCAGCGTGGTGGACTATGGCCAAACCCTTCTCATGTTGAGAGGAGACCCGCGCTCTATAGTGAGCCGGCAATGGGTTGATCATGATGATAAAGCTACGGTCTTTATAAAACCCGCGGTGAGACGTAAAATCTTTGTTATTCAGTCATTTATATGATTATAACGTAGTGATGATTGTTATTTTAATTGAAGAATCACTGTTATACATGCAAAATTTACTCTCCGAATCGTGTTTGGCTTATACCAATAATTTTAACTGTGTGGCAAAACAAAGGGTAAATTTATAGGGCAGAAAATGGAGAAAGCTGCACAACTCAGATCTTAGCCCTTAAATCAGTGATCCCCTAGGGTCTATATCGACCCCTAGGGGTCTATGACAACCTGCAAGGGGTCAATGTCAGCGAAAAAAAATTTGGGGGCCCATGAAATGATAATGGCGGTCCACGATAGTGGATCTCCTTGCGGAAAAAAGAAACAGACTGGACATCATTAGCCGAGGAGATTTAAGATTAATTTTTTTTATTAAGATTTTTAAACCTTACAAAATTGACGCCAAATGCTGATAAATTATTATTAAAGCATCAGGTTCATCCTTCTCACTAAAAATATTGACATTGCTTATGTTATTTTATTTATAGTTTATTTAATGTTACGTAAATTTTACATAACGGATACAAAATTTTGTTTTGAGTAGTTTTAATTTAAATTCAATTAATAAATGTATAAATTAACATGTGTTTTTAGTTTAAATTTTTAACACTAAACTTCACTGCAGTTAGAAATTTACAGGAAACCAATATCAGGTAAGTAAGGGTCTACCCAACACGCAAAAACATGACAAGGGGTCTACGACACAAAAATTTTGGGGAACTCTGCCTTAAATGAAAGAAGAAGGGGCATTTGTAAAGATGTGTGCTTTTGTATTACTAATATCTGTAATTTGTATGTACAAACGGAGGCTATAAAAGCTATGCATCTTATCTCTATCCTACAGAAACTGTGCATAATTCCAGAATAACAGTCTCTGTGCAATAAAACACTTCAGTCAGTTTACTCTGCTGGCGCTTGACTGAAACCAAGAAAAACACTTTCGTATTTCATAACAATGCTATGAATAAAACTGAACACAATAATTTTCGTATTAATAGTCGTGTTAAGCCATTTTACCCGCGTTAACTAATATAAAACGCTAAGTTCATCATGATCAACCCATTGCCGGCTCACTACAGAGTACGGGTCTCCTCTCAATATGAGAAGGGTTTGGCCATAGTCCACCACGCTGGCCATGTGCGGATTGGCAGACTTCGCACGCCTTTGAGAACATTATGGAGAACTCTCAGGCGCGCAGGTTTCCTCACGATGTTTTCCTTCTCCGTTAAAGCAAGTAATATATTAATTGCTTAAAAACGCACATAACTCCGAAAAGTTAGAAGTACGAACCCCCAACCTCTGACTAGGAGGCTGACGTCCTAACTAGGCTATCACAGCTTTTTTACGTTAAGTTGTACAACCTTCAAAAGCTTAAGTGGCTCTCTATTCGCCGTCGCCGGGATCTGCATGTACTTTCACTTCCGTACTGTGTGCTACCTCCTTTTGTATATACACATTACAGATATTAGTGATGCAAAAGGCACACATCTTTAAAACTGAAAAAAATGCCCCTTTTTCTTTCATTTAAAGGCTGAAGATTTTAGATTTGAGTTGTGTAGCTTTCTCCATTTTCTGCACTATAAGGCCCATGCTTTCGCGTTAGGTTTTCCAAAAATAATCTTGAACGTCCTTTACCCTCTGTTTTGCATTTCATGATAAATTATTCGTGCCTAATTAGATGAACGATAATTTTCTTCTCCTGATTTATATTGCTGTCACAAACTGCTCTTTTCACATGCTTGAGTCAATAGTCACTTATGACCGTTCGTTGAATGTTCGTTGTCAGATTTATTGGACGAAAAGATTAACATACCCCTAACAGGTTAGCCCGCTACCATCTTAGACTGCATCATAACTTACCATCAGGTGAAACTTGTACCGGATAAAAAAAGACTGTTTTTCTATTACCCTAAAACGCTGAAAAGATATTAGTAAAATTTGTTATGAATTCTAGAGATTGTCATAAAACACTATTTAATCTGGAAAATTAATGACTTCTTCGCACAGGATTTTTGAAAACCTTAGTACACATAGAGTTTCGTATTTTATTCGTTCGCGAGCATTAGCTAAGGTTATATTGTTAAAGGTATGGAAGTCAAGGTCCCAGCACAAACTATAATTAAAATAATAGTTTGGGCAAGTAAAACTGTAGATAGAAATAATGCTACAACATATTACAACAATGTTTAGGAACAGGAAGGACGCGTCAGTACAAGCGACAATTAATGAAGACTGTAACATCCGACGTCCCTGTTATTTATAGCACGTACGTCACTTACAACTACGCTACGTCACGTCACGTCTACGAGCTACGCGGCCGGTCAGGTGCAGTCCACACTCCGCGCGTAGCGTCGCGTGCGGGTACGTCCTATGAGCGCGAATTGATAACTTTGAATTTGCTATCAAACTGGAATTGTCAACGTTAAAAGGTACAGTTTACTTTATAATTTTACTTCTTAAACCTGGTTAAGGTTTGTCCTTCAACCTGGGCGCGATTTGAACCCTCTTAGCTTTAGTTTTAAGTTGTCGAGTGTAGTTATCACTATCACTTAACGAATAGAAATAATGAAATTTACGATTCATAGATATATGTAATATGTTTATGAGAATAAAGCTATTTTTGATTTGATTTGATTTAATTTAAAATTTAAGAAGATAAATAAAAGTTAAAAATAAAAATTTGTTATCATAAGCGATAAAAATTATTAATGTTGTAATGTTTCGAGATAGTTGTTTATTTTGTTTGTTTACTGTACATTTTAATAAAATGTCCGTATTTTTTATATGTAAATAATTTCAAAGAATTCGTGCCGGTTCGCAGATTTGTAATTTACTCACTAAAAATGTAAATATTTGAAATGATAAAATCCTAATTTTTAACTGGAAACAACGATAAAGTAACTTAGGAACGGTTAGAAATGCTTGGAGTATCTTTTTTAATGTAATATTATATAGTTTTTTTGTATATTTTCGGATTATTTATTGTGCACAGATAACAGTAAAGTACTTTGGAGATTGCGAATTAATTGTATTGCTTTAGCTAAACTTGGTCTTTCAAAAGCAACGAAAATAAGTGGTCGCATTCTATATCTATTAATAACAATAATAAAAGGCTATTTATTCTCTATACACTTTTTCGAGTATTGCGGTCACGATTTAAAACTAGTAATCAAGAGATGACATCAATTCATATATGAATATACGCTATGTAACCTGATGATAATTTGGCTTTTTATTGATAAAGGAGTTCTTTAAATGGGTTGAGTGGTTTAGGCTTTTTACAAATAAAGAAAAAAACGCTCGCTTTTGTAATATTTTATGACTATCTTCAAAATGTCAGTATCCCGAGATGTGACGATCTCCGTGGTGCATAGCATGCGCTGTACGCGTTATAAACTAGGATGTCCTGGGTTCAATTCCCGGTGCGAGTCTGGTCTGGTAGAAAGCTTCGTTCGTGGCTTGTCACCATACTACCGACAAAAACTCGTCGCCAAGCGATTTAGCGTTCCGGCACGAAGTCGCATCGAAACGAATTAGGAGTATTGGTTGACCATACCTCTAACAGGTTAGCCCGCTACCATCTTAGACTGCTAACTTGTACTTGAATATAACAAATTAATAAATGTACCTCATACAAATCTAGTTTGTATTAATTTAATCTAGTAATTCATAGTCTGATCTCTAATAATTAATAATTTTATCTAATATATGTTTAAATAATGAATAGAAGCAGGCGATACTTTGCGGAAGTCCATGATAAACAATAAACAGCAAGTATAATTTGCTATATTCCGTATAATATAGCAAATTATACTTGCTGTTTATTGTTTAATATATGTTTCTTGCGTGGCTGCTTCTTTGAAAAAAAACGACACGCTACTTAGTTTCGTGTAAGCTAAAATATTCAAAGAATTATATTAAACTTAAAGAAATAAATAACTATCCGATACTTTATAAGTTACCACTATAATGCTCTTTCAATATCAGATGGCGGAAACAAAGTTAATCGGTTCAACGGCGAGATTGCTTTTGCTGAGTTTTCCGACCTTCATTATGCTCAGTGGTGAGTTGATTTATACACAAATTATGCCAAAGGATAAGTTGACTTGAATAAAACTTTAGCACATATTTAAACAACCGGTTATTTTTTTGTATCATCATCTCACATCATCAATAATAAATTATAATAAGCTATGGATTTTGAGCAATTCACACCCAAGCTTTTTAGCGTTCATATAATCCTTAATTTCGTAATAGGACTTATTTATAAGCTTTATTGGCTTTATTGGACTGGTATCGCGAGTGCCGCCCAGCTTTTCAGTTTCGTGAGAGACAAACCAAAATAGGCACCTAAAGAAAAAGAAGATAAGCTTTATTATTGGAACGAAATTCCTTATCGCGCGTTGTGAAAGGGGGCTAGACGGAAAAAATTCTTACGAAAAGTTGTCACGACACTTTTTGTTATTGTAAGCTGTGCGGCGTCGCATGTTTCTCTGTGTGTCTCTCTCTCTGTCTTATAGAAAGCAAGCCAGATATTTTCATTTCTATTTCGCATTGAACGGTGTGGTGTTGAACGATTATTTTTGTTGAGTGTATACAGGTTTTTTGTAAATAATAAATAATAAAAAATAATAATAATAATGAATCCTGACAGTGTTTCTGCACAAGTTCCGGATATTGCTGATGGAGTACAACATTGAGCCTACTGATTAAGTTTATATAACATTATATTTGTTAATAATAAAAAAAAATATTATTATAACTTAAATAAAATGAAATTTTATTACAATTCCTTCACTAATTAATCGAAAGGAACTTCGTTCCATCCGGGTGTCCCTTGACACCTCACAAGTTTTTTTTAAATATTATTTACTCTAGCGTATAAAGCGTTCGTATTCAATTGATCGTGTTCTTCAAGAAATGGAATTTATAGTGATAGATAGATATAATAATAAATCGTTATTTCTAGCACTTCGTACACCTTTCTGTACACAACTTTACGTTACTCGTATGCAAAGGTGGTCGTAATATAACTATTAAACTGGTGTTCAATTATTAAGTAAACTAAACCCAGTTTGAATAGCCTAGCCTAGATTCTCCATACTGGAGATACTCTACTCATAGATCGGATAGATTAAAGGCGCTGCTGATTCAAGACGATAATAAATACGCTGTGCACGCAATATATGAAATGCCCAACTAGAATTTACTTTTTAGATCTAGTTAAGCATATCTAAATAAAATAACCTAACAATATATATATATATATATATATATTGTTAGGTTATATATATATATATATATATTTTAATAAAAGTCGTCATTCGTCTGTCCTAGTAGATGACCTAAGTAAATCTTAGACAACCTCTGTGGCGCAGTGCGTGCGCTGTCGCATTATAAAGTTGGTAGTCCTGGGTTCGATTCCCGACCTTTGAGTTCGGCCGTGGCTAGTTACAAGACGTGTCGTCAAACGATTAAGCGTTCCGGCACGATGTCGCGTAGAAACCAATTATTAGCGTGGGTTTACCATACTCCTAACAGGTTAGCCCGCTACCATCCTACATACTTCACAGCATCATCACTTACCACCAGGTGAGATAGCCGTCAAGGGCTAACTTGTAGTGTATACAAAAACAATAAAAAAAAAGATATATGTAACAAAAGTATTCTGGTCTTTTATTTATCAATTTTAATAATGCTATATAGAACAGTGTTTCTACTTTCCTATGGCACTGCCGTACCCTTCGTATGCGAATGAAACAATATCATTCTAAAATAAAAAAATGATATACCCGCGGTACCCTGGATCTCTTAACCTATCTCCGGTTATACTGTCCTACTCACCCACCGTCTGACCCCCCCGTTATCCCAAACGTCCCCTAAGCCTAGGCTCGTCCTCAAAGGAGGCGCCCTTAGGCAGATGTTCCCTTAGTTTCTTCGAGCCCTAGGGCTCAATTTTTTTTCTGGCAGAGCTTCGGAAAGAAACAGCCCGGTTACGCTGTGGCAACCAAAAGGGTTAGTACAGATAATAGACAGTCCGAAAAAAAAAAAACAAAAACCTACTCAGTTATACCTGTAACTGTTTGGAATAAAAAAACCAAAGAACCACAGTGAATTGTTTGTTGCCACAACCACAGTGAAAAGCCATTGTTTTAAGGTCACCAAGATCTGCTTTTAAGGCTAAAACGAAGTTTATTATGGTAATACTGGCAATGGTTAAATACTAGGCATAATAATTCGTAGAAAACCCGTCTATGAAGTCAGATCAATAATCAATAAGCGTACATACTAACATTGTTAGTTTGATTGATCCAAATGGATGGAATGAGGTCATCAAAGGCAATTACGCCGACATTAAATAAATTTTATCTGTAATTATATTTATAGTCAATTACTTAATGTTACGTTATGTTTGTGAATGCCTAATACGTATAATTCATTTAATGAATAAAGTGCTTGATGTTCTGAAAATACTTATAGAAAACATCGTGTTTATCTGTTTGTAGTAACTAACACTGGTTCGGAAAAAACCTTCTACCGAATAGGATCCGAGAAGAAACTCAAGAATTCCTATTATCTTTTTTTTTATACACTACAAGTTAGACCTTGGCGGCTTTCTCACCTGGTGGTAAGTGATGATGCAGTCTAGAATGGTAGCGGGCTAACCCATTAGGGCTATGGTAAACCCACACTCCTAATTGGTTTCTACGCGACATCGTGCCGGAACGCTAAATCGCTTGGCGACACGTCTTTGTCGGATGGTAACTAACTAGCCACGGCCGAAGCCTCCTACCAGACACACTTAAACAATAATTTCAATTTTTTTTTTTCTGCTGAAAGCGGACTGCTATTTGAATAAACTCATGGAATCATTTTTTTTTATTAAGATAATCACCGGCTTGTTCACAAAGCATAGCCACATGAAACATAGGGTTCTAACGGTGTGACAATCCACTTAAAGATATTCACAGCAATGTTACAAAAACCTAACAGCGCAACAATGTAACACAACACAAAAACTAAAAAAAAACATACAACAAAAATAACTAAAGTAAAATGTATACTACTGTACTACCATTATTATAAAAAATAATTAAAAAAAAAAAACATAAAAAATGGAGGCCGATTTTTCGCTCAGTACCTACCGGTTAAAGTATCTGCCCGAGAATTAAATTGACATTACTTGTAGATTGATAATAATGTTTTTATATGATGTATAGACTTACTTGAAGCGGTGATAGCCTAGTGGTTAGGGCGTCAGCCTCCTAATCAGAGGTCAGCGGTTCGAATCCGGGCACGCTCCCTCTAAGTTTTCGGAGTTATGTGCGTTTTTAAACAATTAAAATATCACTTGGTTCAACGGTGAAGGAAAACATCGTGAGAAAACCTGCACGCCTGAGAGTTCTCCATAAATGTTCTCAAAGGCGTGTGAAGTCTGTCAATCCGCACATGGCCAGCGTGGTGTACTATGGCCAAACCCTTCTCATATTGAGCGGAGACCCGTGTTCTGCAGTGAGCCGGTAATGGGTTGATCATGATGATGATAGACTTAAAAGTTTATTAAGTCAATACATGTACCCGAAATTAAATTAACAGTCAACATCTAATAACATCATGTAATCCAAAAAACGTCAACAAATTCAAATAAGTTAACCGAGTCACGAGCTGGTAAATGACGTCTAAGCGTCTTTTACCTATATACATTTTATAGGTAAGTAATTGTATTTATTTAGGCATCAAAGTAATGTTATTTCTGTCTAGCAAAAAGGTACGTTTTGAAAATATATGTCGTTTACTTGAACGCTCACCAAACATCATTATTTCCATAACTTGCATTTATATAAAGAAACACGCTGTAATGCGTCGTATCATTTCGTTAAATATTATATTAGACCTTCATTCGGAGCACGTGCCCTCTCCCACGGTTCATAGGTAACAGTTTTATCGATATGGTTAACTATAAATTATTTATGCGAATACAATGATGAAAGAAACGTCTACCTACCTACTTTACTTACTGTTGTATTTAAAAAAAAAAAGAATACAGATAAAGAAGCGAAAAACTTTTTACTTTATATTTTACAACTGTTATGTAATTTCATTTAAATTTTATTAAAATGGTTAAGAAATTATTTATGCGAATCCAATGGTGAAAGAAATATCTACCTACCTACTTTAAAAATTACCTACATCGTACTTTTGTGTAATTTTTAAAGTAAAAAAAAAGAATACAGATAAAGAAACGAAAAAATGTTAACTTTATAAATTACTTCTGTTATGTAATTTTATTTATATTTTATTGGAATCGTTAAGAAATTATTTATGAGAATCTAATGATACCACGTCTACTTCTATTCTTTAAAAAAAATCGCTTCTTTATGAGCTCTAAGCGCACGCGCAACGTCACCGAGAACGTTAAAATTTCGATTACAAGATAGTACCTCACTGTGATTCAACCTGGAGGCTATTACTAACCTTTAAGGCTGTCTTTTTTTAATATTTTATATTGGCCGTATAATTTTTTGTTTTATTTAATAAGTAATTGCTGATTAAGATATGAAAATTTGTGTTAAAACTAACATATAATTAAAATACAAATATGTATTGCGATGTATGAAATTCATATCCATTTATAACAAAATAATACTAATGTTTATGAATAACTTTAAAATTAATACCAATAAAACAAAAAATAATACCGGATATTAATTTAAGTGTTTTTAAATTAAATAACACTTGCTTTGCGTTTAGAGGATAAATACGTCACCCTACTCTACTGCGAGTTGGCGGGTTTTAACAATGTATGATAACAACAAGTGTTCCGATGTCCACGTGAATATGAATATGTACATAAATAGACGCAGCGGTCCCTTTTCCGGCAGAGAATAACAAATAAAGTTAGATTTACAGCCGGCTTCCGCTGGAGCCTGTTATCTAAGGAGGCGGTAGGGATGCGGGTGACAAAGTGGAAATAGGACCGTCAATCTACAATTTGCTTTGCGTTTATGAATAGCTGGACTAACGTAATGTTTATATCCTCTTTGAGCTTCTTTTCATGATTGATTCTTTCGAATATAACAAAAGGTAAATAAAATTACTTACTACTATGAATGAAGATAATAAATAAGTTTTAATATCTTCATTCATGATAAGTAATTTTATTTACCTTTTGTTTTAACTGTCTTGTAATTTTATATTAATGTAACCGCACAGGTTATTTTTTACACTTCCTTTGACGACCTCGCTGGCGCAGCGCGCGCTTTAGCATTATAAAGTTGGAGGTCCTGGGTTTGATTCCTGGCTCGAGTCTGGTCTGGTGGGAGGCTTCGGCCGTGGCTAGTTACCACCCTACCGACAAAGACGTGTCGCCAAGCGATTTAGTGTTCCCGCACGATGTCGCGTAGAAACCGATATGAAGTCTGGGTTTACCATACCCCTAACAGATTAGCCCGCTACCATTTTAGACTGCATCATCACTCACCACCAGGTGAGATTTCTGTCAAAGCATGTCCACATCTAGAAGACTCGATTGTACATCAATCAATCTCACATACTGCAATAAGGCTGTTTCAAACAATTGTAGTCAGTTTTGTGGATTAATAATAAAAAACAAAAAAAATCCCTACAGAAAGACGTTCAATGCTCAAAGACTGAGAAGAGACCCAAGAGGGCCTGTAATTTTGATAATGATAATCCAATACAAAATCATTAATGCGCATGTTTTTATGTTAGTTAAAAATTTTCGACTCAACGACGAATTTAAGTACAGAGAGAACTCGCATCCTGAAGACTGAACAGACTTTTCACGAGTAACTTATCATTACCATGGAGTTTCAGCAACTAAACATGTGCGGTTAAGCCAACAGCAAAACTAATTTTCTAAAAGATTTGCTTAGAAAAAGATCCCATCCTTAATGCTAGAGACAATCAGCATACTTTTAAGCCCAGAGTAAGAGTTGGTCCATATGATAAATAAATATACAAATATTATTACCTCCTGTCGAAACTCGGAACTCCCAAGAAACTAAATAAAACTTATTTGGTAGGTAAGAAAAGTACGCGTAAAGGAAGACAAGAAAATATCTTACTTCAGTAAAAAAAACTTATACTTTTTGACTCTACTACGCTACGCTTCTGCTGCTAGTAATATTTATTTCTTGTGTTTTGTGAATAAATCTTACGTTCAAAGTAAAATGTTGATATTTCACGTCGTGACTAATAGTTTAGAAGACCGCGGAAATAGGGTGTCAGGAAATTCGAATAAACTTGGACAAGTCAGCATTTTGACTTTACATCTGATACATTAATAACAACATGCTCGTAGAATAAATTAAAGTCTATCTTTTCATATGAACTTAGTTAAAATTAAAAATGTACCTCCGATTTAAAATGGTTATATGTGTTATTAAAATTTTAATGTAAGTCCAAAAAGAATATGCCAAAATTTAAGAAAAAAATGAACAGTAAACCTGCCTATCAGAAGTAAAAATAAACTTCTAGTGCACAATGTTTCTTCAAACATAATTGTCTAGAAAAATCCTTTAATAATATAAAGGATTACTTAAAGGATAAAAAAGCTCATTATATTGATTGCTCTACGTCATTTTTTATATTAATTAAAATATTATTATTCATTGACTATGTGTGACGGTGTTAAAATTACCGGCTCAGTTACACGCGGCATAAGATACAAGAAAATAAGGAAAAAAAGGAAGTATATTATAAGTAGGTTTATATAAATAAAACATTTTTGAATTTGAATTTTCCTGCAAATTACTTTTAAAATATTCAGTCAACCTCCTATGTCTCGACCTATTAATGTTAACTTATCTTCATTACTGTAGTAAGAACCGACTGTTGCCATCAATGCAACTCAACCTAACAACATGACATCCAATAATACAAATTCGAAAGTGTTTATTTATTTCAGCAGCGCAGAAACGACTTACTGTAATTTACTGCACAAATATAATTAGTGAGAGAAAGTGAAGTAGGCTGCATAATATACCTACATTTTATCCAAGAAAATGAACAGTTCTAACGATAATATGGTTTCACATACTTATATTATAACAGTGGGTTACTTGAGATAATTCTAGCTACATTTAGTCGTTTTATTGTTTCGAAAGTGAAGGAACATTCACTGTTTTCTTAACAATATTATTCTGTCAAATAACTTAATGTATCACTGATTAGTGGAGCGTCATATCACAGAACTATCAATGTAGGTAAATATGTAATTATTTTATTTTATAAATTTGTGGTAACCCTTCGCCAAACCTCTCACCATGATCAACCCATTGCCGGTTCACCACAGAGCGCGGGTCTCCTCTCAATATGAGAATGGTTTGGCCATAGTCCACCACGCTTGCCGCTTGGCAGACTTCACAGGTCTTTGAGAACATTATTGAAAACTCTCAGGCGTGCAGATATCCTCACGATGTTTTCCTTACCGTTGAAGCAAGTGATATTTTAATCGCTTAAAAACGCACATAACTCCGAAAAGTTAGAGGTGCGTACCAGGATTCCAACCTCCGACCTCTGATTAGGAGGCGGATGTCCTAATCACTGGGCTATCACAACTTCTGTCATATAACTTATTGTATCTCTGATTAATGAAGCGACATATCACAGAACTATCAATGTAAATATCGAACTATTTTACTTTATAAATTTGTGGTAACCCATCGCCGAACCTCTCTTCATTTCATAATGATAAGCAATTAATATATTATTATGAATTAAGCTAACAGTTTATATGTATACCAATCGTTGACAACATTGTTACCGTACGAGGAAGAGACACGCGACACGAGCTTGTTCAATTTATTCTCCAAGTGCTAAATTCACCCGACCCGGAGCCGTGCCTCCATAAAACATTCAAAGGAGAAACTTGTACCTACTTTGGCGTCAAGTGCTTACATAGAATCTCCTAAAATAGAGTTCTACGTCTTTGCTGCTCGCTTTAAATTGGAATTTCTCACAAATTAGTGAAGTGCCTCACGCTTTAAATGTTTGACCCTCTCGAGTCCAATTAAGTTTGTAGCTACATATTTTCAAATAACTACCGGATATTTCATTGGTACATGTTGTACATGTTTGTGAAACTTTAATTTCACACTGTTTATATAGGTCGAGTGGTTAGCATGTTCAACTACGGATGACAAGGTCTTCAGGTTCAATTACCGGGCAAGTCTATAAAAAATTTGATATCGGAATTTGTTGATAAATTATACCAACCAATAATTGACTGGTCCCAGTATTGGTTAATGGGCTGGTAGTATTGGGCCAGGGAAAGTAGGCGGGCCTTTTCGACAATTTGAGACGCCAAAGTTAACAGACGTCTCGAATACGAAGTCACAAAAATAACAGCACAAAGTCACTGTCCCGTTGTATTTTATAAAACAGTATTTGTCATTATTATTTAGAGTGTTTTTTATTATATAATTGTAATAATTTATTAGTATTTATTATTATTAGAAGCTGTGATAGCCTAGTGTGGTTAGGACGTCAGCCTCCTTATCAGAGGTCGGGGATTCTAGCCTGGGCACGCACCGTTAACTTTTCAGAATTATGTGCGTTTTTAAGCAATTAAAATATCACTTACTTCAAAGGTGATAGAAAACATTGTGAAAACGGTGATAGGAAACCTGCATGCCTGAGAGTTTTCCATAATGTTCTCAAAGGCGTGTGAAGTCTGCCAATCCGCACATGGCCAGCGTGGTGGACTATGGCCAAACCCTTCTCATATTGAGAGGAGACCCGTGCTCTGTAGGGGGCTGAGAATGGGTTGATCATGATCATTAAAAATATTATAAAAACTTATAATATGTCAGCCACAGAACATAAATGATACTGTTATTTGCATCCACCTGCATTCCTGCATTTTACTTCATATTTTATTCAGCATAGAGACCATAAAACAGCAGAAATTTATAGTCGTACGTGTGGCGACCGCAATATGTGAAACACTATAAAGAATGTAAAAAAAAGACAATACAGTAGACGCTTTTACGTGTCTGTTCCGTAGGTTTTTTTAATTCTTTGTAAATGGAACGGATGAAGAATTTTCACTCCGGAACAAGCATTTGTTAATAAACAAACGAATTGCGTATTTGATAGGCCTATGAAGTTTATGAAATTGTTTTAGTTAGCATCATTATCTTCCATCAGGTCAGGTGAAAGTTAGTGACAATTACACCTGATGGAAGATAATGATGCAATCTAATATGGTGGCCGGCTATCCTGTTAGGGGTTTGGTATAATTATTAATTAATTAATTATTGCACTATCCCCATCTCGTTTTAACTCTTTCCTTTCACAAAAGGTTGTCTGGAGGAGATCGCTTTTAGCGATAAGACCGCCTTTGCGCATTATGTTTGTTTTTTTTTATTTAATTTTTTGTTTTAGTTATTTTCAATTCATGTTTGTAGTGTGCAATAAAGAGTATAT
Source organism: Lasiommata megera (assembly GCA_928268935.1). NCBI lineage: Eukaryota > Metazoa > Arthropoda > Insecta > Lepidoptera > Nymphalidae > Lasiommata > Lasiommata megera. The sequence goes on from OV743328.1 coordinate 7,675,947, forward strand.
CTATCTATCTATCTATCTATCTATAATTAGCCATGTCCGAAGTTTCCCACCAGACCAGCCTTGAGCCGGGATTCGAACCCAGGTCCTCCGACTTTATAATGCAACAGCGAACGCGCTGCGCCACTAGGATTTTTTACACGTTATGAAATAGACGGAAGGTAATACCAATACACCGATTTGAAAAACAAAACGGATCTCTAGAACAAACATTTATTATTACTCGTAGAAATGACATCGTATATATAGAATTATTTTCCCTCGCGCGCTGTTATGAACGGTAATCAACACACGGCGTCCTTTCGCAGTGCTGAATAAATGATAACACTAACCGACGTTCATTGTTGACTGAATAAATAACAACCGCGGAATACAACACTACACCGGGTGAACGGGAATTCAAGGATGTTTCGGGATGTAACATCTACTAGCTTCGCGATATTTATCCTCTTGTAAAGTTATTAAGTTTGTAAGCGGTGATAGCCTAGTGGTTAGGGCGTCAGCCTTCTAACTTTTCGGAGTTATGTGCATTTTAGAGAAATTAAAATATCACTTGCTTCAGCGGTGAAGGAAAACATTGTGAGGAAACCTAATTCTCTCTACACATGTACACACACTCGAACGCACGCACGCACGCACGCACACACACACACACACACACACACACACACACACACACACACACACACACACACACACACGCGCGCGCGCGCACACACACACAAACACACACACACACACGTTAGTCTGTTTCATGATTGTTAAGTGTTTCATGGTTGTAACAATAAGTGCTCACTGAGCCATTTTGTGGGGAAGAGGGCTGGCTGTCCTTAACACAGATTGACAAAATCTAGCTAGGAGAGCCAGTACTGAATCCTAATAATATAAGTGTTTTGTGCATTTATTGTTATTAGATATGTATTAAGAATTATGATTATGAAATAAAAAATTATTATGATTATTATTACCTGCACGCCTGAGAGTTCTCCATAATGTTCTTAAAGGCGTGTGAAGTCTGCCAATCCGCTTATGGCCAGTGTGGTGGACTATGGCCAAACCCTTCTCATATTGAGAGGAGACCCGTGCTCTGTAGTGAGCCGGTAATGGGTTGTCCATGATGATGATGAAAGTTATTAAAATCTGCTATATTACACATTTATGGCCTATCATTATTAATAACTAGCCGATGCCTGCGACTTCTTCCGCGTAGATTAGGGCATTTTAAAACTCCTATGGCATAAGCCACGTTTGTAATTGCCAATCTCTAAATTTCTGTGTTCGCGCCATTTCCCAAGATATAAGTCAAATATCGAGGAAGTTTGCTAATGCAAACTGAAGGTATAGTTATAGATCATCGACGTGAAATTCAGTGTTTCACATATACTGTGGATTTTTGCGGGATAAAAAGTAGCCAATTGACTATTATGATATTTGGCTAATCCTTAAGTATTTTTTATAGTTTTTAACCAAATAGATACCTTCAAACGAACGGCTAGACTAATGATTTGTCTGATAAATTTTTCACAAAAAAATTATAGCATTACAAAATTTCATAAAGGATAAAAGTATCCTATATCCGTCTCCAGGTTTTAGTTGTCGCCAAGTTTCACTCAAATCGGTTCAGCCGTTCTTGAGTTATAAATAGTGTAACTAACACAAATTTCTTTTAAATATATAGATTGAGGTATAGTACACACCGCTTTTATTTCTTCCATCAACTATTTGACAATCGAAACAAGAAGACAAAGCATTTTATAACGAGACGGTCGTTATGCAAAGTTTATTAAATAGGTAAGAACTGAAGTAAACAGTTCATAAATATATAACTTATATAGAATCTGCCTCCGAAGATTATCACCTACAGATCGACAGACATACGAATTATGTCTCTCTGTCGCACTAGGTTAGACGTACAAAAATGTTTTTTTTGTAGTGTATTTATATTACCGCTATAACAACAAATAATAAAAATAATATGAACTTCTAAATTAATTGATGTCCATACAAGAAACCTTAGCACCGTGTGTGAAATAATCAACTTATTTGTTTGGCTTAAAGTAATCTTCAATTTATATGGAATCGAAACCGCACCATCGGTTTTACAATAGATGGCGTTATTTTGATTATAAACAAATGAAGTCAACTTTCACGCGATCGAATAAATAGTAATCTCACACTCGGCACTCTGTTTCTCAGGTGTTTCTTGCTCAATCTAAGTAATGCTAATACCAAATGTTTCATATCACACCGTGATACGGAACGCTTCTAGTGCGAGTCCAATTCGCACTTTACTAGACTAATCTATTAGGTAGAGAGGTTTTGATTCAATCGAACGTCAATTAAAGTACAACAGAAAAAACATAGTAATGAAATTTTAATAATCAATTAGGAACATAACTATGTACTTTAATTTACTAAGAACAAAGACAAATAAAACTGTAGAATATTTTACCTACGTAAGTTTCAGTTTACTTATTTGCATTCCAAAAACAAACATACTATGGGGCCGCCAACTGAATTCTAAATCGAGTTTACTTAATGCCAAACCAAATAATACGTTTATTAGCGGGTAGGTACCCTCAAAAACCAATTGCGGGAGTAGAATGTGAAAAGAAACAAAGATATTTTAAGAGAAGCACTGTTATTTTTCGTGATACTAAAATATCCTAGACATTAAACCAAAGTATCAGCTGTTAATATAAGCCTTTCATTTCAATCAGTTCAATTTTACATGATGCGCAAACTGACAGATAGAAAGAAATAAAAAATTTGAAACACTTTTTTTATTTGTTTCTAACTGACAGATAGAAACAAATAAAAAAAAATGTTTCAAATTCTTTATCGATTTATTGATCGATCGATCGATTACAGCACCATTCAAAATTTTAAACTTTTAAAACGTAAATAAGAAATTGCCTTTCATTATAACGAGTTTTATTATTAGTTACTAGATATAGATGTCGAAGAAACTACGATAACGTAAATTATTAAATAGAAAATACCACGAAGGGGAACAACAAAAATTTGATGTACATCAGTAGAGTATTATTTCATAGAAATATAAGATTTCACCCCCGTTTCAACACCTTTGGGATGGGCGTATGGAATTACCCTTTCTTAATGCATCCTTAGTTTTATGCGGCAGTCTCGCACCTACAATATTAGGCTGTGAATTTTCAGTCTATTAATCAGTCAGAGTGAGTAAAATTAATTTTACACGCTTAGGACGCCTAATGACCTACATATTTTCAACGTCCATTACTCTCTAGGGCGTATTATATATGCAGAGTTCATTTAAATTTATATACAAAGTGTATTTTTATTGCCGCTTCAACTACAAATTATAATCAATGATTAAAGATTATCATACAAAAAACATGTTTTCTATTTAATATTTCTTTATTTACTGAGGCAATTTAACGGTATATTTTTTTGTATTCACCACAAGTTAGCCCTTGACTGCATCTCACCTGATGGCAAGTGATGATGCGGTCTCAGATGGTAGCGGGCTGACCTGTTACTATGACTATGCTAAACTCATACTCCTAATTGGTTTCTACACGACATCGTGCCGGAACGCTAAATCTATATATCACTTATATTTTTTTAGGACACTTGTCTTATTATTTATTTGAATAATTTTTCCATAATATAATTACTTTTTCCGTTAATTATGTTTTACAGAATTATTAAAAATATATATATTGTAATTTATAGCTGCCGTTGTGACTGAAGAGACAAGGACGTGCTACTGGTGTGGTCCGCTGGCGGAGCAAGTACATCGGAGCCGGCGGGCTCCAGCATGCGACGTGCCCGGCAACCAAGTGACCGCGTGCGAACCCGGCCTACCCTACTGCGCCGTTGTGGCTACTTCACCTCGTCAGTATACTAATAATTATCATGATCAACCCATTGCCGGGTCACTAAAGAGCACGGGTCTCCTCTCAATATGAGAAGGGTTTGGCCATAGTCCACCACACTGCCCATGTGCGGATTAACACGCCTTTGAGAACATTATGGAGAACTCTCAGCGATGCAGGATTTCTCACGATGTTTTCCTTCACCGTTGAAGCAAGTGATATTTTAGTTGCTTAAAAACGCACATAACTTCGAAAAGTTAGCGGTGCGTGCCCGGGTTCGAACCCCCGACCTCTTATTAGAAGGACGCCCTACTCACTGAGCTATCACTACTATGCTTGCACTTTTTTAGATAGTAATAAATTAAAGAACACGCAGAAAACCTAGGGCTCAAATCCAATAGTATCCCAATAAAAAAATAAAAAAATCCAAACGAAAAAACTTTTATTAATTAGTAGTTAACTTTTATTAATTAGTGGTTTAATTAGTAGTACAAGTTTCCGAGCGAAAATTAAACAACTCGAATAACTACCAGCCTAGCTTGCTTGATTATGAGTGTCAACGCAATTTTTTGTTGTAGTATGTATGTTTTTTAGTATGCCAATGTAATCCAAAGTTTTAATCCTTTCTTATACCCGCCTAAAAACATAGATATAGAAACTCGTGTATTTATTTTTCAATTTTGCTTCGTTTTCGAAATCTCGCGAAAACCCATATATATTATATGATGACAAGGTACATTTGAAAAGAAATCTCTATATATTTTGTTTATATTGATCCGTTTCAAAATGTTTTTGTTTTGTGAAAGTCTATACACATTTTCTTTTATGTTGAGTGATGGTGATAATAACTCCATTCCTACTTTAACGAATTCCAAATAATATTTTTATTTTTTAGGAGTTTTAGTTTTAGGTCAATTTAAGGTTTATTTGAATTTTCAGTTATTATAAATAAAAAAAATATTGTAAATTTTCTACGATAAACATGTGTATGTTGATACCAGTAACCACATTGTTCATACAAAGACTTGTTGACAACGAATAAGCCACACTCAATAAATCAGTGTTCAAAGTATATGTATCCGGTAATAAAAACGTGTTCCTATTATAATAGTTCCTATGTGACCCACTGACCAACATTTATCCACTTACGGGCCTGACCTCAACGGGTATTAAACAGTTTCCGATCGGAATTGCAAATATATTATTTCCTTTTGCTTTAATGCATTCTTTAAACTATAATATATATAAAATAAATATTGTAAGCATTAATTTAAGTTTTGGAAAGATATATGAATAGGAAAGATATAAGCAATTAAAATATCACTTGCTTCAACGGTGATGGAGAACATCGTGAGGAAACCTGCACGTCTGAGAGTTCGCCATAATGTTCTCAAAGGCGTGTGAAGTCTGCCAATCCGCATATGGCCAGCGTGGTGGACTATGGCCAAACCCTTCTCATATTGAGAGCAGACCCGTGCTCTGTAGTGAGCCGGTAATGGGTTGATCATGATGATGATGATAAGAATACAAAACTCATCATTCTCCGCTTGCTTATTGTTTCACTACTGTTTTAGGCTTTCTCTCATAGGACAGAGTTATTAATAGATTAGACTATCGCTCGCTTGTGATAATAACCAAGAATTTTTACTATCACTTGTTAATGATTTTTTTTGTTTATCTACCACCAGTTAGCCCTTGACGGCAATATAACCTGCTGTAAGTGATGATGCAGTCAAGATGGTAAGGGGCTAACCTGTTTGGGGTATGATAAGCCTACCTTATTGGTTTCTAACACCGAAATCGTACCGGTATTTTAAACCGCTTGACGCGTCTTTGACGGTAGGGTGGTATCTAGCCACAGCCGAAGCCTCCCAGACCAGACACGAGCCGGGAATCAAACCCAGGACCTCCAACTTTAAAACGTGACAGAGCACGCGCTGCGCGTGGAGGTCGTTAAATAATAGCCAAGAGTAATTACTGTCACTTGCTAGGGATAATAGTCAGGACCAACCGCCGACCAATTATTATCTGTCTCGTCTAAGAAAATCAAGCCCAATAACTCAGAATCCGTAAACGTATATGCGACGAGACTAATAATTTTAATTTTCTTTCTTTAATTTCAGCGTACGTAGAATCAAGGCTCTGTGTCAAGCTCTACCAAGATGAGTGCTACCCGCTGTTCTGCAACTCAACCAAAACATGGAAAATGACGTGTCCCTGCCGAGGAGATTTGTGTAACGGCCCTAATACAGAACGAGAAAACGAAGCATTCGAGATTCTTACCAAATTAGTGGCGAAAACACGAACTACGCGCATTAAAAAAAGGACAGAAATAAACACAGTGAAATTTATACCCTCGGGTGATGAGAAAACTGTAATCATAACCAACATATCTGCACTAGAGAGTAATGAACTCAATAACGCCGATCCGGGTATAACAGATAATAAAGTAACACATATAATGCTGGCGGACGAACCTATAGTCAATTACCAGGAATTGAAAGAAGATAACATAATGTTAACAGATATAACATCGACAAATGAGGAACCGTATGTAATGACCACTGAAACAATGGAAGAAGGAACGGCTACAATAATTTCAGCAACAGAAATAAATACTCCACAGCCTGAAGTAAAGATTCCTGAGGTAAAACAAATCGAAAAAAGGATGGATGAAGGTGCAAAACCAAGTGAACCACTACCAACTGCGGAAGCTCTACAACAAAATGCAAGTCCCAATACGGTTAATGAAAAAACTACAACACCCACAATTGCAGGTATCGAAACCACGTTTTTAACCACCACCGATGACGATGGAGAAATAACAACAGAGAAAACTCAAACACCAAAGAATCACTCTAATACAGTCCACAGAAACGTATTTGACACACTTGTATGTTTAAATGCAATTACAGCATACATTTTGAAACACATCATTTTAATTTAATAGCTTTATCGTTATACACCAAACATTGATCTCTGTTTTACTTTACACTTGAATATGCAAGTCATTATTTGTAGAATTGTGATACTCACGTGATATTAGTTTAGATATTTCTTTATTATTGTCACACTGTGCTATATTTATAAGATCAAATGTTATTAATTATAATAGATGAAATAAAATGAGTCTTGTATTGATTTGTTTTTATTTAATATATTTTTAACAAATTAATCGAATGTAAAATCGTAGTGTTGTGGTAGCTTGGTACTACTCTCCTTTCGTTCTAAGTTTTTATTCCCTTGGGCCATAGCTTCCCTTAAATCCGAATTAAAGGGTTTATCTGATTTTTTTTGTTTAGGAATAGGACCATAATAATCATACGTGGCAGGAGGTTCCATTTCAAGGTATTCAGTTCCATCTTTTCTCTTATTAGGGTTTGATCTTGTATTAACAGAATCTTCCTCGACATTCAGTTCATTATATATAGGAACTGGTTCTTGGGCTTTTACAAAATTTTTGTATTTAACAGTCATTTCAGCTTTCTTCGTGGAGAAATATAGACCCTTCTGTTCTACATCAGTAAGGTCACTTATAACCGGCGGTGGAGGAGTTTTCGTCACACGTCTAACATCTGCCCAAGTTTTAACTTTGTTACTATCGGTATCTGAATCAACTCTTTTTCCTTGTGTATCAAACACAATTTTTGTTTTGTCATTGTCAGTTTTTTGAAATGGGGCAAATTCATCAATTCGCTTAGCTCTCTGCTGTTCCACATATTCATCCTGAGTCATTTCTCTAAACTTCTTTCCTTTACCTTCAACCCCTTCTTTCCCGAGATCCCATTCCCTAATATATGCATCACGTAACTTTTTCCTCTCCTTTTCTCGTTCTTCTCGAGCTTTGTTTTCTTCCTCTTTGGCTTTTTTATCTGCTTCATCCCTTTGCTGTGTTAGGAATTGGAGAAGACATGTGGTGAAGTCTTTTTTCTTTTCTGAAACAATAATTTCGGAGTGTAACAGCAATAAAATATCTTAAATGAGGAAATGCTTGCTTGTGCTGTGTTCTCCATTCCATACTGGTGTAATAAATGCGTAAGATGCTGTGTGAAAAAGTGCAAACACGCATACTGAATTTCTCGTTACAAATCAGTTCAGATGGTTTTTCGTTATAAAACTTACCGTGTATATCACCAACCTAGCCCTGATAAGGACTGGCTGTAAGAACTTAGATGAAATATATTTCAACGTTTGTGATGCATTACCTTCAGGATCTTCTGGTGGTAATCCCGCCCTGGCACGTTGTCGAGCCCGTGCGGCAGCAACCCTAGCTGCTATCAGCTCATCCCTCTTCTTCCGCAATTCCTCAGCCAGTTTCTGAGCCTTCAACGTCTCATCTCGTCGCTTTAAGAGCTCTTCCATTTGTTTACGCCGCTCTGTTTCGTCTGTACTAAAAGCGTAGTAGCCGACGCCATGAATTCTTGCCTCTGTAAAAAAATTAGCGTGAACATATTAAAAAATACGTTTTAAAAACCTCGTTTAAACCTGGGAGCATGAAATCTTAACAGCAATAAGAGATTATTGACTTTATAGCCAGTTTTCGGAGATTTGAAAATGAAATTTGAAATTTAAAAATTAAGCGCAGTAGTGATTTTCTGGTAAATGCGTTTACGTATCCCCTCCGAAAACGATGCAGGCATAACTGCCGCTTCCGTCGGGGTATGTGGGACTCTCCAGCGGTCAGAGTGACGACCAGAATACCCACTAAAACCCAGAGATGCTTAGTTGCGTCGCCTGGTTGCTCACGGGAATGCTCGAAACAATGGCAATAGTAATAATTAATTTACTTTCAAGCGACTTTAGCGAAAAAAAACACAGGAGAAGTATATATATATATATATATATATATATATATATATATATATATATATATATATATATATATATATCTTTTTGGTAAAAATTTCAATATTAACAATAGTTGAGAGAAAGAAGGTCATTGTCAACGAAAAATAGGATTGTTGAAGGAAGTGTTATTTTTATAGACACTTATGACAGTGTTATAATATTAGAATGATATGATATCGCCGCGATAAATTATGACATTATTTTAAAAGTTGTTTGTGAGGGTTAAAGGTTAGGGTATAAGTTGTTTGTATTTTATTAATCTGTATACGAACAAAACAGTATAAAACTTGACTTTAATACTATTATGAATCTATTAAGGAGGTTATCATCATGTCAGCCGCCATGTTTTGGATGCCGTCAAAACGGTGGCCAGTGATTTTTTAACGCAAAAATAGGAGTAGCAATGGACGCCACAGCGACATGGATAAGTTGAGAAAGGTTTCTACATATATTTCATACAAACCATCGAATAGTAAATCTTGATAGTGAATATCCTGGTCTTTTGATAAGAGTTCCTTTTCTTTTTGTTCCCATTTTTCACGCAATAGCTGCAGATAGTCATTAGTCTTCTGGACTAATAATGGCTTTTCAGAGTTTTGTGATGGCTGCGGTTCCTGCGTATTTAATAAAAAAATAACATTCTAATAATATTATGACAAATGTTTGTATTTTTACTTCTGTTATATAATAATATTAAAAACCATTCACCGCTTTTGATGCTTTCACCAGTAGTTCTACGACTACTGGTTTAAATAGATTTTTTTTTTGTTGGATATATCATACTCGTATATCGAGAAAAGCTATAACATTAGGTTGCGAAGAAGCATGCCTGAACCATTAGAGATAGTAATCTCACTATCTCTAATGGTTCAGGCATATAGGCAAAGTTGGTGATACAAATTTGACAACCTCCGTGGCGAAGCGGATTATAAAGTTGAAGGTCCTGGGTTGGATTCCCGGCTCGAGTTCGGTCTGGTGGGAGACTTCCGTCGTTGCTTGTTACTGACAAAGATGTGTCGCCAAGCGATTTAGCATTCCGGCATGATGTCACGTAGAAACCAATTAAGAGTATGAGTTTACCTAAGACTGCTTCATTTAAGACTAAACATCCCAAAATTTACACGCTGTGATAGCCTAGTGGTTAGGACACCCGCCTCCTAATCAGAGGTCGGCGGTTCGAAACCGGGCACTCACCTCTAACTTTTCGGAGTTATGTGCGTTTTTAAACAATTAAAATATCACTTGCTTCAACGGTGAAGCAAAACATCCTAAGAAACCCTGCATGCCTGAGAGTTCTCCATAATGTTCTCGAAGGTGTGTGAAGTCTGCCAATCCGCACATGGCCAGCGTAGTGGACTATGGCCAAACCCTTCTCATATTGAGAGGAGACCCGTGCTCTGTAGTGAGCCGGTAATAGGTTGATCATGGTGGCTTATTAGCTCTCTGAAGACTCACTCTCTCTCTTGCTCAGAATTTTTTAAATTGTCAGACACTTATTTGTATATGTGGATGTCTATTGTCACTTACACTTTCAGTTGTATCTCGATGATCAGTTTCATTAGTAACGATTTTCATGAGCTCTTCATCTCTCTTCTTATAATGGTCCAAATCAGTTTTCAAACATTTTCGAGTTCTACCCAAAAAGTCAGTGAACTCCACCCTGTAAACAATTTTCATGAAATATGCTTTACCCTTCCTCTCTGGGAAATATGCATAAATAACAGTAATTTCCAAATTATATTATGATTGAATTAAATTAAATCACAAAAAAAACCTAACCTAACCCAACCTAACCTAACCTAAACATTGCTCTATACAATATGATTTAGGAAAAAACTAACTTATGTGCCATTTTTTTTTTATGTTAGGTTCCCAAGAATAACACCTATATCCTAGTCATCCAGGGACAGTAGGCCTAGTAGTTATGCCTGTGCCAAATTTAACAATGGTCAGGTCAGCGGCTTAGGTATGAAAGAGAAGAAAATACTCTAAATATCAAAATTAATGGCAATCAATTTGAACCATTATTGCCAATATTAGTTAAGGTTTATTAAAACTATAACATAAGTAAGAAGAAAGAAATGGGTAATATAAGAAAAAATATTTTCTGCTAGTTTGCTTCCCACAATATAGTGGTTTTATTTCAACAACAATGGGTTGATAATTGGCTAGAAATATGATTTCTTCAAAGGGCAATCGGTAGTTTTCATTAGAATCTTAAGGATTTGGTCAACTTTGGACTTCAAAATATTTTTTTGTAAATTAGCCCATGTTGGTAAATAAATAGTCTATTCCATAAACTAATTCTGTGTCAATGGTCTAACTAGCTTTGGATTACAAGGGTACGATTCTAGGATTGGTTTGGCCAATAAATGTTAATTCTTGAGATTTATTATTAAGAATTTCAACATTTTCACTCTATACCTCAGAGTTATAAGGCTTTTGTTCGTGATAATTTAATTAAAATGTGATAGTAATCTCACTTAAGAATAGCACAGTGCACACATTGATTGGACCAGGGTCTAAGCTCGAATCCCTCCTCTCGTTTGAGGAGTCCTGTGTCCAGCAATGAAAGATTGATAGGCTAAAAAACTAACCATTCATCCTGGTCTTCCTCATATGGAATCTGTTCTTCTGCTTCTTCAGATTCTGGCTCTGGTCTCAAAACAGTCTCTTGCTTCTTGCTCTTAAAATCTACAAGGAAGTGACTAGCTAGCTGTGAATCACCTGAACCATCTTCCAAATGTTTATATAACTCTGCTTTTTTTTCTAACACTAATCTAAAACATAAACAGAACAGCACTTTATTCCAAAATGATGTTCTTTGTACAGGTAACATTTTTATATCTTTAATTTATATAAGTTTTATTACAATAATTTAATTTACACCTTAACCAATTAACTTTTTTTTTTTACACTACAAGTTAGCCCTTGACGGCTATCTCACCTGCTGGTAAGTGACGATGCAGTCTAGGATGGAATCGGGCTAACCTATTAGGGCTATCGTAAACCCACACTCCTAATTGGTTTCTATGCGACATTGTGCTGAAACACTTAATTGCTTGGCGACCCGTCTTTGTCGGTAGGGTGGTAACTAGCCACAGCCGAAGCCGAAGCCTCCCACCATACAAGAATCGAGCCGGGAATCGAACCCAGGACCTCCAACTTTATAATGCGACAGCGCGCGCACTGCGCCACGATGGTCATCAAAATTATCTTTAACAAAATCAAAAAATAAGCCAATAATAATCATTCAAGGACTTTTTAATAAAGTGAAAATTAATACACCACATAATTTAAATTGGTAAATTGAATTAACTGTGATATATTAAAGATATATTTCATTCTTTTCATTCAGATATATTTTGTACAGCAAAAGAAATAACTGTAAAATATTACGAAGAAATTGTATAAGACTTGAAAGCCAGCCGGCCTCACAACCTAATCTAAACAGGATCACTATAAGATTTGTATTTACAAGGTCTAACAATTACAAGACTGATAAAAATGTAATAACAGAGACCAATAGTGAGCATGCTGTATACAGATTTTCTAAACACTTAGATTGCTCACTGATGTTGCAAGAAGAAATTGTTGGTAAAATTATCATATCACTTTTGTCATAGACTTGAAAATGAGTTTAAACCATATTTTTGGCACATCTTGCCTTACTATATGCGTTAATCATACTTACTTAGCCTTTCTACATGCTTCAAACTCTTCCACATCTACAGCGTGTAAATTATCTTTTAAAGTCCTTTTTTCTGTTTTCTCAGTCTCACTTTTATTTTCAACAGAACGGTTGGGGGGCCTGAATAATTCTATGTTATGCTTTGGTAAATGTTTCTTTTCCTGAACTTCCTCTTGCTTTTTTAGTAATTCTGCTTTGAGACTTAGTAACTATAAAAAAGAAAAGGGAATACACCAATATTAACAATAAAAATTTGGCTGTCTGGTCAATAATCTTAGGCTTTCCAGACAGGAAAATTTTAAAGACATCAATATGTTAGTATAATTCAGTATTTTAATTACCGTTGATTTATTGAACAAAATTTTCTTTGAAGTCTGTTCATTCATTTTGTCTTTTTGTATAATATAAACAAAGCTAACTTTCAATAATTTCTATTTACACTACAATTTAATTCCTCCCCCACTTATGTTTCTTTCTTGTATCCTAATTTATAGACACTACGACATAATTATAAACTTCTAAAATATAATATTGTTTATATAGCATAGACTTCGTATTTTACTGAATAATAACTTCAACACTATATAAGTCAATATGACATTGACAATGCAATGACTTGACAGACAATCACAACCTCAGATGAGATTCACCTAGACAAAGCGAAAGTGTGACCACACATGTAACAGCAACATACACCTTAATTATTGCCGTTTTGTTAAATTTTCCCCAAGTGTGACTAGTTAAGAAGGAAAATATGGAATGCTGAACTGTTATAACAAAGAAACACAGAAATACTGATAGAGATCAAGTACAATTTAACAGTGGTAATAATAAAAATATTTTGTTTTGAGATTTTTTAAGTTCGCTTCCACGTTCCTCTATATTATATGGCTTCATCTACTTAATCTGAGAGCAAAAAACAAGCCAAGTTCAAACTAAAGAACACATAACAGTTCTTTTCTTTCTAGTTCTGTTTGTTTTGAACGGACTGTAGCAGACAAGCTTTTTAGTGATTACTGCTTCCCCGGAGGGCTTTTGCGAGTGCAAAGCTCAGTCTGAGAGAAGAGCACTTTGTCCCGCTGACATCTGCAAAAATCAGAAATCTAAATGTCTCCCGTGAGACTCAGACTTCGGTTTACGGTGACGTTGGGAATGTGGCTTGTTAGACAGGGGTGTCAGCCCGAACGCCCCCGTGACCGTGATGACGTTCACGATTTCTGACGTCATCGGGATTTCTAAATCGGTAACCTCGTTTTAGCCGGCGATTTGACGGCGAAACGTCCTCATTTTCATAAAACAAAACGGCAATTTCATATGTAAAGATCCAAAATATTATCTCCTAAGATACTCGTTATATACTTACGACAATAATGTTTATTGAGACGTAGATTCTTTTTTTTTTTCACAAATAATGTATTATTTTAAAAGAAGTTTGATTACCACGAAAAAGTAAACAACTTCCGACATACATGATTTCTGCGTAACAGCGTAACATTAACGGTCTCCCACAGCGAAAGCTCACAAAGGAATATTATTCCCCGTTTCTGCAATATTTTTCGTGGAACAATTTTCCATTTAGAATTGGTCGTAGCTTAACGTTATAGTCTAAAGCCTTCGATAAATGGACTAACAGACACAAAAAAAACAAACCATTAAGCATCTAATTTGATCATGCAACGTACAGGTAGATTTCAGTTTCAGGGTGGCATATAATATATACCATCCCATCACACGAGAAAGAGAGGTCGGACCCCAGTGAATATAAACGCGATTAGGCACAAGGATATCAGCCTCTGGCTATTCCACGCCTAGTTGATGGTCAAATCAAAACCCTGTGAGCCCAAAACTTACTGATTATATTATCTTTGGCTCGAAACTGCTTAAAATGTAATAATTTATTTCCTATCTGTGGTCAATGCCTGCTCGAATAAAATCAAAATTATTATGTTTTCATTTGTGATTATTGTTGTAATTGTTAGTAGTTTTGATAAATGAAATAAGAGACTATTAGGATGCTGCCTTCGACAGGCTATTTCAAAGGAATTAACTGCCCATTTTACGACACTGGTCTGTGTGAGCGGCCTTATTGTCATTTTCGTCATGTTAAGAAAGATCCACAAAATAACGAGACAATCGAAAATGGAACGATCCTACAGAAATTGGTATCGGCAGCGTTACAAAAGGTTTTGCGACAGGCGGAGAAAGGTAACCCATCGTCGTCTCAAAATAATATTATTGACACTGAAACAAACTCTGCTCAAACAATTTCGAAAATCACTTACAACCCAACTCCAATAGCCGAACTTAACAAAATAAATAACACAGATGGTGAAAATATAGATGAAAATAACGAACAAAAAAGGAGACATATACCAGTACCATATACGCCTAGAAAACCAGCCAGTATACCAATCAAAAGACCTGTTGACACAAATGGTTCAAAGCTCTTTACATATTTGCCTCCTGCCCAATATAATCCTGGTTCTGAAATTGCTCAGCTAGATCCTTACACTCCTAAAGGTTCAACAGAATCAGGTGAGAAATATTTACCTGGATCAGAAAAGACAATACCAGAATACAAGCCCAAGGAATCCCAAAACTCTACTCTTAACTATATTCCCTCAGACAAAAGCATAAGCAAGAAAAAAATTTTAGAATATAAACCAGCTAAAGTCAAAGGTATACCTTCGTCAGTAACTTATCAACCAACACCTAGATCATTGGTTCCTTGCTTCTCCAGTGATGAGGAAGAACCAGATGTAAAGAAAAGGAAGCTTAATAGTGATCTTAATGGTCTGGATGATCTAGGACCAGAATTTGATATATTAGACCAAATATTAGATGAAGAACAAACACAAGAAATTAAACTTATATCTCAAAAAGATCATTGCAAAGAATCTAAGGAAAAACATAAAAGTCCAGAATGTACTATGAAAAAGAAAGAAATTGTTAAATCTGATACACTTAAATCTGAAAAAGAGAGATCATCAAAGAAAGTGGAAAGAAAATCAAGAGGTAGATCTACAGAAAGAAAAGAAAAATTGATTGACAAAGATAAACAAGACAGAAAATCATCTGATAAAAAGAGCAGTCACAAAAGTTTAAGTAAAGATAAAAACAGACATGAAAAGACAAACAAATCAGAGAAAAAATCACACTCTAGCTCTAAACATTCTAAAAGTAGTTCAGAAAAACATACAAAACAGGCAAGTGAAAGTGATAAACGAAAAGAAAGCAGAACTCATAAATCTCACAGCAAGTCCAAAGAATCAAAAGACAAAAGAGATAAACATAGGGAAAAACATGAGAGAAGTGTGCCCAAAACCACTGTCAAAGATAATCATAATTATGAAGATAATATCGAAGAGGAATTAAATGAATTATCTGAGTCAGATGAGGAATCTATTGCACTACAATGTAAAAGAATATTTGAGGAATATGTCCCAACTGAAAAACCACAAAATAGTGATGAATGTGTTGAAAAGTTAGAGTCTGAACTTGATGATGAAGAATATATACCTACAAAAAAGAGAATATCTAGGACAACAGATAAGAATATTAAAATATTGCCTAAAGCACCTATTAAACCAGACTTTAAAGTCAACGCTGCACAAGCTATGGCTGAGCGTTTAGCTAAAGTTCGAGAATTCCATGCTTCAAAAAGTGTTTCAGAAAGTAATCATTCTACAAATTTAGTTTTAAAGCAAGACACCATAAAACCTATTTTCAACACTCCACCACCTAGTACCAGTGTCTCCAAAATCCGCATTGCTCATGTACCTTACGCATCAACTATGCTTACTGCAAAAAAAGTTATTGCTCCTAGTACAATGTCTGTGAAAAAAAGTGATTCATCTTCTAGTAGTACTATAACTCAAACTGTAAAGAAAGGTACTCAGAGGGTTGCTCACATACCTAGTGAAAAGTTTATTGATCGGCCTGGTGTCTTAGAACCATTAGGCTCCAAAATACCGGCAAATATTAGATCTACATATTTGAATATTATGATTGATCATTGCTTAAAAATTTACCTCTCACCAACAGATGCCTATGCAAGAGCGCAACATGAAGAGTTAACTACTAGTAAAAAATGTTCCACAGTGCAAATTTATAAGAATTCGGCTGTTCTTGCTATCAGTAGGCTCAAAAAAGAGGTTCTTGAGTGTAATGGAGTAAAGAAATCTGGAAGTGACTGTGCAACACTCACAAAAGCACCACAAGGAGCAGTAAGTAAATCAAATACTGTTGGCTCATGGAGCATAGAGAGTAAGATGAGACGGAATTTTGAAGACCCTCAACAATTTACTGGTGCCAAGTTTTATAATAACATAACAAAATGGATCCTAACAGAGGAGCAACTCATAGAAAATGGTTTTCCCAGACCTCATAGCAGTGGTGTAAAAGGGAGAGCAATTATCTTTGGACAAAACAAACAAATTCCTCCAAAAGGATACTTAAGAACTTGTCGAAGATGTAAAAAGACTTATACTGTGGATAAAAAAGGGTTTCCAACTTTTAAAGAGGAGTGTATTTATCATCCAAACAATAAGTACAGGGTTAGAGGTGAAGTTCGTTACCAGTGCTGTAGTCAAGATGGTTCATCGGATGGTTGTTGCGTAGCTTCAAGTCATGTGTATGAACATGTAGACTTTGAAAACTTGAAAGGATATGTGAAAACACTGCCTCCAGAAAGTGACATGGAAGACTATGGTGTATATTCATTAGATTGTGAAATGTGTTACACAACACAGGGTTTAGATTTAACTAGGGTCACTGTAATTAATTCAGCATGCAAGGTAGTGTATGAGACCCTCATAAAACCTTTGCATCCTATAATTGATTATAATACAAGATATTCAGGTATTACTGAGGAACAAATGTCAGAAGTGAAAACCACATTACTAGATGTGCAAGCAACACTACTTACTATGTTTAATAGTAAAACTATTTTAATAGGTCATAGTTTAGAATCTGACTTTAAGGCACTAAAACTCATTCATGATACAGTAATTGATACTAGTGTATTATACCCTCATAAAATGGGTCCGCCATTCAAGAGAGCATTGAGAAATCTATCGTCAGAGTATCTGAAAAAAATTATACAAAATTCTGTTGATGGCCATGACAGTGCTGAGGATGCTACTGTTTGTATGGAACTACTGATTTATAAAGTAAAAGAGGACCTTAAGACTAGGTGATAATTGCCCCAAATTACTTTATTACATTATTAATCTTTACACTATTAAATGGGAGTTTATTTGAACATGTAAATCTCAGGAACTGCCAGTCTTATTTGAAAAATTATTAAGGAACTTTTTACTATCTTTAAAACCTGAAGTTAGCACAGGTAAATCACTATGGGATACATCTAATTCAGTATCATGTAAAATATGTTATTAGAAGCGCATATTGATGGTGATAATTTTATACATTAATCTTTAAGCTAAACTAAAAATTGATATTATTAATTAGTGAAAAAATTGTGTGCTTTCCTTTGTCCACAGTTGTTTGTTTTCCACAGGACACATCTAAATATAGTTCAGTTCAGTTTTGTTTTGAGATTTGGGTTCAATAGAATTTGTAACATTATATAAAATAGGTTTATTAATTATGTACCAATGTGTATGCAATTGTAAATGGTAGTTCATTTATAGATACTATTTAAGATTTACTTAATTTATTTTATAGCATAAAAACCTTAATAATTTGTTGTTCTTGTTGATGGATTTATAATATTTCCTCAAAAAAGTTTTAGAAAATATTACAAATCATTCTTTTATTCTAACTAGAGCCAATAGCCTATAATTCTTGTATTCTACAAATTAATTTTGATTTTCCCGTAAGAAGTTCAGGGAACAAATTATAATTACTCAATCACAGGATAGTAAGAGTAAGTGAAAGTAAGAATTTCGAAACTTATGTAAAATTCATTCCTTCATTTGTTTGATATTTTCAATTTCATATAATATTAACTAGCATTGAAGCAGATGGATTAGAAACTGGCATTTAAGTAAGATTCACATTTTGCCATGTCTGCACTCAAAAATATTTTGGAATCCATTGTATATGCCACAATTTATTAATGTATGTATGATCCTTTTTAACGCCAAAATAATTTAGACTATTTGGCTGAAAAGGAATAGTTAAAATATTTTGGCTTACCTACTCATCTGGGGTATGCTAGCATAATTGAACTTCTCTATATATATATAATAACCAAATTCTATCGACATAAGTACTCGCTCCTTTTTCCGATCAGAAGTTTACCATTACATTGTAAAGATAGGTCTCAACATGCCGTAATGATTTTATTAACACTTCGAAGCGCTATCATATCCAGGCCCTAACAGAATACCACCTTGAGTCGCGGAAAGTAACTTTTGCAAAGCAACTTATAAAAAGTTACAAAATAGCTTTTTACTGGTGGAAGTAGTACATGAATTATGTACCTACTTATATTTTCAGTGCAGAGTGAGTTTAAAAATAATAACAATTTTATCTTTGGAGGTGGGTTTGATTATAAGGGTAACTAAATGTATCAAATAAAATATATAAGTAATTTATTGTAATATATTAAATGGAGGAATAGTTAAGTTAATTAAAACACAAATCTGAAACCAAAAATAATATTTACTAGAAGACAAACATTAAACACACACCTATTTGTAAGGTTGAAACTTGAAACAGTGAAAATAGTTTCAGCATATTTTTCATTGGGACATTTCACATGTTTTTAGAGTAATTTTCAATAAAATACAATACTTTAATAAACAAGAGTGTATTTGTAAAAGTAAACATTATAAAATTGCTCATACTAACCTTAGTAAACAATGTGGAAAATTAAATAAATTTATATCATATTTTTTTTGTAACAAGACTACTTATTATTCCCAAGATATAACAATTTCAATTGTTTTATAAGGAATGACAGGATAATCTAAAATATTTAAAGTATTGTTGCAATAAAGCGTACCTAATATTAGAAAGATAAATATTAAAGGTAATACTAGTTTTACACTACCAGCTGGGTCAGTTAACAAATAAAACTATAATTTATCTTGCAATACTTGTACAATAATAGGGTATTAAGTATTGATTATTTCATTAATTAAGCCATATTAAAATAAGCTATAAACACATTGCAAGAACATTATAAGGTTTCAGGTGCAGAACATTGTAAATGACCATATACAATCTTTTAAATATCTTTTTTGATTAAACAAATATGGAACAAGTTGATTGTTTAATAATTCATAATTGGCAATAGTGTGGTGTTTACTTAAATCTAACCATTATATATTATCGGTTAATTGAAAAAAAAAACTTATGTTTGATAAAATGTTAAAACTCACTACTTCTATTGTTAATTGCAAACTTCTAAATTTTCGATGTTTGTATGTTACTGTTGGTTAATATATTTAATCATAATATTATAAATCTGCATGTGACATATTTGCTTCAAAAATTGTTGTTTTTAAAGTTGTATTTTTAGCAGGATTGCAGGTTATGATTAAATATTAATTAATTATCATAATTTATACACATGTCCCAATGACTTCCTATAGAAATGTAAGTCAATACCAGCAGAGCTTTCCAAATAATGTGTATGTTTCAACTCTATAACTCCCTGCTAATCAATAAAAGACTGTTCCACACATGCTTTCACACGTTTTTCATATTCCCGCCGATTCTCCTTATAAAGTTGTGCAGCCATTGAGTTCGCTGGAGAGTTAGGGTTGGGGTCACTTAACAATGACTGAAAATATAAACATTATTGATTATTAATAAGTAGGTAAAGATTTTTGCTCAAAGTTTACTTGAAACCTAATCTTAAATGAGCATGCTATAATCTATAAATCTTGCAATTATTATGCAAATAAAATTATTGGAAAACTTTATTGTTATTATACAAGCTACATAAAAAACAGTAAGTTAAAAATTAAAAGTTCTTTTATTTCAAGTGTTCTATATTTTAATTTTAAATAAGCTAGTAAGATAAAATCAAAACACTACATCTAGGAAAAAATAAACTACCTGGACTACATTAAATGTCTTCCAATGGATAAATATGGTTGCTATGAGAACAAATATATAAATATTCTGGGCCATTGCATTGATTGCAAATAGGTCACCAAAAGCAAAATTATTATTTATTTGTTTTTTCTACTGTTAACCAAAAATATCAGTAATATAATAAAACCCTGCTAATAATAGCTATTTTATGAGTTCTTTATGAGATAGTTTGACTGCAGGAACAATAATTTATTGTGATAAAATATAGCAAAAAGTGTAGTAAATTAGCCTTATTTATCAGCAACATGCATTTTAAGTTAGAAAAAAAAACATGATTACAAAATTCTAATGTTCACATAAATGTCAGGCTATTTTTGGTAATCAAAATTTCAGCTAAATGGCTCACTTTAAAAAATTAAATTAAAAGTATGTAGTCATGTACACACAGACTAAAATATGGCACAGAGATAACTATTCCCTGTACCTGTGCTGGAGCTAGCACAATGTGCCACAAATAAATCATCAAAAAAAAAAACATTAGACATTTATGATCTAGGTCTTTGGTTTGGTCCTATATAATTTTTCATTTACACTAAAACTTAGAAGTTTACCTGTATTGAGGTTAAAATGGCTGACACATCATAGGTAGGGCTCCATCTGTTTTGTAATATGTCTAAACAAATCCCACCATCAGCATACACATTTGGGTGAAACATTTTAGAAACAAATCTAACTGTAGGAGGTTTATTTGGGTATTCTTCTGTGAATTCAATTATTAGTTTGAAAGTACCATCCTCAAATGGAGTATCATGGGGTCCAAATATCACAGCATTCCAGATCATAATGTTATTATCAGTGGGAGCACCTGAAACACCAGTTGGTGGGTCCTCTTGCAAGCTGGAAATTTATATAATTTAATGCATCACTTATTTCAATGAGTGTGGGTTAGATTGGAAATCAAACCTAAGTCACACCCTAGTACCTAAGTCAGAGTTTCATAAGTAAGCCAATCTTCATAGGAGAAACCACCATAAGACTGCTCTATAAAGAGACCTCTGCCCTAACAGTTGGAGATTAGCATTTTTGGCAAATAAGGCGGTATTGTTATCTGCCAAATTACAAATTGGGCGATTGAGTTATCTGGCTAATAATTTTAACATTGAGAATTAATATATCGACATTGACGTATAGAACAACAACTTTATATAGCAAGCTAAAAGCTTGCATCGAAGTATACACATAGTTTTATTGTACGTGAAATAAGAATGTGGAACAGAATAGAAATCGATGAAGGTAACTGTGATGTAATTTGATGAATCAGCGCTGAAGAATAATTTGTAACTTTAAAACTAAACGGCACTTTTCAATCGTTCATTAACTAGCAAGCCAAAAATACTTACCGCTTGAAATCTCTCATCAGACGTCTTCTGGCAGGAGTTGACATTTTGTTTCACAATCAATTCACTACACGGAAAATAGGTAATTGTACTCAAACGGGCTAAAGTCTTTTGGCTCTCATAGATTTTCTTCCCTGATGATTATTATCATGAGGTCAACTTGCATTTATTTCTTTGTTTGCAAAATACGACGTCGTCAGTCGTCACCACCAATGAAAGGTTTGTTAGGATGACCATGAATATAGTAAAAAAAACGACCCTGTGGGCTGTGATCACTTCGCTGTGAACATTGAAGTGTCAGTCACGCAATGTGTCATAGTAACTTTTTATTTTTAAAGTTGGCTTGCCTGCTTCGTCTTGGAGTGTTTTTATTCGAAGGCATTTAACCTTTTATTAATCAGATGAAGCCGTGAATAGTGAGGAATAAAGTTGAGACAAGCATGATATTTTTCTATCTTATAAGGAATTAATCGGTGTCAAATCAAGAATGTACATTTAAGATTATTTCTTTCGCCTCAACTTGACTTCTACTTATTACCTACCTAAGAGGATACAAACACTACCACTATCGCACAGAAGCGTAGTAATGTACGAAAAGGATCACAGTCAATAATCTAAAAAAAACTTACTTTTTGTGGTCCAATTTCTAGACAAAGTTACCGCTTTATATTATACTGCTAATTTTCGTATGAATTTTGATTTCCTATGATTTTTTATGTGGGTGTGTGTGTGCTTATAATATAATATGCATCTTATCCTGTTTATAATATACATGGGTATTATTATATAAAATATTATTTAACATTTCTAAATTCTTAATATTTTTTCTTAGGAATTTAAACTTTGTAATTTTCACCTTTTTTCTACGTGTTATGCGTATATTATACTTTTTATCTCCTTTATTACTGTATATATTATTTTTTATTTTATTACTTTTTTTTTTAATACAATAATAAACCTTTCTCTGTACTCTTCTTTCCATACATGTATAGTTACTAAACCCGTCCATTTGATCAGTCCTCCTGAACATTTTGTACGGGTCTTTTTCACGAAAATATGTGTGTGAATAAAATTCATACACCTGAGCTCTACGAGCAGAAACAGAGAGAGCTGGATGATGAATCTGGAACAGATTGGAGTACTCCCATGACATTTGAAAAGAATCAGTCTGAGAGGTATGACCCAAGAAAAAAAATGTCCAAAACCTTGGGTATTTAGTTAATCTGAATAAATAAAGACAAGCCAACTAAAAATCGTTTCCATACAAAAACAAGTATCTGCGAAATGCTTCAACATTCCATAATTTTAAATAGACCTATTTTTACAGCTTTGCATATAGAATGGTTAAGTTTAGGAAAAAATGATACCTCATAAAGGTCAAGGATAGGGTGGAGTATCACAGCACAGCAACTTTCTGCTAGCTAAATATTAACAATACTTTTTTGACCCGAAAAGAGATTCCCACTGAATATCTAAGCCAACTGTTATGCTCGCAGTCTAGCTTAAAATAGTTTGGCATAACCTGGACATGGCAAATACAAATAGTTAATAGAAAAGCTTAGAATTAGATACTATCGATATATAGATATTTTTCGAAATAGCGAGCTATTTCGAAAAATCAATCCGACACCCCGCTGATAGTTGCGGCCTCTTTATACTCAACCGACCTAAGTGCTCCTCTCCTAAGTGGGCCTAATCCACGGCCTACGAGAATCCCAAACGTCACGAAAGCCATAGTTCGGCTTGGATATTTCGGCGTCCTTAGGCAGACGTTCCCTAGGTTCTTCGAGCACAAAATTCTATACTGGCTGAGCTACTGTTCGTAGCCCGCTAAAGTGTACAGTTACGCTGACGCAACTAAAAGGGTTTGTACAATTAAACACAGACCGCATAAAATAAAAAAATCTCGAGACACAGCTACGTCTGAATGTTCTTTGACACGTCAGTTTAAATTGTAATTACAGACGAAAGAACTTAAGGAAATAAAAGAAACCTAATGTTTTCATGTTATACACATATCACTAACTAGGCTAGATTTATAAATGTTAAAGTAATGCTTACCGTATTATATGTTTTAAATTAATAAAGAACAGCAAATTTTAGAACTTAAAAATAATCTGTGAAATTAAGTAATTTAAAAATCATGTCAGGGCTGTTACTATTGCAAAACTTACATTTCACAATTTCAGCGATGGAGGCAGAAAATAACACAATGGCCCAACTATTTAGTCTAACATGGAGATATTTTTAAAACTTTTAAACTTGTGTCCGATAACTTTTATTGGGTTGTCAAAACTTGTGACAGATATACTCGATTGGATCGCAAGTGTTCTGGAATATTTATATCCAGACTTTGGTGTAAATTAAAGTTATTTGTCAAAATGTTGCAAGAAGTTGCCAATGCTTATGCGGAATATTTCAAGTTAGATCTACCAAGTGGATTTAAAACTGTACAAGATGTTATTGATAACATGATAACCAGACTCGAAGAATTATCTAGTGTTCTGCAAATGATTAAATTGAAAAACAGTGATTGCAGTAATGCCGTGACCGAAGATATTAGTCGTTATCGAAGTGAAGTTACAGTTCTATCGAAGAAAATCATAACTTTATCTAATGTCGTGTTCAAGTTACAATCAAATATAGAAATCCTGGAAAAACAAGTGGAAAAAGCAGAGGCGGACTTTGGCGTACAAGTTGACAATAAATTAATAAGCTTGTTAAAACCTTTTCTCAAGAAGAAAGATATTAATCCTAGACTTGCACAGCAAATAATACCCCCAGATACTATTACATTTTCAAGTGTATTAGATAATTTTACAGGAAGTAAATCCTAGTGTCTTAGTATCCAGGTTTATAATTTGATTATTTAATAATCACATTGTTTGACAAGTGGTAAGCTTTTCTGATACAAGTCATGACTGGGTATATATTTTTTAAGAATTGGGCTTTGTTTTATACATGTGCATCAAATCTCAGAGAGTAAAGATAAAGCTGGCAAAGTGATTGGAAATGTTGTAAATGAATTATTGGATCAGTTAAACAAGAGCAAAATGGTCAAAAACCTAACCAGTTTGTTTTAAAATTAGTTTGATTTTTTTACTTTTTTTGTAGCTGTCTTAAAATATAATTGGAAATAAATAATAAATTTTTCCAGTATGTTTTTAACAATGTTAGATGAACAGTACGATCCAGTCAACATCAACAGAGTGTAAATAACTTTTATTTATTTAGGTGGCAGTACAAAAACTAGAGTAATTGTAAGACATTTATTTTAATACAACAATATACTTATACTTAATAAGACTTCTTTATTGGGTCCCTGTAGATCCAAAACCTCCATCAGCTCTCTTTGTTTCTGTTAAATTTGTGACCTCAACTAAATCTGGGTAAAATATTCTTTCACAAATTAGCTGTGCAATTCTGTCTCCTTTCTTAATTATAAATTCTTGATCAGAGTGATTAAATATCACTACACCAACATTACCACGATAATCTTCATCAATTACCCCAGCTGTGGATTAAATTTTTTTTTTATTATTATTACCACCTGTAAGGCAATTCTATTAAAAATAATTTTACAGATCCAATCCATAAAAATATTGAAATTGAGTTGTGGCGTATAAAATAAATGTACAAGTTGTCACTTAAATGACACAATGGGAAGAACCCCGAGATATAAATTATATTATTATATGTTAAGCCCCCTTATTTTAACATCACAGTTTAAGCTCTATATAACTTAACCTGCTTATTGTGGGTCACACCTTTTTTGCATAACTACCTCAAATTAATAGTATTCTTGTTAACTCAAGAAGGTCTTCATGATATAAAATTCCTTTAAAAGCACATAATATGTGAGAAAAAACACACATCTTAAAACAACTTCAACAGCCTGCCAACCCATGTTGAAGCTGAGTTGCAGGCAAAAAGTAATTGTTTAATTGTATTGCCTGTTAGTAAATAACAGACAATAAAATTAACTTATAAACAATAGCACAATTAAAAACTTGTTTTTTTTTCTGTATCTCTCTATGTCATGGCTAAAATTCTCAAAATAATGCCTGCACCTAAACAGAACATTCATTAAACAATAGAAGCTAGAGTGGTAACAAAAAAATGTATCTATTTATATGTATTATACAAGTTTTATTATTTATTTTTATGTGGATGTTAGGTACCCAGTTACACCCAAAAAGATAATAGTACTTCAGTAATTGTTCTACTGATCACATATGGAAACAAAACTCAGAATGAAGTATATAGTATATACACCTAGTATATGAGATATTTGTGATAAAAAAAAGACGGGTTGCACTCCGGGAGTGCCGGCAGAAGTGAAAACTTGATTATTAACGTTGAGCATGTTTGATATTTTGGAATGGTTAGGGAATAATTTTGCACCAATTGCTTTATCAGTATAAAAGTACTATCATTTATTGCGCTATCGTACACAAACATGACAATTTATATTACATTAAAAATTTAACACTTTAAAACTATTACAATTATTTTACATTAAAAAGTTTATCTATATCAATTTCTATATTCTAAGCACTTTACATTCACGAATTTTACGAATACACAACAATGTGATCACTACACAGACGGTCGAGCCATCAGCTGTCACCATCCATGGATGCGCGTGGCACGCTGTAACATACACGAACATTCCTGCGCTGCCTAAACGAAACAGTAGGCCCAGGCATACATTTTCGCCGCGCCGTAGAGAGGGGATAGCTGTCTACTCTCCATCCGTCTTACGCTTTTTCGATCAGGTCACGTGTCCTGACGCGAGTTTAAGATTTTATACCCATTACAGAAAAAGTGCTCAACGCCGCTAAAGAAGTTTTCACTTCAATAATAAATAATTACGACACGTCTATGCAACTCCATTTAATAAACCGACACACGAAAGTCTTCATGACAATTTATGAAAATACCACCCTCACCTTTTTTATAATTATAAGTCCATACATTACATTATAGAAAATCTCGAAATTGTTTTTACCTCCAACATCAATGAAATTCTTAACAGCTAATCCAGATCTAGGAGCAACTCTTCCATAACATCCCGAAGGCAACTCAATCTGCAAGTCAGTCTTCACTAATTCTTTGCCACGAGCAGACACTGTATAGTCATAGGCACTGAAAACACATTGTTAAATAACCAAGCTGTGCCTTATGATTTCATACATAAGTAACTGTTTTGAAGTGTATTGAATCTTAAAATCTACAATAATGAATTACAGAAGTAGTTAGCTGTTTTTGTGAACTTCTCTTAAAATTTACCATCCAGTTTACTTGAAGGCAAAGAAACATTTTTTTTTTAAATATATTATAGATAATAGCTATTAAAGTGTCAATTGACACTCCTGGTAAGTAGTGATAAAACTACAAACAAACCATCAAAATTCAATCTGCCAAATTTAAATTTGTTTTATTTGTCTAAACATACACAGGCATACCAAACAGGTACTGGCATTAATGTAGCATTCATAAAATATACATTTTTCATTACTTTAATTTATAATGAGACAGTAATAACCACATTAACAAACTGAAAACTCGAGGTTCTAAACACAGGTCTAAGAAGAAGCCTACAACAAACTTAGCAGTTTTTTTTTATATGTACATCTCACATAATCAATAATTAAATACAATTAACGATGAAGTTGGAGAGCTTTGAAATTCACATCTAAATCTTAGTTGTTTATGTAAAATATATGTCAGATAAGTTACAAAATATAAGATTACATTGTTCCTTATACATCCATGGTTAGTTACCAACTTATCACCTCTCTTTAGACACATGTAAAACAAGACAGCTTTGTGTCCAGCATAAGTCTGTCTTGTTTAACATTAACTTTGGCTGAGTGAACTCAATGTTTGCCCTAGCCCATATCTATATATCTAAGAGTTTGGGTAAGATACTGGTGGAAACCAATGAGCAGTATAACTTTAACTCTGGAGTGGATGTGCATCAAAAAATAATGTATGTATTTGTGTTGATTATATGTTGACAATAGTAATTGAGAAGCGGTGATAGCCTAGTGGTTAGGGCGGCGGCCTCCTAATCAGAGGTCGGTGGTTAGAATCCAGGCACGCACCTCTAACTTTTCGGAGTTATGTGCGTTTTTAAATCAATGTGTTTCAACTGTGAAGGTAAACATCGTGAGGAAACCAGAACATCTGAGAGTTCTCCATAATGTTCTCAAAGGCGTGTGAAGTCTGCCAATCCGCACATGGCCAGCGTGGTGGACTATGTCCAAACCCTTCTCATATTGAGAGGAGACCCGTGCTCTGTAGTGAGCCGTTAATGGGTTGATCATGATGATGATGATGTAATCTGGATAAATGGACCAATAGTAATCTGGACTGCAAATAATTGAAAAACACAAAGTTCTCTTGAGACAATCACACCATCCTGCGGTCATACTGTACTCGGCGCACGTGTCAACTATTTAACTTTAAGTACTAAGTGTAAAAATAGATTTCCACCAGTAGTTTTGAAAAGATAGAATAAAATACAGAGCACGCGAAAGTAAGCGTCCAGCGGAGAGCTTTCGAACTTGCAAGCGCATAAAAGACATATATAGGAGAAACAATGTTGATCAGAATAAGGAGTTAAATTATGTTGATGGACAAGAAAACAGTAAAAACATACCTTTTTAAATCGTATCCAGCAGCTTTTTCTGAGCCTTTTACGGGTGGGAAAGAATTTTCGCTTAGGCGTGTAAATTTTAATACAGTTTTTACATCGGAAGGCATCGTGCTACCGGCTATCTTGAGATATTGCAGAAAATTTAAAAACTTAAAAATGGTATTAATTTAAGGGCGACTTATGTAAAGTAATACCGAGTATCTAGCAAGAAACTATGTGTAGGTAATTAACATGAAAAATATAACAAAGCAGAGTGTTCAGACCTCAAGTGCCTAATTCAAATTTCAAACGTGATTTGGTTAAAGTCAGACAGAAACTACAAACAGCGATTAATGAATGTCAAAAATTGGCGCGAAGTGCGAACCGTAGACAAAGCAGAGCATAGCTACGTGTTGTGATACGGCACGACTGCAACACAATTTCTTGGCGCATTATTTTTTAAATTGTAATGATAGCTAGGTAACTACTAGCTATATAGGTATTGAACGCGCGACTACGCGGAGATGTTAACTATTTCTAGTTAGTTAATCTAAGTACGTAACCAGTAGTGATGTGACAGCAATACTATAACTGTATCATCTGAGAGTCGTAAATTCATTAACTATCTATATTCTTTAAAATACAATAATAGGATATTGAATAATTTCAATGATTCCGTTTTGTAATTTACACATGTAACTGTCCGTACTATTAACTCTCCTTAGTACTTTTTTTCATTCTTTTTATCAATTATGTTAATATACGTTACACAGAAGAATAAGCTAGAGACGTAATTCCAGGGTCTTCCAAATAGACAAAGCGCGGGAAAACTCAAATTTCATCTTATTTTGGTTTTTTTATTTTCAGTTCTGGTAGATCAGTTTAAGTTTGTCTTTAACGGTAGATAGTCAATCGTTATTAAATATTTATTATCATTATATTGTGTAAATAGCTTACATATTTGGGATAAGTTTATCTTTTTTTATTACGGGAGACGGGAGCAGATCCCCGGCTGGCGCTCCGGATCCTGGGCCGTGACCCTGGGTTTCTTCTGGCATGTAATATTGTTCTTGACGATTCTTTGATGGACACTGAAAATAAACTAGATCGATAATAAACGAGATTGCTATGAAGCGATAGAGCCGCCAAATTGTATACTATTTTTGTTTTATTTTCTGTTTTGTTTTTTTCCACAGTGTACAATAAAAGTCTATTAATTCATTTATTCAAAGTTTAGATGACAATCTATTTACAGGGAGCTCAGTAATAGCTGGTCGAAACAAAAAAGTTCGAATTCATAGTTTCATCGTTGCTAGAATAGGTAGAGTAAAAGGTGTGCCCCAAGGTGGGTCTGAGAAATTCAGGAAACGTCACTTTTTTTGCTATAGGATATGTTCAAATTATTAAGGTGAGACAAATTAAAAGAAACGTGTTTCCACTGACGTTATTGCCACCTGAATGTACTTTGAATTATGACAAACGGTTCAGAGCTTCTTTCCGAAGCTCGCCAAACAGCTTGCTTACGCTGTCGCAACCAATAGGGTTAGTATAGCTAGTATAGTCAGTCAGAAAAAAGTCCAGGTTCATGGAGAAATACACATGCCTCGATTTGGTAGAGTAAGTAAAGAGGATGGAGAACAATGAGGAGGTTTAGGTGAAGACAAAATGGATACCAGAGTTAAAAAGTACACAAAAAGGTACGGAGAAAAAAGATATAATATTTATTCAATACTTATTAGAAAATCTACAGATAATTGGAATGTTTAAAATATGTTAGGAAGAAGATTAACTATAACAAATATTTACATAGGGTTGTTGTGCAAAGGAATGAAAGAAAGTAAGTAGGAACTTCTATTTATGTTAATGTAATAAAGTAAAATTTGTAGGATGTTATTACTGGGAGTAAGCCCGGCTAAGTTTGTTGTGGGCTTCTTCTTAGACCGGGGCGCGTTTGGATCCCTCATAGCTTTAGTTTTAAGTTTACGAATATTGTTATCTTATGAAATAACTACTATGTAAATTATTGACGCGACAAAAGTGCCTTTTTAAGGACTGTTTGAATAAAGATTATTTTGAATTTGAATTTGGGATTAGTAAAGGAGTTTTTAAGTGAAGGAACCAGTGGAGGAAGCTTTCACGACGACAAATCCGAAGACACCAGCTTATTAATTAAATCTATCATTTTGAATAGCTTGAAGACACCCTTAGGACTAAATTAGGAAATCTAGAGATGTTATTGATAACAGAAGTTTCGGATCTCGATATGGGCAATATTATACCTGTTTTAAGTTATAACCTTTAAAAGAACACAAAAAAAGAATACAACTACTTGTTATATAGGTAATAATAATTTGATTTTATTTCTCAGCTATCATTTAATAGTACATACTACAATAATAAAAAAATAAAGTTTTATAAGAGTTTAGTAATAAGCTAGTAAATAATTACTTATATATTTTTTTTGAAATGTTAGTTAAAAAAGCTTAGTTCAAAACAGTCTCACATACTGAGAGTTTTTTACTTCAGACGAAAACATGTATAATAATGTAATAGATGATAAGATGATGAAATATTTCTTCAAATCATGCAAAATGGCAAATAATTTATTTGCCACTTTGCATTCGCGGTTCATAACTCTAACATATATTTTCTGATGTTTACATGATGTTCTTTTATACGAAATTCAAATTAAGGGATAAGCATATGTATTTTAAAAAGGATATGTGGTGCTGCAGGAAGATGCTAAAGATACCCTGGACTGTATCAGGACCAACGCATCTATCCTGAAAGGGTTAAAAATAACAACAAGGCTTACGACTAAATGTCTCAAGCGCACCTTGCAATACTTGCCCGCCGTAGCCCTGGGAATTTAGAAAAACTACTTGTAACGGGCAATGTGGAGGGAAGAAGGCCAAGAGGACGTAGCGCTAGGCGTTTGTCCGATCAGATCAGCACTGCACTCGGTACATCATTCCACGCTACACTACATAATGCCGGAAACAGAACCATCTCGAGAAACATCTTACGAAAGAAGGTGATCCATGCTAATATATGATAATTACGATCGCGACCCTTAGTAATAAGGATGACGATGCAGAGAGAAATTTTAAAAAGCTGAACAGACATTATCTATATGCAATCATGATTTGAATTCGCTAGCATTCGTAGTCAATTAAACACGAATCACGAATCATTCCCAGACTAATTAATAAGGGTTCCTCTTTAGCATTTTAGTTATTAAACTCTTCATCTGAGTGGGAGAACCGAAAAAGTTTATCTTCGTAAAATGTGTAATATCTCATGCAGCTCTATCGAACACTTTTAATTTCTTTCGTTCGATTTATATAGAGCTAGTAATAGATTGTAATTTTTAAATATTTTAGTAAGTAGAATCCAATTTAAAAGTTAATTTACATTATATAGATTAGCCTTATATACTTGGGTTTAGCAGCATCTGAGAGTTTCACACATAAAGGCACACAGATTACCTTTAAAATGTTTGTTTAAGAGATCTAGGCTAGAAATTGTCCAGTCGATAAAACGGTTTAAATTCAGCTGAATGTCATGGGTATAATATAAGCGTAACAGTGGTAAATGGTCTGGTACCTTATTGACAAAAACCCTGCTCTTAAAACTATTTGGTAATAAAATAAAACGACCATAATCAATGTACCCACACAAATACAACATGTACGATACAAACTAATCTATCTTAACGAAAGATTCACGACGTAAATATATACAGTGTTTTGTGTATATGAAATATAGACAAGTTTTCATGCTCCAAATATAACTAAAACAACTTTATTATACCTACAGAATAATTTCCGTAAATATTGTTTTGTTGACTTTCATTTGTATCATTCGCTTAGCGTTTCTCTGGGTAGATTGTTAGTTATTAATCATTGAAATTTCTCGTAACAATTTAAATATCCGACTAATAATAATAAACGATCTAAAACTGTCTAGACTCTCGATAGCTCTACCCAAACTATCGTATACGCGTGACTTCGACTTTAAGACCAACGACAAAAATCTAATCTGAATAGTTTGAATTATTTATTACAGTAGATACCTAATATTACACTACGAATCAAAACTAAAAATAAAAAATCTAAAAGAACGTTGACAATAACTTGTATTGATTAGAACTTGAAATGCATTTAAAAATATTCCACGTAAACAACAACGGGTTCCTTTTTTTTTAATAATAAAAAAGTTATTAGTGCTAAAATTATGTTTTTCCTTTCGAGCTGAACGAACTGACGACCTATAAGTAGGTATTCCATGTTGTTTATTTTCTTTAATATTGCACTTGGATGTTGAATCTCCTGTTTTTTATTATGACTCAGGATACAAGTCTTAGGTATGATTCACTATTTTTTACCTACTCTAGCAAGCAACCCAAATAACACAAAAAAGTTCTACCTGCTCGTTGAGGGTCTGGCTTATATTTCGACACAATACGGATAGCAAGCGGCTGATCTACAGCGATTATCCGCCTTCCTAAAATCGGTCTCAACTCTCAGTGAAAAATGTCCACAGTCGGAGGGAGACGCGTCGATCAATATTTTGTTAAAAGGTACACGGAAGTTAACATTCAAATTCGAGACCGCTTAAATTTAAAAAACGTATCAAAACCGAATGTTTCTACAAGCTTTTTTTACCGAGTTATTAAGTCTAATCGGATTGTAAATCAGAACACTGTACGAAAAACTGTAGTAAATTACTGTGATTCATCCGGGTGAGCCCCCAGAAGGGGAGTTTGTCCATTTTTATATTTACACCGTGTCCCTTGCGGCATGCGCGCCGCCTTCTCGCCAGTCGCGCTACTACAGTTTCACGCACCAACACCAGTGCACTGAAAGTGATGTAAATATTACTCCTACTACAATATTTACACATATTTTGTTGTTTACTAAATAAAGACAACTTAAGTTTTAAAAGTGTTAGTGTATTAAGTGAAAAAGTTGTGTACTTTAAGTGGAAATTAAGTTAAACATTCGTCGAGAATAGTTTCACTTCGATCGCAATCAAATCTGACCGCGGACATGCTAGTACTGTGTATTTCAGAAAGCGTTTCAGCAAGAAACTTTATGTTCTCATAATTCACGCTAGAGGTCAGTATTGAATTAAAACAAAGACTACATTCATCCTTAATTGCCGCTTTTTTTCAGAAACTTTCAATTTGTATTGGCTTGTATATAGTTATATGGAATTGGTTAGGGTTGAAGTACCGATGCTCTTCCCTTTGCATCCCTTCTCCGCCCTTTACGCATGATCGACCGGTAGAGCTTAGGGGTACATTTATAAGTAGGGTGCGGGTAGCCCTATACATACATTATACATACGCGTTTAGGAGTAAAATTATAGTAGACAGTTTTTAACTGATTCTATTTTACGAATATATATAACAAGGCCACATATCTAATGATGTTGTTTCATATTAAATCAAATAAGGTAGGTATACATATATTGTTTAACTAGATTAGATATAGGAACAATAATTCGATATAAAAAAATATAAAGTAAAGTTTGAATCTACATAAAATAAACATCTAGGTTTCAACATGTAATTAGTTACATATTTAAAAATATGCACTTAATTTTAATTTCAATATATGTATGTATATATACAATATACGTATGACTTTTATCTTTTATAAAAGTAAATATTGTTCACCAATCAATATAATCAATAAAAGTAATCATTAAAATACTTGCTAAAAAGAATGCTTAGTTAACTACTCTTTTTTTTTACAAAGTTTAAGTACTTGGTATCCAATTGTCAAATCCACATTACATTCTTAATTCAATTTCAACTCTATATTTGAGCAAATAAACGTTTAAACACTATCAGAAATGCAGCAATCAAATGCCACTCAACGAATAACGATTCGGTATTCAAATCAATCATAAAATAATGACCGTGGAGCAGTCAGTCGCGCAGATTGATGAAAACATTACAATTTTTATTGATAAAAAAAGACGAAGAATGAGTGAAGTGGCGCGTCTATGCAGATAGTTACCATATAGAGCAAGACGTAGCGAGCGACATCGGACATGTTTGTTTTCATACCGGTCCGAATTAACGTCGCGATTGGTTCAAAATCCATAACTGGCCTCTGGGAGCCAGGTGTCGTTCACACCGCGGCCTCGCGCGCCTCGTCTCGTTAATCACTCGTGTTCGCTATTGTTATAGCGCGTCGTACAGCCATCTTTGTCAAATTACAAGCGATTCATTTCAATAATTCGGTTGTGCTAACAAATGGAACAAAACGCAAATACGGTTTCCGATGCGTTGTGCGATAGAAACGAGTGCATTACTACATTCTCTTTTGTTTTATCGTTGACGCTACGCTGAATGGAAGCGTTACGACGGCGTTAACGATCAGTCTACCATTAAAATGATGGATGATGTCGTCTTTTGCAAAAACTGTGTAAAGTGTTTGTTTCAATAAATAATGTGAAGGGTGCTATTTGTTTTTATGTTTGACTGTTTATATGAAGAGAACTGCGTCGTAATTTGTCGTACACATTGCATAAATGAGTGGAATGGCGTTGTGGAGCGCGCGGGCCCGAGCATGCGCGCCAGTTACCTTCCGACCGCTGGGAACACACTGAGTGTGCTTCGTTTACGTGCATATCAAAATGGGAAGGTCTAGGTTCCCCGGTAAACCCCTTAAATTCCAGAACAGAAAACGTATCAGTGTCCTATCAGGTGCCGTGTACCATGAAACTACTCCGGAGAATCATTCCGCCAGTCGTAGCTCGGCCCCCAACGATTTTGCTGGGGAGAAAGAGGTAAAACGCATTTCAGAAGGCTGTTAGATAAAGAATGTTACATAAAAATACTGATGTTTTCGACAATGTTGTGTTTACGTAATGACTTTAAAGCACTACTGAAGCGCCAAGCGTATTGTAGAGCGTCTATACAACAGCGTATTTTGACATTCAACTTTCTGTTTAATATGTATTGTCAACAAAGACATTCATACTATAATGCACAAAGCAACATTATACATGGAAAAAACTTATTTTATAACATATTCATGCTGTATTTATGAAACATTTAATAACATAACCTAACTTTTGAGTATAAAAGTCTATTGTAGAGTCAGCAAAGAATTCAACAAAGTATGACATTTTAAGTATTGGTATTTCATATTGATATTTCTTTATGCATTCCATAGTTTATCTATAAAATACACATAAATACTTCATTAAAATGGTTTCACATTAACTGTTTAAGTAAATGACATGTAAACAAAGAAAATATGTTCATGGTAGGGCTATATCTTGTTTATAGGAAATATATAATGATATGACTTATATAATGATAATAATTAATATCATATTATATATAAATATAAATATAATAAAAATTTTCATAATAAAAAGTTGAATATTGTTTATATTTTAATATTTTTGCAGTATTTTAACTACCTACAGGTTTTGTCAAAACTAGTATTTTGTTTGTTATTCATTCATGCTGTATGAATATGCTATGTTCCAATAGGTATTAATTATACAAATGTATAATTTGTGTGTAATTTGAACTGTAATGTATTGTTGTGACTTACTATAAAATGAGTAGAAGAGTAATCTTATATTACTGGATTACTAGTAAATCTAAAATAATTGCTTTATCTCATCTTATCATGACCTAGAACACAAAATCACTATTACCTACCTAACTTTACCTAAGTTTGACTAAATTATATTGGGATTTGAAAAATTTGTAGGTCGAGTACCTACCTAGTTATTGTAGATATCTTCATTTATTCAGGTGTACCAACAGTGTAAGGGAATAAATGTTAGGCAGTTTCTAATCAAAGATAATGTGAATATTTACTTCTAAGTTTGAGTTAAATATAATTTAAATTTTCTGTGGTTATTCATTTTGACTTTTGTCTATGTCAATAAATTTTTAGCAACTTTGTTTTGTTTTTCTCTGATGTTTCATCAGAAAACCTTATCTAAAAAATGAGTTTAAAGTGTAGTAATTAGTATGGAAATGACAAAAATTTATTTTAACAGTTGCAAAATCTATGTGTATGTTAGGTCATCTTCTAATTTTTTTAGTTACATTCACTATTTATATTTCAGGAAGAAGAAAAGAAGGAAAATAATAGTGAGAATGACTCAAATGCAACCAGCGGAGATAAAACAACCAACGGCATAGACAAACACAACCCTGATAATCGAGATAAGGACACTGCTACATCCCCTGTCCGAACAAGGTCACAGAATAAAATGGAGCCAACAAAAAGTGATAAACCAAAGCCAGTGAAGAAGACTGTAACATTTGGTACTGTAGAGAGCTGTGAAGATATATTTTTGCCTCTGAAAAAGGTTCCAATAAAACATCATGCCCCTCTTGTCTCTATTATTAAAAAGAAATCATCGCTTAAGCAAACTGAATACTCCACATTTAATAGTATACTAAAGCCTGCTAAACTGACAGATTTAAGTTCTAAATCTTCATCAGAACATCAAGAGGGGTACTTGAGGAAGAACTTAAATCCTCTTTCAAAACCTACAAATAAGTTTTCACAGTTCAGTGAAACCCGTAGCACTTCTCCGCCGCCCAGAAATCATTCACCAATAGAAAAAGACAGTACAAATTCATCTAAATTTGTACTGCCTGTAAGGAGCAGTCACTCTTCAAGAGTAATTAAACCTAACAAAAGGTTTATTGACGGTGATGAACAAACTACCGTTCCAAGCACTTTAACCTCTGGCAAAGTTCTCAAGAAACCAAAACTTAAAAGGCTAGTCTTCAATAACTTACATGATGATGAAGATACACCAGAGGCTCCAGAAAAAGCAAATGATAATGAAAAATCAAAAGATAAACACACACCGGCTTCAAATTTGTTCAAAGACAAAACAATAAATACTTTTACTAATCTTAGTAATGCTGGCCCCAGAAAGGCTGTGCGAGATTTCTTTTCATATGAAGAAAGAGATAAAGAATATTCTCAGGATGAAAATTCTAATGTAGAAAGTCTAGAAAAGTTGAAATCTCCAGAACCAAATAAAGAAGAAAGATCAGGCCATGCCATGCGAAAGCTTATGGATATTTCAGATGCAAGTAGTTCAACTAGCAGTAGTGGATCTGAGTCTGAAGAGAGCTGGGAGAGTGAAAGTCTTGAAGGCAGTGGTGAGGAAGCAGAACGACAGGCACCTACAAGTCCTGAAAAGGATAAATCGTCAGCATCCCAGTTGCTCAGTGGAAAAGTTATCATAAGGGAGGCAAGGTTACAACTAACATCTCCAGCACCTTCTACTGCTGGGCTTGATGGACCTTTCTCGGCACTTACAACAGTTTCATGTAAGTTTTTAATTTTTTTTATCATGATCACCCTATTATCGGTTCTCTATGGAGCACGGGTCTCCTCTAAATATGAGAAGGGTTTGGCCATAGTCTACCACGCTGGCCATGTGCGGCTTTGCAGACTTCACGCCTTTGAAAACATTATGGAGAACTCTCAGGCATGGAGGTTTCCTCACGATGTTTTCCTTCACCGTTGAAGCAAGTGATATTTTAATTGCTTAAAAACACACATAACTCCGAAAAGTTAGAGGATTAGGAGGCGGATGTCCTAACCACAAGGCTATCACAGCTTATTTTTAATTAACCATTATTATAGTATGCATAGGTAATAATTGTAAAGAAGCAGGCGTTACTATGAAGTTCATGATATACAGTGAAAGTATTAGCTATATTCTATGAGGACATAAGCAATTTCTATATCATTTTTGCTAAAACACTAAAAACCAGATGATGTTCCCAAGTTGCACAAGAGTGTGGTAAACTGAGTCAGATCTTACAAAACATTGTGTCACTCACTTATTTACTAATTAATAGAATATCGTTATTAGAAACAAAAGCCAGTAATCAATCGGTTTTACTACCATTGATGTTATATTATAATAAATAAGCTAGTCTGATTACATTTTTATGTACATATAGACCCACATATTTTTCTGAGATACTTCAAAAATAAAAATTTCTCTGTACATGTTGTAACAGAGTTTTCTGCTTGTTATAATAATTTAAATTGATAATAGCAGATTAATCTTATGTTTATTTCATTGAAAAGATTTTATTTTTATTTTTTTTAATCGTGGGTAAATCCTCATGGATACCATCGCCACGGGGAGGCACAGAGGTTATGTCAGACTCCTACTGACTAAAACCCCCACGTGTTCCTACTCACCGCTGTATGGTGGAGTCACGGGAAAGCTTTCGCATACAACCGCGACTCCACCAGCGGATGACCGCCGCAGCAGACCCTCCTTGGGCAACGTGCCCAGTTTCGCCGGTTAGAGGTGTGCCGGAACAACAGCACAAGATTTATTAAGGCATTGGGTGCTGATATGTACATAAGTATGTTGTATATCCAAGCAACCAATAGTAACAGACACATTCAGTGGGTTAATAAAGTGTAGTTTTACTTATATTTACTTAAATATTTATTTAAATAAAAAATATTGTAATGACACTACCAGTATCACAATGAAACAATCAAATGAACCATTATATGTAGTGGGCCATTAGTAAAATCAATGTCAATGTTTCTTTTTTTTTTTTGGTGAAACTGCTTATTTTCTTGTTTTGTCTGTATCTCTAAATAAAACATTGTCGAGATAGGTTTTGTTATTAAATTGTAACAAATCTGTTAAAAATATTGTTTTTAAGTCCCTTATACCAGCTGTTTTTCTAGGATAAAATTGATGTAGATGTTTTGCCAAACATGTGTAACAAATAAATAAATAAACAAACACTTTCGCATTTTCATTATATGGGAATGATTGAGATAATAATTAAAACTTAAAAACCCTCCCAAAACCAAAAATTTTGTTTATATTTTAGCTAACAATCCACCTGCAACTGTCACATGCGGAGTCTGTGGTGCGGTACGCTTCTACAGATTTGTGCGACAGGCTCGAAAGTTTGGAATTTACTCGTGCGAGTCATGTCGTAAATTCATTTCCAAGTTGCTGAAGAAAGACAAAATGGTTCTGCGAACATCACCTGTAGTTACACATTGTGTAAGGGGTGAAGGTCAGTAGAATTAATTTTATATATATATATCTAATTTTTTACCTGTCATCATCATTATCATGATCAACCCATTGCCGTCTCACTACAGAGCACGGGTATCTTCTCAATATAAGAAAGAAGGGGTTGGCCATAGTCCACCACGTTGGCTATGTGTGGATTGGCAGACTTCACACGCCTTTGAGAACATGGAGAACTCTCAGGCGTGCTGGTTTCCTATCGATGTTTTCCTTCACCGTTGAAGCAAGTGATATTTTAATTGCTTAAAGAAGCACATCTAACTCTTTAAAATTAGAGGTGCGTGTCCGGGTTTCAAACCCCCGCCCTCTGATGCTGCAAATGAATAATTTCTTCTGTTCGAAATTATGATGTCTGGTGGTATTAGTGTACATTTTTTTTTACTACAGGTAATTGCCATGTTCCTCCAGTGGTTCGATCACAACAGTGGAAATTACTTAAGTGCACCAATAAATCCCGGTGTCCTGCATGTTGGCTGAAGTTATGTCTAAAAGCATTCCAAGTACCTCCACATATAAGAGCTACTTTAACAGCTATGTTGCCTCCTTACATGAGGAGCGGATCCAAAGCACCTGGACAATTAACGCAAGCTCATCCCTTGAGAATAGGGTCCAACAATACTACCACCACTCAGTCAACATTCAACACTTTGGGCACAGAAAGTGAAAGTAATATCTTTGCTATTAAACCAGCAAAGAAACCTTCTGAAGATATTGAAAAACCTGTGGTAAGACTTTTAAATAATTCATAACTAACATTATTAAAATGTATGATGCAATTTAATGATGTACTTATGTTTTTTTTTTTATGAACAGGAGAAGGATGCTAAACAGAGCAAGGAACAAGAAGCCCATGCAGAAAATGATGAAGATTTCAGTACCAATAGAAAGCGTCGGTTAACTAGGGTTAAAGTTCGCAAGAAAGATAAAGGTGAATCTAAACAGACGGAAGATCCAAAACGGCAGAAAATGGAACTCAAGGGCCCTCGAGTTAAACATGTCTGTCGAAGTGCTTCCATTGTATTGGGACAACCAATTGCTACATTCCCTACTTCAGAAGAGAAGGAAAAGAATGAAAAACTACTTCCATCAGATGATGATGGAATTTGTATGCCAGTTGCAGACAAAGATAGAGTAACCCCAGAACTGTCCAGTTGTGACTCTGAATTAGATACTGAGAACAAACCACAAGTTGTTCCAGAAGTTTCTACTAAGGACAGTGATCCCGAAGTTCAAATTGAGCCTAAGAAGAGAAAGGTAGAAGTTGTGGCTAAATCACTCAGCAAAGATTCCAGTGAAGATGAAACAATCATGGATCTTGTCCCAAGGAAGACTACATTGAAACCACTTACAAATATAACAAATGTACGTCTTGTTACTTGTATTACTTCCTACATTTGCTTTGGTCTCTCTTAGTGGAGGGGATTTTTATGCCTTTTTAAATAAATAACTCTTTTTTTTTTTTTAAAGGTTCGAGGCCGCGCTCAGAAGTGTGGCCAAAATCGCCCGGAATTGATATGTGTTGATTTTTGGGAAAGCTACGATCCTGATGAAGTGTGCAACTCTGGCTTTGGCGTCATAGGCACTATACCATTCACAATAGCTAAACTGTGTTTTTTGTGTGGAAGTGCCGGTAGTGAAAAGGTAATTCTGAAAATTACTATTTATCGTAATTATTTACGCTGAAATTTTTATTTTTCGTTATGGTTTATTCGGTATCTGGGGGATTAGCGTAACTTTTTTTCCTCCCGAATATTTTTCGTTAACTTCGTTTTGTGTTTGAGTATTATTATTAGCCTATTGAAATCTCACATTTTGGCACAGGCCTTCCATCTTGTAACAAAGCTGCTCCAATGTAGGCTGGCGGAGTTTAAGGTTAGTGATAGTAAATAAACAGAACAGATGGCTTAACTTGCTCCCCTGTTGCACGATGATGGAATATGAAACCGTCACCTTAATTTTTTCCTGATTTTTTAAACAGGAAACGCCTACGAAACCTTTTTACGGATTGAAATTATTAGTTTCTTACACTATAAATGAACTTTTCTATGAAAATTTTCAGATGCTAGTGTGCGGTAGTTGCTGCGAGTGGTATCACGTATGGTGCGCGGAGGAAGCGGGTGGAGGCGGTGCGTGGACGTGCGCTCGGTGCGTGTGGTGCGCATCGTGCGCCAGGCCTGCAGCTCGTCTGCGCTGTCGTTCGTGCGCGCGCCCGTACCACTCTGCGTGCTTATCCGTCGCGCCGCCCGATCATCGCAGCGACTGGCCGCAGGTAATTGCCGAATTTGCAGGCATCGGCTATTGTAACATATGTAGGAATAATATTTGTTTATATAAGTTCTCATGGGTCCTGTTGTTTTTTGAATACCTATTTTATGAATATAAAGTTATCAAAAAAACTTAAATTTTATTTGTTTAAAATATGTAAAAATGGACAGTGGAAATGCTCATTGTTAGAAGCAAAGCATTAGATTTGCTTTTTTCCTTCATTCTTTATACATACTACACAATCTGGGAAAATAAAGCTTTTATTTTCTAAATTGAATATTTGAAGCAAGAGTGACACGCTCTAGGCTTGATCGTGTCATAACATAAAATGAAACGCTAGACAATATATTGAATGAAAGTGTGAGGCAGACTTTACCAAACCGTTCAATGTTTTTTAATCATCGATTCTGTAAAAAATAGAACACACTTCATATGTTTATTTTTACCAACTTTCATTTGCATATTGGCCTTAAAACAGATTTTTTAAAACTGTAATACAATGCAGTGGCTTTACTTGGCGTATGTCATGGATTTGAATACCTCCTCAGATATTTTTTTCATATGAATTTTCATATTAATCTCTTTGAGTAATGCAAGGAGCTGATATGAAACACTTCCAAAAGGTATATTAAAGGGCGATGTGGTTCCTTAAAACATATGTTATTATTTTCAGATCTGCAGCTCATGCTTGAAGTGTAAGAGTTGCGATAGCAGCCGAGTTAACAAGTTCGTAGGAAGTTTGCCTTTTTGCAGACCCTGTTTTAAACTTCGTCAAAAGGGCAACTACTGCCCACTTTGCCAAGCTTGTTACAGAGACAATGATTTTGATAGCAAGGTATGTATAAGTTGCAGTGAATCTAAATATTATATAATCAGTAACCATATTGATTGTATGTTCTGTAAATATGTTTATTTCTTTATAGATGATGGAATGTGGTTGGTGCGCAAGATGGGTTCATGCAAGTTGTGAAGGTTTGTCTGGGGAGGGTTACCAACTCTTGTCTGCTTTGCCACCATCTATCGAGTATATTTGTTGCAAGTGTATGCCTAACGATCCTCCGTGGCGAAAAATGCTTACAGAGCATCTAAAGGGGAGACTTCTACATCTACTCAAATTACTCGCCAAAAATAAAAAGGCGTGTGCACTTTTGAAATTGACCCCCCACAAGAATACACCAGTGCCCAACAAACCATACAGACTCATGTCTCCTCAAGCAATAAGAAAACTACATTTTGACAGTAGTGATGAATCCTTGAAGAATACTACTGAAACTAAAGTTTACCGAAACACAGCCAGAGGACGCCGCAACAATGTTGCGCAAAATAAATTTGACGACCCTAATGCATTCCAAATATGGAACTGTTCATCATTGCTGACTGATGTGGAAATGGAAAAAGAAGAAATTCCACACACTTCGCATAAGGTTGTCAACCTGCAAGAGCCGTTAATGCAAAATAAAGAAATATGTTTCTCAACTGGTCTCTACAACAACAAGACTGAGTTCAATACACCTTGTGTAGAAGTTCATGAAAATTATACCCCCCAAAATAAGACAGAAAAGGCAACGACCATGCTACCAACTACCCTGCATGACGACAAGTATGAACCTATTTCTGATGATGAAGAACCACCAAAGAGTTTCCCACAAGCTCGGAGTGAACAAGATCTGAGCCCAGCTATTATAAGACAGTCGTGTATGTCTATTGAAGACACCACTCTAGAAGATATTACTAGAATACTGTCGCCATCATTGCTTGATATAAAGAAAAGAGTAAACAGTGATGAGTACATTTCTCTAAAGGACTTTAACCATGATATGAAAGATGTTATTGAGAGGACTGCAAGTATAGATCTCCGTTCGATTTATAAGGACTTATTTTCTGAGACATTTCCTTGGTTCGATTGTGAAAATAATTGTCTTCAGCCAAACTTAGAAGTTGAAGGTGAGCTGGAAGATTCAGATTCCGTTAAAGATGTGGAAATGGCCGATACTAAAGGCATTAAAACAACCACCCAAGTTGAGCGACCACTCGATC
Source organism: Lasiommata megera (assembly GCA_928268935.1). Classification (NCBI taxonomy): domain Eukaryota; kingdom Metazoa; phylum Arthropoda; class Insecta; order Lepidoptera; family Nymphalidae; genus Lasiommata; species Lasiommata megera. Next base: position 7,719,789 of record OV743328.1, read on the forward strand.
AGCTAGTACCTAAATTAGAATCGGAAGGGGAAAAAGAAGAGGAAGAGCTATTAGAATTTTATCCTGTTATTGATTCGCGAATATGTATTCTTTGCAAAACTACTGGCGACGGATCACCATCTATGGAAGGAAGGCTGCTCTATTGTGGACAAAATGATTGGATTCATGCCAACTGTGCATTATGGTCTGCCGAAGTATTTGAAGAAATCGACGGGTCCCTCCAAAATGTTCATTCTGCAATATCAAGAGGCAAAATGATTAAATGTGCAGAATGTGAAGTTAAAGGAGCAAGTGTCGGTTGCTGCGCAAAGAATTGCAGTGAGACATATCATTATGCTTGTGCGAGGAAAGCAAACTGTGCTTTTATGGATGACAAAAGAGTGTTCTGCCCTACTCATGGAAAGGACATTCCTAAAAAGAGCTTGCAAAAAGATGCAGACTTTGAATTAACAAGACCAGTTTATGTAGAGCTGGATAAAAAAAAGAAACGATATAGTGAAATAAACAAAGTGCAATTTCTAATGGGTTCTTTGACTGTTCATAGTCTTGGTAAAATAGTACCATCGGTTTCTGACTATGAAGAATATTTGATGCCTGTTGATTTTTCGTGCACTCGACTATTTTGGTCATGCAAGAAACCCAATAAAATTGTGAGGTACACTATAAAAACCAAACTTATTTTAGCAGAACCAATGCCTGGTTTCGATTTTGGCGTTAACATCACTGTCGATCATACAATGGATGTGCAAGTTGTTGATCGTGTTATCGCGGAAATTGGCGCTTGGCATGAGAGCTTAGAAGGTGGTTCTGGAAAAACAGTGCATATGCTGAAAAGCGAAAAATCACCGATGAAGTTTGGAAATACAGTTACTTTAGAAGATCTGGCAGTAAAAAAAGTAGTTGATTACTTATTAGATCATGTATGCAAGCAAGAGCAACAAGACGAAGAAGAACCTCAAAACACTGCTGATCTTCTGCCACCTGAAGTAAAAGACGCAATATTCGAAGACCTCAATCATGATCTTCTAGATGGCATCTCAATGCAAGATATTTTTCCTAAGTTAATGTCTTACGAGGATCTCATTGCAATGGATTTAAAGAGTGAATTTTATGGAGCCATAGCTCAATCTGATGATAAGTCAGACTCTCGGTCAAATGATTTTATAGATGAATTATTGAATGCTCGGTCAGAATCGGGTAATAAAGAATTGAAAAGAAGTAAGTCAGAGATGCTCTTACAAAACCATAACCTTAAAACGTTGACAACTGGGAGAGGACAGCAAAGGTCCACAAGTTTGACATGGAATAACAAATTTGATACAAGCCTGTTGACATCTACTATAAAGAGATGCAAAATGGGAAAATCCTCGACAGTTACTGGTAAACTCAGCCCAATTCAAAGAGTTACTGAAAGCACTTTGGAGTCAATAAAAGAGCTAGACAAAAGCACTTCAGATAAAAAAGGAAAGCCAGAAACGATTACTAGCAATGATAGCATTGAAGCGCCACACTCGTCCGGTTTAAATTATCGTACGACATCCCCTAAACAGAAAGAGGAACCTCCTACAGATGATAAAAATAATAAGTCAGATGGTTACTACATTGACGTGATTGATTTTTATACAAAGATTCAGTGTAGTCCTATTTCCCAACTGGATGGTGCTGCTGATTGGTCAGGCTCAGAAAGCACGTGTAGTTCCCGACCAGCCAGTCCGCAAGAAGATTTTACTCCTATTCAACAACTAGATGGCGCAGAAGATAATCATTTAGGTAATGATAACGCTGCCAAATGCCAAACAAACCAGTTTCTGTATAGAGCCAGTGGTTCAGAGAGTACATATACTGTAACTATTGCTGGAAACTCAATTAGTGGTCAGCCGGAGTTAGTGATGCGACCTTTAGATGACAATTCTGGCACATCTGGTCAGATGGAACAGCTAGTAAGATGTGATAGATGTCAGTGCACCTATCGAAATAAAGAATCTTATGACAGACATATTCCATCATGTGATATGATGTCGACAAGTGAAAGTGAAAGTGAAAATCCGAAATCACCTGAAAACAGAACATTGACCACACTACAAAATGCTTTTCAAGGAGCTTTTGCTCAACCAATGATTATACATGCGGGGGTTGTAAGTGGAACTGAAAACACAGTTAAAGCAGACAGTATTTCTGCAAGAAGGACATCTATTAATACAAGACAAATCACGATCAATGGTACAATAGTAGAAACACCCTCACCAGGTCCAACAAATGAGATGACTATGACTATTACAGAGCAAATGAAATCGGGCACTGTAATATTTGATCAGAGTAAAACTAATGTGCAAGTATCTGCCAATCAACAAGTATTATCATCACCGCAGATAGTCGTAACACCACAAATGCTACTTCCTCCGAAAACAAGTTCAGCTGGTGGGCAAAAGATAATGACTCCGCAGCTAATTACGCAACAGGGCATTATTCCATACAATATTTGCTTAAAGGCAGGTACCGGTAATGCAAACATACAGCAAATCCAAGGAAGCGATATGGCGCAACTGTTGTCCGGATCGGGAGGAATTCAAGTCTTATCATCAAATAACCAAGTACTCACTATACCTTCTAATCAAGCTGGAAATCTTACACCAATGCTCCAAAGTAAAAATCAAGTAACGAACTTTCCTAATATGGCAAGCGCATCATCTATTACTTTACCAGTTAATTCTATCCAAGGAATGCCTAACGCTTCGATAATACAAAATATTCAACCTATGATTAGACCGCAACTTCAAGGAAATCCCACTATTGTTATGCCGGCTATGACCGCTCAAAGGCTAACTTCGCCAAATACACAAACTAAACAGCAATTAATCCTTCCAAATACGCCTCAAAAGTCGCCTAAAAAGCAACCGGCACCGGTTCAACCCAAACCAATTTTCCAAGCAGCTAATCGAGGCAGAGGAAGGCCGATTCCGAAACCACCAACAAAAATAAGGCAAACAAAGTTGGAGAAGACATTTACTACTATCAATCAGTCGCCTCTGGGACACGGAAACACTGTTATTCAGTTACAAACAAACAATCAAACAGGACAGCCATCAATTATTGTCCAACCAGTCACAAACCAAAACATTATGTCAGCTTATGTAGAAGCGTTATCTCAGCAACAGAATCAAAATATGCAATATATCGCAACAATTGCACCGCAAGGTGATTTTAAAACTGGCCCAACACAGTTTATATCACAGAGTGGACTTATGCCTCAAACATTCCAAATACAACAAACTGAATCTGGCGGATTAGTTGCTGTGCCTAGTGGAGGTATACCTGTGTTGTTGCCTCAGGGAAACGTTGGAATATTACCGCAAGCTCTACAACAAGGAGCTACAATACTTCCTCAAGGAGCTATTCAAACGCAAGGCATATTATCTCAGGGTCCCAACGGACCGACAATCCTTCCGCAAGCCATACATACTCAAAATGGTACTACTATAATACCTCAAGGTACTATTCAAGGTCTGACACCTGGTAATATAACATCTCAAACCTTACAAACGGGAACTGTTGTACCTCAAAGTGGTATCGGAAATGGACAAACAACTATAATTCCAAACGCATTATCGTCGCAAGGCAACACAATAATAACTCCTGCGCCTGGCACGACAATTCTACCTCAAGGAACTATATTACCACAGTTCTGCAATGATCAGGTCATTTTAGGATCGGCACCAACTCTGGAAATGGTTACTGATCCTTCTGGGTGCATGTATTTGACAACTACGCAACCAGTATATTACGGTTTGGAAACGATTGTACAGAATACTGTTATGTCATCACAACAATTTGTTTCTACTGCAATGCAAGGCGTTCTTGCACAGAACAGCAGTTTTTCAGCAACTACCACCCAAGTGTTCCAAGCTAGTAAAATAGAACCCATAGTCGAAGTTCCCACTGGCTACGTAGTGGTTAACAGTGTGGGTGATACAGTAGTATCGCAGGCAACTTCGTCAACTCCAAATGTTGTCACAGCACAATCAGTTTTGTCATCGCCACCTGCTCTGAAAAATGTTAAAACTTCAGTACCAAATTTGACTTTGCAACCTCTACCTGATAAACAATCTAATAATCGACATACTCCAAAAGTTATTCAAATGAGTGCAGCTCCATTAACAATCGGATCTCAACAAGGGCATGTATACAATGGAAAACAACACTTGAATCCAATTACATCTCAGATACACAGTATGACTTTATCAAATACAACACAAAGTTTACAGAGAGTGAACATTTCAAAACCTAATATTGTTTCTATGTCACCAAATGTGACTCTTGTTTCATCTATAGGGCAACCTTTAATGGCAATTTCCCAATCTATTCCTAATACTGCGTCATTTTGTATGCAGTCAATACCACTTTCACAACCTATTGTTTCAAGTTCAATCGCACCTTCTACAAGTAAAAATAACACAATGAAAATTGAAAACTCACATGTGATTGAAATAAGTGGTAATTTACATGAGAACTCGAACTGCTCTAGTTTACCTACGATAAGTGTTGCACAGAGTGTTAAGTCGCCAACTCCATGGAGAAATAATACGCAGTCGGAAAATAAAACTGACCATCATAATATCGGCACTAAGGCGAATTCTGCATTAAACTCTTCAATGGGTATTCAAAATAACATGCTTACTGGGAGACAAATAGCACACAATGAACTTGGAAAAGAAAATCAGAACTGCTTGTTATCAATGAATAATACTGGAAATTCAATGAATACTATCCATCAATACGAATCAAATATTAATGCTAGCCACCATTCTTCTTCACATACTTCCAATAATGTGATACAAATTACAGCAGGAAATATTTATCCTCCTGCACCAAATATGAATAGTAATTTCGATGCCGATACAACATTAAAATTGAGTAAGATAAATGCGCTTTCAAAAGCTGAAGGGGGTCACTTAAACTTTTCACAAGAAATTATGGCGTCACATTCTCAACATCATATACAAAACGATAAGTTTCAGAATATTGGTCCCAATGACGGTAAACACAATGAAAATTTGCAAAATCAAATAAATATACACAAGTTGAGCAGTTGCCAAGTTCAGGGAAATATGAACAATTCTCCATCAATAAGTATAATTCCATCTAACATGATAAGACCGCAGATGCAAAGCAACCAAAATTCGATGACGGTGTCTAATAACCAAAACCAAATGTGTTCTGTTTCAAACAGTTCTTCTCATGGACAAGTACAATTGATGAATTCTGTGAACACCTCTATGCAAAATGATAATAATATGTCATGTCAGGAGATAACAAATAATCGAGGAAATATGTCTGTCTCAAGCAACAACAATCAGCAACATGATATGACTAATACTGCTCTAGGTACGTCTAATTTGTCACATAATAATATGCAAATGATATCACATGATAATGGACAACATACTTCTTCAAACCAAATCCATATAATGAACGGGCAGATTCAACATAACCGCCACATTGATAATAGCGGAATGCAACAGTTGAATCAAGGACCTACTAGATCTTACCATGATAATCATATTAATGGCCAACCAGGCCATAATCAGAGCAATATGCTTTCTAATAGAAGTACGCCAGACAACAACAATGTCATGGGGCAGAATGTTAATATGCATAATATAGTAAATAATCATAACATGAATCGTGGTGACCTTGGTGAATTAAACCACATGCATATGAATCAGTCTTTATCGAATATGAACAATATGCAAAATAATAGAATGATGATGGAAAACATGCAGTCTCATAGTGTAAACAATTCTAATCATCAAATCCATTCAAATAATAGATCTATGGAGTCATTGCATAATCAGCAAATGCATTCGATGCAGCAAATAAATCACCATATGACTGGAAATAACAGTCGTTCCCAAATGGATAACAACATGCATATGAATCAACAAATGGCCATGCAACAACAGAATAGACAAATGGATAATGTTATACACCATCACCAACATCAAATGTCTAACATGATGCAATTACAAAACTCTCGGCCGCATATGGACAATACTTTAATGGGTTTGCATCAACATGTTTCAAACCAAATGCATAACAGACAACAAATGGACAATAACTTGCACATGCATCATAATATGTCGGCAAACAATGTCAATATGGGCCTCGGAAATCAATTAGATAATTCGGCTGTCATGCCTAATATGCATAGTAACAGACACGACAACAGTTCAATGGCTATGCAAAATATCAATAACATGAACCAATTGCAAAATAACAGAAATTCGATGGAACATAACAATCTTATGCAACATCAGCTTAACAATATGAATTCAATGAATATGCATAATAATCTTAATAATGTTATGCAAATGTCTAATGCTAATCATCAATCATTGAATAACTCGTTAATGCATATGCCTAATATTCCTGATATTAAAAATGAACTACAGAATTCATGCAGTGGCAGTTGTTCCAGTACTAGCTCACAATTTAGTAATAATCAGACCTCTTTTGAAATGTGCTCAAACATGAATACGACTAATAATATGAATATAAATAATAATGGAAACATTATGCATGGTATGAACGTAAACAATTCCAATATGTCTAACAACATGATGATGAATAATGTTAATACCAGCTCTATTTACGGCTCAAATAATCAAAACTCTCTCAATGGTCATGATCTTTTGATGAGTTGTAATAACTCTACGGAAGTAACTAATCTTATGTCAAATTCTAATCATATGATGATGAATAATTCACAGACTCATAGTACTAATAACCAAAACCAAATGTTGCCGGGCCAAGTTGCGAATAATTCGCAACTTAATATGAGCAGCTGTAGTATGAATGGAAACAACTTGACCCAAACGCAAATAACGAATATGGAAAGCCAGATAAATAGGAATAACATGGCAGTTAATGAACAACCTAAATTTGTGCAAGAACCAGTGAGAGGAAAAAATATTATGGGGCCGCCATCTAATCCTAATATGCCGGTCAGCGATTGTGCTAAGATTAATGCAGTCGGAAGTAACGATAAACAAAACCATACAGTATCAAGCAATAACCAGATGGGTTTTATGCAGATGAATGCACAAAATAACAACAGAGTTATTAATCTTCCCGAGAGAAATAGACTCAATAATACAAATCATGAGAATAATATGAGTCAACATGTACCACAACAGCATAATATACGTGTAGTAACAAACAATGCCAATAATAATGTTGCGGGAATCTCTAATGAGCCTTTAGCATATCAGCAAAAAAGTGAAAGTAGTACTATGATCAATGTTCCTTTCCAAGCAATACCGAATAGCGCGCCAATGAATATTAACGTAAATTCAAGCAATAATACGGTTAACATAACTGTACAAAATAATTTGGTAGACCCAAAAATTGCTACTAAGGCTGCAGCAGATTTAAATTTTCCAATTCAAGCTAACAGTAATTTAGTACAAAATCAAAGTAATAGTAATAACATGATTTGCATACCTGTTAACAACAACAGCACAATTAATTTACCAACACAGAACAGTTCTAGTATAACTCTGCCAAAGGCTCCCCCTACTCAACAATCTGGCATACCGACAAATGTTGTAAATCCTATGACAATGCGACCAATGAATAGAGTTCTGCCATTACACAGAGATGGCCAGAGTAAAACTACAAAAACTTCTGGTACTAAGGCCCCTACAGTACCCAAGCAGCCAAGGCCTGTGAGTAACGATATGCCAGATTTAAATATTAAAGATGAGAGTATTGACAGTGACCTCGAAAAGGCAATTGAAGAATCGAAAAGAATGCAAGTAATAGAAAAAGCTAAAAGAGAAAAAGAAGAAAGGGATGCGGCTCGAGCTATACAATTATCCAATGAAATGCCACCAGCAAACACAAGTTCAGCATCGTCTGCGGTTTCCGTTGCGCGCCTTGAAACTATTGAAACTATTCCCAAAATGACGTCATTGCCTAGTTTAGATGTAATAGAACCTGAACCACCAAAAGTATTAACAGTGAAAGACACTAACAAATCACTCTCGTCAAAAATGCCAAATCCATCGACTAAAGTTTTGAAGCGACCATTATTAGATAAAAAATCTGACACGGAGACAGTAGTCACAAAGAAACAAAGTAAGGCTACGAAGGGCCAAGAAAACAAACTAGCGCAACCTAAACAGGCACCTGATCCACCTAAAGATGATGGGCCAAAGCTCATATATGAGGTGTCCTCGGAGGATGGCTTCAATTATTCTTCATCATCTTTGACAGATCTGTGGACAAAAGTTATAGAAGCTGTGCAAAACGCCAGGAAACATTCTGGGCTCCCATTAATTCAATATAACTTGCCATCTTCTCTATCTGGAGCTCATTTACTTGGCTTAAATAATAACGCCTTAAGATATCTCATTGAACAATTACCTGGGGTAAGTTATTTGTTTTTAAATAATTGAATATTTTTTATTGGAATATTTTTTATTATAATTTTGCTATCTTTATAGGCAAATCGATGCACGAAGTACAAGATACGTCAAGGTCGTCCATTGAATAGCTGGGACAACGATTTAGATTTAAGCGAAGGTTTTAAAGAGAGTCCTTGGGGAAGCGCACGTACAGGCCCTGTGTCAAGAAAACAAAATCATGACATGTTTAGCTGGATGGCATCTCCTTTCAGAGAAGAACCTCCGCCATTTGGTGGACAGGAGGGAGAGAGTTCGATTTCAAGGTGTGTAACGCTCTAGCTATTTGCTATTGCTATTTGCTATTACGCGCTATTTGCTTATCTTCTAGTTCGCCCACAGTTTCTTTTATAAAAATAATTTCTCTGTTACAGACGCTTGGCGACTTTGCCCCCGGCAATGAGATTTAGGCAACTAAAAGAGACCTCGAAAGCATCTGTTGGTGTTTACCGATCGCATATTCATGGTCGAGGATTATTCTGTAAACGAGATATTGAAGAAGGTATTGTTATTATTAGACTAGTAAGAATCATCGATTTATTCTGTATGGATTGTTCCAAAAAATTTTAATTTTTTTTATAATTTACAGGTGACATGGTAATCGAGTACGCCGGCGAAGTGATACGCGCAGTGCTGGCCGATCAGCGCGAGAAGAAATACGAAGCGATGAGTGGTCGGCGCGGTGTTGGAGGTTGCTACATGTTCCGTATCGATGACAACCTCGTCGTTGACGCCACTCTCAAAGGCAACGCTGCGAGATTCATAAACCATTCGTGTGATGTGAGTATTATAATTTAATTCTCAATTAATATATCGTGTATCTGACGTTACGGAATTATTTACATGAAAACCATGCCAGCTACTTTATCATGCTCCAGTATTTTTCTTCAATTGTCACGCGCTCTATTCTCAAATTTTTTATGCCGTTTTCTAATGTTTCTCTAACTCTATTTCAGCCGAATTGCTACTCGCGCGTAGTTGACATCCACGGCCACAAGCACATCCTGATTTTCGCTCTTCGACGGATAACCGTCGGTGAAGAGCTCACTTATGACTACAAGTTCCCTTTCGAGGAAGTCAAAATACCGTGCACGTGTGGTGCCAAAAAGTGTCGCAAGTACCTCAACTAAAACACCGTATGAGATTGAGTGAATCGATTGTGTCAATTATACTGGGCTTGAGAACGAAGTGCGGTGTACCAAATGAAAATATTACTAAAGTGACGTATTCTTGTTTAAAATTACCGTTATTGCAGTGTCTGTAGGCCGCGTCTAGACTGACGGACGCGTAGTGCCTATAATCTTGCGGATTGTATTAATGGTAAGTGGTGATAGTGCGAGCATCATTTAGTACTCCAAAAGTACATACGGCATGTGACTGTCGATCTGGACGCGGCCTACAAAGCAACACTACAATATATCGGATTTATTACTAAATAGTATAATAATCGATAAGTACATTACTGATTTAGACGTATTTTTTAGAAGAACTAAGCGTTGATGAAATTATTAGGAGTGAATGACTGTCATCTTATTATGCCACTCAAGAGTTTTGGAACGTTATGGTGCGGAATGAAATACTGGGTTGAGCACAATTTTTTTATATGTACATAATTAAGACAATAAGTCCAAACCACATATCGCGTTTTTCCCACCTCTTATCTTGACATATTTGCCTCTAGAGCCAATGGTCACGGAAGTTTTCTTGAATCTTGTTATGATCTCTTTATGAATCTACCCAGTGTTTAGAATTGTTGGATTGTAAGGTGTGTTTATTTATCAATTTCCAAATACTATTAAAGAAAAATCATCACAAAACAAAATATTACAATTTTGAAATTACATATTTTAATGTTAAACTAGGATTGATGTGGTTCTAAGTTGGAGTTAGTTGTGGAAAGTTTGCAGGTTGTTTGGAAATTTTTAAGTGAAGAGACCATATTAAATTGGTTTTAATATTAATATACCTACTTCTTATTTTGTGATAAGTTTTTATACATTGTGTACATATTTTTTAAGTTGTATCGTTTTAAGTTAGGTCGGTCAGATGTTCTCGAGCGGCTTAAAGGTGTGTCCACACTGGTGTACTTTAGCGCCTGGCAAAGTTTTAAGTGTTATTTTACATCATCATCATTCTAGGATGATATGACAGATTAAGAATCGAGTTAAGGATGATAGCAAGCCAGTGCGGATACACGTTCGTGTATGACCTTCGTCAGCACTTATTGATGTGATATGCGTTAACCCGAGGCGGGGAAGTGAATGGTTAGTGCATAGTATATTTGTTCCTCATTTGTTCTTATTTCTTCTCTTGTGATCAGTTAAGTCTCGACTAACATAGTTGCGTACATGTACATAAATGGAAATTAGTTATTAATTAACATAAACACATTCGAATGAAGGGTAGCAAAGTTGCGAGTACAATGTTACTTTTTTTTTTGTAATTTTAATAAGTATTGTATAGCTAATTTGTAAATAAGAGAAATTATCTGTCATAATAATGAGTTTAAGCGACAAATTGTTTTATCGTAGTCATAGAGGTAGGGTGTACTTTATAGGAACATTACATACATTGTATTGTGTATATAATAAGTTATTTGGTGTGCGGGTTGGCTCGGAAAAGGTTGTTTTTGATGGACATTTTACAATGTGATGTTAACACACTCCCAGCCAATAAAAGTTTAACACGAAAATGCACATTTTTAGCTTTAATATTTGTTTCAACACAGCTTGATTTTTAACTAAAACATTAATTTATATTAAAAAGTACCAATTTTTTTCCTATTAATATGGTTTTTCGTGTGATTTTATTTTTATATGTGTAGAGAAATAGAGTTTTAAACATCACAGTGTCATCACAGTTTTATAAGTACCAGTGTATTTTAAATTTTCACAATTCTAGTTATAATGTTATATCTAGATGCAGAACCGAATGCAAAACTCTAGTTTAGGACAGAACCGTTACTGCATCTATTAAGCAGTATTAACCATAGCCTATAGGTGAACCAATAAAACCGAATAAATGTTAGTTTTAGTAATAAAAAAAACATCATGTACAGCCGGACCTGCATTGATTATTTATTTACTGAACACTATGAAAAGGGTTGCCATCTCAGAATAAGTGAACCAGGGCCTCTGATTTTAATCTGATAAACGGAGTACAATTTTACAACAGTAGTTATGTCCATTTTGTAGTTTATTTAAAATACTTAAACTGTAAAACACATAGATAGTTAGATGGCAACACTCATAATAAGCAATGTTACTTTTCCACATTATTTCTTGTGATATATTAATATATCTTATATCTTAGCAATTTATTTACTTATTTTGTTGGGATATATTGGATATACCTTTTATAGAGTTTACACGTAAAATGCGGCTTATTTTTTAAAAATCTTAGCAATTTTTATATGGCTTTTTCCATTCTGTCAAATTTCCGTCTGATCTAGCTTTACCACAATAAATAAAAAAGTAGTGGTACTGTATCTTTAGCCATGTTTTAGGTTCACCAAAAAGTTGGATTTGACATTGTTTCACCTTGTTATTTTTTATGCACTCTATATTTGAAACAGTTAACTTGTGGACTAGTCTTTAGGAATTAAATTTTTTTATATAGCCATACAATCAAGTATATTTTCATTAGTTAATTGTAATTACATGTTACAAACAATTTGATCAGTAAACATAGTAGAAGTTGTACATCGAGTAACGATAATAAATAACAAAGTACAGGTAATTTTAATCAATATGAATTATTATTAACATCTATTTTTAATGTAAGTTTTTTATTCAAATAATGTTAATATGAATTTAATTTTTTCCTCTTTGTACGTTCCGTATTTATTTATGAAGCTGCGTTTCTGTGCCGTGCTGGCAAGATAGCGATTTGAATGTTAACTGTATATTACTTTATTCAACATTTGTCAATGATCTTCTATGTTTTGGCTAATATATTTTATATAAAGGTCTCCCAAAATACGCTTACAGGTGCTGGTTGCCCTAAATATCCTCTCGCAGTAGTTAAAATACTTCCAAACTTCGAGAACACTTGCGCTTTTTAAACAGGTTATTTTATGAACGCATATGTCCATGGACATTTAGCCCACACATATGATAGCATACACATATAAACCCATCAATACCACGTGGCATGCGTTACATACGTTATATGTTTTGGGAAATTAATTATAAAAAAATATTAATTTAAATGTAATGTTAAGAATTTCCGGATTGTAGGAAATTTAGGAAATTCAATTTGTCTGAACTATTTATCCATTATGACGTCATTTTTACATATTACGTCACAATTAATAGACAATAGAAGTATCATGGGCACATATAAATTAGTTGGCACCCTGTGGCTAATGGTTCGAAGTGGTATAATTGGTTTCATACGTCATCCGGATGTGGGCCCAATCCACGGATTCAACGTCGCCTAAGCCGAGCTTCGGCCTCACAGGAGGCGCCCTCAGTTTCTGCGAACCTAGCTTAAAATATCTTATGGCAGAGCTTCTTCCCGAAGTACGACAAATTACACGGGTACGGTGTCGCAACTGTTATATAGTTTTTGCAGTAATTAAACACAATCCGACGGCCATTCATATCGCAATCTTGATCACAACGGCACTTAAACGATGCTTGAATTTTTTTTTATCTCTTGACCCTGACAGTGCTGTTAATTTTGGATTTGATTTATCTTTCCAATAAATTTTTGAGTTGTGTAAAATGTGAAGAAATCATGCTTTAAAATTAAGCGCATGTGCATTTTATTATTAGTCCTACAATTAATATAATTTTTATAATTAAAAAAAAAAAAGACCAAATCACTAAGTGATGAATGAATCGATTTCTTTTAATAATTAAATTAGTGAAACAAAATGTCTCCTCTTGATATTATTTTGTGTTAAAAATAATGCTTTTATTTTTATTGTACACATGCCATTTTGCCTAATGTTATTATAAATTATATTATATTGCTTTAAAAGCACCAATTTTACAATGCATAGTTCTATGACCTGTCTATACATTTTATTACTTTATTTATTTCTATCATTATTTTGTATTGTGGTAAATTTTACCAAAAATAAAAATACTAAAATGTGCTTTATGTTTTTGTTTTATTTACCATTTCCTTAAACTTGTTTAAATAATTAACCCGAACATATATGTAATATTGAATAACTGAACAAATAATGAAATGATAATACTATAGTTGTAATGCGAGTGCCCATATATTAACTATGCAGTACATATATTTATTTTCCCAACGCACCGTGCACGTGCCATCCGTCGAAATGTCCCAAAAATATGCGGCCGCTGTGTGCAAACCCGTGCCGTTTTTCTGGGTCACCGTCATCCTCACTAAACAAATAATGTGTATGAATACACTTTAAAAGTTACTTTTTCTACCTAACCAGTCACTATTTTTCTTTCACAACACAGAAGGTATAAATCTACGCTGAATAAATTTAATTATTTAATTAATTAGTAAAAAAAACGAATGTTTTAAAAACTATCCCGCGGTTTAGGTAACGGGAAAAGTGGAAGTTGAATAAAACTAGAAACCATCACGTTGACCTCGTTGCTATATAAATATTAAACATAAATCTAGAAACAGATAAATAAAATAGATAGATAAATTTCAAATCTTTAACCGTAAAATCGTACGGAAATTTCATACACGATGATGAATTTCGACGATTTAACAAATTCCCATGAATAATGGGAATGTGTATAGCGAAAAAATCTTTTTCGTTTGTACCTATGGCATGCGGCTCATATTGTGCTAAATAACATTACTCAATTACGATTTTATATCTATAGTACTGTACTCTCAAGGAGCTACTCTGGATTTCTTAAATAATGCTAGCCGCATTACTACCAGTAAAAAACTGAAATCGGACAAGATTTTGAATAGGCTTGCTTACATTCTATTAACTTATAGAACCTACCCTAGGTAAATTCATTATTTCGATATTTAATTTAGCATACTTGTCTTATTTTGTAGTACGTGAAAAGAAATTGTTATGTATTCTTACTGATATATTTAAATGGCTTGTTTAGCTTATTAAGCCTCGACAGGGTTTTTTCTGTTATAACAGATATCCATTGTGGTGTTCGTGAGTGACTATAAACGTTTCCTCCAAGACAAAACTCAATATTGTCCCTTACTATGTTTTGAACTTCTTCTACGTTGAAAGTCAGATCCTAGAAAACAATAATATTTAAAACATATCATCCTTTAACGGTTTTGGCGCTGCAACCGAACGGTGCAATGAGTGTTGTTATCTGGGTGCAATGTGCGATGGCTCATAAAGTTACCTACTTGAAAAGACGCGAATTTTATTTTCGCAATGCAATGAAATATAAATGTTTCAGCTGTTGTACTTGTTGCTTGTTAGACATGCGTGAGTTTAAAACCCTCTTATTAAAGAGTTATTAAATGTATATAGTTACTACCATCATGTCACAAATAAAAGTAAGGGAAAAATATGCGCCTACATAGATTCCATAAAAGCCTGTACTAGTTTAATATTAAAAATCCCTGTCATAATTAAGGATGTTTATGTACTGCCCCAGATTAATATGCGAAAACAGACATATTTTTTTTTTATTCACCACAAGTTAGCCCTTGACTGCATCTCACCTGATGGCAAGTGATGATGCGGTCTAAGATGGTAGCGGGCTAAACTGTCAGGGGTATGTTAAACTCATACTCCTAATTGGTTTCTACACAACATCGTGCCGGAACGCTAAATCGCTTGGTGACACGTCTTTGTCGGTAGGGTGGTAACTAGCCACGGCCGAAGCCTCTCACCAGACAAATGATATAAAAATATGAATTGATAATTAGTTATTAGTAATTTTAAACCTCTTCGTCTTCTTCTTGTGCCATTATTAAACTATTCTTTTTATGATAGAATAAGGTGAATCTTAGTTAGGTTTTTATTTGTTATTTCGATACGAGCTTATCGAGAGTGTAAATTAATACTTTTATAAATGTATTTTGACATGAGATTGATTGATACTTTTTGAAAGAGAACATAAATTTGAAAATCTAAACGATATTTCATTTTGTTTTGAAATGCATAGTGTTATCAATTTTTAATAATATAAGATTTCTTGTTGTGCTAACTTATATAATTAAATAATTTATCACAAGAAATATTTAAAATTTTTTTTAGAGCTTTATTAAATATTCTAAATTTCTTAATCATCACAATACACAAGGCACAGATCCGAACGTTTTCGTACTTTCACATAAATTTACTGGTCTGTGATTACTTTGAAGTTTGTAAAGCTTTACGTTGTCTGTGTTTGTGCCTGAGGTTGTTCGAGGTTTGGTCAACTCAGCATATCTTATTTTGTAACAAATTCGTAATGTTTTTGTTAAATTTCCACATGTTTTGTACAGAAAAACTGCTGCAGACAGACTAAATACAATATAGAATGGTGTCGTAAACATAAAGTGTTCATTGAGTTAGTTCATTAGCTTAAAATTAATGGAGCTAAAGGTCTGGGTCGAGGGAATACAAAGGATTGTTTGTGGAGTGACGGAGACCACGACTTGTCAGGTCAGCAGATTATTTTCTCATCGCTAATTATTATGAAAGTGCATAGCTTTCTAATCTCGTTCCCCAAAGGTATAAATATATGTGAGGATATTCAAAGCAAAATAAACAAAATCTTAAATGACGTTTTGTTTCTTGGTTCTGTTATCTTTTTTGTTTAGTCCTAGAATAGAAGATATATATTTAGACTCAGAAGAATTCTTCTGAGACTTTAAAATGCTATAAATAGTATATCATCTGTAGATTATATACATAATTTAAATTATAGATGCAATATAATAAGATACTTTAATTTTAATTTAGGATGTAGTGTTTGCTTTGGCTCATGCCACTGGCAAGGTGGGAAGATTCACTTTGATTGAGAGATGGAGAAATAATGAACGACTTTTAGCTCCTCAGGAATATCCACTGAAAGTAAGCATCTCTTATCTTCTTTTTATGCATTAATCACACATATTACAAATTTTTAAAATTTTATTTTAACAGATTGATAAAACTTAATTTTTATGTTGTCAGTGTTTGGGTTGGTTGTTGTGAAATTTGTGACGACGTGACGTTGTACTAGTTGTTGACTGAATTAAGAATAATAGAAAGCATAGTTATGTTTTGTCTGCTATTTGAAAACAATCAACCTGGTGTTAATAATTTTTTTAACACAAGTGTATGTTAATTAATGGAGTATATATAATTTACAATTTCATCATCATCATGATCAACCCATTACCGGCTCACTACAGAGCACCTGTCTCCTCTCAATATGAGAAGGGTTTGGCCATAGTCCACCACGCTGGCCATGTGCGGATTGGCAGACTTCACACGCCTTTGAGAACATTATGGAGAACTCTCAGGCGTGCAGGTTTCCTCACAATGTTTTCCTTCACCGTTGAAGCAAGAGATTTACAGTTTACTTCTACCAAAACAATACATTTTACCAAATCTTATTCCAATATTTTGCTTGCTTATACACTTGCTTACTGCATAACTAGTTATACTCTATAGATATACTAAAAAAAAGAAAGGAACCCTTGTTTCCTTCTCATGTGCACAGATGTATGTATTATTATAGATCCTGATGAAATGGGGTGAATACTCAAATGATATTCAGTTTATATTAAGAAGATCTGACAATGGAAGCAATAACCAAAAACTAGTACAGCCAACTAATAACTCTAGATCACCTATTGGAAATGGGTATGTAAATAATTTATTGTATTATATTGAAAATTGTTCATTTTGTAATTATTTAAATTTTACATTTCAATGTATGACAACTGAAAAATAACAAACTTTAAAATATCAATCATCATCATCATCAGCCAACATTAATCCACTGCTGGACATAGGCCTCTTTGAAGTAGCACCAACTCATCCTGTCTCCAGCTTTTCGCGTCCAGTTGATGCCTGCCACTTTTCGGAGGTCATCACTCCACCTAGCCGGAGGACGGCCCACACACCATTTGCCGAGACGTGGTCTCCACTCGAGGACCTTCCGAAAAATATCAATATTCCAGTTAAATTGACCTGATGCAAAGACTCCTTCTGTAGGCTTTAGACAAAATATAAAATCAAGTAATTCTAATGCAGACATATGTTTGTACAATTATTACATATGGTTGACTCACCACTACACAAATTTAATGGGAAGTAGATTATACCTTGAGATAAATATAGTTGTTTTTGAGAGTAAGCCACTATATATATGATAAAGTCTAGGATCATTATTATAACTAGCATTTCATGTAGGCTTTTAAAACACAACTTTTGTCAGCAGGAGTCATAACACAGCCAGCCCGAACATATCAGACAAACAAAGCTCACCAAACAGGAATAACACAACCCCTACACATAACAATGTAAATAACACATCCCCTGGGAACCCTGTTGGTGTGGTGAAGGGGGTGCAACAGGCCAAATCCCCCGAATCTAATAGCCCTGTACTTAAAGATGTTCCGCCTTATAGGTAAGCATCAATCAGTCAATTTTAATTATATTGTTTTTTATATTTAATCAATCCTTTGTGTGTTACAAAATCCTCGCCTATGGCTTGGGAAACAATGTTTAATTAAATGAATAATATCATAACATTGAGCTTATAGAATAGTTTACTTATAAGCAATGTAGTAGATTATTGGATAACTGTGAAAAAATGTAGTTGTGTTGCATTAAGTTTGTCTCAAAATATGCAGCTAAAATATTAAATTAAAGTGCCTTCTTATTAATAATTCAATCTAGTATCATATTTGTATCCTATAGTAACAATATTACATTCAAATAATTAACATTTAGCAGTAAATGTCTTATAGGAGATGCAGAATTAATTAATCTTAATTATAATGATTGCATTTAAATTTTTACTAACATTAATTATTTTTTTTGATTTCATTAACACTCAAAATTTATATCAAAACGATAATAATTGATTTGAAACTTCAAGTTCAGTCCAATCTGAACTTTTTTGCAATCAAATGTTTTTTTCCTTTTTTTGCAATAATGAGGCATGCAAGTGTGGATTGTAGGTATATGATCTCAGCGGCACAGTGGGTGTTGTTTGTCTCTGGTTGAAATATTTAGCGGGCCCTATGACTCGGGGCAACTTTATACAACTGCTAATAAGTAAATTTTGTCATACAATCTTCCATCTGCTATTTCTCCCGATATAATACAACCTACTGTGGCACATCACCATCCCATTATTATTTAGTTTTCCTCAAAAATATTTCTAGAATGTAGCACATTCAAAACAAGAAACGAAAACTCCTACTTTATTATTCCTTCTAAATACAGTAGAACCTCTTTAATCCGAACCTCCGTAATCCGAACGTCCGGTAATCCGAACGCTGCCGCGGCATAGAATATATACATATGTATATGAATTGATTATGTTATTTTATACAAAATATGTACGTACATACATATAATTTTACACTGCAATGCATTTCTCTTCTTTCTTTCTTTAACACTTATAACCTATTTTAGGCACGTTTTAGCTGTTGTTTTGTGAAAAGCACAATATGTTCTGTAATGAATAGAAGCAGGCGTTACTTTGCGGAAGTCCATGATAAACAACAAACAGCAAGTATAATTTGTGTGGTGTTATATTATATAAATCTCCCGGTTTTCGGCGGAATATAGCAAATTATACTTGCTGTTTGTTGTTTATATGTTCTGTAATCCGAACGATTTGATAATCAAACCCCCCCGGTTTCAATTAGTTCGGATTAAAGAGGTTCTACTGTATATTACTATATAATATTATCGCCTTGTTAGTTACTCATCCGAAACTAAAACAATAATACGCTTATGTAAATAATTTTTAACATTTAACAGAGACCCACCACCGCCATATAGGTCACCCCCACCGCCTTCAGCTTTAAGAAAGTCCCCTAATCGCACTACTCGCAGGCCCCCCCACATGTCACCTGTAAACCTTAATGAGCCGCCCGAGGAGGAACGAGGCCCCGAGGCGGTCAGTTACAACAGCCAGTATAGAGAACTGGTATCGCTGGTGAACTACCAGCGGGAGAAATTGTCGAGTCAACAGGTTGATCTCATTAAGGTAGATGTTATTTTCTATTTCTACTACGATTTATATTGCACGTGTAAAACTAAATATAACATATCATAAAGAGATTTTTTTTAAAGATATACACAACCCTATGTATATAAATCCAAAGCATAAGAATTACATGGAAATTGATAGTTCCTACGATTGTAACAAAACATTATACTTTACTAGTTCCGCCAAGAGCGCCCCTCTTGTAAAGTATAAAGAAGCCTTTATTGTTCGAGACAGGTGAAAATCAATAATAATCTTTCATATAAAAAATCATTGCTTCAGTTAAATATGACCCCTTTGGTACGGATAAGAATTGGACTGAATATATTATTTTATTTTAAAATTTATCAATAAATTCTTTAAATTCAATTTTGTCCATCTACCAGTATGATGCTGAAATTGGCTTTTGGGAAAACAAAGGTCGCGAGCAAGAAAGACAAGTGGAGTTATTGCAGCAACAGATCAGTTCCACTGACAACCAACTTCGCATAAGTACTGAACAGGTTAGTTTACATTATATATCATTAGGTTATGGCAAATAGTTAACGCGGGTGAAACGGCGGGGATTTTTGGAACGAAGTTCCTTATCGCGCGTTGTGAAAGGGGGCTAGACGGAAAAAATTCTTACGAAAAGTTGTCACGACACTTTTTGTTATTGTAAGCTGTGCGGCGTCGCATGTTTCTCTGTATGTCTCTCTCTCTCTTGTAGAATGCAAGCCAGATATTTTCATTTCTATTTCGCATTGAACAGTGTGGTGTCGCGACGATTATTTTTGTTGAGTGTATACAGGTTTTTTGTAAATAATAAATGGTAAAAAATAATAATAATAATGAATCCTGACAGTGTTTCTGCACAAGTTCCGGATATTGCTGATGGAGTACAAAATTGAGCCTACTGATTAAGTTTATATAACATTATATTTGTTAATAATAAAAAAAATATTATTATAATTTAAATAAAATAAAATACAATTCCTTCACTAATTAATCGAAAGGAACTTCGTTCCATCCGGGTGTCCCTTGACACCTCTCAAGTTTTTTTTTGACTCGGGTAAATGTTGTAATTCCGCGCGATTATTAAACCAAGAAAAAACTATTTTATTTAATATTATTTTCACTGCTGGTGTGAGATTACCATTAAAAACGAAACATCTGATATCTAATAATTTAATGTTTTGTGGAACTATGATATTTAGATTTAAAGTAAAATATGAAAAAATGCTACAAAAACTAAATGTTAATGATCATAATGCCTTTGCTTTGTCCTTTCATATAAACTTGTTTAGGTAATTGCTATGAGATACCCTTGAGATATCTAACCTATGACATTAAAAATAAAGTGATACTAAACTAATTGTAGAGCTATTGTTTATGGTTTCTGTTCTCATAAAACAGTTCTCACAGTCTAGAAGTCTACAAGTTTATTTTTAGAAATTAGCACCTTATTGCTTTGTTGTCTGATACAAATCGTTTTTTTATTCTTCTTCTTCATCATCATCATCGTACGAAGCTTGTTAATGTATGCTCGGCATTGGCCCTCACATTCATAGAGGCGCCGTATATAATAAATGCTTTTTTTTGTCTCGTATCTATCTATACTTCACACAAATTGATTGCCACTCTTAAAGATGGAATATTATTCCATCTTATCACTATTTTGTCGTGAGTACAAGTACACTTAAATCATCACCATCATCATGAACAACCCATTGCCGGCTCACTACAGAGCACGGGTCTCCTCTCAATATGAGAAAGCTTTGTCTTTAGTTCACCACGCTGGCCATGTGCCGATTGGCAGACTTCACACGTCTTTGAGAACATTACTCTCAGGCATGCAGATTTTCTCGCGATGTTTTCCTTCATCGTTGAAGCGAGTGATATTTTGATCGCTTAAAAAACGCACATAACTTCGATAAAATAATAATATTTATTTGACCAAATACACCATTTGTAGTTTATTTATTTATTTATTTATTTATTTATTTTGCATCTGACCCGGTCAGGGCATTGCAAACAGTAGATACAATTTTAATACATTTTTTAAACACATAAAATTCTAATATCAAAAAATTCCATAAAAAAAAAAAATAATAATAATAATTATACAATAATAATAATATAAAAATTAAAAAATAATAGCAATAATAATTCAATTTGTCAATATTCTGATAGTCAAAATAAAATGAATACAGATTATTACAATTATTTCAAATCTAATTAAATTAAAATCAAATGCAAGGGTGTTAGAGGGGCGCGTTACTGAGGTATTCTTGGATGTTGTAAAAACACTTTTGCACTAGCCATTCTTGTAGTTTGTTTTTAAAGTTAATCTCACATTCTTTGAGTGCTGTAGGTAGTTTATTATAGATGATTATTGTTCTATAGTATGGACTGCTACGGCTTAAAAATGGTGAGTTATAGCGCGGGAGTGCAAGTGTACGTGTGTTGCGTGTGTTTCGGTGGGGTGTCTTAATGTCCAGTGTTGTGTAGAAGTGTGGGTGTTTCCTAACGAACAATGCTGCTTCCATGATGTAGATGGATGGTAACGTTAGTATCTTTTTTTCAATGAAATGCGGTCTACAAGTATCTCTTTGCCTAATATTTACTAGCACTCGTATGCACCTTTTTTGGGCTATAAATAGGTCCCCTACATCCGTGCTTTGTCCCCAGAGTATTATACCGTATTTAAGCCATGAGTAAGCATATGCGTAGTACGCGGCTAATGCTGTTTCGTAGTTTTACATTTATCCGATGGTACCCATACTAGGTAATCCTGTCTCGTGGGTACCTTATTCGCTTTAACAGTTGAATGACGCTAGTGATTGACTAAACTATATTTTTGTTGCAAGTTTTTGTAGATTTTTTTCAGCCTATTTTTGCCGAAATAATGATGTACAAGTACGCTTTGAATAGAGTGACCTTCACAGCGAATGTACACCGGGCATACCTTTTTTTTTTAACGTGGGTAATCCTCATGGATACCATGCTTCCTAGGAGACGCAATGGTTATGTCGGATTCTTACCGACTAAACCCCCACGGTGCATACCTGTCCCGCCGCCTGGGGGCCGGGTCACGGGTAACGCTCGCGCACACGTCCGCAACCAGGGCGGCAACACGGGGCATACCTGCCTGCCAGCATAATATGATAATGTGATTTACCAACAGGTGCAAACACTCAACTACGTGGAAGAAGAAAGCGAAATAGCGAAACAGAACGAGAAAACGCTCAAATCTGAGATAGTGTTAGTGCGGTCGAAGCTTGCCAATTGTGAAACTGAGTTGCTACAATGTAAGAATAAGATACGGAAACTCATGGAGGATATACATAATGAACAGAGAGTTGTCAATAGTCGTCAGCAGGAGAATAGGTAAGAAAGCAATAAAATGTGACTTTGCATTTGATATCCATAATTTTATTTACATATTTTTCCTTCCTTTACCTTTTCTTCCCATTCACATTAAATGATCTGAAGGTTTTGGATTAGACTTAAAACTGCAACGTTAACCTTAATTATCTATAGCAGGATATATCGTAATAGTAACCGAGTACTAAATGCATTCACTAATGGGGCTTCGTATTGGGCGGGCGCGGTTATTTCAAGCTTTCCTTGTATTAATGTTTGTTGGCTAATTTTTAAAAGGATTGGTGTTGGTTGTGTTGTGGACATTATAGTTTTGGTGTCGTTTGTGTAGTGGCTAGTGTTTAGAATAGTTAACAGGTATTGATTTGGGAAAGGTTTGAGAAAGCCGCTTCCGCCCAGTGCGAAGTTTCCCGCCCTTTTTCCCTAACTTAAATTTCATTGTTATGATATATACTTGACATTGGCTAATCTGTGTAAAGCCATAAAAAGAAAAAAAATGGATTCTGTGACATGACACATGATATGAAATTTTTTAATAATATTACGAAATAATCGTTATGTCACGAAATTTAGATACGATGTGGTAAAACCCAGACGAGATTTCTGCTAATGCTATCTTACGGTCCTTTATCCAACTTCATCATGATCAACCCATTGCCGGCTCACTACAGAGCACGGGTCTCCTCTCAATATGAGAAGGGTTTGGTCATAGTCCACTACTCTGGCCATGTGCGGATTGGCAGACTTCACACGTATTTGAGAATATTATGGAGAACTCACAGGCATGCAACTTTCCTCGCGATGTTTTCCTTGACCGTTGAACCATGTTATATTTTAATTGCTTAAAAACGCTCATAAATCCGAAAGTTGTAGGTGCGTGCCTGGGTTTGAACCTCCGACCTCTGATTAAGAGGCCGACGTCCTAACATATATAAATTTATATATGTTAGGACGTCTAAAACATAAATTTTAACAGATTTTGAGTTATCCAACTTAAAATCTGTTAAAATTTATGTATTCTTTGTCAAGAAACAATAAGTTTTGTTTGGTTTTTTCTTGATTTCACCTTTCCCGTTACACAATTTCCTATCGTTCAGCATTTTCGGTTAAGAATCAGTAGAAACAGTAAGCTTGATATTTCAGACAAGCACTTGAACGATCGATGTTGGCGGAAGTTGAAAATCTCCAGACGCAGATCCAGCAGGCGAAACATGCAACTGAAATAAACCATCTCACGGCAGAGAATCTAAAAAGAGAGGTTAGTTCTTTGGCAGTTAAATGAGATCACAGATATCAAACATATAGGGACATCGTGTTATGTTGTCAGTGTATTCAATTGGTCATGGATCGTTAACTGCACATTCATATCGATAAACCACCAGTCAATATTATCACGCCTATTCAGTTTTATTTTTGAGATTAAGATAAGATAATATTTTATTGTTTAAAAACGATTTACAATAGTAATTTGTCCCTACCCTCTGCATTAGGAAAACCTGTATTGCAGAGGGTAGTTCCTTCCAGGGATATAGTACATTACTTCTTAGAGATAAATTATCTAAACTTAGAATTAGGTTTGCGCTTGACGATAATCAGTACCAGAAGGCACTGACGAGGTCTAGGTTGTAGCGCGCTTGCCTAGAAAATGACTATTCACTCTTCCTTGAAGGAACTAAGGTTATACGTGGCTGGAAACACGTGCTGGAAGTGAGTTCCACACCTTAGCGCTTCGATTCAGAAACGTTGATAAATGACTGATGATTTCAATGAAAAACTAGCTAACCTCATCTCATCTCAGATAATAAAACTATCTCTTTGCTTTTATTTGTTAAGTTGTTATATAAATATAGGTATACAATCGCACGCAGATTTGGCATATCCCAAAATCTCTATGGCAATATAAAAACCGTTTATTTATTTATATTACCTTCACTATACCAACGTAGTTCATTCTGAAATTTAAATTGACTTATTTCATTGTGTCTGTACAACGCAGGTGGGCGTGCTAGAAAACGCGATAATGGAGAAGAAGCGACAAGTTGAGAGATTGGTTCAAGAGATGAAGGAAGCAAATTTACAGAGTCTCACGGGGAGTGTGGATGAATTGCGACATCCACTTGACGGTAATTATTTTACAATACAAACAGACATGCTATGACAACGTTTCAATTATATGAATAACTTTAATAAATTAATTTAGATTTTTTTTGTCTATTGGAGCAACTTATCTCTGTTGGTTTGAGCAATTAAAATATCACTTGCTTCAACGCTAAAGGAAAACATCGTGAGGAAACCTGCACGCCTGAGAGTTCTCCATAATGCTCTCAAGCGTGTGAAGTCTGCCAATCCGTACACGGCCAGCGTGGTGGACTATGGCCAAACCCTTCTCATGTTGAGAGGAAACCCCTGCTCTGTAGTGAGCTGAGAATGGGTTGATCATGATCTCTGTTGCTACAAATTTCCCTAAGAAACTCCACCAAGAAAAGGTATAATTATAAATGGTGTAAGTGACATGCTAAAGATAATTGGAACCAGATATTCAGTACAAGGTTTCAAGTCCCTACGTTGTTTGAGCATTTTTTTTTTAAACTTATTACAGCAAATAAATGTAGTCAAGATCATTATACGAAAGTAGTTGTTTTTTGTAAATTACGAAAATAAGCAATGTATAAATAAATGCAATACCGTAATACCAAAATTCTAGCAGCTTAAAAACCGACGCAGTCAGACAAAAATTCAAAATGTTAAAACAAAAAAAAAGTCTTTTACTATGTCCTAATAAGTTGAAGTGGCAATGGGCGGAGCACATAGCTCGAGGAACCGATGGACGTTGGGGTCCCAAGGTGTTGGAATGGCGACCCCGCACCGGTAAACGTAGCGTTGGTCGACCCCCAACAAGGTGGACAGACGACATCAAACGAGTCGCAGGGAGCCGCTGGATACAAGCGGCCCAGGACCGTGGCCATTGGAACTCCCTACAAAAGACCTATGTCCAGCAGTGGACGTCTATAGGTTGAAATTATGATGAAGATGATGTCCTAATTATATTGTTTCAGGTTTATGTAAGGCAGGAAGCGCACGTAGAATAATAGGTTCACCTAGACAACTAGAAAATGCAGCACCGACCAACAAAAATCCACATGGAGTGTGGGTGTGAATATGTTTTTCAAACCTCCATTTTTTAAGGATCTGTCGAAAAGTATACAATCTGATATAGACTGGTATGTAAGTAAAGAGTTTTCTTAATCATAACATGGTATTTAAAGTGTTTGAGTGCAAAGTTTTTCTATATTAATCAATTTATTTAATTATAATCATATTATTTTGGGAAAGAATTTAATTTTATTTAAAATGCAAATAAATGTGTTTTTGCTGGAATATTATCGCTCCAAATGCTTTAGTATATATCAGTTGAAAATGCGAAAGGACAGCTATGTAAAAAGTTATGTTTATGTGATAATAAAAATATCTTAGGGAGATACTATTATTTTTGCTTTTAACTGAATGTAATGTGAGAATAAAACACAGTACAAAAAATATTTACTCAAGTATTATTCTCTATCGAAGGTCATAACCTTGGGATGGCAAACCTAATACCATAAGTGCCATAGAGTTACTAATATTTGGCCTACCTTCATGTTTAAGCCCTTAGTATTATACCATACCAGACCAGAAATTGAAGCATTGAAATATGAGCTTTATGGCATATGATTATAAGGTTCACATTTTTTTTTTTAAACTATTTGTGGAGAAACTACTTATTTGAGTTGACTATTCAGTCATATAGATTTAGTGAGAGAGATTGACATTAAACTTAATCTCTCCAATGAGCTGACCATAAAGCATTTCCCAATGAGTATTTTATAAGTTAATAATCATACCAATTATACTAATTCTGTTTTATGTTACTACTATGATTTATTTATTTATTAATTATTATTGATACACTTATAATATACATATAAAAAAAAATACATTGCAGCAAACAAAAGTGTCACATTCACCAGTATGCATATCGGTTACAAGTGTACACAACATGGGCAGCAAAAGTTACATGTAAATGGGCACAAGAGAACAATTAAGACACATTAAACACAAATACAAACTAATTAAAAGAAATTAATTAAACAATCTACATATTTTTGGAACGAATTTCCTTATCGCGCGTTGTAAAAGGGGGCTA
Source organism: Lasiommata megera (assembly GCA_928268935.1). NCBI lineage: Eukaryota > Metazoa > Arthropoda > Insecta > Lepidoptera > Nymphalidae > Lasiommata > Lasiommata megera. The sequence continues at coordinate 7,746,926 of OV743328.1, forward strand.
GACGGAAAAAATTCTTACGAAAAGTTGCCACGACACTTTTTGTTATTGTAAGCTGTGCGGCGTCGCATGTTTCTCTGTCTGTCTCTCTCTCTCTTATAGAAATCAAGCCAGATATTTTCATTTCTATTTCGCATTGAACAGTGTGGTGTCGCGACGATTATTTTTGTTGAGTGTATACAGGTTTTTTTTGTAAATAATAAATAATAAAAAATAATAATAATAATGAATCCTGACAGTGTTTCTGCACAAGTTCCGGATATTGCTGATGGAGTACAAAATTGAGCCTACTGATTAAGTTTATATAACATTATATTTGTTAATAATAAAAAAAATATTATTATAACTTAAATAAAATAAAATTTTATTACAATTCCTTCACTAATTAATCGAAAGGAACTTCGTTCCATCCGGCTGTCCCTTGACACCTCTCAAGTTTTTTTATATAATAAATAGTTCTTAAATTTAAGTAAACGATGGGAGACTCACCAATCATGCCATAGATGATCGATGAGTTTCTTTCTAAACATCGCAAATGTATCGTGGAATATGTCAATGCCAGGTACAGTCCGGGATGCTTTATTATATCTAGCACAAATGCGAACCATGGGAGCTTGGTTGCCGAGGTGCGTTTTAGCCGGGAGTATATAAAAGGTTGGATGGTAGTGATGTAGGTTTTAAATACAAATAATTCAGGAATGTTCGGTACTATATGTTTGCCATCTCTGGGATATACTTAATAAATCTATTATAACAATGTATTGTACTGCCATAGATTTGTGTGAATGCTAATTAAGAGTGTGTTATTTAATTTGTATAATCTGTCTCATTATATAAAGCGCATAATGTGCAAGGTTTTGAAGATATTTACTTATCATTGTCCCTTTTTAGTTCTCGTCTTTGTACAGTAATATGACCAAAATTAATAGAGATGATGATATTAGCTGACTAAAAATTTTGAGGTGATCATTATTAAACTGAGTTTTAAAAGGGAATATTAAATTTAATAGGGCTATCGAAAATCTTATCGAAATGTGACCAAGACTGATTATCAAACTGACCACTTAGTGGTATACTTAAGCACACATTTGACGACCTCCATGGCGCACGCGCGCTGTCGCATTATAAATTTGGAGGTCTTAGGTTCTATTCTTGGCTCGAGTCTGGTCTGGTGGGAGGCTGCGGCCGTGGCTAGTTACCACCCTACCGACAAAGACGTGTCGCCAAGCGATTTAGCGTCCCGGCACGATGTCGCGTAGAAACCAATTAGGAGTATGGGGTTACCATACCCCTAACAGGTCAGCCCGCTACCATCTTTGACTTACCATCAGGTGGGATTGCCGTCATGGGCTAACTTGTAGTGCTTAAAAAAACCTATAAAATGACTCTCATTTATAAAGGTGCCCAATAGATCTGTGAACCTTAAAGCTATCAGTAAATGAAGTTACCATACCCCTAACAGGTTAGCTTGCTACCATCTTAGACTGCATCATCACTTACCATCAGGTGAGATTGCCGTCATGGGCTAACTTGTAGTGTATAAAAAAACCTATAAAATGACTCTCTTTTATAAAGGTGCCCAATAGATCTGTGAACCTTAAAGCTGACAGCAAATGAAATTGACCGAATCCACAAATCGAGTAATTGGTCATTAAGTTAAATTGGTTTGTAAAACAAGGCGAATAATGTTTAAAGGATGCGAACTCGCGGCTGACAAAGATAAGTAATTATTTAAAAAAAACCTAATACTTAAATAAAAATATCACAAATGTGTTGTGTGTTCGACAGAATATAATATTATTTTAAGTTATTATTTAGTGGTTAATTTATTAGTTTTGTGTTCAAATTAGTGTCATATTTAATCGATTGTCACAAGTTATGTTATGTTTTGTGCTTATTTTAAAATGTATTATCGTATCTTGCCGTCGGATAAAGTATTGATATGATATCGAAATCTTGCCGTCGGATATTATATCGAAATATTGATTTCTCAACAGCATATATATATATACAAAATAGTGCTTTGACAAGCAATACGCATATGAAAGGTTCCGTAGTCATGTAAATAATAATACTTCTTAGCATGGACCAAAATTAAAAAATCATCTGAAAGTTGTTTTTGTAGACTACTTTTTAGCTAACTATAGATATTGTTTCAAAACGCAACCGAAGGAACTACGCATTTCTTTAAAAGAAATTATCGTGGTAATAAACAAAACTTTATTAAATATCTTTTGAATCAAAAAGTTCATGAGTTTTTCGGTTCAAAAAATGACGATTTTTTTTCAAAATACGTTTAAATACATCTGTCTAGATAGCTCTTTATCTAGTGTACATAAAGTATTAAAGCATATACCTGTTTCTGTTAAAAATGCAGACATAAGGGTTTCTTCTTTGAATAAGTAAAGTATTAGTAAAAATGGAACAAAACGAAAAACGTTTTTTGTAAATTATGTACCTACAATAAATAGAATTTTACATAAAAATCTTGAAGCATTTACATATGTATTTAAAAAAATATATATATAATTTAAGAGCATTTGGCTAGCAAATTTTCCTACTTTCAATTGCCAACGTTAGTAATTAGTTAAGATAAAAATAATAAAGGAAGATAAGCAGATGTAGATAAGATGTATCATCAATAATGGTAGATGGCGTTACCGTGCAAGCTAAAATGAGAACTCTTAATGCCATCTATCGACCAGTTGAGGAGACTTAAACAATTGAGATGTTTATATGTGACATTACGGCTCAGAAGTTTGGCCCGGAAATCTGACGTCATCCACGGTCACGGGGGACCTCGGACTGATAGAACACTTCAACAAACCCAACAAGTCCCAACGTCACCCTAAGTCGAGGTCCGAGTCTCACAGGAGACGCCCTTAGGGGGACTTTCCCCAGAAGTCGTCGAGCCCAGATGCTCTTCTCTCAGATTGAGCTTCATGCTCGTCAAAACAACTGGGGACGCAGCAATAACTTTGGTATTTGAAAAATTAAAGTAATGTAGAAGTTCGGGATTAACTACTTTTCACTTGTATTGGGTACATGGGTTTGAAAAGATTCCATTGGTTTTTTGAAGGTTCTTGAAAATATAAAGCGAAATTTCATTATCAACGAGTAATTTGCCATGAAGATAGAAAATGGCAGATATGCCAGTCAAAAATGTTACACTATCAACCATACTTCATTATAAATGCATACTTCTAATAATTAAGTAAAATTTTGAACGTTACCCGACATCTCCAAACAAAATATTATGCGAGTAACGCCATCTAGTTATAATTCCAACTATAGTATTTTTAACAATCTGAACAATCTTCCTTTCTCATTATTTATCTATATGGTCGATATTTGTTATTTATCTTCGACATTGGTTTGATTTCCCTCGCGAGGAGAAATGTCTTGATTTAGAATCATAAAATAATCACAATTATCATTGTGCCATGTGTACTATATAATTTGGAATTAAACTAACATGCGTTTTTGAAATTATTATTCAGAGCACTGAATCTTTATGATATGCATAAAAGTTACTACCCACGCATTTATAGCGTTTTGTGATTGATAATCAATTAGTATAACATCTTTATTCAAGTACTTAAAATTTCTGTATGTTACAAATTTTTAGTACCAGAGAGTAGTGTGTAAAGGTAGTCCTAGACGCATCTGCATACAAAAATAATCACCAGATTATTGCATTATTATTTACTAAATCCAAAAAAGGTCCGGATTACTTTATCCCCGCATCTGACTCTAAACGACGAAAATGTATTTATGAATGAATGGACACAAGTTTTATGTACACCATACATTGATTTACCACTAGCCGTAGATAGAGCGCGTCATACAAAAACAAGGCGAGAATTTGTCAACAACTAACTATACATTCCTACATATCGGTATATCGATGTATTACAACCCGTCTAATACACTAGACATCTGGCCGTTATATTATCTATAGCGGCGCGTAGAGCTTTGTAATTCATTCGGATTATACGGCTAGAGTGTTAGAATCGGTGACTTTCGTCTAGCCTGTGTGTGACAACACTGGGGGAAAGGAGTGCACGTGTCGCTATTTGTGCATTACTTGTCCGTCCCATTTTTTGTGTTAATGATCGATCTACGGCTAGTGGTAAATCAATGACACCATACAAAACTTCAAAAAGAAAAGAAATTGTATCTTTTACCGCTCTTACGTTATGTTAAGTGTATTTGTATTGTTTTCTTTGGTGTACAATAAAAGTGTATATGTGTATTTTCATTCATTCATGTAAAACTTTCGTTTGAAATTTGGTACCCTTTTTGCTCTTTGTTTGTTTTCTTTTTATATATTGTATAGATCTAAATGCGTGTAATGTTCACATGACAGCTAATTCTAGCATATTTCATAGAAGAATGATGAGCCGTTGAAGTTGGTGTGGAGAAGAGACCTGCTAGGACCACTTTAAGATTACAATAAAATAATCCCACCAAAAACTAATATGCAACGTAAGATCTTATTAATGTTTGTGTATACATCTATCAGAAAATAAATTATATGTAAAATGTTTCAAATAATCTTAAATTGTATCGTTCTAACTTAAAATTTGCAATATAGAAATAAATGTGTTGATATTAATAATAATCTAGTCGAAAATATAAGCCATTGCAATATTTTATAGACAATTTTCATATAGACGTACGTACGGCCTAACAGTTCACTTGGAATGTTTTCAAGCATAATAGAAGTTTATATTTGTAGATTGTATTTATCTCACTCTATGTACTCTGCATGGTTACTAATAGGCAATTTGTGTATACAAAATATACTGAATTTAGAACAAATTTCCTACTTTTTATTTAAACGAACCACCTCTATAGTTTTACGCATTTAACTTATTTTAATCGACACGTTATTTTATATAGGCTATAAGCATTTATTCAAAAAGAGTTCGGTAGAACATCAAGTAGTAAAACCAAGTAATTTTATTTTAAGAACAGGTATGATTTTCATGAACAAACCATTCTCGGCTCATTACAGAGCACGGGTCTCCTCTCAATATGAGAAGTTTGGCCCTAGTCCACCAAACTGGCCATGTGCGGATTGGTAGACTTCACATGCCTTAGAACATTATGGAGAACTCTCAGGTGTGCAGGTTTCCTCACGATGTTTTTCTTCACCGTTGAAGCAAGTGATATTTTAATTGCTCAAAAACGCATATAACTCCGAAAGTTATAGTGCGTGCCCGGATTGGAACCCCCGATCTCTGATTAGGAGGCTGACTGTCCTAACCGCTAGGCTATCACAGCTAATAATTATTAATAGTTTAAGATTTTGCAAATAAATCTGATATGACGTTGAGATTGTTATTTTTTATCACAATGATTGAATTGCGACATAACACTGATCGTGAGGCGAATAAAGTAACTATTTTTGACGACCTCCGTAGCATTATAAAGTTGGAGGTCCTGGGTTCGTTTCCCGGCTCGAGTCTGGTCTGCTGGGAGGCTTCGGCCGTGGCTAGTTATCACTCTACGGACAATGACGTGTCGCCAAGCGATTTAGCGTTCCGGCATGATGTCGCGTAGAATTCAATTAGGAGCGTAAGTTTATCATACTCCTGACCGGTTAGCCCGCTACCATCCTAGACATCATCATCACTTTATCACCAAGTGAGATAGCCGTCAAGGGCTAACTTGTAGTGTATAAAAAAAAATAACAAAGACAATATTACTCAATTGTATAACTGGATTGTTTCACTGTTTAGAACCCTGTCTTATTAACTACGAGTAAATATAGTTTTGTATGTGCCTTATAAATAAATAAACATGATACTTTCACCATTATAATATACATTTTTTATAACAAGTAAAGCACTAAAAGCAGTGATTGAGATCAATAATAAATTCCCTCGAGCCTATACAATAGGAGAAAAAAATAAATGAAAGCCAATAAATAATTTAAAATCTTATATTTAATTTGACGAAATTAAATCAGTTAGCTTCAACAGCTATAGAAAACTTCTGTACAGAATTGTAATACATGTTATCTACACGCTGTAATTAAGTCATTATATTAATATTATTATTATGTCATAAATTCCCTAAATAAGTAGAAAACAATATAATATTTACAGTTATGCCAGTAGATCATCCATGAATCATGTCGACTTTTTTTCAAATCGCGTAGGTACTTTATATAAGGTACGACGGTTTTAAAATGAGACGTTATTGCAGTAAAGTCACTGTGGAATCGGCCCAGTAACAGTACAAGCCTAAGCAACTCATTGTAGTACTTTCTCTCTCTTTTTATGGCTTTACACAGATTAGTCAGTGTCAGGTAGTACTTTACGATGGATTTAAAAATAATATGAGCGATTTACAAAACTAGTGCGTTAATATTTTCTTATTTTTGACAGATTAAGTTGTTTTTGGAGTTTTCTGTCGGTGATAGTTTTATTAAATAGATGAGCAAGCGATTCTCAATATATTTCCATAGTAGTATTTGAGATTCCAAATCAAGTATCATTTAATTCATGCTATTGTGTAATATTATTCATCAAATACACACTCCACAATAGATTTAAAAGTTAATTTATTTTTGTTTTAAATTTATGTGCCTAACCACATAAAAAAATTATTAATTGGTAATTGATACAGTTATATTTTCTTAGCGGGAATTTACTATATATAATATATTATGCTTAACACCGCATGGTTCCTGTGTAAAAAAGGGCGGTATACGTCTACGACACAATAAATGAATAATCTTCTAAGAATATTTAATAAAATCACAGTATGAAATATTCATAATTTAAATCTGGCAATAAAATATTAGCTCCTCTGTTTACATATAAAATCTGAATATTTTAATCATCACATTATAAATACTCATGTCTAAGAGACAGCAGTCTGTTTGGGGACTAAGTGAGATGACGTCTTCATAATAATATATAGTAAGTATAAGTATAATTTCATAGTGTCACGTCATTCAAACTTTATACAATTTTGAAAGTTTTTATGTAAAAGCAAAACATTTTTATTATGTAAAAGAAAAAGAAAAAACACATTTTAATTGTTTCACATTTAACATGGTTCCCAACACTTGCTTCCTCGTATGTAAACATAAAGTAAACAAAACGTTAATAATACATTTTTAGTTATAGGTTCAATAAAGGTTTATTTTAAGTTTCAGTTGTTAGAAATAAATGTGACGTATATTTATGTGACAAAATAAACGTTGAACTTAACTTAAATTTCAGAACCCGATTATATATTTTTTATGCGTAAGTACATCTTTACCTGTTAATAAGGAAAAAAATTCCAAGCCACTTAAAAACATTCAAGACTATCGAGGCGGCAATTAGAAAAGATTGTGAGAGGTGTCGAGGGAATAATTATAAAGATAAAATGTAAATATTCAAATTATTTATTTTCTAGTAAATAATTAACTAACCGACGTACACGTATTAATACGACGTAAAAATATATGATTACTCTAATTAGAAGTTTCCAATTGATCCACAACCCATTAGTCCTTTGGTAGCTGCAGCCCTGATTTATTTTCTTGGCCACATGCAATTTAATTTTTTTGTACTTTGCTAACGTTTGTGTTAATGGTTATTTTAACCATTATACCTTACAAAGATTAGCACAAGTTGGATATTAATCTTTTTAGAAGAATTAATACCGATGGTTATGATATTTGTTGTATATTGTAACCAATTTATCTTTCCTAAATTGGAAAGAATGAAACCGCATTGAGTATACAATTGGTATTCCATTCACTGTCATTTCGCCGCGTCGACGTCAACGCCCTGTTTCGAAGTTTGTGGCAAGCGATTAATCTCTTGAAATATAGTTAAAAAAAAAACTTTGTGGCACTACAAACATTAATAATTTTAATTAGACTGTTATTCAATTTAATTGCACATCTAGAAGCGAAACTTAAGTAAATAAGTGTAAGAGTAGTGATATTTTTTCAAAACGTTTTTGGTTGAAAAGGCCTTAACTTAGGCCAGACAACTTAGTTTATGAGAATTTTTGCCTAAAAGTTTGTTTTCAATTACATCTATTTAGTCCACAGAGTTGTTTATCTACGTCTTGAACACACTGCGTAACAAAAAGTTTGCCATATAAAAACTTCGATTCCAAAAGTTGACATCTTCAGTGTTACAGAGTATAAATGACTTTAAAGTCAGATGGTATTAAAATCTTAGTTATGACACCTCTTCTAAAAAGCACTTTTTGATATTTCCATGTATTGCGGTTATAAACATATAACATTGTAATATAAATCATTATCATCATAATCAACCCATTACCGGCTCACTACAGAGCGCGGGTCTCCTCTCAATATGAGAAGGGTTTGGCCATAGTCCACCACGCTGGCCATGTAGATTGGCAGACTTCACACGCCTTTGAGAACATTATGGAGAACTCTCAGGTGTGCAGGTTTCCTCACGCTGTTTTCTTTCAGAATTGAAGCAAGTGATATGTTAATTGCTTAACAACGGACATAACTCCGTAGGTGCGTGCCCGGGTTCGAACCCCTGACCTCGGATTAGGAGGCGGACGTCCTAACCACTAGGCTATCACAGCTTCAAGTTATAAATATTGAGATAAGATTTAACATAAACGTGTGCCGAAGAACTTGTTAAGTATGAAACAATCCGAAATCACAATTAGGGCCATTGAAGTCCGTCATCTCACTTCCGATCAAGTTATCACTATGCTTTTTCCTCTTTTTCCCTATTGTACCGTTCTAATTCTTTAAGAAATTGACCTTTAGGTTTCATAACGTTGGGACGATCGCCGCGACATTTCGGACAAAACCACTTGCCTTTCGGCTTAGTCGTTAGCGATACGCAGGAGAAATGGAACCATTCTATTGGACACAGGTCGTTATCACAAAGTATCATCTCGCCGAATGAGATCTGGTCGCAGAGGCAGTAGCGGGGTTCGTCGGGGTCGATCGCGTCAGCCTCCTCGGGCGGGGTTTCCGAACGCTGCGCGGTTTGGCGCGCTTTGCGCTTTTTCTTTTTGCCTGTAATACCTGTAAATGATGATAAAAGAAATTTTATTATTATTATATATTCTTTATTTGCACACCACATATCATCATCATCATGAACAACCCATTACCGGCTCACTACAGAGCACGGGTCTCCTCTCAATATGAGAAGGGTTTGGCCATAGTCCACCACGCTGGCCATGTGCGGATTGGCAGGCTTCACACACCTTTGAGAACATTATGGAGAACTCTCAGGTGTGCAGGTTTCCTCACGATATTTTCCTTCACCGTTGAAGCAAGTGATATTTTAATTGTTTTTTAAAAACGCACATAACTCCGAAAAGTTAGAGGTGCGTGCCCGGATTCGAACCGCCGACCTCTGATTAGGAGGCTGACGCTATAACCACTAGGCTATCACCGCTTCACCGCATATAGATAGAAATAATAAGAAAAACAAAAATAAACAGGATACAAAAGACGGCCTTATGGCTTAGTAGCGATCCCTGCCAGGCAACCTTAGGATTAGGAAAACAGAAATTACAAGAAAATAGGTGGCGTAATATATAATATTATGTTCTTTAAAGAAATTACCATCTACAAAGAATGGATACAAGCGGCCCAAGACCGTGGCCATTGGAACTCCCTACAAAAGGCCTATGTCCAGTAGTGGACGTATATCGGTTGAAATGATGATGAAAGAAATTAATTCTTTTTTTTTATACACTACAAGTTAGCCCTTGACGGCTATCTCACCTGGTGGTAAGTGATGATGCAGTCTAGGATGGTAGTGGGCTAACCTGTCAGGGGTATGTTAAAGCCATACTCCTTATTGGTTTGTACGCGACATCGTGGCGGAACGCTAAATCGCTTGGCGACACGTCTTTGTCGGTAGGGTGGTAGCTAGCCACCAGACCAGACTCGAGCCGGGAATCGAACCCAGGACCTCCAAGTTAATAATGCAACAGCGCACGCACTGCGCCATGGAGGTCGTCAAAATTCTGTAGTATTTCTCACGCTAACAAATGTGATTGTATGTTTGGATATGGTCAAGTTTTATTTTAATAAAGCAACTTGCAAAGGTGGTCCACACCAGTCTGGTCCGGAGTTTCATAATTTCTAAATTAGAAGTTAATATTCTGTTTCATAGTATATAATGTACAGAAATTTAATCATTCTTGATCTATGAGTTGTGTTGTTTTTCAGTGAATTCATAGTTGATCTAAATGTTTCAGGATCATCATATACTAGTCGTGTTGGAATAATTCAATTTCCTTGTTGAAACTGGACGAGTAACCAATATTTTTATACCTGTCTGTCTTGGACAGAATGTTTATTTATTTACTTATATAACTTTATTGCAATCTATGGGACATAACATATATGAAAAAGAAAAAAACAATTAGCAACTGGCGACCTTATCACCAATAGTGATCTCTTCCAGGGAACCATTTCGTTGAAACCGATGTATTAAAAATTACACGGAAGTTGCAAAAAATAAAGAAAAAGCTATATACATATATATATACATACACACTAATAACTACGTGCTACTACATATATAAAATAATAATAATACAAAATAATACATATCTATATATATAGAATGTTATGAATATTGTTAAAAAAAAACCAGTGATAAACTGGGGAATTTATTTCTTTACATACTTTGATTTTGCTAAGCTTAAGTTAAGATGAGACAGATATGTCTGAATCTCTGCCTTAGTTTAAGAGCTTTTATTGTCTTGTTACATTCTGTAAACTTATAAATATTTTTCGAAGATGTAAGTACTTAATAGAAAGCTGAATGCAAAAAAATGCAAACTGTTGCATCTGTGATTTATTTCCAACATTTGTTTCTCTCTGCAGTTTATGTTTTGGTTTGATGCGCTACTCTTTCTTTATACCTAAACATATATGATTTCTTATTGGTTAAAAATGGTTCTGCTACCAAAAGTTGTCTATCAAAAGTGTCTTAATAAAAATCCATGATTTGTCAAGACATACCTTTCTTGTGCTGTGTGTTGTGTGTGTGTCTTTCACTGTCGCGTTCGCTAGAGTCAGCGCCGTCCGTTGCCGCTCCAGTCGTCGTCCGCGATCGACGGGCTCGCTTTGACCAACGTTCACCTGTTATCAAAAGTTTGTGAGGCTGTGTACTTACAAATTCAAATCTTTATTTGCGAGATTTCCGATTAATAATTCATTCGGTCTCATAATTTTCCACTCTATGGTATTCAAATTAAAACAATTATGATTAAATCCACAGATTAGTAATAAATTTACAAAGCTGTAAATAAAAAAAAACTATTTTTTATTTTTATTTTTTTTTTTTAAATAAAATTAGTTTAATTATAGTTAATATTTATAGTGAAAGAGATCATAAAAATAGTATTAAAACTAATTTTAATATTATTAATAGTTAGATTTTCTTTTTATACTACTACTACTAAACTTAAATTAAACTTCAACTGAATAAAGTTAAAGTTGCTGGGTAAGACGATACAATTATTTGGTAATTCCCGATAAATTAACATTCAGTTCACACAATCTTACTGGGTTAGGCTAAAGTTTGCTCTCCTAGAAATATATTTATTTATTTAAATAAAAGGCCCATACTATTGAATTCTTTCAAACTGTATCTACACAGCCACTCACTTCACTCAGGCCATCTTAAGAGCAATGCATTAATGTGTATAATTTCGACCGGTAATAATAGTATTTAATTAAAATTTGATCTTGCATTCCATACATTGACTGTCAGGTCCACTGAAACCTTTTGCAATAAAAATGTGGGTTTAAAATACCTCTAAAACACATTTAGAAAGATCCCAATATAGCCAATAAAATAAAATAAAACAAAAGATAGATGTGTGCTTTTCTAAACCAAAAAAACTGTTAGTATTTGCTTGCATACATGACTTCCAAATTAATTTTCTTCATCATTTATAATTATATTTTAACCATTAGCATTATTATTAGAAGTTTTCTGTATTTTAAACAAATTTCAATACATTACATGGAATACAACAAAGTAAGTAATTTTCTAGATTGCTTTTTATTATGGGAAAACAAATAACTGTAATTTTGCATCACACCTACATATATAGGGTACTAGCTGTTGCCTGCAACTTCGTCTGCGTAGAATTGCTGATTTCCCTTGAGATTGAGGATAACCGTGCGGCCAATGCTGGCCCTGCTTCAGAAAGTAAGCTACAGGCAAATGTCAAATTGCCGATTTTCGTGTTTCTAAATTTAAAAAAAAGGACTTTCATACTAACTTCAAACCCCTATTTCAACTTCAGGATAGATTTGTATGAAAAAAAATTCTAACCTTATACTTACGCCCTAAAAGAAACCTATTTTCAAAATTTCAAGCTTGTAGAATAGTTTTTGAGATCTTGTGTTTAATCAGTAAGTAAGTAAGTGACCTTTCGCTTTTATATATATAGATTGCTTACCTCCAGATTTGTCTTTTTCGGCTTTCTCCTTTTCTTTCTCAGTAGTTCTCTCAGGTGGTGGGGGTGGGGGAACATGCTGGGGCTGCACCTGTTGCACACTAGTTTCCTTCTCAACAGCACGAGACTCTGTTGGCTGGGGCGGAGATGCCTCCTTTGTTGTGCCGTTTGTGTTCACTTCCAAGCAAGAAACTAAGGAACAATATTAAATTCTATAAACCTTTGAACATTTGTATCACTTATATATAACTAGTTAACTATCTTTTAATGATTTATTAGAGACACTTTTGGTGATGCCAAAAAGAATGGCTATGTGGTAAGTTCTTCATAGATCAAAGCAAATATGAAACTAGTTTTAGTTTTGAGATATTGAATGTAGTTACAGTAGTAATAACGACACAAGAAATAATATATGAACAATTAAATATTGATTTGATTTGACATGAGTAGGATTTCTATTATTAAAACATTAATGTTCATTGCTTTCGATGTACAAAATACTATGATTTCGTTCATTGTAAAATATAAGTATTCATCATCATCAACAACCCATTACTGGCTCACTACAGAGCACGGGTCTCCTGTTTTCCTTCACCCTTGAAGCAAGTGAATTTTTTTTTAAATGCACATAACTCCGAATAGTTATAGGTGCGTGCCTGGATTCGAACCGCCAACCTCTTATTAGGAGGCTGACGCCCTAAACACTGGGCTATCACTGCTTTTTAGAAATTATATATGAAAAATTAAATATAGACTTGATTTGACATGAGTAGGATTTCTATTATTAAAACATTAATGGTCATTGCTTTTGATATAGAAAATACTATGATTTTGTTCATTGTAAAATATAAGTATTAAAGAGAATTATTCCATAAGGCACTATTTAAGTTATTCGCTTTAAGTTAAGTTACAATAAGATTTGACATCATTGATATTTTACCATTAACTTTTATAAATATTTGATTTCATTTGATTTGAATGATAGCCTAGATCTAGGTCCCAGTTAATAGTAGAATTAAGATTTAATTTTTGTTTCATAATGAGTAGAATTAAGATTTAATTTTTGGTTCATAATGAGACTTAGACATCTTTATTTCGCTAGACATAGTGTTCATTTTAAATCAGCCATTATTGAAATTATTGCACTGACAGTTTGCTTTTTGTAAGAGGACCAAAACTTCGGAAGCTGCAGTGTTGTAATTTTAACTTTTGGACTGTAATAGCAATTGTTTTAGCTCTAAGCTGTCATTGTATAATTTGCAATGCATTGTATTTTTTTTAAGTGACATTTTACCTAAATTGTAATATGGTATAATTGAACTGTTACAAGATGTTAGAAATGTATTTTGATCTTTGAAATATATTGAGGAAAACTTATGTTTGTTTATTCTAATGTTCTAATGTTATTCTAATGTTAATGTAATCACTGTAAGAATTCTCACCAAGCTTTTTATGATCGCCATCAAGTGATCTTTGTTTATTGTCAATAAGATCTTGAAGTAGCTGTACTACTTGAAGTTTCTCATCCCCTATTTCTTGTGCTGCAACCAGAGCAGTTTGGAGGCGTATCGCCGCCCTTCCACGGCGACGCTCTTCTGTGCCAGGGCCTATGCATACGGCTAAGTGTGTTTCAGCATCTCGCAGGCATTCTGTCACAATAAATAAAATAAAATTAAACCACCTTGTGTTGTTGTAATCATAACGTTGATCAATTTTTGTGAATGATCTTCAGCATAACAGCAGAAAAGGTTCTATTTTTTCAACATAAATACTCAAGAATTGACTTTGTCCATTTTCATAATACTGAATGAAGATATTTTTAATACGAGGGAATTATAACATTAATAGTAAATTACGTCTATTCCGTCCATAAAGTCATTCGAAAGTCACGCTTGGGCCAAAAAAGCGTTGGAATTGCCTGGATGAGCGAATGTCAACACATCAAAAATCAACATAATTTTATGCTTTGTGCGGATATGAAATTACTTTGGTAGATGAGTATATGTAAAATATGCATTATTAATGTTAAATGCAGCAAAAATTACCTCTGTAAGTCACGTCTAATTCTCGCATACGCGATAAATGTCTTTGCAGATCATTGGGCAGATTTTCCACGCAATCCAAGTAATTCTCAACGTAAGTAGCTGAAAGCAATGCTTCCGTCGATGTTTGATTCAACATAGTTATAGATTTTACACAGTTTTCATTATCTTTTTATTGAGAAAAGATATTTAATTAACTTTCAAAGCGAATAACAAGTTATTACAATCTCAAGCCGTCAAACGTTCGTAAACTATCATAGCCTATAGAGTAGGTAACTTTAAAAACCATAGACTGAAATCAGAAACCAGTTCGGATACACGTACCGTATAATTTTTGGCGGGTTTTTTTATCTGGGGTTGTTTCTGTGCTTTTCAACGCGCCTTTATTTGAAATCATTAAATTTTCCAAGTTAACTAGGTACATTGTGATTGTAATTTACAAAACATTAGTTATGTGGAAATTATTAAATATACATATGTAAATGTCCACAAAGGATTTTAATTTATAATTTTAATAAATAAGTACTGAGCAATACGAGAATATTAACATTTGCTATCAAACTACTCTATTAAAATGTTTAAGTTTATTAGTGTGCCTCTAGTGTACCTACAAATAGAAATTAGAACATCAGTAGCTTGACAAATATAAGGTCACAGAAGTTGAATCTCGGAATAGTAAATTCGGGAATTCTGGTATTTAGGAGATTTTGGTAGCAGTTATAATTTTGCCGGTAAAGACATAAATAACTGCAGCTTTATAGCGTTCCGGTACGATGGTACCCAGAAACTATTGTTCTAGGGATATATATATATCGATTAGGGATAAGGGTTAGGTAATGGCAGTTTACTAAACCAGTGCCCATAGTCATAGAACTACCACGTTTGCGCGCATCCATTGAAACTGGATAATATAATCACTTACCACCAGACGCAGTCGCCTTAACTTTATACTAAAACATTGGCTAGCAGTTCGAAAGTAGATAGAACATTAGAGCTCTTAAGCGATGACATCATGCTTGCAAAACTTCTAGAAGCCAGAAGACCATTGGCCCATTAGATTTGCGATTATTTTATTAACAACTAATTTAGGCACAAAGAGAAATCATAATTCTCAATAATAACCACCATTTGAGGCCAGTTCTAACACCTACCTATATTTCGCCCACTTCGATGTTTTGTCATAAACTAAAATGTTGGACAGTTCGCTTTATAAACTCGCACAAACTGGCACGCAAAATATATTTAAAAAAAAAAAAATATTCTGACATATGTAATTATGAAATTTTAATGTCAATTTGTAATTAAATATTTTAGGTTTTTTGTAGCGGTAATATATTAATATTTGGTTTAGAGCTAAATTTTTAGTGTTTGTTTGTGTTTTATTGTGCAATGTCGTCCACACTCATATTTGTTGGTTTGCCGGAGGATTCCAAGAGCTCCATAACAAAGTAAGTTCCTTAATATTAATCCTAAGCGATAAGGCTGCCTTTTAAATTCTATTTATATCTGTGCACTTCGACTGTTATTTTCTTAACTGTAGAACTGTGTAATTAAAGAGTATTCAAAATAACTATTTCATATTTGATATTTAACAGATTCGCAAAAATGCCGCTATGTATGATATATGAATTTAAGCATAAACTGGAAGTGTTTGATGTTTTTGTGGCAGCATAATTTGAACACTCTTATGCAGAAATCATATTATTTTTTAATAATACTAATAATTTTATTAGATTATCCTAATCTAAAAAAAAAAATTAAGCAAAAAGTCTTTTATCTAACCTACGTCTATTTCAAAGATTTGTAACACCACACGTTGACCAAATTACCTACCTACCTACTTATAAAAAAATCATAAGAATTTTAATTTTATTTCGGGATCTACATGAAGATATGTATACAGAGTTACGTATTTGCATCTTAAGACTCCGGGATACTTATATGAGTTGCTTATAATTTATGACTGCCTGGCGCCACTGAAAAGCATTTGCTATAGCTTCTGTGTAGGGAAAGATAAATACTCAGAGGAAGCTCTCAGCCAACAAAGTGCTGGTGTTTCGGCGGCAACCGAACCTACCTACCGACGGTAGTTCAGTTATTTAGTAGTTAGCAGTAGTTCAGATCGGATCGTTCTTTAATGATTCAAAATCATCGGTCCGATCGGCTCTATAAAGCAATTCCTAAAAGATGAAGTCTCAAAACATGAAGATTCTGTTTCATAACGGTTCAACTACATAATTTGTGACTATCTCACGGTGTTAGCCTTATTCATGGAATTTACAGTTCTCTAGCTCTAAGTAAATCTCTAGCTCATGGAGAATCAGTCAGCCAATCGGGAAGCGTAGCGATCACCATAAAGTCACTATCTAATATCAAATTTGCCTCGCAGTAATCATTTTCTTCTTATGATTGCATTCTTGTGGCTAGTGGACCCAGAAATATTTCTGGTAAATCTAAAAGACTCAACATACCTTCTTAACTTGTCTACAACAATAAAACAATTGTCGATTTAATTACTAACCAAAACGTTAATCAAATACAAATAAGAAGGGCGAGACATTTAATATTTCCTTGCATAAAAAAGGTAGCGATATTCTGAGTTCAGCATTATTCGAAAACTTTAAGGGGACAAATTTTTGCTGAATTTTAATGGCAATACGATCGCAAAAAGATCGCGTAATTATTGCTGGTCGTATATTGAAGTAACCAGGGTATTGGGTTCTGAGATCCTATGCGTAGCGAGGTTTATAGTAGAGAAACGGTAAAATAAGTCGCTTGTGCCTCGGGAACCTCCCTAAACGGAGTAAGTACCTACTGACGCAACTTTCTACTTCCTTTTCTAAATGGTTCTTTTCTAAATATTTCCATTTATTTCAAAAAAACTATTTAGTCATTGCTTCTAAGAAAATTAAAACGAAATAAATATTTACTAGATTTGATCTATTTTTCTTTTTTAACATAGTTTGAAAAAATAAAACCAAAACACTGTAGATATCTTCTATTTTTTATGGTACATTCTGGTTTAAGAAACGCAAATTGCTTAAGTTACACGCTTATGTAATCTCTTTCGAAGAGCACGAGGCTTAATTTGTAATTTCAATTGCAAGAGCATTCTGGTCTAGCGCCAAGGGTACATTTAGTTTATAGGATGTAGTTTTATGTCTTGAACGTGTGGGCTGCACCAGATTTATTTGTACTAGCTACTGGTAGGCGGTAGGCGGACTCGTTACCTTGACTCGCCGGTTAAGGAATACGGAGTTGTTATGTTTTGTTTAAATTGCGTATTGTCTCGTTTGAACTAATATAGTAATTGCTGGGAGCGTTGTTCTATTTGTTCGAGTTAAGATTACGTAACCGGACATCACCTACATATACTATGTTACTTTATACCTACTGGTAAAGTATGGGCAAACATCAAAATAATATCTACTTATTAAAAAAAGCGGTCATAGCCTAGTGGTTAGGGCGTCAGCCTCCTAATCAGAGGTCGGCGGTTCGAAACCACCAGGCACGCACCTCTAACTTTTCGGAGTTATGTGCGTTGTAAAATAAAAAAAATAAATATCACTTGCTTCAACGGTGAAGGAAAACATCGTGAGGAAACCTGCACGCCTGAGAGTGCTCCATAATGTTCAAAGGCGTGTGAAGTCTGCCAATCCGCACATGGCCAGCGTGGTGGACTGTGGCCAAACCCTTCTCATATTGAGAGGAGACCCGTGCTCTGTAGTGAGCCGATAATGGGTTGATCACGATGATTAAAAAAAACCTTTACTTTTTTATGAGGCTACAAGTTAGGGAATCAAGTAATCTATTATATATATAATAGCCCAGGTATAGAAATCTCTTTTGATGTTTAGAAACCTATAATACTTTTCGGAATTTCTTAATTAAATAATTGGGTTGCCAAATGCGCCCCAAGTCTTCTAATTATCAAGAAGCTCACAACAAACTCAACCATGGTGTTCATTTATTTCTCATTATCGTAGTGTCACTTATTTTTATGTAAAAATTAAACCTCAAGCTGTTATTTATCATGTATGCAACTTATTTGTAGTAAGTTAAGTAGTTAGTTATAATTTTTATTTTATTTAAATTTCAGTCGATTGAAGGATATTTAATTTAAGTAGACCTTTAAATTTAAAGTTCAATCATTGTAAATATAGTTTATATCTGTTACAACTAAACTAGGTTACGTAATAGGATTACTGGGAGCTCAGACGTGACAGGAGTGTAACTGGATAGATTTCCGGGAAGCCTTGCAGTCTTAACCGGCGTCTGAGGGCTGGGGGGCAAACGCATAAATCCGCCTTGAAAACAATACTGATTGCAGCGACGCGGCGCCGGTTACAGTGTCTACTTTTTAATTACGCCGAACATCGGCGTGGCGTTGCGAGAATGTTATGTGCTATATAAAACTTGCATTTACTATGTCATAGTGGCACGTGAATGGTCCCAAAAACTTACGTTTCATATGCACAATGTATTGATACATCTATTGTTCAAATTTTGTGCTGTGTGGTTTAATGGCGGTAATCACTTACCTTCAATAGCCATAAATAAATTTAAAGAAAAAAAAAGATTGCTTCTAACAAAATTTGGTATTCACTATTAAGTAAAAGTTTTTCATAGTGCACTTTCTATAAAGCAATAACCCTTATCTCTAATTTAACCACTTTACGTAGTAAAACTATGCAAATTTTAATTCGTGTCAATGTATGTCACCCTCACCATATGACACTTATAATATATATTAAATATACAAAGTGAATATAAAAAATGATTATTTTAACTATAAACATGTTTTAAACATTATGACTGTATCTCTAGTGACATACATGTATGTTTTATCGGTACTATGATCTTATTGAAATCAAACACAAAATACTTGATCAAGTTGAAATCACACTTGTAAGAGAATCTTTTTATTTTTTACAGTGTACCTATTTAAAATAACTTTAAAGTTTACATCCATACAGCATAGTTATAATTAAAGAAAGCATAACATAGTATGTTTGATGGAACCTACCCGTGAGTTTTAACACCTAGGTACTGTGAAAGTCTCACAGGACTTTACAATACCTAGTGGTTGTAATACGGTTGCTATTCGTTGTCTGTGCGTGCAAATAAATCCTACCGCAAACAATGCAGATTGCACAGACGTTACTCATAGAGTGCAACATTACTTGTAATTAAAACAAACTATTGTCTATTATTTTGAATTAATGCTTCGTTAGTACTATTCGAGGAGAGCTTTTCTAAATATAAATAATTATACAGTTTATTTGTGCTGTTTCCCTTACCTATAACTTTTGCGGGTCATATTATAGTGGGTAGGTAACGATAAATATGATAACGTCATTCCCATCCTGACCACTTCTTTGTGTTATCCCTATTTAAAAGTTAAAGTACCAATAAATAAGTTTCTCGTGAAAATTTCTAGATATAAAAAAAATGCCGATGAAATCCCTTACTCTACTTTAATCAACATAATCATTTAATTAAGATCTCCTTTTACACAAATACTCTATGCAAATAAATAAAACGCATAAAAGGCATTTTTTTTGGAATAAATTATTAATGAAAATAAAGTGATTTGAGCGATAAACCCTATTTTCGGAACGGTTGAACTGTTTAATGTACTTAGTAATATAGGACTTAACAAGGCTAGATCTAACAGCAGCAAGTCTAAGCCAATTAAAACAAATATATTTTGTGTTAGGTCCAACGAGGAATTTTCTAGAATATGCGCTTAATACCGCGGCTAAGTGCAGTTAACATATAATATAATACATTATATGTATTTAAAAAAACATAATAGTCTATAAATAATCCCGAAATGTAAAGCGATATTATTATAGAAAAATATTTCGACGACAATCAAAAGATCATTAGCACATCAATACCCACGTATCATAGCGTTCACAATGATTAAAAGCTTTGAGAGTCACGCACGCTCGCCGCAAACAAAGACCGCGGTGGCGCTCCCTCGCGGAAGCTGAGCTGCTATTACATGCTCCGTTACTCCTTTACTCGTCTGTCGCCCTGGTATTTTGGGCGAGGTATTTGGTAGTTTCATGAGCTATTTTCGATTATATTTTATTGTTTAGAAAAATAAATAGATACATTTGACAAAGCTTCTATCTATATCTCCTATGTTCTTTCTATCTATATCTGTCTCGCTATATATCTGTACTCATAACTAATAATAAAGATAGAGTATAGTTCATAGACTATAAACAGGCGGTTCCTGTACATTGAATATATTCTGAAACTTTTGATTGGGGGAATCTATAATATCAGATGATTTTAATTTTTTGTCCTTTGTCTGTCTGTTCACGCATAACGAGTAAACAATCTACTGAACTATTTTATTTATTAGAAAGGTTGCTTCAACTGTGTTTTACCCAAATTTGTATATAGAATTAGAAACTATTTTTTATTTATTTTTCAGGATTGTTTGTTCCATATAATGCAGCCTTATCGTTATTATTGTTATTGTTAAAAATTATTTTTATTCTAAACTAATATCTAGGCGACAATTTTTAACTTCTACTTTTTAATTAAAAAATCTATTGCTTCTTATAATAAAAATAACCTATTTTTCACACTTCTGATATAAGAATTAAGTAGAATTTTAGCCGAAAAGGAATTTGGTTCGGCTTAAATACATGCTTAAAATTTAGTAATGTCAAGGCATGTATGTCCTCAAATTTAGATACTATTTAGAATGTACAATATTAGTGTGGGTAGGTATGTATTATTTTGTATTAGAACTTTATTGCTAGGTCAAAATGGAAAATCTTTTTTAAAATATATAAAAATAAGTAGGTGGGTATGTACTTGACCTAGATGCAGAATAACCTTCCTTCAATGCTTGACATATTTAAAAAGCTTTACGTACCATTACTAGATCGCTTAGTTGCGTGTAATGTGTCTATTATATGTACTCGTATAAATTAGAAACCAGGTTTTGACACAGGTGTGATGCCCTACTGACATTCCTGTGACTTATATGTATCTACTGTGGCCTGACTACTTTTCAACTGGTGACATATCTCGGTCAATCCATTTAGACGACATGGCTTTATTTCTTTGTACGTGTTTTTGCTGGAAATGAACTGGTAAGGAAGTAGAATTTCTGAAATAGAGGAATCAATAGGTTTCTTAAGGACACGGTGCAAACCAAGTAGCTTATGTGTCTTGTGTTGGACATAAGTTACCTTCGATATTTAACACTTATATTGAACGACTTATGATACATTAAGTTAACAGAACCAACAGTGTATTTCGTCTTAATCTGCCTACCGTTGGTGTCCAGTTGCATCCACTCGTCACTCATGGATAGCCAATCAAAAAGTAGGTACAATTGTGCATGCTGTCAGTTGTAAATCACACACTTATATTTACGCACACTTTTTACAAACATACACAGCTCTCAGGACACAGCGTTCATACCGTCGGACCCCCCCGTTATCCCAAACGTCGCCTAAGCCGAGGTTCAGCCTCAAAGGAGGCGCCCTTAGGCAGTCGTTCCCTTAGTTTCTTCGAGTCCTAGGGCTAAAAAATTTCTTTTGGCAGAGCTTCTTTCCGAAGCTCGCCAAACACCCCGGTTATGCTGTGGCAACCAATAGGGTCTGTACAGCTAATAGACAGTCCGAAAAAAAACAGCGTTCATCTTGGAACAAGAACCTTGTGTCTAGTGTCCAGAAGTAGTAATTAGTTCACGTTGCCAGCCCGAACGACAACCTCTTGTGTTGGTAATAAAAGTATCTACGTTTGCGATTCGCCTAAGAGACATTCGTCTTGGAAACTTTCTTCCGCTTGGAAAATGGAAATTGATAGTTCATTTATCTGCGAGCATCATCAGTTTTCTTGATGTCAAATAAATATCTTTCTATTCAGTATTAATTAGATAGGTAGTCTCAGTGAAATGTTATTCCCTAGAGTATCAGTACTGTCCCGGAAGACGTTGGTCAGATCGAAACGCTTCTATGATGCAGACCTGTATTACTTCTAATTATTCATGGATATGCCAAGAGAATGGTTTTTGATATCTTGTTGCAGATTACAAATTAATGAAACGTGTTAATTAGTTTGTCCAAATAGAAAGTGTTGTTTTCGCGTGCTTGTTTTAACAGTGAATTCATCGATTTCTGATGGCTTAGCTGATTGTATTGTTACTTCACTTCCTATAGTTACTAGCTGTGGAGGCTGTCGTGTCTTGAGGGATCGTGATTGTTCATTCGCCCCATCTCGGTTACGATATCTGTTAATTAATGGTCCCGATAGGCAACCTATATAAAGAAAAGATAGTGTCAATTAGAGAGTGCAGTTGATAGAGGGGCTTGTGTTTATTTTGGACTCCAAATTGGTACGATGGATTCTTAATTTAGAACGCATCGTAACAATTTGTACGTTTTTGTTTTATTACGTCCCAATTGTTGTCAGAATAAGGATTGCCATTCAATGGTGTCGGCGTTAATTTGGGTTTTATGGTCTTTCCAGATATATATGCTAGCTGCCCCATTAGAAAAATATTTCTTTTCCCTCTTTTATAGTAGGAATCAAATACGCGAGGCTCGCGAGATTCTAAGTTCGATTATTGGGGTGGGATAAAAAATATCGAGCCCCCTTCTGTCAGAAATTTGCAATAGGTCCTAGCCATTGTTAGAAAATTGGTACTGGCATGCCTTGGAGAGAATGTTAAGAGTTCTGTATCTTAATGCTTATAATTGTTAAAGGTCACCAGCCCGGATTTATATTTTCTTCTATTTAGAAGGCATCTTCCCAGCAGTGGGCAAGAATACAGATAGAATGATTATGCGGGATTTAATATATGATAAATGTCACTGCGCCAAAGCGCCAAACGTGCATAGGGTTACTTAATATCTCTCCCTTTTAGTCTATCAAAGAACGTGATTCGTGAACGTCATTTATACTGTATTTTACGCACTATCTAGACATGTACATTACATAGATAAGACATTAGCTAGTTAAAAGAAATTTACCGTACACAATAGAACAATAGATGGTGGTACTGTGGTATTTATGCTTTTTATTAATCAAAACACTGGATTTTTTTAAATTGCTCTACCTTTTGCGAAGGCCATGTATAAGTAGGTACCTATAATATTAAGAAATATTGCCAAGTACAACTTGACCCCCTTCGGGGCAGGAGTTAATAAATAACTTCCTATCTATACTTACTTTTTTTTATCCACTACAAGTTAGCCCTCGACCGCAATCTTACCTGGTCTATGTGGTGATGCAGTCCAAGACGGTTAACCTGTTAGAGATATGGAACTCCCATACTCCTTATTGGCGTCTACATAACGTGCTGGAACTCTAAACCGCTTGGCGACACGTCTTTACGGTCTGTAGGGTGGTAACTAGTCACAACTACCAGACTCAAGCCGAAAATCGAACCTAGGACCTCCAACTGTATAATGTGACAGCTCACGCGCTGCGCCTCTGAGATCGTCAACTACAATCTAATATATTGATATAAGATAATAGTAAGTATTAATTATTTTAATGAATTGATTTCTTTGCTATATAAGCCGCAGTTAAAATCATAAAAAAACAAGAAGATATTTTCTTCCATCAACATAAAAAATTAAAATATCCATAAAAATATAATTCAAGTAAACATAAACTATAGGTAGGTATTATATATGAGTATATATTTGTCGAACTGAACTCTTTCCTGGCAATGCGTCAAGTATGTAATTATTTTATTGCGACCGTATTACAGCGAAGTTCTTCTAGGAATACTACGTACTAATAAGGTAAGTTATGACCGATCATCCATCACGGGAATCTTAATAGCCGTTGCAAACCAGTTCCAATTCACACCTACTTTATACGGCTTCTATTTTATGATGTTACAATCTATTTTATTATTACTTACTGTACGTGAGATGAATTAGGCGTTTTTTATCGTCGTCATCCTACCTAGGTAAGTTTAGTTTTTTTTATTTATCTACTAATCCTTTGCTTTCCTGTGGGTAGAATATATATTATTACGGTTCATGACAAACAGTCCACTGACAGACGGAACAGCGTAGTATTAGGAATAGGTCTCTGAAACTAAACAAACTTTGAAAGTTGTTTAACATAGTAGTGCCATAAACTGGACTATAACTTTAATAATGGACCTTTAAGACGCTCGCACCATTTTCTACTCTCGAGTAAAATCTGATGTTGACCTGTAAAAGTACAGAGAATAGCTTTTACCTTTAATGAAAACGCAATCCCGCAGCCCGAAGGCGTTAGACGTACTCGGACATACATTAGGAACAGCCGATGTAATGACTTAGACTTACCATCTATATAAAGCCGGCTTCACAAAACCTATGTAAATTTGAGCTTTATTTAATCATAGGTTACTTTTAGTGTACTCTGATTAGAGTACAGTAACTTTTAATTCGGTAAATCCGATCAAAATAAGAGCTTCTTCGTACTATCGTGCATATAATATAATACCTTAATTTTTATAAAAACAAGGCATCGCGCATGGACACTGAAGTGCAAAAGAAAACGCTAAGGTTTTTCAGAGTAGTTGCTTACCTTTCTTGTCTTCTTGTTAAAGTGAAAATATATTACGTCCTTAACGACCCAGACGACAGTACAAAGTAGGTCATACACCAACACAAACCCGAACACATGCCGAGGTCCCCGATTCCTGACGTCATCCGGACGTGTGTCTCATCCACGGTCACGGGGGCGCTCAACTGAGATCTCAGTCCAAGAACAATCTAAATTCTCAACATAACTCTAAGCTGAGGTCCGAATCTCACAGGAGACGTCCTTATGAGGATGTTCTTCAGATGTCTTCGAGCCAAAGTGCTTTTTTAGTGACTCAGTAATAACTAAAAAGGTATTCCTGCGATCAACAATAAAAGACATTAAAATTAGTATTACTCATGTAACTCCGTGTGTTTTAGGTAATAGTGGGGTATTTATTTGTGAACTTTACCATTTATATATAAAAACATACGTTTAAAGAGTGTCTTTATTTTATTCATTACAGTTTTATTTCAATCGTTTTTGGCATCCTTGGTCCATACAACAAATTTAGAAACATAATTATCCCAACTTACTATAAATGCCAATGTGAGTTTATTCCATTGTTTATTTGTTTGTTACGCTTTCACATATAAACAACTAAACCGTTTTAAAAATATTTTATAATTGGAGTTATATTAATTATCTATATATATATATTATATAACTAGTAGAGTTATATTATCAACAAGTGAAGTTGGCATATTTTATCCCCGTATTCCCACGGAAACGGGAACTGCGGGGAATGAACTAGTATAATATATTTTAAGACAGTCTGAACAATTCTGAAAGAATTTATTTTGAAATAATCTTTTATTATCAAAAGATGTGCTGAGTAATGTGGAGCAAGCTTAATATTAAGGCGAAATTCACTTTCGAATTGGCCTAAGTATTAACGCCTGTTCTCTGTTATTCATGATTGTAAGAAAATCGTGCCGATCATCTCTGTAATAGAATCATAAAATAGATTGCGTTTCTCAATTCGTCCCAGTTATCTGCGGAATAATGAATTGTACCTATCTGATATTAATATCTCGGACAAAAGCTGTCTATATAATAAAAATGTATTGACATTTTGTTTTAGGTTTACTGCCTACTATGTACCTACTGTAAAATAATTAAGTGCTGTATTGATTTTAAAACAAGCATTTCAATTTGGTATTCGCTTTGTACTAGAACGTAAGAAGTACTTAAATTTTAAAAGTCAAAGCATTGGTGGTTGTTATTTCGCTTGGTCGCACAAGCTGGACTTTTCAGATTTATAAGGTTTTTGTGGTTTCAAATCTATTTAAAGAAGTAGAGATGATTTGTTGATAACTTACACGAACACGTTATAACGTATAACGACATTATAAATAAAATAAAAAAAAAAGTTTTGATTCAAACTAAAACTCAAAGTGTGTGTAAATTAAAACTTAAAAAGTACTAAAAATAACATAGTGAAGTTTGCAAAGATAACTAAATTACATAAAAAAAGAATCAATTAAATTTATAAAATAGGCAGTAGGCACCTGTTATTAATATGTTTTTGAAAAAAAAAAACATGTTAAAAACTACAATATTACTATTTCTTGTGACTAGGTCAATGTGAAGACGATGGCAAATATGAACCTATCGTTCATATTTTCCATCCAGGTTATAAAAGATTTAATCATCATCATCATCATCATCATGATCAACCCATTACCGGCTCACTACAGAGCACGGGTCCTCTCAATATGAGAAGAGTTTGGCCATAGTCCACAACGCTAGCCATGTGCGGATTGGCAGACTTCACATGCCTTTGAGAACATTATGGAGAACTCTGAGACGTACAGGTTTCCTCACGATGTTTTCCTTCACCGTTGAAGCAAATGCCGTTCTGCCGTTTTTGCGTAATAATTAACATTTATAATATACGAGTAGCATTATAATATTTGGAATCCAAAACAAATTGAAACAAAAATAAGTAACAATGTTAATGTGTAAAGGCGGCCTTATCGCTTAAAGCGATCTCCTCCCGACAACCTTTTGTTGAAGGAACCAATTAAAAGGATTATACAATAAGTTAAGTTGTAATGATTAATAATTTAATAAAAAAAAAGTAAACTTGAATAGTTTTAGAAATATATAAAAAAGTAAATAAGGAATAGGTTAATGGATATAGCAAAGAAGGAATAGGTAAATAGAGATGTAAAATATGTAGTTTGAAAATGAGAGAGTGGAACAGTTTTCATGGGTCTCGCTTCGTCGCCGGTAGCTGCTAGCAACAGGCGGGAAATGACTAAGTTTCACTAGCGCTAATAATCTATAATACTTAAAGGACCTTTCATTTATCACTATGCAACGCCACGTTTTTTTTTAAATCACAATAAGTATTGTTAACAAACATGTTAAGTTTTCAAATAATGGTTAGAAGCAGGCGTTACTTTGCGGAAGTCCATGATAAACAATAAACAGCAAGTATAATTTACTATATGCCGCCGACAACCGGGAGATTTTTATAATATAACACCAAACAAAATCTTCCACTAGAACCTCTACGCACGTTTCGACCCGACACCGGATCATCCTCAGGAGATGTTGACTTCACAAGCGAGAAAAGTAAACTTTTTTACTTGCTGTTTATTGTTTATGTTAAGTTTTCATTGAGTGGGCATTGTTTCGACTTATATTATAATTTAATATTGACTATGTTAGATGGTGCTAACAAAGCAAATCCGGAGAAAAGTTTGGTGTGGGCGCGATTGGTCTCCTTTTAGTTTTAATTTTAACTTGGCGAGTGTAGTTATCACCATCACCTCACTAATTGAAATAATGAAAAATACGTATATTATACATGAACGCTTCGTAGATGTCTGTAATAGGTTTACATGAATGACGCTATTCCTTAAAATTGTTTTTAGTCATTTTATTTGACGCTATCCTACACAGTCTATTCTACCGATCCGATTCTGCGATCCGATTTTTAATATTTAGGATGGACTCCTAAATATTGTCTTTGTCCATCCTAAATATTAGAAATCGGATCAGTTGCTTCCAGTTTCACTTCATAGTTTGTAAATTTCGATATTATACAAAACTTTCACCCAAATTTATTAAAAGCAATGTAATCCAAAATTGAATTTTACTCTACTAACATTTTCCGACTGTTCGTTATTGATAATGACATTTAGGGATACGGTGCGTTATACATTGTAGTCGCTGTCGTAGAATTCATAAGCTAATTATTGCCAGTAATTTATTTGTACCCTCTAGTGTAACTACTGATCGATCAATTTACAATTTTATAGTTTTTATTTGGTCTAGCTCTATTATACTGTGGAGAAATGTAGCGATGGATAAGGTGCTTTATACAGTAGCGATTACATGTGACCACTAGTTGCAGACATAGCGGCCATTAGCAAATGATAGCTAGTAATTGATTTATGCTCTCTATTGTACCTGTTTTCATTGAGTTATGTTTTATTTTCTTGTTTTTTTGACGTCTACTGTACTGTGGAAGGGAAATGTCGATGGATAAGCTACTTTATACAGTAGCGGTTTCATGCCGCTGTGACCACTAGCTGCTAGTCGCTGACGTGGCGGCCATTAGCAAATGATTGCTAGTAATTGATTTGTGCCCTCTAGTTTATCCGCTCTGGTCGAGCGACTTTTCATTTTCTAGTTTTCTGTCAAGTTTTCTGACATTTCAATTATTATCGAGACATAATTTATTACAGGCCAAAGATATTGTCTGTACAGTAGGCGAAATAGACAGTTGGGTGAAGCCTTTTCTATGATAGGAGATAGTAATATGGGGTCTAAAGTCTTACTACGCTGGGTTAGAATGCAGTTTTTCGAGTTTCTCTGTGTACACACACTGTCATTACACACAGCATAAAACTTGTTATGAGTAACAAACAATGGTACCATTTTAACTGAGACTTATATTTATAAACTTTGCTTCCTTGATAAATACTAACCACACCATCACCGAGATGTAAAGTTAGTCCTAGACTGCTATCTCACCTGGTGGTAAGTGATGATGCAATCTAAGATAAAAGATTAGATAGGGTGGTAACTAGACACTTCAAAACCAGACCAAACCTGCAAAAAAAAACAACATATTGGTCCTGCCGGAGATTGAACTCCCGGGAATTATGTTAATATAAAACCGCTCTTTAAGCTCTTGTTTATGTTTTAAATTTGGATTATCTTAAAAAAATCAATAGACTAGTACCACTATACTTTTGATATTTGACATTTTGAAGTGATCGTAATAACCATTTATTTTTGTTATCGTCTTTACACTGACTAAAATGCTATCCAATATGTTCATTAACTCCCTAATTCCTATCCCCTTCCTTTCCTGATGATACCCCTATTTTAATAGGATTGCTACACCGGTACCGTCTGAGAGCATCTGCAAGATATTGGTTACAGCGGTCGACTCTAAATTATCTTCGGCCGACACTTCAGCATCCTCTAAGATAAGGTAAGTAATTAAGCGTACTTACGAGTACATTATCATATTCATAGTATTATTTTGGGGCCTTAAATAAACGTACCTCAAAATCGTACTAGTTATGCAGTGTTTTGTCACGCTCTGACATTTGAAACTTGCTATAAGTTGAAGTGTGTCAGAACTTTGCATTGAAATATTCGTACTGCATTGTTTATTTAAAAAGTCCTTTTAAATAGTCCTAAAAGTTTAAATACATAAACACATTTTCAAAATGTCAACTCCATTCTGTCTACTGGTAACAAAATATTTCACATAGAACTAAAACAACCACAGGTTAGTTATTTATATACAAGTACCATTGTAAAAGTTAATTTGAAGTAAGATCGATACAGTAGTAGATATTGGGCTGGTCTATTTTCATTACTCTCACTGAATTTTAATATATTTTTAATATTTAATAGCAATATTCGTCTGTAAAAATTTATATGGTTCTTTGAATTACTTTGTATATTTCATCGATAGCTACAGTATATATAACTCAGCGTGGTAGTTTTTCTTAAAATCAATATTTTCTTTTTTTAATAAACAAAAAAGATAGTGTTTCTTTCTAAAAAGAAGAAACCAAGCAGTAAATTTGATGACCTATCGCCTTTTTACGCTATCCTTGGAATATATATTTAGTGTTGTTAAAAGTACGAATTTGTTTATCAGAAGCTATTTCATGTTGCCGTTGCTAAGTTTTAAAAACATAAGTTATTATTTGGGCTAAAAATATATTCTGGGGCTATATTTTTAATTCTCCTTATATAATGAGGCAATGCTAAGATTAGCACCATTTAACTGGGTAGCGTTTGTTGCGGGTATGTGCGATATCCTCAACATGTGCGCACATCGTAGGGGAATGTACTGAAATCGGATTAGTAGGCAGTTACAAACTAGTTCTACCGAATTTAACCTAAAATGAAAAATGAATTTGATCCGCGGAAACTAAAATGGTCTATTTTATTAACGGTTAAATATCTTTAACCGCAGTTCACACTTTAGTCGATGGTCAATTAATTTTAGAGAACACTATATTCTATAAAACTGTAAACAAAATACCTGTAAAAAACCACCAGTCGGCGGTATAGTGTAATTTCTGTACTGTGAAAACAGATGTACAATGTTTTAGGAACAATAGAAAAGTGAATATGTACACATATTTTAGAGCGAGATTTAGCGGGCCATATCTCTTTGTATTGCAATGGGAATGGGTGTTGGAATAGGAAAACGAACTAAAATTTTATTCCATTGGCACCATTCCAAACTCCAAAGGTGGTTTTCCGTTTGAAGAAGATTTTTTAAAAGAGATATATAATGTGGCGTAAAATTTGAGTTGTCCATGAAATGGGATTATTTATACCACGGGACTCTCTCCAAGCGAATTTATGTTTTTTTCGGTACTTACAGCTCTTTCATCATGATCAACCCATTACCTGTAGTGAGCCCTACAGAGCACGGGTCTCCTCTCAATATGAGAAGGGTTTGGTCTTAGTCCACCGCGCTGGCCATGTGCGGATTGGCAGACTTCACACGCCTTTTGTTTTCCTCACCGTTGAAGCCAGTGATATATTTTTTTTTAAAACGCACATAACTCCGAAAACTTGCAGGTGCGTGCCCGGATACGAACCGCCGACCTCTGATTAGGAGGCTGACGCCCTAACCACTGGGCTATGACCGCTTTCACAACTCTTTCGCTTCTATCAAATTTAGAGTTTAAAGTTTTTGCAGCTTACCAGTTTATTAATAGTCAGTAGAACTGCGTTTCTTGCCGGCACTTTGTGCCATCAACTTAATAAATATGTTAGTTTCTAGGCTTTTCATTAGATACACATTTAGAGCAGGATATTACCCAATGGGTGCCCTCTTTGTGTTGCGAATGGGAAAGTGAACTAAGGCGTTAATTTTGGCTCCACTCCAAAGAAGGTTTTGCGTTTTCCGTTTGACGGAAAAGAGAATGTAGGTAATGTGGCGTATACATTTGGTTTGTTCGGTGGAATATCATTTACAGTGCATCTCCAGGATCGATTTATTGTTGGCTTCTTTTTAGATTGGAGCTTGTTTGAAACCTTATGGTTTTAAAATAAAAAATATATCGAACATTATCATCACTGTAAATGGAAATACAAGTAACCAAGTAAATACAAGTAACTAAGTAAATACAAGTAGAGTAAAGTTACGTATGTATTCAAAAGTGTCTAACATTGTATAGTTGTCCTTTTTGAAGTAGTAAAAATTTGTCTGTACTCAACAAACAAATCAACAAGCAACAACTTACATAATAATGGAAATATTTTTGTAAATCCTCTTTGTTTTTACGACGGGACTGACCTGTGTCTTTGGTGCAATGTATATCTCTGAAGATTGACACAGGGATTTACCGAACGTGTGTTCAAAATGTTAGTGGAAAGAGATTATTTTCTCTGATAGTTGCGTCATTTAACGGTTTCGGCGGTAAGTTTGCTCCTTTGCCCAGTAAATTAAGTATTTATGTGGTTTACATATGAAATGACAACAATAGATACAGATAATTTTTAGCCAATCGGTGTTTACGAGATCACCATCCTTACCTATAAGAGAGAGGGATTAATAGGTTAGGTTCATTGCACTGCTTTCATTTGGGTTAGCGGGCTTTTATGTATACATTGTATATATAGATTGGCGACCGCCGTGCTGCAGCGCGCGAGCTGTCGCATTAAAAAGCTGGAGGTCCGGGGTTCGATTTCCACCTCGAGACTTCGGCCGTGGCTAGTTACCACCCTACGGACAAAGACGTGTCGCCAGGTAATTTAGCGTTCCGGCACGATGTCGCGTAGAAACCAATTAGTAGTGTAAATTTATCATACTCCTAACAGGTTAGCCCTCTACCATCCTAGACTGCATATCATCACTTACTACCAGGTGAGATAGGCGTCAAGGGCTAACTTGTAGTGTATAAAAAAACTATATAGAATCTAATATTATAAATGCAAATGTGAATCTATTTATCGCTTTCGCGCTTGATCTACTAAACTGATTTGTAAAATTCATTCATCATATATTCTGGCTAATCAACTTTAATTGGTTATCAGTAAAGTTATGCTTATCTAGAGCTCAACAAAAAATAAATGATAATCAAAGTATGGCATTGTTAGAAGGCTGATCGAGTACGAAACATGCGAATCGTCCCGTCTCCGCCTGGCACGTCCCAATTCATAGCGGGCCGATACCAACCGATCGATAGGACAAATAATGCTGTGATTGATGAGCTTGGGCTGCGCAGTCGGTGTTGCGAGAGCGTTTGTGATCCCGACCTGGTTTCAAACGGATTTACACTTTTGGGACATGATTATTGTCACGACGACTATCCTGAACATTGGTTGGTGCTGTGGTGCCTTATAAGACTCGAATTCGATCTGCGGCAAGACACTATTGTAATTTGTCTGGTGGGAAGCTTTGGCCGTGGCTAGTTACCACCCTACCGACAAAGACGTGTCGCCAAGCGATGAAGCGTTCCGGCACGTAGAAACCAATTAGGAGTACCATACCCCTAACAGGTTAGCCCGCTACCATCTTAGACTGCATTATCACTTACTATCAGGTGAGATTGCCGTCAAGGGCTAACCTGTAGTGGATAAAAAAAAAAAAATTGTAATTTTGGTATTTACTCCGTCAAGGCTATTTACCGATCAAAACTTGCCGCAGTTTAGTATATCGATTTGATGCCGCGAAGTAAACGACATGGCATCGGTACGGTCTTAATATGAGATAACAGATTAGCCCGCTTTAATCTTAGCTAAAGCTGTGATAGCCTAGTGGTTAGGACGTCAGCCTCCTAATCAGAGGTCTGGGCACACACCTTTAACTTTTCGGTGTTATGTGCGTTTTTATCCAATTAAAATATCACTTGCTTCAACGGTGAAGAAAATCATCGTGAGGGAATCTTCACGCCTGAGAGTTCTCGATAATGTTCTCCAAGGCTTGTGAAGTCTGCCAATCCGCACGTGGCCAGCGTAGTGGACTATGGCCAAGCTCTTCTCATATTGAGAGGAGAGACCCGCGCTCTGTAGTGAAACGAAATGGGCTTATCATGAATCTTAGCCCTCTTCTATTTGCGATTGCATTCTAACATACATCGAGATCGCTCTCAAGGGCTAACTTTGATCTTGGAATGAGAAAACTTCATTAATACAGATGGATGTCCACCTTCGTATGTAAGGTTTTTTTGTTAGGATTTCAGATCTATGTCTTGATATAGTCTGTCCACCGGTCCACTGGCTGGGTCGCGGACGAGCGATCGTTAACTTGACCCATCAGGTGACGCGAAGGAGATCGCTAGGTTTTAGTGGGTATGGGTGTGGGTGGCCGCCGGTGAGTTCGCATATCCTGTCGGAAGCGGTCCAGTACTGCCTGCGCCCCTTCCGGAAGGGATCTATGTTTACACGCATTTCCGAGGGTAAAAAGAAAAGTTTACCCACGTGTGTGCTGCACATTCTCTTGAAGGAAACAGCTTTTATATATATATATTATATCGATGCTAAAATTGTAAAACAATTAACGTTTTGTAATCACTGTTCGAGAGTAAACTCAGAATCACAATAAAAATACCTTCTACACATTTACTTAATTACAATAAATTAAGCTTAATTTTGATTGTAAACGGAACTGTGCCGAGCAGTAGTAGCATCTTAATCTTCTGATTAGAAGGAAGTCAATTTATATTAATAACAAAATATAGCCTATAAAAATATATATATAGAAAACTTTCTTTATTTGTTAAGTCGGTTGGAAAGTAATGGTTAGTTAAATGCCAATGAACTCGACTAAGTCAACCTACGAGACGATGACTCTATCTTCAAAATGACACAGCAAACCACTGGATGCCGTGCTTAAATGCAGGCCCATTCATGTTTCAATACATTTATCACTATTATCGGTATGTTCACAATAAACAACATAATTTACATTCCCGAACGATGCCGATGTAGAAGATAGATTGCTTGTAGCTTTGAATTATTTCCATGGTACTGCTTTGATTGTCGGTTTTGGTGTTCGGTTTCAATTATTTTTGATTTCTGTACTCACTGTTACCTGACGCCTGCGACTGCGTTGGTGTGCATCGAGGTTTTTGACAAATCCCGTGAGAACTCTTGAAATTTCTGAAATAGAATACAATGATGGCGCAGTGTTGAGCGCTGTGATCTTGTAAGCGGGAGGTCCCGGGTTCGATCCCTGCAGGGACATTTTAGAAATCTGCTTAGAGAGCTAGATGGAGGTTTCGGCTGTAGCTAATTACCAGTTTTGACGACCTCCGTGGCGCAGCGCGTGCACTGTCAGATTATAAACTTGGAGGTTCTGGGTTCGATTCCCGGCTCGAGTCTGGTCTGGTGAGAGGCTTTGGCCGTGGCTAGTTACCACTCTACCGACAAAGACGTGTCGCCAAGCGATTTAGCGTTCCGGCACGATGTCGCGTAGAAACCGATTAGGAGTGTGGGTTTTCCATACCCCTAACAAGTTAGCCCGCTACCATCTTAGACTGCATCATCACACTCATCAGGTGGGATTGCAGTCAAGGG
Source organism: Lasiommata megera (assembly GCA_928268935.1). Taxonomy (NCBI): domain Eukaryota; kingdom Metazoa; phylum Arthropoda; class Insecta; order Lepidoptera; family Nymphalidae; genus Lasiommata; species Lasiommata megera. The sequence continues at coordinate 7,781,995 of OV743328.1, forward strand.
CTAACTTGTAGTGGATAAAAAAAAAAAAAAAACCACCCTATCGATAAAGACGTATCGCCAAGCGATTAAACGTTCATGTTGTCGCGTAGAAACTAATTAGGTACGGGTTGAACATAGCCTTACATGTTTGCCCACTATCATCATTACTTACCACCGGTTGAGATTGCCGGCAAGGGCTTACTTGTAGTGGAATAAAACATAGATATATATGCCCTTGTAAATTAGCGATATATGTGTGGAAAGTTGAAAGACATAATATATGTAAATATGCTCCAAATTACTAAAATGTTAAAAGAATAATTACTTTCCGATAAAGTGATATGTCAGTATTACCAAAAATTGTTTTAGTGTGAAAATTTATGTAAACTATGAGTCAATCGTTTGAAGACTGAAATAATTTCAAAACATTTATTATGCCCAAGGTTTTGAAGAGTCAAGGCAAACATTACAAAGCTTTGGATTCCAATGCCAGTGTAGATTATAATAGATTGGATTCGATATTAACATAACCCGGTTATATTTATGTAAATAAAAAAAAACCTGCGATAACTAATAATTCAGTAAAGAAAGTAAGAAATTACGTATCTCAAAACTCGTTGCAGGTACTCTCACTTTGGACGCATAATTTATATCTGTTCGTGTATTGATAAATTGTTCGGTTTGGAAATCTTAAACCGCATAAACGTTTCAAGTATTTGGTAAAACAATGGGTTTGTGCCAGTTGTGGCTACTTAGTGGTCACAAATAAAACGTAGGTGGACGTTTATATGCTAAAACAATCAACTATTTCACTGGTTACTTTTTAGGGCAGTGACATTTGCGGGTATGCGTTAGTAGAACTAGAATTACCTATATTTATAGTTAATAAAAAGATTGTTCGGGTAGAAAAATATCTTGAACTAGAGTTAATTGGTTTTTTTTCGCTGAGCTTTTGAATTATCGATATCATATAACTATTATTTAACCAACCATCGATAGTTATGCTTCCACCTCTTAAAAGTCAGGTACGCTTTTATTTGCGTCCTCTATATCCTAAGAAATTCATCAATATGAAACTAAAATAGATTCACTAAATGATAATATTTATAAATAACATCATCAATATTTGACCGAGATATGCTGTATATTTCCAAAAATAAATAGGTATGCATCGAATTGATAATCTTCTCGTTTTGGAATTCGGCTGAATAATAACTTTCTAGGCGTTATGGTTTTTTGTGATGCAGACAATAGAGTTTTATGAATGCCAATAGACAGTGAAGTTTAAAAGAAACATCCGCAAACCCATGAAATTATTAATCAGGCGAAAATTGCTAGTTGTCAGTTACTATAAGTCAAAATTCATTTCGTGGCCCCAATATTAAAAGACTACCTATAGAAAGGAGAAACAGTGGAACCGAAGTTGATGTTATATTTTGCTACGGCATCATTTATCAAGACGTCTCTTTTAATAATAGCATGCCACACACATGCCAACTTTATACGCCATAAGTTTGTTGGTGATATTTTCATACGTTTGTAGACATTCGCTATTTGACAACGAATTATTGAATTATGAGGAAGTAATGGGTCCCTAATTTTGAATATCTATAGTATTATATATAGCTCATTAAATATCCGGTACATATATAGGCACACATATTAACTCGAAAAAGGATTGTCACCGACCGTCAATGACTGGCCGTCAACCAGAGGTAACCAGGACAGATGAGCACTTTCAGCAGCGGTAGGCTACGCTCATACGGTGGTCGCTGGTTGAGTAGCCATCACCTGTGAACGGAAATCCTTGCATTCATATTGAATGTGAAGAGTACAGTGAAATAAATATCACGCTGTTAGCGCGGGGATAGCGCTCTCGCATGTAAGCATGGTGATCACCAGCCTTAAGCTACGTCTTGACCGTGCATCGCTTTCAGTCCGCTAGCTTATCTCGAGGTAAGGCAATACCTTAACGCTGCACATAGTATGTTTCATACAAATAATACTGAATGCTTCAAAATGAAACAATGCTGATCTTTTTCCCACTGGAGATTTGTGCAGTAAACTATAGGGTGTGGGTCTCTTCAGAGCATGGAAAATTATTTAGCGGTAGTCCCCCACGCTGGTCAAATGCGGATTGGTAGACTTCACAAGCCTTTGCGAAAATTATGGCATGCAGGTTAACTCACGATGTTTTCTTTTATCGCAAAGCAAGTGATATGTAATTTAAATTGTTGAAAATTAAATAAACGCACTTAACTCCTAACATTAGTTGACAGTTAGCTTGCAACTGCAAGTTGACTCATCTCAGCTTCGTAATTGGTTTATTAAACTCCCTAATTAGAACGTTGAAACGTTTCGGAACATTCGCTCGTCGGCATATCTGAAGATGCTTTAAATGCTGTTCTGTTTTCTCTCGAATGGAATTTATTTAGATCCGTTGATCATCGGGGTAGATTAGACTGGATCCACAGACAATGCCAAGCCTGTCGACACTAGAACACCTCTTGATAATACTTACAGCTATCGCAGATGTACGACAACTATCCAACACAATAATAATAGACGGTTTGTCGATGGTTTGGTAATAATCTCGAAGACATTATTGCGTTTTTCATTTGAATTGATCTCGACCTAGTACAAGTGCATCTTGAGTCGGTATTCCTTGATATATTGGCAAATCTAGCTATTTGATCTTAAAGTATAAAAGTTTATACAATAATTACAAAATTTTTTGGTCTATTTATTAAGCTAAACAATTTAAAATTGTTTTTGGAAGATGTGATAAAATTGTATAGAATTGGAGGGCAGAATATCTGAATAGCAAATTACTCGCAGTTGATTTGGGAAATGACTACTTAAATGATAATGACTACTTAAATGACAATGACTATAATACTTTCCAAATGAATATATTCAAACATTTTTGTAAATCCTTTTATTATTTAAAGAGAGTGAGTTGAGCTGGTCTCATTGTCACGAAGTTGGGGTTCCCATGTATAGAATTGGAGGGCAGAATATCTGAATAGCAAATTACTCACAGTTGATTTAGGAAATGACTACTTAAATGACAATGACTATAATACTTTCCAAATGAATATATTCAAACATTTTTGTAAATCGTTTTATTATTTAAAGAGAGTGAGTTGAGCTGGTCTCATTGTCACGAAGTTGGGGTTCCCATGTATAGAATTGGAGGGCAGAATATCTGAATAGCAAATTACTCGCAGTTGATTTAGGAAATGACTACTTAAATGACAATGACTATAATACTTTCCAAATGAATATATTCAAACATTTTTGTAAATCGTTTTATTATTTAAAGAGAGTGAGTTGAGCTGGTCTCATTGTCACGAAGTTGGGGTTCCCATGGCATCGAGGTAGATCCTCAAATTGTTGAGTTTAGGTAAATCAAATTAATGACTCAGATATACGTCTGAGAGGCAAAGTTCGTTAAATTTAAAAAAACAAATTTTATCTATATTTTGTTTAATCATACACTATGTAATAGCAGTAAATAATATATATTTAATAGTAGTCGCAGCGTTTGGAACCATGAATTTAAGGTTCCAGGGCGTAAAGGTGTGTTTATTTATATGTCAAATTGTCTGTCTGTGGTTACTGTTCCTGCAAAGCACCATTACAATCTGTAGTGTGCTCCAATCCTTATCACCCACAATGTCGATGAGTTTGCAACTATTCTGCACAATCACTTTGCGATGTAAACCAGTCAATAATGATAGGGCTGTAAACGATACGCAATTACATCGCGGAAAATTGCAACGGCGGTCCATAGGATAATTTTGCTATATTTCTGTAATCAGATTATCGAGCCACTTATATATTATTTTGTTGTTTGTTCTGTTAGTAATTAAAGCCGCTTACCTGTATGTTTGTAGCACATTCGACGCAATAATTGCAGTACTGTTGACAGCTTTAGAAGTTCGAGGCTAATAAAGGATTCAAAATTTATAGAAACTATATGGTAAATAAAAGTTTATGAAGTTTTGAAGCATTGACTACTATTTACTTTATTTGCAAACTGTTAGCGAAAGTGAACATTTAAAGGAACAAGGTGCTGGAATGGCGACCTCGCACCGGTAAACGTAGCGTTGGTCGACCCCCAAGAAGGTGGATAGACGACGTCAGACGAGTCACAGGGAGCTGCTGGATACAAGCGGCCCAAGACCGTGGCCATTGTCCTGCAGTGGACGTCAATCGGTTGAAAATGATGATGATGATAATATAAATAATTCATAATTTGCTATTATTGAATTGTTATTTTGGTGGCAAGAACTTATTTGATAAGTGCCAAAGCTATAGGTTAAATTAAAAAACCATGAATTAAAAATTCTATTTGGACAGTTTCGAAAGTGCGAAAAGAAAAGATTTATCTTTAGACATTGTGCCGACGATCGCTGTTTCGCTGCAATGCTCGCCTTCTAATAAATCATTAATGTACTTTGAGTTGAGTTGGCTCAGAATGAATAAACAGTCAAAAAGATACAAAGTTATATGACTCACGTAAATCTGTCTGGTTGTAACACTCAACGGTTCAATTTTAAAGTGAATAATGCGAACCTATACTGCCCGTAAACTCGCAATAGTACATCTTTTTTTTTTTTCGGACTGTCTATTAGCTGTACAAACCCTATTGGTTGCCACAGCGTAACCGGGCTGTTTGGCGAGCTTTGGAAAGAAGCTCTGCCAGAAGAAATTTTGAGCCCTAGGGCTCGAAGAAAATAAGGGAACGACTGCCTAAGGGCGCCTCCTTTGAGGCCGAACCTCGGCTTAGGCGACGTTTGGGATAACGGGGGGGGGGTCGGACGGTGAGTGGTCCGTACGTCTCCGAGGCCGTGGATGGAGCCCACGTCCGGATGACGTAAGATAGCGGGGACCTCGTCTTCGCCGGCGAAGACGGTGTGTAGCGTATGATTGTGTGGTAGGTGGTACGAGTGTGTTGTCAGTAGTCATCTGATCGTCAGGGTCATGAAGGATATGTTTAGGTCTCCTCTTTCGGAGAGGAGCGCTTAGGTCGGGGGAGTAAAAAGAAGCCGCAACTACGAGAGGGTTGGGGTGTCGGATTGATTTCTCGAAATAGATATTCGAGAGTTTCTTAAAGTGCTAATAGTACATCGTTATTGTAACCACTACTGATTTCCTACTTTTTGTAAGATATGTAATATATCCTCTAAGACAGCTAACTTAAAAAGTGAGTATGATATAAAACTTTATCCGTCGCCGTCAAAACTACTTACTTCTTTTACGTAGTACTTCTACTAATGAGTGTCCTACAACGAAGGGCGTAAACGGTCGAGTGCACGAAGCTTTCGATTGTGACGCGATATCGTATCGGTTTCGGATTACACCATCGATGCGTAGTGAGAAGAAAGTCAGTGTCAAGTTGTGCTATAATAAATATACTTGGTATTACGACATCCAATTTAGATGGTTTCTTTTATTGTCGACAGTTTTGTATTTGCCTCCGATTTCATTTGATAGCAAAACTACCTCCGCTGTGTATGCGCTGCCATAAATTCAAATTCAAAATAATCTTTATTCAAATAGTCCTTAAAAAGGCACTTTTGACGCGTCAATAATTTACATAGTAGTTATTTCATGGTGATAACTATATTCGTAAACTTAAAACTAAAGCTCTGAGGGTTCCAAACGCGGCCCCGGTCTAAGAAGAAGCCCACAACAAACTTAGCCGGGGTTTTTTATCATATGTAATAGAAAACTTATATTTTTACTTGCATGTGGTTAAAAATGTACCTATATCTATAAAATATGGTATTCATGTTTCTTGCAAATAAATCAATTGGCCTTTGTACAGATTCAAGCGTTGAATTGAAATATATACCTTAATTACATAATTGATATGATATTTGTAAAGTAATTAATACAAAAGTAATTACAGCTCGGATGCGTATATTTAAAAATGTGGGTCGACAGCGAAAATATTATATCTAATAACAGTTGTAACGTCATTACATTTCACTGAGCCGTTCATTTATTGATAAATAGTTATGATACGCTTCTAATACCTTAGTTTCGATTGGAACGATCGTGTATTTCTTTGAGACGGATTTAAACGACAGTTAGGAGTATTAAAGATTATTTAAATGGCCCGCGGGAGAGGTTTTATAGAAATCTGTTTTTGAATTAATGGTGGATCGCTAAATCTACTTTATAGGACTGATAGTAAAGTATTCCGACCGCTGATTGTGCTGGAAGCTAGGACCACTTAGGGCAATAAAGCATGGCATTATTCTTCAATCCAATTGCATAGTTGATTAGTTGATAAATTGATAGATTGCGTTCCGTAATGGCTCATTACAGTATCGGTCAACGTTCCCATGAGAGCACGATTATGTAAGAAATCTGTAACTGTCGTTTCGTTATCCGTTGACTATGAGCTTCACCAGTTCTGAGTGAAAGGTCAGCCAAATCAGTCCATTAATCTTTAAACAACTAAATTCGATTGTTTATTTTCAGCAAGGGTCTTGAAATCTGTTTGATAGTGGGTACAGCGCATTTAATATCTACAAATTCGAAATACCAGATCATTGCTACTATCAGATTGTGGAACAGTTTCTAAGTCACTGTGTTTCCCTAATAATTCAGCTTATATTGCGTTATTAGCACGTGGATGTTAGCAATAAAGATATCTTTATCACTGATTCTACCACTTGATACTACGTACTTTATTAAATTTACAGAGTGATAATCCAAAATGATTTCTAAACTTTTTTTAAATATTTTTAACTTTTTTTTAATGGAATCAAACCTAAAAAACTTAAACGTGTGAAATTCTCAACGAGTGCAACGTTTTACAGTCTACCCTCCTAAATCATAGCGCTGTTGAATTTGGAATTCTTTTCAATGCATTAACTGTCTGCAAGTTTCGGTCGCTACCCGTGCTAAGTGGCGTCATTATGAGCGCAGATGCACTCTGCGGTTTTCATGATAACAGCCTAGGTTTAGCTTTTTCGTCTACATTATATTGCAATGATTTTAGATTTGCGGTGGTTGTCATTCTTAACATTGGATGAGATCTGATTTTGAAAAACTTTCATGATTTTTTCCCAGTGTTGGTTTTATAGAATTTGACCGCAAATAATTTTTGCAAACACCGATTGCTCGATAGCTAAAAGATACCATAACAAAATTTTAGGATGTTTGACAGTTAAACCTAACTAACGTTACTTATTTATTTATAGGTCTGTGTTTTTTATTTTGTCTCAAAGAACCGTAATGTATTGTATAGACAATACAATATTATATAATCATCATCATTGCTCACTAAAGAGCACGGGTCTCCTCTCAATATGAGTAGGATTTTGGCAATGGTCCACCACGCTGGCCATCTGCGGATTGACGGACTTCACACGCCTTTGAGAACTCTCAGGCATGCAGATTTCCTCACGATGTTTTCCTTCACCGTTGAGGCAAGTGATATTTCAATTGTAGAGGTGCGTGCCCGAGATCGAGCCCCAACTTTTAATTAGGAAGCAGACGTCTTAACCACTAGGCTATAACAGCTTGCGGCAATATTATAAACAATTTAATATTAAATATATCTATATCTATTATACACAAAATATTAAGTCTGATTGACGATAAGACAGCATCTAATAATTGTGTCTACAAGGAACTGGTCGATACTGATACTGATTGTTAGACTTCGCAATCATCCACTGACATGTAGTTTATTAAATATCCTTTAGCGTAAAGTAAACAGGAAATATTAGGCATTGAGACGGCATTAAGTGGTGATATTATCCGGACTATTAAACGGTATTGATGGGACTTAACATACCTACTTTGGATTAAAGTATCCTGCTCCCGTTCATTTCCTTCTCTTAAACTAATGAGCTTAATTTTTTTATAACCTCCGACGCAAAGGAAGTGTGCCCGTGTCGTCATATTGCAAACCCGACTTGTTTTATATTTGAATCCGTCTTTTGCATTATCTATGTATCACTTCTGGTAACTTCTTTAGTGTTTTTAATAACTTTAGTTACGGTTTTTAGTCCATACGAAAATTCCTTAAAGGAGTACTTTAATTTTACCAACGGTGTGCCGCCTTGCGATTTAAAACTTACCACCAGGCTAGATTGCAGTCAAGGGCTAACTTGTTCTCCAATTTCATTTGGGCCACCCATCAAAGTTTTTTATTTCCCAACCCCTTTACGACTTCAGACAAAATGAAATGCAAAATAGGTTTATTTTTATTTATTCTTTATTTGTACACCACAACAAAAATAGAAATAACAAGAAAACAAAATAAAGAAGAAGCAGGATACAAAAGGCGGCCTTATCGCTTAGTAGCGATCTCTGCCAGGCAACCTTAGGATTAGGAAAAGTTAAAGAAGAAGAAAGTAGGTAGCGTAATATAATAGGTAGTAGTAGGTGGCGTAATATAAACAAAAAACCTACATACAAATAACTAAATAGCTTTAGTTTTAAGTTTACGAATATAGTTATCACCATGAAATAACTACTGTGTAAATTATTGACGCGTCAAAAGTGCCTTTTTAAGGACTATTTGAATAAAGATTATTTTGAATTTGAATTTGAATTTAAATACTAATACAGAAAAAAAGGTATAAATAGTTTTAAATTTTTATTTATGCAGATGTCGAGGAAAGCTAATTTCACGCGGGCGACAGCTGATGGCGTCTGTCTGCGTCTCGCCGCACGAATAGATTATGACAAAAGCGTTGATTCCAAAATGGAAAGCTTCGCAATTTATCTCATGCTTCTTATCTACAATTTACTAATTCTGGACGAGACAGATGTTTACTGTGATGTGTTAATTTGTTCGTGAAAAGTATAGATTTTCGGCGAATCGTTCAACTGAATTTGGTTTCGGAGGCTGTTATGCTCCCAATCGGAATACAGTTTGTAGGAATAGAATTGAATATTGATAGTGAGTTGGATCTTTTTTGCATAACAAGATCCATTGGTGAAACGTGCTCGTAATTGCTATATATTGATTCTGGAAATTGAATTTTTTGAAATAAGATTAAAAAAAATATATAGGAAGCAGTTAAATAAACGTATTATTTTTTTACACTTGCATTGCGTTTGCGGATGTTAGACACGAAAATATTGGCCTTTTTAGTAGAAAACTCGCATTAAAAAAGCCTCCCAATTGGGCAGTGAAATCTTTTCTATAAACAAAATAGGGCTTCAGCCACCAGCCAAAAGTCATGTCTATTTATGAACTAACATGCGATAATGATCGTTCGAGGCTGCATTCGAGGGTCTGAACTCTCTGCACCCCTTCCACCCACGCGAAAGAAGCACATAAATCGGTAGTTCTTTTGCGTAAGTTTGTAATACATATATTTGTGTTTTACCACCGTTTAACCGCTGGGAAATGTTTTAACGGACGCATAAGAACTGGGGCACCAAAGAATGATGGACACGTGGCAGCCCTACCACAATATAAGTATATCAATCTTATTTATAAGTGAGAATAAAAGGGTTCGGATACACAAGTGGATGTTACAAAAGCTAACGGGCTACCGGCCACAAATCACGGCAATCTATGCATCTTCAAGCCGCGCGAATAGGGCTCGGCCCGGCGGCTCTTTCGTAACGAACCGACTTGATTTATTGGGAACATCACGGTGGATCTATCGCAGAATTGTGCTCGTATGTAGCGAAATATTACTACTTGTTTTCATCATCGCTTGTACTTTTTATATGCTACAGTTGTCTCCAGGCCTCTTTGATTTTTTTTGGATAGCATATATTGTTTTCCTTATTATAAATTTAATATTATATATATCAAGTTGGCATCACCTACCTTTTTCTCATACTGTGCCTATTGCATTGGAAGCCTGGAAATGATCTTAACATGTTTTATTTTAACATGTTTCTTCTTGTTCTATACTTTTGTTTGGTGTACAATAAAAGTTTATACATTCAAGCATTCTGCAACATGACGCTCTGTTTTTTTTTTTACAAAATATTTTTTTATTGCATCGATTAACTATTCGTATAATTATAATACATATTTTAACTAAAACAGTTAAATTTGCTCAAAAATAATAAAATTACGATTGAATTTGTGAAGGTGTGGTTGGAGCGTAATATACTGGTGAAATTTCAACAACGTGAGAAGTCTACACGCTGATTTCCTTAATTCCTCTAATTCTTGGGCGCCGTTCAGCACGTTGCCAACAGCTATGAGAAACGCGCCGGCCATGCACATGTATCGCAGCCACAATCAAACACCAATAAATTATTCTAATCGCCGTAATAGACACGCATAGCGCGTGCGTAATAAATTATAATTTCTCGTTTATAATGATGCACCGTGGAATGGTACGTTTCAATACAGTGATCTGCATATTTGGATGATGCAAAACTGTATTACTGTGTACTGTTATGTACGAGTATCATTAATACATTTCTAAGTATAATTGTATTGTTTATTGTGCAATTTGATTGCAAATCGTTGCAATCTCATAACACGAGCGGGACCCCGTGTTTGCCGGGTTTTGATTGTTTGGTTGCGGATTTATTTGATTCTTTGGAAGCGGTAATAGCCTAGTGGTTAGGGCGTCAGCCTCCTAATCAGAGGTCTGTGGTTCGAATCCGGGCACGCACCTCTAACTTTTCGGAGTTATGTGCGTTTTTAAACAATTTAAATATCACTTGCTTCAACGGTGAAGGAAAACATCTTGAGGAAACTAATACTACTACTAACTAGTAATAATGTTCTCAAAGGCGTGTGAAGTCTGCCAATCCGCACATGGCCAGCGTGGTGGACTGTGGCCAAACCCTGCTCATATTGAGAGGAGACTCGTGCTCTGTAGTGAGTCGGTAACAAAATATATCTAAGCTTGTTGTTTTAGGCCAAGTTTGATAAATAGATAGGCAGTATTCTGTATTAATAAAATCGGTAGGATTTATTTTAACAGCACTATCACGACAGCTTCAGTTAACGAGTTTAGGGTAGGACATGAAAGTAGGTTAATTTTCTGTACCGGATACGGGTTGCGGTAAATTTATTTTGAGAACAATATTATATCGGTTGTGTTTGTAAAAACTTCACTTTAGTTTGTATATACAAACTAAAGTGAAGTTTTTACAAAGTTCGAGTTTCGAAGTTCGAGTCATTGAGCGGTTTCTATGTGTGAGTGTTGACTCAGTTGACTGACCGCTTGTATTCGATTTCGCAGATTTTAACTTGCAGGATGGTTGTTATTTTATAAGTAACTTTGACCTTTCAGTTTGTTCAGAGCAACTTATATAGCATTATAATATAAATTTATTCGAAAGAAACCCGAATTTAACCTAAAAGATTTAGATTTAGTAAAAATGTTTTAATATTTCTTTGAGTTAACACTCCATTATTTGCAAGCAAAAAAAAACATATATTAAAATAATATTTTAGGCTAGCTGTCGAGTTACGTATTCCCTTTTTTGCGTTTAGTATTTATATCATAACACAATCAAAGAGTTCAATATCAGAGTATAAACTTTACGATCTACGATTTATGGGCGGCGGATGTTTGAGTGCAGAATTAAAAACTAATAAAAAATTTGAGTTTTCAAAATGTTCAAAATGTTCTTTGATTGATTGCTTTTGCTTGCTTGTTTAATTGATTTAAGATAATTCTTTAATTTTGATTTTCTTTTACAGGTAAGTGTTTCGATGATTTTGGCAAGTATTTTGGGTGTTTATTATTAAAATGTTTTAATATTTCGACAGATGCATTTATTTATTATTGAATTAACTTCTTGAAGAGTATTAAGTTTATACATGACTATTGGGTAAGGTTTACGAGTCTTCACTAGTTATTAATTGTAGGGATCCAAAATATTGACATAAAAGGGCTGCAACTATATCAGATGAACGTAGATGCTTCGAATTCAACAGAGTACCTCTATAACCTCTCCAACCCCAAAAGTGAAGCCCCAAACTAGCAAACTTTTATTTTATTCATTTATTTATTTCGCCAACATACCCCGGGGAGTTGTGCAATAGGTTTGTTGGTTGAAACAAAAAAAATACCGAATAAAAAAATAAATTTATATAAACGTAGTTTTAATGTAAACAAAAATTATATGATAATTGTATCGACAAAGAAGTGTCGCCAAGCGATTTAGCGTTCCGGCACGATGTAGCGTAGAAACCGATTAGGAGTATGGGTTTAGCATACCCCTAGCAGGCTAGCCCGCTAACATCTTAGACTGCATCATCACTTACCATGAGGTGAGAGCCGCCAGGGGCTAACTTGTAGTGGAATAAAAAAAAATTGTTTTAGTCTAGTTCTATATAGTTCACATTTGGTCTATCTAGACTCGAGCTGGCGTTTATATGAGGCTTACGAACCTCTTAGGCCCCACGGCTGGGTAAATACATCATTTAATAGGAGGTGTGGGAAATATATTTTAAACAAGACCAAGTAAACGTAAAGCCAACTGTAACACTCGTTCATCATACACATCTTCACTCTGTTAATAACACGTTGCAGATACAAACACACAGCAGTCAACGCCCCACATGAGCGCATTAGTCCAGCATTAAGCACAGCGCGCCATCCCAGCCCCGGGGTGGCCGCTAATAACTTTACGCTTGCAACAGCGGCGCTCGCCGACGCATCCGTCTCGTAAACTTACGAAACGGGTAAACAGAAATAGATGCGAGCAACAAAGGGCCGTAGGTTAGGAGTTGACGACTGAAATCATAGGTACATAGATAGCATGGCTACGAAACATCGTTGCTGACGTTTCAACCTGATAAATGGATGAGAATAATACAGCACGCTATCAAAATGAGATTCGTAAAATTATCTAGAACGCGTTTTGAAACCTCATAGCTTTGGTTCCATGTTTTTGAATGTAGTTATCATGATATTCTAAGTGTACTATAAAAAAATTAAATACGTATCAATAGTGCCTTTTAATTTATTTAGAATTTTTGTTTAAATTTGGGCGTGGTGGACTATGGCCAAACCCTTCTCATATTGAGAGGAGACCCGTGCTCTGTAGTGAGCTGAGAATGGGTTGATCATGTTTGAATTCCAAATAAGGGTGAGCATCACAGGCCCCAACTTTCATAGGAAATAGAAGTTTATGATCAAAAAACAACGCTGTGTTTAACGCTGTGTGTTAGTTGGTTTTACGATTATTAAAACATATTAGTGTCACTAACCGAGGGCTTGACGTGCTTGACGTTGACGTGGCTCGGGCGTGGATACCGTCCATTTCTAGATAGAAAAATAGCACAGAATGAAAAATCTGTATTAATGAAACTCGGTATAAAAATATTATATTTGTGATTCTGACCCCTTAACTAGGAAAGTCCGTTACCTGTTATTGACTTTCTGGGTTGTTTTGATATTTTTTTTTTACATTATTTTCAATACCTAACATCTTGCTCCAATCCGTGATTTGAATCTAGGATGTCGCGATCGATAGCTCAACCAACCAATCAATCAATCACTTCAACCGATAGACGTCCACTGCTGGACATAGGTCTTTTGTAGGGATTTCCAATGGCCACGGTCTTGGGCCGCTTGTATCCAGCGGCTCCCTGCGACTCGTTTGATGTCGTCTGTCCACCTTGTTGGGGGTCGACCAGCGCTAAGTTTACCGGTGCGGGGTCGCCATTCCAGCACCTTGGGACCCCAACGTCCATCGGTTCTCCGAGCTATGTATGTAATCGATAGCTGAACTAACTTAATAGGCAGTCCACTAATAAGCTTTAGAAGTTTTAGATGTGTGTATTAAGTGAAATCCTTAATTAGCAAACACCAAACAGTGAGTGTTAACCAGCTCTTGGCTTACTAAGCTGAAATAGGACGGCTTCCTAGTAGAGCAATCTATACTAATTTTAGTTACGGAACCCGCTGAACTGTTTAGGCGAGTCGCCTGTACGCTTCCGTGAAAGTCTTGCAATATGAGTTTGTTTAGAAATCGTGACTTTAAAGAAAGATTTTGTATATTTTCATCTGCGGAAATTTAGTAACATATTAGAAGTATAAAAACAGACCAGATAACATAGCTTTATAACTGCACACGTTACATTATGTTATACGGTAATATTAAGTAACTCTATTCCATGAATCAATTTTATTATGTCATATGGTATTTTATTATGGGGTAATGCGGCCGATATTGACACTATATTCGTGCTGCAGAAGAGGGCTGTTCGTGCAATTTATAATATGGCTCCAAGAGAGTCATTAAGAAAAAAATTTAAGGAAGTAAAAATAATGACATTGCATTGCCAATACATATTTGAAAATTTAATGTATGTCCACAGAAATATAACAAAATTCAATAAAAAATGCGATTGCAACAATCTTAACATCAGAAGTAAAAATAAACTTGTGTTGCACGCTACTAGACTACAAAAAATTAGAAATTCATTTAAAGGTAATTGTATACAATTTTATAACAAATTGCCTAATGAGATTTCTGAGATGTCTCTCAATAAGTTCAAAGTTTATATAAAACGTAAGCTTGTAGAAAAGTCCTACTATAGTGTAAAGGATTACGTAAATGATAAACAAGCATGGGTGTGAAATATTGCTCTAATAAGATAGCTCTTAATATAATTTTAAGTGGCATGTGAGATGGTGATAACAAAAAGAAAATTTACCTGGCTAAGTTTGTTGTGGGCTTCTTCTTAGACCGGGGCGCGTTTGGAACCCTCATAGCTTTAGTTTTAAGTTTACGAATGTAGTTATCACCATCAAATCACTACTTTGTAAATTATTGACGCGTCAAAAGCGCCTTTTAAAGTACTATTTGAATAAAGATTATTTGAATTTGAAATTTGAATTTGAAAACGAAGTCATAAAGACTTCGTTTGCGTGGAATATCTGATATGTATATGTGAAAACTATCCAATGGGAACCGTTTATTTTTCCAGGATGAAAAATAGACTTATAAACTTTGGAATATAATCTATATATGTGCCAAATTTCATTAAGATCAGTACTTTTTTTAATCCACTAAAGTTAGCTCTCGACGGAAATTCCACGTGGTGGTATATGATGATGCAGCCTAATATAGTAGCGAACTAATCATAATTCTTATTGGTTTCTACACGACATCGTGCCGAAACGCTAAATAATGGTATCATTAATGGTAGTGTGGTAACAAGCTATGGCCGAAGCCAGACCAGACTTTTGCCAGGAATCGAACCCAGGACCTTATTTATAATGTTACAGTGCACGCACTGTACTTTGGAGGTCTTCGAAAAGATCGTTAAGTCTATCGTGATTAAGTAACAAACATTCAAACATCCTAAGTTTACTATTCATATTAGTAGTAAGATAACGAAACAATATATGTATGTAATACAAGTGATAACATATTTAGCCCTAGTTTAAAACATATGCACGTATTGAGTATAGTGGAGTAGAAACCATGGGAAGGTATTGAGTGGAAATTTATTAGTCTCACAGGAGCTAATCACTGACCTTTGCCATGTTCCCACAACTAATTCGAGAGGCGTTAGAAAGCTACCTGCGCTTGCGCTAGTATACATGATGTTTTAATGGTCCCTCCGCATAAGGTAACATATCGCGTTCACAAAAAAAAAACAACAATGCATCGCAGTGGGAGGCGCTGCGTACCTTACCGTGATTTTGACTAATGATAGAGATCAAAGCGGCGCGGATTTCGTTGTTTTGTTTTGGTACTAATTCTAATACAAAAAATTACAGTTGCTTAACTTTTACATTTTTTTTATCCAAGTTAGCCCTTGACGGCAATTTCACTTAGTGTAAGTAATTAATCAATCAATTATACGCGACATCGTGCCGAAGCGCTAAATTCCCGACACGTCTTTGTCGGTAGGGTCGTAATTAGCCACGGCCGAAGCCTCCCACCAGACCAGACTCGAGCCGGGAATCGAATCCAGGACCTCCAACTTTATAATGCGACAGCGCGCGCACTGCGCCACTGAGATCGTCAAACCCCTAAATGGGAAATTTTGCAAGTTCCAGCTGAATAGTGAATGCACTCTTGTCTGACCTAGAAGCTTTAGCTGCGCTATCATACTGAACACATAAGTAGCCTTGAAAACATTAACTCCCAAAGATAGTTGATTAATAAAATCCAATTAATTAATTTTTCGTTTACAGTGTAACTATATAAGTCTTTATAGTGGGTAACTATACAAGTTGTTTACTTTTCGCTCAATTACCAGTAGTTTCTAAACACAACGCATTATTTAAGAGAAAACATTCAAACCAAATTCTGTAACTGTTTGTCACATCACATTTTAATGTACGTTAAAGTTTTATTTATTACTTTTTTAAATAGTACGCATGCATTTTTACACTATTAAGGCAATAGCAATGCCCCATGGCAGAAGGCCAGAAGGCAGGGAAGGAGTAGGAGAACAGGGAAGGAACAGTCATTAAACTGCAATCACAAGATTGTTGATATAAATCAATTATAAATTTCGCTTATGCTCTCGCTTTCCTAAAAGTGTCATTTTCCACCTAAATTATGTTAACTTCATCTTTTATTAAATCTTCGCTCATTATTAGACGAGTTCACAATCAAGGGCTTACTTTTCACGAAATTAAAAGAAAAACACAGTCGTCTCACAGTATGGTAGTTCCCAGTTGTTCATTTATTTTTTATACCATAGACCTTTTACTTTTATCAACTTATAGTTGGCCTTTGACTGTGACCTCACCTGGTGATTCAATCTAAAAAATTAGCGCGCTTAGGGGTATAATGAATGTAATAAACTTTTAATAGGTTTTCGACGCGGAAACGAACCGAAACACTATCTTGTTGTGTGGTCCATATGTTGTTGGTAAGTAGCCATACCTAAACGGAAAACATCATCATGATCAACCCATTGCCGGCTCACTACAGAGCACGGGTCTCCTCTCAATAGGAGAAGGGTTTATATAGTCCACCACGCTGGCCATATGCGAATTTGCAGACTTCACACGCTTTTGAGAATATTATAAACTCTCAGGCTTGCAGGTTTCCTCACGATGTTTTCCTTCACCGTTGAAGCAAGTGATATTTTAATTGCTTAAAAATGCTCATAACTTTGAGGTGCGTGCCCGGATTCGAACCCCCGACCTCTGATCAGGAGGCGGACGTCCTAGGCTATCACAGCTTCTCTCAATCCATCTTATTTATTAGCTTTTCGAAGTTCATACTAAATAAAACTCAAATAATTCCAAAACGGAAAAAGTTTTTTAAATCCAAAGTAAGTTTGCAAAGCATACACTTCAATATTTCGCCCTATTATTTGATAGCTGCATAATATTAAAGTTACTTTGTTTGTAGAATTTGCACGGATGTGGAATAAGCTTTTTATAGTGCGTGCACAGAATACCTTTATAGTTGTAGCGTAGAAAACCAACACGAGCAAGTCATATTTGGAAAATCTAATTACTATTCAAACAATACTCACATAGCTTCATGCAAATAATATTTACTGTATATGCCGTGGCTTCGACCGCCCGTACTTCAACAGTTAATAATATAAACTGGCTGTTGGCTGATAATATTACTTATAACCAGTTTTCTCTCAATGCAGCGGAAACCGTCTGTTTTTCAGGAGTGAAAAGTTTCTTCAAAGTCGATATACGTTTTAAGCTGATGACTAAGAATAAGAAAAATTATGACACTTTCATCACTTTTAACGGTTTTAGCGTGCATTTACGAGATTATAAGTATACAATAAATTTAAATATATATATATATATCCCTACGGTAGGAAATGTGTCAAATTTTGCAGTGTTTTAGGCAACAGTTACAAATAAACACATATACCGCATTTTGACGACCTCCGTGGCGCAGCGTGCGCGCTGTCGCATTATAAAGCTGGAGGTCCTGGGTTCGATTCCCAGCTCGAGTCAGTTCTGGTGAGAGGCTTTGAAAGTGGCTAGTTACCACCCTACCGACAAAGACGTATCGTCAAGCGATTAAGCGTTCCGGCACGATGTCGCGTAGAAACCAATTAGGAGTGTGGGTTTACTATTCCCTTAACAGGTTAGTCCGCTACCATCTTAGACTGCATCATCACTTGCCATCAGGTGAGATTGCCGTCAAGGGCTAACTTGTAGTCGATAAAATAAAATAAACTTTCACATACCATGAGTGTGGTCTATGTAATTGCCGTGGTTAATTGTGTAACAATATCTTTTAAAAGAAGCTTACCCGGATGATAATAATAGATACTAAAAAACCTGCCAAACTTTTGCAAGTAACGGCTCTTTCTATTTTATAATCATCATCTATTTTAATATGATTTTGGCTAACGAAATGTCCGTTGCGGTTATCCGATGATTATTACCTTTCTAATCCCGAGTCATGTCCAGCATAATGGTTTTCAGCGCTTACGCAATGGTAACGGCGTGGAAGTGATCGACATAAGCAGTGATTTATCAATATTATCCGGTCAAATATAATTGTACTTTATTCGGTATTATAATCTGTGGGTTTCATTGGTGTACTTATTTAGGGTTGCCAGTTGCCGCTAGTTGCTATTCTATGATTAGGTTACCTTAGGTGTATATTTTTTATTATTATTTCACAAGTTAGAAAATACAATATTTAGAACTTAACAAAATAAGAGTATGAAAAATATTTTACGTTTATGAAACATTATCAAGCGATTTATTTTCACAGTAATTTTTACTGAAAAACTACAAGCTTGTCAAGATGAAAATGGTCTTAATATTTCGAAATAGGGTAAATAGTCGAGAGATTTTTTTCTAATTAATTAATTAATTTCACATATTTTTTGTGAGTGATGAGTTAATGATGATTTTTTTAACAATTTGTATAACTGGATACAATAAATCAGTAAAATATTTATGATATCTCCCATGTTTTTGTGGCAGCACGACAGTTTGTTTCATTGAAGAATTGAATCAATAATTAATATTAATAGACTCAAATAGTAGTAAATCTAAAAAGTAACTTTTTTTCTTTATTTTTTTAAAAGTGTTCCTTTATATTTTATTTGTCTGTAATTTAAGGTATATTTTAATGAACACTATTGTTTTTATGTTTTGTGCTTTTAAACATTGATTTATATAATAGTTTAGTTATTGCTTCAGTGCTTCCCAATTTTATTTTCTACGCTGACGATGCTACTTGTCGAATCTTGTTCATCGCATCTGATGCGGTGGACTCGTACCTTAACCTAACGCTATTCATTGTAGTTTCGTAATCGGGCAAAAATAAAGAATCGGATCAATATAGATCAGCAATTTGATTTTATGATCGAAAGTTCAGACAAAAGTTTAGGGTTACCATATTTCAATCTTGAAAAACCGGAGTCTTAAGGTGTTTGACTGACTTCAGGTTTTAATATAAAAACGATTCCACAATATTCCAACGCCATTCCAGGCCAAATTGCTATTGGAATGAATGTGAACAACGTTTTGAATTTAGCATTAGCAGTACTGAATTGCTACTGGAATGATGGGAATAACGATTTGATTTCAGTCCACAGTCAATCTCAACCGGTTAGGTATATGACTTAATTTTAAACCCCATTCCATACTTTCATAGTGAATAAAACATTATTGTTATTATAATTAGTATAAGATTTGTAAGTTTTTTTTTCTCGCAATCATAAATCTCTGTTCAAGTATATAGAAACATTAAATACGTTATTGTAAATATATTGTAAATTGTAATAATTTTACTCATCGGCAAATGTAAGAAACACTAAGAGAGATATGTTACAGAGTTCAAAGTTAACTTGTCACTCAATATAAATAAAATATTAAAAATTTGGGGCAAAATAAATTTTATTTATTAAATATAATTTATTGCAAATTTATAAAATAACAAAATAATACAACAGGTGACCAAATCACGACCAATTATGTCGTTAGGATAATTTATTCGAATAGAGCCAATGAGCTAACAGTCAGATGGGATATTGCAAAAATTAAATATACAAACACTCTAATAACTACATGCAAGTAAATATATAAAATAACAACAATACTAATAATACAACTTTAAAATATATATCCATAATATAAACATACAAACCAAATACACATTGTGAGGTAATAAATAATCACAACGACAGATAATGATGCCTTACGCGGCCTTTAAAAACTGCTAGTGACAGCGCTCACAACATTTTCTTGTTGTTACTTTTAAATCAAAAGAAGCCTACTGAATATTTTAGATGCAGTTGATGAGATATTATATAGGTAGTTCCCAGATTTTTTTAAAATCGGAAACCTACCCACAAAATTGCCTGCCACTGAAAGAATAAGGAAGAAGGGTTCTAGAAAATCCCAACGCTTGGTAACCCCAACGCGCTTGGATTGTAACTAATTTACTATTATTACGTCTCAAGAGGAAAAACTTGTAACTTTTAATGATTAATAAAGAAGCCGAGGCTTAGATACGGGATTAGATTACTTTTAATGAAAGTTTGTGTTGGTTTCACGTAACTTGTGCAATGTGCATTACGAGTATATACTTGTAGAATGCAGTTATAATATCGCTAAATGATGCTTATTAAGTTGTGAGTGAATTTCTTGACTGCTTCTGTGTATTCAGGGTGAAAATAACTTCATAGTGCCACAAGTATTTTCACCAAGACACTCAGAAAACAAAGTTTAGTTAATACCATATTTTTTTGTCGAATGATTGTTAAGTTTTGACGACCTCCGTGGCGCAGCGCGCGCGCTGTCGCTTTATTAAGTTGGAGGTCCTGGGTTCGATTCCCGGCTCGAGTCTGGTCTGGTGGGAGGCTGCGGCCGTGGCTAGTTACCACCCTACTGACAAAGACGTGTCGCCAAGCGATTAAGCGTTCCGGCACGATGTCGCGTAGAAACCAATTATAGGAGTATGGGTTTTCCATACCCCTAACAGGTGAGCCCGCTACCATCTTAGACTGCATCATCACTTACCATCAGGTGAGATTGCCGTCAAGGGCTAACTTCTAGTGGATAAACATGTAGATGTCATTGATTGACCATGGAGACAAAACTGTAAAAGCTGACTTTAGATATCTGGTTTTAACTTTTCTACTCCACTGTACCTACAACCTTTACAACTATAAGGAGTTATGTTTAGATATTAATTGTAACATAAAAATCCATACGTATTATAATTTATTAATTCTCAAGTATTTATACAGAGGAAAGCACTTATGAGTCGCTGGTTCTGTTACGTGTATCGTTAAGCGAAAATAGCAATTATAGCACGTGGCTGATTGAGAAATTATTTCCTCTACAGACTTAGAGAGGCTAACTGCGTACAGGTATCAATTGTATTACAGGTATTTTCAACGAGTGAACTTTTTGACGACTTCCATGGCGCAGCGCGTGTGCTGTTACATTTTAAAATTTGAGGTCCTGGTTTCGATTCCCGGTTAGAGTCTGGTGGGAGGCTTCGGCCCTACCGACAAAGACGTGTCGCAAAACGGTTTAGCGTTCCGGCACGATGCCGCGTAGGAACCCATTAGATGTATGGGTTTACCAAACTCCTAACAGATTAGCCCGTTACCATCTTAGACTGCATCATCACTAACACCGGGTGAGATTGCCGTCAAGAGCTAACTTGTAGTAGATAAAAAAAAGTTGAAAAGTAATTTTAGTTTAGCATTAAATAATAAATTTCTTTTATATTGAATAGAAAACTGTATATTGACTTTGGGCTGGTGAAGGCCATTAGAAAGCGTCATAAAACAGATCTTTTCTTATGTGTACTGATCGCACTATTTATTATTGTAATAATAGCCAATCGGAAGGTTATTCTGTCTGATACGTTTTAACGCCTACACCGCTAGTTAAAATTTGATTTTGCACTCATTAAAAGGACGTAGCATACATTTTAGTTTGAAAAAACAAACATTCGTCTTATATGATTAACATTTAATGTTGAGAGCGTGAATGTATATTTCTTGACAAATTATAACCCCCCCACAGGTAAAAGATGCGATGTAACGAATAATAAATTATAAACTCACTTGCTTCTATATAAATCTTTAAAGACTCGGCGCATTAAACGCACCTTGGCGGAAAATGTAAATCGAATTTGAAGTCAATAAGACGTGAATAACGCGTATCTCTCTGATTATAACCGGCTTGCTAGTTTATAAGATGCTTATTTATAACTACATGAAATAGAGCCTTTGGAATTTATCTTATAATACTTGTCACTAGGAATCGATATATTGACGATCACTCGGTGGTTTTCATTTTTTTTTCGCGCTGGGAAATGCGTTTACGCAGATTGCGTTGATTCCGGCGGGATATGTGGGACTCCCCGGCCAGATTGGCGACTAAAATACCCACTAAAACCCAGCGATGCTCCTTCGCTTCGCCCGGTGGCTGGGTCACGGGAACACTCGCGCACTCGACCGCGGCCTTACTAGCGTGGTTTTCATTTGCTATTCAAACCCGGAACTTTAAATAGTATTTTCTTTTATACACTACAAGTTGACTGCTATCTCACCTGGCGGTAAGTGATGATGCAGTCTAGGATGGTAGCGGGCTAACCTGTTAGGGGTATGGTAAAGCCACACTCCTAATTGGTTTCTACGCGACATCGTGCCGGAACGCTATATCGCTTAGCGACACGTCTTTGTCGGTAGGGTGGTAACTAACCACGGCTGAAGCCTCCCACCAGACAAAATTGGGGGTGAATTCAAATCTTAGTGTGTGTTTTAACTACATTAACATGTAATTTTTTTTTCTGTGTTTAATTTATTTGGTTCGCCAACAGCCAAAACTTTTCATTACAAGATCCAGTACCTTGCACTGAGGTACAGCACAAAAATGCTTAGCCACTTACAGGCAAACACAGCATGCAAATGTAAAGTAGTATAAAATCTTATCCTAGTTATAAAATATAGTAAGATATCAATACAACAAGAACAGAAAAAAAATTAAACTAAACTAAACGCACTTGTATGAAAAGCTGTGATAGCCTAGTGGTTAGGTCAACCGCCTTCTGATCAGAGGTCGGGGGTTCGATCCCGGGCACGCACCTCTAACTTTTCCGAGTTATGTGCGTTTTTTTAAGCAATTAAAATATCACTTGCCTAAACGGTGAAGGAAAGCATCGTGAGGAAACCTGGACGTCTGTGAGTTCTCCATAATGTTGTTAAAGGTATGTGAAGTCTACCAATCCGCAGTGTGGTGAACTATGGCCAAATCCTTCTCTTATTGAGAGGAGACCTGTGGTTTGTAGTGAGCCGGCAATGGGCTGATCATGGTGATGATTATGATACCATGTGACCCGTCTGTACATAGAATACATTTTGTGCAGTAAAACGAAGGGTTTCTTTCTAAAAATAGAATTAAACGCGGACGCTGTCATGGGCAATGGGTAGTCTCAAATAAATAATAAATTCCTCGGCGGTAGAGTGAATGCATCTAGCGAATAAAACTTTATCGCACCGCATCTCGACCGGGTTTCGAACCACACAGATGCTATAAATCATTGTCGAAATTCCACGGTATTGTGCACTTTCTTCTAAATATTTACTAATTGTAGTCGTTATACGACCGATGCAGATCGCTTATCTGCCGCCCCGCCCGATTTGTCATAAAGGTGCGACTACACGGAGTAGATAATATGGTTTGCTTTGCTTTCATTTAAACCGATACGTCTCTATAAATAACATTTGTCCCAGACTCTAAAACTAATCCTTTCTGAGAGATCTGCGCCTGGCAATCGGACATAATAATGTAATAATGCAATAGGGATGCTTTATTAGATTTCTACCTAAAGTTTTTCACTGGAAAAGCAATCCTTTCAGTGTGAATTCCTGTACACGTCACTAAGAAGTAAGACAATACCTCTTTGACGACCTCCGTGGCGCAACCCGTTCGCTGTTGCATTTTAAACGTTGGAGGTCCTGGGTTCGATTCTCGGCTCGAGTCTGATCTGGTGGGAGGCTTTGGCCGTGGCTAGTTACCACCCTATCGACAAAGACGTGTCGCCAAGCGATTTTAGCGTTCCGGCACGATTTCATGTAGAAACCAATTAGGAGTACGGGTTAACCATACCCCTAAACAAGTTAGCCCGCTACCATCTTAGACTTCATCGTCACATACCATCAGGTGAGATGCCGTCAAGGGCTAACTTGTGGTGTATAAAAAAACAATACATTAATCTTCAAAACATGTATTGAATTATGTATATAGCTTCTGTTGCTTACACACTATACATATACCTCCCTAAAATACCATCATGCATATTGCTTACACACTATTATTGTATTGCGTAATAATAAAGTCAAATCAGCAATATGTCTATTTTCGATAATAGTCTAGTCGTTCTGGTATTAGCCGAATTCCTGCCCAGCTACGGACTCGGTTTCTGCCTACCGGCTGGCTAAACAATAGGCTAAACTCCTCAACATAATTTGCCGAAATACCTTTTGTAGGTCAGCGTCGCGTAAAAGAGTTTAGTGATTTAAGTAACTAAAGTCGAATTGGACAATATTTATAAAATAATAAATAACAGATTTCTAGTGCTTGTGAATAGTATTTTTTCCTATATCAACTAAGTGCCAGAATCTAATAATGACTTAATTCGAATAATATGTCATAATAGAGCTAACATGCAATTAAGTAGATACATGTAATATGCCGCGTATAATCAATACGATTGTTTTTTTCTCTATTAATATTATTTAATAAATACAAAGTTCGAAAAGTGTTCTCATGGTAGTTTTGGCAACAAATTCGCAGCATTAGGGATAAAAAAAAATTACAGCCCGTCAAATCGTGTTTGAGATGCGCGGAGAGGAGACAGATAGAAAGAGAGAGAGAGAGAGAGAGAGAGAGGGCGCTGAACCATTCCGTCCCATGAGGAAGGAATCTTTAGTCCATTACTAATTTGAATACTATATATAATTTAAGTAATAATGTCAATAATGCTACAAGAAGTAAATATTTTTCTTTCTTTCTTTTTATTATATTCAAATCAATTTCCGGTGCTCACTCTGCGCATGCGACTAAGTGCCGGCATTAATCATCAAAACATTAACCGCAACAAAGACGTGCAGAACAATAGATAGTGCTGTCCCGTTGTGATAATTCCCCACCTTGTTATTCCGCCGTTCTCTGAAGTCATGGCACCTAAATCTTCTGGTGGTCAGACGGCTCACGCGTCCGCAGCACGACCGCTCGTGCTTTGAGAGACAAAACGGCTAAAAGCAGGCAATAAACATTAGCCGGACAACGCCATTAGTTTTATTGTTGACTGCGGATAATGGAATGAAAGAAATCATTGAAAAGTTAAATGCACTTACGAGGTAACTTGGAGTAAAATTATTTCCGACTTTCACAATAGAATGAATGTTTTATATGCAACGCGGACAAACATGCAGGCGGGTCACCTGATGCTAAGTGATTATCGCCGTTCTTAAACATCTGCAGCGTCAGAGGAGACGTCGATGCGTTGCTGGGCGATCTCATCCTATTAATCGGTTTCCACTCGGCATCATACCAGACTTCTAAATCAATTGGCGGAATGTCTTTGCCAGTAAAGTGGGTAAGCCGAAACCGAAGACCTCTCACCCAGAGAGGTCGTCAATAAGCGAATATAGGGACTCACTTGTGTTGCATACTATAAAAATAACATGACAATACAGTCAGAGAGTTCGATTTTTATTTTATTTTAAAGTAAGCCAACTTTATGTACAATAATTGTCATCCGAAAGCAATATGGATAAGGGTAACACCATTTAGTCTTCCACAAATATGTAAACTTGATTGACGAGATTAAAACTAATGCTATCCTTTTTCACATTTACCATTTTGAAAGGGATGACAACACTTTTAGATTTCACAATGTAGTTTACAAGGCAGTTTTGATGCGTCAATTTCATTAGTCATCAGTTGATGGTGATAACTACATTCGTAAAGTTAAAACTAAAGCTATGAGGGGGTTAGCTATTCCAAATGCGCCCTGGTGTAAAAAGGAGTCCACAGCAAACTTTGCCGAGTAACTTTTTGTTATCACCATCATATCACTTAAAATTATTTTAGAGCTTTATCCTATAACAACAATATTTCATATTGATCTTTATTATTTTACACTATAATAGGACTTTTCTACAAGCTTACGTTTTATATAAACTTTGAACGTATTGAGACACATGCCAGAAGTTTCATTTAGAATTTTGTTATATATGCAATTCATGCTGTAACACTAAACTCTTCCGCGTGCAATATTTTAAAGATGGTTAAAACAGGAACCAAATCATAACCACGACCACTCTGCCAAGAGTGAACGAATGAGAAGAAGAAAAACAGGAACTTTATATGCACAAAATATTATATTTATACAGGTAATTGTATCGCCACAATATTTTCGACAGCTGGTCAGTTTGTAGCGGCCTTTGATCTCTCAGAGGATTTATTATGCGGTGTAACTATTAACATTTAAATATAACCTGTAACCAATACCATATAATTAGCGAGCTGTAAGATTTACAATGTCTTCAATGGTCTGCTTAATGGAGTGTGTTATAATATAAGAATATAGTTATTTTATTGATTGATACGATTTATATGAAAGTAGGTCGGACGTTCTAGGTTTAGCATTCGCTGATTCTAAAAATTCGTTTGTTTAATATGTATTATATAGTATTGGTTGGTATGTATCGAATAGAGTCTTTCTTACTCTTACAGTCTCTGTAACGTATAAGCCGTATGTAAACAATGATCACCATGATAATTTGAATGAATTTGAATAATTTTGAGCCAAAAAAAAAATTTACCGGCAAACAAATAATCAAACAGACATAATTTCACACACACACACACACACATATATATATATATATATATATATATATACATACATATATATACATATTATTTACATATATATGATTATACACATATATATAATCGTATTACTATTGATCGTTTTCTATTGAGCCTTCACCGCGATGAATTTAGGTACATGAATCAGATTTAAAAAATAAAATAAAATAAAAATTGTTCAAACTCTTTTTCCGAGTCCTAACAACAATTTAACTTAACAAAATTAACCGTATTTTACGTTCTAATTACTATCCAGTTATCTCTAATCGATAGTATCTGATCGCGTAAACATTTGGACGGTGCGCGGGCGGCGTTCACGATCTTCATTGTGATAAATTTCACGCCTGCATCGCCCCATCGAAAGTTAGAAGGAATGCGATAAAAACTATTCGAAATTATCTACCCATTATGAACGGGAATTTTCATTTACTTTTGATTGTTATTTGGTATCAGGATGACTGCGCCAAGTGCCTTGTTGTAGTGTGTTGTGAGAGAGAAGTCACATCATCATCATCATCATCATGATCAACCCATTACCGGCTCACTACAGAGCAATACGGTCTCCTCTCAATATGAGCAGGGTTTGGCCATAGTCCACCACACTGGCCACGTGCGCATTGGCAGACTTCACACGCCTTTGAGAACATTATGGAGAACTTTCAGGCGTGCAGGTTTCCTCACGATGTTTTCCTTCACCGTTGAAGCAAGTGATATTTTTTATTTTTCAAAACGCACATAACTCCGAAAAGTTAGAGGTGCGTGCCCGGATTCATACCGCCGACCTCTGATTAGGAGGCTGACGCCCTAACCACTAGGCTATCACCGCTTAAGAGAAGTCACAAGTGGGAGTAAAATAATGCGTTAGAACTGCGGTGGTTCTGTTGAACTATGCCATTTGCTGATGCTTATATCGATGACTTTTATGGCATCCGTGATAAGTAGGAACACAATACAACACAACAGCACTTCAACTTCCGTTTTATGATGACTTCGGTGGCGCAATCGTGTCGTAAAGCGGGGAGTCCTGGGTTCGGGTCTCAACTGGTGTCTGGTCTGGTGTTAAAGTTAACTTTTCGATATTATGCCGATTATTTTAGATACCGATTGGAAGGATGGTTTCCGGCCAACGCATCTGGTGCTATTCCGGTGTTTTTAGTTGATACTGTTCTTGGTAGACACGTGCTTATATATACATAAACTCGTATGTATAATATATTAAATTATTCAAATTGGCTTTAAACTCTTTTAGTTATCACTTAAAAATCTTTTAGTGTACCTAGTCCAGTCAGTCGAATAGAATGAGAGATATAAAATTGAATGAGAACAACTGTGCATACCTAGGTGCGAATTCAAATCAATTTGGATAAGCGGTAAGTAGGTGGGTAGGTAGGCAAGAACTTACCAGCCCTAACGCTCAGCGTTTCTGTCGAGGCAATACCACGTAGAAGCCAAATGTTAATCTTATTTTATTAATCTTTAATCCAGCCATACACAGTATTATATCGGAATTTGATATATAGAAGCCAGATAGGTTTTAAACCACAAACAAAATTGAGAATCTGGCTTGCGGTCAAAGATCATCATTTAATATTTGGTAACAGTTATATAAAGCTGGGATAGTTACGATATACAACACACAAAAAAATGATTCCAGTCCGCTCCACAATTATTGGTATATTTTGAAATGTTCCAATATTATCTTTTAAGCGCGCTACGCCACAGAGGGCGTTTTTTTTTTTTTTTTTTTTCCGCTGGGAAATGCTTTTACGCATCCCCTCCGGAGGCGACGCAGGCAAGACTGCGCCGCTTCCGACGGGGTATGTGGGACTCCCCGGCGGCCAGGCTGGCGACCAGAATACCCACTAAAACCCAGCGATGCTCCTTCGCGTCGCCTGGTGGCTGGGCGTCAAAGGGCGTCAAATTTGTTGAATAATTCTAATCACTAGACCAACGGGGCAGGTAGTTACGGGGCGGGGTCGTATTTATTTATTTATTTATTTTTCGTTGGATATTGTGGACACATACCCAGTTTGGGTGTTGCAACTTGGTCTGGAATCGACCGTAGTATAGAGAGACCGATTTCATTTATCTTTACTATTTTTACTTATCATCGTTTAAAAAATCAACACTTCTCCAATAAAAAATATCTTTAATACTGTGTAAAATTCATTTTCTTTTTCTAAGTTTCGAATGCAGTCTGGCAGACCATTATATATTTTCACAGACATTACGTAGGGACTACAGGTGTGGAGTTTTAGATTTGATGGTGGGAGGGTTAGTTTGTTAGCATATTTTTCGAGAAATCGACGAGGTTTTTCTTCTTTTTTTTTTTATAAAAGTATAGATTTTTTTTGACAGTCGTAGGTAGTAGGACATCGTGCTGGAACGCTAAAACGCTTTTTTTTCCACTACAAGTTAGCCCTTGACGGCAATCTCCTGATGGTAAGTGATGATGCAGTCTAGGATGGTAGCGGGCTAACCTGTTAGGGGTATGGTAAAGCCATACTCCTAATTGGTTTCTACACGATATCGTGCTGGAACGCTAAATCGCTTGGCGACACGTCTTTGTCGGTAGGGTGGCCACGAATCCAAATCGAATCCAGGACCTCCAACTTTATAATGCGACAGCGCACGCGCTGCGCCACGGAGGTCGGCTTTTATTATGTTAAAACTTTGCATGTCTTACGTCCGCCCATGCGCTTGTTCCATCGTTATCAACATTCGCGGACAACGGCGTAAACAGATAAGGGTCGCGCGACACCAACACGGCGTGTCGCGAACCGACCTTTAGTTGGCGTACTCTCTGATAAACTGCTCACAACTGCGGTACATTCGTATCTGTCTTGTATCACATTGTACTGAAAGTCTTCGGCCCTTTATTCAATTCTAATCTACAGAATATGTACAAAGCACAAACGCCTACAATAATAAGAATAAATATATAGTTCTGCTTCTCAATCGACTGATATTAGTATTTGTTGTTTAACTACAGTATATGACTTTGTAAATATTATCCATAAGTTACAGCCTTTACAATAATACCGTTTATGAGAGAGACCTGGGATAAAATACCTTTACTAATAGATTGATAGGTAGATAAACGCTCCTTTATTGCACACAAATTTGTTAGAAATGATAAGTATGGAACACTTCGTACACATTGGTATGAAAGGCGGCCTTATTTACCGAAGTTAAGAATAAGAGCTCGCTTCACTGGGTTAACAAATATAAATCAAGTCAAATAAAAAATATATAAACCTATTACAGGCATCTATGAATTGCTCATATATATCACATTTTTCATTTTCCTATTAGTGATGGTGATAATTACACTCGCCAACTTAAAACTAAAGCTAAGAGGATCAAATCGTGCCCAGGTCTAAGAAGAGGTCCACAACAAACTCTGCCGGTTTTTTTTGTTATCACCATCTCACATAATCAGTAATAAATTATGGTATCTATGGAGACAGAGTAATTCACACCCAATCTTTTTATCGTTCATATAATCGTTAACATCGTAGTAGATATATGTATCGTTAAATCTGATGATGCATAAGAATAACCTATGCATCATCAGATTTATTTTAGATCATTTTCGTTACTTTGATCTAAAAAACCAATTCCGAGCTATAAGAGTCTAGCCTCCGCCCATGCTCTTGTTACCAACATTCGCGGACAACGGTGTAAACAGATAAGGGCCGGGCGACACCAACACAGCGTGTCGCGAACCGACCTTTAGTTGGCGTACTCTCTGATAAACTGCTTACAACTGCGGTACATTCGTATCTGTCTTGTATCACATTGTACTGAATGTCTCCGGCCCTTTATTCAGTGCTAATCTTTATCAAACATTACAATATGTATTGTGCATAGCTTTACTTTCTAGCACACATTTTATCAATTCCCGTTCAATAAAACAAAAATTCTAACATCATTAATTTTTAAACAGATTACATGGAAATGTGCTGATTTTTCTAAATGGACAAGTAGTAATGTTATGAAATATCATATTTGCCCACTACATAGATAAAATGCGCAAATTTTTGAGTTAAAATAAGAAACCCTACAAATGACCAAAGCAATTTCGCTTTAATAACATTAGTAGAGATAATATTGTCTACAGAAATATATTATTAATTTTCGGATATCTTGAGTTTTGCTAATATTTTGTTAGGACGCGGTTGTTGAGTGATTGTAAATAGCTGACCCGTCAGGCTTTTGATCAGTAAATAATATCAACAAATTCATATCAGATTTTAATTATTATATGTAAATCCTTAGATTGGCACTTTGAAATATAAAAACTCTTCTGATTAGAACGTAGCCGAGATATGATGGATATTACAACAAAAAAATGGCTAAAGTATATACAAGTCAATCTCATTATCTCATAGTTACTGTACGTCACCAAATATTATTGTATGTAATTAGCTTTTCTCTGCTAACATGTAACAAACCTAAAAATTCTTCAAATATCTCAAAACAAACTGTTAAAAACCCTGTTCCACCTAGATTATCGTTTTCCAACTAAAGAACTGTACAAAAGAACTAACATACTTTCCCTTAACCAATTATATAAATTTAAAACATGTATACTGATTAGAAAAATATTAACCGAAACCATACATACGCAAATTACTTTTAAAACCAAATCACATTTAAACACACGAAATAGACATAAGTTAAGATTATACAAAACTAGAACAAATTATGGCAGTAAAACAATACAGGTTGAGGGAGCACAAATGTATAATAGCTTACCCAAAGATATTTTTTGCGAAAAGTCATTTACAGCGTTCAAAAATAAACTTAAAAAGCATTGTGTAAATTTGTAAACACGCCACTTTTTGGCCTACTATGTCTTTATTGTAAACTGTTTTATTTTATTAATTTCTCATCAAGTGAAATTGTTTCTTCTGAGAATAAAGATCTTTAAACCTAACATGTAGTTATTAAAACCATTCAGTAAATAAAACTCCAATCTATCAGTGAAACAACAGTAAGATCCGTTAATGGTATATACTTGTAAGACTCGATGTATTAATGTTAAGAAGCGACAATGACAGATGTATGTTTAAATGATTGGTTGTAGTCTTGTTTCGGATTTTTAAAACTTTCGCGGAACCTTTTTATTTCTTGGTCGAAATGTTTCCTATATTGGTTTCACGAGAAAATTAAATTTAAAATAGTTTTAAAATATTAGTGAGGTCCTACATTGTTAATATTACAATCTATTTGAACGTAGTATAAATAATACATTTTATAACACTAATGTTTGAGAGATACCGACTTTAGATACCGATTACTCATTAAAACCTATAAAGCCACCGTTGACGCTGTTTTCCAATCAACCTGGTACCGGTTTTGAATCTTTTCGCGGTACTTACCTACCGCACGGCGGACGTTATCTAGGACTTATTTAATGGAGTCAAACTTGATTAATTCCAATTCAGTACAACTTGTACAGATATCAACGATATCTGATGCTAAACGTTCGATACAATTTAATACACCGGTCGGACTTCCATTGCATGGAAAAGCGAAGATTGAATTATTTATCAACATAACGGAGAATGACAAAAATTTAGTTTGCACTCTTAAGTGGGAAATGTAACAATCATAATCATGATTATTATTGAAACTTTCTTGATGGACAACGACCTGAAGCTGTGATAGCCTAGTGTTTAGGACGTCAGACTTATAGTCAGAGGTCGCGAGTTCGAATCCGGGCACGCGCCTATAACTTTTCGGAGTTATGTGTGTTTTTAAGCAATTAAAATATCACTTGTTTCAATGGTGAAGGAAAACATCGTGAGGAAACCTGCACGCCTGAGAATTCTCCATAATATACTCAAAGGCGTGTGAAGTCTCCAATCCGCAAATGGCCAGCGTGGTGGACTATGGCCAAAACCTTATCGTATTGAGAGGACACCCGTGCACTTTAGTGAGCCGGCAATGGGTTGATCATGATGATGAACAACGCCAATTGTAAATTTCTAGACAGTAATCCCAATATCCAACCCGGAATTCGTACATCTAAATCGCTAGATCCAAGAATTTAGAAACCTTACCATGACATTGTTATTGCCTATTACGATTTCCTACACTCATTAGTCACTAGGCACGGGTACATTGTTTTTCAGGATGCGTGGCCTCCTTTCGTGGGGAAGATTATCTCTCTGTGCTCTCGATTATTAAACTAATTAACTAATTAGATGTAAACTTTTGCTGGTATAGCGGATGACCTCGAGTTCCAGAGGTTAAACTGTAATTGATCGGTTTGAAAAGGTTTTGTGGATTCAATTTTTTCCTCGATTCTATCTGTCTATCAATCCTTTCCTTCGGCTTGTGTCGATTATACTTCTCAGATAAAATGATTTAACATGACATGACATAAATGATGACTTAGACAACAACTGGCGCAGTGATCATTGTTGTAGTGGAAGGAAATTCTAAGTTTGGTTTCCGGCGAAGGCAATTTTGGAATTGCAATTTGGGATTATTTCTGTTCTTCTGGGTGGTATTAGCCGTGGCTAGTTACCACCGTGAAGAAGTCTGGCTAGTGATTAAGCGTATGTGGAATCAAGGGCCAACAAGACTTGTTCAATACACTTTTACATTCTACTATTTAGCGTATCATATTGTTACGGTGTACACGTAACAATGGGTCCCCGGTTAGAGAGCAAACCCTTTACGAGGTAGAGAAGTATTAAAAGACCTCATAAGGATAGACAAAATCAATTAAGTCGCAGGGATTGCTTAGACACATAAAAATGTACTGAATGGGCTTAAAAAAGACATAAGTCCTTTTATCGACGACCACCGGTTAAAGCAATGTGAATTATTTTCAGCTGTCCAAGCATGCATGCATGTATAATGCATTAAATCTATGTTAGGTATTTTTTTGGTGACCCTTCATAGAAGTTGTACTTTTTTAAAACACAAATTGAACATAAGTACTTATTACAAGTTCCTAACGACTTCTTAGTGGAAGAATTAAAAATTGCTTAGTTCTGCAGTTTCCACGCCGCCATTAATTATAGCCATAATGGAAAGCAAGCCGGATAGAGGTAACCACATCCCATCTGTTTTATTACGAGCATTAAATAATTAAATCCAATGCGTTAAGTAATACTTCCAGGCATTTAATTATTGACTCTCCTATTTTGCATTATTGCGCTATTACACTGGGTCGTTGGCCCGTATTCGGGTAATCGAATAACTTTACCCGAATTCGGACACCCACGCGTTCTTAGTACTGGCAACCGTGACCGTTATACGAAACTGCGAGGGCAAGGTGCCTTAGATAAATGGGGGGCGCAATCACCTCTCGGGACTGCAAGGTATTTGGGCTAAATAAGCCAGTTCTCAAAAAATAAGAAAGAAAGGATATATTAATAGCGGTAATAGACTTATTGAAGAACAGTGTGCTTACTTCAAACGCTTGAAGCCGTATTAATATGCTTTTGTGCACCTTCCTCAACCTATTTCTTTTCCAAGCTATACTACTTTTGAATTCACTTCCCGAAAACATTACAGCGTTGCAAAGTATTGCTTGTTATAAAATTTGGGTAAAAAAATATTGTTTGATGGGTCTTATAATAATTATTATTATTCAGTACTTGCTTTCATTTTCTTTCACTCTATAACTCACATAAACATGTGCTTATGCTTAATTATATATATTTTATTTTATTTGTTGGTATTTATTTAATAAAATATTTTATGTGCGCCTACCATATTTATTTCTGTATGATCCAAGACTCAAAGACTGGTGGAGAATGCTTAGCATTAAGTTCGCCTTTTCAAATTGTTTTTGTGCAATAAAGTTTATAAAAAAATCTTGAAGTCTCGAAACGAAGAAATTGAAAAAATAAAAGTGTAATTTAATCAAGAGTAGTAATTAATTTATAACACTTTAAGCGATGGTAAGAAGTCTCCAGCTTTTTTTTCGGACTGTCTATTAGCTGTGCTAACCCTATTGGTTGCCAGCCACCGGGCTGTTTGGCGAGCTTCGGAAAGAAGCTCTGCCAGAAGAAATTTTGAGTCCTAGGGCTCGAAGAAACTAAGGGAACGTCTGCCTAAGGGCGCTTCTTTTCTTAACTAATTCGCTTGATGCGGTAATCACATTTAACTAGGTCAAATTTACACGGAAACTCAACTCTCCAATCATTATATGCTAATTTATCATCGAGAAGCACATTAATAAATTAAATTACTGTACACAATATTTTTTTACAGAGCGAGAGGCTGTATGTTCGGTACTATTGTGAATAATGCAAATCAATCGGAAACGTGGATGTTTTGATTATGCCTGTCGATCGCTTGTCGAATTTGAAATAGAAATTTTGTAGCTCATACGTGTACGAGTATTAACAGAAGTAATAGAGTCTCTCTGTCATCCATTATTAATATTGTTTAACAGTATAGCTTTTGCCTGATGAATATTGATAGGTTGTCTTTTGCGACATCGTTGATTGATTTATTTCTATTATCAATTTACGAGTATTAGGTAAGTGGGTTACTAGTAACGAAGAGGTATTGGTGTTAAACTTACGACCTTTTGATTCGTATATTTGTATTAATATGTGTATGTGTGTGATATGAGTTTTACAATCAATCAATCAATCAATCATAATCAATTATTTAAATAATCCTTTAAAAGGCAATTTTGACGCGTCAATAATTGATTAGTGAGTTGATGGTGATAACTACATTTGTAAACTTAAAACTAAAGCTATGCGGGTTCCAAGCCGCGTCCCGATCTAAGAAGAAGCCTATAATAAACTTAGCCAGGTATTTTTTGTTGTTTTCACCATATCACTTACGATTTAATATGATTTAAGAGCTATCTTATTAGAGCAATATTTCATACACAAGCTGGTTCAATCATTTACACTATAATATGACTTTTCTAGAAACTTAGTTTAGCTTAGGTTTTATATAAACTTTGAACTTTTTGAGATACATCCCAGAAATTTCATGCGGTAATTTGTTATAAAAATGGACACAACTACCTTTGAATGAATTTCTTATTTTACGTAGTCTAAGTACATGACACCATTGTTTGGAATTAATTGTCAATAATAAAAGCAATCCGATTCCGACATGTTAACCGCAATTGTTCCTCTAATAAATGATTAATGGAGAGTCGATCCATCTTTTGATGTCGAACTTGGGAAGCTGTGATTGATAGATGAACAAATTCACACGGGTATAGAGTCTTATAGTGAAACTATTCATCCCAAAAGAACCACTGTAATTTATATTTAAAACTATTGATCTAGTTTGAGAGTTTTGTACTGATGTAATTAAACTACGGATTATTTTACTTTTCATTCGGTAGTTATATAAATATCTGTTGTGGATTCTTTTAATCCTTCATCCGTTCTTATTTCATCTGGAATATTAGAATAGTATGATTGAAATAAAAATATTATAAGAAGCGGTGATAGCCTAGTGGTTCGGGCGTCAGCTTCCTAATCAGAGGTCGGCGGTTCGAATCCGGGCACGCACCTCAAACTTTTAGGAGTTATGTGCGTTTAAAAAAAAACAAAAACTTCAACTTCACTTACACAAAAACATCACTTGCTTCAACGGTGAAGGAAAACATCGTGAGGAAACCTGCACGCCTGAGAGTTCTCCATAATGTTCTCAAAGGCGTGTTAAGTCTGCCAATCCGCACATGGCCAGCGTGGTGGACTATGGCCAAAACCCTTCTCATACTGGGAAGAGACCCGTGCTCTGTAGTGAGCAAGTAATGAGTTGATCATGAATAAAAATATTTCAGCAAGAATGAGTTCAATACCACCATTCGGAAGCAGACTTAAGTACGTATATTTCTATTCACAATGATAAGCTATTCCAGCTAAGTCACAGCACTCTCTATTAAAAAATTAAACGTCATTATATCCGTATTTTCTAGTTTTTTCATTGATATTGTACGCAGCCACAGTTTTTAATGTTAATGAAATGCGTCACACATTTCTGTTTAGTCGTATAATTGTGGTTAAGATAATAAGCTAGTCTTGTATAAATATGATTTTAATTTTCTTTTGGTTTAGGAATTATTAACAATGCTTAATAACAGACTAGAATATTTTAGACTAGACACTAGACTTTAGTGCCTCAAATTTCAAATCAACCGAATATATGCTATGCTATACAGATCAAGACGTTCTCTACTGTAGATCTTTTCCAAGACGTTTGTTTTGTTGGTAACGTGATCATTTCAGCTTTGCCTCCGATTTGTTCATACTTAGTTTGGATCAATTGTAGTTGCTTGAGAAAGTTTAATCTGATATCTGTTGGTGAGATTGTAAGAGATTTTGATTAAATTAAGTCAGTTACTATTAGAAAGTAACTATGTATCGAAAGGTCGCACGAGGAAATATTAAAAAAAAAAACCTTAATTTTTAATGGATATTGGGGTTGCGCGGCCTTATCGCTAAATTGCGATTTTTTCCAGACAACCTCGATAGGGAGTTATTGAATAAGTGGATAAAGAATGTGTCTCATAAAAGTAATTTGTGAAGCAAACTGTTGAAAACAGAAAGGATAAAGCACAAGTGTTTTAGATGCTTACCTTTTTGTGAATTCAGATTAGCGAAACTAGCTGCAGTACAGGTACGCTTTTTATACCATTACAAGTTTCTCGCCGTTGACGGCAATATCGCATGGTGGTAAGTGATGATGCAGTCTAAAATACTAACCTGTTATGGTATGGTTGTTATATTACCTAAACCCACAATAAATTGAATAATGAATGACCTAAAAACAGGTTTCTACGTGGCATCGTACCGATATGTTTAATCACTTGGCAAATCGTCTCTGTCAGTACGGTGGTAACTGTGGTGGTAACCGATCACATTAGAAGCCTGCCACTAGACCAGACAATAGAAGATGCAAATATTATGTTTTTACCCCATACCTGGGTTCACATTGAGTAGTATTATCAGAGATGTTTAGTTATCTTCTATTTTCTTAAATATTGACTTGTACATGTCATTTCTGATTATAGTAGTAGAGATACGTTTAGCCCATTTCTACTGTCTTGTCAGTTCTGCAAATCTTCGATATGACGTTTCCAGTGCAGCGCAAAACAGAACTGTGTGGTTCCTACTGTCATTTATACAGACCCTTAGTTCTTTCATTATCTGTACTGTCTATAAACATTGATAGTGATTTATATAAAGTCTCGTCACGCCTTCGATAAACATCAACGGATCAGTGAAGTAATCCTTTTATTGTCTATAATAAAGTTTATTTTCATTTAGATGGATTTACATTGATTAATGAAGAGGGCAGTGAAAGTGTGGTCGCAGCTCTTATCGTTGCCGGCTTTGTTTGGCTTTCGATGTTACCATTTACTTTCATATTTTACTTAGAAATTTTTGTTAGGTAAGTAATAAGAATATTTTTATGTTTATATTATAGGCGATAGTGTCTCAGAGTTTATGAAGACATTTAAGAAATAATTTTATACACAGAGTATACTGGATGTCGCATTGTGTGATGTTTAGGATTTATCAAAACGTAGTGATGTTTTGTTTTTGCTGTCTTAACATTTGTGAAGGTAGTTCTAAATTGTATTATGTATTTTTTTTTCTTTTAGATTAATTTTCTCCACTTAGTTTGTATGTAGTATATATTATATCTTATTTTCTTTCATCATGTATGTATTTTTTTTTATTTTAATTTAATTTTTGGAGCTAGTTGGTGGCCTGTAATAAATAAATAAATAAAATGCAAAAATAATTAACATCTCATTACTGCTTCTACATTCGTTGCTGCTAGCACACGACTGCAGTTTACGAGGTCCTGGGTTTGTTCTAATCACCATCGGTCACCATCCTAAAAGTAGCCCATGTGTAAATCCAAAATATAATCTATCATAATTTTAGTCAAATTGGTTTAGCAGTTTCGCCGTGAAGGAGTCAAAAATATACACATATTCATAAAACCTCTCGCGTTTATGATATAAGCGTGATTGCTAGTGACATCAGAATTTTAGGTATAGGTATTCATAGGATACTTTCTAGCTCATAGAAAAAAATGGCAAAATAACCGTGTCAACTCGGTCATCTTTAAAAATATTATTTTACGATCGCTGATATATTCAATAAAATGTCCATCAATGTAGGCGACGGAAATGCTGTCGTTGCTCGTTATAATGGAATAATAAAAAACATAACTTTCCATAGGAAATGTAAACCTGAATCTAACGCAACTAAACGTGTTAACGTTCGGTGATTAACTCATAATTATATTTTAATTAATTCAACAATGTGTTTATTATCTTAATATTAATTCTGCCATTCACAACCGGTTTCAAGTACGAATTAAGTTATCATTATCCTTTCAGTACTATTTGGAAAACTAAATGTACGAAATAAAAGTGTCTTCAAAAGGGCGATTCGAATAAATACTATATTGAAATGCCTAAAGCTGAAACACAGGTTTACCAACATTAAATTATTACATTCATGTGATTTGTTTAAAACGAACCTGTTACAGGTATGGTAAACCCATAATCCTTATTGTTTTCTACTTGTTTCGGACTGACTATTAGCTGTGCTACAGCGATATTGGTTGCGACAGCGTAACTGTCTGTTTGGCGAGCTTCGGAAAGAAGCTCTGCCCGAAGAGATTTTGAGCCCTAGGGCTCGCGACATCGTGCTTAATCGCTTCGCGACACCTTAATCGCTTGGCGACAAGTCTTCACTTGAATAACGAATAGAGGCTTATATTGTTACCGGCTTCTCGATTCGAGTTGGTTTCGGTGTTTTAACATACCGCGGGAACCGTTGGTTTCTCAGGGTTATAATGTATAAAACACTTTGCCAGGATTGGGTTACATTGTGCGTCAGTAGGTATGCAAGGGGAACGTCATCAAGTCGTCCCAGCTTATGATTTCAGATTTCCACATTTCTGATTTGATGTATGTAGCAGACAATCCGAAAACATCGCTCAAATAATGCCTGAATGTCATTATGAAGTTGTGATAGTCTAGTGGTTAGGAAGTCAGCCTCCTAATCAGAGGTTGGGGGTTCGAACCCGGGCACGCACCTATAACTTTTCGGAGTTATGTGCGTTTTTATGCACTTAAAATGTCACTTGCATCAACGGTGAAGGAAAACATCGTGAGGAAACCTGCACGCCTGAGAGTTCTCCATAATGTTCTCAAAAGGCGTGTGAAGTCTGTCAGCGTGGTGAACTATGGCCAAACCCTTCTCATATTGAGAGTAGACCCGTGTTCTGTAGCGAGCCGTGAATGGGTTGATCATGATGATGTCA
This sequence comes from Lasiommata megera, assembly GCA_928268935.1. Lineage (NCBI taxonomy): Eukaryota > Metazoa > Arthropoda > Insecta > Lepidoptera > Nymphalidae > Lasiommata > Lasiommata megera. The sequence goes on from OV743328.1 coordinate 7,822,053, forward strand.
TTATTAACAACTTTCTATGTATAAACTGGAAGTGGGTATAATACTGTTAGCACTGTTACATGTGCAAGTTGCATTACAAAAACATAATTTTCTAACTTACACAAGCTCTTGTTTTCACTCGCAAGTCACGGAAGTATGACCATAAAATGATAAGTGGACAGATAATTAGAACTGACACAAAAACTCTTTTTTAAAGTGGCAGTAATTTTTTGGATAGTGGGTCACCGCACCGCTTATTATTTTACCGTTTATGAAGTGTCTTTTGTAAAAAAAAAAAAATGAGTTTATGGCATGTTAAAATGCATCACAATAGAGCACGTCAATTGTTATTCCGAGACTGATGGAAAATTTGTAGATGAAGGCTGCGTACGTTCGACGTGTGTTTGTTTAATTTATTAAAAAAGTTATGAATCAAATAATTTAAGCTGTAATTTTTTTCTGTTCAATGATCAAACTAGATTATTTACTCGCTGCGCCCCACGGTTTGTCTTTTAAACGTTGCTGCGTGAAAAAAGACAATCCGAAAAATATTTAATTTTGTATTATATGTGTATATTTGAAGAAAAATAATTTAACTTTGCTCTTCTTAGATTATAACCGCTCCAACAAACAATTAAACCAAAGTAAATTTAAGATTACTTGGACCATACGATACATGCCATCTAGAATAAGGTCCACTAGCAAGTTTTGCAAATATGAAAAGTATGTACATAAACATTTTCATTTCTATTAAGTTAGGTAGTAAGTCTATTCATGATTCAAGCTTTTGTTTTTTAGTATATTGTTTTTTTTTAACTCACTATATTCCGGTTTTATTTACTGCTGTGATAAAGATTCCACAGCGAAATAGTTATTTGAGTAGTTATTTCCTTATATTATTATCACTTATTTTTCAAAGTCGCCATAAATTTTTACACTATCTTACTGTAATACTTAGGTAACATATTCATTCATTATTCAATTTATTGTGTGTTTTTAAGTCAGATAAATTGAAAGCGAACTATAAACTCAGTAGCGTGGTTATTAACACATGTTCTTTATACACATGCTCCGTCTATGCCTGTAAATGTTTAATCATTTTAGTCTGTGTTGCCATTATGGAGGTTGCGTTGCGACCAATTTGGTTATTTTCGAATCTCACTTTCATCGTCATTAACTGTAATTTCGCTACATTTTACGAACCGTTAGACAGCCAGTCATACATTTGACAATTCTAAATGCACTTTTAGAAGTCCGTGGCCAAAATGACTATACTTAACTTCCTTTTTGCTTTTACCTGTCAGATTGTTCTTCAGGTATTTTTTTGTGTTATAAGTACAAATAATTTTTTCGTATATCATAACAAATTATAGTTTTGTTTACGTGTTCGCATTGCATATTCAAGCCCTTAGAGATATTATGTTGTATCTAGGGGCTAGATGCTATGGTAGTTGAAAAGCTTTATGTAAAAAGAGGTCAACTTCGTAACCAGTCCTCGTGCTGATTTTCAAGCCATATCAATCTATTTTAATCTTATTAATAATAATATTGTTCTATTTATTTTAATTTCATTTCGTTTTATTTACTTGGTGTACAAATCAATTCAAATCACAATAGCTTTATTCGTGTAAAACTATTACAGGCAAAAAAAAAAATATTTCATTATTTTTATTCGTGAATTGATGATGATAACTACACTCGCCAACTAAACTCTAAAACTAACCTATTGGAACTAGAAGGTTCCAATCGCTCCCTGGTCTAAGCCCACAATAAACTTAGCCGGTTTTTTTATTATCTCCATCTCACATAATCAATAATAAATTCGTTCGTTCGTTTAAAACTGTCACTTAATTTATTTAACGATTGGCCAATATTAATACTATAGGATGGAAAACCAAAATCGATTAACTTGGCTGCGGTGGTGTCAACTAAGCAAAACCGTGTCGGCTAACGCGTTAGAGATAAATACTCTCCATCCCAAATAGCTGTCATTGTCACAGATAATGTATTTTAGCTCGTCCGCGATGAAGTATTGTGGTGAATCCGGTGCAATTAGAGTAAAACGCTATTAAACTGTAATTTTGGTGAATTCCACAATTTAAAATGGCGCGGTATAACTTTCTTTTTTTGATGATCTCCGTCCAAGAGGTTAAATAGACTGTGAACCTGGCGTCTTGTTGCCTCCATCTTCATCCGCATACATATAATGGTTTGAATATAATCCTTCCGCGTACATTAAGGTTTATATAATAATACTGTGGTAATAAGCAACGTTGATTCAAGTCAGTACAATCAATCGGTCAATTAGGAGTGTGGGCTTCATCATCATCATCATCATGTTCAACCCATTACCGGCTCACTACAGAGCACGGGTCTCCTCTTGTTTGTCCATCAGAAGTGATTGCAGTTTACCTGTCAGATTTTGATACATGAAAGCGCATGAGTGAGAATGGTATCTGCAAACGCAGAGTTCCGTATCAAAATGCACTCCACATTATTGTAACTACATATTAAGATAAAAAAAAAAACAATAAAACACATTATTTTATATTATGTTCTTATAGCGGCAATAGTCATTGTCAAACCAATGTCGGCTCACTACAGAGCACGGGACTCCTCTCAATATGAGGAGGGTTTGGCCATAGTCCATCACGCTGGCCATGTGCGGATTGGCAGACTTCACACGCCTTTGAGAACATTATGGAGAACTTTCAGGCATGCAGGTTTCCTCACGATGTTTTCCTTCACCGTTGAAGCAAGTGTTATTTTAATTGGTTTTTTAGCGGCAATACACATTATCTGTACGTTTCAATTTTCTACCCATTGTGGCACATCGTATTCCCGGGAGTCCTTTGCAAACGTGGGCTGCCCGCTGCACTCCTGGAATGGGCTTGGATGGCTGGAGTAGCGAGCAACAACAGCGAGGTATAAGATATATAGATTAAGGTTCATCCAAATTCTTTTTCGGCTAAAATTCTATTTAATTTTAATATCACAAGTGTAAAAATTAGATAGGTGTACTATATAATAAGAAGCAATCGATTTGTAAATTCAGAGGTAGAAGAAAAAATTGTCGTAGATATTAGTTTATAGTACGGTAAGATAGGACTGTCATATATATATTAATATATAAAAGTCCTGTAACGGTGAAGGCTTACTGTAGGGTAATGAATAGAAGCAGGCTTTACCTTGCGGAAGTCCATGATAAACAACAAACAGCAAGTATAATTTGCTATATTCCGCCGACAACCGGGAGATTTGTATAATATAACACCACACAAAATCTTCCACTAGAACCTCTAGTTAGGAGGTTAGTAGGTAGGGAGGAGAAGATTTGGTGTGGTGTTATATTATACAAATCTCCCGGTTGTCGGCGGAATATAGCAAATTATACTTACTGTTTGTTGCTTAGTATAGGGTTTTCCTTAGCATCAGTCGATTACAGAACTCTAAAAAAAAAAGGAAGTATCCTTTCCAAATCACGTTTTATCTTGACATCCTGACAATTGCATTTAAGTTATTGTATAATAAGACTTTTTGATATATTGTGCAGCAACACCCGCGCTCCAATTTGGGGTTAATTAGCATCACACATTATTAACGAAAGTAACAGTGCACGGTGCAAATTGGCAATAATTTTGAGTCCAAAATACACATGTGTGAAAGGCAATGTTTGTATACTTTCACTTTATTTTTAAATTATCAGTACAGTTGAATGGTAAATTTATAGCTTTTAAACTGCGATTATTAATATAAATATAGCGCAGCCTCTTATTAATTCTGCCTGGAAAAATAATTGGTCTTCTAATATATTATAATTAATATAAATTCAAATATATTATATATACACTATAAGTTATCCCTTGACGGCAATATCACCTGATGTTAAGTGATGATGTTGTCTCAGATCGTAGCGGACTAACCTGTAATGGGTATGGTAAACTCATACTCCTAGTTGGTTGCAATCGCTTGGCGTCTTTGTCGGTAGGGTGGTAACTAGGCTCGACCGAAGCCTCCCTAAGACTAGACTCGAAATGGCTCGAATATCTGGACGTAAACTATTTTGCTTGTCCCTAAGTGATACCTAAGAAATTTCGAAGCAAGCTGTTTTACAGGTAGGTGTTATATTCTGTAGAATATTTTTGTTGTTTTCCAGTTGTATACATATTTTACAGAATGTATGATAATATATGTTGAATCTGCCTTCTGTTAGTCACAATAAATAGATGTACCTACTTGAATTGATTCAAAAGCCCATTTTATAAAGCAAGCTTATACTTTAAATAAATGAATCTCAATTGGAATTTCAGTGTCGTCATAGCAAAATAAGCTTTTCCTTGTTTTGGGCTGCATTAAAAAGATTTATTACCCATATTAAGTATTGTATGTTTTAAGTGTTTGTATATATTATTATCGTGTTATGCAAATGTGAAACGTTTATTCATCTGTGAGAGTTCAGAAGTGAACGTGGTTTGCTGAATCACACTTAACTCACTTTTACATGCTTACTTTGTGTATTTAGCATATCTATTTTTTGTTCTTTATGCATGATAAGTGATTTGAGAAAATTGTATGCAACTTGAGAAAGATTTTTCTCTTAAGCTTCTCTTTAAAGTCTGTTGTTGTTGATCTCTAGACTCTATCAAACAAAGACACTGAATCTGTTATGTAAAATGCTTTGTTGCTACTTATGTCATCTTGTCCAAGACGGTTCAAGGTTTGCACTATAAAGACTATCTATACTTCTGATTAGAATATATTTCGATCATAAGTCGCGTCAAAATTTGTTTTGGGTATTTCTGCTGCGAAATTCGCATTAGTAGTTTCGAGTTAGGAAGTTGGCATTGCTTATAAATACGTCAAGTGTTTATTTAAATTAATAAAACGGAAAAGCTATTTTGTATACGTAATGACAGTGCTAGCGCCGAGTTCACAACGGATGGGTAAGGTATGATATTGTAGATGGATTTCTATATATGATATATAGAAATCCATCTACAATATCATACCTTACCCATATGATATGTATATTATTTATATTTACCGACAAAGACGTGTTACCCGACGATTTAGCGTTCTGGCAAGATGTCGAGTAGGAACTAACAGGTTAGCCCGCTATCAACTTTAACTGCATCATCACTTTCCAACAGGTGAAATTGCCGTCAAGGGCTAACTTGTATTGGAGTAAAAAAAACTGTCGCATTTAATAAGTCATATGTACTTATTACTCTATATAATTATTTATATTAAGTTGCGATTTTTCATCTTTCTGTGTTTTATTTTAAATGGTAGCCTGAAAGAGATAATTTTAAGTTATACCAAATTTGCCTATCTTTTACTTTACTACGTAAAAATACGTAAGTAAAAGCAGTAAAAGATAGGCAAGTTTATCCTTTGTGTCATTAAACATCTTTGTTGCGTGTGTGCAATACTAAATATATTTAAAATGGGAGAACCAGATGGAGCGAAATGAAAATGATTATTACAATACTCAGCAAAGAGGTCGATGGAGAAATTGTACTATCTTCCAGGTAGCTTGTTATTTTCCAGTTTACATCTTTTTGTACAGTCGCTTACAAAATAGTTTAGAAACAATAGAAACTTCAATTTAATTTGTGTTGGGCTAACTTCTACGGATCGATTCGTCTTTATCGCTAAAGGCAATACTATTCACTAAATAAGGCTATAAATTATTATTATTAATTATCTATTAATATCTATTAGTATTCTATTACTGGGCATACTCCTTTTTTTATGGGTGAGCCGGGCTCGCCAGCCTAAACAATCTTTATGACATGTTAATTATTTACCGGGTCCAACTGTTCTACGTACTCTCCGATTGACAAACAACGCCAATTTTCTAGCTCAATTGCTTAAAAGAACAAACCAAAACCTAACATTTTTGCCTAACACGGGAATCTCCACTCAGTACTTTGTTATCCCAGTCGAACATGCTAATTATTAGACCAATAAGTTATATAATATAGGTCAAATAACAGTTTTACAACCGATTAACTATTACCCGATTTAAATCGTACTTCATCGTAATATTGGGAAATTTGAAAGTCTTTGAAAATATTTAGATGTTTGTTAATGAATCATGTATAGAGCAGCTGAACGGGTTTGATTTTTGTACCCTAAAAATAAGTTAATAAACCTACAAGTTAACTCACATTTTTATATATCACTGGGAATAGTGTACCTTGATGGCTTGTATTACCGAGATATACATAGTGGGAAAATCAGAGCCGAAAAACTAGAAACTAGAAGTAAACGTCAATATGACCACTTTTGGGCGAATTTATTCACCCAGAAGTGGTGACACCTACGGTTGCCTATTAAATTTTGCTTTTAAGGTGCCTGTCTATACTTGTAATAGAACCACAGCTTCCACCCAGCCAGCGGCTTCGCTTGCTTGCGCTGTATCCTTAGTAATGTTTCAGGTTTAAATTTGATTCAGGTAAGGGAGACGAATACGAATACATTCTTTTGCACATAAAATAGTAAGTTTAGTTAACTTATCGGTAAAAAATATTATCGAAATTTGTTCAACATGACACAGTAATAAAACCTTTCTTTTTCTTGCCCTTATCCCACATTATGTGGGGTCGGCACAACACGTCTTCTTGTTCCACTCATTTCAGGTGTCACCACACTACCCACACTTTTTACCCGCATATCCTCTTTTACACAATCCATCCAACTCTTCTTTGGTCTTCCTCTACTCTTTTGCCCTTCCACGTTCATATATAACATTCTTTTGGTGACACAGTAATAAAACCGCTTAAGCACTATCCATCAGCGACCGTCCATTATTCTGGAAAAATGAAGTAGTCTATGCCAATGTATTCATAACATACAAACACGCAAAACTCACGTCAATCTTTTGGTAAGTGGATTATGTGTCCCAAGATGTGCGAACCGACAAACACTATTTTGCATTTATCACATTATAAAGGATGGCCTAATACAGCTTATAGCTATAAGGAAGTAAAATAGCACCATTGCAAACTCAATACGCACTTAAATCTTGATATTAATGTCGCGTGTGCAGACAACATTAATTGTTGTATACGCATCCGTTATCTGAGCCAGCTGCCGCTGATGGTGCCTCCTGGAAATGCTATATCTCTCTGGTCGATGTAAGTTTAGTTTATATTTAGGGTATAGAGTTCTCGGGTATATATTTAGTTGACTGGTTACACCTAGATTGAATCAAAACTATAGCCGGGCGTGCTTAATTATGTGTTTGATTGTTGAGATGAAGATCTTAAGACATAGGTATTCTTTTGGATTTCTTCTTCTAATGGAAATTTTCTTAGAATCGCGATAAGATCTGGGACAGGAACTTTTATTTTACAATTTCAAACTGAGATTATTAAAGTGTTTCGAGTGTCTTAAAATAAATACCCGCAAAATACTGTAAAAATCATATTAAACATAAGTTATTATATAGAAGAATAAATGTTACATAAAATAAGATATTTTATTTAACATTTATTCGTACAAAAACAACTTTTACTATACAAAAGAATGTATAACATAACGTATGTCTTGATTTATGACCTTTTTGGTCTGCACCATTATCTGTGTATATTTTTAATATATTGAGAGATGGGAGGAACTTGCGCTGCAGAGGCAAGAGTGGCGCAAATCAATAGATAAGGCTGTGGAGTCCTTTGAGGAGCAGCGGTTTAAAGACATTGACGCTAAGCGCTTTACCAAAAAGACCAAGCCAAGGACCTCCTCCTACCTCTACACTCTTAATGCATTGGGCCAGTTGCACTGTGCGCCGTGCAATATGATTTTCAAAACCAAATTTGGTTTCGCGAGCCATATTCGCTCACATAATCTCGGCTCTAGCCAGGACCGCCCTTGACGGACACGTCAAGGAGGATATAATATTTTTTTTTATCATCATATTTTTAATATTAAAGTTTATGAATTTTTATTAATGACTGTACACGCTATGAACACTTTCATAGTAATTATGCAGTCGCTTATTTAGCTCGATTATTGTTGTTAATTTGTTTTGCTCGTTATCGAAACAATCGAAATCTAGTTATTAGATGATAAGAGTAAAGATTCATTGTTACACTATTCTAATTCCCTTCTGTTACAAGAAAAGAGATTATTCATAAATCTTACAAAGTAATAATCAATGTAGTGAACAGTTCTTGATTAATACAATATTTTTATTACGTAGAATAATACTTTGAAGTCAAATTCGCCTTTGTTCGTGCTAAAATCGTAACACACACACAAACATAGCGTTTACGACTTTCTTTTTGACGACCTCCATGACGCAGCGAGTGCGCTGTCGCATTATAAAGTTGGAGGTCCTGGGTTCGTTTCCCGGCTCGAGTCTGGTCTGGTGGCTAGATACCATCCTACCGACAAAGATGTGTCAAGCGATTTAGCGTTCCGGTATGATGTCTTAGGAGTATGGATTTACCCTAAGAGGTTAACCCGCTACTATCTTAGTCTGCATCGTCACTTACCATCAGTTGAGATTGCCGTCAAGGGCTAACTTGTAGCTTAAAAAAAAACTGTAAACATACAATGATCAAGAAGTAATAAACTGTATGTAGGCAGATATTATTATTCAACCACACCATAGAATAGGTCATAATACACACACAATTCTTTATCACCATTAAGGGAATGGAAAATTAACGATTCAAAAAAAAAAAAAAGAGAAATCGGCGTGTATAATAACGTCAATAATGAGATCCATACGCCACAGGGTCTTATCTTAATACATAAAATTACTTGTACTTATTAGTAATACTTCGTATAACATTTCGCAGCTCGATAGAAAATGAATAAGTCTTTGTTCGGGCAATAAGCGCGGGTTGCGTTAATGTATTGGCTGCTATCGGAACATTTCAACAGCAAATTGTCTGCTCCAAAGCGCGTTGTAAAGATCGCGCGATAGCCCGTACATTGTCCGTAAATGCATTTACAGTGAATGTTTAAATACTTATAGGAAACATCTACCATGGCCTGGTTCGGTTGATCTTACTATGTAATACGATTATCAACATTGGTACAAACTTATTTGAATTTTAACCAATTATCTAAGACGGGCTTGTAGGTATTTTTAAGGTAAGCTTTTGCATAAGATTTTTGATTAGGTACCATCATCTTTCCTACAAAACTAATGCAATTGAAGAATTTGTTTAGAAAAGTTTTCCTAGCGCGAATAATCGGCAAGAAATATCGAATTATAATTTTATAGAATTTATTTTATTTTGTAGTATGTATATATGTATAAGTGTTGCGATTTCTCGTCTTTTATTTCTGTCGGCTTCTTTCTACTCGTAAAATGTGGCCTGGAAGAGATCGCTTTAGTGATAAGGTCGCCTTTTGCTTTTATATTATGTATTTTTTCTTTCTTTTCCTTTCTTTCGTATGCAATAAATTTGTATAAATAATTAAATTACCTTGATATGTTGGAGATAGATGTCTATCAATAAGTTCAAAGTTCAAAGCGAAAGTTTGTAGAAAGGTCCTAGTACAAAATTAAGGATGACATCGCATTATAAAGTTAGAGATGCGGGGTTTGATTATCGGCTCGAGTCTGGTCTGGTGGGTGGCTTCGGTCGTGGCTAGCTATCATCTACCGACAAAGACGTTTAGGTACGATGTCACGTAGAAACAAATTAGGGGTATGGGTTTAGCTCGCTACCATCTTAGACTGCATCATTATTTACAATCAGGTGAGATTGCTAACAAGGGCTTTGTAGCGTATTAGTACCGTTTTCCCAAGTATCTAAAGAAAAAAGGTTTTTTTACACACTACAAGTTAGCCCTTGACTGCTATATCGCCTGGTGGTAAGTGATGATGCTGTCTAGGATGGTAGCGGGCTAACCTGTTAGGAGTGTGGTAAACCCACGCCCCTAATTGGTTTCCACGCGACATCGTGCTGGAAAGATAAATCGCTTGGCGACACGTCTTTGTCGGTAGGGTGCAACTAGCCACCGCCGAAGCCTCCCACCAGACCAGAATCGAACCCAGGACCTCTAACTTTATAATGCGACAGCGCACGCACTGCGCCACGGAGGTCGTCAAATGTGCATAAACATGTACATCGCAGAGGGTGCTAACCTCTTGGATGCCACGATTTTAAGTCATAATCTAAAAGAGTTAGAAGGCTTTGTTTTTATATGTGCCAAACACTACGCGTACGGTGTAAGTTTGCGTAACAATCTGCTAGAACCGATAAGAGCACTGTGCCTTTTAATTCATATAGCATCGGCTTGCAACACGTTACCCAATCTGTACTAAACGGCCATTTTGTAATATCTTTTAACAGGTAATATTTTGAATACAATATCTATTGCTTTGTTTTTTTTTATTACATAAGATTTAAGGCTTCATTTAAGCGCACTTGAGGTTCGTAAGGGCCATTTGAGATTACTTAAACATTATATGTAGCAATACATTAGAATATCGGGTAATAATTAGATACGGTTATAAATAAGACTATAGTAGTACTCTTTATTTATAGCAAATGGGATAAGATTGCGTGTTTCTTTGCTGAGGTCATAATTATAACCATAGTGTATAAGTATTAGCTTAAGTTTCAGCAAAAAAACAGGAAAAATTAAAATTGGTGTAATTTAGAGTTTACATTTTTCTTCATACGCAACTTAGATCTTTCCAAATATTCTTAGCATTATTCTAGTGCGTTAACAACGCAGATTATTTTGCATATTTGTATTTTTTTACTATCTGTGGTGTACAATAAATGTGTATTAATTCATTTATTCATTCATCATATGGTTCTTTTTTTTATTCACCACAAGTTAGCCCTTGACTTGCGGTCTAAGATGGTAGCGGGCTAACCTGTTAGGGGTATGGTAAACTCATACTCCTAGTTGGTTTCTACACGACATCGTGCCGGAACGCTAAATCGCTTGGCACGTCACGTGCACACACGTCTTTGTCGGTAGGGTGGTAACCAGCCACGGCCGAAGCCTCCCACCAGACCAGACTCGAGCCGGGAATCAAACCCAGGACCTCCGACTTTGAAATGCAACAGCGCACGCGCTATGCCACGGAGGTCGTCAAACACCTCACACACCACACACGGAGGTTCGACATCGGAACGACACGAGCGATAACTGTGGATTTGAAAGAATTAAAAAAAAGTAGTAGTCTAGTATATTGAAGTCGCGGGCAACCGAGCAGACGGGATACCAAATGTGAGTGATTACCATCGCCCATGAATATCCGCAGCACCAGAAGAGCCACCTTGCGAAACTTCTTGTCGTATAGTTACTAGACGCGGCCGAAGCCTCCCTCCAGACTCAAGCCGGAAATCGTATCTAGGACACGTCCTGCACCAAGGATATCATCAAAACTTTGTAAAGTAAAACCTCTGAAATAATTGATGGCAGGCCAATATTATGATATATTAGTTCTTCATTAGAATGAATACAGTATTACTGATTTCCAACTAGTAGTATAAATGTTCTAGTGCTCTTTACAGTTGGTGCCCAGTCATACGAGGCTTGTAACAGATTCAATTTTATGAGTCCAATTATCGGCAGGTGTAGAAGAATCTAATCGGGGCAGAAATTAATCGGCGAATAACAGTTTGTAATACTGTAATTTCAGGGCTGGTCTGATTGCACGCACGCAATTACTAGGGCGTAATCACAGATGAACCGTGGGATGAATTTGAAATAATAAGTGGTTGTAGACTAGCTTTTTATGTTTTGACTTTCATGTGTGAAAATGATGTACTTACTCGTATAAATATATGTTAGAGTAAAGGGTGACTGACTGTCATTGCGTTGTCACAGGATTGGTGTAAGTATGGCACAGCTCAGTATTCCATTGGACATATCGGGTTGTTATTTAGCATACAAATGGCTATTAGGTATAACTTCCACTAGGCAAGGATTTTGTGAAAATTCATCCCTTAAGGGGGCAAAATAGCTGCTTATGGGCTAATCTACTACTACTACTACTAGAAATAAATTACACAGATAATGTTAGTTATACAAAATTAAGCCTACCTCCATTTTTTTAGAGGTTTATTGCTGGTGTATGTATTTGAAGAACATAGCGGATGCAGAGAATACGAGTATTTTCTATGCGCAACGGAGGTCCTGTGCGCAACGGTGGAACTGTCACACGGAGGTGATCTACGGACAGTTTGACCATTAGGTCAAGGGACAAGTTAAAAAGGACTATTAACCTCAGCGTCAACGTTCCACTTTTACATCCGATCGTCTGAAACAATTGCTGGCTTCCAATTAAGGACTCCCAACATTTAGGCTCACGGCCGCGGTAATTTGTCGTTCCACTTGTATCAATAACTGTTTTGTAAGAGATACCGCTAATGGAGCTCGATAAAAAAAATTAACACTGAACAACCCGTAATTACGGGGTATTGATATATGCAGACTCTGTGGAGAGGCGATGGAAATAACACTGCAAATTATCTGCCACTACCCTAATGCATGAGGGAGCGTGGCATCCATAAAAGTGAAAACAGAATATACTATATAAGCAAGGTTCCCAACTCTCAGCTAAAAAAGTGCTGATCTCCCTTTTTCTTCCTATTTGAAAAAAAAAAAAATTCTGCCAACAAAATTTTGTAACTCGCTATCTAGTTAAATATTTGCAACTTCGTAAACCTAAGCAAATTATCATTTGTGTAATGCCATTTCAGCCTAACTATGATACTTAATTAGGTTTACAAGATGATATTCTAAAATTAATATTCTATTCTAGTAGATTCTAATCATGTTCACTTTATATAATGAAACATGAAACTTCAACATACATAAACAAGTGAAATTCTTACTCGTTAGGCAATCTCTTTTTTTTTCAGTTTGGTTAGGAATCATAGATAGTTGCGATCACAATTCATATTCAACGGTTGATTGAAGAAAAATAATAAGAGATAAAGTGCATTTCATTATTATCAATGCCCGCTTATTATCCACTCTTCCTCTCTCAGAGATAAATCTTAGTTCCATCACGGCTGCTAGAATGCGGTTTAGTGATATTAACAATTTTTTTGTCTGGAGGGAGGCTTCGGCTGCGGCTAGGTTATCATCTATTGACAAAGACGTGTCGTCAAGCGATTTATCGTTCCGGCACGAAGTCGCGTAAAACCATTTTGGAGTGTAGGTTTACCATACCCCATATTTTAGATTACATAATCACCAGGTGCGATAGCCGTCAAGGGCTAACTTGTGATGCATAAAGAAAAAATTGTCGCTAGAAAACCTCTCTTATTAGTAAAGGGAAAAGATAATTTTTAATCTGTTTTTATTTCACACGAAAAAAATTTGATTAAAAGTAATTTTAACGACGTTACTTTCGAGACCTTTTTTATTGTTGGGGCGCTGAAAACAATTGAAAGACAAGTATGGGTATTATAACGCGCTTAGTCACGGTATTTCTCTAGAGTTAACGCGACCCCTTTACATTGAGGGGGAGTAGCTGTGCACATCGTTCCCTCTGTCTCAAAGTTTCGGGCCACTTGGTCCAATACTTTATCCATATAAACTGTTAGACTGTTTAACTGTTGTTTATTATAATATTAGATACTATTAAATCATAATCTATAAAACGTTATATTAAAAAGGCACAAAAACAAACTCTTACTCGTATGTCGAAAAGAAGTGTATGTAACCAAATGTTTAATATACCTTTAAATAGATACCTAAATAGAACCTACGAGTACAAACAGGATTAAATTACGCATATAATCGACGTTGAACTTGCTATAAACAAGTCACCAAGAACAAGTGTAATAGAACATTTTTTACGTCTTTTGTTTTATTTTCAATGTCCACAGAACTGCTAGTGTAGTTGATATTTTTTTTGCATTCCCCCTGTCTCCATGATTGTAGGGTTGCAAGGGAGGGAGTAGGAACTGTCTCAGGCACTTTACAAAATGTAATTCTTCACTCGTAAGACATTTTTGTATTGGGAAAGAGTGTCATTGATACTCTTAGGCGTGTTGCTTGAAGTTAAAAGGTATTTAGCTTAAAGAAACACTTGGAACAATGGCGTTTCTGTCTAGTGCTTTGTCCCGCGTACAAGAGTTCCGCAGTTGTTTCGAGTTTGTATTATAATAGCGTCATTTCTCTGCCCTTTGATGTGGCTTGCGAAATGTATTGCCTACACCACATAGTATTATAGTACTACGTACTTACTACATTCAGTTTTGGTGCCTCATCTAATCTGTTTGAATTAAAGGTGACAAACTAGCACCATTATGAATTTACACTGATATTGTCCAAATATCTATAATAATATAATGTTATCCTACTTAATATTATAAACGCGAAAGTTAAAAGTATGTTTGTTACTCTTTTAAAAAAACGTAAAAACTACTTAGCGGATTATAATGAAACTTTACAATAATATAGCTTATAAATCAGAATAACAAATAGGCTACAATTTATAAAGATACTGTGTGAATTGTCCAAAATATGATTAGCTGTCAAGGATCTACCATCTGCGTGAATTTTAATGTTATAATGTTAGTTCTTTTTACCGCACACTAATTTAAACTACTCGTAATACTAATCCTGCTTATGCGTAGTCGCGGGCACCAGCTGATTAAAAAATAATGTTTATAATAATCATTATCGGTTTGACGTTTTACAACAAATTCGTAAAGTAACAAATTTGGCGTTTTTTTTTAATTGACTAAGCCCTTAAAGATTTTAACACTGGTAACTCTGGTAACTAGATGGGGAAATGGGTATCACGATTAAGCATGTGAATGTATATGAACGTACATACGTTGCTAACACACGCCCGATGATGGACAGTTTTTAATATTCATTTTTGTAAATAGAAGACCCAAAAATAAAGAATAGAACTATAGAATTTATTATAACGTACAAAACTACAGTGACGTTAGGCAAGTCGTTGTTTTATGGTCTCTCTAAGTGGCTCTATAATTTACGAGGTTTTGGAAGGCTGCCTCATTCTATTGTTTTTAACGGTCAAAAGAACATTAGGCGTCAAAAAGATGTGAGGACATCTGAATAGACTTTCCTAACTCGTTTTAATTTAACTCCAACTATTAAACTGTCTCTACATCGGTAGACATACTCTGTTATATTTTGTTTAATTTCCCACCGACACAATATGAATTTTAACATTTGAAAAATAAGGTTCTTAATTGATTGCTGGTTAATAATCCCCTTGCTTTGGCAGCACAAAGCATTGTTGATTGAATATACTGAGCGGGCCCTATTCAAATATGCCCATTGTTTCTTTGGTGTTTTAAAATGGAACTCCTTTCAAGACGTTGAATGAGGGTTGCCACATTTTGCGGTTTTACGCTTGTCGAACGTCGACCTGTAATGCACGAGTAATCAAAAAGTTTCTATACCTTACAAGGTTACCCGGCCCGGTAGATATTCTGGAGAAATTATGCTTTAAATTTTGAACTCATTCAGGAACGTGACTTAGAAAGTGAATAGTACCTACTCGTAGTTTAATTTCATGCATGATTGTCAGCACGAGTTAGGTTTAATTTCCGGCACTAATCTGTATGAACATATTTTTTTCTCTTGATCACGTACTTAACCTTCTTCTTGCTCTCTATAGTGTAATGTTACTTTTCATTAGAGCTCCATATATAAATGACATACATATGTGATTTCAATGTTTTTAAGCTTCTCTCGCTTTATTGACCTTTCTCCCCTTAATGTGGATGGCTCTTAACTGTAAGTGCAATAATAAAAATGTATGAGTGATTCTTTTTTTTTTTTTTTTTTCGTTTTATGGCTTTACACCACGTCATGATTCTTATGAATCATTACGTGGTGTAAAGCCTGAAATGGAGGACACAATACACTTTTTTTAATTTTATGCTTATTATATTTTTTATTTATTTATTTATACACTTGACTACAAACACACCTGATGATGTGCTGATTTGGATGTTAGTTCGCTTATCTTTGAAGATGCTTTTATATTTTTGATTTATAAGAAACATAACTATACGGACTTCCCTCTTTCTCTATAGCTATCTTACTTATAGGGCGTTTCTAATTGCGTTGCTTCCTAAGAATCGAAGGGATAAGAGTTTCTAGGAATGGTGTTCAGGCAGCCCTAAATAAGGCTGAATGAATACATGGGAAATGGACAGCTAGTGTCACACCGCTGCGAGACGTCCTATAGAATGGTGAGGTCCATTAATATCATGCATATATTATGTTAATATAGTAAATTATGTATGACTATGTAGAACTTAATGTCGATGTTATCAGCCTGAAAGCCACACTTTAATCTTGTACCTACTTACGAGTTGAATTAATTTTAATGCTTTCTAATAAAGTGGTGTATGTAACATCAGAATATGAGGAGTATGGAATGTTTCGGAGAAATCGGAAAAAGTTCTTCGCGCTCCAGGTTCACGAATCTTGACTAAACAGGCTCTGGCAGCGGTGGTTCTAATAAAATAATTTGAATGAGATACGATTCAGTAACATATTAATTACTGAAATTTAGGACCCAATCTGCCAAAGATTGAGCTCTGGGGCTCAAAAGAATTCGATAAAAATACCGGGCTTATTTATTTATGTTTTGGTGATATCGATTCATGCCATGGTTAAACGATAATAACGATTACGATATTAACGATATAAGATACGATATTAACGATTATATTAGCGATAAAAAAGCTTGGGTGTGAATTGGTCTATCTCCATAGGTACCATAATTTATTATTGATTATGTGAGATGGTGATAACAAAAAAAAAATCCCACTAAGTTCGTTGTGGATTTCTTCTTATTTGAACCCTCTTAGCTTTAGTTATAATTTGGCGAGTGTAGTTATCACCATCACTAATATAAATAATGAAAAATGTGATATATATTAACGATTTATAGATGCCTGTAATAGGTTTATATGAATAAAGCTATTTTTAATTTGATTTTGATTTGATTTGATTATTTTTTACTCAGAGACTGATTATGGAAACCGTTTAGCTCATTTATTTATTCGAAGCGCCACCATCAGAATGATATGTAAAAATATTTTAATAACCTTAGGTGCTAACTACACTTATAATTCAACTTAGAGGTAGCTACAGCAGGCATAATAACTCAAGTCGACGCTAATATAATATGCTAAAATGAAACTATTTTTTAAATTAACTACTCTTATCAACAAAATGTAATTAAAGCTGTAGAGAATGACATCCTAATAGTAGATAAAGTGAGACAAGGAACTCGGATAAAGAATGATGAGATGAAGAATGGATGGTTGGACTTATTAGTTTTCACGGATTCGAATCAAACAATGGGATCCACTGTTCAACCAGCGTGAAATCCTTTGTCAGAATCTAATGAAATTGGGAAGAAAGTTACTCTGTGAGTACCTCAAGTGAGGGATGGACCTAGGCGAAGCGTGAAGTAGCAACTAATACTAGGGAGTTGACTGAGATCGGCACGTCTCCGAGGCGGATGCTGGGAACCACTTCTCAGTGACTTAAGTAATCGGCTTAAACGTGTATGTACCGTAAATAGTTGGGCTTTCCCTCCGGTATACTAATAGTTGTACCTTCACAACTGATAAGCGTATTCGGGCACCGAGCGGTTAATGGTTTGTTTAATCGTGTAATAGATACTTGTCGTCGGCACTCTTTAGATCACAATCGCGAACCGTGCGCACGCATCGCGGACGAAGCGATACTGCGATAATGCGTTAGCTTGAGTCTGTGCGTAAACGTATTGGATGAAATGTTGGACTTTAACCCACTTGTTCCTGAACCAACTTTTTTTCTCCGATTCTTTTGAAATTCACACTATAGGCTAATAATATGCTGTATTTAACATAAAAAATACGAAAAAAAATTTTCGTTACATGGAAAGCTCGGAAAATGGTGTTCCTTTAAAGGAACGATAGTATAATGTACTACTATGAAGTAGGGACAGGAAATCAAAACACGTTTAAGTTTAAGGTAAATTTATTTGAGGATATGAACATTTTCAAAGCAGTTTTGTTAAAGCAGAGTTATGTTGCACTTAACACAGTAAAATTTGGCATTTTTGTGACACACGGAACATCTCAGTTGGTTATCTCGGTACTGAAAAATATGGTCTCATCTAGTTTGAAGTCCGATTCTGTACACATACGAGTATTTTGATCGGATCTATAGACTCCTCCCATATTTTCATTATATTTTTTGTTAACGGCAGGTTGTTCCAGAAGTATAAATTACTTGTTTTGCTGGCAATATCTTTGTTCAGCTCTGGTAGACAGGTACTTCGACGTACCTTGTGCTGTCTTCTGTATCTCTCTGTTTGCTGGCAGTGAACATTTAGATACTCGATTTACTCGTATAGTTTCTATGGTTTTTATTTCTCTCAATGCTCTTCATCTATGAGCTTATGTAAAAAAGTGGATGAAAGTCAAGAAAATAAAACAAAAGTGGCTATTTATCGTTCTCAGAACATTTGCGTATTGTAAGACAACGGGTGTTGGGTTCGGGTTCTAGGCTCAAACCCAAAACTTCTTTGTATTTATCTGAAAAAGCAGACTGAAGGGAGCATAGGCTAAAAAGTTTTCGTTAAGTTTGTCAAACATTAGACAGATTCGCGAAACTGTCACCAAGTTTTGATTGTCGCAGTAATGAAGGTTTGCCGTAATAAATGCAAATCTGGCATTGGAAATAGCTTTATATACTAGAGACATACCGCAGTTTGAAGCATTTTGCCAGTCCATGTTCCTAGTACATAGTACGACTTATCTGCTATAATGAAGTTTTGAAAAAGCAAAGCATATCGTCTGAACTAACAGTGATTAGATTTGTTGGCCTGTTTTTTATGTATGTAAATTTGTGTATTGAACAAACTTGTTGATGATATCTTCGTCAAACATCATTTTGAAATATTGTAGTGGACTCTAATATACAGCACCGACGTATGTCCTCCATAAAACAAAAGTAGGATCGAAACCATGCGTTACCCACTTGTAAGTTTTATTTTAAAACAGTAATTCATGCGCCATTCATCACCACGTGTTGAAATACCACTTAAAGTTAATGAAGTTGCATAGTTTGACTCTTGGGAAAAAATTTGACTGCATTTCGATACCTTAATAAGTGGCACATTATCGTCCTCATTGCTAACCTCAGTTGATAGAACAAAAACCTCTGCCTGCCCTCGTAATTGTGATTCTGGTAAATTATTCCAAGTCACCAAGTTTTCGTCACCCGAATCATCAGTTATATCCGAATTTCAGTTTTCGGGTGGTAATATGGATATCGATTTAGGTACTAACTCTTCATCATCTTTTTCACTCACTTTCTATTTAATGTAGAGTCAAAGGTCGAGACCATCGCTTCATTGCTATAAAATAAAATTAACATGTTATAGTAGTGCATATTACTATCGTTTGATTAAAGGAACAGCAATTTAAATCGTAAAAAATGCGCATTTATAATAGCAATTTAAAAATTATAGATATTGTAACAGATAATAGACAAGACAAATAACCTAACTCTGTTCCCTTTAAAAAATATTTATAATATTTTATATTTTTAACACTTACCTTAAAATATGGATAATACAACGTCTGTTTTTGAAAAATCTTAAAAATTCAGTATGTTTCAATTTACACTCAAATACTTAACACACCAGTCCGCACACTTGTAACCTCTCAATTAAAACTAAAACTGTTAATACCAACAACCCTTAAGTGTCATAATTATTTTTTTTTGTGCACCGTTCTTTTTATGGAACGATAGTAACAAGTGGGTTAATGACAAAGTAAGCGAATAAAGCAATAGCATCTTCATCTTCTTCTTTAGATACCCCTCCAACTAGTGCAGGTTGGCCGGCTGCCTTGTCTCTCGCGAGACTAAACAGCTGGGCGGCACTTGCGATATAGGGAGTGGACTGCTCCCTGATGTTTCGCAAGTCTATAGGGCCAACTTTAGTCGAAGAAACACAAGATAAAGCTTTGTGTGTATTTAATTTAAAATTTATATTCTATATCATCATCATCATGATCAACCCATTACCGGCTCACTACAGAGCACTGGTCTCCTCTCAAAAACGAGAAGGGTTTGGCCATAGTCCACCACGCTGGCCATGTGCGGATTGGCAGACTACACACGCCTTTGAGAACATTATGGAGAACTCTCAGGCGTGCAGGTTTCCTCACGATGTTTTCCTTCACCGTTGAAGCAAGTGATATTTTAATTGTTTTTAAAAACGCACATAACTCCGAAAAGTTAGAGGTGCGTGCCTGGATTCGAACCGCCGACCTCTGATTAGGAGGCTGACGCCCTAACCACTGGGCTATCACCGCTTCTATATACTCTGTGGTATACATTTCTTTGTATTATTTTTTGCAAATTCTTTTTTTTGCAACCATTTTCATAAAAGTTCATTCTTTGTTGTGCTTATGATAAATATGACGAATCAACGAAAGTTTTCAAATCAACCGCACACCATCCAGAGAATACCCTCCAGAATTGAGATTGATGTAAAGCTTTGACACTGTGAGAAACTGTGTGAAATACACGTTACGTCACAGTTAAGAGCCAGTGAGTGCGACCTCCAGTAATGGTTCCAAGCTTGACCCAAGCGTGAGAATGTCCGCGCGTTGAATCCGTGAGGGCATTATAGAATCAGATTTTACATCACCGAGTAAGACCGGTAGAGATTTTACGAGTACACCAATCACTATCACTGCCCGTGTCGTAAAATCGCTTAATGCAAACGATTTCCAATTTCCGTAACACTATATCCCTAAACTTATAGTAATATACTTTAAGGTGTGTATATGTAAAATTATTAGCCATGATTTTTATTATATTTTTTTATATTTCATTATCCAGCTATCCCTTCACTGTATTAAGATCAGAGATGTGGGCTACCATCCACCATTTTTTTGGGATACCTACTCCACCAGACAAATTATGACAAAATAATATCCTTTCTCAATACTGTTTTATTAGTAACTAGTATCTTGGGATTCTTATATCAGTTGTTTTAACCTCGAGCGACCACGTAAAGCCATCGATCTTGGGTATTATTTCTTATATGTGATAATAATAACTATTTAACGTTACAATTCGCATCCTTACGAACAAAATACTTAGTATTTGAAGCAAGCCTAACAGGGGATGAGTTTTGGGGGATTTAAATCTCTGAAATGTTTTAAACACTTTTTTTATTCGTAGATATCTCATCCACTCTCTATTAATGAATATTTATTTAAACATTATCCCCGTTACTATTATCTTTGGGAACAGTGCCCTAGGTCGGTGGCGTGCATTTCCAATATGCATTAAAACAATGCATACCCTAATCCAGGATCCTTGGAAATAGAATGAATTCGTAACCGTTGGCTTGATGATGTTTCAAAACGTACCAAGAAGAATTAGTACTTCATTCATGCTCAAAAACGCTGTCTACACGAAAGATCCATTAATTAACCATTTACTTACTGGTAATTATGATTGGAAAACATAAAGATATTATGAAGTTGTATGAATTTAGTATCAGTATTTTTCAATAGGTCTTTCAGTAATTATTTTATAAGTTCAACGGTATGTTTTCTAGATATGCATGTAAGTGTTGTTTATAAAAACCATTTAGCAATACAGAATTTCTCTAAACAAAACCAAATTTTATTAAAGAAGAATTTTTCGATACAGGATCCCTGGTCAAAAACCTTGTTACAACAGATGTTATAATAGATATTCATTAATAGACAAGAACAATGTTGTATTCATTGTGTTTCTGATTCAAATGTAGGCTTATTAATACCAAGTTGGAGATAGTGACCGTAATAAACAAGGGCCAGATTATCGTCGACACGAAAATAATCAGGTTCAGCGGTGAAGGAGGTTTGTAGTGGGAAATGCTTAAAGGACTAACAAAGGTAAGCCGTATCAATAAAGTAAACGTAGCCACAAAACAATGTGTATGAAACAGATAGAGTTATGTGTCTGACATAAATTAGTTTGAACTGTCTTTTAACACAAACTTTTACCGAGCAAAGTCACATTACGCTCTATAGATCTCAGTTCAAGATGCGTAACCTTAATAATTCAGCTTCCGCGTGTGTGTGTCTGTTACACTCGAGTCCTCTCAAATTCGGATTAAACTTTAGACGATAAAACTTAACGTTGAATATGTTATATAATTTTATTTATACTCTACTACAAGTGAGCCCTTAACTGCAATATCGCCTAGTGATATCTGATGATGCAGTCTAAAATGGTAGCGGGCTAACCTGTTCTGGGCAAGGCAGTTCTTTTAAACCGATGCCCTTAATTTCCACGTGGCATCATACCAGCACGTCTTTACGTGCCACTAAGCGACTTATCCATGAAGTGTGTTTCCACGAAGGGTAGTAACTAGTCATGGCCGAAGCCTCAGACTATATATAAACTTGTCTTTGCTTTATTACCCAACGTAAAAGGATATATATCAGGCGTTGTGAACGAAAGATTGAGCTGATTTCAGTTATTAATAGATATAAAGCAAATATGTGCATAGCACAAAAGTAATGAAGTAACTCAAATATCATGGTAAAAGCAATCAAACAATTTGAAATTCATTAAAAACGTTAAAGAGAAAACTAAACTATATTTGCATCTCCACTTTCCAATTGTTTTCTACGGACCTACATAATCAATAAGCGATTTAAAACCAGAATAAATTTGAATGCAATAAATACGAGTTTATAGGAATAAATACACTTTAAGATACTTCAGCTCTACACGCATTGCGATTACAATTTATAGACAAAATGTGCAGTCTACTGTGGAACTGATTAATTTAATCATTAACACTTATATTGGTTCGCAGATTAAATAATTAAAATTTTTAAACAACGATCATCTATCTAACTTATGTGTCAACCTTCCCAGCGCTGTGGCGAACGCTATAGTCCTATAAATAGGAGGCTCCAAGTTCGATCACCAGCAGGGGCAAATCTATGATATCAGAGTTTTCCTTGGTCTACTTTAGTTCCACTAACCATGCATAGTTACCACCCTACTGACAAAGCTATTTAGAGTTCTGGAACGATGCTCAAGAGAAAGAATAGGTTTACTATGACGGCCCTACCTAACATGTTATTTACCGTCCGACCTCCACCCCCCCCGTTATCCCAATTGTCGCCTAAGCCGAGGTTCGGCTCAAAGGAGGCGCCCTTAGGCAGACGTTCCCTTAGTTTCTTCGAGCCCTACGGCTTAAAATTTCTTCTGGCAGAGCTTCTTTCCGAAGCTCGCCAAACAGCCCGGTTACGCTGTGGCAACCAATAGGGTTAGTACAGCTAATTGACAGCCCGAAAAAAAAATGTTAGGTTAGACTTCTTCCATCATCACATACTTTTTACTTATATGAAACAGTCATGAGCTAGTTAGTATATACTTATAGTTGGGATTATACAATAACTTATGTTACCAGCTTTTATCCGCGCCTTCGCTCGCATTGGAATCATTAAATATGTAAATATCACAGATCATAACAATAGAAATTAATCAATAAGTTAACTATATTTTAAACTTTTTTTGTTTTAATTAAAAGTATGCTATGTTATTTCTAATACCTTTAAGAATATGTGTACAAAGTTTTATGACGATCGGTTGAGTATTTTTTGCGTGTTAACATACATACCTACTTACATTCACATCTATAATATAATAAAGCTGTAACAGGACGAATTCTGTACATTAAATATATTTTGAAAATTTTAATTGGAGGATGCTTTGCTATTCATACTGAGCCCAAAACTATTTTTTTTCGTCTGTCTGTGTGTATTCTGGTCCGCGCATCACGCCGAAACTACTGGATGGATTGGAATGAAATTTGGTGTAGGAGTAGCTGATACACTGGTTTAACATATGGGATTTTTATCC
Source organism: Lasiommata megera (assembly GCA_928268935.1). Lineage (NCBI taxonomy): Eukaryota > Metazoa > Arthropoda > Insecta > Lepidoptera > Nymphalidae > Lasiommata > Lasiommata megera. Next base: position 7,845,912 of record OV743328.1, read on the forward strand.
CGGAATTCAGTGCGGTTCCCTTGGGAGAGGGGGTGAAAGTCAAAATGTGTACTCCGATTAAATGTATATCCTGTTATTTTATGTCCAGGTCGTCGGTTTAGTAATCCATTGCTTCGTGAATGGAAGGCAAACAGACACACTTTTACACACACTAACTCAACGCAGTCGAAGTCACGGGCGTCAGCTAGTTTAGTTTATAATATTAGTGAGGATTGTTTCGTCAAAAACAGACTACAGAGTGCAATGAGCTCTGTGTAACGGCGCAGGATGCAAGACGTAAACAATTATTTCCGTGAAAGCGACTGATGTTGCTGATACGTTTCCAGATATTTGTGAACCCAATCAACTGCGGTAGCAAACTATCGCCGCAACAGCATTAATTACAAAACATTTGATCGTTTATTACCTGAAAAATAAGGCTCAAAGTCGTTTAAGTTCAAGTGGAAAATTGAGCGTGTGGTGCGTGAAATAGTTGTACAAATTGTATACGCTGTAATGGGCAAGTGTTGAAACAGGGAAGCCCTCGATTGTTTGACGTGCGCCGCCCAGAAGATGGATGGCGCTTATACGGACTCGAGATGGGAAACATATGGGAGATTGATTGATTTACAATGATTGCGAAATTGATGTAGTCACATAATTTTCTAGCGGTGGTTGGTAGGTACACGCGGTAGAGTTATTAATAGTTGCGCACAATGCCTTTGTGTTGGTGGCCATCGTACGGTGGTGTTTTATAGATTGCGCTTGCAGTGAATGTAGACATGTTACATATCGAATACACAGCTCTTGTCACCGGTTATCAATATATCATTAATTAATGGTTTATGTATGCGTACAAAGAAGAAAGTAATATCGAACAGATAAAATTGAAAATAATTGATTAAGAAATTACGTATTTCTAGTTTTAGGTCATTCGAGCTTTTTTAATAACTATAATTATTATTATTTATAATTTTTTCAAACAATTAAAATATCACTAGCATCAACGGTGAAGGAAAACATTGTGAGGAAACCTACACACCTGAGAATTCTCCATTATGTTCTCAAAGGTGTGTGAAGTCTACCAATCCGCATATGGCCAGCGCGGTGGACTATGTCCAAACCCTTCTCATATTGAGAGAAGACCCGAGCTCTGTAGTGAGCCAAGAATAGATTGATCATGATGATGATGATAATTTTTTTCATTTGTCAAAATAAAAAAGATAAATTGAGTTTGTTAAGTTTTGATGTCATAAATGGTTAAACAGTATAATACTATTTTACTTTCATAAATTCTTAAAGTTCTTTTTGATTCCGTTTTGTTTTAAAATGACACAGTAAATCGATTTCCATCGAAACTGATAGCGCGGATCGATAGTGCAAATCGATGTGACGTCGCGATTTGCGGCGTGAAATTGACTCGTGTGTTTCTACAGAAACATTAGTCGGTGTTTACGGTTCACCAGTTAATGGACCCGCGGTGATTTAAGCCCAAATACCACAGTAAAGAGCGCAACTCTTTTAAAAATGGTCTGAGAGAAAAAAATTACGAGTTGACCTAGTGCATTTCTTAGAACTAACGTTTGTGAAGAATTAATGTTTTCAATTGTACTGTAGAGGCCTGCTAAAGAGATTAACTTTCGAGAATCGTTCTCTTTTTTCAATACAGGTAATAAAATGTTCGTGCGTTATTTTTCTAACACAACACGGGTTTATCTTTTTTTTTCTAGCACGTTAAACTAACGTGTTTTGTTAATTTTTTATAATTTGCAAAACTGTTTTATTCACTACAAGTAAGCCCTTGAGGTTAACCTGTTAGGGGTATGGTAAACCCATACTCTTATTTGGTAGCTACGCGACATCGGTCCGGAATGCTAAATCGCTTGGTGACACGTCTCTTTCGGTAGGGTGGTAACTAACCACTCCCGAAGCCTCCCAGGCCGAAGACTCGAGCCGGGATCTACAACTTTATAAAGCGACAGAGCACGCGCTGCGTCTCGGAGGTCGTCAAACTAGACCCTCGATTTTAATGTCACAGCACATTAAAATCGAGGATCATCATTAATCGTTACCATACTCATTTTAATCGACTGACGTTTACTGCTGGACATGGGTCATTATGTTTTAAAGTTCTGGAAGATTAGTGCACCTCGTTTCGTGTCGTCTGTTCACCTAGTTGGGGGTCAACCTACTCTCGCTCGGTTCTCTAAACTATGTTGCCCACCCATGGCCATTTCAGTTTCAAGAAATACTAGCAGCAATATTCCAAACATAGTACTACTACCCAGCGCCATGTCCCTTGTACAATGTGCTTAGGCTTAGATTGGGCCAAAGTTGTTAAGCAATCTTATCAAGTAGTTAATGAAGATGCTACTAGCTGGTCGTGGTCTAACTGGATGTAGGGATAGGGCAATTATATTAAACCAAATAACCATCTCCATTCCTAATTAGTTTCTTAGTAGCTTTACTACTGTAGTTTTTCTGAAGTATCAGTCCGAAGTAAGGTAAGTAATATCGGGTTCACATAATCATTATCGACATGGCTTTAACATAATTTCCAGACAGAAAACCACGATAATGTATCGGGTTTCTCTATCTGTAAATCCAATCCAGTACGAAGGCTCTGTGTGATCGAGGTTGAAATCAAACTATCAAAAGAGTAGCACTCAGGCTTACTATAACTACTCCTTATATGGACCACAACCGGTACATGTATTAATGTTATGACTCTCTCTCACCCTTCTTTCTCACGTGAATCTGAGCAATCAATTGAAATGTATCTTAATACCTGAGATCATAGGAATTAGATAATACTCGAGAACGCATTAATCAATGTCGGATCGACGTACGACTCTCCACGGCAATAACGTATCGGATTGCAGGCAATGGCCATTCATTGAACAGTAGTCGATTATACGCCTCGAGCGGATTAGCATTCCTTCTGAAGGTAATCCTAAATAGTTATATCAGTAAAGTGTGTGTGTGGGTACTTTTGTTTACGAATAACAGAGGCTGTACCATCGACGAAATCAGACGAGTCGCAGGGAGCCGCTGGAAGCAAGCGGCCCAAGACCGTGAGCATTGGAACTCCCTACAAAACACCTATGTCCAGCAGTGGACGTCAATCGGATGATAATGATGATGATGATGATGATGTACCATAAGAGGTGCTACTTCTGCTCAGTGCCTCGGTGACGTAGAGGTTATTGCCTCGGTTTGCTAAGATTACACCAACAGATTACATCTCATACGAGAGAGGTTTCATGAGATTTTATTGAGCACGCTGCTCAAAAGTGGGTAACGTTTTTTTATATACACTACAAGTTAGCCCTTGACGGCTATCTCACCTGGTGGTAAGTGATGATGCAATCTAGGATGGTAGCGGGCTAATCTGTTAGGGGTATGGTAAACCCACGCTATTAACTGATTTCTACGGGAAATCGTAAAGCTAAATCGCTTAGGGACACTTCTTTGTCGGTAGGGTGGTAACTAGCCACGGCCGAGGCCTCCCACCAGACCAGACTCGAGCCGGGAATCGAACCCAGGACCTCCAACTTTATAATGCGACAGCGCACGCACTGCGCCATGGAGGCCGTACTACAACACTACACGTTAATTTACAATTATTGTTATACGTAGAGATAATGACTAAGATCGACACCTGACGTACTCCCCTAACAACGAAGGGAAGGTGATGGTCAAATTTCGATCTCCAACTATACTGCTTCGACTGATTCGAAGGTTTAATATTCTTAACTGCCCAAAATGATAAAACTAAAAAATAACGACTGTCTGACTATATCCTATCCTACCAATAAGGAATGTTTTTTAACCACCATTGAAAAAATGCTTAATTATTTATCTTCAACCAATCACGTTTTTGGGTTGGCCCAGGGATTAAAGGACCACCATAGACCATAGACCCACCATACCGCTGCTTAAAGTGCTCTTCCGGGCTCGGGGTATTATGTTACTATTATGGTATAATCAAGGTGTCAGGAACTTTATTTTTATAATTTTTGTACCAAATTTGTGATATCAAATACAAAGGAATCATTAACATCGAATTAAATCAGAACGCGTTTAAAGATTCACGTTTCTGGCCCCAAAACATAAATGTTCCGGCAGTACTACGAAGTGTATCAAGTAAGGGTTTTTTTTAATTTGTTGACTATAGCATGTAAAAGACAATATTAAATTTCAACACTTACGTATATTACAATCAACATTATCGTTGTACTATTTTTATTTTCTTTACCGTTGAATGTGTTTTGAAGTAATCCTAATCAAGATTTAAAAAATCAATGGAAATCAAAGACTAGATGTTGAACGATGTAAGATTAATGGACAGTTGGTGGACGTAAGACTCGCAATGGCTGCTACCGTATCGAATCGCAACGAGTGTTCGTTAAACAGTAGTTGATTATACGCTCTGAGCAAGTTGGATTAGCATGCTTAATTGCTAAGCTTTCAATGTATTGATTAAAGTTGTGCTTTACACACAAACTATGAGAAATTTATAGATGGACACACGAAAATCACATTATAAATTCACTATGGTACTTCAGGGTAAATATTGATGAAATAACGGTGCATGTAATGCAAGGCAGAAGAATAATACGCTTTATCAGAGATATATTATAAAACAGAGATTTTTAATCTTCTTAAAAAAACCGTCCTATCATGTAAATAAACTTTGCCCTATACTGTATGTTAATTAGATAGATGTATAAGCTGTGATAGCCTAGTGGTTAGGGCGTCAGCCTCTTAATCAGAGGTCGGCGGTTCGAATCCGGGCACGCACCTCTAACTTTTCGGAGTTATGTGCGTTTTTAAACAATTAAAATACCACTTGCTTAAACGGTGTAGGAAAACATCGTGAGGTGACCTGCACGCCTGAGAGTTCTTCATAATGTTCTCAAAGGCGTGTGAAGTCTGCCAGTCCGCACATGGCCAACGTGGTGGACTATGGCCAAACCCTTCTCATACTGATAGGAGACCCGTGCTCTGTAGTGAGCCGGTAATGGGTTGTTCATGATGATGATGATGATGAATTTTATGTAAACAAACTTTGCCCTATACAGTATGTTAATTAGATGTATAGTTTAGTATAGAAGATTAATATAAAATTGACGAGGTGTTTTATTATTTTTTACGTTTGCAAATGTTTATAATTGAATCTTAAGTTACAAAGGTCTGTTCAGTTCTCTCTTGCTCTGTCGTCTTTTATTTCCTTGTCAAGTATGTCTGTTTGTAGTAATGCTATTGCCGGTTCGACTGATAGAAACAAGTAAGTAACTTAGCAGTAGCTCTTAGCGCATCACTTTATCGAATCGCAACGAGGTTTACTTAAACATTAGAGCCCTTTCTGTTATAAGCTACTAATTAAAACATGGTCAAAAGTAACTGATCAGGTCATAAATATGACTATTAATTCGTAAAGTAAACAGACAGTAAGTTTAAAGTGTAAAAATCATGTGGTAGTGTACAACCTGATCGGCACTGAGTTATAGAGTGAACAAGTTAGCGACACTAATTACGAGAAATGGCATCAAGAACTGCAAAACAAATTTAATCTATGTGTAAACGCAATATATAGGCGTGTCAATTCTACTAATCCGCATTTGGCCACCGTGGCGGACTACGGCTTCTATCCTTCTTTTGTCAAGAGACTCGCGGCCTGTAGTGGGTCAGTAATGGGTTTATAATGATGATAACGATGATGATATTTTTCACCTTTAAGCTGAGATTCTATTGTCAAGATGCCACTCCATCCTCACGCTGTGCCATGGGTTCTAAAGTCAAACCAATGCTCAGTATTTATTGTCTTAGATATATCTACTTACGAACATTCAGTAACACTACTTTGGAGATGTCATGTCTTAGAGTGGCTTAATATCAAGTCTTGAACTTAAACATGCCTATCGTGAAAAACATATTTTATTATTTGTTATTAATTGCTTACTACTCTGGCCAATTAACCTGTACAAATTGCAAGAAGTGGCACCAGGTGGCTTATTAGTTTATTATACATAGATTTATTTAATATATGTTGTTTACATCGTTTTACATTCAAACTAAGATAAATTAAGATAATAACTTAATAATAAATATTATATACCTCACTTATGGGCTAACTCAACAACTTAGCATGATTTAAGAAAAAAAAAGAAGTAAAAGTAAAAGCAAAGCAAAAAAAAAATACAAAGTCTAAGTGTAGGACAACGTAGATAAATTTTTTAATCTTTTGCTTAAATAACACGGCGGAATATTGAAAAATTTCTAGGTTTGCTAAATATTTTATTATTATAAGAAAAAAAAATTATTATAATTTTGAGTAAATAATATTATGATAAGCTAGAATTTACCCATGTTTTAATATCATCTCGTTCTCTCTCTTCGTAGTCTGAGGCATTCAATCGTTATGGATAAAACCGTCGTCGAAGTAGGCTTTCGTTGTAACACGTTCTAATCAGGCGTTTTCTCGAAGACTGACTTGATGGATTGGATTGTGCTACACATTGATATCCGTCCTTAGTCTAACTACACCTACATGATACTATTTCAGGAAAAAGATTGAGCAATACATTTACAGAGTAAAATATTACTATACTTGACGAATTTAATGTATGGACGGTCAACTGTTTGCTTTGCAATTACTCTGCGAACCTTGCGATTCTATTTACCAATGCAACATCTACTAGTAAGGGGCTACCAGAAGCGGCGTGGAGAATTGACGTCGTCTTCTAATATAAGACATAAGCGTTAAATGGTGACATAAAAACTGATTGATTGACACCGTTATTCGTTATCCTTATTAATTAAACAAAAACTAAGTTCTAGAATAAGCTTTTATGTCTGACAGAATCATAAAATTTTGTCACCTTGTCAGGCTCAAAAGAGGACATAGGAGAACCTTCAAAAAGTTCTTTATGCTGAAATGGAGTTTTTGTTTTTAAAGCTTGTTAAAATATATATATAACTCGAGCAAAATATAACTCAAACTATAAATTTACTCTCTATTCAATATCACTTAATTTAGGACTCTACTCGTACTTTGATATATAGAATAGTGTAGAGGGGTTAAATTAAGCTCTTAATGCTTTTCCTTTGAGAAAAGCGACAGTGTTTAGTATTGTGACATAAGAAATAATTGCTGATGTTCATTTTCAAATACCAATAAGAAAATAGAAATTTAAGAGTACTGACTCTATTTTGCAATCTACAGTCTATAATCTAAAATCTCTCTGTAAAAAGGTCTGAATATTTTGGTGTGTATCTATTTAAGGTTATAATGAATGGCTTTATCGACAACGGAACTTTTTTTTAAAAGTCATAGTGATCCGTTTACTATCCGTCATCGGATACTTAGCGTCAAACGAACCTGTATCCCTATCTGTTGACACAAGATATCTGTAGAACAGATGTCGGGTACAGGAAAAGGGCCAGGTGGCGGTTGCTAGAAAAAAAAGGAAAACAAGTGGTGCGGAAGCGCATGCGCGTGGTTCACTTTTCACGCGCGGGCGGAGGGTGGAAGCATCGACTCAAACTTAAAGCGAGGGTACGATCGGCGCGCGCTCAGTCAGCTGACGACCGCCGTACCGTTTGCACGTATTTCCCCTTCGGGTTCGCGCAGTGTCCGCATTTCAGTGTTTCAAAAAATCTCGTTGTTTTCACAACTGCACATTACAATGGCCACCTACGCCCAATTCAAGCACGTCGAGCTCTACAAGATCGGTCATGGAAAGAACAGGTGAGTTTTTCAAGTGATGTGGTTTCGATTTTCAGATGCGCGGATGCTGTGATTTTCAGTGCGGATCTTTGTTGTGGACGGGGTGTGCGGAATTTTGTTTCATTATTTAACAATAATTTACGAATCGTTTTCGGATTTTTACATAATTTTAATAAAAAAATTCAGTATTTTCTGATTTGCTAATTTATTTATAAAAAGAAATAAGTACTGACATTGAAGATTTAAAACAGAAAAATAACATTGAGCATGTTTTTTACGAATTAAATTTTAATTTGATTCCAAGAAACGGAAGTAGGTATTCGATATATAAAATATAGTTTTATTTACGATAATTATATCAGGGTATTGTGTTCGTGTGTGAGGAAAAATCTGATTATTTTTCCGCATTTGTAATATAATTTATAAATAGCTATTTATCATTTAAACATAATTAAATTATATGCAAATCACGTGTAATTATTAAAATTGACGTTATATTTTTATATTACATTATGAATAATTCATAAGTTGTAATTATTTTCCTTCTCTTTTATTACTTAAAGGAAAAAAGCCAAGTGTAAAGTGTATTGAACTGTAGGTCAATGTAATGCGGAGGGTCGCCAACGTCGTGTCGTGATTACAATTTCAGGCGTTGAACATGAAAGCTCTAGAAAATACCTGAATATTACAGCCCTATTATGAATTATGATTAATGTTTTAACATAATATTAACAAGATTGTTTCATTTCTTTTCCATTTCATTTTTGTAAACATTTGAGTAGTTTTTTTTTATCCTGCGAAATTTGTTTGATCTTCCGGGCTAATAATATTCTACGTCCTTTCCCTGAATACATCTATCTATCTCGATGCCGAATTTTATCGAAATCTATTCAGTGTTATAGGCGTGAAAAAAACAGAATAACTCTCAAAATCTTAATATTAGTGTGAAAATAGGAATATTTGAAAATAAGTTATTTGCGTTGTTTTATTTTCGCGTTTGTATTTTAAATATATTAAAACGGTATTTTTTATAAACAGTAGATATAATTATATAATTTTTACTATTTAAATTATTCCACATTATTTTGCAATCTCTCGTTGTTTCCGGGATGTTCTTCTGTATATTATATATATAACTCTGTCCATTACGTTTCTTTAGATAACTACATAAGTAAAAAAGTGGACATATCTAATCTGAACATACTGACTGACTGACTGATATACATATATAAACGAGTAGCTACGAGTTCACAGAACTCAGATCGGTTCGTTCTGGAATTTGTCATAGAAATAGCTATTATAACATAAGCGTCCGCTAAATAAGGACTTTTGAATGACATGCACTCTATGGTATTTCATCTTAATAACTCTCTTATGAGAGTGATGGGTTGAGAATTTTGGTGATGGTCATGATTTCCTCTGTTCAAACTTTCATCTGCGAAACATTGTATTGCAAAATATTTCAAAAGATATTTTGCTAAATGGTTCAGTAGACAATAGTAACATAGCGACGTTGAGCATGACCAAAACCATAACAATTTGGGAGCTGGGAATGATGTAAAACTCATGATCCGTCATGCGAAATAGTAATAAACTGTCGTAAAAAAATAGGAACGAGTATTTATAGCTTATACACATGTGGCCAAATAGGATAAATAAGTTAGGTACTGATCTCTTTTAAATTAGATCATGCTTCGATTTCCTTTCTCTGAACTTTAAACGTTGATTTTAAATTTTGTTTAACATTTTAACTTTCCAATGCAAAATTAATTAAAGAGACGATTAGTTTTCAGTGCCCGATGTCTTAGATTTGGTATTTTATGTCAATTTATACTCGAAACGGATAGAACTAAGATGATAAGGTGTAATTTGTATATTTAAAAAAAATATAGGAATCTTTTGTAGTTAATATACGCTTTTATAACATGATACCGAATTAGATTTTTCATGACAAAGTTGTTTGATCGAAAGCCCTATAAAGTAGGCCTCCCTATCTGTAGGGCGGCTTCGGCCGTGATTAGTTACCACCCTACCGACAAATATGTACGTCCAAGAGATTTAATATGTCGCGTAGAAACCAATTAGGAGCGGGTTTACCATAGCCCAATTTCAGGCTATCCCGCCGCTATTTTAGACTCATCACTTACCGCCAGGTGAGGTTGCTGTCAAGGGCTAACTTGTATTAGAGTAAAAGATTAATAAACTATTTAACTATTTAAAAAACTAAGTTGACTAAACAGTTCCCTCAAACACTAGTTTGAAAGTAACTTCCTTTTATTCTCAGATCACCAAATATCTGCAACGGATTATCATCGAATTTAAATGTACCATATTAGGTTTAATACCAAAATATCAGTAAAAAGAATGATTGAATTTTTTTTCTCCCAGGAATTCGTTCTACTTTATTTTTGGATAATAGAATATATATGACTATATTTTACCAATTCAAATGAATCCGAAAATACCAAAGGAGTTACAAGACTAACATCATGTATTATATCATCGAGGGGTAGAAGTTTTGGTCTTTCAGACATGGAGCGTTTTTTTTCTTTAGTTCAGCTTTCGCCTTGATAATTTTCAATTTTCTTTTCATAACTGGCTGTAGCTGTAGCTTAAAGGAATGCAAAAACAATTAAATTTTCGGTTCAAATATTTAAAGAGATAGCTTTTGTAACAGATCTGCGAACATTACCAGGTATAGAAGCTTAATTTGTAGTTTGTATGGTATATACAGTAATTATCATTTGCAAAATTAAGTTATTTTATAGATTTTGTTCTGTTTGTTTATCATGGTAATAATATACAATTATTAGACACAAATTGAATTTATGATTAAAAAATGATAAGAGTTTGAAAGAAAAATATAAATTATATCTTGACGCATTTTGTATAACAAATTATTCCGTTTTTGATGACTCTGAAATTACTAGATGCTGTATTAGATAACCGAGGAACTGACAGAAGTTAAAAAGAAAATTTTATTTTTAGTATGAAATCGTTCAGTGCAGAAGTTACGGTACCTGCTTGTATGGGTGTCCATTTTACTGTAACATTTGTGTTTAGTTTGTGGGGGTGCATAAGTTAGGTTATGTCCTTCACTTCCTCAGTTGTACATTGCCAAAACGCCGCATATCTGAAACGGCCTTAGCGAATAGGGTCGCGTGCCTGGGCGGCGAGGCGGCCGAGGTTATTAGCATATCCATAGGAAGTCACGTGATTACTTGGGGCGAGCAGACAGACGCATAACGCCCATCGGGATCATACAAATATATATATTTCTTATTACTTAATCTCAATTTGAATATTGCAGAAACATTCAGGATTGGTTAAAAAAAACTGAAATACCTTAATAAGATTACATTCTTAAACATAGGACTTTCCAGTAACGTAATTGTATATGAAGTGACGTGTCACTTGGGGCGGGCAGATGCATGAAATATTTTTTTACTATATGTGATATTTTCGTTCTTCAAAAAATAATAACGTTATTTGACTTTAGGAAACCAATAAAACTTGCCTAGGATCAATTTCGCTGTGAAGTCACGAAATCGAACGGAGTCACGAAGGGATGAAACATATCCAGGTTGCTAGTGTAGAATGCAAGTGATCGATGTCAGAGTAGAACTCTCGTCTGATACTAGATTTCACAGTCCATTTAGGTTCACAACGTGTCCTTGGCTCGCTACGAGTATATTTCAGTAGATAAACTACCTACTGAAATAATGCTGGTTAATATTAAACAGCGGGGTCATTTATATAACCACGATCGAAACAGCAGATATGGTTATATATTGGCCGCTTGAACTTAAAGGTCTCACGCAAAGGACGTCTGGACACAGCCGTGAGTCTTGGCCGATTTAAATGACTGCTTTCGGTGCTTTTGTTACATTTATTGTTATACAACTAGATTTTTCTCTGTACTTCGTTTGTTCCAGTTTTCAAATCTATCGAGGGGTTTCCGGAAGCTTCCGGGAATTAATAGGATACTACGTTATTATATTTTTAGTACGGATTCAAAAAATACAGGGTATTGTTTGCTTATCGTTTATGGTCTGCGATATGACAAACAAGCAAATATGTATAAGAAAATGACTGTTTGGACAATCTTGGGATTGTCAAAATAGTTATTTGCAAACGAATAAATTGTACAAATCCATAAAACGATTCATTTAAATTATCTTACGACTAAATCATGAAAGTTATATTATTTCTGCATTCAATCATCAAGCTATAAAAAGTTAAAATTGCAGCGCACCCGTCGCAATTCTTTTTTTTAACACACGCCTCGAGAAGGTGGTTTTTGCACTTTGTTGTTGATGGTGGTTTTTGTAGTGCTAAAAATTGCATCAAAAGTCACTCCAAGGTCACAACCTTAGCCTATTGTAACACCATGAGTGGGTTGGGGACTAAAATCAGTTTACTTGACCAAGTCAACCAAAGGCCAGCTGTAGAAGTTTGCGATGAACAAACAATATCCTCACGCATGACTCCTGTGGGATACTGCATAGGTAGGTAGGAACTATTGGGTCTTTTATTCCATATGGTAAGGTATATTTCAATCGTTTTATTAAAATTTTATTCCTTAAAATTATGTTTAATTCATATCTTTATTTCAAATCTATATACCTAATTAAGCGCTTTACGAACACAGCTTAGTAATGACCTAATTCGTTGTGCGGTTGAAAAAATAACATTTACCGTAGAATATACGGCTAGTCGAAGAAACCCATAGTTTCTCATGCTAATAAATAGCCCTGTCCCTAGAACTGAGTAACGAGCTGTTTGTGTCGAAAGCACCATAAAACGACATAAAACATCCTAAATCATGTAACTAGAAGACATCGTATAGTGCGAGCGGTTTATGGTGACAAAGTTACTATGTTGTACCCGTTAATGGTGATAGGATAGTGTGAAAGATGGAGTTTAATTAAATGAGTTTGTAGTTGAAGAGCCCACCCCACCTTTTACCACATTTAGAGTTAAGACTGTCGTGAGTGTAATTCATATCTAATTTATATACGGCTCACTTGAATTATCGCGAGTATGCCAGACTATTTTTGAATCCGTAAAACACTGTTTGCCGAGCGGCCGTCCATGTGATGCCTTCTCATGCCGTACAGTCCCGGTAAAGAAATTCAAGAACACTAAGAACAGTATCCTAGAGATTCATCGTCTATCTCAAATAATCATCAGTAGTTCAAAAATATTTTTGATTAAAGTTGACTAGCTTGAAAGTTAACATTAGGAGTTATCTGTGATACTCATGCAACAACATGATTTTATCATTTTAAAGTATGGTATTTAAGGATTTGGTTTCCGATTTCCGCTTTTGGATTTATGGTTACAATATAGGAACTGTCTAGAATTTTGCTATGTAATCGGCTTTAGTATGAATATTTTTCTACGAAAATACTTATGATTATAGCAAAAGTAGTTTACCTACTTTGGAATAACACATAATAATCGGATCTAGCCTGTTTCACTAAATCGGTTTAAATTTTTTGGCAAGGCTTGTGAGTCCATAGAGATTTACATGGCCTATTTGGTCCCCGTGAGTATGATGTAAAAGAGCGATGCAAGAGGGAAAAACTTTTGTTTGTTGAAGGCTGATTGTTTGTTCTGTTGACTCCTAGACTACAAGTTGCTTAGAATAAAGATGTCAATCTTTATCGTAACCGAGTATTATAGTCACCTCTAATAGCCGATATCCTTGTAAATTGTCGATAAATATAGGCAAGCTTGTAATCAATGGATATCTTATATCTCTTGACAAGTTTGATCGGGATTGAGGCTATAACTTTGAAATATGCATTTCGAATATTAATGCCCAAAATATACGATTAAAAAACTTAACCACAGTAATGTAATAGAACGTAAGTTCTATCAAAACCTACTTCAAAGTACAATATGACCTTTCCAGAAATAGCATATAAAATATATGTTACTCCAGTGAAAGATTTTTTTTGAGTCTGACGTTGTTTCTGGCAAAATCGATGACTTGATTGTATTTATGCTTATTATTTCTTAAGTAAAGAAAATTTAGGATTAAATTTAAGAGAGGACAAAACTTGTATAAAAAAATTGATAACAAGTTCAAGAACATTGGTATATGATGCATATTCCTTCCTACCTTAAAGGATCTCAAGTCACGATCCACACCTTAGCGGTATGAAATATAAAAGGAAAATAGGTTTTTCGAATATTTTTATTGAGGCTATAGCCTCAATAAAAATATTCGTTATGCTGTATAATAATTAGCTGACAGATAATATATATGAAACTAGCTGATGCCCGCGACTTGGACTTTCGCTTGGAAATACTCGTAAGGTGTGTATTTGTTAGAACTGGTGGCCTTGTGAAATTATCTATTCCACACGAACTGTTAATTATTTCGGTATAAAAAGTGACCTATGTGCCATTATCAGACTATATTTTATCTGTGTGCCAAATTTCATCCATATCAATATTTATTAACAAGTTATTTATTAACAAACATCCATCGCAACTTTCGCATTTAATAAGTAAGATAGCCGGTTGGAACGTCGAAATTTAGAATCGATGGTGTTGCTTTGTTACCTATATATGAAAAGGTTTAGTGTTCAAAAATAAATGTTTGAAGCTAAAGTGTTGTCTTACCAATGTAAGTATATTTACATTACAATGTTTTAGCCGTCAAGTGTTGTCGCGTGCAAATAACTAGCTAAAGAGTGAGGACATTTCAAAGAGTGTCGTTTAATGTTTTAAAATGTTCAACAACTTTCACGTAATACCACTTGAACACTTCCGACTCATGTACTCTAAGTGGTACCCAATAGAGAATTAGCTGGTTCACGTTAACACCGACGACATGCATTCTTTGCATGAGTAGTATAGAGTTTCATGAGCAATTATTTAAAAATACCTAGTTTGCCATGTAATTTTTTAAACAAAGACCTCCTCCTCCGTCCGTCCGACGACCTCCGTGGCGCAGCGCGTGCGCTGTTGCATTTCAAAGACGGAGGTCCTGGGTTCGATTCCCGGCTCGAGTCTGGTCTGGTGGGAGGCTTCGGCCGTGGCTGGTTACCACCCTACCGACAAAGATGTGTCACCAAGCGATTTAGCGTTCCGGCACGATGTCGCGTATAAACCAATTAAGGGGGTGGGTTTACCATACTCTTAACAGCCCGCTATCTTTGCCTAGCAGTCAAGGGCTAACTTGTAGTGCGTCAAAAAAAAAAAAACAAAGAATATTTTCGTTACGTCTTCTCCGAGGTTTGACGACCTATGTGGGGCAGCGTGTGGTCCTGGGTTTAATTCCTGGCTCGATTTTGGTCTAGTGGGAGGCTTTGGCGGTGGCTTATTACCTTCCTACTGGCTATGATATAGCGCCAAGCGATTTTATTCCAGCATAAGGCCTAGTAAAAAACGGTAAGGAGGTAAACCGTGTTCGCATTTACCCGCGATATCAATATATAAAAAAAAGATTATTAGAATCATCGATATTTATAAATAATAAAATATCACTTCGAACTTATTGGATTACTGTAATTTTTATACGGTCTTATTTACGTAATCTTATATATTTATGTAGACGTTCAATCACGATCAACCCAATCTCGGCTCACTACAGAGCACGGGTCTCCTCACAATATGAGAAGGGTTTTCCATAGTCCACCACGCTGGCCATGTGCAGATTGGCAGACTTCACACGCCTTTGAGAACATTACGGAGAACTCTCAGACGTGCAGGTTTCCTCACGATGTTTTTCTTCACCGTTGTAGCGAGTTATATTTTAATCGTTTAAAACTTATTGGTTTACTGTAATTTTTATACGGTTTTATTTACGTAATATTATATATTTATGTATTACGTTCAGTCAATGCAAAGAAATATTTATGCAGAAACCCACACCGGAGTTTTATAGCAAAAAGACGATAGATTACGCCATTCCACGGGATTAATCGATGTCGCAGCAAAAACATTGGGACTCACAACATTAACGTGAGTTCGTTATTATATGAACTTCCATTGAATTAAAAATAAATTTCACATAGCGGTTGGTAGTCTACACAAAATAGATTTTTTTTTCTAAACTTTTTTCCGAATATTCATGTAAAGTGTTCCACTACCTACTTTTTTATTTGGTCGTTTATTTTCTAGATACATGATCGTAATAATTTGAAGCATAATAAATTATTCAGAAACTATAAATAAAACTTGCGAACCGCAATAACGTTATCGTTACCTTTGCTATAACTATCCATAAAAAAATGTTATTATGTTTAAAGCTCAAATAAGGTATTTATTATCCAAAAAGCCTCCCCCAAATCGCAAGGTCGCTGTTCGCGTGACACGCCGAAACAAATACGCGAAGATTCCATGCCGCAGTACCCGATTCCATGACAATTCGCAGTCTGCTGGCTGAATAGGTACATCTGCATTTCGTAAGCAAATTTGATTTTCGAATTTATCGTTAATGTAAAATCATGCAAGGGGGTATAAAATGCTATTTCGAGCGGGTTGCCTTCATGCTCTAAAATGATTTGTAGCATTAATTTTAAAAGAAAGATGTTTTCGTCGATGTCAATTAACTTGTTGCACAAAACCGAGGAAACCTACGTCTACAAGAAGGTAGGTTTTGATTAAGACGATAAACATAAAGGTTTAATAAACAAAACTCGTGCTAATTGCAAACCTTTAAAAATATTTTACCCTCAAATAGTAGGTATACATGCATGTACATAGTAGCATCGCGAACGTAAGATTGGAGGGATACAGTTGATGTTATCCAGTAAACAAATTGGGGGTATAAACAAATGAGCTTATTTTAAGCCCCGGGGGGGAAATATTTTGGACGTCGCTTATTAATTATCAAGAAAAGAACTAAGGGCTTTGTGACTGACAGAGTAATTAGAGGAGAATGATAGATGACCTTGAGGGCTTGTTTCCGTCGTTGGCGCACCTAACACCACAATTATAAACACGTTAGCTGCAACGAAATTGTACTGTACTAAAATATTCAACGAGGCGGTGATAAATACAACTGTATTTTTTACATGATTCATGTACAAAAATAAACTAGTTTAGATGAAAAGGACAAAGTATTGATGATTTTAATCTTATTTTTCAATAGCATTCATGATCAACCTATTGCTGGCTCACTACAGAGCACGGGTCTCCTCTCAATATGAGAAGGGTTTGGCCATAGTCCACCACGCTGGCTATGTGCGGATTGGCAGACTTCATACTCCTTTGAGAACATTATTGAAAACTCTCAGGCGTGCAGGTATCCTCACGATGTTTTCCTTCACCGTTGAAGCAAGTGATATTTTAATTCTTTATAAACGCACTTTACTCGAAAAGTTAGAGGTGCCACTAGGCTATCACAGCTTCAGCTTTTAGCAAGAGCATTAGCAGAGATTAAATGACGCAGTATGTCAAATCATACTGCAGTTAAATAAACCTAAGTGATCCTACAACATTGGTAATTTCCACGCTAAAGCCTCATGGCTATGAACAGGCTTTCATTGCATCAATCACATAAACGTGCATTGTTCAAATAGCCCTCAACGTCCAGCGCTGATAGCCTAGTGATTAAGTCGTTCGCCTGCTTTTCGGGCTGACTGAGTTTGATCCGCTCTTACCTTTTGGATTTTTGTATGTTTTAATTCGATTTAAGCGATTTTTCACTTGCTTCGACGCTGAAGAAAAACGTCGTGAGGTTACCTCCATGAGAGATTCTTCGTTATGTTCTCGAATGAGCGTGAATTTTGGCAATCAACGCTGCGTGATGCGAACGACGGCGACAAATCTTCTCATGCTGAGATGAGATAACGAGTATTGGGCTGATAATAATGACGTTGGTGGAAAAGTGGCCTTTAGTTTATCGTAAAGACTTAATAGAGATAACTACTTTTGAAGAGCACAGTAGTATATAAAACAAAAAAAAACGACTGATCCCCATCTGTAATGTAAATTTTAAGGGTTAAAAACACTAAAGGAACAAAAAGAAATCTTTAGAAATAGAAAAAGAAATTAGGCAATCATACTAATAATGCGGTATATATAATGATTCCAAGAGAGATGTAGCGGTAAATAAGTAATGAGATTATACTTTACGAGACCAGATGTAAGAAATGCGGTTTCCAATACTGGCAGTAGGTACGTGCCAGCGTGCCAGTACGTGGCGTAATTTGGTCTGAAAATTATTTTCCGCACGGGACTCAGTTCAGCAATAGGGTTAAGATGTCACAGTAAATTTTCAAATATATGTTTTTTTTATTTATTATCAAAAACTCACCGTAAATATTTACTCTAATTTCATACGTAATGGATCACATTTTAAATGTCAATCACCATTTACAGGTTAACGATGCAGTGAATATTATTATAATAATAAATAATTAAACATTCATAATTATTATTAGTAAAGAAAATGATAATTTAAAAAATAATTGAAGTTTACTCGAATTCTTAAAGTAAACTTACATAATATAGACTATATTACATATGTACACTACTAACTAAAAGTATTATAAGAATTTATATTTGTTAGTGTTTTTCCTAAGCTTTTTTTTTTAACTTTCGATGCGTACATATTTATATTTTTTCATAGTGTAATAATTATGTATGTTAAAACTGATAGACCATTGAAATAGAAGGCGACATGTTACTATAAACTTACTAAAAATATGTGTGGAAGTGCGCGTATTGATTTTTTATTATGACTGAAAATATACTTTTAAAGATAAAGAAGCATCGCCTTAGATGCTCGATACGCAACAAAATGAATGATACATATCTTTGAGGGAAGTCAGGTAATGTGTAGCTTAATTAAATGCATTCATTGCGACGAGCCAAGCGTATCGGGGACAGTTTTATTATCTTTGGATCATAAAAACAAATATATATCAGTGAACTTTGTTTCTGATCTATGAGGTCATTCACCGTTTTTATGAACTAAGGACTCATTAAAATATCAGACCTTAAATAAATCACGTCTTTGAGTCCCGTCTTTCTGTGGAAGAAAGAAAACAACTTGTTGGTTTAAGCACTAAATATGAAAACAGCATAAAAAATAGCTATTATAAATAAAAAAAACTAATTTAAATTATTTTTTTGACAAGGAGGGCACAGTTTTTTTTTATGAATACCAAAGAAGTGCCACTGTTGTTACTTTTAAAACAATACCATGTTTTTGAATATCAAAATACTTTTTAGTTAATCATTATTTAAATAATGAAATAAGAACTAATTCTATAAGAGGAGAGTTTTTTTATATTCAAATTGAATAAACTATTGCTATGATAGCAAAAGGGTTAATTTATCTGTCCATCATTAATTGTAGGAACACATTTAATGAAAGTTCCGCTGTGCTTATAAATCTGTCAAGATGTCGGTTACAGTAAAAGAAAACAGCAAACGCGTTCACGATGACGAGCGAAGCGCATCACGATCCGTTATGCGCGTTTTTATTATCTATGCACGGAGTTTATTATCTGTGTTCTATGTTTTTATCTGTGCGATTATCGCGAACCGTAAGAGCGCACGCGCCGAGCGGCAACTGAAATACAACTGTCATTAAAATGTCTAATTGTCTTTGTAATTATACGTTTGGATAACGCGCCTTTTACGCTTTAGCAAATTCGATTCTCTTACTTGTCAATCACACAAGAGTATGAGAAGTTGTTTTTTAATTCTAAGCCACACGCATGATTCCATTCTGGGTGTTGATGTTTAGATTTGTCTAAGTAGATTTTAGGTTTGGTATTATAGTGTTACGAATTTTTTCTCGACTAGGGTATTGTGGGATTTGTTTTTTTGCTGCTGTGGTTGTTGTTGTTTGGGGGACGTAGGGTCGAGCGCTGTGGGTCTTATATGTGGTTCGATCCCCAGCAGAGATCCAAAAAAATTTTTATTTCTGTTTTTTTTTCTGTTCTGGTCTGGTGGGGTAGCTTTGACCGTTTCTATATACCAACCTATCGACAAATAGGCGTCGCCGTGCATTTTAGCGTTCCGGCATGACGTCGCATAGAAACCAGTTAGGTGTAAGGGTTTATTTATGTAAGGGTTAGCACGCTACCATCTTAAAATGCATCATTTTCCACCAATTTTTAGTGTCAAGGGCGAACTTGTAGTGGAATTAAAAAATGTGTATTATTTGTTAAGTAATAGGGGGACACAAAACTTGAGCTTACGTTCAAAAGAATTCCAAATCAACACGTACCTAATACTGGAAATATAAATCGTGATACACGCAAATGAACACAAGAAATGCAGAAAGGTAGTTACCATCGGCGCGCTCGCCAGGAACGGATGGCAGTAATCGGTTACATTTGATTGATAATACAGCATCTGTGATGATGCATCGCATTCGCCATTCATGCGTGAGAGGTGGAAATTGCATTCGTGTACTGTTAGATTTAATAAACGCATGTACCATTGCCCTTTCTACGATTAATAGACGAGTATAATGCATTTTAAATATTAATAACTAAATTACGTTTGCGACTAGAAGAAATGAAGATGTTTTTTTTCTTCTTTCTACTATCAGTAATTCGTTGACGTCAGTGATTATGCAGTGTATGATGGCAGCGGGCTAACCTGTTTAGGGGTAAGGTAAGAGGGGGGGGGGGGAGGGGATCATGACCCCCTCGGTCATGATCCACGAAATACTAAATGGCTTGGCGTGGGTGGTAACTAGCCACGGCTGAAGTGTCTTGAGTCGGGAATCGAAACCAGGTTTCCAATTTTATTATGGAACAGCGCACGCGCAGCGCCACGGAGGTCTTATCTATACCATACTATAAGAAAAGTTTTTTATTTTAATTTGTTTAATTTTTGGTGTTCTACTCAAGGATAAAAGTTTTTTTTAAACAATGGAATAAGTCACTTTGGGCTTTCTTTTCGCTTTTTTCCCCATCATATAAATCTTATTGCGAGGAAATATGTTATGTCTAACTTTAGATATATTTAGTCAAATATCATCGGCATAAAATGGTATTTTTCAAACATTATGCGGACACTATGCATTTTTCCGCATTCAAAGTAATGTTAATATAGTTAATAATAATGTCAATATATCTCTAGTACCTACTTACCTATATACTATTTCCCGACCACTTAAAAATTCGCTTGCTTGGTACGTAATGACGTGTTCGTTTGTCGAGGTAAAATAAAAATTTAAAGTTATTCAAAAAACCGGTATTATGACCTATAAATAAATCAGATATTATACGGCGGCCTTTTATGTGACATTTATTTTCTATTTTCACTTTTTTTATTGGATACTAATCATTTTTAAATTACTTCACAGCCACTTTAATGGTCTAAACTCGTATTTTTTAAGGATTGAATCAGCTATGTTTGCGGTGCCGAAATAGTGGAATGTTTATTTAGTACTACCAAAAGAAGTGGCAAAGATTAAACAGATGTAGACCAGAAAATCTTAACTTGACTTCTTCTAGTCAGCCTTCTCAATATGCTTCTTATTCCTTTTCTCTCTTTAATCCTCTACCGCTTTCAGGTTTAAAAGAGAAAAATAGCACTTTGTTTATTGATGATACATGACTAGTTTAAATCTATTCTATATTATTTAGATTTCAATAAAATCGATGATTTCTTTACCACGTTTTTTATTAGTTTCACTTTGAACTGATGAATATAATTATTATAAGTGTTTAATATATATTATATCATCATCATCATCATCATGATTAACCCATTACCGGCTCACTACAGAGCACGGGTCTCCTCTCAATATGAGAAGGGTTTTAGCCATAGTCCACCACGCTGGCCATGTGCGGATTGGCAGACTTCACACGCCTTTGAGAACATGAACTCTCAGGCGTGCAGGTTTCCTCATGATGTTTTCCTTCACCGTTGAAGCAAGTATATTATATTACACTTGCAGCAGGTTCTATACCCACCGTTAAATTATGTAGTTTTACTTGTAACTGCGGTTAAAATGCTGATAGCAGTTTGCGGTTGTTGGTTTGTTTAACAGACTTACTTTACAAAAACTATAATTACCTATTTCATTTATTATCTAGTGGCTAGGTACTGTTCCCTCGGTAGGTACTTTAAAATATAAATCTTAACAAGTTTTATTTCTATGTCACGTAACGCAGCGCGTGTTGAGTATGTACCAATTGAATTAACACCGGGATATTCTCGGAAGAATGTTTGTAGTGTTAGAAAATATTACAATTTCACTATTTTGGATACGTGTCGCATCGTTTCAGGACAAATTCGAGTGTATATATAAATACATAAATAAGATTACGTTTAATCAGCCAAGTAAAATATATGAGATGCCATGGGTCTCCAGAAACCAAAATACAATAATAAAATAAAAAATTTATACAATAACAATTTTCTATCGTCTCGCCAACGTCTATTAAAATATGATCCAATAGAGGCGATAACATCGGGCCGAACTTATATACCAAATAGCCGCGCTACCGTCGCTAGTGGAGGTGAGGCCGTGTGTGCAGTGGCCTTCATCATGATCAACCCATTGCCGACTCACTACAGAGCGCGGGTCTCCTCTCAATATGAGAAGGGTTTGGCCATAGTCCACCACGCTGGCCATGTGCGGATTGGCAGACTTCACACGCCTTTGAGAATATTATAAACTCTCAGGCTTGCAGGCTGCCTCACGATGATTTTCCTTCATTGTTGAAGCAAGTGATATTTTAATTGCTTAAAAACGCACATAACTCCGAAAAGTTAGAGGTGTGTGCCCGGGTGCAAACCCCCGACCTCTGATTAGGAGGCGGACGTCCTAACCACTAGGCCATCACAGCATTTTATTGAAATGCGTGGTATTTATTTCACGTGTGCATTTTATCGGACAGGTGCTAAGTGAGTGGAATTTTCTCACTGAGCCCGGTTATGCTAATCCGTGTGTATTAATGAAAGCTTAACGACTTCATTTGTGCGCCATTAATAATTGTAATTTGACAGTTTATTGGCTCGTAAAACAAATTGTTGAATGGATTTTGCTACTACGTTTATTAAGTTATTTTAAAAAGTTTATCTCCATAGAAAAATAGACTAATAAATTACTTCTTTGATAAAAAACTGAGAACATCAGACGGTACCACGGTTACATCTTAAAAGATGTAAAGTTGTAGCTACCATAGCCACAGCTACGTACGTGAACGCTTTTGCAAGATTCGGAACCCAGCAGCAAGCAGTCTCTCTTTTTTTTTATCCTCTAAAAGTTTGCCCTTGAAGGCAATTTCACCTGATGGTAAGTGATGATGCAGTCTAAGATGGTAGCGGGCTAAACTGTTAGAGGTATGGTAAACCCATACTCATAATAGGTTTCTACACGACATTGTGCCGGAACTCTAAAACGCTTGGCAACACGCCTTTGTCGGTAGGGTGGTAACTAGCCACGGCTGCAGCCTCCCACCAGAACAGACTCGAGCCGGGAATCGAACCCAGGACCTCCAACTTTATAATGCAACTGGGTAAACTTCTGCGAGTCACTAGCTGTAATCTGTCTTACATAGTTTTATTTGTCATTTGGATAACCAACCGTTTGTAACTTGATTATTTATTAGAATAATACAAGTAAAAAGTACGGGCTTCGTCTACCTTAGATATTGAGTAGCATGTTTTTTTTTCTTCCATGAAATTTGAAACCGTTTGCTCAACTATACAGAACATTTAACAAACAATAATGGATCTTGGATTTCAAGTGTCACTGAATTCCTTAGCTACTTATTTTAGGTAAGAACAAACAACCGAGTAGTTCAATATTTATCTATTATAGAAAGTGGTGATTTCCTCATCGCATAAAATGCCTGTATAACTGTTGCCCTCGACTTTTCTCGCTTGGATTCGGAATCTTTTGAAATTTTTTAATATTTTTCTTTAAGTAGAAAGTTGCAAATATTCTTCTATTACGTTGTGATGCTATTTCGGTGCCGTTGAAATCTGCTCCAGTACCGGTGCTTAGAGCAGTGGTACTTTTTTCATACAGACTATGTGTCCTTCAAACCGGTTAGGGCTGCTTACGATAAAGGGCATATGCATGAATAAAAACCTGCCTCACAATGTTTAACTTTTACACTTAGAGCGTAGTATTGAACACGGTTCTTCTAAACACTAGTTTCTTCCTAATTTAGCTTTTTAGAAACTAAACTTCATCAGTGTCAATACATCACCGGCCTATTTCAAAGCACGGGTTTGTTCTGAGAATGCCTCCCACCAGACGATTGTATCGTCTGGTGATAGGCTTTGGCCGTGGCTAGTTACCACCCTACCAATAAAGACGTGTCGTCAAGCGATTTAGCGTTCCGGCACGATATCATGTAGAAACCAATAAGGAGTATGGGTTTACCATACCCCTAACAGGTATAGCCCGTTGCCATCTTAGACCGCATCATTACTTACCATCAGGTGAGATACCGTCAAGGGCTAACTTGTGGTGTATAAAAAAAACTAACATATCATCATCATGTCACCTACACGCCGTCCAAGTCCACTAGACTTTGCACACCTTTGCAATGCTTGTGGAGGGCCTTCAGGCATGACTTATTCCTTCACCCTTAAAGCAAGTGACATATAATTGCTTAAAAAAGACCAAACTCTGAAAAGTAAGAGGTGCTTGTCTGGGATCGAATTCGGTCTACCTGCAATTAATGCCTCAATCTTAACCAGATACCTAGTGTTGAAGTAAGTTATGGGTATGAGACCATCATTCACGGTATGATGAGAATGATGACAAAGGTGATAATGACGACAAAGATGATAAAGAAGATAATGATGATAATGGTGATGATGACGATAATAGCAGATATGAATGTGGATAAAAAAACCTTGTCAACAAGAGTGAAAGTGGTCTGTCCGAGCAAATAACGGAGCGTTCTGGACTGGAGTGCGCGCGTGCTACGTCTTAATTTACAGTACAAGCTACATGTGCCCGAGAGCGTACGTAAATAATTGGTATTTATACAAGTGCACCAAGATGATATAACTAGACAGATAGCTATATATACGTAGATACTTTACGCCTGCGTTTAACATCATCATGATCAACCCATTACCAGCTCACTACAGAGCACGAGTCCCCTCGCAATATGAGAAGGGTTTGGCCATAGTCCACCACGCTGGCCATGTGCGGATTGGCAGAGTTCACATGCCTTTCATTATGGAGAACTCTCAGGCGTGCAGGTTTCCTCACGATGTTTTCCTTCACCGTTTAAGCAAGTGATATTTTAATTTTTTTTAAAACGCACATAACTCCGAAAAGTTAGAGGTGCGTGCCCGGATTTTAACCGCCGACCTCTGATTAGGAGGCTGACGCCCTAACCACTAGGATATCACCGCTTCACTAGGCTATCACCGCTTCGTTTAACATCATAGTCTTCTAATTATAATTAATTATTAACTACTAAAAGCTGTGATAGCCTAGTGGTTAGGAAGTCCGCCTCCTAATTAGAGGTCGGGGGTTCGATCCTGGGTCATCCTTCGAAGTTATCTGCGTTTTTAAACAATTAAAATATTTTACATGAATAAAACACTTTTGAATTTGAATTTTTTGAGATAAAGAAGATGTTTTCTCAACGACATCCATCGTGAAAGTGTGAAAAAAAAACGAGTAGCGATTTGGTACCAGTGATCAATCGGCAACTATGTTAGATTGCCACTGCCGGACACAGCAACTACGGTTTCCCGTGTCAGTAATAGGCAACCGGCGATTGTGTCCGGTTGCAGCTACCGGACACAAAAACCACGGTGTCAGCTGTGACGGTGTCGGGTGTCGGCGACTAAAAGTGTCTGCGTTTGTGCACTGCTAATGTTGCACTTCCACAGGTGCACGGGGCTTTTTATGAGGCAAAGGGTTCCAACCCTATTAGTGACAATACACTACCTAATTCCGGGCTAAAAGTAAACCCATATTTGTTTCATTTAGAAAGAATTTCAACTATTTCTAGTACACCCTAAGCCTACTGTATATGTATTAAATCCTGGTCTATAGGTTGCCTGGCAGAGATCGCTCTTTAGCGCTAAGGCCGCCTATTGTACCTTCTATTCTTTGTGTTTTTTTTTCTTTACTGTCTTGTATTTATTCTGTTTATGTGGCGTACAATAAAGTGTATTTTCATTTCATTTGATTTATTTAAGTGCGCCTGAGTAATGCAAACCCAGCACCCCGTAATCTGAAATCGAAATACCCATACAAATAATATAAGCAAGTACATTGTTTATAGTCCCTGTTAATTATACAGTCTAAAACAACTGTATAAAAATCTTTTCTAAACCTAGCCTAAAGTGTGCCGTTTCACCAATTCTGGTGGTATATTGGTTAGCGATGGATGTCTGTAAGCCCCACTAATAGGATCGTTTACTTACTTTGACTACATGCCTGAACCCCTTCGACCGGAATTCCTACCAGCAACATAATAACAAGCTATCCTATTCGCTCATTTAACTGGTATCCATAATTTAGCCAAGTAACACATCGGTAGAGGAAAAGTGGCTAGAATTTTAAATAAGCCAAAAATCATCAATCATTTGATTTTAATTAATTTTGTAGGTACTTATACTTAATATAATATAATCACTCAACGGCATAAGACGCTCAATGTAATTGGCATAGAATTAATAGTTAGTACCATGCTGATTAGAAAGTCATCATATAATTATTATATAATTAGCCTGACACATATAATGTAGTATAAAAACTAGATTATAATACATCATTTATTGAATTAAATTGAATAGGTACTTAAACTTTTATGACCTCCATAGAATTGTCCAAACGTATTAACCAGTTTGCGAACTTTTCCTTTTTAGAACAACCGGCGGAGGTATTAATATCATGATCAACCCATTGCCGGCTCACTACAGAGCACGGGTCTCCTCTCAGTATGAGAAAGATTAGGCCGTAGTCCACCACGCTGGCCATGTGCGGATCGGCTTCACACTCCTTTGAGAACATTATGGGGAACTCTCAGGCATGCAGGTTTCCTCACGATGTTTTCCTTCACCGTCGAATAAAGTGATATTTAAATTGCTTAAAAACGCACATAACTCTTAAAAGTTAGAGGTGTGAGCCGGGGCTCGAACCCCCGACCTATCATTAACAAGTGGACGTCCTAACCACTGGGCTATCACAGGCGGTATTAATATAATATTATGTTATTTAATACAGGTAATAAATGATGCTATGACGTAGCACGGTGACCGGTTGAAAGTCTTTGTTCGGATATCTGTCACTATTACCGTTACAGTTAGACTGATGCACTCAAAACATAAATACGGACGAATAAATGACACGATTATTATTTTTTGTCGGTAATGCGGTGTGAAATTAACGTTTCGCGTCGACGCTGAGCCAGTGTGAGCTATTCCGTGTACCCACAACTTCGTTTCAGTCTCAGATAGAATAGATGTAACTATACAATAGTGAGGAATGTGAAAGTGAGAAGTGTATATACGGATAATGTAACAATAATTTAAGCATAGCATCTGCCTCATACAGCGTGCCGGTTTTTCTCTCGGCGAACATTATAAGTTCGCCAACGAAATGCTGCCATAGTTAATGCTCTTACTTCACTTAAATCAGTATTCTTTTAGTATTATTGAGCACTTTCAGCCTTTGGTAAATTTGTTTTTAATAGACATAATATTCCTATACAAAGTTATCAATTTTATCTTATATATATTTGAAAGTTCGGAGTTTTAACTTATCGCATAAAAACAGTGTCAATACTACTACAATCGATAAAACCCAATAAGAAATAATTTTCCCCTTGAAATTAACGAAAATTGTTACACGACTTTGAATGACTTGAGAATCATATGCCTGCGTGACAATTTGTTGCAACGGGGAAAGAAACAAAGACCTCGGTGGTTTACTGGTTTACAGAATAACACCACAGATTATATAGATACGGTGGTGGCGTTAAATTCAAAGTTTCTACCGTATTTCGATATTTTCATTTTTCTCGTTGTGCTACATCATAATTGATCTGTAAACCTGTTTATAATTTGCATTCACGTTCAATAACAAAAGTTGTCATTTCGACAATTTTGATTTTAAGTTGTTTTTTTTAGGTTTTCCTTGTCAGGAAATTCGCTGTACTAGTCTGGAGCTATGGTAGGAAATTGGGGTTGTCGATCTCCGTGTCCTGAAGAGATCCTTAAGCCGTCAGTGCAGTTTAATATCACTAACTTATGATCTTCTTCTTTTTCTTACCCTTATCCCACATTATATGGGGTCGGCACAACAAGTCTTCTTCTTCCACTCACTTCTATCAGCTGTCACCTCACTACCCACACCTTTTACCAGCATATCCTCTTTTACACAATCCATCCATCTCTTCTTTGGTCTTCCTCTACTCTTTTGCCCTTCCACGTTCATATATAACATTCTTTTGGGGACATCACTTTCTTTCCCCCGCATTATATGACCATACCATGCTAGCCTGTTATATCACATATCACTAACTTATGATAATATTAGATACATCTCGCACAATCACCATTGCAGCAACATGAAGGTCTATCTTTTAGGAGAGAAGACGTGTGTCTAATGTCAGACAGAAGTACTACTATAATAGTCTGAGAATGGTTGTAAAGATACCGGAAACATATTGAAATTTAATAAAAGAACCATGAAATGTAGCGCAGTTCCATTGTTTTGTAAATTAACTCATAACTTTTTGTCGCTTATGTAATTTCTGAATTTGGAAATTTTATTGCGCGTTTCCTATAACGTGCCATTTGATAAAAAAACAACCGTGACGATAAAAAAAAACGGTCAGTCCAATTAGATTTTATTACGTGATGTCGAATAATTTCTTTCAAAAGCGTTCCGTAATTGCATCAGTCCGAAACGCAGTGAGATATAATTATCTCTAGAGGGCCAGGCCCCAAATATCAAGAGTCAAAAGAGAGCATTGGATAACATCCGCAAAAAACTAACAAAGAAATAGTGGACCTATTTATAAAAACCTAATGTAATAGCCTATTCAATTTAATCATATAGCAATACCGTACTGCTGTCATTGATTTTAGAGATTGAATTCCTCGGTAGAGGTTTCATTGTTAATTTGATGGGTGTTTATTGTCAAGAAATCTCAATTAACTTCGCGAAGTCCCCAAAGAACATGTTAAATCGTCGAACTCCTAGTTATTACTACTGACAGTTAAAGTAATCTCTCAGATATAATGTTAAATGTAATATTGGTAACTGCGTAAATGTTAGAGGAGATTTGTTTCCTCGGATGATGATGAAAATACTGCATGATTTGAGAAAAATATTAAATTATTTCGAATGATGATTATGAATCAAATATGTCAGGTTTTTTAATGCTTTCGGAGCACATTGCGCTCTACTCTACTGGTAATGACATCTTATTGCCAAAGCAAATTCGATTCGTTTGACGCCGGTCTCAAAAAAAATGCAGTAGTTTTTAAATTGTAAGCATAATTGTTTCCAATTGTCATTGGTTAACTTCCTTTGTTGTGTAAGTTTTTTGTCCAAGAATCGTGATAGAAAGAACAAGATAGAAAGAATGGAAATTGTTTTTACAACAGTAACCTCCAACGTCAAATGCATATAATATATACAGTTTAAAGAAATATTAATTGAATTACGAAGGTAGTTTATATAAATATTTATATTTTTCTAATTAAATATTACTAACTGTATATAATGCAAGTGAGAGGTATCTTGCGTTCTTGTGCAAATGTGTACATTAAAATAACAGTTATCATTGCAATGCGCCACTTTCCTGCGATTTCTAACGCATGACTGTTGAAATGAGATTTTTTTTTTCATGATCGAGTAACAGAAAATTAACGCGAATGAATAATATGTACGACTCTACACAGAGTTGTATGCTCATTTCGAATGCATACGAAATGCGTTTGCATTTATAATATGAACACTACTAAGTAGAAAAAAAGAAATGAATTTATTTGCTCAGTTTTCTAATAAGGATGAATTGAATTTCTTTAATTTCTTTTTCAAACTGCGTTGTGTTGCGTTCATTTGCTATTTTTTTTTACTAACAATTTAACCCTTGACGGCAATCTCACCTAATGGTAAGTGATGATGCAGCCTAAGATGGTAGCAGGCTAATCTGTTAGGGATAAACCCACACTCCTAATTGTTTTCTACGCGACATCGTGCTGGAACGCTTAATCGCTTGGCGACACGTCTTTGTTGGTAGGGTAACTAGCCGCGGCCGAAGCCTCCCACCAGACCCAACTAGTATAGAATTTTATATTTTACTTGCAGTGCTCTCTATTATCGGTCGTGAGCATTTAACATTTGTGTTGCGATTAGCGCGTTATATTGATGCCTGTCCATTATTTTTATTTTCCCTAAAAGGATAGAAAGACAATTGTAAAGTTGCAAGGCTTCTTATTCTCGTTAAAACGCGTATTTTTGCGACTAACTCTTAAGATTTGTTTCCACAAATAAACAGGAAAACATAATTAAAAAAAATACCGTCAAACCAAAATATTATCAACCTCATTATTTTTTATGCCAAAATTTACGGAAATCTTTCTTGAGTTTATCTTCGTCTTTCGTAAATCTTATTCGCTTCCTTTCATTGAGATTTTCATTAACTGGTAAAACACCAAAGTATATTTACCTAATCGTGATTTCTTTGAAAATTGTGCTATGTAGGAATCCCACTTTATACCATTTAAACTACTCACAACACAACACAACTACAGTCTAAGTATCGATAGTAAGACCGATATCTATATAGCGAGTTCTGCCTGACTGAAGACACGGCTAAAGCGAGACGACGTTGTGTCCGACATGAGTCTGTCACGTTTTCACAATAAGTTTGGCTGAGCAAAGTCAAACTAGGTACGCTCTATAGATCTCATAGTATCATGTCTAAGACTAAGGAATTGACAGTAAGAAAGTATTCACTGTATAAATACATTTATGTGAACTACCCTGCATTTATAGCATTGGCTAGAATGTTTTATCCCCAAAACACAACTTGATACAACAAAAAGATTTAGGTACCTACATTATTATCAGCATTGATATCAGTTGTTCATCAAAAATCAAACCGTTGTTTAAGATATTACAGTTATTTAGGCTTGATTAGTCTTTCAGTTAAGGGTATTTCGTCTTAAACCTTAGCCTTTAAGATTGGTCCTTGATTTTAGAGTTAACGATCTCTTACCGTTATAACCGTAAAATCGCTTGCGCCGATGACGTAGGGTAGGTAAAAAATAAAATACCTACTTAGCTCACTAATATTTCTGATAAGACGAAATTACTTGCCAAGTAGAAGTAGTACCGAGTTAGTTTGTTATCGCTTGGAATTAATCTTTAAAAAATATTTTTTATACCCCCAAAGTATACGTTACGTATGCGTAGATAGATGGCAATAATGCTGGGTGCATTTCATGTTAAAATGAGCATCCCCTATTATACCCAGGCTTTAACCAGAGATAGTAATTAAGGAGAAAAATTCATTCCGCCGAATGTGTTTAATGATTTATACAACTTTGTAGCTATATTACATTTTGATTTCCCCCGTGAGCACGTAGAAACGTGGCTTTACTTTTTCATCATTTAACCGTTAATGAAAATGCCACTACGAATCCCTCTCCTCGGGTTCTTAGAGGTTGAAATATTTTTTAACATGTATACTAAAACTTTTCAATAAGCATGCCGACGAAAGCCTTATTTAGCATTTTAACTGAGTGAATGTTAGACGAATTGAGTAGTTTAGCAGATAGATCTTTAAATAAATTGATGGTAATGCACGAAGCACAAATCATTACTAATAACTACCGCTGACGATTGTAGACGATACCGTCGAAAGAAATGTTCAAATTAAAACTTTCTATAGCAAATAATAACAGTACTTAAAAGTAAGAGGGTGTCCGTACGGACGTAATTTTCGTGGCAAAACTGTTTATGTAAGTGGCTTTGTGCATAATAGATTCGTTTTTGCCATGTCATTGATTGTCAATTGAGATGTAGATTTTTGATTTCACTTTCTCAAAGCGCAGCCTGATGTACCGGACGTTGGGAATTAAAATCTATGGCGCTCTTTTTTTTTTCTCGTTGAAATTGTAATTGGCCTTTTAAACGTGTTAGCTTTATAAAGGTAGATGACATACTGAGATAGCGCGTGGTATACCTATTATTATTATCTAATTGAATTTAGTTGTTATTTGTTCAGATGCTGAACTCTTTGTCAATTTGGTCGTAATAGGTATATTTTGGCATTTTGTAATACATAATAATCTTCTAGTAGTTTTGGTACATGGAGGTGAAGCTATTATTGTTTCGATTTTTGTCCCGGAAAGGCACTAATAGACAGATTTTCACTCGTGGGTAGATAAAAAAATAAACGTAATGTTCTAATAGAACGACGATGACGACCTTTGTGGCGCAGTGCGTGGGCTGTCGCATTATAAAAGTGGAGGTTCTGGGTTCGATTCCCGGCTCTAGTCTGGTCCGGTGGGAGGCTTCGGCCGTGGCTAGTTACCACCCTACCGATTCAGACGTGTCGCCAAGCGATTTAGCGTTCCAGCACGATGTCGTGTAGAAACCAATTAGGAGTGTGGATGTACCATACTCCTTACAGGTTAGCCCGCTACCATCCTAGGCAGCATCATCACTTACCACCAGGTGGGAAAGCCGTCAAGGGCTAACTAACTTGTAGTGAATAAAAATAAGTTAATATATAAATATAAGTAACTTTTTCAGCCCTAAAACCGACTTAACAGTAGAAAGTAATTCAATAGTAATATATACAATATTACTACCCTACAAAGTAGTGGTACCTATATGAGTTATTTTAAACGCTATTTACAATGTTTGGCGTTAAAATTATTCATGGAATTATAAAGCGCTCATTATAAATTCATATATATATATGGCAATTGAATCAATTATATCGAACAGTGGCAGTTTGATGATATGCCAAGTGTACTGGCTGGGTTAGTCGGGGCGGGTTTATTGACCGTAAACTTCACGATTAAATGAAGATGATCTGAGTACGAGCAATTGAAAGCGGCTTCCGCTGGACCGGTCTACGTTTACAGCCACCAACATCGCATATTACTTGTGTTTGGTTGTCATCTTAGATAAGCTGGCTAACCTTACTTATTACTGGCTTAGCTTACCTGGCTAAGTTTGTTGTGGGCTTCTTCTTAGACCGGGGCGCGTTTGGAACCCTCATAGCTTTAGTTTTAAGTTTACGAATGTAGTTATCACCATCAAATCACTGTTATGTAAATTATTGACACGTCAAAAGTGTGTTTAAAAGGACTATTTGAATAAAGAATAATTGAAAAAACTAGTTAGAACTAAACTCCCATTGTAGAATGAATTATGCTGATTTTAATGTAATCTTCATTATTCACTCTAGTATTGGCACATATACCAGGAACGGACAATAGAGAAAAAGAAAATTAGATGTACATAGAATATCGTGCAGAAACAAATACTAAAGAAAAAAGGTGTGAAATCATTAGTATAGTATAGCTTGGACTCTGTATAATTCGTAAACGAGGGCTCGATGGCAGAAAATGCAAAAACTGACAGATGCGGCAATCTTTCCCGATTCCGAAATGATTTGCAAAAATAAAAACTTCCCGCTTTTGATGGCTTTGTTTTTCGGAGCCCCGCAGACTTCAACATGACATTTGGCGCGTGGCACAAAAGTGGGTGCTCTACGCGTTTTATTGTTTTACCAAAAAAAAAAAAAAGTCATAATAATTATGAGTTTTAATCCCATGGTAAGTCCATTGTTTTCCGGACGCCTTTGTCAACAATACTCGATTGTTTTACGCGTGAATGGCTGATTTTTGTTGATTGAACTGCCGCGGCCGCGGTCGATGGAAATGTGCATTGTTTTTATCACATAATGTCGTAAATATGAAGTTTTAAAAGAATGAATATTGCCTGAAATAAATATTTATTATTTTCTGTATTTAAAAGAAAATAACGCGTTTACGTTCACTTCTTTAAGTCAGATGCTGAAGAATAATTATCAACTGTAAATTTTAGCTTACATACTCTATGAAGCGTGGAGCGAAAGAAAAGAGCAAGAACCTCTATAGACGCTTAATATTTTATCGCATACAACATCTTACCTTACTGTCAGAGATTTCCTTACTCTATCTAAGAATATACAATAACATTTTATAACACTCGCTCACAACTTGAATTGCAATTCATATATCCACTGAAGTTGTTTTGTACATAATTTTGTATAAACTATTAATGTTAATAGTTATGATGAGTCATCATTTTCTTGTATGACTCCGTGTTTATGTACAAACAGACGACTGTTAAAAAACGGAAACTAGGAAATCGAAAGTTTTTGTCGCGATCGAAATAGACTTACAAAGGAATTACTACTACTATTATGTCACCCATTACAATTCAATACGCTTTGTCATTGAAATTGTAAATTATATTTTATTCATTGGAGAAATCAAACTTGTTCGTAATATGGTATGAGATATTTATGGGACTTATAACTTACTGATTACTGATAAAGATTTTGTTAGTAAATAACTTCATGCCCATATAAGGACCACGCAGAACGACACAATATGTTGTTTTGGTTTTAATGCCATCATTTCAAATGTTGAACCTTTTATAAAACCGACACCATGCGACGGTTTGTGTTTGTAATATTGCCGGCAATGTTTACTTTGATATGATTCGACTTGATTAACCTCGTTTTAACTTTTCGGAGTTATGTGCATTTAAAAAAACTGTATCACTTGCTTCAACGGTGAAAAAACATCGTGAGGAAACCTGCACACCTGAGAGTTCTCCATAATGTTTTCAAAGGCATGTGAAGTCTGCCAATCCGCACATGGCCAGCGTGGTGGACTATGGCCAAACCTTTCTCATATTGAGAGGAGACCCGTGCTCTGTAGTGAGCCGGTAATGGGTTGTTCATGATGTTCACCTTAACCTCGTTTAACTTAAGCTGTGGCGATAACTTGTTCTGATTCCTTTCTTACTTAGGTACGTGGCTGGAGTAGGTAGCCGACAAAGTGCTAACTCGCGTATTGCGAACGTGCGAGGCTTTCGTATCCAGCGTGAGGTGGAATCTTGTGAGTTTTATTTATTGAGTGCCATTCCTCTCTTTATCGCTTAGTCAATTGCATAGGAGCCATTGTTTTTACAGCAGACAGTCCGTCAAATAATCCCCGATCCATATCGTAGCGGAAGTGGCTTATTACCTTTGGCAAATATCGATGTATCGTCAGTTCTGGCATTAAATCAGACGAACATGCCTCTTCCGGTTATTGTTCGGAATGTAAGCGCCATTGTCTATGTAGTTTTACTTATATAATTATGTGCGTACTGAAACAAGTAATTTCGTGTTGCAAACGATTGTTTATGTTTATCTCATAAAAGGGCTTTATTTTTTTAATTTTCATCTTTCTCATAATGTGCTTTATTATCCTTCTAATGTTTTTTTTTCTATTTTTTATTTGCAGGTAAGAAAGATTTTGAGCATCATAGTAAGTTTAGAGTAAGCCGGTACACTCGGTACGGTGAGTCTTAGAAATAAATTTATTTCAGTTAAGGAACATGTTCGTATTTCATATATACTTGTAGATAGCGCAATCTGTCATAATTGCATGGACAATCTGTTATTTTCAACCAAGTCAATGATCAAGGTATGCCGTGCATTAGCCAGGTCTGATGATGCAGTCCGAAGGCTCTAAGATAAGCGAGCATATGAACAATTCTTGAGCCAAGTATAATGAGCTTAATTTTAACATTTCTGCTCAGTGTGATTTAAATTTTCTTGAATCTTTATACAATAAATCACACCGATATTCCAAATACGCTCTCCACATGTGTACTACTGTTGTAAACAAAGGTGAAAGGTATTATAATCTTCACTAACGTGTTATTTTGATGTTATTTTGCTCTTAAACTCTAACGTCAAGTTAAGAAAAATAACATCGGTCCGAGATCTCAGATAAATTTAACATGGATTAATGTTATAAAAGAGCATCAAGTGTTCATAATATGATGTTATAGTTTTATATAATCCTATAGTTTTCAGTGTGATTTTTTTAAATAATAAGTATGCGCAAATCTTAACAATATCCATTGCCAATAGGCATTGGCCACAAACTCACCCGTCGCACTGTTCCAACGCGGATTTAATGATTTAGCACCCCCAGGTATTACAACGGTAATCCTTCCTGGTAACAACTGAAACCGTCTGGTATCACATAACAGCAATAATGAAGGGGCCCAAAAATCTGCTAATTCCTCGCTTCAGTACTGAGAATTCTTGGACAGAACAAACCCAATATCCAGGGAATCGAACCTATCCAATAGATCATTGAGACTGTAGCTTTTCATAAATCCTCCGTATAAAGATCTATAGACACGAGAAAAGTCCAAGTTGGACAGCTATAAATATTGAACTGATGGCTTGTGGCCTGTAGAGGAAATCGCAGCTGTTGGTACAGGCGGTAATGAAAATTAATGGTCGCATCGCCATCTGTTGCCAGAGGCTTAACTTGTTGGTTATTCATAAATCTATATCGATTATTTGTCTATATCATCGGTTTATTGATTTGCATTTCGATATTATACTCACTACACTATCACATATGACAACATTTTTTTAATATGGAGAGATTATATACTTTTCACGGAAGGCGGGACATCTTTTTTTTTTTTTCCTCTGGGAAATGCTTTTACGCATCCCCTCCGGAGGCGACGCAGGCAAGACTGCGCCACTTCCGACGGGGTATGTGGGACACCCCGGCGGCCAGATTGTCGACCAGAATACCCACTAAAACCCTTATGCACTCGACCGCGGGCCATCCTGGCACAAATCAAATAATTACTTAAAAGGATGTCCCAACAACGGATAAATGTTATGTAAAACGTATTTTTTGAATATTTTTTTTTCAATTTTTCGTATACTGTTACAAAAATATAAAAATGGAATGATTTTTTTTTGTCACATTAATAAATATACTTAATTTAAAAAATGTGTAGTGATTCTTTTAATTTTTGCACTCTGACAAAGTATGTAACTAACTAAAATTGAGATGAGAATAAACAGTAATCTTTGATATAAAGTTACTAACAAAAGCTTATGACTAACATTAATTTCTTAAAAATTCAAGGCAGACACAATATCAGCAATATTAGCGGTATTAGTTAAAGGATTCCAATATGCAAAGATAAACTCAGTTTGCAATAACAATATAGATTGACGGACAATCAGATAGCGCTCGGTTACAATGTAAACTGTAAATATACGATTGTTTTTTATCATGCCATTGCAACCGTGGGCTATAATGTATGCAAATAGCCCGATATGCAAATCTTATTGATCTATAGCCTATATTTGAACTACCTTTATAGATTAGCGGTGTAAATAACGGACGCACTAGATCCTGGGATCGATTTTTCGTAAGAAGAATGACTTTCTTTGAAGAAACCATTACAGATTGTAAAACTTTAGCGAGTCGTTCTCCTAGCATGCTTTCTGTTCCACTACGGATCAAGAGGTACTAGATTTAATTTCGGAGTCGTGCCAAGTTAAAATGTCGGATAATCCTTCTGTCAAGGAAGAAAATTTCCCAGTTACGGCTACTTCAGTGTTAGGAAATTGGCGTGGTCCGCACGCGCCTCGAAGAGCTAGTAAAGCCATCAGTAGTGGTTATTATTACTACATTATAATATTGGAACCCCACTCTCACATATATTTCGTGTAAACATTAACAAAACATATTAATGGCATCACTCTCTTTCGTGAAAATGGGAAAAGGGTAGTTAAGAATGATACAAAGACACAGACAGAGAATAAGTCTTATTGTGTAGCAAATTAGTCGGTAACTTGAAAATATGCTGCATTTCACGCAACATAAATTCGAACAAAGCATACAAAACTATAAAAATACGATCGTTAATGTCGAGACATTAACGATCTTTAAAAGGCATAAATCTCTTCCCAGATGCGTGTTATGCGTGTTATAAAAACAGAAATCTAATACAGAAATATTTTAAAAGAGAAACCGATAGTTACGAGTACTACAGAGGTTTTAAATAGGTTTTTATTACCGAAACGTAACTGAAAGTTATCATCGTAGTTGATGGTTTAAGAGTCTGATTATAAACATAACACTTATGAAACCTTATTGAATAAAACATGAAGATTTCCTTATCAAAGACAACCTTCACAGTGAAATCTCATGAATAAGTACATTTGTTAACGCCTGATAAAAAAGCAGTTTAGCGATGATTTTCGGAGTGTGCAAGTTCTTCTAAACGCAGCAAAACTTTTTTTGTGAGGTTTACAGAACGTCTGGTATTTCAACTGGAATAAATGTATATGTGTAAATGTGTACGTTACATTTATTACAGTAGTAAGTTTTTTAATTGCAGAGCGATAATACATGGCGTCATAAAATCAAAATCAAAATCAAATCATTTATTTGCATAGATTGTGTAGTTGATTGGTGTTACATTTAATTAGAGTTTCTTAAAATATGCCGGGTAGGTGTGCAAAAATAATATTGTAATTACAGGTAAATCGTTTAAAAAATGTCAAGAAATAAACTAAATAGCGATAATAATATTAAGTATGTCATTTTGTATTCAAAAATTCACTTAAACAATAAAAGCATTTATCTAACAACCATTGGGGCAATCTTCTATAAAATACATAACTAGCTGTACCCAGCATGCGATCTAATTCCAAGTGTAATAAATAAAAAAGATGTGGTGTCGTGGGACACCAGGTAGGAACGGAGTTCGAAGTTCGAAGAAAAAATCGTGCTCAATTTTATGTAAGTTTTCGTGATTTTTCTCTTAAATATAACTGTTTAGTTTTTATTTAAGTACAGGAAAGTATTTAGGAAATTCAGTATTTTAGGAAATAATAAATTAAGTGAAATAAAAACAAAATCGTAATTCAAATTATCATCCAAAGCTGGAATTTCAGTGTTCCAAATTCCGAATTGGCTGAACTTGGCAGTATCTACGAGGTCATACAAAATGTATGCTAGCAACCTTTCCTCCTTCCCTGATGGAATTTGCTTGCGCCCTGACCCTGTTATGCCTGGATATTATACCATTAAACGGACGTTGGCATCAATAGACTAATTCGACTTCCAAGTAGCAAGTGAAAGGCCACCGATATCGGCCCAAATCTTCCACCCACTAAACTAATATTACAAATAATAATGACCCATAAACATCCCGTTATTCCATGTAAAGGATGCCATTGTACGTGCTCGTGTTACCGAATAGATCAGTGCCTATTAATATTGAATACGTATAGATACGCGTGGAGTTTATGTTCCCCATAGAGTATGGACATTTAGTTATTTAACCGTTTGGAAAGTGCATCTGGAACGATGCAAATAGTACCAACGCTTGTTGGATAGAATATGAATAAGGGTTATAAAATGCGTAGGTAGTTGCCGATGTTATTATTCTTGGCCGTGAGAGGATTACGATCGCTTAGGTGTCGTCTTGTAACAGAAATCAGAATAGACGTTACGGCTCGCTCCTTTTACTTGTCATAGTTATTTGCGTTTAAGTTTATTGCAGGTAGCAATTTGCCTAGGCTGGAATTGCTTAAGAATAAATTGCAGAAATGAGCTTTATTTATAGGCACTCGTTATTTGCTTACTAACGAATATGTTAATGACGTTAATAATATTATTGTTGGCTATATGTTACGATTGCATCCTAAGATCATAAAATAGTTTTTCTGTTATGTTAACTTGGTTATCAACATTATTTTAACCGATGGAAGCTCAAGAAAGGTCCTCTGGCAGGGTTTCAAATTCCATCGCCATTCACTTGACTTTAACCATCTCTCCCTTCGGCTCCTTGGAGTATCCAACTGTCTGTGCGGTATATAATTTTTAAAAATTAAATTCGTTGCTCTAAAAACCTGTTTCATGAATTATATCTTACGTTTAAGTCACATTCGCAACTGCTAGATTAGACATAGGTATTTTTTGGTTAAGTAATTTATTCGGATTTTTTGGGTTTAATTCAATTTTCCCTTGTTTAATTTACACCGGATACCGGATAAATCCCTATTTTTGTCCTGCTCAGTTATTTGTGTTTGGTTCATTAATATACTATAGTTTATTTTGGTTCCACGATGCTTATGTTTAAATAAAACATTTTCCCTATAAGATACTCCTGGCAATGTTACACCATGGAAACATTATTGTGTTGTCCTTTGGAGGAGGTCGCTTTAGTGCGTTATTTTCATTTGTTCTATTCATTTTGTGCAGTATAAAATGTTTCTTCCTATCTATTTCTGTTAAAAGATTTATGAAGTCGTGCTCGTGCTTAACTTATAGAACACGCTATAACCATTATAAAACTCTTGTATAGCCTCAATTCTTATTAACGTCTTCGTGGGGTACGGTCATAAAAGAAAAGGCACCGCTACGTTTTCAATTAACATGAC
The DNA here is from genome assembly GCA_928268935.1 of Lasiommata megera. Lineage (NCBI taxonomy): Eukaryota > Metazoa > Arthropoda > Insecta > Lepidoptera > Nymphalidae > Lasiommata > Lasiommata megera. The sequence goes on from OV743328.1 coordinate 7,886,058, forward strand.
TTAAAATTCAAACCACAACATGTGTTTAACGAATAACGAGACATTAAAATTTGCATTATAATAATTAATAGTGCTCCGCTAATAATCGCGGCTGAATCACGACCAAGGTCTTACTTTTACAGCTCGTAAAATGGTTTATAATGAATAGCACGGTTAGTGCTCTTTACTTGAACATTTACAGCTACACTGCTTATTAGGACATATCACTTTGCGTAGATTGGAAGCAGTGATGGCCTAGTGGTCAGGACGTCCGTCTACTAATCAGAGGTCGGGGGTTCGAACCCGGGCACGCACATCTCATTTTTTTTGATGTTATGTGCGTTTTTGAGCAATTAAAATATCACATGCTTTTACTATGAAGGAATAACATCTTGAGGTTTCCTCTCATGCATGCCTGAGAATTCTCCATAATGTTCTCAAAGGCGTGTGAACGATCATCACATGGCCAGCGTGGTGGACTATGGCCAAACCCTTCTCATATTGAAACGAGACCCGTGCTCTGTAGTGAGCCGTCAATGGGTAGATCATGATGATGATGATGATGATGTTGCATCGAATATGACTTAATAAATAAGAACAAAAAATGAAATGAAACTAACTATCATAGCGAATAAAGTTAATAGTGCTCGTGCTTTTTCGTCATTATCTTGATCCATTATCTATCAAATCGATGTGGACCACCCATGATTCAACCGTCTTTAATTTTAACATTAAAAATATATGAGTACCGACTTTTTATTTTTTACTTATAAACTTTGTATAGCGGATTAAAATTATATTGTCTCTCTTTCTATCATGGATGGACCTTATTTAAAAGTGCAACAAGAGTATTAATGAGGGCAAGCTATATAACCATTATACAACGTTTATTTTTATAAGCGTGATAGAATATAATTATTCAGTACCTATTTGGAGGGTTTCCATGTTAAAAAGTTCCATCCACTAGGTGGTTTACTTACAGCATATATATTGGTTTGATACAATGACCAGGTTCTGATGATAAAGCGGGAAGATGAGATGGTCATAGATAATTTACGTCATCATTTCATCGACAGTTATATTACTTTGTTTTATTTTAGACAAGCGATAAAGAGGCAATATAAAAATGAGCGCTGGAATTCAAAATTCATTTATTTCAAGCGGATAGCCTACTTGTAAGCGCTTTAGAAACGTCAAGTCTATCTGATCGTAGTGACTCTGCCACCGGTTCAAAGCAAGATTCTACTGTGACTGACAAGACTGTCGACAAGAAACGTAGCAGTTGTGTGAGATGGAAATGGAGCCGACTGTATGAAAGCAACCTTCTCTCTGAGAAATTCATGAACCTCCATGTAATAAATGTATTTTTAATACAGTATCTCAGATTGTGAAAATTTTTTCAGCTGTTCATAGTGCGGAAATCTGGATTCTACGCACTAGTGCTTTTACTGTTGCGTTTTGTTTTTAATACTGTTTTTCCAAGTGATTACTTTGTACAGTAAAACATTTTGTTTATTTTTTAATAGGTACGTACAAAAACGAGCATACAAAAATTGCATAGATACTGGACTAATTAAATAGTTGGTAATCTGATATCAAAAAATTAAACGAACGAATGAATGATCCAGCGAGTAATGAGTGATCTTTTGATTTCATGCGAGGCATTCGGGTGGTTAAGGAAGAGGCCGTCTGTTAATTTCGGTATGACGCTCTTTAATGGCGTCATGCCGGCCGATGTGGCATATGAGTGCTATCCATACTTTTTACCTCCTACCCACCCGCTGGGCCGATGAACTGAAAAGGATCGCTAGTAGCACGTGGATGAGGAAGGCGGAGGAAAGTGTGTGGTGGCGCGCCCTCGGCAAGTCTATGTCCAGGAGTGGACGTCTATAGGCTGATTTAGTAATTTAAGTATACCTATTACATACATTCGAATAGTATTATGATTGACACATTTGTCATTTTTCACAACATTTACTAAAAAATTCATTTGTTATAGCTACGTGCGGAATTATGATTTATATATTTTATGGAATAAGGAACACTTACAATATTCATAATCTACATTTGCCACATTACTTACACACTATAACACACACTGATACGAGTATCGGTAACAAGTAAACACAATGTTTAACATATCGTGCTTTCATCAAAATGTACCATTAAATCATTGTTTAACTTACTTCATTTAAACCAACAACAAACAACACTTCAAACATTTTATACGTTTACTCAACCCCACAAGGGATTCCTCTACCTTTTGTAGATTATATGGAGATTTTACTAGTTTTAGTCACTGTCTAGTAAGTTAGCACACTGTGTATATAAACTTTTTATCTAAAAACTTTAAAATATAAATTCAAATTCAAATAATCTTTATTCAAATAGTCCTTTAAAAGGCGATTTTGACGCGTCAATAATTTACATACCAGTGATTTGATGGTGATAACTACATTCGTAAACTTAAAACTAAAGCTATGAGGGTTCCAAACGCGCCCTGGTCTAAGAAGAAAAACCACAACAAACTTAGCTAGGTAAAGAAAACTTAGCCAGGTAAAAAAACTTAGCCAGGTAAAAAATTTTATTACGTATTTCACCATAGGGCAACCACTATAGGTACCTATGATATAAATAGCCGTGAAAAGATCTGTTCGATTTACTCACAACTAATAGTTACGTTGTGTAATCATTTTGATAGGATGCTTTATTGAATTGGATACTGTACAGAAACGCAATCTGCCTTAACGAGAAACGTGAACTAGTTAAAGATGAACCTTCACGGTCTTTGTAACATGTTGATGGACCGACATGTAATAAAGATGAATTCCGTTCCATGAATATTAATGCTCAATAAAGATAGATTTAAGCGTTCTATACAAATAATATATAAAAATACATCGCTCATATATAAGAAGTGCCCGAACTTCTTTTACGTTTAGTAATAAAACTTCTTCTATTAGACTTCATGTATGTTGTAATATTGGTATTTCCTCACTATTAGTAGATATTACTGTGAAAGTTTATAACAGGGAATATGTAATGACAGAATTACCCTTTATGCTATAATAATCTATGTATTTTTCGAGATAAAAACTGTCCAATGACATTCTCCGGTTCATTAACCATCTTTATGCGAAAAAATAAGTCAAACGTTGTTGAGCGATTGAATGACAAATTAAAAAAGCAACAAACACACTTTCGCATTTTTTTTAAATATTCGCAAGGTTAGTTATGAGTTATGAAGGCGAATAAGCTAGCAATATCAATTGTTTAAGAGGTTATAAGATTTTAACTTGCATTATTTTAATTCGTGCCTTATTCGCGCGTCGCGCTTTGATAACAGCCTTATTATTTCAACTTCTTTCTTCTACCTTCATTTGTTTTTACATTGTTTTTCCTCTATGCGTTCCGTACTTTCGTAGTACGTTCATAGAACTTTACTAAGGTGTTTTTGGACGCTAAAACACTATTTACAGGGCATTGCAACGCATACTGGAATAGATAATACATTTGAAAAGGTTGGGCTCAAAGACGCACAATATGCGCGATCTATGTTGACTGGAATGAAGAAATTCATGAGATTTCTTTCCCTTGGTATTTCACAAGCGTGATTTGTACAAGGTAACGGAACGTCTCGGAGAGTCTACTTTAGGCCTACCTAATAAAACTGTTAACTGTACATATTTATTTTAGTACCTACTCAGTAGGTACGAGAAGTAAATATCACAACATCCTGAGCTTTCGAAACAGTCACTTCTCAGGATCTTCTCGTTAAAATAAATGAAACAATGGAACCCCCATACTCCAATTAGGATGATCTCGACGACACAATCTCACCCATCTTCCGGCTATTCGCACGACTTGACCGCTAGGGGCGACACCGACAAGATCACGAGGAAAATGTCAAGTGATAGGTACGTAATATTAATGAGATGTAACAGAATAGGAACGCAGATGCATCTAGCGTCACAGCTTTCAAAGATTTACAAATGCAGATTATACCTATGTTTGCTTAAACAAAATGTATGTATTTTAATATTACTATGCATATATATTTTCATATACTTATAGTAACTGCCGTAAGGTGCTTTAATTCTAAGTAATGTTATCTACCCTAGGACTTTAATATTCATGTAATTTCATACTGAAGTAGATTGATTAAGTTCAAACAAACCTAGCAATAAAGAACAGGCTTGGTGCTAGCTGATCTCGCAAACAAAGGTTTCTTACCGTGGTCCAATATAAAACACTACATAGATATGGCATGATTTAGATTGAGCAATAAACACTTAGAAATAGCAACACGTCTCTTGAATGATTTTAACACTATTGTATTATTATCTTGATTGTACTTTTAAAAAAAAAAACACAGTTAAATTTTCATCTTTCCTAGGTGGAAAAAACCTTACGGTTCATGAGATAATTGCCGCTGGAAGGAAGATGCGCGGACGATCGGAAGAATAGGCCAACTGCCTAGCAATGAAGTCCCGTTGGCTTCCTAAAAAGTATTCTGTTCCCATGTGCAATTAATTAAAAATTAATTGATTACCATGGTCCGTCTGATAGTTCAGTTAGATTATGGGTAAAAGTTTTTTTTTAACATCACATTGGTACGGCGAACTGTAGATTCATATTTCCGATATGTTGCGGCAGATTGATGGTAGGTTAACTATCATTACAACCTCATCTTATTCTGTGAAATTTGTTTTTTCAAAATAATTTTCATATTTGATTTTCGTACGTATTAGTAATTAAGTGTGGAATTATAATAAAATCAACGTATTGGCTTGGACTATGAAGAAGCGAATGAAAAATATATTAGACAAATTTGTATTGATTTACAAGGAAGGAAATGCGTCATTCTTCTAGCACAGTTTGTATACAACTAAAGAGGGATGACGCTGCTTCGTTATTTGATTACAGTATGTGTTTTAAATCAAAAATAGCTTTTAAATACATTTATAAAATAAGATTCAATTATGCAATTCATGTATTATATTCCAACAGTTTGCATAGTTTATGGCTTTCAAGTATTTTAGAATAAATCTTCCTTATTTATGCAGGACCTAATTTGAACGCAGTATTGGCGTCAAGACAGCGCAGTGATGAATCGCCGGTATCGTGTTACCGAAACGTTGAGCGAAAACGTTGAAAGCGCTCAGTGAAATCCATACTATCGTGATCACCCTCTCTATGGCAATCACGCTTCGTTAGCGAGCCTTCTAATATAGATATAAGCAACGAAAACTTAATTAAACCCCTCCTTATCTTTGATTTAAGCACGCCCTCCAAGCAGCGTGCACGACGACGTTCCTTAGATACCCCATTAGAAAATTGGAAGATTTATTGCTGCAGGCTTCAAACTTAACAATATTAACACATAGAAAGTATGTCCAGTGTACAGAAACCAAGAGTAAGTGTGAGGTGACTTTATTTTCTTAGTGTGCCTGTGTTGATCGTGCTTATACTATTGGTGTACACAGCTATTGTTTATCAAATGTCACAAGGAAATAATGGAAAAAAGCTCTGCTGTTAGCATTCAAAAAAGATAGAAACATTTAGACAATATAAATTATATATATTTTCAGAGTCTACAATTAATTGGCTTACTGCAGAACTTATATTTGCATCTATATTTGTCAAATTCAAATTCAAATAATCTTTATTCAAATAGTCCTTTACAACATAAAGTACGGGCTTTATTTATCAATTATCAAAAATTTATTCTTTTTTTATTTGTGGTTGTTGTATATATGTCTTTATACAATATTTGTTGTTGTATATATGTTAGGAGCATAAGGGGCAAAAATACACATCATGAGAAAGATATGAAGTTTTTACTGTGTATGAGATACCCAGCTCACAAAAGATTGACGGAATGACGCATGAATATGGACAAATTGCCGATGGCACTGTTTGAGTACGGCACCCTAAATACTTATATTATTAGGATACCGCCGCTTGAACCAGGGCTTATAACATCCTAACTAATATCATCAATAGCCTATTAACGTCCCACCGCTGGGATCTTCTCAGGTGAACCTGTGAGAGTTTTAGAGCATAGACCCACAACGCTGCTCTCAAGCGGGTCAGCTTCAAAACTAATGAATCCAACTGACAATCAAATATGCGGGTCCGTACGAAGTCAAGTCGAAGTCGGGAATCTAATAAAAACATCGGCAATCTCCAGCAATCAATATAACAACTGTAAAACCACATTGAACTTTGACCAGTAGGAAATTGCATCTGACCGATCGTAGAAAACAATTAATAGCAGATTCAAATTCCACGGCTATGCAAAACTGTGTTATACTTTCACCTGTTGCCATAACCCAGAAAACAGTTAGGTATGATAAAATCAATGGAGAGAATTACGCCAATTCCAATTAATCGTAATGATGGGTAGGTATACCCATCATGACGACCACCTACTGTGTTTTGTAAATTTTTTGGTTCATTTATATGAATGAACTCTGTGCACTATTCGCCATGCTAAACTGGCGTAATTTACTTGATATAATCATATTACAAAGAAAATCTTAAATAAATAATAATTCAATAATTATAAATCCATAAAATCCTTAAACTTTGAAGTGTTAATTTTGTCAACTTTCGAAATGGTTTTCGCACGAACAGTACATAGGAAAGGAAAGTATCAAAATTGATGTGATTTATTCATGTAAACCTAATAAAGACATCTACTATTAAGCGTTCATGTAATAAAATATATTCCATTATTTTAATTCGTGAGGTGATGGTTATAATGCCATTCGTCAACTTAAAACTAAAGCTAACTGTCGCAGTTTTTTTGTTAGTTAGAAAGTGGGATCTTTCCCAGTTGCAAAATCAGCTGTTAAAGCTCCTTGGGCAATGCTACCGATTAATAATGACTATTGACGCGATAATTACTAACTAACGCGTCAAAAGTGCCTTTTAAAGGACTATTTGATTGAAGATTATGATTGATTGATTAAAAGCAATTGAGGTTACTAGTTGCTTTAATAAAAGTATTCAAATATTTCATGAAGCGAATTTCGGGTTTTAAAAGATTCAAACCAGTCTCCCTGACGTAATGCTGTTAGAATGCGTCTTATCGCAAATACGGCCTTTACATATCCGTTATTACCTCCTAGAAAGTAATGTTTCCATCTTCATGTATTCGCTTCCTTCATAATCTGTTATTTTTTGCCGGTACGTTAATGCTTACGTTACATTATTAATGGATGGGTACCAGAATTATGACCTAATCATACTACACGCGATCAATCATCCGTCTTAAATTGACTTGTCAACTCTATCGCCCGCCGTCTGCCGCGTTCACTTCCCGTCTATGTCTATAGTTGCGGCTTTATTAAAAAAATGTCACTTGTGCAGAGATATTTACTGACAATAACTGTTATGTTTTGACTGACTCATCTAAGTAAAGGGCAACGGAGCGATCTATGTTTGGAGTCATCATAATCATGCACGAGCATCAATCGGGTACGAGACTCCATTATGGGTGGGTTGCGGCGGTAGTCCACCCATTGATTTACCACTAGCCGTAGATAGAGCGCGTCATACAAAAACAAGGCGAGAATTTGTCAACAACTAACTATACATTCCTACATATCGATGTATTACAACCCGTCTAATACACTAGACATCTGGCCGTTATATTAACTATAGCGGCGCGTAGTACTTTGTAATTCATTCGGATTATACGGCTCGAGTGTTAGAATCGGTGACTTTCGTCTAGCCTTGTCACTGGGGGAAAGGAGTGCACGCAACGCTATTTTTGCACTACTTTTCCGTCCCATTTTTTGAGCGTTAATGATCGATCTACGGCTAGTGGTAAATCCATGAGTCCATCACGCTGACCACACCCTTCAGAACATAATGGTGTACACGTAGGCGTGTAGGTTTCCTCACGATGTTTTTCTTGGCTTTTTTATATTTCATTTAAAATTGTTTACATTAAATTAATGACGCACTTAGTTCGTAAAGGTAATTTAGGTGCCTCCCTAGGAAACAAAATTGATTTATTTTACAATCTTAAAAAAAAGTTAAAATATAGTTATCACATTGATTCATTTTTATTGTAATGCCGTCTTATACTTATGTAATGGGTTGATGCGAGCCGCGGGTATAAGCAAGTAAGAAATAATTCTGTAAACTTTGTAAATAATAGTCAAATAATGGTGAACGTGCACTGATAAACTCAATGTTGGAAGTCCGCCTAGACATTAAGGAGCCGTTAGATACAAGCGGCATAGTAAAGTGAACTTTAGAAATTCAAACAAATGTCCAACCGGGGATGATAGTATAATTCTTATAGATTATTTAGAGTTATATAACTATGATTTGAATTGAAAATGTAAATGTATCGTAAAGAACAACTGAAGAGTTTTCTGTAGGCTTCTTCTCCAATCTGCCTTCCATACCGATTGTAAAGAAACTGCAAACAAATATTTGACGTCTAAGAAGAATACGGAAAAAAATAATTTTGAGTTTTAAATTTTGACGATTTCACATATATGTTAAGACTAGAGTCTTGCCCGCGACTTCGTCTGGGTAGAATCGCTGATTTCCCTTGAGAATGAGGTTACCCATGCGGCCAATGCCCTGCTTCAGAAAGTAAGCTACAGGCAAATGTCAAATTGGCGATTTTCGTGTTTCTAAATTAAACAGTTTGCGTTGAAAATTGTCTTAATCTGGAAAGAAACGCATAAAATGTTCTAGTTGAGGTTCTCTTGTCAACGCATTACGAGTGCAAATTATATTCAAATTAACTGGAGCGAGACAATTATTAAACATGGTGCTTTGATTTTTAAATAGTATACACGGCATGGAAGTGAGGGCTGCCTCGTTTAATTCTGCTGAAAAAGAAAATTCGTAACAAACTAAGCTATATTTATATGGAGTTAAGATTTTCGAATTGAAAACTTTTTAAGGGGTTGAAATTACTAACGGGCCGGCAGTATTTATTGATAATATTCAATTATTATTTGAATAATCATTAAAAAATTTATAGCTCTTAAGATTTGTTACCAGTTATGCAGCTCGCAATTAATGCAAGAAAGAGAAAATATCGCCTAGTAATAATTGTGCTAAAATAAAAATATATTTTTTATTTCAAACAACTTTATTGCATATTTAAGAAAGAAGACAGTAGTTGTTTAAAAAGTTTGATTTGATTGTGAATTTGAACTAAATTATAAATGTATATCGATTGAACTTAATAAATGTCAGCCCTATTCGACTTCAAGTCGGTGTCTAATTTCAGTCGATTCTCAGATACGGAAGTGCATTAGTGCGATAACTGTCATTCTTCCGTTAGACTCGGACAGCGGCCGGGTCTATGCTCACAATGGCAAAAAAAACTGCGGTAGCTGGCTGCGGTACTCCTCGTTATGTATACTTCCCTAGTAGTCCGCTAGCTGCGGTACTCTTCGTTATGTATACTTCCCTAGTAGTCCGCGCGCTGTCGCATTGTAAAGTTACGAGGTCCTGGTTTCAATTCCCGGCTCGAGTCTAGTCTGGTGGGAGGCTTCAGCCGTGGCTAGTTACCCACAAAGACGTTTTAGCCAAGCGATTTAACGTTCCGGCAAGATGTTGTGTAGAAACCAATTAGGAGTATGGTTTTACTATACCCCTAACAGGTTAGCCCGCTACCATCTTAGTCTGCATCATCACTTACCATCAAGTGAGATTGTCGTAGGGGATAAAAAAAAAAGTAGTCTTACCCAAGCAGTTTCTAGTCAAGCAGTCTTAATAGACTGAAACTCCATTTGAATAAGATAAGATATAGTAATCTGATATGAAATAAAGGATATATTTTTATACGAAAAATTTTAGCGAAGATGTAAATCAACTACGTTATCTCATATTAAATAAAATTTAATTTTATCTTACTCGGCTTAAAAAAATTGTAGGGTAGTAAAATAAGAAACTGCATTTTCGTTAAAACTACATATTTTGATGATAGCAATAATAACGGTATAATGATAAAATAATAAGACATCGAAGGCGATGTATTCTAGATATTACAAAACCTCATGACCATCGCATTTTTATACATTCCTCAAAAAATCAACTTGAATCACAGACCAAAAATTAACTAGGTACCATAGAGGATATGCCTTAGAAAAAAGAAAAACTAAAAAGGTGTAGCGAGTGTGTGTGTCGCTATAGAAATTTAAAAAGAGAAGAAGTTAGGATAGGTGAACTGTAAGCTTGCTATTCACTTCTTTTACAGAGTTAAAGTTAAGGAACAACACTGGGGAAGTATCACATCTCCATCTATATAAGTCAAGGCTTGTTAAACGCCGATTGGAGAAAACTTACACTATTCTTATTTATATGTGTGTGTGTGCTAGTGTGTGTTGTATACTACAACAAACCGACGAGCGTTGCTAGATTTATTTTGCTCATAAAGCGTGTAAAGATGAAGACACCAGTGCATTTTATTAATGGTCTCGCGTCGGCCCCGCGACCTAATCGCTTGTGAACTCTAACCCACACGTACGTCTTTAACAACCACTCAAATATCACCTCTGGAGCACTGGCTTTTATATATTTTGGGCTACGTACTTTGAAACGACTAAGCTTTATTGTTTTACCACTATATCGCCTATGGGATAGGCATTTAGAATATAAATAGTCTGTTACAGGGTATTTTACGTCAGGTGTATTAATCTCGCTACAGAACTTTCTAAAGACATGTAGGTACAGGCGTTTCGGGTTATTTCCCCGGTCAAGAATATTCCGGTAATGGGGTTTCTCTTAGTATGGAAAATCGGCGTCACTCACCCCATTTCTTACAGTCTTGTAATCACTAATATATAATAATAATAATAATAAATTCTTTATTAAACAAAAACAAGCATCAAAATAAGTACATAAACAACTTGCAAATTAACTTATTAACGCACTTTAATGGTGACAACAACATAATGGTGATAACAACTAATAGATTAATGCGGGGAAGCTACCGTCGCGTCGCAACGCTTCGCAGCTGATCGCGTTGCGTCGTGGCATTATGTATGTGTGTATGTGTGTATGTATGTATGTACTTGAGCAATAAAATCTACTGCCCCTGATTTAGGTATATACCTGTATTTCAGGCGGCAGTACTCTCCTAATTTTATTGAACCACTTAATGAGTGTATATGTGTGTGTGTGTTTGTGTGTGTGTGTGTGTGTGTGTGTGTGTGTATTCGTTTTATAACTTAATCCGAACCTAAGACTTCTAGCAGTTTTTCAGTTTCACTGTATGATTTTGTGAGTAACCACTGTTTTACACGTATTTTACATAGTTTTTTGTTAAGAGGATAAATATTTATAGCTTTATTTATTTTATTATAGAGTCTAGAGCCAATGATGTAATATTGCCTCCCAGTAAGTTTACTTCTGTGTCTTTCTGTCTGGAATATCATGTCAACTCTTCTCTTATGTTGATTTTTAACGTAAGTAGTGGAACAATGTTTTCAAATAATAGTTTGAAAAATAAAGAGTTGGCGAACTGATAAAACTTTACAGTATTTATATAATTCTATAGTGGGAAATCGAAAAGGTCTATAAGTCATTACTTTTAGAATAGCTCTTTGTGCTCTCTCTAACGGTAATATCGTTTTTTTATGACTACCTCCCCAGACTGAAATGCAGTAAGATAGTAACGATTGGACTATTGCGTAGTATACCATAAAAATAGTTGCTTTATTTGCAGATCCTCTAAGGTTTTTAAATATATATATCAACTTTCTTATTTTTGATGTTAAGTTCGAAATATGCAACTTCCAGGACAAAGTATTATCGATTAGAATTCCAAGATATTTTATGTTTGAAGCATATTCTAAAGTAGGGCAGGAGCAATGTGTAGTTCCCAGGGAATTACATACGTGTACCTTAACCTTGCATTTGTTAATGGGAGGTTGAGAAGTAGTGGAAGGTGAGAAGGTAAGAAATTTAGTTTTATTAACGTTAAGGCTCAGTAAATTTGCAGTTAACCAGTCAGAAACCACTTTAATAGCAAACTCAGCATTTTTAAATGCATTATCCCATGTATCTCCTGTAATTAACAGGACAGTATCATCTGCGTAAGATATTATTTTGCAATTACATGAGTATATGAGTACGCCAACATGAATTGCAGCAGCGTGTTGGTTCCATGCTTTTCATAGCTTTCTCTTTTGCCAGGGAAGGCACAGGTCCAGCTATGGGCCTAAAATAGGCTGAGGATGATGAGAATCCTGCAAGATGTTAAAACCGAGCCCTAGTGGACCACACACTTGGCCAGTTTTATTTGTTAACTTCGAGCGAGTGTTAATCGCTACGATTAATCATAATTAAAAGAGATCATTTCCGTAATTAGACTCTTCGGTTTCCTGCAATTAATGAGATTATATTATTTCAATTAGTGGCCATTTCGCAATAATGGTATACCATTAAGTTTCGGAGACTTTTGGCAGCGAAAGTCTATTTAGTTTTATTATTATTATTATGGCATTATAAAATGTTAATGAGTTTTATTGGGCAAATTCTATTTATTTTGCCATCGATACCACAGATATTTAATGAGATACTAAATACAACAAAACTGAATTGACAAAATGTTGTAAATAAATTTTAACAACCTCCGTGGCGCAGCGAGTGCGCTATCGCATTATAAGGTTGGAGGTCCTGGGTTCGATTCTCGGCTCGAATCTGGTCTGGTGGGAGGCTTCAGCCGTGGCTAGTTACCACCGTACCGACAAAGACGTGTCGCCAAGCGATTTAGCGTTCGGGCATGAAGTGGCGTAGAAACCAATTAGGAGTATGCGTTTACCATACTCCTAACCGGTTAGCCCGCTACCATCTGAGACAGCATCACTTACCATCAGGTGAGATTACCGTCAAGGGCTAACTTGTAGTGGATAAAAAAAATTGTTATTGAATGTATTTGTATAATGTTCGTTTTCTTTCTGTTATCTTGAGGCTGTAAAACTCGTAACAATAATCTGAACTGTGAAAGGATAAAAACATCTATATTGCCATATATTCATTTACACTGAAAATAATATATATTACACAACTGCCAATCGAAAAGTCGATGTTTGCTGGTATTGAACTCTGGTACAGAATTGCGATGCTCGAAAACATCGTTCGCATGAATACAATTAATTTATTCGTATTTTCGCTACATGAACATCATTTGATCAATAGACAGTTCTTGTATATTAGCACTCGAATTATTCCTGTCGATATTAGAAGCTTATTTGGTATTATTCTCAAGTGAAAGTCGAGGTCGTCGGGTTACACGTCAGTTAACTTTTTCATCGCTCTTCCCAATTTAGACGAAGTTTTTTTCAAATGCATCGATGAATCGGCGTTTTGCATCTTTTGATACAAAGTTGAAGGTTTCATTTGGAAAATATAAAAGAGAACGGTTTTGAGATTAATGTATATGGACTTTTGGATGTTTTGGTGCCAGCAAAAAAGTGTTTTATTATTTTTATAAATGACTGGATAATGGTGGCATTTAAAATTCCTCTCAGAATAATAGGAAAGGGTTTTACTGTGCGTTCGTCCGAATCGTTCGTTCGTTCGTTCGTTCGAAACTACTTATAAAATTCAACCTTTTGTTTACATTCTTAATCCCACGTAGTGAATTAACTTCTGCAAAGCCCCCCCATTAACTTTAATCACAAATAATTGTTTGAAACAAACAAATTAATATTGTAATTTTTATTTGACTAATACGAATAAGATTTAGAATTTTTTAATCTAGATTACTTCTGGGCGCTCTCGTATTATGTGTTTCTATTAAGTGGGAGGTCGTGGATTCGATTCTATTTACCACCCTACAGTCAAAGGCATACCAAGCGATACAGCGGAGCGGTATAAAGCTATTTTTGATTTTTATTTTGATTTCATTTGATTGATTTGATTTATGGACACCGTAAAGTACATGGTGGTCATAGGGTACATTTTATCGTGTTAATACTTTGGAGGGCAATAAGTAAGTATATGTACGTATGTATATATGAGATATTATAGTGACGCTGTGCCGCGGTCGACAACACCCACTCTACAAATAGATTCCTACAGACGCTCCGTTATTAGCTAAGAAACTTCCAATTATAGTTTAACTAGCCGTCCGCATATGGTTCCGTGTTACATGATTGCACGCGCCCTACAGGCATGCGAGTTACTTGTAGTGATCTATAGGCGTTTCATATATATACAGGCATTTCAGAGACGAAAAATTCGGAGTCAAAACATTCATTGTACGAATGGATAGATATTGGACGCACTGCTACCGTTGGTCATAAGATTACAACGTTCGTTTGCTGAAACTGTTTTTTTTATAATATATTAGCTATTGATATCTTGGAGATGTCTATCAATATGTTCAAAGTTAGCCCGTGACAATCTCACCTGTTAGTAAGTTATGATGCAGTCCTTGGAAGCGCCATCTTTACCTATTATCTCGTCGTTCTCTAAACGAGAAACGGATACATAACTCTCTAGAGGCGCGCATGATAGCCCTTACTAGTAAAGGGGCTGGTTACAACTTACCGACAAAGCCTTGTCACCTAGCGATATAGCGGCACGCTAACTTGCAAGAGAACAAAAAAATACAGATAGGTGCCATATACGAGTATAGTGTTTAACAATGAAATGTCAAAAAAGAAACAACTTTAAATTCACTGTCTATCGCAAGCAACAATGCCAATTTCTCTTTGTAGTCTTAATTGCCACAACGTGTTGCGGTCAACTTTCATCAGTAACCAATTCGATCACACTAATGTGATGAAATTGTTCCTTTCGCGATAAGATGAAATTTAACACATGCCGTTTCGTAATTTTAGTTTTAATATCATACTATTAAATTAATATTATGGGCTCGACATTTTGCATGATCATCATCATCATCATAATTATTATTATCAAATTGACAATGTAGCAGTCAACCGGTGGAAAATCTTAGTAGGAAGTTCTCGGGCCACTTGTTTCTGTGTCTTTTGACACATTCTTTTTAATGTCGTATGGCCTTCTAGTGGGGATGTTCTAACACTGCGTTTTCCAATTCGGTGTCGCCACTCCAGAACCTTGGGATTCCAACGTCCATCGGTCACTTAACATTCGACACTACTTCAGGTATATCGGTGACGCTGTTTCTTCTACGGATGTCTTAATTTCTGATTTTTTGCCCGGTGAGTGACTCTGAACCTACACATGAGGACCATAGTCAGGGACCATGTTTCGGAGTGATAAATCAACACAGGCGAAAAGACTGAACTGAGACTGGAAAGACCTTGATCTTCAGGCATGGAAGCATTTTGGACTTAAAAATATCAAAGTTTCAAGAAAGCTGCCTAACCGATTTCGATACTCTTGATCGAAATTGGACTTAACTGGATTGTAGTCGAGATTAATATATTTCTGTATGTAACTGATTATTCTATTTAATACGTATCACGGTTGGTAGAAAAAGCATTCTTTCTACAAAGTAAAGTGTGATTTAAAGTTTAGAAAATCTTATATTATATGTTATAAAAGTTTAATGGAAAGAACGAATTGGTACTTAATTTTGGTTACTTAAAAGATCTACAAAAACCAGTAATAAAACCATTTTAATTCTCTCAAAATTTTGCCTTTCACACTGCCCTTCGAATATTTCATGACGAGTAGGTACTTATTTTATTACGTAATTGACTTTCTCCCATGATTATATTATAGTTTTTATTAAAATTATTGAAAGACTGAGACATCAAAACGTGACCGGTGAAGTGGTAGTGGTCGTGACGTAATATCGTCTCGTTTATTTCTTGCTGATCGAGTCCGATCAATCATCGATGCCTTAATGGACACTTGCTTGTATTTATTATAATAATAACACTTATATAAACCGAAGAATGTAAATTATTAGGAAGTAATATTACCTACATGCATTATTTGATAAGCTATTTTCTAAACTGGCTGCTTAATCCGATCACGGTTCGCTCTTACTAAATCTGATATTCGTAATGATGTAGAAATGAAACGTTATGTAAAATAAATGTCAACCTATCCACTATTTTTCGAGTTTTGCAAACTGGAGTAAATGGAATCAGTTTTTTTTTGTTTAATGATGCAAATAGCTCGTCCATAAGTTTATATGTTACATAGTTTATTACTGGTATAGTAAGCCAATTCACAGGACTACACCTGTAAAATGTTTGCATGGGGGGAACATAAAGCTCTTTGTTACTAGCAATAAAGCTTGCTTTATCAGTGTTTTACCACTTATCATAGAAAATGTAAGCAAGTTATTATTAGTGTCAATGTAATGCAATGTCAGCTTCAATTTGCAAAGTGATATTCGAAAATTATTATACTAAGCACATTGTTTTAAAAATTTTTACTTGTATCGCTAGTAATATATTTGATTTATCCAACTAGTAAATAATCCAACATAAAATACTTAGGCAAGTGAAATTCCCTCTTGTCAGATAATCTTGTTTTTAGTGAGGGTCGCATAAAATGTTGTGCTTTCATCTAGGGATTTTCAAATCTCACAAACTTGCACTACTTGCAGTACCTTTGTCTACTTCAGCTTCGCAATTAGTTGAGTAATGTCTATCAAACATTCATAGTATAACGTAGAGTAGTTTTTGAGTTTAGTTAAGGTAAAAGGAAACTTGCTTCCCATATTATTTGAATAAGTAAGCACGTTCGCTTTACATTAGCTAGCGCTCCATGCGGAAAGTTTGTGTAATATTAATTAGTAGAAGAGAATATATAAGAGCTAAGATTTCTTGGTGTATGTTTTGGTTCTTATTACGTAGGTTCTCAGCATAATCACATGTGCACATAAACGTATAAATGAAATTAATAAAAAGCTCTTGAATGAAGTCCGTTGTTAATTTAAAATTAATTAAAAGTTTATATCTGTTTACAAAGCGCGCCCTTCAAAAGTGCGATAACATATTCAACAACATTGATTAGCTAGTAGATAATTACATGGATAGATTTGAAAATTAATAATTTAATTTAATTGATTTACGCTTCACAGCGTAACAAAGTGTGACTTTAGTTTAGATACGAGTAAAAGGTACGCTACCTTCAAATCAACTACTGTAATACATTTTCTGCATTTCAGAACTTTATTCCAGGAAATTTCCTTGCAATACTTCGGACACATTGACCGCCGTAGCATTGGGAATTTAGAAAAACTACTCGTAACGGGGGAAGGTGAAGGGAAGAATTCCTAGAGGACGTAGCCCCATGCGTTGGTCCGATCAAAACAGCACTGCACTCGGTACATCATTCCACGCCGCACTACATAATGCCGGAAAAAGAACCATCTGGAGAAAAATCATACGGAAGAAGGTGATCCATCTTTAGCATGGATCACCATGAGCATGAATCATCATGAACCCTTAGTAATGAGGACGACGATGCAGAGAGAGCTTCCAGGAATAGAGAATATATCATATTTAAAAAGTGGACGTTACCTTATGTATTAGTTATATTACCTAAATGCGTTTACACTCTAAAGCCGCTTCGCTGAACCGCCAACACAGCTGGGATTTAGTGCCGCTGATGTAGTTTTCCAACTTGTAACAAGATTTGAAGCCACCGAAAAACACTACTTTAGACTTTTAGTTTCACATAGTATTATTACGTACGTCCTGGACTGGAACCTATAATAAAAAAATGTCTAAATTGAATACAACCCTTATTTTTGTATTTGGTCATTTCTTTTTTTTATTTTATTAAAATTATTATATTATCATCATTCATATTATTATCTCAAGTGATCTGGCATGATATCCTTTCGTCTTCTATTCTTTGGTCCAGGACTTCGTGAAACCAAGCCTTCTATCACATTCGTTTGCTCATTGTGCTAATAGCAAAATTACTTAAAGTAGGCACAGATAGGTTTGCAGGTCACATTAAAGATTCACAAAACGTGATTTAGGGTGCGTACCTGACTGTGTTACTTTGTGCATACGAGTACGTAACTACGCGGTCGTAAGTAGGTTTGTAAGTAGGAAGATATCTGTATAGGTGGCGTTCAGTAAAAATACCTCTGGGATTTAATAAGCGAATGCTTTATGCATGAGACGCCTAGCGGCGAGGATTCCTTTTTTGGCTCGGAACTTTAAATTAAATTATATCTTCTTTTTAGGTAGACTAAATGTCATCGTGGTGTAACCTGTATGCCTATATATTCTTCACAATGTTCTTAAAGCCATGTGAAGTCTCCGCACTTTGCCTGCATAGGGAATTTCAGCCAAAACACTTTTTTTTTTTAATTCTTCAAGTTAACCCTTCTAACCCTTCAAGGGCTAACCTTCTTCAAGTTAGCCCTTGATGGCAATCTCACCTGGTGATGACGCAGTCTAAGGTGGTTGCGTGCTAACCTGTTTGGGGTATGGTAAACCAATTCATGTACTTTGGTTTCTACGCGACATCGTGCCGGTATGCTAAATCGCTTGACACGTCTTTATCGTAAGGGTGGTAACCAGCCACGGCCGAAGCCTCCCACCAGAATAGACCCAGACCTGGTTCAGGACCTCCAACTTTATAATGCGACAGCGCACGCCCTACGCCACGGAGGTCGTCAAAATCTCATCTGATTCTCAATATCTTGATAAGGATGATTGCGATTATATATTTTGTTATTGATTTTTATTTAATGTTACACACGATATACTTACGCATTATACAAAAATAATAGGCTAAGCATAGATTGCTAAGGCTTCATTACCTGTTATTATAACTAACATATGATGATAATTGTTGAAACTCCTTTACAATCGACTTAATTTACTGTAATCTGCGTGAAACGGGAATATCTGCACGCTGCCATTATATAATTTCTACATTCATTAGGCATCACACCATACAGTTCTTTCGGAATGTTCTCGTTATGCATTGTGAACGTCAGATATCATTTATCGTGACGCGACCTATACAAGGGCTAGGGAACTATGGAGAGCACTTCAAAAATTATTGATAAAACTGTTTGTCGTCAGGGTTCGTGCCTGGCGGGGTGATCGCCGCTGAAAAAAACGCTGTAAAAACTTACCCCTTGCACGACATCGTTGCCATATGGCAGTGCTTTATGGCCCAGCTCGCCAAATGTTATTGCGTGTTATGACTTTTGTGGGTTGAGCCTGATTTTTATTTTGTTGGCTTTTTTTATTTATGTCGAGTCTGCGGTCGACTAATATGGAACGCGATAAATTGGATCAGCTGACCTAGAAAATTAGCGTGTTCAAAGGTGCCTATTTCTCGCCTCAATACATTAAATAGCGAATACTTGTTTAGTTCTTATACTGTTTGCTTTTGTGCGTTAAGTTTCTATAGGTAACTCATAATTTCATTGCAAAGAAAAACCTTGTTTCAAAAATAAGCCTTATGACGTTACTGTTATTTTCTAAATACATAATCTTCTTCTTTGTGTCGTTACACTCTTGACAGAGTGGTCGTGGTCATCATGAAGCAATGTCTTTGAGAACAGACCTCCGTGGCGCAGCGCGTGCGCTGTTGCATTTTAAAGTTGGAGGTCCTGGGTTCGATTCCCGGCTCGAGTCTGGTCTTGTCGGAGGCTTCGGCCGTGGCTTGTTACCACCCTAACGACAAAGACGTGTCGCTAAGCGATTTAACGTTCCAGCACGATGTCGTGTAGAAACCAATTAGGAGTATGGGTTTACCATACCCTAACAGGTGAGTCCGCTTCCATCTTAGACCGCATCATCACCTACCATCAAGGGCTAACTTGTGGTGTATAAAAAAAAAGATGTTATACGCCTCACGAGCATCCACCACTTTTCTCGGCTGGTCGAAAGCCTGGTGCACTCGTGCAAAGGAAAAATACATCATAAAAATCCCAAAAACACAAATAAACTGCTTATTTGCTAAACATTTCACGTCTTACTTCTTTGAGATGAGACGAGAAAATGGTTCGTCATAATAATCGTTATGCATGTATATTATGCCCTACTTATGGGACTGATATAGGTCACGCTCGCTCACGTCTCTTCTAGTGCAACTATGAGCTTCTAACATTAACCAGACGCCTACAAATGTCGCTGAAGGAATGCATTCCGATGTATAAGGCATCAGTCAGCGTCGATTCGCATTTGGCTGGACTGTATTCGATGACGCTTTTCACGCAGTGGCTTAAAAAATGGAAGCTCACTACTTTGGGAAAGATTCTCTGAGATGTCTCGTATAAACTCACTAGTATCGATCTCGTCAACGTTGAGAATACTTAAAGCAACATCTAAACTACCTAGAAATGATATAAATGAAAAAAAAAACAGTCCACGGTAGACCGTAGAACGTAACTTTTTTGAGTCGGGTTTCTTTTTTTATTCATTATGATTACCTTTGATTAACCAGTAAACAAAATCAACTAAACAGTACTTTCTTTTTACATCTTGATTAAATTTTTCTTAAGCCACGAAGTTCAGCGTCTAATATCTAATTTAATACCAGTATTAGGTTATGAACGAAATAATGATTTATTAACTTATTTCAGTACGTTTTCATGAATCATAAGCATGTCGACAAATACAGGATCGAACCTCTTTTATTTAATAGTATAAAAAGAAAACGGAGTTTGACGACCTCCGTGGCGCAGTGCGTGCGCTGTCGCATTATAAAGTTGCTAGTCCTGGGTTCGATGTCCCGGCGGTCTGTGAGGCTTCGGCCGTGGAAAGTTACCACCCTACCGACAAAGACGTGTCGCCAAGCGATTTAGCACGATGTCGCGTAGAAACCAATTAGGAGTGTGGAGTTACCGTACCCCTAATAGGTTAGCCCGCTACCACCTTAGACTGCATCATTACTTACCATCAGGTGAGATTGCCGCCAAGAGCTAACTTGTAGTGGATATAAAAAAATGATACAATATATCTCTTTTGAACTGTAGATAAATTGTGAAATAATTGGTTAATGTGATTTAATCCTTAATAGGCTAGTAATATTAATAGCCATCGGTAGTGTGCACACTTTAAAGATGTACTTACGATAATCGAGTCGGATCTGATGTACGGGGTACGGTAACGTTTAAATGCATTTTAACGTTATGCAAATTTATCGATGGGCTATTTTCGGTGCAAATATTTTGTGTCTGCACTATTAAGTATTGGTGTAATAAAGCAGTTGCTATGTTTTCTTAAACCGTTAACCACAAAATTACTATACAATTCTAAATTAATTTCATTAGTAGGTCTACCCGATTAGCACTTTTGAAACGTCAATTTTGTATGTACGAAGTGATACTACACCGGTTCGGAAGACAGATTCTAGCAAGAAGACGCTGGTAAAAAATCTCGGTTATTACTAATCTTATTAAAATCACCACGAAGAACGCTTTAATACTACGAGTAGATACACAAATGTTAAGTAGTTTAAATGAAATGAATGAAATTTAACACAAGGATGTTATTTAAATCACAAGTATTAATAGGTTTATTTAAAGGATCTTATTTAAGTCCGAGGGTACTGTTTATGCAATTATATTCTTTATGACGTACTTATTTATTATTGATTAGCAGCATATGTGCATCTAATGCTGGACTATTTATTATTAAACATATTCTATCAGCAATATTAGATTAACCAAGAAAGTTTACTTATAATTATTTTGTAAATTTTTAGTAACGTAAGCACTATTTTTAAACTTATTCTAAAATTTAATATAAAAATCTTTGAATCTCTGATGTTCTGATATATTTAACAGTGTATTAATGATGCAAACTGGTGTGAGGTGTAGAAGACTTAATTGGACGCAACAAGGCGGGCGCCCGCGTTTCCGTCACCAGAGGGCCTTTGATAGTGCCGCCGTGTCCGTGCGGCGATGACACAGGACACAAACAGACGGCAATTAGGTCGATTAGTTGTTATTGGTATGGAAACTTTTAGAATAATTAAGTATGTAAATCATCATCATTATAATCCCATTGTTTGCTCACTACAGAGCATGGGTTTACTCTCAATATGAGAAGGGGTTGGCCATAGTCCACCACGGTAGCTATGTGTGAATTGGCTGACTTCACACGTCTCTGAGAACATTATGGAGAGCTCCCAGGCATACAAGTTTCCTCTCGATGTTTTCCTTCACCGTTGAAGAAAGTTATAGTTTTATTGCTGAAAAAAAAAATATTCGTATGTTCCTAATTTCCAGTAAATTATCACTTGGATTTTTTTATTGCTTAAAAACGCACTTAACTCCGAAAATTTAGAGGTCCAAGATCGAACCCTCGACCTCTGATTATGAGACGGACGGCTATCAAAGCTTCAACTTTCAGGTATGTTAATAACGCATCTTAATTCAACGTTTGTTTCGATTTTGATTTTAGCAATCGCTTTTTTTTTTCGCTTTTGCAAACTACCCTCATGAAATGAGGTTATAAGATCCATTGATCTTTGAATTTATCATGATGTATTTTATTGCGTACATTTTGCGAGGAAGTGGGTCGGTTAGTTATTTGTTTCAAGGTTCTCAAATTGTTCATCTCGATCACGCAAAAGGACATCTAATGAATATTCAAAGGCGGCAAGTGCTGCGAGCGGTGTTTGCACTATATTTCCACTTTAGGGCTAGTCTGCACTGGCCGTTTTGGCCGGTCATTCCATATTTAATGTAATAATCACACCCTAGTGATGATCTGGACTGGAATTAAGTCACACATGTAAAGCTCATAGCAGTAAATCAACACTCGCTTATAATGAAACCTCCAACACTTAAAGGGCGCTGAATAAAAAGCGAGCATCTGGGATTGTAAGTTATAACTTGCAAGCTTATCTTATCGCTCGCTTCAAAGCGCTCAGTGTGTAGTAGCTCTAAATGTACGTTGGGTATATATACAGAGTTGACTCACTTTGCCATTTTAATCTACGCATGCCATTTGTATGTTGAAAAAGGAAAAAATAAACGTGACTAATTTCATCCAAATATGGTAATCGGTAGTGAAGGATTGTTATTGTGACTATAATTTATTATGCAGATGCGAGTTTCACGAAAAATTACATTAGTTTCTTATTACATATATTGATATGTTGCTATAATGTAATAGCGTCTTACTGAGCGAGGATCTGACGTTCGGCTACGGAACTAACCAACGAAAAATAGAAATTCACTTACACCGAAATTTTATAACATGATATTTTCTACATTAAACTATAGTGAAAGTACGACAGAAGTTTTCTTTGTTAAACAAAAAAAAAAGCAATTTCTTTACGGAATAAATAGTGATTTTTTCCTAAAAAGATAAGCCAGATTGTTTGATGTTTCATAAATTGAACCTTTGACATTTCACAGTAGGTAAACGAACACTTATATATAAAGGGATTTCATATATCGTCTAAAAATAACTGAGACTGGGCGGGGAAGTTCGAGGGGGCAAAAACAATGAAGTATGAATAGAATTTGCTTTTCATGCCAATTTATATTTTATAACGACGTTTTATTATTGCTTCCGCGGCTCCTTTATATCGCTTCATACCTGAGTCGCACTACTTCGATCTCCCTGGTTGTTACTTTTGAGTGTTTCTTAATGCACCACATAATTCAATCGTCATTCACAGCCTATTAGTGTTCTACTACATGGCATAGACCTCATTCATAGGGGTAGGGAATACGAGCATTGGGCCATTTCACTGCTTTGATGAAGATTGATTTTGGTCACTGATTATTGGGACCGTAAGCTGTGATAGCCTAGTGGTTAGAGCGTCAGCCTCCTAATCAGAGGTCTATGGTTCGAATCTGGGCACGCACCTCTAACTTTTCGGAGTTATGTGCGTTTTTAAAAAATACTAAAATATCACCGGTGAAGGAAAAAAAAACATCGTGAGGAAACTTGCACACCTGATAGTTCTCCATAATGTTCTAAAAGGCGAGTGAAGTCTGCCAATCCGCACATGGCCAGCGTGGTGGACTATGGCCGAACCCTTCTAATATTGAGAGGAGACCCGTGCTCTGTAGTGAGCTGGTAATGGGTTTATCATGATAATTATGGTGATTAGGAGCGTTGGTTTAGCGTAAGCTTTGAGGTACAGAATTTTACAAATAACACAATATATAACTAACCTTCATAAATGTAGTTACATCTATCAAATCACTACTATGTAATTGACGCAGCAAAACTACCCTTTTAAAGGATCATTTGAATAAAGTTTATGATTAATTGCTTGATAACCGCCCAACTTCGAGCCTATCTATAGAAAATTTTTACAATTACTTCAGTTATCTTTAATATATGTAACAAATTTGTCAATAAATTTATATTATAATATGGCTATTCAGAATTCGCGACCCATTGGGCACTTGTTGTGTGACGAAAAACCGTGTATGAAAGGAAAATATCTATAATGTAAAAATCGTGCTAATCTTTCATAGTCTGCGGATTATTTCACACGTTGCCATTACAGAATGGGAGCATTGGACGACTGTGAGGCTTCCGTTTGATCGGAACGCGCTGATTCGTTCCGTTCTCTGCTCTCAAATCGCTTCTTGTCAGGAAGATCGCGAACTTTATTCAGACAAACTACAGTTCATTATAATTTAACATTGGCTACTATTACTAATAGACGAGTAATTAATCAAAAAATATTATAAAGTAAAAATAATACAAACATAAAATATTTCTACTTAAAATGTGACAATTTAAGTAAGTACATCGACTTCGCCTGGGTTCTGAAGTCCCAGATTCTGTCAGAAATTGTAAAGTGTTGCAGTTTTTATATTTGAAAACTAGCTGACGCTTAACTACCTGCCAATAAAAGTCCCGTAAAAATCGGTCCAGCCATTTCCGAGATTAGCCGGAACAAACAGACAGACAGACAAAAATTGTAAAAAAAAATATGGTGTATGAATGTAGTAAAAACGGTTATTTCAATATTACAAACAGACACTCCAATTTTATTTATTTGTAGAGATAATCTTAGTTCCGGCGGGTAGTTAGGAAATTGTCGTATTCCACACCTTACAATCGGAGAGCTTTTCGTTGTCAGCTCCAGTTTATTATCTTTATATTATATATTGCAGACAAACGAACAGTTGGGTCACCTGTAACTTCAGTATAAGTTTTGAATACTCGCACAACAAAAGTGGAGTGGCTTTCGATTATCGGTACACAATAAAGTCGAAGTGTAACACTACAAATAAAATTCAAGCAAAACTTGCAAAACGAAGAACGCGTTAATCACTTTAACTTGCCAAGTTGAAACTAGATGGCGCTAGCTGTATGTTGGCAAAAAGTGAATCGCGCTAGGAAGATTCCCAGAGCCTACTATAAGAGGCCCCTCAGACAGCGTTTGGTCATTCAGTATTCGGATTAATTCCGATTAGATCCAGCTACGGATCTGCATCTCACTCGACTTACGAGACTACAGTGCTTCAGCGAGCGCTTTCCGATTGTGGAGACACTCGCCGGACTCTGCTGGTTCTCCCTTGTCGTGCTTCCGACCTCTGCTTCCACTGCGTGGGACGTTGGTAAGGGACTCGACTCGCTAAGTTAGTGAAGATCCCCGACTCTCGTGGCCCCCATCTATCTTGGAGGAGCCACTCTTCGCGACAACTGGAGGACTGCTTCTCCTCGTCACTAGCGGCGAGCAACGTGGGACAGTGCTGGTTACCACTGTCGTACAACTGCTGGCTGCCTGTCGTCGCTACACTGCCCTCTCGGCGCGGGGCACTTCCCGTCTCCACCGTCAGCGCTTACAACTGGCGCGCAACGCGGGACGCTTTGCACGTTTCTACTGTCCTCTTGTTACAACTGGCGCCCAACGTGGGGCAGTGCACATTGCCATTCTCCTCGGTTACAGAAGTAAAATAGATCTTATGTTATCGTATCGGAGTCGCAATTACCATACCACTTATTTTTATTTTACAAACTTGTGCAGATTTAAGTCCACTCTACCGAATTATGTCCGTAATAACTGAAGTATTTTTAGAGTGCTAGAGATATACAGCTCATTCAGACCAGAGATACGCCATTTTTATTTTTAAATGAATAAAAATTAGAACCAGCATAACACTAGATTGCCATCGTTAATATGAGACCACTTAAAGTTTTTTTCCGAATGTACGTTAATACTGTATAGGTCTAAATGAGTTAGGTGCATAACTCCTATCTCATAATGTATATCTAACTGGTAGGTACATTAGTAGGCTGTGAGTGACTAACCGTTCGCCAGTAGAGCTCTAAAAGCGAGCGTAGCTCTATTTACCCAATTCACGTGGAAATTAAAATATCATAATTAAGATTAAAAAGTCATTACTAATTATTTTAGCTGCGCTTTTATTTAACTGTTAATTTGCGTTGTTCTCAACGGTCCGCGTTTTCAACACTCTTTGCTATTCGGCGGCATTCAGAGCGCGACCGGTTCGGTACCGTTTCTTACCGCACGGTAAGAAACGCTCAAGCGACCGGAAAGACTTTATTATAAGCTCATTTTGTTACACGATTAGAATATCATGATCGGATTAGTTATCGATACGGAAAAAAATCCACATTTAGAAAAAGTGTTTCCGGCAGTTCCCTATGACATATAGGTACCGGCTGCTCGAGCATTAGAATGAAATGAATTTGCGTATCAGTCAATAGGTGATTGAAAAGCTTTCAATCTCATTTGATGGTATGTGATGATGCTGCGGTCTAAGATGGTAGCGGTTTAACCTGTTAAGGGGTATAGTATACCCATACCTACTCCAAATTGGTTTCTATGAGACATCGTGCCTGAACGTTAAATCGCTTGGCTAGACACGTCTTAAGACACAACAGACAGATAGACAGACATAAATATTAAATATCCAGAAATCGTACCGTTATTTTTTTTCTATAAATATATAGATTAAAACTCATAGATATGTTTATCATGCACTACCCCGCAAACGAATGCCTGGTCCTACCGCATAACTAAGTACTAATAACTAATTCACATGACCATATCGACTGTAATGTATACATATCTTAAAATACAAAAAAAACACCATACTAATATTGTAAATGTGAATTTAAGTCTGTGTTTGTTACGCATTCACGCCAAAAATGCTTAACCGATCACCATGAAACTTTGTACACATATTCTTGGAGGTATAACAATAATTAATAAAGAATACTTTTTTTTCATTAAAAGTTTTACGAAATTATCTCTGACACTTATTCAAAGGGTTGTGGTTAGTATCATATAGATAAGTGGGATTTTGACGTACCTATAGGTATAATGTGAACATGTGAAAGTAGTTTGGTATCGAATCCCAAGCTGTGAAATTAAGTATGGATTCGTGATTTACAGAAGTGTCCCAAGATAGCCAGTGAAAGTATTGAAGACTATATTTATTATGCGTACCTACTGTCTTCATTATTTGCGATAAATATTGCCTCTGTTTTAGTAGTACCTATCGTTAAAACTTGAATAACTTGTTATTGTTTCCAATTATTAATTATTGTCAGTGTATGATTTTTTTAAGTCTGTAGAAATGTTTTAAAACTTAGATTATGTTAATGTTATTTTTTTAAATAACGTGTATAAAAATATATCAAATGAAATCAAGACAAAAAAAGCTTTATTCCTATAAGCCCATTACAGTCATCGATGAATCGTTATTATATACATCATATTTTCATTATTTCTATTAGTGATGGTGATAACTACACTCGCCAACTTATAACTAAAGCTAAGAGAGAGTCTAAGAAGAAACCCACAACAAACTTAGCCGGGTTTTTTTTTACCATCTCACATAATCCATAATAAATTATGGTAGGTACCTATGAAGATAAAGCAATTCACACCCAAGCTTTTTATCCTTTATATAATCGTTAATATCGTAATATGATTTTTCTATAAGCTTTCGTTTTATACAAACTTTGAACTTCCTGATAGACATCTCCAAGATATCAATAGATGATAATTTAGTACAAAATAAAATACAATATATATATTTATTTCAAAATAAATATAATATTACTTTTGTACATTCATACCGGATGAAATATTTGTAAGCCCAAATTGCTTGCTTGCCTGTCAAATCTATACAATGCCTACCCATTATGTAAATAATTAAATACACGGTTATAGTTAAGTTGAAAAAAAATAAAAGTAAGTGAAAGCATGGGAATATTTACAGTAAATAATAATTATATTTTGGACAGGTCGTGTAGGTTTCACCATTGCTGATTGCATTCACTTTTTACTGATCTTCAGTGGTCGATATTTCGTTTTAATTAATTCAGTTGGATACTTTTTTCGAATGTATAAATTGATCCAGACAGTCGTTTGGGCAGCTAATATAAATAACACCAAAAAAAAACATTTCCTGAATCAATGTTGAATTTTTGCTCTGGATTTAAAAAATAAATGTTTTGGATAACAAATTAGCTGTTTACTATGATCTCATATAGTGGTACGTAATCCGACACCCCAACACTCTCGTAGTTGCGGCTTCTTTTTACTCCCCCGACCTAAGCGCTCTTCTCCGACCCAAACATATCCTTCACGACCCTGACGATCAAATAACTACTGACAACATACTCGTACCACCTATTACACAATCATACGCTACACACCGTCTTCGCCGGCGAAGACGAGGTCCCCGCTATCTTACGTCATCCGGACGTGGGCTCCATCCACGGCCTGCGACGTACGGACCACTCACTGTCCGACCCCCCCGTTATCCCAAACGTCGCCTATGCCGAGGTTCGGCCTCACAGGAGGCGCCCTTAGTTTCTTCTAACCCTAAGCTCAAAATTTCTTCTGGCAGAGCCAGCCCGGTTACGTTGTCGCAACCAATAGGGTTAATAGAGTTAATAGTCAGTTCGAAAAAAAAAACACAGCCAATAATGGAAACTTATCACTTGAAAGCAGTAGATATAACCTGGGTATTGCACCAGTATCATATACAAAATCTAATAGAAAAAGTTTCCGATATTTCCATTCATATTATACATCATATTATATATTATGTATCATAATACAATACATCAATACATTCATAGTATATATTACCACTCATATTCTTTTTTCGCATTTTGAGCTCAACATAGACTTACCTACTGGCAAATTGACATCCATTGGAACCAATTTGTTGGAAACTTATTCTTTACGGATACTTTTGATGAGTGACCGCCTAATATTATCTAAGATGTTATTTTTCGAAGATTGCAGCCTAAATTTTAATCAAGTTCGAATATCAAAGTAACAAGTATCTGTTTTTAACTGATAAATAATTTTTCCTTTCCAGGTACGTGGCATGACAGTGTTGGTATAATTGAAAATAGTCCCTCGTTCGGTATGTATGAGCGTATGTCGACCGCTTTAAGACTACGTGGGTGGAAGATTTTCATTTAAATCTACCAACTAGCAGACGTTGGAATTAGGATTAGGGCATACGAATACGACTTCGGAACGAAGTTACTTAGCGTCAGGAGTTGACTAATAGAAATTATCACGTAGGGAAAAAACTAATGTTCTATGCTCAGGTATCCCCTGACAATGTGTTTTATATGCACTGCCTCAGGGTACACCAGACCCCTAACGTTAGATAGCACAGGAATTATTTTTAAATTATTTTATATCTATTAAGTTCATTTTTTTTTTCATTTTTATGAACTCTACTTTTAATATTTTTTCTAAATTTAAATTATAAGGTTTTATATATGGGTCCCTGACCTGCAATTAATTTATTTAATTTATTTATTTATGCTAGTTTGGAACCTATATAAATTTTTTGAGTAATGTAGCTATTACCTCAAAAGTTAAAATAGTGGAATAACATATGAAATAGGTCACTGTTCTACGTATAAAACATTTTTGAATTTGATAGCAAATTGAGTTCATGATAATAACATATGTTAAGATACAGTGAGGAATTAAATATAAAATTTTAACTGGCCAACATAATCAAGCAGCTTTACTAAAGCTGCTATGCGGCAATGCCACGTGCATACATAAGTAATTCGATAGTTTTAACAAAACCAAGTGTTTTAGTTCAGTAACATTTTTGTTTATGTAATCTCTTGCGTAGAATTACGATCGGATATCGGATATACTCGTAGCAAACGGGGTTTAGGTAGTTGCAAGTTAACGTGTTCTCGCGCCATGCGCATGTTAACTTCATGTTTCATTACAAACTTCCGGGTTTGAGTTACTCACCGTTCTAGTTTTTTGACGACATATAGCATCAATATTATACTAATTAACCGAGCTTAACGCAATACAAAAAAACATACGCTGTACATATTTTATACAGCGTTTCGAAACGCGTTTTAATAGCAAAAGTTTAACTCGGTGAACGTAGTTAAATCTAAGAACCTACTACCTACTTTACACGTTGTATGACTTTTTAGCGCAATTAATTGATGAGAAATTTCTAAAAATTCGTCTTGTTTAAATTATGTGTATTAATTATATGTAAATAAATAATTAATTGGGCTAAGCTGCCAAAACATTTAAATTAGGTAGATATCTATTTAATTGAAGCAAATTTTGGTTATGAATTGTTATTTAAATTGATGAGGTATTTAAATATATACCTAACATAGCTCTGTCTTGTCGATTAATTTTATTATAAGATAATGTGATTGAGCAATTACAAATTTAATATAACTTGATTTAACCCTGTTAGGGAAATATCGCGAGGAAACCTTCATGTCTAGAAGTTCAATTTGCTTCAAAGGTATATGGAAGTCTACCGATTCGCATTTGGCCACATCCCTTGCCATTCTGATAGGCGACCAGCGCCCTGCATTGAGCCGGTAATGAGTTGATAATGATGATATTACAAGATAAAGTTTTGTATGAGCAACGCCGTGAGCGCTCGGCCTTACGACGACTCCCCGCGGCGTCTGGATCGTTTTTCAGTCCGGAGCATTTAATTTGCAATAACACAGCCCTAGGTGGAACTTTGTCACTAAAACAGAGTATTGGTTCCATATAGCTATAGCGTTTAAATAGGAACTTGGAACAGTTTGTGCTGCCGATACAACTTACTGAGCCGATTATTAGATATTGATTCAAAATTGAGAGAGCTTGGTACCCTGGTTTGTATCTTTGCTCTTGAATCCTCTCTCCCATGAGAGATCAGGTCTGTGCCCAGCTATGGGATAATAGTGGGTTGTGTGCAGACGTTAAAAAGTCGTTATATAAATATGTTAAAACAAGATGCCATAACGTCAAGGGTAACATGACTTTTTTATTCAAACCAAAGACTATAAATAGTTCACCGCACTCAATAAACTACACAATCGTGTGCATTAGTAGGTCATTAAGGCACGTTTGCTGTGACGTCACATTGCGCGATCTAATTAAATTGCACACACTGACTGCGGAAGACTTCTATAACAGTTTATTTTAAGTATGTTGGTAGTAAAAGAATATCTTTTATTATTTATTACCTTGCGGTTACCTGGTTACATGTGATTCTGCCGCCCATACACCTAGTACGCAGCATTAGAGCAGCCACCGATGTGTTGCCGGCTGAACCCATCCTTCAAATCGGTTTCTACTCTGCAACATACCGAAATGCTTGGCGGTATGTCTTTGCCAGTAGGTTGGCCAGACTCGAGCCGGCAATCAAACGCATGATCTCCCTGCTTGGCTTTATAATACGGCATCACGCACACTGCGCCACGGAGGTCGTCAAATTTATATCGTATCATCCACCACGTGGTGGAACATGGCCAAATCCTTCTCATATTGAGAGGATACCCGTGCTCTGTAGTGAGCCGAGAATGGGTTGATCATTATGAGTGAGTTTGCTCAGGGGGATTGTAGTCAGCGGCCACGTTGCAAAACGTTTCGCTAGGACACAATGTAGCCCACCGCCCTCGTTACCACCGAGGCAGTGGGTCATTAGAGTCGCGTCGCGTCACCGGCTCGTTAATCTTGTTAAACTTCGTCGCCTGATAGCGGAAGGGCTTCACACATTCGCTGATTCTACATTTCTTTTCATTGAAACACCTAATCAGTGCTGTTGACAGTTTTAGTAGACACTAGTATATAATACAGTGACCTTCGAGCTTAGTCCTACTGATATTATAAACGCGAAGGCTTGTAAGTATGGATGGAAGTTGTTTATTACACTTTCACGTAAAAACTACTGAATGGATTCTTATGAAACTTTATTATAATATAGCTCATAAATCAGAATAGCACGTAGGCTACAATTTATAAAGATATTGTGTGAATTGATAAGTGTCAAGTAAGTAGGAACAAAATTTACCTAATCTGCGTGATAATTTTAATGTCATAATGTTAGTTATTTTCTACGCCAAGCTAATATAAGCTACTCGAAATACTAATCCTGACGAAGTCGCGGGTACCAGCTAGTTTGCTCTAATTCGGAACAATCAGATATACCTATATGTAGCGTATTATATATACTATTAGTATATCTTCCATACTAATAGTATCTAAAGCTAAAGTGTTTATTTTTATGACGTTTTTGAGAAACTCAATTCGTGAGGAAGGCTATGCAGAACATAAGAGTTTAACATAACGCTGCGGTCCTTTGAATGCAAGCAAAAAGTAGATATAGTTATCGGTATTAATAGCGCAGGCGGGCGAGTAAACGTGGTGGGTAGGGTTAAATTGTGTAGCACAGCGAAATAATGTTTAAATGGGAAACTTATTAGTAGTTGTACTCGGAGAATATACCTAGACGTCCCTAAAAGAACCAACAAAAATTTACGTGATTGAGTGTAAGTAATATTAAAATAACACTGCTTCAGGGGTGTTAGTGAGCACTTAACTTGTAGCTCTATGTAATATATATGATATAAATTATATATATGCTCTGCCATTTCTGTTCCAATGACTTCCGTGCTCAAGTGTATCTAATTCAGCAATTTGCGGGTAATTTCGCCACCTTGTCGAGCTGCGCATTCCCACGTAGTAACCGCGACGTTCTAATCACCGAACGGGGCCAGAGGTGATCATGCAGACGTGTCTTGTACCACCACAGTCCAACTGCAGTGCAACAAAGTTCCATGTTCTATGTTAACAGCATGTAACATAGAACCTTATGTAGTTTCAGTCGGATCACAAATTACTGTCAGTACTGGCGATAATTCTTCAGCCCGCTGCAACAAAGTTCCATCTCATGATATTGTCCTCGGCACATACAACCCTGTCGTTTTCAGACATTAAATTATTGGCAATAGTATTGAATTACCTTACATTACCTTGATTGTAGAAGCTCTCACTTACCGGCAATGCTTCGTGAAGATCATCTTGTATTACTGCTTTGTATTATCGCTTTATCTGTGAGGGATATCTTTGTAGAAACGTGATGTTAACCGGTGGAAGTTTAACCAAGATGTGTTTATTTACACGATGTAGGTAAGTATATTTATTGCTTTGAATCCCCATTTCTAAATTAGAGGTACGATCACCTACTACATAACAACCATTTCCTTTCATCATCATCATCATGATCAACCCATTCTCGGCTCACTACAGGGCACGGGTCTCCTCTCAATATGAGTTTGGCCATAGTTCACCACGCTGGTCATGGGCGGATTAACAGACTTCACACGCTTTCAAGAACATTATGGAGAACACTCAAGCATGCAGTTTTCCTCACGATGTTTGCCTTCACCGTTGAAGCAAGTGATATTTTAATTCCTTAAAAACGAATATTACTCCGAAAAGTTATAAGTGCGTGCCCAGGTTCGAACCTCCGACCTCTGATTTGGAGGCTGACGTTCTAACCAATAACTATCACAGCTTCCTTTCATATCCTCTTAAACTTTTATAATTGATCGACAAATCTCTGCAGATTCAGAAACAGTTTTTATATTATATTGATGAATAAATTGTTATACCTAACTATTAATAAAGACTAGCAGTGAAAAGTAATCTTAAGTATGACAATAAATATTCACCGGTTTTAAAACTCTTTTTTTTTTCGTTTAATATAATTGTCCTTTATTTTAAAATTCATTAATCATTGACTAATAACATTTAATGAGAGTAATTTTCCCTATTTACGGCTCCTTTTTCCAATTTATAAATTCGCTTCCTTTTCATACTATTAGTTGTTATGTACATGTTGTCGTCATCATGCTAATAAATTATGTGTAATTAATTATTCATTTTGCACTTGTAATCATTTCTCTTTTGCACATTTGAAACCTAATTAGAGTGTAATAAGAGTGGTACCGTTTTAATTGATATAATAAATACTTTCTCACCTCAGATGTTAAGAGGCTGTATTTCCATAAGATACTTAGCGAGAATATAAAATCTACTTATAGTAACCCAATTACGATGACATTTTATTTTATATAAAATGGATGCAGAAAATCATAAAGATAGAAGGCCATAATGATTAACACCGAATCACAATCGATATTGTAGTATTTCATTAAAAACTTTATTATTTTTATGTACGTAAACGCGAAAGTCGAAAACGATCCTTGCGAATATTATAAATGGGGAAAGTTGTATGTATGAACGTATGGATGTTTTTTACTCTTTCACGTGGGAAT
This sequence comes from Lasiommata megera, assembly GCA_928268935.1. NCBI lineage: Eukaryota > Metazoa > Arthropoda > Insecta > Lepidoptera > Nymphalidae > Lasiommata > Lasiommata megera. The sequence continues at coordinate 7,920,494 of OV743328.1, forward strand.
TGGGAATGGAGATATATTATACCCTGAATTTACGCATAGGCTGGGTTTCCTAGCCGCGTGCAATAATTAGTATTCAATAAAAAAACTGTTATATTTTTATGCGCGCAGAACGAATCTTGTGGTGATAAAACAAAACTCAAAACATACCCACCCTCACCCATCAAAAGGTGGTTTTATTTTCAAGACATTGTTCCTGAAAATTGTTTTTTTCATCACTAAGCCATCCTATTAGTCATCTCGCATATTATTTAACGTGGTCGCTCACCATGGGCCTCACAAGAAGGCTCAGAGTCACTCACCTAACGATGGAGAGAGCTATCTCTCTCCATCGTTAGGTGTATCTCTACGCGATCAAATCAGAAATGAGGAAATCCGTAGAAGAACCAGAGTTACCGACATAGCTCAGCGGGTTGCGAAATTGAAGTGGCAATGGGCGGGGCACATAGCCCGGAGAACCGATGGACGTTGGGGTCCCGCAAAGTTAAACGACAACTAGGTGGACAGACGACATCAGACGAGTCGCAGGGAGCCGCTGGATACAAGCGGCCCAAGACCGTGGAGATTGGAACTCCCTACAAAAGACCTATGTCCTGTAGTGGACGTCAATCGTTTGATAATGATGATGATGATGATATTATGTACGAGCATGATGGAAACGCAGCTTTAACCGCGTGTCTAATTAATTGAATGTATTTCATACATTAATGCCACTAATAATAAACAAGCATTTCTAATTGATGACCGGCAGTTAATCGATCTCTTGACTACTCTCAATCATCGTCTTCATTATCTACGAGACCATTATTTTGATCGTCAAATTTGTTGAACATTAACAATCTATTAAATGAAAGTTCATTAGATATAACTAAATTCTCAGCAAGTAAATTGAGTATATCGGCTGATAGCTGAATATTAAGTACCAAAGGCTCAAAACGTCGTTACTCGAAAAAATATTTATATTTTATATGTTTTTCCTTCGGTTTTACTAAGGACTTTCTAAAGTTACTGTATCGCTCAATTGATCATCTTTCTATTTTTGATAGTCTTTTCATAAAATTTAATTACAGTTTCCAATACTATAACTATATTAACAAAATATGGTTTTATTCAGACTGGTCACGATAACATAAACAAGTTTCAAAGTATAGCATAACTGCGGTTTCTAGTTTTGTGTTTGAGAAATTCGATCCCATAGTCGGTTGGAAACTAATTGGTAGCAAGCAGTATTGAAAAGTATCAATTTATTAAAGATTTCAATGTTGATTTAACTTTATTAATACGGACACGAACGAGTGAGATTCATTGCCTTTCTATTGAAATATCATTCTGACAGTCGACGAGTTCTCTCCGGGTGTTTTTTTGTGCGTTTTAGTTTTTGTAACATCGCATCGCACTGCCGCAAAAGCCGCTAGAGATGGGAGAACAGACGTAAAGGTTTTTTAGATCGTGCCTGAGTCAGACAGGCTATAAACATTATGCGCAGAGTCAGTGGTTTAGAAATGTCCGAAACCACGAATTGATTGCATAAAGAACGCACTAAAAATCATTGTCATAGGTTCTTATTTTCAACTCCGTCAACTCATAATTCTGACTAACATAATTTTACCTTTTCGGTAGGTACAAATAATAGAAATCAAATCCCTATATAAATGTTAAAATCCATGTTAAAAGTTATATCAACCTGTTAAAAAATGGTCCCATTTACATTGCAAAGGAATTAGTAAGAGTAAAGAATTAGATAGTTTTTATACACTACAAGTTAGCCCTTGACGGCTACCTCACCTGATGGTTAGTGATGATGCAATCTAAGATTGTAACGTGTATGTTAAATCCATACTCCTAATTGATTTATACGCGACATCGTGTCGGTACGCTAAATCACTTGGCCGAAGCCTCCCACCAAGCCAGACTTGAGCCGGGAATCAAATTGAGGACCTCCTACTTTATTGTGCAACAGTGAACGCTCTGCGTCATGTAGTCATAAAAGTATCACCTGTAATGTCGTCCGCACACCGTCTTTCTATACACTACCTTTTTATGATGTAGAAGAACTGCGTTTATTGCGGGAGTCTGCGGTAAACTTTCGTATCGTTTTGGCCCATGTACCACTTGTGCGGTTGGCGGTCGCGGGCAATTTAATTAATTGCCTCTTGGAGCAACAACTCTATCAATTAATGTAATCGAGATGCCAAATGGAATTGAAATGTAATTGATTGAATTACTGTTTGTACAAGACCACTCTTAGCCATACACGTTCAAAAGTTTCTAAAAGATCAATTAAATGCACAGTTAACTAAAACTTTATAGATTTTGTCGGCGATAAATTCGCTGAACATCTTAGGAAATGGATGAAGAAACTTCTGAAAGATCATCATAATCAACCCATTGCCGGCTAACGACAGAGCACGGGCCTTCTCTCAATATGAGTAAGGTTTGGCCATAGTCCACCACGCTGGCCATGTGCGGATTGGCAGACTTCACACGCCTTTGAGAACATTATGGAGAACTCTCAGGCGTGCAGGTTTCCTCACGATGTTTTCCTTCACCGTTGAAGCAAGTGATATATTTTAATTGCTTCAAAACGCACATAACACCGGAAGTTAGAGGTGCGTACCCGGGTTCGAACCCGCAACCTCTGATTAGGAGGCAGACGTCCTAACCACTACTATCACAACTTCGGATTTAGTAATAGTTTTCGTAATATTTCTAAAGGACTTTAGTTACGATATAATATCATTACATTATATCATCATACCGTTGTCAATACCACAAAATAACAACCCTTCAGAGAACGCTAAATAGATCACCGTCTTTATGTCGTCAATATTAATCTTTGTCTATGCTACATCATAAACATCAATAACTGTTCAGTTCTCCACCTACGCGAAACCGTTTAGCCATGCTCCTAGCTGTTTATCTGTATATTTCATTAGTCATTAAACATATTAATACGATGTCGTCATTCTCATAATTTTTCTCAACTTAAGGGCATCCATCATTCCACAGTATTGTGATCAGCGATTCTCTGCGACTCCCTTGATGTCACCTATTGGGAGGGTCTATTTTTTTCACCCTGGGAAATGCTTTTACGCATCCTCTCCGGAGGCGACGCAGGCAAGACCGACGACGGGGTACGTGGGACTCCCTGGCGGCCAAACTGGCGACCAGAATACCCACTAAAACCCAGCGATGCTCCTTCGCGTCGCCTGGTGGCTGGGTCACGGGAACACTCGTGCACTCGACCGCGGCCCAGTTAGACCTATTGGGAGGGTCTGCTATCTAAATCTGGCACTTCTGACATCCCTATTAACAGTCAAGTTAGTAAGTTGTCAATCAATCTATCAAACATAAATTTTATTCAAATAATCCTTTTTAAAAGGCACTATTGATTCGTCAAATACATGTTAGTGAATTGATGATGATACTCGTAACTCCGTTGGTGTTGGTGAACTCAAAACTAAAGCTATTAAAGATGTAGGAACGCTAAGTTTTTTTTTTATACCCACTACAAGTTAGCCCTTGCCGGCAACCTCACCTGATGGTAAGTGATATGATGCGGTCTAAAATGGTAGCAGGCTAACCTGTTAGAGGTATGATAAACCCATACTCCTAATTGGTTTCTACGCAACATCGTGCCATAACGCTAAATCGCTGAGCGACACGTCTTTGTGGGTAGGGTGGTAACTAGCCACGGCTGAAACCTCCCATCAGTCCAGACTCGAGTCCAGAACCTCCAACTTCATAATGTGACAGCGCCCGCTGCGCCACGGAGGTCGTCGAAAAGTAGTTCGCCGGCTCTATATCGTCAATTATGAACTATATTGAACGTTGTCTACACTCCGTCGTAAACATCGATAACTCTTCACTTATCCACCTACGCGATCGTTTAGCGGTGCTCTTGACTGTTTATGTTCCTAAGTCGTAATTTACATTTACTTTAATTGATTGCGCTGGTAATTTATTTATGTCTTGTTTTATTGAGTATAACCGGTTCTCGTCCGCGACTTCTGTCGCGTGGTATCAATAAATTAACTCTAAAATTAGACATGAAATATTAGACGTATTTTTTTTTTTTTACAATTAAGAGGGTTGTAATATTGCAAGTTTGTTTTTTTTTTTTTTATAATTCGATATTTTTATTATACATCAAACATTTAACATAAAACTTAAACTTAGATTAACCTAAAACTAAAAATCTTAAAAAATAAATAACATCATAGACGTATTTTATAGGCCAAAAATAGACTAGATTAGATTAGATTTGTATTAATTACTCGCGAGGTGACATTTGAGATTCGTTCCCAGATACAGTCTTCGAGTAATTTGTATGTAGGCCTGTCAATGTTTATATTAAATTTGTTGCTTCTAAAATTTACATGTCATCTACTACATCCGATTTTTCTAAGAAAGATGATGATGTCTGCCGATGAATTGCGCAGTGTGTTTAAACTCCACATCCCCTCACCTATTAGAAATCGAACTTTAGATAATAAGTAATTCATTGCCTATTGCTGTGCAATGAAATGTATGTGAAGATCGAAGACTTTATATTATGTGTGGTGGTTTTCACATTAAAATACTAGATGGCGCTACAGGTGAATCCTGTATCGCACTATCAAACTTTTCATTCAAAAGCGCTGTATATACTACTCCCCGAGATGAAGGATTGGACAAACAGTACCTGGGCCTAACAGTGACTCGGAGGTAGATCTTTCTATTGGGCGGTCGAGCGTGTCACCATGGCTTTCGTACAAAGGCACAGTGACTGGGTTATATTACACGTATTCCAGAATAAATATTGTGCATTGTTAAATTTGCATTTCCTAATTATTTGTACTCGTAATTTATTCCTCATCCATTGTAAGTTATTGGTTTGTGATCAAGTTGAAATTCGGACTGTTATCTAGGACCTGATTAGGTAGGCATCAATTAGTTTTATGATGTACCTAACGATTGTTTTCTGACGTTTACTGATACATTTACGTTTTATTACTAAAGTACTGTGTTATCATGGACTTTTGCTAAGTAGTGCCTGCTTCTATTAAATATTAAAGAAAAAAATCTTTACAGACCGGTGTTAACGCTCGCTTAAGCCGCAAAGTCCAATCGGCGTCCTGCGTGCGACCAATCACAACAGCCGCCTTTTTATTAAGTCTTGTGATTGGTCGATCGCAGGACTCAAACTTGAACGCTTATAAGGAGGTAAGTTGGACGCCGCGTCGTAATCTGGATTTAGAAAATTGGTATTATTCAACCCCGTGCCTCGAAAAGGTAGGTTGGATTGGACTTCAAAAGTTCGCCTATAAATCTCTATGTACGGCACAGTTTTGTAGATGTAGGCTTTATTGAAAAGTGCTTACGGGCAAGAGAAGCCCGTTGTTTCGCTGGCCAGCCGCCAGTGCTTACGTATTTAGTAAAGCTATTATTGATTTTTGGTGGCCGACGCGGTGTCTAGGTTGAGGAACAAGAGTTTGATGACCTATTTAGCGCAGTGGTGAGCGTTGTCGTTTTTTCAGTAGGAGGTTCCTGGTTGGATCCTCAGCAGGGGCAATTTGGGATTATATCATTTCTGTTCCTATTTCGGTCTGCTCTGGGTTTCGGCCTTACCACCTTACCGAGGTGCTGCCAAGCGATTGAACGTTCGGTACGATGCCGCGTAAGTACCGATTATGAGTATGAGAATGAGTTTTATATAACTGCCATAGCCTAAAACAGGTAAGTGCGCAACCAACCAACCGCAACTAACTTATTATTATTTATTCTTTATTTGTACACTTCATATAAATATAAATAAGAAAAACAAGAAGAAACAGGATACAAAAGGCGGCCTTATCGCTTAGTAGCGATCTCTACCAGGCAACCTTAGGATTACGAAAAGACTGCAGTCTAAGTTGCTTCTCTTCTCTTCCCTGTAAGACAAGGATGGCATTACTCATTTCTAATATCTGGAGATTTCAGATTATATTGATCATTAATTACGTGCGAAAGACGTGCACAGGTACCGTGCCGCGCTACATACTAGAAAGTACCCACATAAATGTTGATTTTGATCAACCCATCGGACAATCGTCGTAAAACTTTACAACGCTAATGTCTATTTATCGAGCGCATGTCCGCAGCGGAAATGCATCAATTAGACCAGTTCGTGTGCGCTTATGCTCTTGTAAATTTTACTATCGGTGCCGTGCGCGAAATCACGATCTTATCTCTCTCCAATTCGACAATAATTCGCGGAGAGATATCGATTTCCCTCCGCGATCGAACGTAACGCTTTGATCGCTTCACTGCCGGAGATTTTATCGATTAATTTCCAACATCGAATAGAGGAGAGCGAGCGACGTTTCCTCTAGCATTCGAAGATCGTATCGCTAACGTTGACATACATTACGCGTTTATTGATTGACATTACAGTAGGTTGTTGTACACTTTGTTCAATGGATATGGAACAATGTATTTTTTTCGTATTGTTACGAATGTTGTTGTGAAGGAAGGTCGTAGACGCTTGGCAGACGGGCGCCGGGGGTAATGACCGCGTTTCGTGTCTGAAGTGGAACTGCAAATAACTGACGCTGACAGAGGAATAGTATCTATACACTTGAATTGCTAATGTGAATGTGCTTATAACCTAGATCTTTCTACACTCTAATAACACTAGGCATGTACTGATTAATAAATACTAACCTACCTACTGAAGCTATGATAGCCGAGTGGTAAGGGCGTCCGCCTTCTAATCAGAGGTCGGGAGTTCGAATCCGGGCCTCTAACTTTTCAAAGTTATGTGCGTTTTTAAGCAATTAAAATATCACTTGCTTCAACGGTAAAGGAAAACATCGTGAGGAAACCTGCAAGCCTGAGAGTTTATAATATTCTCAAAAGCGTGTGAAGTCTGCCAATCCGCATAGGGCCAGCGTGGTGGACTATGGCCAAACCCTTTCATATTGAGAAGAGACCCGTGCTCTGTAGCACTGAGCCGGCAATGGGTTGATCATGATGATGATGAACCTACCTACTTAATCCATGGAGAATTTACTGTGGATCATTTTTTTCTTTTTTTTTTTTTCGGAGTGTCTTTTATCTGTTCTAACCCTATAGGTTGTCACAGCTTAACCGGGCTGATTCCTAGGTTACTTCTTGTTGTGTTGTTAATGTTACCAAACTTTTTCTTCATCTGAATCTTTTGGTATTAAAATTATAGTCTGCCTAGGTAATAACTGCGCCTTTTTGTTCCTTTTTCGATCTTGGTATTCGATACTTTAATGTTAGCCCATCTTTGAAAAACTAGGACCAAATAAAGGAACGGGAGGAAAATTGATTTCATATAAAAGGCTATTTCAAAATGCTTTGTTGGTCAAGTAATCGACATGTTCATTTGCCAATCACGAGGTCTTGGGTCCAAAAGGTATCTATTTCCTAATCTAGCTAACCCGGTGCTTGAGATATTGACCGAATATGAAATAATGCCCCAAGAGTTAGATAAAATTAAAAGGCGTCTAAACACGTTTCAAACGTAGACAACAAAAAAAAGCTTCAAAGCTTGCCTTTCACGTTTGCACGTCTACCTATTTATACTATATTAATATTATTATAAGGAAATTAAAGTAATTTAAATAGAATGGGAGAAAATATACAGAATATTTACAAGACCAAGTTTCCAAAAAGCAAGCAAAAATATGAGCGGAGGCTCCCTGTATATTTCCTTTGTAGATTCGTTCTCACTTTTTATAATACGCATTCAAAAGCTCGACACTTAGCGACCTCGTTAGCCTGCGAGCAATTCATCGTTCCACTCGTTTGAAAAAGAAAAGCCTTGAACAGCCTCTCCTGTAATGTAAATACGTCACACAGTTGCCACACAAGTAATCCTTCATGAAGACTATTACGCTGTTAAAAGATGTTAGATTATCACGTTTCTTCAGATAACTAGGGCTCTTTAGACGAGATCATATTGTTAAAACAAATAACTTTGTCGCGTTTTAAATGTTTTTACACACTACAAGCTAGCCCTTGACTTGGCTATCTCACTTGGTGGTGAGTGCAGTTTAGGATGGTAGCGGGCTAACCTGTTGGGGAGTATTGTAAACCCCACACTCCGAATTAGTTTCTACTTTTTTTTTTTCGGACTGTCTAGTAGCTGTACAAACCCTATTGGTTGCCACAGCGTAACCGGGCTGGGTGGTTTCTACGCGACATCGTGCCAGATTGCTTGATGGTTTGGCGACACGTCTTTGTCGGTAGGGTGGTAAATAACCACGGCAGAAGACTTCCACCAGACCAGACTCGGGCCGGGAATCGAACCCAGAACCTCCAATTTTATAATGCGATAGGGTGTCAACATTGTTGATGTTTATTAAGTCTGAGCAAATTCAAAATATGGTCTATAAATTAAGCGTTCCGGTACGATTCCGCTTTAGAGTTTAGGGGTTTAGTAAAACTGTCATACACTTAACAGGTTATCCCGCTATATACAATCCTATCTTATGCCTCCTAATCAGAGGTCGGGGGTTCGAACCCGGGCACGCACCGCACCTATAACTTTTCGGAGTTATGTGCGTTTTTAAGCAACTGAAATATCACTTGCTTCAACGGTGAAGGAAACATCGTGAGGAAACCTGCCCGCCTGAGAGTTCTCCATAATGTTCTCAAAGGCGTATGAAGCCTGTCAATCCGCACATGGCCAGCGTGGTGGACTATAAACCAAACCCTTCTCATATTAAGAGGAGACCCGTACTCTGTAGTGAGCCGGCAGTGGGTTGATCATGATGATGATGCCACTATGTTAAAATGCATCATCATTTCATATTTTTGAGAATTTAAGCTGTGAAACACAAAACTTGGGCATACATATGGTTACTCTATATATTACGAAATGGGCTGGTATTTTCCTAATCTGAACATAAAACGCACGCATGCATGTTAGTTCTTATTAGAGTACAAGTCGCTAAGTGAAGCTAATTAGAAACGAAAGCCTCATAAATGCGAGGAATGTGAACAGGCACGGAGAATGCCTCTTTGAATAACTACAACAAAAGGCGGCAGGAATAGTTTTTTTTTCTTTTTCTAAAACATGCAATGTTGACTCTGAAAGAAAATTTTAGGGAAGACGATTTATTGTCATAAGCTGTCTAGTCTGTCTTTGCTAAGAAAAGGGGCGCTAGTGAGTCATGAACCCCGACATGAGGAGGCTTACATATATACGTTTTTTTTATACACTACAAGTTAGCCCTTGCCGGCCAACTCACCTGGTGTAAGTGATGATGCAGTCTAGGATGGTAGCTGGCTAATCGGTTAGGAGAATGGTAAACCCACGCTCCTAATTGGTTTCTACGCGAAATCGTGCCGGAACGCTAAATCGCTTGACGACACGTCTTTATCGTTGGGTGGTAACTAGCCACGGCTGAAGCCTCCTACCAGACCAGACTCGAGCCGGGAATCGAACCCAGGACCTCCAATTTTATACTGCGACAGTGGACGCACTGCGCCACGGAGGTCATACCTATAAGTAGGTACATTATCTCACACGTTGTGTAGGGTGTTTGGATCTAGATAAAAAGTTCGTCAAAATGTTCCAGTACCTACTGAGTTTTTTTTTTTTTTTTTTTTTTTTTTCGGACTGTCTTTTAGCTGTACAAACCCTATTGGTTGCCACAGCGTAACCGGGCTGTTTGGCGAGCTTTGGAAAGAAGCTCTGCCAGAAGAAATTTTGAGCCCTAGGGCTCGAAGAACCCTCGAAGACCTACTGAGTATGCCATACATTGTGTAAGAAAACTATTCAGGCCCTCTGTGTCTCTCTATACTATAGGATAGTATATAATCAAAATTTACAACCTGCTCTGATCTTCAACTTGAAAGCTTTCAAAATCTGCTGAGTAGTAATTTACAGAATAAAATAGTTACAACTAACGAAAAATTTCAGCCAGATTTTGAATTTTTCTAGTTTCGGTGTGAAAGAGTTACAAACATACATAATTACATACAAACTATCGCCCCTATGATATTAGTGTGATATTACTTGACCTTCAACGTTACTAATGACCCTGTAGCCACAGACGGCTTATAGAGTTTTCTTTACGTGGTGAAAAAATGAAAGTCACCGTTGGAAACAAATTATAATACCCAAGCCCCTGATGACCTTGGATTAGCTGAAGAAATTTATGGCGTACAAACCGACGTACGGCAATTTACAAGTCTTTAGTCTCGTGTAATTTAATAAAGGAAAGCGTGATTAAAGTCTTTCAGTTGGGTATATCTATCGGTAAACGCTATTTTATGTTTATCATCATCATCATCATGATCAACCCATTGCCATCTCACTACAAAGCACGGGTCTACTCTACAAACTCGGGTCTATGAGAAGGCTTTGGCCATAGTACACCACGCTGGCCATTTGCGGTTTGGCAGACTTCACACGCCTTTGAGAACATTATGGAGAACTCTCAAGCATGCACGTTTCCTCACGATGTTTTCCTTCACCGATGAAGCAAGTGATATTTTAGGGGCTTACACACACACATAACTCCGAAAAGTTAGAGGTGCGTGCCCGGGTTCGAGTCCCCGACCTCTGATTTAGAGACGGACGTCCTGACCACTAGGCTATCACAGCTGGCGTTTATGTTTATCACAATAAGGGAAATAATGCTACAATAATGACAGGGAAGTATGACAATGGTAAATGAAGGAGAGGGAGCTGACTGATCTATATATAAAACGATATCACACCATATACGAGCCTGAGATAATAATGACGAAACAATCAGAATAATGATTTAGGCGCGCGCTCAAGAAATGCTAAATATATCTATATATACATATACTTAGTTATAACATATATCTTACGTTATCCGAACGTGGGCTCCATCCACGGCCTCGGAGACGTACGGACCACTCACCGTCCGACCCCCCGTTATCCCAAACGTCGCCTAAGCCGAGGTTCGGTCTCACAGGAGGCGTCCTTAGGTAGACATTCCCTTAGTTTCTTCGAGCCCTAGTTCAAAATTTCTTCTGGCAGAGCTTATTTCCGAAGATCGCCAAACAGCCCGGTTACGCTGTGGCAACCAATAGGGTTAGGTTACGTTAGTTACTGCTAATAGACAGTCCAAAAAATATATGTATTATATATATTTATTAATATATGTAGTTATTATTAAGCTTATATATTGCGATGCTACTCTCTACTTTCAATCAAAATTCTGGCAATAAATTTCTAGCAATAGGACCGCCTTTGCATAACTAATATGTGTGCGATAAGGATTATCTATATATCTATGTCCATCTTAAAATGGGACAATAATTAGATGTTATCAATGACGTAGATACTTATGTCACATGTAACACATAAATCGACTCGGGTCGATCGAACTATGTACATTTTAAAACAAAATTTACCTAAGCATTACACATGACTTACCTTTTCATCGAATCGTCGATGCATATTGACTTGTGTATTATTCACGTCTCACGTTCCCACAGCCTTTGTGCACAGACAGCATAAAATTTGTAACTTTAAGGTCATATTTAATGGTCCGGTAATGGGGAAAAGTGTTAAATTGAACAGGGCAGATGCTGTCTGACATTTTAGTTTTTTTTTACGCTAGCTAGCTTATGTGTTAAGAGATTAGGATTATTTTTTTAATGTCATAATGATGTCTGATACTTTGAATATGCGGAGGTTGTAGTACCGAATGGCAACCGTGTGGTGTTGTCAAAGAAATTAGCAATGTTCGAGACCTTGTGGAGTTTTTTTTTATACACTACAAGTTAGCCCTTGACGGCTATCTCACCTGGTGATAAATGATGATGCAGTCTAGGATGGTAACGGGCTAACCTGTTAGGGGTATAGTAAACCTACACTCTTAATTGATTTCTACGCGACATCGTGCCGGAACGCTAAATCGTTTGGCGACAAGTCTTTTTCGCTAGGGTAACTAGCTACGGGAATCGAACCCAGGACCTCCACCTTTATAATGTCATAAGTGTGTAATACAATTTTAGTAAAGACAAGCTTTCCGCTGTTGAGTATGATGTCTAGTCTATAACTAAGGGAGACTGGCGTTCTTTATAAAAAAAAAAAATTGTTTCCGGCTTCGGATCTGGGCTGCTCGGAGGCTTCGGCGGCGGCTAGTTACCACCCTACTAGCAATGACAAACTGCCAAACGATTTAATGTTCCGGTAAAATGCCGTGTTGAAACCAATTAGGGGGATGGGTTCAGCCGGCAACGCATCGGTAGCTCCTCTCATGGGCGATGACAGTAATCACTTAACATAAGGTGAACCGTCTGCTCGTTTATAAATTTTTAAAATTCGAGGTAAATATTAGATGCCTCTTAAAAATGTAACATTTTTCTTTACCTTTGCCAATTGTTCAACTGCTATTTACAGACTTTACTATTAAAATATTGTGCAACATATCAATCATTTATTGCAATAAGTTTCTTTGTGTTGTAAATAAATACTCGTGTTTTCAATTCGATTTCGTTGGGAAACTTGAAATAATAATAAAATACTTTGTAATACAAAATAATAACAGATTCCGACCGTTTCATCAGCGTACAAATTATGTTACCAATGTTATTATTACCATGCACTTCTAATACGGCGATAAATTGGTGTTGGAACCAATTATTTTATTTAGTTTTTATTATTTTTGTACCAAATCTGTGATAATAAACACTTATACAAGAGGTATACAAAGGAAAGCTCATCTCTATTAGAGATCTCTTCCAACTACCCTCAGATGTGAGTTAAATTATTTTATAAAGGTCAAAAGAAGGTATCTATGTAATGATAAAACTAGACATACTAATACAAACTTAAATAGACTTTAAAAAATCATGGTTTTAAGTATTTTACCTGCCTGGAAGTGATTTTGTTTAGTGATAAGGTCGCCAATTGCTGGTTTATTTGGTTTGCTGTGCTGTGCTGTTTATTTGGTTGTATAAATAAATATGAAAGCCCTTGACGGTAATTTCATCTAATGGTAAGTGATTATGCAGATTAGCGGGCGAACCTGTTAGGGATATGGTAAGCCTATACTCGTAATTAGTTTCTACGCGACTACGCGCCTTTATCGGTAGGGTGGTAACTAGCCACGTTCGAAGACCAGATTCGAGCCGGCAATAGATTCCAGGACCTTTTATTTTAAAATGTGACAGCGCAGGCGCTGCGCCACGGAGGTCGTAACAATCACGTTGCTGTTTGAAACTAAGTCAAACCATATTTGGCGTTCCCTAATATAAGGAGGAGGCATGCTCCCATTTCCGCTATGATAGGTATACTATAAATGATATAATAATAAAATACTTTGTAATACAAAATAATACTACAAATGATATGGTAATCTATTACAGTAGTTAGCTGTGAATGTCATTAAAAACGAATTGCCGCGAAAGTGTACAATCTATGCTCTCCACTTACAGTATAAAACGTAACGTATCGCCTTTCGTTCGAAAACTAAAAGCATTTTCTCCTGTCGCTCCACATATGACAAAGATACAGTCTCTCATTACCATGGATAGCATGCCATTGCCGTGTTTCTATATGCAGGTGTTTAATTGCGCAACGCCCAATGCTACTGTCAACATCTGTTATTATATATATAATATGTTTAGGAACATTAATAAAACTCTGGTTTTTTAATCACAACTGTATTAGCTAGGTAGCATTCACTTTTTTACTTTTTTACAATATATATATATATGGATAATCCGCCGCGACGTTCTTATTGGAAATTAGACAAAAGAAAAAGATGAAGAATATCTCATTATAAAAAAAAAATTGCAGCCTTAACATTAAGATTTGATTGAGAGAGTAACGTAATTTGTATAAAGATCTGAAAGAGAGAAAGAGGTTTTTTTCCATACAAGCTCGAGTAAAATTTCGATCAAATACAATCCTATAGCTAGGTTTTACACGCATTCGTGTTATGCATAGCATATGCCTCGTTAAAACAAAATCAAATTTCTTTCTCATTTTTCCACAAAAATTAAAATAAACAAGAAGTTAAAAAGATTAGTGGATTTTGCCCACCTCACTCGCATCTCATCACGTCCCTAAATAAATGGCCGCTTAATCAATATACTTCTTAAGAACTAAGAGCTTATAAAAAGATCGTTAAGTTAAATATACCAATTTAAAAAAAACAAAAATAATTTTCGGTCACTTTTAAAAGAAAAGAAAAAGTTTAAATATTTTCTACATCAGGTTCATTAATATAAACCTACGATATCTCTCTCATTACCATATGTATGCTATTTCTGTTTATTAGAACATGAAATTTTATTAAAATTAAACGCTAGAAACTTATCTCAAACCATTAATATCACTGTTAACGGTCTCTTATCTTTTTCTTGTAATGGTTATAATGTTTTTAATACATTTGACTCTAAAATATATATATTGAGAATAAGTATATGTTAGTAGTATGAAGCTGTGAGCCTAGTGGTTAAGACGTCAGCCTTCTAATCAAAGGTCGGGGGTTCGAACCTGGGCACGCACCTATTATAACTTTTCGGAACTATGTGCGTTTTTAAGCAATTAAAATATCACGTGCTTCAACGGTGAAGGAAAACATCGTGAGGAAATCTGCACGACTGGGAGTTCTCCATAATGTTCTCAAAGGCGTGTGAAGTCTGCCAATCCGTACGTGGCCAGCGTGGTGGACTATGGCCAAACCCTTCTCATATTGAGAGAAGACCCGTGCTCCGCAGTGAGATATTATGGTAGTTACATTTCTATGTTTAAATAATGACTTAGTAGGTAACATATTACGTAAAGAAGGTAAGGTTTATATCTAGCTACTGTAGATATATTAAAATTGTCTCAAGTATATTCGACATTTTGAGAAGTTGTCGAATTGATTTTATTGTCACCATAAAAGAAAATATTAAATTACTTACAAAGTTTTTTGTCCAAGCTTGCGCAACAAAAGCAGTTACTGTAATCTATTGCAGTTGAAAGAACATAAAAATGGCGGCTTAAATTTACCTGCGCTAATATGAAACATCATAGAGTTTAGAGCGTAGTAGGTTAGGTATACAAGTTTAATATCTTTAGGCGAAATAATCAATTTTGTACGGGAATAAGCGAAAATAAAACGTTTTGCCATTTGTCTTTACTTTTCCGGTAATAATTTAGTGATTTATACAACTTTGTAACTACATAGTGATTAATTACCATTGTAACTGCACACGAGAATCTAATAAATCCCGAGGCGCATCAAATGAATCATTCTACGGTGTTATGTTAAATGCCTACCACTGTCACGTATCCTCCATGTGACATTATCTTCTTCGCGATCGGTTAAGGGAGACATTCTACGACGATATATGACCTCCGTGGCGCAGCGCGCGCGTTGTCGCATTATAAAGTTAGAGGTTCTGGGTTCGATTTCTGGCTCGAGTCTGGTCTGGTGGGAGGGTTCGGCCGTGGCTAGTTACCACCCAACCTACAAAGACGTGCCAAGCCACGCGATTTAGCGTTCCGACACGATGTCTCGTAGAAACCAATTAGGGGTATGGTTAATGTTTTAATAGGTTTTATAGGTTAGCCCGCTAGCATCTTAGACTGTATCATCACTTACCATCAGGTGAGATTGCCATCAAGGGCTAACTAGTAGAGACTAGTAATATTTTTAATTGTATATTATGTTTTAAAACTTCTTACTAGAAGCATAAGCTAGCTATAGGACGTGGCTGTACCCATTGCCGCACAAAATTGAAAACGGATGGAATGGTGAAATTGGAAATCGCATCTTTACTAATGTATATGCTATTATAAACTATATACTATAATCTAATATATTCTGTGTATGTAAAAATAAAATAATACTTTGATATATTATTTTTATTTTGATGTAAGTCTATGATGTATGGACGTATCTTTATATATGTACCTACATACATTTATTTTATGTACTATATCAAATTTAGCCTGTAAGAAATTGAATTAAGAAATGAATATTGAATTAATGAATGAATGAACGACCATTTATTGTACACCATACAAAAGTACAGAAAGAATAAATAAAGGGACAACACAGCGTATATAATTTGGCGGCCTTATCGCTACATAGTGATCTCTTCCAGGTATCCAATCGCTTACCTAATATATAAAAGTTGCAATATGTGCCTTTGCATCAATCAATAAGACCACCTTTACATTCGTGCAATTGTTTAATCTGCATTGTTTAATATTGCGATGTAGTTTCAAAGTGTAGTATCTAAAGGTGGCTGCTATACCACCAGCAAAGCCTACAGAGGGTTCAGTTAAAGCGGATTAAGCAATAGGAAAAAGATAAGTTACCACAAAATGTTTCCTAAACCAGTTCCATTAGGGGGCACTCCATCGCAGCCCTTGACCTAATGAATAAAAACACGATTAGTCACTACTAACTGTAGGTAAGGGAGAAAATGTTTCGGTTAAATGTAGCTAGACAATTGAATAGCTGTCTAATATAAATTAACCTGACTATCAAGGTTGGTCCGCTTACAAAACCGAATATCTAATGTGATTTATAAAGCAGGTACCTACCTGCTTCTGCTTTAATACAAAGAACATTTTCCAAGAAGATTTTCATGTTCGTTTTGCACGGCCATTTTATGAATAAAATGTAAGACTACTTATTATATAGGCAAACTGCCAAAATTCGTACTTGAAAGTAAGGTTGTAAGTTATTTATTTCCATTTCGGGAATCGATTCATCATGAAAATATGTTATATGTTAGTATGGCTACATTATAAGTTAGATAGATAGATAGATAAACTCTTTATTGCACACATCAAACTTGAATGCAAAATAAATAAAAACAAAAATAAAATAAAAAAAACAAACATAATGCGCAAAGGCGGTCTTATCGGTAAGAGCGATCTCCTCTAGACAACCTTTTGTGAAAGGAAAAAGTTAAAAGGAAAGGGGGATAGTGTAATAGCTAGAATAAAATAGAATATAATAGAAATTAAATATACTTACATACAGATATAAATTAACAGATTAAGTTAGGTAAGTAGTGGCACGTATACGTAGAGGCACAAAATTTCCACAATCCCCTGAAGGCATCGGGAGAAAGCTAGGCATCTTCTAATAATATACCTACAGTCGGACTTTGACAGTAAAATAATATTTAGAAACAAAAAGGTTTTTATTGTCTTCCGGCGTACGTTGAATGGCGTCCATTTGACAGCTGTCTATTTCTGTATCGCCGCCCCCTCGGCGACCAGGGTTGCTAGGCGTGCGGTTACTGCATATTTTTTTCGCCTTGCAACTCAATCAATCGCTTGTCAAAGTGGTATGTATACCTACAGGCACAAAATTTCCACAATCCCCTGAAGGCACCGGGAGAAAGCTAGGAATCTTCTAATAATATACCTACAGTCGGACTTTGACAGTAAAATAATATTTAGAAACAAAAAGGTTTTTATTGTCTTCCGGCGTACGTTGAATGGCGTCCATTTGACAGCTGTCTATTTCTGTAACGCCGCCCCCTCGGCGACCAGGGTTGCTAGGCGTGCGGTTACTGCATACTTTTTTCGCCTTGCAACTCAATCAATCGCATGTCACTATGCATTGTACAATATTTGCATCCTACTTATACTGACAGATTTTTCAACGTTCATTCAAATTTGCTGTTACTTGGGAGTAGGTTTGACGACCTCCGTGACGCAGTACGCGCGCTGTTGCATTATAAAGTTGGAGGTCCTGGGTTCGATTCCCGGCTCGAGTCTGGTCTGGTGGGAGGCTTCGTCGTATTTACCACCCTACCGACATAGACGAGTCGCCAAGCGATTTAGTGTTCCGGAACGATGTCGCGTAGAAACCAACTAGGAGCGTGGTTTTACCGTACTCCTAACAGGTAAGCCCACTACCATTCTAGACTAGGGCTAACTTGTAGTGTAAAAAAAAAAGTTTCTGAAGGAAATTTTGAAATTAAGTGGCAGTTAAGTTTCAATAAAGACATTATAATAATGCAAAACCATTCTTACATTTGTCCCATAGTATGATGTAGGTACGAGGGATTATGGAATTTAATGAAACTTTAACCACCAGTTAGCCGAATACTTATGTTCTCGCTTTGACAATGTGACACATTATTACATATTATGCTCGGATTAAAATAAAGAACCAGCCGAAAAAATAAATGGTGATTTACTCCATTCTTCTTGTTCCAATTTTATATTATTGGAAACATTTAGAAAATAAAAATGATCATACCTCGCAGATTTTTATTTTCATACTTCATAAGCACGAACTAAAATTTGCCTCAGATAAGTAAAACATTTTATTAAGCATTCTTTGGAAGAGCGTTTTTGAACTGGGACGTAAGAAAACTTTAGTGTAATATTTGTTAAAGCAGTATGTTTATATTAGGTATATCAGGAATGAGGAATGAGGAAATGTGTAAATCTGGCAACCCTTCCAAAGCTCCATCGCGTGTGGCGTCCGCGCATGCCTGTTATTTGTATTACAAAATAACAAAACTACGTGAGATTGGTATTTACTCTCACGCACTTTCTTATACGCATATCTAATTATACCGGCCGATGCGTCTGTTAGTGTTGGCTGTTATTAAGGTCTGTTATTTATCACGTAATTATAGATCTGCTACGTATATACACCTACTCGCATATATAAGTAAAACAATATCTATACATAGTCTATCTAATAAATAGAATATTGCACTTTCAAGTGTCATAAAGTGAGCCATTTTATCCGTAGGTTTATGTTTAAGCCGAGGATAAAATAGATTTTATGACCGAGTAATATTTACACTCTGATTTTCACTTCGATTGCGACGAAAGCATAATATTATATAAGATAATAAAGATGTTTTTTTTAGAAATGGCCGTTCCACTTTTTTTTATATAAACTGTGATGTTTAGTCTAGCCGAAATAGGTATTAGGAATTTGTTAGTAAGAGGCGTTCATTTTAAAACTATAATATCCACAGGACTGACAGCTGAGATTATACACTTTCAAACAAAAGATATACAGCCTACATACGTCAGATAAACTAATTTAAAAAAATTACTTACTAGACCTGGTCGCGGTTGGAATCCCTTTCTTGGCTTTTAAGTTGGCGAGTGTAGTTATCACTATAATCAGTGGAAAATAAATTATACATGAACGCTTCATAGATGCTTGTAATTGTCTGTAATGTTTTATATGCATGAATAAAGCTTATTTGAATTTGACTAGAGTCATGTAAAACCTTTTTTTTTTAGTAACTTATTAAGCTCTTGTATTAGCTCCGAAGAGTTGCTTTTGTGACATATGAATGACGCTTATATATTTCTATTACTTCAGTGATTTTTGAAAGATAATTCTAAATCCAAAGATGCAATATAAGCAAGCAATATAATTATTACTTACTTGTTTAAAACAGTGTATCCTGCCTTTAGTGTAGCTACCGTTTCGTTATTAATGAGTTAAACACCTTGGTATCTATAGGTCCCATCTATTCAAATATTGTAGAAATTTCCGCTCTTCAATAAGCAAACATATTACAGACGGAGCGTAAACTAATTTGAAAGGCAGGCGTTGCGAAGGCAATTTTCTAGAAAACATCATTACAAGGTACATCGATGCGGTGTGGGAGAGAGACTAATAAGCTGTGAGCGAACTGAAAACACTCGATTATACTCGTAAATCTAGACGCCCGCATAATGCGAATCCCCCTGATCAGTAGATACGGCGACCGCAAATGTTGTTAGTGGAAACGGTTTGAGAATAACACCGTGGCTAGGAATATATACGTAAGCTAGTCTACAAGTAAGCAATCGCGATGGTTCAGTGGAAAATTATATTTTGGTGCCCTTGATTTTTGGTTCTTAAGGTCATTTGCAATGGCATTAGGTTACAATTTTTCGAAGATTAATTATAAGTATCTTTCAAGGCATCTTCTAGACAAGAGCGCCGACTTTGTCGCCCGCAAGTTACCATCCGATGTCTAGTTTTTTTAACATTTTTATAATTTCAAATTCAATCATTATAAAAAACAACAAAAACAGACATAATTCGATACTCGACCGGCACTTTAAGTCCACTCCTCTTGAGTTGAAGAGTTATGTGCGATTTCAATAAAGTAATTATGAAGTTGATATCGCTTGCTTGAACGTCATATTGTGCTGTCAAGCGTGGTGGACATCGGCTACAACTCTTTTCATTCTTTGAGGAGACATACTCTTTTGACAACCTCCGTGGTGCAGTGCGTGCGCTGTCGCATTATAAGTTGGAGGTCCTGGGTTCGATTCCCGGCTCGAGTCTGCTCTGGTGGGAGGCTTCGGCCGTGGCTAGTTACCACCCTACCAACAAAGACGTGTCGCTAAGCGATTTAGCGTTCCGGCACGATGTCGCGTACAAACCAATTAGGAGCATGGGTTGACCATACTCCTAACAGGTTAGCCCGCTACCATCCTAGACAGCATCATCACTTACCACCAGGTGAGATAGCCGTTAGCTAACTTGTAGTGTATAAAAAAAAAGAGTTGATAGTGATGATGATGAAGATTTTGTGGCGACCCCATAGATATTTAGATACCGCATAGTTACTGTCTGCGTTTATATCTTGGATAGCTAGTCTCACAGAATCGATACGCCAGCAGTGCAGTGCGGTTTCCGGCCTGCGGACGCTATGCACCACTGCCTTCTGTGACTACTGAGCCTATTTATAAGTTTCCACAGACAGTCTAGCAACTTGGCTAGCTTTGCCTTACCAGCGCAACTTTGACAGCTGATGGATAAGGAAGTTTTATAGGGCTGCAATAAATAGAGACCGGCGAAAGTGCAACTTAGGTTGACTTGCACTTTGGCCGGTTTCTGTAACACACAACACGAGTGGCCCCCGTACCACGGTGTGATGGTTAACACCAAACAATATTGGCATTATTAACATTGAGAAGAGCACCAATATATTGGTGCTATAGCACGTTTCTTGTATTGAGATTTCATCATCATGATCATCATGATCAACCCGTTACCGGCTCACCGCAGTGCACGGGTCTCCTCTCAACATGAGAAGGGTTTGGCCATAGTCCACCACGCTGGCCGTGTGCGAATTGGCAGACTTCACACGCCTTTGAGAACATTATGGAGAACTCACAGGCGTGCAGGTTTCCTCGCGATGTTTTCCTTCACCGTTGAAGCAAATGATATTTTAATTTTTAAAAACGCACATAACTCGTGAATGATTAGAAGGCTGACGCCCTAACCACTAGTGGGCTAATCTAGGCTATCACCGCTTCATTGAAATTTTCATTGAAATTTCATTTCATTTAATTTTATATCAGCTTAGAATATACACGCGAAGAAAACTTTGGCTGGTGTACTTTATATCCATTAGGATTTATGAGATGCAACTTGAACTGACTGCGGTGGCTTCGTGATAGTCCCGTTGGCACCCAACGGGTACGCAATTCTAGAAACGCATTTCTCTTCTCAAAATAAACGAAAAATAATAAGTATTAGCTATGATAAAATAGAATTTAGGTCTCACATATAGTGTTAGTTTAAAGTGTCTGTGATTTTTTTTGAGACATAAAGCAGTCTATTACATTTTCCGGTTCATGAAACTATCTATAAATCGAACAATAAGTAAACAGTTCAAAAACTAAGTCTCGCATTACATACATTGTCAAACACACGGGACTACATAAATAAATATTCACCCAAGCCACTTACTTAGACACTTAATAATATTAAACGCAAATGATTGCTCCAATGAAATCCCTATTCGATTACCGAAATTTGATTCTGGACTGCATTAGTAATAGACCAGCGGTCACCCCATATCTGGGTGGACACGCATGGTCATTACCTGTGCAGAGACCCTCCACTTCCGTAGGGGACTCGCCGTGCACCGCAAACAAATCGCTTAAAAAAAGACATAAAAGTTATAGTACGGCGATACAGTTCAATGACACGATCAAACGAATTTCCGATCCGCTGAAGCCACCTACAAAACTTTGTACACTACCAGTACATATTTGAAAATTCAATTACAGGTATAAAAGTTAACAGCTATTTATTCTTAAATAATTGATATTTATCTTCAACCATATACATTATTAAATAAAATCATTTACCAATAAGAAAATTCATTAATAAAATTATTATAATAATTTTCTCCTTGATAGTGTTTGAAATAATAACACAGTACTGTTGTATAAGATAATAGTCATAGATACGTCATTTTATGTAATATCATCATGATCAACCCATTACCGGCTCATTATAGAGCACGGGTCTCCTCTCAATATGAGAAGGGTTTGGCCATAGTCCACCACGCTGGCCATGTGCGGATTGGCAGACTTCACACGCCTTTGAGAACATTATGCAGGTCCTCACGATGTTTTCCTTCACAGTTGAAGCAAGTTTTTTAACGCACATAACTCCGAGAAGTTAGAGGTGGGTACCCGGATTCGAACAGCCGACCTATGATTAGGAGGCTGACGCCCTAACCACTAGGCTATATTATGTAATTTAATATTGTTTATTTGTCATTACAGAGTTCCCAATGCGCCCAAGAGCTGTATCGCGGAGATTTTCAACGGCGACACCACAGACGGAGGCAGCCCCGTGAAGAACGGCTCCTCCCGTCCCCGCGTCGCCAGAGACACTCCCACGCGTCCACGCGACACGCACACCAGACTTTTTGGACAAATGAAGGTATCTAGCTATCTTCATCCAAACATGTTTCTTTTATTTTTAATAAACTTTATTGCACAATAAAATAATGTGCAAAAGGCGAACTTACTGCTATGCATTCTCTATCAGACAACTTTGGTTCACTTAGGAATAATCATGGTTCCTGTTGACCAAGGTGTTATAAAAAAACCAAGGGGTACTAAGCAAGTTTAACAAGCTACTTAACAAGTCTAAGATGGTAGCGGACTAACCTGTAAGGGGTATAGCAGTTATGTAAGCAAAGTAGTAAATGCTTAATCGCTTGGCGGCACGCCTTTGTTAGTAGGGTTATTTTAGCCATGTAAGACATGGCTAAGCCCACCGGACCGAGTCAGAGAAAATTCTGAAATTACAAATAGCATTTTTGCCCCTATCGGAGATCTCTTACTCATTAGACTAAAATAATGAACATTATCATTAGACTAAAATGACTAGACCAGAGACATCATCAGTACGGAGGTGTAAGAGAATTTTGGATCAACCTTTTCAAAATCATCTGTTTCGAGGCCTAGTAAAGTGTGGGATCTTTATTTGTATGTCTGTGAATCATAAAAAAAATATTTATTTGTTTATTTATTTATCTCCTCTTATTCTAGCTTAACAGGATAAATAAATTGCTAGAGTAGCCTAATATAAAAGTAATCTATATACGATATACTATGAGTTCTCGAATGCCTTATTAAAAAACATTTGGGCGTCCTTGATTTCAGAACGGCGGCAACTCGTCAGTCGCCCCAATGATTACGGACACCATACGCAGCCACATCCAGTTTGGCGACAGCGAGATGAACGGCAGCCCGGCCCACTCCCCCAAGACCAACGGCAGCGCCTCCTCCACTCCCAGCCGAGGTGAGACGGAGCCCGCCGACCACTGTGAGTCGTTCTGAATGTAGGCACGTGAAGCCATGCTAGCACGTAACGCAACGCCTAGCTAAACCGGGACGAATGTGGAATTGAATTAGTGTGGAGTAACTATAGGGTGACAGGACACGCTTAGATGAAGTTAGATCTTCAACCTTACAAACTCTCAACAAACATGGGGTAACCCATACGTTCCCAATCTTTGTCTCAATTTTAAGTATCAAAATTGGAACTGCTACCCAATGACATAATAAAGGTTGGCAAGAGACAAATGTATTAATTAATTCTTAATATGAAACTTATCGGAGCGAAAATGCACTTAGCAACAACCGAACGAAGTTGTAATGCTGTCCAGTTGGCAGAGTTCGGTTCAGCTTTTAAATACGAATAATGGGCTCATAATCGTCCACAACATATTGCCTACACAAATAAAAATCAATGTTTTTATGGTTTAATATATTTATTATAATTTTTTATGCGTTCCGAAACCATTGATCGGATCATTATGTTACTTTGACAGGGTGCTCAATACCGCTGATCAAAAGGTTTTTAATGTTTCTGGTGCTTTTTTTCATTCATAGACCTGAAATCCGGATCTAAATTTTACAAATTTTGACATGACCTCGGTCATCTTATCGATGTTTCGGATGCAAGATTACTCATTTTTTTTATGAGACGTGTAACTCCATCTGAGTTGTGGTTTAGGACAGTTATATAGTGCATTAGACAGTACAAAATAAACACAGCGTCTAAAATGTGCTTTCAATGAAATAGGTAATGCAATAGTATTCTGTTGATCACTTCCATGGTTTTGACGGATTGCCGATAGTGACTGTAACATAACTAAGTAAATGATCTCTATATGATATGAGCAAACTCAATTTGTGTTTGTAATTTTATATCAAAAGTCCTGTACTTTTACGTTACGCCACAGTTTTTTATACTTGGATACTATCTTCTATACTTGCACTTTCTTTATATTATAAAACTTCACTCTAATGGGAATTAATTTTTTGCAAGCTATTTTTTATAGGTAGTTTTTGTTTTGTTTAAATAACCTTTCCTTAGGAACACTAAACGTGCAATGCTAATCAGCTATAAATTTATTACTCTAAGCAACATAGCCAGATACACTTTAGTGAAAATACTTCACCCTAGTGCTTACAAAAGCTTATATATTCTTATCTCCAGTCTATTTACGCAAATATTAAAATGCATACATTTGAAACATACCTTATAAATAAGCACGGAAAAGATAGTCGTTGTTACTATGCAAGAACCACTAGAAGTCTTAATAAGAAAAGTTGTTTAAGTATTTAGAATTGTATGTAAACCTCGAGAAATTATTTCGAGACCTCAAAGATTTATTCATTAGTCCCTGAATTCCATTCCACTTTCGAACAATTTTAACTAATCACAGAGCATGCGACAACGTTTGTTTTGACGATTATAATCCTTATGGCCTTTGTCAAAATGACGTTACTTAAAAATCTACTTTGGCACTTCTGCACGCTAGAACTAGAATAATAAACGTTTTAAGTTTAAAGGCCTATATATATATAAGGAATTAATTCGATTATCACTAAACCTAATATTAATGATAACATGTTTTTATAAAACCCTTCACAGTTAGCATTCCTTTATAATTAATCCGTGTAACTATAGACTTATAAATAAAAGTTGGGCTCAAGTATTTTAAAATCGACATTTTAAAAGTGCAACAAGTTTTATTTATGAGACCCAATTATTTAACATTATAACTATAATAAATAATTATGGTAAAGTTTAAAAAAAATACTGATCAATAATAACAAATTAATATTACATTAAAACATAGGTTTGGCAATGCAAGCAATTCTTACTTTTATCACAATTACCTAAATTGTTATAAAAATTATAGGCCTAATCAGATTAAACCAACAAATCAAATCTAACATTAATCCAATAATAACGCAAATCAAATGCAAATTATTTAGCATCCATTTGTATACCACAACATTTAATGTTTAAGATGTTATATCCTTAGATTGTGTTTTATAATGGTAAAAATAAAGTATTAGCAATAAAAATCCACAACTATTGACTATTTTCTTGTTCTTGTTATTGCTAATACTTTTACGAGTATATTGATCTCTGTCCATGGTACAAATGAAAACCGTTTGTTCTAAATGGTCAGTATCGTACACGCCACCGAGGAGGAACCCGGTGACAGGGGACGGAGTGCCCTTGCCGACTCCGCGCCGCCGACACCCGGCCGCCAGCCTGCGAGGTGCCTCACCAAACTATCCCAACACCTACCCAGTCGACGACCTCCTCGAACCACAACCCACCCACCGATACTACACCCGTGAATGGCCCCCAAAACCCGCTCAGTATTACGTCGAGTCCACCACAAAACCACAAATCAACATTCCACACAGTCCCTACACTTTGCTAGGCCTGAAAACTGACGACCCCGAAAAGGTACATCCGGTAATCGATCCCAATTCCCTTTCACCTCAGCTAGTTCTCGACAAACATTGGCCACCGTTCCCAGCTCAGCACTATCTAGAGCCGCAGGAACATAATATTCCTCATCACCCTTTACCTCCGCATTCGTTCATTGGCATGACCTCAGCTCTGGGTGAACGTCCTCAGCCCGATTACAAGTACAATCCCTTACCAACATTAGGTGGACCTATTGATCCTTTTACTTTTGCGAAGTATGATCCACCTCCGACACTTTTCAAATACGAACGTGATGGCCCAATTCCCGACGTTACTTTGCTTCCGACTACCTCGGGTCCCGGACCCAGTACACTCACCGGTTTTCCTCCAATATTCCATAAATATGTTCCTGGATACCTTTTTGATCTCAACCGGCATGCAGAAGACTTCAATCATAAGACGTATTATGTAGACTATGTTCGCCGAAGAGAATTGGGTGGGTGCTTAATTTAAACTGATGACACTAATCTGACAAAATATTGTTACAACAAAAATATTTTGCCAAACAAATTTGCACCGTCACTGTTGTTGTACAGAATGCTTTAACCTTAATAAAAGAATTCAAAGACGATTCCATCAAAACCTTAATTAAGCACTCAACTTATTTGTTATTATTTGCTTTTTGTTCTGAAACATTAATACAACTAGTTCGTTACGTGAAACGTATTTGTAGAGAAATAATGTAATTTAGTTATATATAGGTACGCTTAGAATTTAGACCGTTTTAATTGTCTTCTATTACGTTTTTTCGTGTTGTTATTATTTTAGGAGTTAGCTTTCTTAACTGTAATAACTGTATTTATATATGTATCTTTACTTTATTTTTACTTTTGCACGCATCTTCTACAATTGTTTAATAATTTAAAGCTGTATCGTAGTTAGTTATTTTATTAGTTGATTGGTGTAATTAAAATTGTTAAAACAGTTTTAGATTTACTATATTTAGATATTCTTAGCCTTAATGTGGACTAGAGCGAATGCATTTGTATCTTCCACATTGAAGAAATTTACTGCTGCTGTTATTGGCTGCCAATTAAAGGTTTCCAAGATAAGGGCCTCTTTTAAAACTTTCCGAGTATCTAATAATAACAGCCTTTGTTCAATGTGAAAGTTCCTACAAATAGCGTACACATACGCCTTTACTTCCTTAGGTTTAGTCTTAGAAATTAATAATTTCAAATAGTTATACAAGATCATCTCATATTGTAACCATTGATTTACCACTAGCCGTAGATAGAGCGCGTCATACAAAAACAAGGCGAGAATTTGTCACCAACTAACTATACATTCCTACACATCGGTATATCGATTTATTACAACCCGTCTAATACACTAGACATCTGGCCGTTATATTATCTATAGAGGCGCGTAGTGCTTTGTAATTCATTCGGATTATACGGCTCTAGTGTTAGAATCGGTGACTTTCGTCTAGCCTTGTCACACACTGGGGGAAAGGAGTGCACGCGTCGCTATTTGTGCACTACTTTTCCGTCACATTTTTTGAGCGTTAATGATCGATCTACGGCTAATGGTAAATAAATGATTGTAACGCATGAATATATAACAAGTTATACTGTGTATAACTTTAAAAGAGTTATCAATTTATTACGTAGGTAAAACTGGGTTAGTTCCTCATTATCATTAATTTATACTGTATCGTAGATTCTATAAGTCTATTAATTGTAAAACTTACTTGCACAATTGGAATTAGTTTTTCAGTAGTTTATTGAGGTGCAATTATTATTGTATTGATTCATTCATCCCCTTGTTATCTAATTGAACTTTGTTAAGAATCTTGTTAATTGTTTCAAATTTAAAGTCATGCCCACCTTCGTAGAAGTTTTCTAGGAAATTCATAGCAATAACGATTTTTACAACATTTGTTTGCACATTTACAGAAGGCAACCCGATCACTGGCGACGGCTACAAATCACTGAACGGTCAGATCAACACAGTCACATCGATAAACGGCAATAGCAGCATCCTGCATAACCGAGTACCCCCTGGCGGGTTCTCGTCGGGACTTTGGTAGACCACCCCCCCCACTCCCTGACAGCGGCCAAATATCAACCGCCGCACGCCAACTGGCCGTTGACACTATCAAATTTCGAACGATTCTAATTAGAATATAACTCTACATCTATTTCAGTTGCTATCAGACATTATTAACAAAATAACGTCATTATTAAGGTCCTGGGTTCGATTCCCGGCTCGAGTCTGGTCTGGTGAGAGGCTTCGGCCGTGGCTAGTTACTACCCTACCGACAGAAACGTGTCGCCAAGCAATTTAGCGTTCCGGCACGATGTCGCGTAGAAACCGATTAGGAGTACTGGTTTACCATACCCCTAACAGGTTAGCCCGCTACCATCTTAGACCGCGTCATCACTTACCATCGGGTGAGATGTCAAGGGCCAACTTGTGGTGTATAAAAAAAAACGTTCTTCTACAAAAGCATAATTAAATAAACGATGTTATATTTCGATCATCATTTTTCATAAGGTAAACTTCATTTCATTTCATTCATTTTAATTATTTACTTAAGAATATATATAGTCTAATTAGAATCGCATTTTGATCGGAACTTGATGTTGATATATGAATTTGCGGTGCATAACAACAACGCATTTATTTCATAACGACGACATGATAATTGTATCTTATAATAAAACTAATTAATATAAAGTAGAATTCGAATCGGTAAATACAATAATTTGCACAGATAAAATAAAAACAACGTCCACTAGAACTGAAAGGGTATTTGTTGTTCATAAAGTCCTTAGCCTGTCCCAGTAACATTTTATTGGTATAATTTTAGAATAGACTATAGATATTTTTGTAATAGTAACATTTTCGATAGATTTAAAATCATTCTGCGGGTGGGGAGATTTGAATTTTGCATCAACGCTTCGCAACAATTCGCTCAAATACTTTGCAATCAGGATGTTTTATTAGTTGGAAAATCACATGTAAAATATTTTAAGTCCTGCGTGAAAGTAAACGGAGATTGCGGTTGATTGGAAATTCAAATCCTTCCACCGCACTTACATTTAAGAACATTAAAATTGTAATCTAACACACTTGTAAGCGCATATTGTAACGGCTATTGATATTGAGAAATAGGAGTGAGGATACGTATCAGCAATATACCAAAACGAATAGTGCCTTGATTGGTGTTGAAAATTGAAAATTCTTAAAGAATCCATTGTACGATTGTGTGTAGAAGCGTATATGTTTACGAAAAAAAAAGACAGTGATTATATTATCTATATTTCACAGTATAGAAATAGTAATCATGCGGCACTCGGACTAAGTATATTGATATTATAAATTACGTAACATAATATTCGACACTATTTATATAATATTAATCTCGTTTGTTGAATTTCATTATCGTAATTTAAAAATAGAATGTTTATAGAATGCATTTATTTTGTCTGTTTATACATTATTATTTTTTTTTTAGTTTATTTTCTACTCGTTTAGAGTTAATGTAAATGTTTGAATGTTGGTAAATTATCTGTTAACAAATTAATGGACCACAATGTTGTGTATTTATATACTAGGCGATGTTATTTGTATTGTGTCGTTTAAAATTAGCATATCATGTTTGTAATAACGTTTAAAAATCTTAACACAATGTCGCTGCCGCTACTGGCCTAACTTTAACAATATTAATGTTAATAGATAATAACCACTATTTCAAAATAAAGTTTTTTTAATTATTTGTATTATTTTTTTATTTTACCCACACAAACGATGTTTTCATACCTAAAAAACTGGACTAGGAACTACTGTTCAAACAGATAATTCATTTCCGCGCACAAAACCGCTAGAGCAAGAGGGAAAATATTTTTTTTAGTGCTCCCCTTAGAGAAAGAATTTGAGGGTCCTGTAACTTTTATAATTATATTTTGTTTAAAAAATTCGAAGAACTAGATACTTATATTTTTGGGTCGGGGGGTTGGTTTGGTTGAGCTGCTAGACGCGAATTTTATTCAGTTGCTATCCAACATCTATAGCGGGTGTTTGTGTAGTGCAATGGAACCGTTAAAAATATTGGTTATTCCCGAGGGATATCTATAAGACACTGGATATAACGCCAGAAAAATAATCTTGAATAAATCTCGAAGTTGCTGATATAAAAACTAATTTGTCGAATTGTATTGCAGCTGTCGATGGTAAACACCTAAGAATAAAATCAGTGGCTCAATTTATTATAATATTAAAAGCTTTTTCCATCGTGCTGATGGCTGTGGCGGATGCAAACTGTTTTCTTACAACAACAAATGTTGGTGATTATGGGAAAGAATCGGAGAACTGTATTTTTAGAAAGTCTGATTAAGGTAAAAAGTTTTACAGAAATGATTTAAATTTACCGGAAGATAGAATTTTACCAAATTACACTGAGAACCTCCAATCGTTGTTTTTGTTGGAGATTAGGCGTTTTCAAATATCAAAAATGTCCTTTAAAAGGCACTTTTTAACGCTTTAAAATAATTTCTGTACTGAAAACATCTCAACAAAAATTATTCCGGTATACATATTTAAGTACTGATATATTTTAAGACAGATTTTAATATGTTATATAAACCGTTATTGGCTTTAATGCAAATTAATAACAATTGAGGTACTGAAATTTTTTCTGGTAGTATTTAAAAAAAATATACCGATATGCAGTCTCTGAACTTAACGTGTAGTAGACGCAAGGAATATTTATACTCTAGGGAGAGTAGACGGCAATCAGAGAGTAGCGCCCACAGAATACAATTACTCCAAGGAGAACAAGCCAAACTCCACCCAAAAAGTGCAGACCACGCAGTCACGCCATCTATTAGTGGTTCCATAGAATTAAAGTTTTGGAGCGAAATTACAAACCCTGTATTTTAATATTAGTACTGAAAATGAACATTCCAGTCAAGGCGCCAATCACCACAGAGGTGACGCACCCGGCTTCTTGGGTAAAAATCATCAATTAATCTATACAAATAAGATCCTCACATGATTAAAACTGTATTGTAAACACATAGCCCACACTCAATTTTGTTATATTCAAATTTCAAATTCAAAATAATCTTTATTCAAATAGTTCTCAAAAAGGCACTTTTGACGCGTCAATAATTTACATAGTACTGAACTAGTGAGTTGATGGTGATAACTACATTCGTAAACTTAAAACAAAAGTTATCAACGCATCTCACATAATTAATAATAAATTATAGTACCTATGGAGATAGAGCAATTCACACCCAAGCTTTTTTATCGTTTATATAATCCTTAATATCGTAATATGATTTTTCTACAAGCTTTCGTTTTGTAAAAACTTTGAACTTATTGATAGACATCTCCAAGATATCAATAGGTAATTTAATATAAAATAAAATACAATTACGTTTGAATGAGTTACTAATTTTGTGCAGCCTACTAAACGGTACTACAAGTTTACTTTTACTTCTGATGTTCAGTGTGTGCTATAAATACGAGTATTAATTATATCGTGCCCCTAGTTCCGCAGGGACTCATGGAACCGCCGGGCTGGTACCGTCGTGCACACCACGAGTGGAGTGCAATGAGTGTGGCTACGCTCAGGACTCGGCGCAGCACACGCTGGACTCGTGCGTCCAGTGGTCGGTCGAGCGAGCCTTACTCGTGGCACAGGTGGGGCCCGACCTTTCGCTGTCCACCGTGGTTCGCTCCATGGTGGCAAGCGAGACATCTTGTGCCGCTGTTGCCTCCTTCTGCGAAGTGACGTGCCATGAAGCAGAAGCAGGCAGCGGAATGGCGCCGGGAGCACGACACAGACGCGCATCCTCTCCGGCGTCGTAGGGCGGGGCGCACGATCGCCGCCTGCCCCCCTGACGAGGAACTCCGGATGATGGATGAGAGATATCCTCAACCGTCGAGCCTAATTCTCTGGTCTTCAGGCGCGCCCAATGTACCTGGCGCGCCTCGGACGGAGTTAGGGGGTCTCGATCATAGGCCCCCGGTGGAGGGTCTGCCTCGGCGGATGCCGCTGGTTGGGTTGCGGTCGAGTGCTCAGTCCCCGTGACCCAGCCCCCACGCGACGGATAGGAGCATCGCTGAGTTTTAGTGGGTAATGAAATAAAAGTACATAAAACCTCGTCAATGACAGGTTGTTAATACATAAGTTACAGGTTTTTATTGTAAGGTAACATAAATTTACTTCTTTACAATATTGTTTGCTGGTAAAAGCTAGCGATAAACATTTTAAACTAAATAATTTTTCTGAGAAAGAAAATTTGCTGTTGTAATAATGAAAGGCGGTAAATTATAACAGAAATCAATTGCATGGAAATTATTTTAATCAAATCTCAAGGTTATATAAATATATGACCTATATTTATGAAGTTCGAGCTTCTAAGTTAATCCAAGGGGTTTTCATATACATATAACAAAAATTTAATATGTTAATGTTTGATAGATTTTGAGTTATTAAGGTTTTGAAAGTAGCTCAAAATAGTTTGTGTGTCCAAATGATAACACACACACTACCTGTGTGTCAACAAAATTCTTAGGGCTGATTTTTCAACCGGCACACTATCCACCCAAAGGGTCAACTAGATAAGACTATTGGAGATTGAAAAATCATAGCCTAGTCATACAATAGATATTCTAAATAAATTACAAAAAAAAATAAGTTTCATTAACAATAATGCCAATTTTGTTGTGCACAAATCTCTAATGTAAACTAATTTGTCAAGAATAAAGAACAAATCAAATCAAAAATAGCTTTATTCACATAAACCTATTACAGTCAACTATGAATCGTTCATTTCATTATTTCTATTCATGAAATGATGGTGATAACTACACTCGACAACTTAAAACTAAAGCTAAGACGGTTAAAATCGCGCCAAGGTCTAAAAGGAAATTCACAACAAACTTAGCCGGGTTTTTTTTTGTTATCACCATCTCACATAATCAATAATAAATTATAGTACCTATGGAGATAGAGCAATTCACACCCAAGTTTTTTTTAGCGCTTATATAATCCTTAATATTTTTTGGTTTTATAAAAACTTTGAACTTATTGATAGACATCTCCAAGATATGTATTATAAAACAATATCCAAGTTGAATGAGTTACTAATTTTGTGCAGCCTACTTAACGGTACTACAAGTTTACTTTTACTTCTAATGTTCAGTGCTTTACAGTCCATTTTTACTTGTGTTTTTATGAACATACATTAAATTTTCTATATATATATATATATATATATATATATTGGCTATGCACTGTCGTACAATTCCTTTCACACAAAGTTTATATATATATTACACACATATTTCACTTATTATCAATTTAGTTCAGACATTTATGTGAAACAGAATTAGATACAGCATGACATGACATTCATGTCATTTATGTGTTCATGACACGTATGTCATGTTATGTGATTATACAGTACTATATATTTATATATAGGTTACCTCTCTGCATAATCACCTTCAGTGGTTGTATTAATAGTAGATTGAACTTTCTTTGAAGTTTTTTTCAATATGTGCTGGTGACTCCAGCTCTAATGTAACGGGCCCGTCATTTTGTAAAGAAACCTGCATGTATGCACCAAAAACACCATCTGCGAAACATAATAAATAATCTATATATATAAAAGCGAAAGGTCACTTACATACTTACATACTGATTAAACACGAGATCTCAAAAACTATTGCACATATAAAGCTATAATTTAGCAAGTAGGTAGTTGATAGTTAAGAGATGTCAGCTAAGAAAGGATATTTGGAAATTTCATCCCTAAGGGGGTAAGATAGGGGTTGGAAGTTTGTATGAAATTTCTTTGTTTTTAGAGTTAGAGACACAAAAATTTGCATTAAGATTAATAATATTTAAAAAAAAACATGTGCATCAATTTTTTTTAAATATTACCTGTTAAGGGTGGTAAAATAGGAGACGATAATTTTTGCTTATTTTTTTATTATGAAGTCTACAAGCTTGAAATTTTGAAAATAGGTTTCTTTTAGGGCTTAAGTATAAGGTTAGAATTTTTATTCACCCAAATCTACCACGAAGGGAGTAAAATAGGGGTTTGAAGTTTGTATGAAAGTCCTATTTTTTTAAATTTAGAAACACGAAAATCGGCAATTTGACATTTGCCTGTAGCTTACTTTCAAGTAAACTTTTGAAGCAGGGCATTGGCCGCACGGGTAACCTCAATCTCAAGGGAAATCAGCAATTCTGCGCAGACGAAGTCGCGGGCAACAGCTAGTATTTAATAAGTTTTACATACAATAGGTACGCAAAAATAAATGTAGTAGTAATATCCTAACTTCAATAGATACATTTACCTTTAACTTTGTCTGGTTTGTATTTACACCTCAGCATTTCAATAAAGTTTTCATAGAATTCTTTAGAATGTTCTGATGGCATTGCAAGATGAAAATCTGGTTTATTACCCTGAAATCCAAATTATTAAAAGTGAATATCTTCTCTTGGGGAGGTGCAAGTTATTTGAAGTCAAAGAATTATTTATTTACAAAAATATTAAGTATACTCATTATGACTATTATAAAATATATAAATGACTACTACGAGTTAAACAGAGTATTGCTTATTCTTAATTATAGACAGCCAAAGTAAATACATTTTCTGCCAACTTGATATATTTATAAATATTGTATATTGTGCAATGATTTTTAATATTTTGCTCAATAACTTTTTAAACAGTCCCATCATGAGTACTATAGAACAAAAAGTATGAAATTGTGATACTTTTGTTCTTCTGTTTTATATGTTCATTTCACATAAAACCAATTTGAATCATCATCATCATCATCAACCCATTAGCAGCTCACTACAGAGCACGGGTCTCCTCTCAATATGAGAAGGGTTTAGCCATAGTCCACCACACCAAACAATTTGAATACTAGAAGAATATTAAAATATAGACACAAAAAATGCAATTCACCATTATCTCAAATTAACTGAAAGGCTACTACTGAACTCAGCTGTTTCTAAGGGAGTTCTAAAAACCATCAAACAAAAAATACAAATAATAATATTATTATTATTTAAAATGTTATACCTTCCATGTGTTGTATAGTGTGAACTGACTCACACACAATACTTCAAAGTCCCTATCAACAAGGGTTTTCTTCCACTTCTTTTCATTTTCATCATCAAATATTTTAATGCTCAAAATTTTTTTGGCCCTGTAAAATGATTGAAATAATATATTAATGATAGATAAACATATTTTCAAATAAAATAACTGGTAATACAGGTTTTTTGAAATTTCATCAGAGCACTTTTTCATGTACCATATACTGACATCGCTGGTGACGGGTGGATGAGGAAGGCGGAGGACCGTGTGTGGTGGCATACTCTCGAAAAGGCCTATGTCCAGCAGTGGGCATCTATAGGCTGATTGATTGATATACTGACAAACAGGGTTACTGCAATGATGAATTTATAACTTTTTACTTACATGTATTCCATATCTTTAGCATTGTCTGTACTAGTTATTCCAATAAAGACTAATGCTCCTTGTCCAATACTGCTAACTGTAACGCCATTGACTGTAACATGTTAAAATACAAAATATTTAATAAGGAATTGTAATTGCATATGTAGTAACCAGTGGCTTACTCACTAGTAACTTTGTCTAGGTGGACGGAAACTTGATGTTGGTTCATCCATATTAATACTGTAACACTAGTATTTGTCATGATCTTACATACTTTTTTCACTTATACAAAATTATTTATGCTATTTAAAACATCGAAAAATAATGCAATATTACGGGAGAGCTCTCCCGTAATATTGCATTATTTTTCGATGTTTTACCTATTTATAGGTTGCATTGGTTTTTTTTTGTTTTCTCGAAAAAAGTTTTTTTATCTTTTAATGCGAGTGCTATTGTTACAATCGGGGACCAAACCTCGACCAAATAAAACATCTTTCTCCCCCAAACTTCTGCTGCACGATTCTGAATCTAACTCTGTTTTCCTGTGTTGGATCGCCACTCCTGTACTTTGAGTCCCTACGATAGCAATTACAGACCCGAACGTCATTCAATCGGAATTTTACCTTAACCTCTCCTCTATGCCTCTAAAAAAGACCCAGATATTATGAGTAACACCAACACTAGAATGGAGTAGACTGGAAGGTCGACGCATCCCACTCCTATGTTATAGGTTTAGCCCAGCAGTAAGATATTAAAAGGCAGATGATAAATGTTGAATTTAATTCATGAAATGTGAGTCTAAAGCTTTGAGTCTCATGATAATGACACTGAAACTCACCGCTAACATTAGCATTCATCACACGTTGTATTATTGCTTTCATTTTATGTAAGTTCTGAGAAAACTGTATCCCGTTTAATTTTCTTTTAAAACAAAGGTTTAAAATAGAAAAACTATTCAAAATTCAGCGTGTTTACTGAAGATCTGTTTACTTTAATGACAATGACAGTCGGCAATTGACATTGACGTTATAATTTCCTTCAGGTAGGAAAGAACCTACAGGTTAGATACTAATTTCTTTGATCCTTTGACATTTGCAGAGCGACACAGACCACTTACCTAGAATAAAAGCTGAAATGAAGTAGATGAATCTATGAAACAGGAATGTGGAAGTGAGAAGCGTTTAAACGGATTACCTACTTAAATAAGAAAATTGATATCGTGCATCTTATACAGCGTGCCGGTTTTTTTGTCGAAACGGGGTTTGCAGGCGACGCATCTTACTAGATCTCTAAATCTTTCGATGGTATCTCTTTGCCAGTAACTAGCCACGGCGGAAGTCCGTTCGGTAACAAGCTAGTTCGGGAGGCTGAATATTAATAATTGTTCGTCGAACCTATAAACGAACTATGACCACCATGTGACGGAATTTCCAGGTAATCTTAATCAGCAGTTTTTTTATACACACTACATGTTAGCCCTTGATGGCTATCTCACCTTGGTAGCGGGCTAACCTGTTAGGAGTATGGTAAACCCACGCCCCTAATTGGTTTCTACGCGTCCTTGTGTCGGAACGCTAAATCGCTTAGCGATGTCTTTGTCGGTAGGGTGGTACTAGCCACGGCCGAAGCCTCCCACTAGACTAGACTCGAGCCGGGAATCGAACCCAGGACCTCCAACTTTATAATGCAACAGCGCACTCACTGCGCCACGGAGGTCGTCAAAATCTGATAGGTAATACTATGTAAAGAGCATATTAATAGGATCTCTACACTAATTTTCACTCAGATTCACAACTGGGAACGATTTTTCAAACAAGGATCCTTTATGTTATTTAACCAGGAGTGCTAATTAATTTCATAATTCTATTTGGCACGGTGTAGGCTGGTTTTCGGTTGAGATCACCAAAAATGTCATGTGTATAAGGCTTATCAGTAAGCACTAGTTTGGAGTAATGAAATTGGGTTTGATTTCCAACTCGCATTGGAACGGCATGGTGCGGCTATGCACTATAACCTTCTATCCACAACAGAGCAAGCCAGTTCCTAGCAGGTGGATATTTGGCTAAGGTTAAGATAGGGTAGACACAGTTCAGTTTATGAAGACTGAAGAAAAACGAAATACTAATTAGGTAATCATTCAGACTAGTTTATTTTCAAAGTTCAATAACTATAACTTTTCACACGTTAAATAATTATAAAGAAATTAAGCGTACGAACTTAAGTCTACCTTAAAATAATACACAGAGAGTGTTGTGCAATTAAAATTACAATATTAATACTTGTCAAAGTAGGATAGTGATAAATATTAACGAAATAATATTCTCAAGCATTTCAGCACAAATACTACTTTACAGCTGCGTGTAACACATTTACAGAGTTTATTACATATATAATAACCGAGGCATTTGTTAAGTTACCGTCGAACAGGAATCGGATGCCGACGAAAAATATTTAAAGTTATCTATAGGTACTGATACGAAATATGAATTAATATCACTAAAATACCGTCACGTATATCGAATGCAAAATATCGATATACGTATCGATTTTTTTACAAATCATAATTGTTTTGACTCAGATCTAAAGTAAATAAGGTCTTATAAAGGTATGGTATCTTATATTGTACATATTACGATGAACAGTTCAACAAATGAAACAAATGTGGATCTTTCTACCATTTCAATTTCGATAGATTACAAATTGTTAAATTATAAATATATTTCCATTTCATTTTACGTAGTATATGAAAAGATCATACAAAATATTTTGTATAAGCTGAAGCTTATTTACATAAATCTTTTATCTTCAGTGAAAGTACCTATTACATAAGTACTGGCTGATTGATATTTTTTTTCATTCGTCAATTATAACTTTTCCACAATTAATTTGTAGCGAAACTAAAACGTTAGAATTAATAAATCATTGTGAATTTATCATCTCAAAGTAGATAAAGTAGATATGACATTTTATCTAAAAACCAATGTAGGTATGTATACTAAATGAACACAGTTTTTGGTAGATCTGTGTGTGCAAACCATCTAAAACTATTAAATGCTTTTTAATCTGTATTAAATATTATCGATCTAAGACACAACTAATATTACTTAATAATAAATCCTTAAGAAAAGAAACCCTTTCAAACTAATTGATAATAACTTTAATAATTGATATTAAATAGGAGTATTTTTTTATATTCAGCTCAATTGTATTACTATCCTAATTTAATAAGTTCACATTAAATAGAGAAAGATCACAATTTATAATTTTTTAAATTATTACAAAAAGGCGAAGCTCTATAAGTCGCAAAGTGTATGAGCAGATAGATAACAAATCAAGATCGCCAGTCCGTTCGGCCATTTTGTTTTTAAACACTTGCCGGTTGGTTTTTTAAATAAATCTTATAATTAAACTTGTCACTTTTCTGTTAAATTTGCTATATCTAATACAATATTGATTTATTGCCGCGGCGGTGAAACGGGCCGGTGATCTAACGAAATCAAAAACAAGACACCAACAATACAATTTTTTTTTTTTTAAATAACTGTATGAAATAATTGGACCTGTAGCAACTAAGAACAAATTAAATTGAACATACCCACTGAAGATAATGAAACATTGTTGAAATATTTTATCTATTAGACCACAAAGGATCAAAATTTTGGTTACCTAAATCCTTTTACTACCACTTTTCTATAGAATTTTAGTCTGTGACTAGGCTTTTCTTCCGTTATTTACCTTGCATTCCTTTCGTAAGAATATATATAATATGGTACAATATTTTTTCTTTATTATACAATTTAGTATGGATAAGAAGATAAATCTAGATAGGTACACTAACAGCCTCTTAAATAACAACCTCGATAAGTTTACAACAAGAAGGTTTCCTATATTAACCACAACGTTTTTTTAATAAGACACTATATTTAAATATTATTGCTGGAAGGTAAAAGTGGGAAATGTGGGTACATACCAAAATACCGGCACTCCTAGCACCGAGTAGGTTCGACTGATAACTTTTTATCGAGCTCCAGTTTAGCAATGCTTAGTACCAGCGTCTTTAGAGGCTTTTGACCACAAAGCCGGAAGATCATACGCGAGGACTTACCATTTCTGGCGATACTTCGTCGTTGACCTCGGAAGGGAGTTAGTTCATCGACTTTTTATACGCAAAACGGCAATTATGAAATTTTGGGTATCATTCGTCCTTCACCATATTTTGAGCGTGTTTCAATATCGAACTACTATGAACTCGCACAAAGCAGATTGTATCTTCTTTTCTTCATTTGCATTGGTTTGGTTTGCTTAGATTTATGTTGTTTAATAGATAGCTAATCTATCAAGTAAGTGCGTCCCATCTTATATTGCATTAACACTGTCAGCCTGGACAGATTATTATCACACACCACTAGGTGCTAGGTGGCCGTATTTCCGTTCTTTACTTCCGCCAATAAGTACTTAAATAAAATAATTATAATATGACTTAATATTCTGGCAAAAAATTATCACAACATTACCACAATAACTACTTAACCAAACACAATAATTACCACAGAATAATTAAGAAACTAAACATTGGCATTCATTCACACATACACTCGGTATAACAAATGCCCTCGCTTAAGTAGGGACCTTGATGACCAGATTCAGAGGTGGCATCTCATATAGGATCTAACAGGGTAAACTGTTTCAAGAGCTTGACAACTGATCATTTTTTGTATCTGTCTAGAATGGTGGCTGATGAAGATTAACCGCAAATTCTGTACAGAGTTGATAAGTTGACAACTGCCAGAGGAGTTATCTAATAGGGGTCCCAGGTCCCAACTTGAACGAGGGCACCTGTTAACATATTTAATGGACATTTAATTTCTGGGCTCTAGTTTAATTAAGGGGATTTTCCGCTCCTCTTCGGTTGGTTGCAAAGTGATAAGACCAGCGCCGTAGAGCCGGACATGCTCCAAGTATCGCCGCCGATTCTCAGGGTTGCTCATGACCGCGGTAACAAATTCCGAGGTCTCCCTTTGCAGGGCGATGATTTTCTGCTGGATGAGCCTATTTTTCTGCATCAGAGCAATGGTTTTCCACGCCAGCTCGAGGATTACCCTGTTGTGGGTAGCCTTATCGACAGCAGCAGTGTGGGGAGCTGGCGCTGGAACCTGAGCAGGTGCTTGCGGAGCTTCATCGGCTGGTGTTGGTGAAGCCATCCAATGCAGTCTTTGCACTCTTCTAGCTTCACGCTGGCGGGTCAGATGCGACCCTGTAACAATGAGAAAGACGTTTGAGTTTATTGTGTATTATCAAAATATTCGTCAACTGCTGGTCACAGGTCTCCTCTTTGTAAGGAGAGGATTTTAGAGATACCCGCATTGTCCCACGTGCTAGTATGTGAGCTTTATTATTAACACAATATATATGTAATGATAACCAGTATAAACGGCCTAAAGTACTTTCGGGGGCACAGGGGTAGACAGAAGTGATTATCTAATTCAGAATTAAAAAAATAATCAGAATATCTAACTGTTTTAGGTCGGACCCGTGGTTAGAAACTTGGACCTCGTAGCTCTAATTAGACATACCATCGCCAAAGCCAAAAATAATAAAAAAAATTGTTAACGCTTTTGTTAACTCTAAACACAATAAATACTTTTTACTTTTAGAGTTAACCAGACACCACAGTTCCTCATGATTTTTATATACATATTATAAGTGTAGGTTTTTAATACATCAAGTGTATCTAGTCAGATTCTCTCTGTTCACTTCAAATCTAAACGACATTGAATTACTGTGTCTACCGTCTACTCTGGAGACGTTATTACAGACTTCGAGAGTTTCTAATTTTATGACCTAGAACGTATAGAGCTCTGGCCATTGCACAAACAAGCAAACATTGCATTTCGCATTGCTTAATACAAATTACAAACGGTGAGCAGAGGAAAATTAAACGTCAATATGTAAAAAATGCCTTTCAAGATTCAGATAGGCATTTTACTTTCAGTGAATTAAGTTTGATAATCGGTCGTAGCGAATAACTCGCAAATTTTCGAGAGGTATAGTTTGGTAAGTACGAGTATATCTTAAAGGAAAAGGTGACCGACTGACTGAACCATCAACCAACTACTTAACTCGTTACTGAATTGAGACAACGTTGCTTATTAATACTGGTTTGAAAATATGTAATACCTTAAACAACATTTAAGTTTTTTCTTTTGTCTGTGGTTGCTAGTTACCACCCTACCGACAAAGACGTGTCGCCAAGCGATTTAGCGTTGCGGCACAATGTCGCGTAGAAACCGATTTGGAGTATGGGTTTACCATACCCGTAACAGCCATGTTACCATCTTAGACTGCATCATCAGTTGCCATAAGGTGCGATTGATACAATTTGTAGTGGATAAAAAAAAACTGACGAATTAGAGCGCATCAGCTAGTTGGGTATAATTTTACTGGGTGTCAAAATTGAACTAAAGCAAGATACAAGTTGCAATGCAGTCACGTTGCGATGGCGTACGGACAAATCCAGCTGCCAACAAATACAACGTGCTTAAGACACGTGCGACGGGAATTTCAGCTGTCGTATATCTCACTATACATATATATGTTTACATTTATTTACATTACATCTCGTGTTGCATTTATATAACATGCACGCCTTAGAGATCTCCACATGGCCAGCGTGGTGGACTATGGCCAAAGCCTTTTCATATTGAGAGGAGACCCGTGCTCTGTAGTGAGCCGGTAATGGGATGATCATGATGATGATGATGATATATTTTTTTTAAATAATTATTTTTTGGTATTTATTATTATTATATTATTTTATGTATTATGTACTTATATATAGGTATATATTTTGTGCGCCTACCATGCTTATTTCTGCATGATCCAAGGTTGACTG
This sequence comes from Lasiommata megera, assembly GCA_928268935.1. NCBI lineage: Eukaryota > Metazoa > Arthropoda > Insecta > Lepidoptera > Nymphalidae > Lasiommata > Lasiommata megera. The sequence goes on from OV743328.1 coordinate 7,962,850, forward strand.
GTGAAGAATGCTTTCAGCATTAAGTTCGTCTTATGTATATTTTTTTGTACAATAAATTTAAAAAAAATCTATATAATTAGTTAAATGGCAAATGTATTAAATAGCCTGGTTTTGCGGAAGTGCATATTAGGTGTATAATGAACACGAAAATCTTTACGGCGTATTATTCTTAATAAAGCTTTTTAAACCAACGTCAGGTACCCTAAACTCTTTTGTCTTGTAAATCGCTTGTCATGTTTTACCGTTTAGCAGGCCCTACTTGCCTACTTTAAATTATCAAACAAATATTTAAAAAAACATCACTGAAATATTTTTATTTTCACCCAGTCCATTCTTAGAAAGCAAAAGATTCACCCACCCCTTGCTTAAATAATTTCCTTATCACTTGTGTCAATTTACTTCCCAAGATGATAAAACCTTTTTTCTGGGGACTTATTTAGCTTATTTAATTGCTATTTTATACTGTGAGAGTTGTCGCTTAGGTAGACGAGAACAATATTCCTTTAATTCATAATAATCGTTGTGACGTCAATGTTTTACTTGTACGTCATTTGTAGGTATGTTAGTATGCTAGTCATCAAGGAAAATGTATTGTTCATAATATAGTTATCATGAATTCATATCGATCGGAGAACTAACGTTTATTCCAGGAAACATTTTAAAATTATGTAATAGATAATATTTTCCATGTTTATTCTCTTTTTGATTGAAACAGATTAATTATAATTGGAAAGAATCCTGCTTTTAAAGAAGCCTCACGATTTCATGATGTTACGAGACGTATAAAAGTAAAATATTAGAGAGAGAAAAAATCTTAATATGCTTTAAGGACCATTATACTTGTTCCTTTTGAGATCGCAAGTTGCAGGTAGGTTGTTAGTGGGTGTTAAGTCTAGACAGTGAGATATGTTTATAATGATGATATTTCGTTTTAATATAACTAGACAACTACATAGGTAGGTATGGTAGTTAAATATTGCATATGTATCGAGGCTTACTGGATGGTTAATGATCTATAGTTAAATCTCTGACCGAGATAAGAATTTTTGGGATAATAATCACGGGATTAATTAAGTTAAACCATCTGCCCTGATTATTGCAACCAACGCCCAAGCTCATATTGAAGCAGCGTTATGGAGCTCATCTCAACTCATCTCATTGCAATTGGCTGAGGATAATGGGTAAGATCAGACACTTTTCACACTCCCACGTCATTAATTTGACAATAGAAAGAAGAAGACAAAGTGTTGTATAACTAGTCAACCGCTATATTTGATAAGTCCTGGGTTCGATTCCCGGCCTGAGTCTGGTCTGGTGGGAGGCTTCGGCCGAGGCTAGCTACCACCCTCCGACAAAGACGTGTCGCCAAGCGATTTAGCGTTACGCTCGATGTCGCGTAGAAAATAATTAGGAATGAGAGTTTATCATATTCCTAACAGATTAGCCTGCTACCATCTTAGGCTGCATCATCACTTACCATCAGGTGAGATTGCCGTCAAGGGTCAACTTGTAGTGTATAAAAAAATATATATGTTCGCTGTGGTATATATACCTAGAAGATGACGTGAGAGGTTTCGGTCGGGCCTTGTTACCCTATCGCTAAGATATTTATCGTTCCGTTATCACATAGAAACCAATTCACGGTTCAATAAACTCCATAGTCACCTTCAGATCACATCCACACGCGAATAAAATAACGGTGAAAATTACATGTTTGCATTATCAATCGACCATAAGCGTCAATATTTGACTGCCAACTATCTTTCCATGTTACGATTGGAGAGACCTTCGCACTGCTTTTGGGTGCACTGTGAGACTTAATAGTAAACACAGAATTTACAATCAATCAATCAATCATAATCTACATTCAAGTAATTCTTTAAAATGCGCTTTTGACGCGTCAATAATTTACATAGTAGTGATTTGATGGTAATAAATACATTCGTAAACTTAAAACTAAAGCTATGAGGGTTCCAAACGCACCCTGGTCTAAGAAGAAGCCCACAGCTTAGCCGGGTAAATATTCTTTTTGTTATCGCCATCTCACATGCCTGTTAAAATGATTTAAGAGCTATCTTATTATAGCAATACATTACATATCCTAACACTAGGTTACAAAAACAGTATTGAACATTTACGTTACAATTGCTAACAATTATTGACATTTGATTTCTTTTTTTTTTCATTTACATAACAATTCATCCCTTGACGGCAATCTCATCTGGTCTAAGATGTGAGCGAGCTAACCTATTAGGGGTATGGTAAACCTATACTTCCAATTGGTTTCTACGCGATATCGTGCTAAATCGCTTGGCAGCACATCTCTGTCGTAGGGTAACTAGCCACGGCCGAAGCTATACCAGACAATACTCGAACCGGGAATCGAGTCCAGGACTTCCAACTGTATAGTGAGGTCGTCACGTTGTAGCATTTCTGTGTGTACAACATGATCTTTTAACAAAGAGCTATGTTCTAATGTTGCTTAACAGGTATCTGCATGTTATAATTTGTTTAATAACACCTAATGTTTACATAACATGAAAACATTTGGAAGCATTCGTAGAATATGTTAGCTAAATAATATTTGCTAACAATTTCTAACATAATTGTTATCATAATGATTAAAACTGTAACAGTACTAAAACACGCAAGTACATCCATAGATAATATATAAAAAAATATCAGTAATTTATAGTCTCGGTTCAACCTTGACCGCGATCGTGACAGCGCCGACCATTTTGCAATTTCACGTCGATTTTGTCTACATTCTAAATATAAATAGATTTATTACATGAAAAATAACAAAGCTTTTGTATTCTAGGAGATATATTATCATGATTATCCTGAATAATGCTGAGCTCTTGCCTCATAAGAGAAAGGTATGCAGCTCAGGTCCACAACCCTGCTCTAAGGCGGTTTTGTAGGCTTTAGGAACGTACCGTACTTAGTTTTAAATCAATAGTACCTATCCGCCAAAGTTCACTAAAAGCCGATGTTTCAACTACTCTACGCAGTATGGAGGTAAGATCATAAATTGACCTTTAATGTTCAATCGATCTAATGGAACGTGGCTAAACCTGCGCAATCAATCATAACTAGGCGTTTCACCTACATAAAGTAACATTTCATAATTTTCACTCATCCATATGAAAAAAAAATTGCGTTAAATTAAAAAAAAACACATCATAAACTCCATTAATACGAGCGTTTGACTTTAAATTTGATATTATTCGTTCATAATCATCAAAACGCTCTCTCCCAAACGTGTGAAAATCAAAAACATCGCATATTGCGTATTGCTTCAGAGAAAATCAATCATGAAAACGTCACCTACGCACAAAAATCTTTTACGTTAGATTGGACACTATTTATTTGTATTTATCAACAAAAACGTTATTGGCGGAATATCTTGGAGTGTTAACAACAAATTATAATCAATTGGATTCAACAAAGCTGTTTTCTAAGTGTGCGGTAGGTCAGTGCCGCGAATTGAGGCGGTGTCTTTTCCTGCATATCGGCTACGTGCAAACGATAATAAATAAAAACTGACCTTTTTTAATTTTTCTTATCCTTTTTTCGCACATGCTTGTATAACACAGCTTGGAAACACACACAAAAATAGCTCAAAGAGAATTCGCGGAGTTCGCGGAGACGCGTGTGAACCGGTTGAGATTCGAACGTGTTGTGTCGATTGTCGATGTTGGAGCGCCGGGCTGGGCTTGAAAATCGAAGGCCCGGACGGCTGGCGACGCGCGCCGCTATTGCGTAGGAGACAGAGCGAGATGCAAAGTTATATTGTCATGTAGAAAATTTTGATTACCATTTGCATGCGTGGAAATAGAACTTCTGAAAAATTCATTTCTTCATGATGCTTCTTGCGTACTTAGTTAATATTTCTAATTGTTTGGAAATGTGGGATAAACACCCAATAATTAAACTGGGACCCAGGCTGGTCCAATTTATATTGTTCAAAAAACTTTTAAACCCCTTTTCAAAAAGTCTGCACAACGCACGGTTATCGAAGAATCTGGTATAATATAAAGAACCTCTATACCTCTAACTGGTATCTAGTCATAATCCATAGAAGAAAGGTCTGGGGAGTGTGATAGATGGAAACAGTCTCCAGATTCAAACTTTGTAATTCTTCCATTGTCTGTTGAGCAGAAATGCGGTCGAGCGTTGACAGGTAGATTATTATTATTTGTAATTCTTGACTGTAAGGGCCTATCTTTTATAAGCACTTAGTAGTAACTCTTCCACCGGCCATCCATGTCAGAATACGTGTATTTAAGATATTTATGATATTCACAAAGTTTCTATATAAATGTAAATATAATAAACATATTAGAATAAAACGCGAGGATAATAAAAAAATATCTTGTTAGTGATAAAAACCGACAACGACGAGAATACCGGCTTTAACAAGGCTCTTTGGGGCACGAGAATGGACAACGCCAATCACAATTATAAATATTATAGCTAAATTAAACTGTATGCTATTTCAATATTTTCATTTTCCCTAAAACTAGGGTAACTTCTTTACAATTGTAACACTAAATGAGGTGGAATTGACGCCCCTCGCATGGGTCAACACGTGCATGAAAACGCACGGTATACATACATAATATTATGTTAATTTATGTGTGATGTCTCATTGTCTTCCGTTTCCAAGCGCACTTCCTCATATAAATTTAATAGGATACTGTTTTCCCATGAACAAACCTGTGTTTCTATTGGTTTGCGAAAGTAGCCAAGCGCACACAGTAGGTACTTGTGGTGCGTAATATACGTTCATACTTTCTATACATGATATACAAATTTATGACCCGTTTAAACATAAAAATATATAATGCATTTTTTATAAATAATAAAATTGCCTCATTGTAATCAGTTAGTTGTAATTTTTAAAGTTCTTTTATGAAGCAGTAGTTCAATAAATAAATTAAACAAATAAAACAGCTAGCTTGTATTTTTTTTACATGTAATATACTGAGGAAAAAAATTAGATTAAAATTGTTCCACTATTTCTTGAAATAATTACAATTTGCTGAAATTACCGTTTAAATTACTTAAGTAAACGGTTTTCTCGTTGTTAAAGACCGCATATTTTTTTTTATTAATGTACTAATATGTCTAAATGTATATAGGCATAAGACTTACCAATACAGATATGTTTTAATTTCGCTTTGCATGTGTATATAAGGGTCTCACTATACAGATAGATGAAAGGATTTTATGCATTTGACGAATATGCATACATACTACTATGTAGGTACACCTGCGCAAAGACGGCCTTATCGCAATCTCCTTCGGACATAATTCGGTTAAACATGCGGATAAACTGAGACTTATACGGTCCTTTAGATAACTAGCTGTAGATGTGGTTCATGTCGCTAAGTTTCTCACCGAAATGACCATGTTAAAAAAATATTCAAAACTCAAAATATATATAAAAATCTCTTAAAATCTCTTAAAATAATTATTAAGTTTTTAAAACAAATTGTTCTTTATGGCAATTGCTTATAGATTATTGCATACTTTTCCCTAAAATCGTGGCATATTTCTCGTACAGGCAACACTGGAATGCGAAGTGCTCTGCCGTATGGAAGCGCCTCGCGTGGTCCAACACGTGCCGCAGACAATTACCAGACTTCTATCTGACGCACGTCGAGCTGCTAAATGTTGGAGTGGATTTTTTTTACATTTATTTTATCCTAACCAGATTTCTCTGGTGGCCATGGCTAGTTATCACCCTACCGATAAAGACGTGTCGCCAAGCGATTTAGCGTTCCGGCACGATGTCGCGTAGAAACCAATTAGGAGCGTGGGTTTCCTTATAGGTTACCCACTACTATCCTAGACAGCATAATTACGGCAATCTCACCTGGTAGTGATGATGATAAATAATAAACATGTACATTAATTTTTTTTGAATATTAAGGGTGGTAAAATAGGGAATGTCAGTTTTTGCTAAATTTTTTTATTATTAAGTCTACAAGCTTGAAATTTTGAAAATAGGTTTCTTTTAGGGCGTGAGTATCAGGTTATAATTTTTTTTTATCCAAATCTACCCCGAAGGGCATAAAATAGGGGGTTGAATTTTATATGAAAGTCCTATGTTTTTAAATTTAGAGAAAATCTAGACGAAGAATTTAGACGAAAATCGGCAATTTGTCTGTAGCTTACTTTCTGAAGCAGGGCATTGGCCGCGCGGAATACCTCAATCTCACGGGAAATCAGAAATTCTACGCAGACGAAGTCGCGGGCAACAGCTAGTAAATAAATAAAGATCGTAATATGCCTTGTACAAGGTTCGTAGCTCGTAGCCGTCATGCACGTTGTATCGAATGACGACAGACTACGAAACAAGACTTAATGAGTCATAGGCTTGAAGGCGCATACCGACGCCGCCATTCGTATCAGCTGCCTTTTAACGAGACACGTGACTTTAAGCACGACTGTAATGGATTAAAAAAAAATTCAAATAATCTTTATTCAAATATTCCTTTATAACACACTTTTGACGCGTCAATAATTTAATTCAAATAATCTTTATTCAAATATTCCTTTAAAACACACTTTTGACGCGTCAATAATTTACATAGTAGTTATTTCATGGTGATAACTAAATATATTCGTAAACTTAAAACTAAAGCTATGAGGGTTCCAAACGCGCCCCGGTCTAAGAAGAAGCCCACAACAAACTTGGCCGGGTTTTTTTAATATTTTTGTTATTGGATTGTTTGGATGTGGTGCTGGAGACGCCTGCTGAGGATTCCCTGGACAGCCAACCGCACAAAGGCGTCCATCCTAACACTGCTAGGGATAAAAACACGACTTTCCTCCATATGTTTGTATTTTGACTGGTGGGAGGCTTCGGCCGTGGCTAGTTACTACTCTACCGACAAAGACGTGTCGTCAAGCGATTTAGCGTTCTGGCACGATGTCGCGTAGAAACCAATTAGGAGCATGGGTTTCCTAAGAGGTAAGCCCACTACCACCCCAGAAAGCATCATCACTTACCACCAGGTGAGACAGCCGTTAAAGGTTAACTTGTGGTGTATACAAAAACTTGAACCGTTTATTACCCTAACCTTAAAAACAAAGGTGAAGGAAAACATCGTGAGGAAACCTGCACGCCTGAAAGTTCTCCATAATGTTCTCAAAGGCGTGTGAAGTCTGCCAATCCGTCTGCACATGGCCAGCGTGGTGGACTATGGCCAAACCCTTCTCATAATGAGAGGAGACCCGTGCTCTGTAGTGAGCCGAGAATAGGTTGGTCATGATATATGTATTACATAGCGCCACTTTAAAATGGGTGGAGTGGTGTATTTATATGTATAAATTATTCCGCCCGCTTCGGGGTCTTAAACGTTTTCATTTCTGAGTGCACGCATTAATCCACGTGACAGACGACGAATTCAGTAACGCGCATGTTTGAATACATATTTACATAATATTTAAAAGTAATTAACAAATACAATGTTCTCCTAAGAGGTGATAGCCTAGTGGTTAGGGTGTCGGCCTCCTAATCAGAGGTCGGCGGTTCGAATCCGGGCACGCACCTCTAACTTTTCGGAGTTATGTGCGGTTTTAAACAATTAAAATATCACTTGCTTTTACGGTGAAGGAAAACATCGAGAGGAAACCTGTACGCCTGAGAGTTCTCCATAATGTTCTCAAAGGCGTGAGAAGTCTGCCAATCCGCACATGGCCAGCGCGGTGGACTATGACCAAACCCTTCTCATATTGAGAGGAGACCCGTGCTCTGTAGTGAGCCGGTAATGGGTTGATCACGAAGACGACGACGATGTTCTCCTTATTCGTTCACTCTTGGCAGAGTGGTCGTGGTTATGATTTGGCCTTCACAGCAGCTCGTACAATCTCCTTCCCGCGATTTCTGTTATTCGCATCGCGGGAGCACTAGGTTAATTGTATTTGTGTTTCTTGACAAGATTTATTATTATATTATGATATTATTATCTATTCCCTCTTTTGGATTGTATATGTCGGCGCGAATGAGTTATTAACTTCATTCAGCGGCGCCAAGAAAATCAAGAATCCAATAATTACCCACATTTGAACTCTTTAAATTACTAAATAACCATTTCTTTGCTAATCAGTGTATTTAGAAGGTATCAATCAATTTTGTACAAGCATGCTTTGCTATAAATACGGGCGGTTGTTGCCTTTCGTGGCATTCTTGCTCGAGACGTCGGACCCTTCGGACCTCTTAGGTATTGTCGCAATAAAAGTGTAATCCCTCATCATGTTGTGATTTTAATTACTATGAGCGAAAGTAAACAAAAGCGTGACGTCAGTAATGCGAACGACACTCTTACTAAAAAATAACTCTGACGCCCTTAACTCGTCATATATGTTTTTATTATTAATTAATTTATATTTATAATATGTATATGTTTGGATGTTCGGGGTAATTACCCGTAGGCAATACTGATCTGATTTTGAAAATTGCTTCACCAATGGAAAGCCTTTATCAGCGAGTAACAATGGGTATATTTTATTTCCGTATTCCCACGGAAACGGGATTAAATGCGAATGAAAGAGAGGCGAAGCTAGTTTGTCATGAAACCATTAGCGTCTTTACACACGCAAGACACGTTCACTTGAACGGTGCTCGCGAGTCGGTGTCACGACCTGCCACAACCACGTGTTGATGCACGCCATTCTCATATTATCACCACTAGCGTGTACCATAAGTGCCACTGGCAGTAAGTGGTGTGGGTATTACCACTATTCAGTCCGACGATTTGATATCGTGGGACTAAAGAATCACAACAATACTTGTTATCACCTTTAATCCGAATAGCACATGTAACGGGACAACTACACATTCGTTTACAGGTTTAAAACAAAGTCTCAAAACAGTTGAAAGACGTTTCAATCATTCGTGCGCGGCAGATATCCATAAACTGTTGTGTCAGCGGTGTGAAGGTCATAGTGTATCGGCTACTCGCCACTGCAGCGCCACTTGCGCGGGCGCAAGTGGCGCGCGGCGCGCCGTTCGTTCGTACGGCTCATTCACCGACTCGCTCGACAAGCTATACTGCGGCCTGCACTCGGCTATGCCTATGAATTAATTTTCTGTCTGTGTGTTGATGTCGGATTATGTGTTTTTATGTGTGTATAGTTGTTTATTACATGTGTGTTGATGTGTACTGATGTGTACATATAAATATGATATAGATTATATATTTATATGTATGTAGATATATTATTATGTAGTTTTGTTGTGTAATTTGTTAATATATTATATGTATGTGTTTGAATATTGTGTATTTAATAGGTGTGTATATTGCGGTATTATAATGTTGCCCACATCACTCCCCCCCAGAGACCTGGTTAAGGGCGATAAAAATCCGGGAAACGAACTACTCGTCCCGAACGTGTCCTTTTGACGTCATTCTGGCCTTGAGCCGCCGGCATGGGGTCAGAAGGAGGATGAGGATTGGGGTTGAAAGAGGGGGATGGGGTTGGGGTAGGATCGGGAGATGGGTCAACCAGTACATAGGCCGGTTTGAGGCGGTCTATGGATACAGTGACGCTTTTACCTTTTACTAAAATTTTGAAAAATTTGTCTGTACGCTCTAGTACTTCGTGAGGACCGGAGTAAGGAGGCTGTAAGGAGCCGCGTGATGTATCGTCCCTTAGAAATACGTGACTAGAGGAGGTTAAATCTTTGTAGATAAAGATTTTGCCTTTATTGTGACGTGCAGCTGGTGAAGGTTTTATCTTGGATGCAAATTTGCGTATCTGAGTTGTGAAATCCGATATATCGGTGGAGTGGGGAGTCGTTGCCTGGAAAAACTCTCCAGGTAAGCGTAACGGCTCACCGTAGACCAACTCGGCTGATGATGTTTGCAGGTCACTTTTAAATGCACTTCTTATGCCCAACAGCACCAAAGGTAATGTATCAACCCAATTCACATCAGCATGGCACATTATGGCCGCTTTTAGTTGCCTATGGAATCGTTCCACTAGGCCATTACTGGCTGGATGGTACGCGGTTGTTTTGCGGTGCTTGAATCCAATCATTCTTCCAAGATATTGAAAGAGCGAGGATTCAAACTGCCGCCCGCGGTCAGTGACAATATCTGATGGACATCCGAATCTGGATATCCACGATATCAATGCCTTCCCCACCGTTTCGGCTGTCATGTCTACCATTGGGGTGACTTCTGGCCAGCGTGTGAAACGATCCACAGCAGTAAGGCAATAGCGATAGCCCTGTGAAACAGGAAGAGGGCCGATAATGTCAATGTGAATGAAGGCAAATCGAGTACGAGGAAGATCGAATGTGCCTAAGGGAGAAGACACGTGGCGATAAACCTTGGCGCGTTGACAAGCTAAGCATTGACGAGACCATTCCCGGCAGTCTTTGCGAACGCCAGGCCAAACAAATCGCTCAGCGACTAATTTGGCGGTAGCGTTGGCGCCTGGGTGGCTGAGACTGTGAAGACTGTCGAAAATTTGTCTCCTCAAGGGCTTGGTAACGAAGGGTCTGGGAAAGGGGGTGCTGACGTCACAATAAAGTTCAGTTTGAGAGTTAGGAATTCTCAACTTTTTCAGGCGCAGTGAAGATTCATCACTCAAAAGTTGAGTCAACTCTTGGTCAGTATTTTGTGACGAAGCCAGCACGTCTAAGTCGATTGGCATCTGCAGTTCCTCGATGCGTGACAGTGGGTCAGCAACGACATTGTCTTTTCCCGAGATGTGTCTAATGTCAGTCGTGAACTGCGAGATGTAATCGAGATGGCGGTACTGCCGAGGCGAACAGTTAGCTTTCCTTTCACTGAAAGCATAACTGAGCGGCTTGTGGTCCGTGTACACTACGAAATGCCTCGCTTCTACCATGTGACGAAAGTGTTTGATGCTCTCGTATATGGCTAAGAGTTCGCGGTCGTATGGTGAGTATTTTTGTTGCGAGGGACTCAACTTCCGCGAGAAGAATGCTAATGGTTCCCAGATTTCGTCCTTTTTCTGCTGTAGTACTGCACCCATTGCTAGGTCAGATGCATCTGTTACCAGAGCAAGTTCGGCCTGACAGTCTGGGTGTGCAAGTAATGCAGCGTTTGCGAGACTTTCCTTGCATTCGTTAAATGCTAGCAGTGAGTCACCAGTCACGTCGACGGGGTGGGAAGCCTTTACACTGCCGGTCAGCAATGCGTTCAGAGGTGCTTGAACTTCGGCAGAATGAGGTAAGAACCGCCTATAAAAGTTGAGCATTCCTAGAAAACGCCTAAGTTCTTTGGCTGTCTTAGGTGCAGGAAAGTCATAAATGGCTTGGACTTTGGTTTCCAGGGGTTTAGTGCCGGATGCGGAGATACGATATCCCAAAAAAGTTACCTCGGTTGCTCCAAAGACGCATTTTGAGGTATTGACCAAGACGCCGTATTCCTTCATGCGATTGAAGAGTTGCTGAAGGTGGTCCTCGTGTTCGGTCTCGTCCTTGGAAAACACCAAAAAATCGTCTAAGTACGCGTAGCAGAAATCTAGGCCTCGCGTCATCTCGTCGACAAACCTCTGAAATGTCTGGCCTGCGTTTCTCAAGCCGAACGTCATGAAAGGGAATTCATAGAGACCAAAGGGGGTGGTAATCGCAGTCTTCTGTATATCTGCCTCGAAAACAGGGATTTGGTTATATGCCTTCGTTAAGTCTATTGTTGAGAAGATAGTGCAACCGGCGATATTGTGGGAAAAGTCGTGGATATGCTTAATGGGATAACGGTCTGGAATAGTCCGTGCGTTAAGCATGCGATAGTCACCACAAGGTCGCCAGCAGTTATCTTTCTTAGGTGCAAGATGTAACGGTGAAGCCCAGGGGCTTTCAGAAGGACGCGCTGTACCATTTTTAAGCATAAGCTCGAATTCCTGTTTGGCGATTTTGAGTTTGTCAGGTGCTAGTCTCCGAGGGGTGGTTGATATAGGAGGTCCTGGTGTAGTCCTAATGTGGTGTACTGTGTTGTGCTTGGGAATTATTGGTGTACCAGAAGGGCGTGTAATTTCCGGGAATTTACTCAGTACATCATGAAAACGTGTGTCACCTGTTGAGACTTTAACAGAGAAAATGTCACCTCGAGCAAAAGACGCATTAGAGTACAATGTCGTGGTGTTGTCTATTAGGCGTTGGTTACGGCAATCTACAATTAAATTATAAAAGCTGAGAAAATCAACGCCAATAATTGGTTTTGTCACATTAGCCACAATGAATCGCCATGGAAAATCGCGCCTTAAACCTAAGTTTAAATTAAGGTTTATAAAACCGAAGGTATTGATTATCGTTCCGTTGGCCGCACAAAGTTCGTAGTCAGTTTTGTTTCGACGATCGCGAATTGCAGCACGAGGGTACACACAGAGGTCGCTACCAGTGTCTACCAGGAACTGGGTGTTCGTGCTGCGATCGGTGACGAAGAGGCGACCTGACGAGGTGGGGCAATCGCTAGTCGCCATTAGTGACTGCCAGTTGAGTTTTCCGCCTTTTTAAAATTGCAGGGCTTAGAGCATCTTCGAGCCTCAGATCCGAATCTGTTATGGTAATAGCATATCGCATGTCTTCTGTGATTAGATTCGGATCTGTCTCTTTGACGAGATGCTGAATGACGGCGTTCATGCGTTCTGGATCGACTGGTGGAACCACACGCTCTCCGGGTATGCTCTTCCAGTTGCAGGGTCAGCTGCTGCACCATTTTCTTCAGCTCCGCTATTTCGTCGGCTGGGGAGGGCGCTTGTGTGCTACGCGGTGACGCGGCGGCGACGGTGCCCGAGGACGTCAGATCCTGGATCCGGTCTGCGAGATCTGCGAGCTGTTCCAGAGAATGTGTTGGTTGTGACGCCAGTACGGTTTGGATATTGTGCGGTAGTCGATTGCTCCATATGGTTCTTATGAAGTCCTCGGGTACAGATGGGCCGGCTAAATCCTGCAGGTGCCGTAAGAATTGTGAAGCCTTCCTGTCTCCTAGCTCCTCATGGGTGAGCAGCTGCTTCACCTTCTTCTCGTGAGACGCTGAGAGACGGCGTATTAGTTCAGATTTTATTCTCGTATAGCGGTGGCGCTCTGGAGGGTTAACAATCAGTTCTTTCACTGCCTTGGCGTGAGGGAGGTCCAAATTCGTGATCACTTGTGTAAATTTTGTGGCATCGTCCCGTATACCATAGATCTCAAATTGGCCCTCTAAGAGAGCGAACCAAATTTCAGGTTCCTCGGGAGAGAATGGTGGCACTTTCACCTTAATTCGCCGGTTCCTAATTGGTGTCGGGTCGTCGACTTGTGTTGGTGAGGAACGGGGCTTTTTACCTGGACGTGTAGTGATGTTCGAGTGTCCCGCTTGTTCGTCGCTACTGCTGGAGCTCATTTTTTGGCGTATTCAGATGATGACGTCAAGATGTTGCGCGTTCAGATCACGTCGGGGTCACCAGCGTGGGTATTACCACTATTCAGTCCGACGATTTGATATCGTGGGACTAAAGAATCACAACAATACTTGTTATCACCTTTAATCCGAATAGCACATGTAACGGGACAACTACACATTCGTTTACAGGTTTAAAACAAAGTCTCAAAACAGTTGAAAGACGTTTCAATCATTCGTGCGCGGCAGATATCCATAAACTGTTGTGTCAGCGGTGTGAAGGTCATAGTGTATCGGCTACTCGCCACTGCAGCGCCACTTGCGCGGGCGCAAGTGGCGCGCGGCGCGCCGTTCGTTCGTACGGCTCATTCACCGACTCGCTCGACAAGCTATACTGCGGCCTGCACTCGGCTATGCCTATGAATTAATTTTCTGTCTGTGTGTTGATGTCGGATTATGTGTTTTTATGTGTGTATAGTTGTTTATTACATGTGTGTTGATGTGTACTGATGTGTACATATAAATATGATATAGATTATATATTTATATGTATGTAGATATATTATTATGTAGTTTTGTTGTGTAATTTGTTAATATATTATATGTATGTGTTTGAATATTGTGTATTTAATAGGTGTGTATATTGCGGTATTATAATGTTGCCCACAGTGGCAATCAACAGCGTAGGTATCAGTACGCAGTTGATTGCCATGGGTTTCCTTTGGGTGTTATCAGTAAATAATAAAAACTTGAGAGGTGTCAAGGGACACCCGGATGGAACAAAGTTCCTTTCGATTAATTAGTGAAGGAATTGTAATAAACTTTTATTTTATTTAAGTTATATTAATATTTTTATTATTATTAACAAATATAATGTTATATAAACTTAATCAGTAGGCTCAATTTTGTACTCCATCAGCAATATCCGGAACTTGTGCAGAAACACTGTCAGGATTCATTATTATTATTTTTTATTATTTATTATTTACAAAAAACCTGTATACACTCAACAAAAATAATTGTCGCGACACCACACTGTTCAATGCGAAATAGAAATGAAAATATCTGGCTTGCTTTCTATAAGAGAGAGAGAGACAGACAGAGAAACATGCGACGCCGCACAGCTTACAATAACAAAAAGAGTCGTGACAACTTTTCGTAAGAATTTTTTCCGTCTAGCCCCCTTTCACAACGCGCGATAAGGAACTTCGTTCCAATAACAAAATAACACTCAATTACATAGAAACAGCAAACGAATACATTTGTCACTAACAGGAAGGTCACGCTCTGTCACGATGAATCATTCAACTCTGTGGTCTATTAAAACGTTGGTCGCGTCCATGTGACACTCCACGTTTTCCATTAAGGACTTGATGTCGATAAAGTTTCTTACGATTTGATGATTGAAAGAAATGCGAAGCGCTCAGATGAAATACAAATATAGATTAAGCACGCATGAAACAGTAATATTTATTTAATACTAGCTGACGCGACTTCGTCTGCGTTGTGTTAGTGTGTTTGTCATGATAAACATTAAAGTATCTCCTTTCTAAAAAAAAAAAAAGAATGAGCCCGCGCGACAGGCAACCTTTGTGATATTGATTCGTTGGTGGGAGCCCGAGACGTGATGGCACAGGCGGTGGCATGCGCGTGAGCTGCGCGCGGTACTGGACGGTACTTGGACATTGCAACATTACTTCAATTTTCTAAAATAAAAGACTTTTTCTAAAATAAAAGTAGCCTAAGTTACTCCTTATTACATTAGCTACCTGCCAATAAAAGTCCCATAAAAATCGGTCCAGCCATTTCGGAGATTAGCCGGAACAAACAAACAGACAGACAGACAAAAATTTTAAAAAATGTTATTTTGGTGTATGTACCGTATATATGTTCATATGCATGCAGTTAAAAATGGTTATTTCAATATTACAAACAGACACTCCAATTTTATTTATTTGTATAGATTTTTATTATAGACCACAAGTTAGCCCTTGACGGCATCTCACCTGATGGTAAGTGAAGATGTCGCGTAGAAACCAATTAGGAGTATGGGTTTACCATACCCTTACAGTTTAGCCCGCTACCATCTTAGACTGCATCATCACTTACAAGCAGGTGAGATTGCCTTCAAACGCTAAGTTGTAGTGGAAAAAAAAACAAGTTAATTTAGGTTCGCCGAGACCATAGTCGCGCTAATTTGACATCACAAAAAAAACGTCAATCGGGAAGAGAATAAAAATAACGAAACACAAATACTCGATTCGGGAGACTTCGTATATAACGGGCGCGGTTTTTTCAAGCTTAAATTAATGTTTGTTGGTTAATTTTGAAATAATTAATTTAGTTATTTTTTGGTGTTGTTTGTGTTGCGGACATCATAGTTTTTGTGTCGTTTGTGCCACTAGCCACTAGGCTAGTTTTTTTAATGGTTAACAGGTATTTATTTGGGAAACGTTCGAGGGAGCCGCGTCCGCCGAGTGCGAAGTTTCATGTCATTTTTCCCTAAATTCAATTCTACATTGCTATAAACTTGACATTGGCTAAGTTGCAGACATCATAGATTTGGTGTCGTTTGTGTAGTGGCTAGTTTTTTGAATGGTTGACATGTATTAATTTGGGAAAAGTTTTAGGGAGTCGCGTCCGCCGAGTGCGAAGTTTCCCACCATTTTCCCTAACTTCAATTCTACATTGCTTTAAACTTGTCATTGGCTAATCTGTTTAAAGCCATAAATAGAGAAAAAAAACCACGTGGCGACTCAAGTATCTCGGCACAGTCATCTAATGAGATTGCTTGTCGTAATGCGCAGTCACGTTTCACGTCGCTCACTTTGTAAGATCACGTCAATTACGGAAACGGAAATATACCTAATATAAAAGAACAGTATGTATATCTTACGCAGAAGCTAAAAAGAGGTGTGTTTGTATTATAAATATCACATGGTCCTGTGCAATTTTTGTGTTCATTACAGACATTTGTAAAAGCTTTAACCATCGAAAAAAAAACAAATATGGCAGCCAGCGCTTGACTATAATATCCTAATACCCTAGACTATAACTACGCCCTACACTGGTTGGGACCGCTAACGCTTTGCCCTTGATAACGCGTTGATATTTACCTCTTACCTCCTAAGGAAATTCCGCGTTAAGGAAACTCGTTTCAAAAACTGACCCAAACACCATTTCGATCCACGTGGAGAGTCACGCGGGTTTTTGACGTTACTTATAACGTTGTTTACTGTAATCCGCGGTCACGTTTAGGGTAACGTTGGAGTCGACACAAGGTGCACGCGTGTTTGATCACGTCAATTACATAATCGGAAACAAGCCTTAAAAAGCTGAAAGGGGTTGGGTTTGTGTATTTAAGTTTCCTTAAATAAATGGACCTTTTTGTTTTCTTATCCAGTTATTTACACTGTTTTATTTTCTGCTGCGAAATGTTTATAAATAGTGGTTTAAAGTAACAAATTGACGTTGTTATATTAATACATAGTTTGAATATATAATGATGTTAGTTTATAAGTAGCAACTATTTAACTTTTAAGTAAGTGTTATGTTTGTAGATAAGCGTGTACGTGTCAATAATTGTCGATGGCTCAGGTGTACGGAAAAACTCAAGCTACGAGTTTGTGATTACACCTAACTATTATTACATTATGTAAATTATTTTTCTTAAATAAATAAAATAAAAATAAAAAATAAATCGACATAAATCTTTCATGGTGTGATATAGTTTAGAGTGAAACTTTTTTCACATATATGAAAATCATTCTTTGAAAAAAAAAATTGCAATATTTGTTTTGCGTCTTTCTATTCTTTTGTTTTTAGTTCAGCTGAGACGTGAAAGGGTAATGTTTTGAGTCATTTTAGAATACGCGGAATCTTTTGTTTTTACACAGATGCATGATGCAGTCTAAAATGAAAACGGGCTTACCATACGGGGTATGGTAAGCCCACACTTCTAATTGGTTTCGTCATGACATCGCGCCGGAACGCTAAATCGCGACACGTCTTTATCGGTCCCCCTCACAGCTTAGCCTGCTACCATCTTAGACTATAAAGTCGTGGCGCCAAGCGATTTAACGTTCCGGCACGATCTCACCGTCACCGGCACCGTCTTAGACTGCATCATCACTCACCATCAAGTGAGATGGCCGTCAAAGGGCTAACTTGTAGTGTATAGTAAAAAAAAGAAAATACTTCAGTGTTTCTTTGCCTTGATACTTGAATACGAAAAACGTGCAGATTTTGTTCTAAAACTATATGTAAAGTGTAGAACGTGTCCATAAATTTAATAATCATGCGTAGAAAACAGCGTGTAAGACAACGTGCGCGTTGTGGAAACGGAGATGATATTGAGGAAAATTGCATGCCTGAAAGTGTTCCATAATATTCTAATCTACACTAGTTCAGCGTGGTGATGGCCCATCCTTCTTATTTTGAAAGGAGACAAATTGAATGCCGAATGAATGACTACACTTTTATTAAAAAAACACAACTATAATAAGAAAATCCTATATATATAACTATAAAAAGCAAATATCACAGAAACAGTAGTATACAATTTCATAATCATCATCATGATCAACCCATTACCGGCTCAGTACAGAGCAAGGGTCTCGTCTCAATAAGAGCAGGGTTCAGCCATAGTCCACCACGCTGGCCATGTGTGAATTGGCAGACTTCACACGCCCTTGAGAACATTATGGAGAACTCTCAGCCATGCAGGTTTCGTCACGATGTTTTCCTTCACCGTTGAAGCAAGTGATATTTTAATTACTTAAAAAAGCACATAACTCCGAAAAATTATAGGTGCGTGCCCGGGTTCAAACACCCGACCTCTGATAACGAGGCAGACGTACTAACCACTAGGCTATCACAGCTTATGAAGTTGACCACGTTATTACGAACGCGGAATTTGTGGTAATTACTTGACAAACAAACACAATCTACAAACAAGGAATTACATCGATGGTTGTGGTTTATGGTATGTTTATGGCATCGAAAAACATGTTTAAACCATTTTCGGTGATGCAACCTGCAAAGTCACCACCTGAAAAAACCAAGGCAAACAGCGTGTTTACATTTGCATAGGGCTGTCGATCGATCACATTTCTGATGTTTTTTTTTTATTCCAAGATTTATTTAATATCGAGTTGTAAAATTTCGTAGAATTAGGTAATTTAGGTAAATATAATTTATGATAATAAAAATACACTTATTAAAAAAAAAATAACAGCCAAAAAGATATACTTCAATTATATCTATAAAATCTATAGGTCTTTTTCTTTACCGATATTATGTAAAGGAAATATATGTTTGTTTAGTTGTTTATAAGGGAAAGTAAAACTAAAATGCGCACTGTTGAATTTGTATATATAAAAAATTAAATAAGTTGAATATGAATAAATTGATTTAATGCGTAATAAACTATTTTCGAAGGTTCATCTTAGTGTCGTACCTAGTAGCTTAAATGTATAGATGAGGTAGCAAACTATATATTTCTTGTTTGTAAACTTGCAGGCAATTACAATGTCGATATACCTAAAATAAAACTTCAATGTATTGCGTGTTATCAGTGTTATCAGATATGCAGATACGTATTTGCACATAGCTGAACATGCTTCTCAAACGAATCGCTTGATTTATATGTAAAGTGTACCTAAGATTATAGTAAGAGGACGAATATAATATTCTGTCTTGATTAAATGGGTTAGGTTAGGCTAAAATACATTTGGGCTTCATAACATGTATAACAGCTAATGACATATGTTATGCAATAAATGATAATAATGTGTTTGTATTTATTAATTTCACTGTAATCACTGTGACTCACGTAAACTTTCGAATGCATGCAAACGTCATACAAAATTAACATTGGCATTCGTAGGTGGCAACCCTAGGTCGCGTAATGGCCACGTTTCGGATTTGCACATGGCCAAACACGCCGCGCTCTCACGTTGCCACCGACACGACAGCAATACATCAAAGCAAATATAATCCCGTATCCGTAATATCGATATTGTAATAGCACGTGGGATCAACACTGAATTCATATGACACCACGCCACATCGCAAAACACGCAAACGGCTTAGTTATTTCCCTCTACGATTCATGTATTCCTAGTATCTCTGGGAAGTGCACACGGCGCTTAGTTAGCGCAAGCAAGCAAGCAAACAAGCGAGTGAGTAAGTGAGTAAGTACGTGAGTAAGTGAGTAAGTGAGTGAGTGAGTAAGTGAGTAAGTAAGTCAGTAAATCAGTCAGTGAGTGAGTAAGTAAGTATGTAAGTAAGTAAGTAAGCCTTTCGTTTTTATGTTATTTCGTGTATAAATGTAATAGATTGCAGTACAAAATGGCAGTCCCGGTAAGTGTAATGACCTATTTTTTCGTTATATATTTAAGATCTTGTAATGCGATATCGTCTAGCGGACAATTTTTTACTTAATATTTTAAAAAATATTAAGTAAAATAATGTTCGCATTATTTATATATATATTTTTTTTCATTGAAGCACGTTTTCCATTCGCGAGGGCCTTGAAGCCACGTCATCATAAATAATGCATTACAACCCGACGACGATTTACGATGTAAAATTCATAAGGCAATTTTGCTTAACAGATTCGTACGGACTTACCGTTACGGGTTATTGGGCTAATAACTGTTTTTTTGGATTTAAAAACGCGAATGTTTCTTTTCGGTTTGTGGTAACAAAATATAGTTTCTATTGGCATCAGTAACTGCGTTTAGAAATATGAATTATATCTAGAATTTATCATTTTTGGATTTTCTCTGGTCCTGTCTGGCTTTGGCTGTGGCTCCTTACCGATACAGACGAGGTGGCACGTGCGAAAAAGTGTTCCGTCTCAATGTCGCGTAAAACCAATCAGCTACGTGTTACCATAGCTAGACGGCATTATCACTTTTCAACAGTTGAGAGACTCTGTCAAGGATTAACTTGCAGGGGTATAAAATAAAATAAACAAATTTTAGTATGTTTTAATTTGTTAATTTTTTTAATTATCTATCGCGATCTCATTAATACTTTATGGATATTTACACTTTATTGGTAATATACACATATTAGTAATTTACAAATACAATTCGATTTCACAAGTCGATAATTTAACTCACGAGTCCGGTACGTAAAGCCTTTTCAAATTCAAATTTATTATTTTAGATTTCGACCATAAAATTATTTAATAACACAAAAATAATACTGATTCAATTAAATAGATATGTAAAAAGAAATCAAAATAGAAAAAACTTTTAATAATTATAAGGTAATACTGTCAGGCAAAATGGCATTGGTACTACAGCGTGTTTATATTTTAAAGCAATTTTATACTTAGGCCATAGAGTATTTGAATCCAGGGCCGTAAAATATATTATATTAAAAAAAAACACGTTTATTGCAGCAGTGCCGGAGGCAATGACAGTGAAATTTTTAGAACAGCGTTGGAACAACTTCCGTAATCTGAAGTCGAAACGTGAGCGGGGAAGGAAGTTATTATTTTTCAGCAAGCGTCTTTCAATGACTTGCCTCGTTTTATTTTCGGGCAATTATTTCGCAAGCTTTCAATGGAGTCTGAAAGGAGCGTGTTGATTGCTTCATTGCTATGAAAAAAAGGCAGTGGTATATTTTTAGGATTGTTTACTTTTATATTTTACAACCGCCTTGTCACAGTGCGTGAAATGAAAATGAAACGAAATGACATTATTGTTAATGAAGCCTAGCCTAGTGGTTAAGGCGTCGGCCTCCTAATCAGAGGTTGGCGGTTCGAATCCGGGCACGCACCTCTAAACTTTCAGAGTTATGTGCGTAATTAAAATTAAAATATCACTAGCTTCAACGGTGAAGGAAAACATCGTGAGGGAACCTGCACGTCTGAGAGTTCTCCATAATGTTCTCAAAGGCGTGGGAAGTCTGCCAATCCGCACATGGCCAGCGCGGTGGACTATGGCCAAACCCTTATCATATTGAGAGGAGACTCGTGCTCTGTAGTGAGCCGGTAATGGGATGATCATGATGAACTATGAAATCACTACTATGTAAATTATTAACACGTCAAAAGTGCCCTTTAAAGGACTATTTATTGCAGAATAAAGATTATGATTGATTGATTGAAGCATCGATGACTACAGTCCTCTGGTGCTACAAATGTTCATGGGCGGTGATTAACACTTGACCCGTCTGATCGTTATAAAAACAAGATGTTACACGCGAGTCACGTCTTATCCCATCTTAGTTTAGTTCCGTACCCACAGAGTATCATATTTTTTTTCGGACTCTCTATTAGCTGTACAAACCCTATTGGTTGCCACAGCGTAACCGGGCTGTTTCAAAATTTCTGCTTCTTTCCGAAGCTCTGCCAGAAGAAATTTTGAGCCCTAGGGCTCGAAGAAACTAAGGGAACGCCTGCCTTGCCGGGATAAGGGGGGGGGGGGGTCGAACGGTAAGTGGTCCGTACGTCTCCGAGGCCGTGGATGGAGCCCCCGTCCGGATGACGTAAGATAGCGGGAACCTCGTCTTCGCCGGCGAAGACGGTGTGTAGCGTATGATTGTGTGGTAGGTGGCTCGAGTATTTGTCAGTAGTCATCTGATCGTCAGGGTCATGAAGGATATGTTTAGGTCTCCTCTTTCGGAGAGGAGCGCTTAGGTCGGGGGAGTAAAAAGAAGCCGCAACTACGAGAGGGTTGGGGTGTCGGGATGATTGACAGTATCATTAGCTCACGGCATTACTAAGCCAATGCTGACCTTCCGTGCTTTTGTCTGTCAGCGTGCATATCAAGTGACATATGGTTGATTATGCGCGAACTTATTGTCTGGTGGGAGGCTTCGGCCGTGGCTAGTTACCACGAAATTTTTGACGCGAATTGGCGCGAAATTAGGAGTATGGACTAGGTATAGGACCGTAGTGTTCGCCCGCTACGGTCCTAGATTGTATCATCACTTACCATCAGGTGAGATTGCCATCAAAGGCTAACTTGTAGAATGCACAAAAAGGCAAACCTGTCACTGGAAACGTGCACATAGCTTCGTCGGTTGAATGTGACCTGACCATGACTGTAAAGTGCAGAATCGCTCAAAATTCCAAGCGAATTAGTGTCATGGCCTAGAAGCACGTGTTTGCATCTAGCGTGCATGGCGGGATGTGACCCACTTAACACACGTCAGATAGCTTACTGGCGCTTACCAATTAGAAGCCGTTGGTACATGGCCATGCCGCAAGAGATGACGGCAGAGTGGTTGAGAGACCAGATCAGACTCGAGCCGGGAATCGAACCAAATTTATAATGCGACAGCGCGCGCGCTGCCCCACGGAGGTCGTCAAAATTATACCATACGAATTATGCAATACAGATCAGTTATAATCAATTATAATATACTAGCGGTTGCCCACGACTTCGTCTGCGTTCCAACCCCTTTTTTACGCCCTTAGGGGTGGAATTTCCAAATATCCTTTCTTAGCTGACATCTCTTAACTATCAACTACCTACTTGCTAAATTATAGCTTCATACGTACAATAGTTTTTGAGATCTCGTGTTTAATCAGTATATAAGTATGTAAGTGACCTTTCGCTTTTATATATATATATATATATATATATATTATATATATATATATATATATATATATATATATATATATATATATAGATAGATAATGTTATATTAAGTTATTTGAATTATCATTGAACACCATAAATCAAATAACAAAAGTAAACATTACAATTGATTAGGTAGTCGACATTCGATGGGGTGGCCTTCTCGCTGCATATAGCAACCTTTTGCTGACAACCTAAGGCGTAAAGAGGCAAAGCAAAGATCTAATCAATCTACTTAATATAATTGCGATCTAAACATGCGTGGTAAGAAGATAATAGTTGATCCTCAATCGCCAACACTTAAGGGATTACTGGTATATAATAATAATAATAATATGCTAATGCAACATTTTACTTTAATTAATAATCTACGAACAAAGCTAAAAATATAGCGCTCCTGTAATATTTTTTTCTCATTATTTCCTAGAACCTTATTTGTGTTTAACTTGGTGAAAACACAAATCTCTTATGTTAGCTTAAGTGGTGTTTATAAAATATTGTAATTCCGATCAAATACTTAATTCAAATAATCATTTAAAAGTCTTCAAAATTATACCATACGAATTATACAATACAGATCTGTTATAATCATGTTTATACATAATGTTATATTAAGTTATTTGAATTATTATTGAACACCATAAACCAAATAACAAAACTAAACATTACAATTGATTAGGTAGTCGACATTCGATGGGGTGGCCTTCTCGCTGCATATAGCATTCTTTTTCTGACAACCTAAGGCGTAAAGAGGCAAAGCAAAGATCTAATCAATCTAATTAATATAATTGCGATCTAAAGATGCGTGGTAAGAAGATAATAGTTAATCCTCAATCGCTAACACTTAAGGGATTACTGGTATATAAGCTAATGAAACATTTTACTTTAATTAACAATCTACGAACAAAGCTAAAAATATAGCGCTCCTGTAATATTTTTTTCGCATTATTTCCTTAAACCTTCATCATCATGATCAACCCATTACCGGCTCACTACAGAGCACGGGTCTCCTCTCAGTATGAGAAGGATTTGGCCATAGTCCACCACGCTGGCCATGTGCGGATTGGCAGACTTCACACGCCTTTTGAGAACATTATGGAGAACTCTCAGGCGTGCAGATTTCCTCACGATGTTTTCCTTCACCGTTGAACCAAGTGATATTTTAATTTTTAAAAACGCACATAACTCCGAAAAGTTAGAGATTTGGTTTAAATTGGTGAAAACACAAATCTCTTATGTTAACTTAAGTGGTGTTTATAAAACATTGTAATTCCGATCAAAAACTTAATTCAAATAATCCTTTAAAAGTCACTCTTCATGCGTCAGTAAACTAAGGCGACCAGAATTCCAAACACGCCCTGGTATAAGAGGAAACCCACCACAAACTTACCTGTCAAGTTTTCTTTTTTTTATTACCTTACATTGTCACAATTCAAGAGCAATCTTAAACGGTTTGAGGTAAAATTCTTTTATACAAACACTGTGAAAACAATAGTTCTTCTTTAGAACGGTCCATTTAATTAAGCTTAGAGATATAACATAAAAGTTAATGAAATTTTGGGTGACTGGTATAGAGATTCTTCCTTCTTCCTCTTGCCCTTATCCCATGCTACTTATTTCTATCAGCCATCCACACCTTTAACTAAAAATAAAAATAAAATAATCTTCTCATCATCATCTTTATTTTCAAACGGTCTAAATTTAAACTATTTTAAGTGGCCCCCTCACTAGGTGACCTGTATCGTGGAGAACATAATGATGAATAACAGAAACGAAACCATCGAGACGCGACCCTTCCTTCTACGTCATTTTTTTTTCCGGACTGTCTATTAGCTGTACAAACCCTATCGGTTGCCACAGCGTAACCGGGCTGTTTTGCGAGCTTCGGAAAGAAGCTCTGCCAGAATAAATTTTGAGCCCTAGGGCTCGAAGAAGAAACTAAGGGAACGACTGCCTAAGGGCGCCTCCTTTGAGGCCGAACCTCGGCTTAGGCGACGTTTGGGATAACGGGGGGGGTCGGACGGTACTACGTCATCGCGTTTCGTAGTTATTATTGGCTGTCTCAAATAATCACACTCAGATATAAATCCACACGATGTGGGTAAAAAGATTCCACCCTGGTGGGCGTTATGGACATCGATATTTCTACGGCAACACGTTAGCATGGTAACCACCGCCTACGTATCGCCAACGCGTCGAGACGTTCAATACAAGTCATATATTATATTAGGTACTTATTCCCTCAGACATACAACCTTCAATAACCTTCGTACATTAAGTTTGTCAACGAATTTAGATATGACGGTAAAAACGCTCGAAAAAGTAGTGAAAAATATGTATGAACGTTTCATAGATTGCTGTACTAGATTAAAATCATCATCATCATCATCATGATCAACCCATTGCCGGCTCACTGCAGAGCGCGGGTCTCCTCTAAATATGAGAAGGGTTCGGCCATAGTCCACCACGCTGGCCATGTGCGGATTGGCAGACTTTACACGCCTTTGAGAGCATTATGGAGAACTCTCAGGCGTGCAGGTTTCCTCACGATGTTTTCCTTCACCGTTGAAGCAAGTGATATTTTAATTGTTTAAAAACGCACATAACTCCGAAAAGTTAGAGGTGTGTGCCCGGATTCGAACCGTCGACCTCTGATAAGGAGGCTGACGCCCTAACCACTAGGCTATCACCGCTTCAAGAAAAACTATACTAAGAAGAGACTATAAAATTATAGTATTGATTTTTGTTTGGACAGCCCTACTCTATGAAATCGCATCTTCATGTCATAATATGACACTTGAGTTCTGTTATCGGTGTCAAGGATGAACTGTAGGTTCTAGGATAGTTTATGTTTATGACTTCACAAGTACCCAGTTAAACGCATATCTCAATTAACATTACACCACAATAGCTTATTAGAAAAAAAGGAATATAGATTACAAATATGTTTAGAAACGAATCCATATAGCAAATAACTTTAAATTTTAATAAAAGACATATTATATGCACTTTGTACAGTCTATCTTTAAGACATTGATTTATATATATTAGATTATAGTTGTTTTACTATTTAGTGATTTCTCATTCAACTTCAGATCGAAAAAAGTCAGAAACAAAAGACAATCAATTGTTATTTTATTTACTCATCCCAAACAAAATGATTATTTATATATATATATATTACATTGAAATAAAAAAATTGATTATTTTATTTTATTTCAACGAATAGTATAGTTTACTATTGTAAGTTACTTAGTATGATAAAAAATTTGCGGTTGATGCATGATTTTAATTATGACTTCAGAGAAGTATAGATTTTATTTATTCACGTAAGTATATATTACCTAGAAGGACGTAAGTAAACAGTGAAAAATAGCGAGATAATAAGATCATGTTATGTAGCATATTTTTTTTTACTGAAATATGGCTAAATAGTATACATATATATCACAGCTATACGAACGCTGCAAAGCAGTAGCGAATAAATTTAATTTAATGAAGCTTTGACGACCTCCGTGGCGCAGAGCGCGCGCTATCGCATTTTAAAAAAAGTTGGAGGTCCCGGGTTCGATTCCCGGCTCGAGTCTGGTCTGGTGGGAGGCTACGGCCGTGGCTAGTTTCCACCCTACCGACGAAGACGTGTCGCCAAGCGATTTAGCGTTCCGGCACGATGTCGCGTAGAAACCAATTAGGGGCGTGGGTTTACCATAGTCCTAACAGGTCAGCCCGCTACCAGCCTAGACTGCATCATCACTTACCACCAGGTAAGATAGCAGTCAAGGGCTAACTTGTAGTGTGTAAAAAAAGCACAGATTAACGTTTAAAGAATTATTGAAAACGTGTCACCAAATGTCATGTGAGATTTGAGGAAGGCGCAGAGGGTCGATCCAAAACCCAAGACATGCCACTAAGTGGGGTTCGGGGTCTGAAAACCACCACAAACACTTCAAGTAATTAACCACCAAAAAGCTCTCGCGGTAAGACTGCCAGGGTTCCACCCTAACGTAGTTGCGGCTTTATTTTACTCCCCAGACCTAAGCGCTTATCTCCGAAAGAGGAGGCCTAAACACATCCCTTACGACCTTGACGATCAGATAACTACTGACAACTCATCATCTACAACACAAACAAAGTCAACACACCCTCGTCGCCGGCGAAGACGAGGTCCCCGCTATCTTACGTCATCCGGATCTGGGCTTAATTGACGGCCTCGGAGAACCACGAACCACTCACCGTCCGACACCCCCTTTAACCCAAACGTCACCTAAACCGTGGTTCGGCCCCACAGGAGACGCCCTTAAGCAGACGTTCCCTTTTTTTTTTATTCACCACAAGTTAGCCCTTGACTGCATCTCACTTGATGTTAAGTGATGATGCGGTCTAAGATGGTAGCGGGCTAACCTGTTAGGGGTATGGTAAGCTCACACTCCTAATTGGTTTCTACGCGACATCGTGCTGGAACGCTGAATCGCTTGGCGACACGTCTTTGTCGGTAGGGTGGTAACTAGCCACGGCCGAAGCCTCCCACCAGACCAGACTCGAGCCGGGAATCGAATCCAGGACCTCCAACTTTAAAATGCAACTTCGAGCCCTAGGACTAAAAATTTCTGGCAGAGCATCTTTCCGAGGCTCGCCAAACAGCCTGGTTACGCTGTCACAACTAACAGGGTTTGCGGAGTTAAACACAGATGGTATAAAAATAAAAAATCTGCCAGTGCTCATTTTCCGTAACGCAATGTGCACTGTTTATTCATGAAAATGGTAATTTCGAAATCAGCAAATTATTAACGCACGTGACGAGCCAACTGTGTATTGAGTATTGAAAACGCAAGCAAAACGTGGATGCTCGAAACGTCACGTTATCAAACATCAATGATGGAAATCGAGTGGAATATAATTCATCTCAAACACGCTTCCGATCCAAACAATCGGTAAGCCCCAATTGAATACAAATCCTTCGAGGCTTGACGTAGGTACCTACAAGAGTAAGTTTAGAGGCTAGGCTAGCGGCTAATACATAATTTTACGTATACATTGTATACGTAAAATGATGTATGTGTATATTAAACATATATATAAATATATATATATACAATTAAATTATCACTTGCTTCAACGGTGAACGGTGAAGGAAAATGTTGTGATGAAACCTGCATGCCGGAGAGTTCATAATGTTCTCTAAGGCGTGTGAAGTCTGCACATGGCCAGCGTGGTGGACTATGGCCAAACCCTTTTCATACTGAGAGGAGACAGTGAGCCGAGAATGGGTTGATCATGATGAAAAATTAATAATTATTAAAATATAAATTTATGTAAAATAATAAAACTAAAAAATAGTATAATAAAATGTAAAGTTATTTATATTTTGGAAATCTATGTAAATAAAAATCAATTTTCTTGTGTAAGTCTCTTTGCCATTGATTAGATTATGGCATGTGAGCGTTCAATTGGCCTGGTTCCCGGCTCGAGTCCTCCCACTCCCACTAGACCAGTCTTATGGATGTTATTATTATCAATCAATCAGTCATAATCTTTATTAAAATAGTCCTTTAAAAGGGCCTTTTGACGCGTCAATAATTTAAATAGTAGTGATTTGATAAAAACAATACTAAAGCATTGAGGATGTCAAACGCGCCCCGGTCTAAGAAGAAGCCCACAACAAACTTAGTAAGGTAAATATTCTTTTTGTTATCACTATCTCACATGCCACTAAAAATTATATTAAGAGTTATCTATTTGAGCAATATTTCATACCCATGCTTGTTTATAATAATAGATTACTAGAATCTTATGGATATATATATATATATATATATAACAATGCTATATATCGCATAAAATGCTCTATTTGAATATGAATTGGTTATAAGTAAAGATAAAGTATTATAAAAATAACATGCCTTGCCAAATATAACAGACTAAAAATAACACACAATAAATTAAAAATAAATAAATAAAACTGTTTCAACGTGCTCTTGGTCGTACGCATCATCGATCACGTGTTAAGAGCGTTTGTGCAAAACATCCGATCTGAATCCGAGGAAATTCACGTCATAATAATCCTAATAATTGAAAATCCTATATATATATATATATATATATATATATATATATATATATATATATATATGTTACTCAATCACGCAAAAACGGACGAATGGATTTGGATGAAATTTGGTATGCATACCTTTGACATGGAAAAGAACATAGGCCTTTTATCCCCATTCCTTAAGTAGTTTCTAAGGATAAATTGAAAATTGTTAATGAGCGAAGCTTTAGACCCAATTCCGAAATCCACGCAGACGCAGTCGTGGGCAAAGCAAAGTTTTGAAAATGAATCGATGGGATGTGCGGTCTTATCTTCAAAGATTTAAAGTCAGTTCCTTTTGGATATAAGAAGGCTTAATGAGAATCTACATGACATGAAAATACATGACTTTCAATGCGTTCGTATGACCTTTGCACAGATCAATTATTATTACTGTCTTAGCTTAAAATTTCCGATGTGTATTCATATATAATAATAGTATATATATACATATTTAATAATAGTATATAATTTTACCCTCTTATATCAACTACTGCTTTCCCCAAGGAAAAATGAAAGAGATTGCTTAAACCATAGAACGCCTTTGTAAGTGTCCTATGATGTAATTTGTTACTAATTTGTAGGCTGAAAAGAGTATCTGTCCATCTATCTATTTATCTTCCTATTGATATTCGTATAACTATGGCTGTGAACGCTTGTGTATAACGCTTTGTTCAAAAATCAACCATCGTGTACCGTAACTGTACCTGTGTTTTCAAGGATTGGAAGTATGTTAAATCGATGTATTTTTGTCTGATTTGGATCTGAGGTAGTGCATAAGCATACTGATAGTCTTTGAGCCGATAGAGACGCACGTGAGCAACGTGCGTCGTAATCAAATAGACTCTGCCTCTTATCTCATACAAGGGTTTTTGACACAGTAATAACTGCTTATTATATTGAATACAAAGCCAACTTGAGCTCGGCCGCGCAGTAGCTTGATGACAGCTTGACGGCTGATTTATGGCATCTTGATGGCTGCTTTATGATTGCTTGATGGTAGTTTAACATATTGTAATCAGAAAACCATAACGATTTATAGACTTACCTAAAGTTATTTCAGCCGTAATCATGCTCAGCCTTGTCCCATGTTATCCTACTGTTGGACTTGACTAGACTTACAATATTATTGGTTGAAAAAAAATGAAACCCAGAAAAGTATTCAACGTGAACCCGCTGTAAATATGAGATGATAGCATGAAATAATAATAATAATATGACAGGCGCTATTTCTTCCAGTCATCACCATAATTATTCCAATAACCCTTAAGATTGGGCAAAAGCCCCCTTATTTATAGGAAAGAGTTAAAAAGCATAGAGCCACATCGCTACTCCAAAGCGGTTTTAAATACGACGGTCACCAGTGGCTTGACGTTATTTTTTAGTCACGGGGGTAGACTGAAATTTTCTTGATAGTAAACTAGAAACTTTTGACGCGTTAATGATCAAGTTGCTGTAAAATTATTAACAAAGATAATATCTTACTCTTCTTGGTCGCACACTTCATTGCTGAAGGTCGTGTCCACATGAAAGTGCCTTCGTCACGTTGTTAACTAAAGCTTTCAACTCTGTACGGTCCTCGACTTTTCTAATAGCGGTTGTAATCGGAAGGCCACTGAGTGATTTCACCTGATCAGTCCAGTGGCTAGGCGATCGGCCACGCGCTCTTTTCCCCTCTACCTTACCCACAACTATAAGTTTATCCAAGTTACTTGGCAGCCGTCGGGCAATATGACCAAAATAACTGAGAATCTTTTGGAAACATATGGTGGAAAGTCAACACGAAGCTGCTGCAGGATTGATTGGTTGGTACTCATCGCGGTCAATACCAATTCGAAGCATTCTTCTCCAACAAAGGCGTGTCAAGTCTGCCAATCTGTATATGGTGGAATATGGACAACCTCTGTTTATATTGAAAGGATACCCGTGCTCTGTAGTGAGGCGACAATGGGTTGATCATGATGAATTAACAGGGAAAAATACGTCATCTCAGTTAGCTTTTTCGTGTACAATTCAAGATGCTATAGGGCTAAGATGTGCGGTGAGACAAAATTATTGCTGCCATTTTGTCGTACACAATAATTCCTTTCAACGTAATATCCCTTAACATGTAAGTGTATATTGAGATCTTTATTATAGATCTTAGATTGTATCTTTTTGTGATGCTTGAACAAAAAACACTAACTTACCGACATAATGTCCGGGTATATTTTTATGCTTATCTAAACATAACGTAACACCAATATAAGCTCACGTGGATAGACGTGTGTCAGCGCACGCAATCGATCTTATATAAATTTTCTAATGCTCGTAAAATGGCTAACTGAAGGCTAGACTGTGAGATATATATGCAATGTAAAGGTTCTATTTCCAGCTCTTTGGTCATGTCCTTGAGAATAAATCTTAACTTGTAGAATATAATAGAATATAGCTATAACTTAGGCTTTAAGAGCGACTTCCGAATTAAGAAAAGGTTTTTCATCTGAAGTCTTGAATGTAATGGTTAATGGGCGCTCAAGACGAAGACAGTATTCCTCCTGCGTTTTATACTATAGTTTTCTCACTATGCTTGAAAATTTTATACCAATAGGTTTTAAAACCATCCGTTAGACAGCGCGTGCGCTGACATTTTATAAATTGAGTGGCCAAAGATTTATCGCCAAGCGATTTATCGTTCGGGTATGATGACGGAATGACACGTCTTTGCCGGTAGGACCTCCAATTTTATAATGCGACAGCGCGCGCATTGCGCCACGAAGGTCGTCAAAGTCATCATCATCATCATCATGATCAACCCATTACCGGCTCACTACCCAGCAAGGTCTCCTCTCAATATGAGAAGGGTTAAAACTTGCGCCGTAAAAACAAGCAAATCAATTGCTTGTTTTAAGCGAATTCCAGCAAATTAAGCTAACTCAAAAATGGTAGACGATTTTACTATTTGTATTATCGCTGGCAACATTTTCTAATATGTCAACACCGGTGGAAAGTATTCTAATTGGTTGGTGAGAGGCGCCATCTTGGGAGTGTATGAGGAGACGCCATATTGAAAAATTAACGGGGACGGGATGACGTCTTGTGAGCAATGAAGGGGTTATAAATTAATTATTATTCTGGTATTGTATAAAGTAATGTTGATTCATACCATTGATTTACCACTAGCCCTAGATAGAGCGCGTCATACAAAAACAAGGCTAGAATTTGTCACCAACTAACTATACAGTCCTACATATCGGTATATCGATGTATTACAACCCGTAATTCATTCGGATTATACGGCTCGAGTGTTAGAATCGGTGACTTTCGTCTAGCCTTGTCACACACTGGGGGAAAGGAGTGCACGCCACGCTATTTGTGCACTACTTTTCCGTTCCATTTTTGAGCGTTAATGATAGATCTACAGCTAGTGGTAAATCAATGATTCATTGCTTACAATCTTAATAAATATTGTACAGTAATGTGATTTCTTTTACGTTTTTGGATACCAACGTGAATAAGTTTTCGAACTATATGTCTATGATAAAAAAAACTATATAAGTGAACTTTATTCAAATGCCTTGTAATGCTCTTCATATAGATATAGTGCCACTAATCAACATAGTATTGCGTTAGAGTTATTGATCATGGCTGGTAGTGCCGTGGTATGTCACAGTGTAAGAAATCTGCGCCAATTAATATTGTTAATGCGAAATTGTATCAACATCATCATCATCATGATCAACCCATTTTCGGATCACTACAGAGCACGGGTCTCCTTTACATATGAGAAGGATTAGGCCATGGTCAAATACGCTGGCCATATGCGGATTAGCAGACTTCACACGCCTTTGAGAACATTAATGAGAACTCAGGCATGCAGGTTTCCTCACTATGTTTTCCTTCATCGTTGAAGCAAGTGATATTTTAATTGCTTAAAAACACACATAACTCCGAGAACTTAGAGGTGTGTGGCCAGGTTCGAACTCCCGACCTCTGCCGCCTAAGCTTCCATTAGACTATCACAGCTTCATCATCATCATTTTTATCATCATCATATTAAAAAATAAAAATATAATCGTTAATTGATGCGCACAGTCATCTTCTGTTGGCCTAAAAAAAGCTGAATATAGAACTTACTCGTAGATCATAGATTTACTCGTAAAAATAAGTGTAACAATTGGTAACAATTGTCAATCGTCAATTGTTTTAAACCACGGTAATATTATGTATACAGGATACGCGTGGCATCTAAACATGCGATAGGGCTACCCACCTCCAGCATTTTAATTACATTTGCCTACTTTGTGTTCAAATTTCAACTATCTTGTGACAGACAGACGGTCAAATTTATTTTTTCTGGTATTATTCATTCAAACAGTACAATAAACAACTATTATTAATGCAACCACAAAGTACACAATATATCCTACTCATCATATTAAAAATATACTTGAAGTAATTTTAATTGACAAAATCGCGCGGTTATTGTTTATAAAAAACAAAAAACCGTCCGTTCGTCACTGCGGCACAGTCGCGACTGTCTGCATGCTGAATGCACCACGAGATCGAGGCGCGTAGGCATAGCCCGCGTTTTGTCCGTTGGTATGAAGTTGGATTACTGTATACATAATATTACCGTGGTTGTACTGTGTTATATTACACTGTGACCCTATTTGTACTAGCGAATGGGTGTATTATGTCATTGGACACGTGCGCGATGGTCACGTGCATAGTAGGGAGACATCGTTATCTACTAGTGATGTATGCTTTATCGTACAAGTGCTTTAAATCAATAACCTCTTTACAATAGTATTTATAGCGATATAATATATTAATAAGATGGCTCTTATGTGTAGTGATATGGTGATAACAGAAAGAAAATTTAATTGGCTAAGTTTTTGCTTCTTAGACCAGGGCGCGATTGGTACCCTCATAGCTATAGTTTTATATTTACGAATGTAGTTATTACCATTAACTGACTGTAAATTACTGACGCTTCTAAAGTGCCTTTTAAAGGATTATATCAATAAAGATTATGATTGATTGATTGATTGATTGATAATCCCAAAAACATCTCGCAAGACAATTTTTATGATCAATGCCAGACACCCGTTAGAAAGCCACAGTCTGCTATTTTATTTGTGTTTCTAAGATTGATCAATAATGTTGGGATTTTAATAGACCTACTTAGAGACCTACTTCAACTAGATTATGGGGGCTTAATACTCCTGCATTTTTGTAATGTGACCGTTTAAATAGACGCTTATTGGCAACAACTTAAACAATGGAAAACAAAAATGCTTTCAAGGATTGTAGTAATCTCGTGTATCATATAAGTATTTCTATGTTCAAAACAAATTATAGACAAAAAAGTAAAGATGGTTAATATTATGAAACAAGTAAAAAATAATAATATGTACTTATAAATTGGTGAGATATCGAGTTCGATTATTATGATCAGGATCGTAATTTTTAGTCATAAAAACCGGAACTCAGGACATAAACCCAAGTGACAACACCAATTTCCTGACTGAACAAATGTCACTTTACTTGCTCTTACCCTCCGATTTGCTCACATTAAAATCGTAGTTTACAAGTTTCAAACGCCTGTATATTACATGTATCACTTGGATATTAATTGAAATAACAAAATATAAACAAACACTTCTTCTTCGTCGTTACACTCTTTGCAGAGTGGTCGTGGGTCATCACAAATCAATGTCTTTGAGGCCAGATGTTATGCGCCTCACAAGCATTCGCCACTTCCCTCTGCTGGCCGAAAGTCTGGTGCACTCGTGCATAGGACCACCCACAGCAGACTTTATCTGATCAGTCGCATGGGTTTAGCTTACTCGCCCTCTGGTGCCCTCCACCTTACCCTGACAACCTTCAAACAAACACCTCCGTTATAAAAGCCCGTGAGTAATGTAACGTGTTAGTTGTTCAGTCAGTCAGTCAGTCAGTCTTTTTAACTGAATCCACATATCAACAAACTTTACATATCGACACTTTGAATACACATCACTTTGGTGTACAAAAGGCCCAAGGGGTCTTTGAAGTGAAATATGAAAGGGATAGGTATATTTAATTTTGAGTGTCTAGAAATAGCAGGCAAAATGCAAGTGGCCATCCACGTGATATTCAATTAAAGCGAAATTGGCTTTTTAATTAGTATTTTAGCCGACCCAAATTCTCTTTCGGCTAAAATTCTGTTTAATTTTTATATCACAAGAGTAAATATAGTTTATTACTATATTATATATTAAGCAGTAGATTTGTAAATACAAAGTTAGCTGTAAAAAATATATTAATTTATAAGAAGGTACTATAGGACTGTCATATGCAGTACATTGTATAAAAGTCCTAAAATAATAAATAGATTAAAAAAAAAAACAAGCAAAATTCGTTATCTGTATTGTCACTTTTGTTGTGTTGTCTGTAAAAAGTATTTTATGTCATCCTTAAATACAAACGGAGGTAGCTGAGAAAGGCGGGAGACTTCGTATATGGCGGGTGCGGTTTTTTCACGCTTTTCTTGAATGGTTAACAGGTATTGATTTGGGAAAGGTTTGAGGGAGCCACGTCCGCGGAGTGCGAAGTTTCCCGCCATTTCTCCCTAACTTCTACATTGCTATAAACTTGACATTGGCTAATTGTGTAAAGCCATAAAAAGAGAAAAAAAGAGACTAAACAAATCGCGATTGCAGACTAGGATTTTTTTAGGCGACTTATGACATTTTTATTATGGTTCAAAGTTATGGATTCCTATTAAAAGTGGCTTAAAAAATAATTAACGTGTGCTGTCGCATTATAAATTTGGAGGTCCTGGGTTCGATTACCGGCTCGAGTCTGGTCTGTTAGGAGGCTTCGGCTCTGGCTTGTTACCATCCTACTGACAAAAACGTGTCGCCATGTGATTCAGCTTTCCGGCACGATTTCACATAGAAACAAATTAGGAGTATGGGTTTACCTTACTTCTAACAGGTTAGCCCGCTACCATTTTAGACCACATCATCACTTTCCATTGCCTTAAGGGGTGAACTAATAATAAGTTAAAAAAAAATACGCATTATTTACTGTCAAATGCACAAGAACTCAATGATTATATAACCGACCCATGGTACTCACACTTAACCACGGACAACATTGTAGATAGATTGATCCCTTAATTCGTTAAAAATCATCATCATCATCATCACTTCAACCGATAGACGTCCACTGCTGGACATAGGTCTTTTGTAAGGAGTTCCAACGGCCACGGTCTTGGGCCGCTTGTATCCAGCGGCTCCCTGCGACTCGTTTGATGTCGTCTGTCCACCTTGTTGGGGGTCGACCAACGCTACGTTTACCGGTGCGGGGTCGCCATTCCAGCACCTTGGGACCCCAACGTCCATCGGTTCTCCGAGCTATGTGCCCCGCCCATTGCCACTTCAACTTCGCAACTCGCTGAGCTATGTCAGTAACTCTGGTCCTTCTACGGATCTCTTCATTTCTGATTCGATCACGTAGAGATACTCCTAGCATAGCTCTCTCCATTGCTCGCTGAGTGACAATTGAAATTGTAGACGAGTATGTATACCTAGGACATACAATCCGATTAGGTAAGTCCAATTTCGAGAAGGAGGTCAGCCGCCGAATTCAGCTCGGGTGGGCAGCGTTTGGGAAACTGCGCGACATCTTTTCGTCCAAAATCCCTCAGTGCCTGAAGACTAAAGTTTTCGAACAGTGCGTGTTGCCAGTGATGACTTACGGATCCGAAACGTGGTCGCTCACTATGGGCCTCATAAGAAGGCTCAGAGTCACTCAGCGTTAAAAATAACGCAAACTAATTTATTATTTTCATAAACATATGGCGCAAATATAAATAATTTTAAAATTTGAATCGAGAGTCACTTAAATATAAATTAATGAAATATAGTAGTATACCAATTTTTTGTTCAAGGCAGATATTTTAGCCTCGGAGATATGCAGCGTAGGTCTGGCGAGGCGTTCCGTCTATTCTGTGGGTAGGTAAATTATTATTGCGTCTGGACTCTGGACTGCCCGCTGCGAGGCGGTTCACGTGCTCGAGTCACGCTTGCTACATCCCGCTTTGAAAAGGAAACTTTCGTTGCACGAATTTCTCTCTGAAGGAAGCAAAAATAATGTTATTTTAACGATATTTCACAATACCACGTCACAAGTGGTACAAGATTTTACCATGTGTGATGTCGCTGGCAATATTTTCTAAAATGTCAACACCGGTGGAACGTATTCTGATTGTTTGGTAAGAGACGCCATCTTGTGAGTGTATGAGGAGACGCCATATTAAAAAATGTGCGGGGACGCGATGACGTCTTATGAGCAATGAAGGAGGTATTGATTATAATTTATTATTATTCTGGTATTGTATAATGTAAAACAGATTCATACTTATAACATAATAGTAGACTATTTTTTGTTTTAATTTTATTTCAAGAATACATATATATCTTAAAATAAACCTTAGATTAACCTAAAACTAAAAACCTTAAAGAAATCATCATAACTAAAACTAACCTGACCTTATTAAATATTGTACAATCACGTGAACTCTTTTATTTATGACTAGCTGACAGCCGCGACTTCGTCTGCGTTGAGTTAGTGTGTTTGTTTGTCTTTCAATCACGAGTAGATTACTAACCCGTATTACTTGATATAATTACTAAACTAAAACAAGTGGTGGGAGAAGTGGGAGGCATTCGAGACGTGATGGCACAGGCGGTGGCATGCGCGTGAGCTGCGCGCGATACTGGACAGTACTTGGACATTGCAACATTACTTTCTTTTTCTTAAATAAAATAGCCTTAGTTACTCCTTATTACATCAGCTACCTGCCAATAAAAGTCCCGTAAAAATAGGTCCAGCCATTTCAGAGATTAGCCGGAACAAACAGACAGACAGACAAAAATTGTAAAAAATGATATTTTGGTGTATGTACCGTATACATATTCATATGCATGTAGTGAAAAACGGTTATTTCAATATTACAAACAGACACTCCAATTTTATTTATTTGTATAGATGAAATTTCGACAAAAATAAGGTACGTGAAACAATGGTCCGTTGAAAAGTAGGTAAAATGACGATTTTGCAGCTCTCCCTTTATTTTAGTCAAGGGTTCGCCTGGCAGGGGATGCCACGTGATCGAAAAGTTGGGTAACGATTGTCACAATGTGTTCGGAAAAGAAAATTACACAATAACTTGAACATTGGTTGTAAAGAAGCCGAATCCGTTACTAACTCAAATAAAGCAGTGTTATATATTATATAATATCGGATGTATTACAGAAAAATCATAATATTACGATATTAAGGATTATATAAACGACAAAAAAGTTTGGGTGTGAACTTCTCTATCTCCATAGGTACTATAATTTATTATTCATTATGTGAGATGGTGATAACGAAAAAAAAAACCCGGCTAAGTTTGTTGTGGGCATTTTATTAGCCCGGGGCGCGTTTGGAACCCTCATAGCTTTAAGTTTACTAATATAGTTATCACCATGAAATAACTACTATGTAAATTATTGACGCGTCAAAAGTGCCTTTTTAAGGATTATTTGAATAAAGATTATTTTGAATTAAAAAAAAAATACATATTACAAAAATAAGGAAAGGTATATCTTAATGCATGTACATTACGAGTATGTTTGAGATTATGTAATCTCGCGTAAATGGTCATTGAACCGTAATTCTACTACAATGTTCGAGTTGATAAACAACATTGTTAGATAAAGGTATAATTTAATTTGTGAGTTAGCTGCCAAGTTTATTTTGTACGAGTTGTACTGGGGGTTGGCAACCGTTAATTTAATTGGTCTGTAATCGTATATAATCAATCATAATCTTTATTCAAATAGTCTTTTAAAAGGCACTTTTGACGCGTCATTAATTTTCAGAGTAGTGATTTGATGGCAATAACTACATTCGTAAACTTAAAACTAAAGCTATGAGGGTAAAAAAAAGGGTAAAAAGGTCCAAACGCGCCTTGGTCAAAGAAGCTCACAACAAACTTAGCTAGGACAGTTTTCTTCTTGATATCACTATATCACATCATGATCAACCCATTATGGGCTCACTACAGAGCACGGGTCTCCTCTCAATATGAGAAGGGTTTGGCCATAATTCACCACGCTGGCCATGTGCGGATTGGCAGACTTCACACGCCTTTGAGAACATTATGGAGAACTCTCATGCATGCAGGTTCCCTCACGATGTTTTCCTTCACCGTCGAAGCAAGTGATATTTTAATTGCTAAAAACGCACATAACTCCGAAAAGTTAGAGGTGCTTTCCCGGGTTCGAACCCCCGACCTCTGATTAGAAGGCGGACGTCCTGACCACTAGGCTATCACAGCATCTCACATGCCAAAAATTATAATAATCACTTTAAGGTACCAAATAGATGCATACTATTCCAGTAAAATTTAGCTATACACGTTATTTGAAAGCCTTATAAAATCGGATTATACTAGCACGGAGCCCCAGGATTGTGGCCACGTGACTCCAAGAGTTGTTCGTCCATAAAGGCTAAAGATTGAAGATTGAGGCCAGCATCGGGCGTTTAGTCATTGTAGTATTAGGTACTAACATTTTTTTTTTATTTATTTAGGTTTACCAACAGCTTACTACAATATAATTAGACTAAAATAATTTATACATAATAAGGTATTAAATCTAAATGCTAAGCTAATCATAGGTAAACTCCGCATGCAAAGGTGTATTACATTAAAGGTGGAAAACTAATTAAAAGTAGAAGTGAGTAAACAATTATCAAAAAATAAACGAATTAAAACAAAAATAAATATAAAGCTAATCTATAATTTACTTAAACCAACTAGGACCGACCTTCGAAATTCAGTCAGATTGTAACAATGTACCTAGATCTGGTTCATGAAGTTTGTTAAAAAGTTGACTAATTCTTGGGACTGGCGAGTTAGCACCCATTACTGTTGAACGTCGTGGGAAATGCAAAAGTGAGTTGTTACATCTTAGTGTATGCATATTATTGTAAAGAAAGCCGTGATAACCTTGTGATTAGGACGTCCGCCTCCTAATCGTTGGTCTAGAGTTCGATCCCGAGCACGCACCTCTAACTTTTCGGAGTTATGTACGTCTTTAAACAATTAAAATATCACTTGTTTCAACGGTTTAGGAAAACATCGCGAGGAATTTGCATGCCTGAAAGTTCTCCATAATGGTCTCAAAGGCGTGTGAATCAGCCAATCAGTACATGGCCAGCGTGGTGGACTATGGCCAAACCCTTCTCATATTGCGAGGAGACCCGTGCTATGTAGTGAGCTGGCAAAGGGTTGTTCATGATGATATTATTTCTAACTGCCTCGTAAGTAGTATATTGTCCATTGTTAAACATTCTTAGGAATTTGCAGGTGGTATTTGGTAGTACAAACTTTTTGCTGAGCACACTGGTTCTCTTTCTAGGTTATTATTGCTAAAACCCTCTTACCTTCATTAGTTTGGTCTCTTAATCTTTCTCTACCATGGGAGATCGTTTTTATTTATAGACCACAAGTAAGCCCTTGACTGCATTTCACCTGATGGTAAGTGATGATGCGGTCTACGATAGTAGCGGGCTAGCACGCGGTAGGAGAAACATAACCTATAGGCCTTCATATTATATACATGGATTAATCAATACTGGCTTCTTAACGATAACATCGCGTGGGTATCGCAAAAGGTCGAGATCAAATCTATTTTGAGTTTGCTGTAGGCAGAGCAAGGACTTTTTATTCATTCGTGGAAGGGGAATACAGCTATTTATGCCCATTTGTGTAATCACGTGCCGAGCGAAATACGTAAAGCCAAAAAGTACTAGGCGTTGTTCGTGTTTCATTTGGAAATCCCACGGGATTCGTATTCCAAAGTATTCCAA
Organism: Lasiommata megera; assembly: GCA_928268935.1. Taxonomy (NCBI): domain Eukaryota; kingdom Metazoa; phylum Arthropoda; class Insecta; order Lepidoptera; family Nymphalidae; genus Lasiommata; species Lasiommata megera. The sequence continues at coordinate 8,003,805 of OV743328.1, forward strand.
GGTCACACGTCTACCTTTACGCGAAATGATGTTCGATCGATTTATTTCGTATTCCGTGCATCGTAAAAGGATTACTTTGCCAGGATAAAAACATTTGCAACACGCACGCACCCACACACACACACACATACACACACACACCCACCCGCACACTCACGCACGCACGCACGCACGCACGCACGCAAACACACACACACTATGCCAAAAACTACGTTAACTAGCAATAAGGTGATGTTGTCCAGGTGGGATCGCTATAAAGAACAAAAAAAAATTATATCACCTGTTACGCCTGTTAAATTAGCGCTGCAGGCAACTTTCTACTTTATAACTTCTAAGCTGAGGCAACGCCCTGTTTAGCCAATTTCTAGACACTGATGTATAAGTCGGTACCTAGTCCCAGCAGTCGCTTTTGAATCGAATCTTTTACGTATTTAGGCTGAATAAACGCAATTTTAATTTAATTGAATGATTATTGTTCAAAAGGCTATAACCTTTTACCCCCGGCTGGAGCCATACATTCAGATATCTACTGCCAAGAACTAAAGAGATTAAAGCAGAAGTTGAGAGAAAGCGGCCGGAATTTATCTAGAAAGTGCCTGGTCTTTTCATAATGGTAACAGACCACACGCGTCTTTAGGCACCCAGCTAAAAAACAAGAGTTTGGCGCGGACGTGTTAATGCGTCCGCCATATACCTCTGATCTTGAACTTTTTTAATTTCAACCTGTTTCGGTTTCTTCAGCATTCTCTAGGCAATTTCAGAGTATCAAGACCGAAGGTCTCCTCTTTCGGAGAGGAGCGCTTCGGTCGTGGGAGCTGTCCGAAAGTTAGTATAGTTAAACAGAAAACAAAGTAAGAACCTACGCAGCGCAATATTAAATCATAAAATGGGATTCAAAGGTCATTTACATGAATAAAGAAAGGTATTATACAAATTTGAAAAACTGTAAATTCAAATATGAGTTTATTGATATTCATAATATTCGTTCACGTGCGCTAACATGTGCAACAAATGGGCTGAAGTCTGCATCCTGACTCGAAGATAAGCTAATCAATTCGTATGGAAATTACCTACTTTTGCGCACCACATTCAATAAACAGTGCTTCATTTTTTTTGCATAATTTCATAAAAACTTACAAGGTCTTATACTTATTGTAGTAGTAGTTATACGCTTAATTTAGTGTTGGACAGCCTACCTTTTACCCGCGGCTTCGCTCGCATTAATTAAATGAGTATAAAAGATCATTCAGATCATGTAATAGCTCAGTGGTTAGGACGTCAGCCTCCTAATCAGAGATCAGGGGTTCGAACCCGGGCACGCACCTATAACTTTTCGGAGTTATGTGCGTTTTGAAAAAAAAATTAAATATCACTTGCTTCAACGGTGAAGGAAAACATCACGAGGAAACCTACACGCCTGAGAGTTCTCCATAATGCTCTCAAAGGCGTGTGAAGTCTGCCAATCCGCATATGGCCGTGGTGGACTATGGCCAAACCCTTCTCATATTGAGAGGAGACCCGTGCTCTATAGTGAGCCGAGAATGGGTTGATCATGATGATGATCATTACAACAGAAATGAATCAATATGAAAACTATATTTTACTGCTTAGCTGGGATTAGCAATATCTTTCTTTCGTAACTTTTTTTGTTTTATTAAAAAGTATCCTATGTTACTTTTTATCAAAAATGACAAGAATATGTGTAAAAAGTTTCATGAGGATTACTAGTTTTGACGTGAAAGCGTAACAAACAACCAAACATTCATTACACATTACATTTATAAAATTTATTTATTTATTATTAGTTAGATTGTTCAGATCAGTAGCTCACGCCTTGTTTGAAATACTGAGCAAAAGTAATTTGGTTCCTTTTTTTTCTTCTTATTTGCTACAACTTAGCCCTTGACGGCAATCTCACTGGTTTCTACGCGACGTCGTGCCGTAACGCTAAATCGCTTGGCGACACGTCTTTGTCGGTAGGATGGTAACTAGCCACGGCAGAAGCCTCCCACCAGACAAAAACAAAAAAAATAGAGAAACATAACTCTGTAGAAAAACAAGATGAAGCCGTTCTTGGGTTATAAATAGTGTAACTAACAGTTCTTTCTTTTATATATATAGATTACTAGTGTATTGGTTACATTGTTGTATATTAAACAATAACAAAGAGGATATAAAATTTAACATGAGGTAATTTTTCAATTTACAAATTCGGGCGTTGGTCAATGTATTTCACCTCGTCACGTGTTACTACACATGACCATTTTAGCTGCCATATAGATGTGGGAGTAAAACTACAAACAAAATACTATTCTACATTCATACTTATATTATAAATTCGAAAGTTGCTTTTTTTGGTATATTTTCTAGTCACTTCGAAACTGTCAGCAGTTAATTCTGACAAAAGAATTTAAGGAGATAGATCAATCATCCGAAAAACGGATACACTTAGCATGGGACTTACTTTGACGACCTCCGTGGCGCAGTGCGCGCGCTTTCGCATTATAAAGTTGGAGGTCCTGGGTTCGATTCCCGGGTCGAGTCTGGTCTGGTGGGAGGCTGCGGCCGTGGCTATTTACCACCCTACCGACAAAGGCGTGTCGCTAAGCGATTTAGCGTTCCGGCACGATGTCGTGTAGAAACCAATTAGGAGTATGGGTTTACCAAACCCCTAACAGGTTAGCCCGCTACCATCTTTGACTGCATCATCACTTGCCATCAGGTGAGATTGCCGTCAAGGGCTAACTTGTAGCGGATAAAAAAAAATGGGAATGTTAACAACACACACGGGATCTTCATACAAACACGTACGTGTTTTATTAACAATTAATAATAACCTTATACTATACAGTAGCCATTTTAAACCTATGTGTATATAGAGAACGCCATTGGCCGGGTCAATATTGTAATCTCTTAGCCTCCCTTATTAATGTAATGGAGGTCATTATGATATTTTAGTTATAGCTTTTAGAATATCTAGCGTGGTTAGATAGCTACAGTAGAACAAAATTTCATGTAATTTTTGATTAGCAACTCAATTGTTAGTAAAAAAATAAGACATTTGGCAATTAGATATTACACTAAGTACTTTAAATATTCGTCATCATCATGATCAACCCATTACTGGCTCACTACAGAGCACGGGTTTCCTCTCAATATGAGTAGAGTTTGGCCATAGTCCACCACGCTGGCCATGTGCGGATTGGCAGACTTCACACGCCTTTGACAACATTATGGAGAACTCTCAGGCGTGCAGGTTTCCTCACGATGTTTTCCTTCACCGTTGAAGAAAGTGACATTTAAACGTACATAACTCCCAAAAGTTACTTTACAAATTACCTGTAATTAATTTGTGCGCAATAAAATGTATTTATCTATCTATTAAACATCAAAGACGATAGATTTTGTTAGTTATTATCACATTTATTTAACGACAAAAGTTACTATAAATACATATTTATTATATTTACTGATAGTAAATATAATACGTCCTTCATCGTTGTTTATTCTTTTAAACAAAGCACGCTGTCGCCTTAATTCAGGACAACGTTACACGCTCAGTCGCACCCAATTCCGGCCACGTGAACCGCGCACGTGAATTCTTCGGCTGCTTTGTCATTGAGATTCCGAGCGGAGCAAAGATCACGTCATACCGATCACGTCGAACAGATTTAATACTACCCCGTCATCCATAACTTTATTACCAAGTTATACCTATTATCCTATATATCCTATATTATAAACTATACTATATTATAAATGTGAAAGAGTGCATGTTTATTACTAAATCACGCAAATATGGCTGAACGGATTTGGATGACATTTGGCATGCATATAGCCTTTGACATGGAAAAGAACATATGCTACGGTTTTATCCCGATTCCTTAAGAAGTTCCTTTGGGGGAACATTGAAAATTGTTTACGAGCTAAGCCGCGGGCAGACAGCTTTGAAATATACCTGTCACCTATGCTATGGAAAAGGACATGTATTTTGTATACCGATCTCTCAAATAGACCGTCCGACCCCCCCGTTATCCCAAACGTCGCCTAAGCCGAGGTTCGGCCTCAAAGGAGGCGCCGTTAGGCAGTCGTTCCCTTAGTTTCTTCGAGCCCTAGGGCTCAAAATTTCTTCTGGCAGAGCTTCTTTCCAAAGGTCGTCAAACAGCCCGGTTACGCTGTGGCAACCAATAGGGTTTGTACAGCTAGTGGCAAGTTTAAAAAATTTTAACGAAATTCTGAGGTCCACGCAGACGAAGTCGCGGGCAGAAGTTAGTATTACATATATTAAAAGGTAAAGAGAAAACTTCGTACCGCGTTACAGGCTAGCCTTGAGGACGAAAGGGTGTGGTCATGATTCATTCGTTTTGTCTAATGCTATGACAAAGGTTTTATTATGTATATACTGATAACAACCCACTACTTAATCGTTTCTGATGTTCATAAAAATAAAACGCGTGCTGACCTCAATTCGGGCCAGCCATTCGAAGCACGCTCCGTCACACCTCAATTAAGTCCACGTGAATGGCGCACGTGAATTGTGAATTGAGATCTTGTTGATTGTTGTTGCGAATTGGCGATAGCAGATAAAGCTGCTAGTCATCACTCTCCCCCGACCTAAGCGCTCCTTACCGAAAGAGGAGACCTAAACATATCCTTCATGACCCTGACGATCAGATGACTACTGACAGCATACTCGTACCACCTACCACACAAACATACGCTTCACACCGTCTTCGCCGGCGAAGACGAGGTCCCCGCTATCATACGTCATCCGGACGTGGGCTGCATCCACGGTCTCGGAGACGTACGGACTACTCACCGTCCGACACCCCCGTTATCCCAAACGTCGCCTAAGCCGAGGTTCGGCCTTAACGGAGGCGCCCTTAGGCAGACGTTCCCTCAGTTTCTTCGAGCCCTCAAAATTTCTTCTGGCAGAGCTTCTTTCCGAACCGAGCTCGCCAAACAGCCCGTTTACGCTGTGGCAACCAATAACTAATAGACAGTAATAGATAGTACAGCTAATAGACAGTCCGAAAACAAAAAGTCATTACCGCGTGCGGGGGCATTAGTGGGCAAATCCTACCTCTGTGGCGCAGTGCATGCGCTGGCGCATTATAAAGTTGGAGGTCCTGGGTTCGATTCCCGGCTCGAGTTAGGTCTGGGAGGCTTCGGCCTTGGTTAGTTACCCTATCGACAAAGACGTGTCGCTAAGCGATTTAGCGTACAACGATGTCGCGTAGAAACCGATTAAGAGTATGAGCTTACCATACCCCTAACAGGTTAGCCGGCTACCATCCTAGACTGCATCATCACTTTTCATCAGGTGAGATAGCTGTCAAGGGCTAACTTGTAGTGTATTAAAAAAAGCTTCGCCTGAGCGCTATCATACCACCAGGGCTCGACAACATATTGAGATTTTTTTAAATCACCCATTGCCGGCGAACTACAGAGCACGGGTCTCGTCTCAGTATGAGAAGGGTTTGGCCATAGTCCACCACGCTGGCCATGTGCGGATCGGCAGACTTCACACGCCTTTAAGTACATTATAGGGAACTCTCAGGCAGGTTTCCTCACGATGTTTTCCTTCACCGCGTTAGATTGTAAGAGGTGCGTGCCTGGATTCGAAACCCAGCGATTGACCAGTCTTGAATAAACTATTTTGATTTTTTTTAATATTGCTTGCTCATGTAAATTGGTGACTCGAGTTCAGAGTGTCCCTCTACCCACACAGAGGACTGTAAAAGACGTGTAAAAAGATATCTGTTCTGTAGGCTGTTAAAAGTTGGAAGAACTTATAACAGCCTATTAAATCTTATACGTTATATGTATTCAGTTACCGTAACTAAAATCTTCTAAGGGTATTATCCAATTTTGCGTGTGAAACGTACCTACCTACCATCGCCCTAGGCAACGTCACGCAGCCCAAGGACCCCGATCGAGGTCGAATTGAGCGACGAAGGTGGAATGACCCCGTCAAAAATAATATAATTATTTCGTATTTCCAAGGACCTCGGAATAACCTGTTTGGCTTGATACTTTATTTTGTTGCTGTGTCGACGTTGTACCTACCCGAATTTCAATAGATATTTTTCACGTTAATTTTTTTTTTTTTAAATCCTTAGTAATCCGTTTTTGTTGCCGGAATAAGAAATCCCCTGTGATCAAACAATTTTAGTTGCTATCTGCTAAGTAATTGCTTCACAAAATAGAAACATATTACAAGAGCATGTTCGAGCATTATGGCTAATTGATTCAAATAGTAAAATTGCAAAATGAATTAGTCAGCGCCATCTAGCGGTGCAGCAAGTAACGACTATGACGTTCTGGCGTGACTAACCTCTTTTATGAAATGATTCAGTGTTCATACACAACATGGCAGCTCGGATGATGTAAACTGCGCAAGCATTGTGGAGCAGTTTTTTAACCAAAAGTTGATTAACATTGTTCTTAACTCATATCTCAATTAAATTAAGTTTGAACTCAGTGCTGAGGTTTACTTACCGACCTTTATTATAACAATAATTCCGAAGTCTCAACTTATTAAATCACGAACTCATTAAGAAAAAATACAGGTTTTAATGTAGTTCTATAAAACAGATCCCTTTTTTCTATTATAACTCGAAACTTTGTCATACTTATTGCACGCACATTGTGTAAAGTTTTATATCAGGAAATATATTTCGTGTAGTAAGAACGAATGAAATATTATTCCAGACTGTTAGGTAAACTAGCAGATGCCAGTGACTTTGTCTGTGTAGAATTTCTAAATTCCCATGGAACGTTCAAGAGTACTTTACTCACAAAATATCTGATACAAAATTTCATTAAAGCTCATAATAATAACGGAATCTTCTCTAATATTAAATCATAATGATTTGCCTTAAGGTAAGACCCAAGCATCCAGTGGTTAGGGCTAAAGATTGAGGAGCCTTCTCATCATACGAGCCGTCTCAAGTATATATATAATTTTAAAGTTATAGTCATGTTTGTAGTACGGGGGCATACAAATAAATACGCTTACATAATACAAAAACGCTTTAGCAACGTGCATTTTCATAGCGTGACTTTCTTACACAAATAAACAATCCTTTCATGATTACTAGGAAATCATAAAACTAGAGTATATACAAATATATTATTGACTTAAAGTTATTTTATATAACATAAAAGACACAGCTCAAGCGTCGAAATTAATAACTAAGTGGACCTCTGCTCAATAGCACGTAGTTGTTAGTTCAGTTCGGTACATGGGCTGACGTCGATAGCTCATAACCAGCCACTATAATAATCGTTTTAACATATAAATACCTAACATGTAACAAAGTGCTTAAAATCACATGTAAAATAATAGTTTTTCTACTAGGGCCTCATAAAAAATATACTTAATACTCAAGTCTAAAGTTTTTGTTTCATCGTCTAAGCTTTTTTGTGAGATTTCTACCGCGTGTTATATCAAATTATCTCGGATCAAATGAAGAATAACGGTACAAATGCAAAGTCGTAGTGTTATTTTAATTTAGTTAGTAAAAGTTGTGCTTAGGATATTTACGATGTTGAGGATTAATTTGTAATTATTTAATATTTTCAAAATGTTGAGCAACTTTTATAATAAACTTTGAACGGAATAAAAAGTATTGTTGTGTTTATACTCGTATATTAAGTGAGTGTTACAAAAATAATATCTATTTTATATAATATATATATTTATATATAAGGTTATTTTGAACTATTAGAAAGCCCCTTCAAATCTATTAATGGTTTTCGAAACAGTGATAAAATTATAAACACAATTTAACTAAAAACTTTGACGGCATTAAAAGTAGTTAATTTTTATGTTTATTTACAACTTAACAGTTAGTTTCCTTTGCTTGTATGAACGATATTGTTATGCCTATTGCTACATATAAAATCTATACGCTACAAAAAGTTCTGGAATAAAAATACGCATTTTGCGTATTTTTAATGAGAAATATAACTTTTGTTTTATGACGATATAAGGATTCGTGAATACATGTTACAAGCACAAATAGATACATAAATAAAGCCTTCTTTATTTGATTAGACAAATTAAATCTTACACTTTTAACAATTTTAATAGTTATAAACTGTAGCGTGAATGTGTTAAAATATTTTAAAACTATAATATTATATTTGTTTACATATGTAGTTTTCAGTTTACTTACATGGAATTACCCAAAGTTGTTTTAACTCGACTTATTTACATAATCTAAGCCCTTTTAATCACTCTAAACAAGAGGTAAATACCTCTTTTATGACTGTATTACCACAGCTAAGATAACATTGCATAATAATAAACATTTAGGTTACACAGACTGTAAAATTCATGCAAGATCATAAACAAGACAAAACAAATTTACTTACGTAGATTCTGTGCACGTTCGTTGGGAATCAATTTGTAGATTAACAAAGTTTTAGCTGATAAAATTGAAGAAGATTGCATTACCACATTAATTATTTGGTAAAACTTTTAATTATTAAAGTACTTAGTTATCTATAGTTCAGAATTATGTTTTTTCGTGGCTATATACCAATATTCTTATTTGAAATATACCCAGTTATTAAGTTTTGCGACAGTTGTTAAAACCACAATTATCGAAATCAGTAAAAGCATATATACATACTTATAGTAAGAAAGAATGGGAGCAAATATATTTATTCTTATATAGTGATAAAAAACAAACATCTTTATTCTAACGCAGAAAGGTTATGTCTGTCTGTAACACCAATCAGAAAGGGTGTGTGCATTATTCAAACACGTCGCTGATTTCCAGTTAATACTGTTATGAGGCATTTTTTTTTCACTACATATTAGCCCTTGACGGCAATCTCACCTGGTAGTAATGATGCAGTCTAAGATGGTAGCGGGCTGACTTGTTAAAAGGCTATGGTAGACCCGTACTCCTAATTGGTTTTTACGCGACATCGTGCCGGAACGCCAAATCGCTTGGCGACACGTCTTCATCGGTAGGGTGGTGAATAACCACAGCCGAAGCCTCCCACCAGACCAGACTCGAGCCGGGAATCGAACCCAGGACCTCCCACAGAAGTCGTCACAATAATCATAATATATGCTTATTTTAATGATAATAGCCCGTATCGGTTAAATTGCGTGCCCTAGACACCTTCATGCTTCAGAGCACGTGGTTCTACCACCAACTTCTTAACTCAAGGCCTATAAGTTCTGGAAATATCTTCACAGAGTTTTCGATTATTTACACGTCTCAAGGGTTAATGCTCTCATCTCGACTTTATGATCCGTAACTTTGTAAACACTTGGCCAACCGGACAATTTGTAATACCTAATCTTTGAAACCGAAAACTATAAAATTAACGTGCTTTACGTGAACGTAAGTTTTCCTACTTCTACATACATAATTTTGTTGGATAATCATCATGATCAACCCATTGCCGGCTCACTACAGAGCACGGGTCTCCTCTCAATATGAGAAGGGTTTGGCCATAGTCCAACACGCTGGCCATGTGCGGATTGGCAGACTTCACACGTCTTTGAGAACATTATGGAGAACTCTCAGGCGTGCAGGTTTCCTCACGATGTTTTCATTCACCGTTGAAGCAAGTGATATTTTAATCGCTTAAAAACGCACATAACTTTTAAGAGTTAGAGGTGCGTGCCCGGGTTCGAACCACCGACCTCTTATTGGAAGGAGGACGCCCTAACCACTGAGCTATCACTGCTTTATTGGATAATAACCACCTGAAAATGTGATACGGGTAGTTGTTCGAATTTACGATTTCTCTATATAAACATAGGTACCTATAACAGGTTTCTATGGAGCTTTCAAACATATTATATGACATTATTGTGATGGTGACTTTGCCTTTGTGTAGTTGTGATAGCCTAGTGGTTAGGACGTCCGCCTCCTAATCAGAGGTCGGGGGTTCGATCCCGGGCAAGCACCTTTAACTTTTCGAAGTTATGTTCGTTTTTAAAAAATTACTTGCTTCAACGGTGAAGGAAAACATGAGGAAATCGTCATTTTGAACATTAAATTTAAAATTAAAAAAAAGGACAGTCTGCTAATCCGCACATGGCCATCGTGGTGGACTATAGCTAAACCCTTCTCATATTGAGAGGATATCCGTGCCCTGTAGTGAGCCGGCAATGGGTTGATCATGATGATTGTGATGGTGATAACTGCATTCGTTAACTTAAAACTTAAAAATCGTTGCCATGGGATTCTTAGTTAGGTAAGTAACTAGACTTACCTAATTAGTTAATAATAACCACCGTTACTTATATAATTGTAATTTGTTAATGTATTTCTATGTATTTATTATAATATGGTAATCGAGACATCTTTTATAATATAATAATAATCATATAGTAAGAACTTATATAAAAACAAGACGTCCTTTGATCATGGAATTTATTAAATAGAATGGTAGGTACATAATTATATCAGTATTACACAACATTAAGAAATCCAATAACATGTCGCAATGCCAAACCAACAGAGATTTTACATTAAAGTTTACAGACCAAAGCTTTTTAACGTATTGTCTACACTAATATTATAAAGAGGAAAACTTTGTTTGTTTGGTTGTAATGAATAGGCTAAAAACTACTGGACCGTTTTTAAAAATTCTTTCACCATTCGAAAGCTACATTATCCACGAGTAACATAGGCTAAATTTTGTTTTGGAAAAAATAGGGTTCCGTAAGATATTAGGGTATTTTCGGACACAAGGTGTGAAAAAACAACCAGTAAAGTTACTTATTTTGCGTACGCTGCCTAAACTATAAAAGATAGAACCATAAAATGTTCTAATTAATTGTAGATCTTATAAATATCTACAAAAAAGTCCGCGGCACATTACGAGTATCTATGTCGAGTGAGGCCCAACAACCATTTTTTTATTTAAAAATCTTCAATTTTATTTTGACTACATTTAAATGCATTTATTTTACTTATGCTATTAATCCTTATCAAAAAAAATTGTTTCATCAAATTACAGTTTATGTAGATAATATTTAATCTTTCAATGCTTAAAGTTGGACATTTGGTTTTGAAGTTATGGTGAAATTGAAATATTACGATTTCTAATAATTTATATGGCAAAACAACGTTTGCCGGGTTAGCTAGTATTTAATAATTTAATAAAGAGTACTGGCATAGATATCTTTCGGAACTCCGCCGAATCTTTAAAAAAAGAGGTTAAAAACATTTAACAGTATAGCAAGATAGTTAGTCAATTTTTGTTTTGTTTTGTATTTTTTGTGTTCATATTGTACCTATTTTTTTACCATTTTTAGATAAGTTTTTGTTTTTTTTTTAACCAATAACGTCTTGTCTCTTATTACGCATGCTGAGTTAGCCTATAAGTGGAGTGTACAACATTACAAGAGAATTGTAGAATGTGTCCTTAAATTAAGATAGTTGTATACACGTTGGCTTCCTAATAAATAAATAAGTAAATAAATAAACAACAACGTTGGTGAAAAAAATCATTAAGAAGTTAAACCAACTGCCGACCCACTGTGAATCTAAGTAATCCAAAAATCCAAAATAATTAACGCACAAAAATCAAAAAATTACATGAAAATTGCTTTAGTTTTTTAGGGAAGGTTTAAATGGCATACATACGCACAGATGAATTTTATTTATATAAATATATATAAGATTATTATAGGAGCGTAATTATAACTTGCGCATGGGGTCAAATACAAAATTAAAATATCATAGACATGATTTCCGTAATTCGATAACTTCATTGCTTGGCCTTGATAATTTGTAGCCGACCTTGGGACCCAACGCCCTACGATCCTCTCAACTATATGGCCATAACAACTTCAACCTCGCTACCTACTAAACTATGTCGGGTCCAAGTCCCAACAGATCTAAATGGCTAAAATATTTGCTAGTAAATTAACATTCGTAGCACCGCGTATTAACTTATTTTTTCAATTAGGACTACAGCAAGCAATAATATGTAAAGACACACACACACACACACACACACACACACACACACACACACACACACACACACACACACACACACACACACACACACACAATAATGGTGTTGTGCCTGAAATACAGGTATATACCTAAATTAGGGGCAGTATACATACCACATATTCACCATACTAACCATACTCACCATTAAAGTGCGTTTATAAGTTACTTTACAAGTTGTTTATGTATTTATGTAATGCTGGTTTTTGTGAAATAAAGAATTTATTTATCTATTTATTTATTTACATATAAAAAAAGATAGTTAAAGACATCCAAACATAAACAGATGTAGATTTTCTACTAATTGTTCGATAGCTTAAAAGTTAATGTATAGCGATTTGATTCTACGCGAATTGAAGTTACTCTTACGCGATTGTATAAGTAGAAAATACGCTCGCGGGCTACCCAGTGTCTTGTGCGAGATCATTGTGTTCGTATGCGTTAGTGACGTGCGGGAATCGTTTGTTTTCACCGGAACAAAAAGTGTCCTTTGCCCATTACCGGGATGCAAGCTTTACACTTTATAATATCATAGCTAAAAATCAAAAAACATCAACAAATAAACGTACGAACTAGATTTTGTTAACATTAATCAGAATCCGTTCAATCGCATAGGGGTACCTATAACCTCTTCATAGTATATGAAGAGGTTATAGTTTTTTTTATCCACTACAAGTTAGCCCTTGACGGCAACCTCACCTGCTGGTAAGTCTAAGTGGTGATGCAATCTAAGATGGTAGCAGGCTAACCTGTTAGGGGTATGGTAAACCCATACTCCTAATTGGTTTCTGCGAGACATCGTGGCGACACGTCTTTGTCGCTAGGGTGGTAACTAGCCACGGCCGAAGCCTCCCACCATACCAGACCCGAGCCAGGAAATTATAATGTAAAAACGCGCGCGCTGCGCCACGTAGGTCGTCAAATAGTCTATACTAATCTTATTCGGATGGTAACATAGCACTGTTTGTTATACTTCTACAAGCAGTATATGCCTTTGCATAAATATATATTTGGTAATATAATAAAACTGTAACAGTACCGAGCCCAAAACATTTTTTTTTGTCTGTCTGTTTGTGTCCGCGCATCACGCCGAAACTACTGGATGGATTTGAATGAAATTTGGCATAGGAGTAGCTGATACTCTGGTTCAACACATAGGATAGTTTTTATCCCGGAATTAAGCACGGTTCCCTTGGGAGAGTTGATGAAAGTCAAAATGTGTATTTAGTTGTAATTTCATTTCTGCACCCTTTTTTTTGTTAGAGTTCCAGTTCCAGTTCTTCTCATATTGAGAGGAGACCCGTGCTCTGTAGTGAGCCGAGAATGGGTTGGTCATGATGATAATGATGACGTCAGATCTGACATAATTAGTAAGGTATACCTACTTGTTGTAATACTAAGAAATAGTCTCCACTAAAACCAGTTCCTGGTGAAACTTAAACAACCGTTTAAGCATGTGCTTAAAGTTTTAACAAGGCTGATATCGTATATTTTATTTTATGCCTTTATTTATTGGATTTGTCATGCCCGCCTATTTATTTTATGAGCTATGTTTTTAAACGGATTTTATGTTTTAATCTACATAATATTTTATTGAAACAACCTCGTTTAGTGATACTTGGAGATAACATAATCTTAATTTTGTGTATTAGGTAAGAATATCCTTTTAATATATCATATAAGTATGTTTATTTAAAAGAAATTCTCCTGATGCATTGAGGCATACTGATAAAATAATATATGTAGAATAATAATTCAACAAGTTTTACGATATTAATTTTACGATCTTACTTGATAGTAAAATATCGCACCTCAGTGAGACGCCAGTTTTAATAGTTGATCCTACTTTATATATTTACAAAAAAACAGACGGGTCACCTTATGATAAGAGATTACATCTGCAGAGCAGATTTCAATGCATTGCCGGCTGAATCCATCCTTATCAGTTCATATTTTTTATATTTTTGCGTGCGTGCGTTCTTGCGTGCGTGCGTTCTAGCGTGCGTGCGTGCGTGCGTGCATGCGTGTGATTTTTACATCATTTAGTTATTTATTATATAATTGTGTAAGTACCTACTTTAAAATTTTGTTTAATTACCTTTTAATGAATTAGTAATTTTTGTATATTCTAGCAATGTCACGACTGTTACAATCAATTGCATTAAGTTTTCAAATATGTATTGGCTGTAACAATTATGTCTCTTGCAGCCATTTATAATATAAATAATGCAAGAACAACAACCTTCTCTGCAGCACGAATGTGTCAATAACAGCAGAATTAACCCATAATAAAATGTCATATGACATAATGTTGTGCAAATAACTTAAACAAACAAATAGTATATCTGTAATACAGTTAATCTTTTTAACCGCTAATGCAACAGACCTACATCTGTTCGATAAATGACTTAAATGAAGACGCCATTGCAGCTTTGCATCTAACGTTATGCAAAGAAAACCGGTCATAGGCACCTGATCCAATTCGAATATCTAAATAAAGAGACAATGGATGCCACAGGTGGAGAGTTGACAAAAAAACCCGGCTAAATTTGTTGTGGGTTTCTTCCTAGATCTGGGTGCGATTTAAACCCTCTTAGCATTAGTTTTTAGTTTGCGAGTGTAGTTATCACCATCACTAATATAAATAATGAAAAATTGTAATATATATGAACGATATATAGATGCCTATTATAGTTTTATATGAACAAAGCTGTTTTTGATTTGATTTGACGTGCAAGTTGGCGTCCTATGTGCTACCAATCACAAGACGTGCCCGTTTGATCAATAGTCTCTGATTGGTCGACCGCAGGACTAAAACTTAAAGGTCTCTGCATTCTAAAATCGCACCGTCTTAGGTCCCCGCTATCCTACGTCATCCGGACGTGAGCTCCATCCACGGTCTCGGAGACGTACGGACCACTCACCGTCCGACCCCCCCCCCCCCCGCGTTATCCGAACGTCGCTTAAGGACGTTTGGCGCCCTTACGCAGACGTTCCCTTAGTTTCTTCGAGCCCTAGGGCTCAAAATTTCTGGCAGAGCTTCTTTCCGAAGCTCGCCAAACAGCCCGGTTACGCTGTGGCAACCAATAGAGTTAGCACAGCTAATAGACAGTCCGAAAACAAAATATCTAAAATCCCAATCCGAAACGTCGTCAGGAAACTGGCCGTTCATTTAAACCTTCATACAAATTACACATACTGCCATTGACATTTAATTACGGTTGTTTTGAAGACCGTCTGTAAAAACTGTAGCCTCGGTTGTAGCCAGATAATGTATTTTGATTGTCTTCCATTGATGTTAATCAATAGCTATGTAAGGGGCACTGACCAACAAGTTCAATATTCCCTGACGTAGTACCTACTTAGACCAGATTACATTAGTTACACAACAGATTTGAAGACCTCCGCGGCGCAGCGCGCGCGCTTTCGCATTATAAAATTGGAGATACTGGGTTCGATTCCCGGCTCGAGTCTGGCCTGGTGGGACGCTTCGGCCGTGGCTAAAAGAAGATAAACTTTAACAGCAATGAAATATGTCAAAAAAAGAAAGGAAAGGTAGATACATCAGGCGACCTTATTAAAATTAACATTAAAAGAATATAAGGATCGGACCCATACTATACATAATATATTATATAAGATATACTATACATATGCGTAATAATATATAAAATATATCATAATTGAGCCAATAGAAATATTAAAAACTATTCCTACACGATAATAAAATAGAAAAATTAAATAATAATCTATGGATTGTATTTGATAAAGTTGCATTTAAATGATTATTCTTGTTAATACCATCCTAAATATTAGACTGATACAGTAAAACGTAGTCAGTACGAAAATTACACATCCCAAAATAACTGTTAATTCGATACTAAAACAATATCTTCGTATATATTTTGTCACATGAAAGCTTTTGTGTGATTAGAAAACAATAGTAAGATATAGCCAAGTCACGGTAATAATATAATATTACCGTGGCCAAGTTGACCACGCTAGAAGTTGCCTACAGTTACTCTCGATTTGAAGGATATTGTATGAATTTGTCTAGCCTAATATGGTGTGGGTATTATGCAAATCTCGTAATTTTTTTCTTTGCAATGTGAACTTTATAATTATTTCAAGTGTCATAAATGTGTGAGAAGTACGCCTATTAATGTTTCACTACTGTTAATGCAAGAGAGCTTTAAAAAATATTACCCCATTTCAAACAGCTGCTTAAAATTTTCCATTGGCTCTCGGACCAATTTTTTTTTTGCAAGTAAAAGTCGCACCCTGCTCAAAAAGACCAGAATCCATTTCTTTAAAAGCAATTATTTCCATAGCTTATTTCCATAGCTCTTTTTTTAACGTGACGCAATCGGTTCCCATTAAAGATTTAATATTATTGAACTTTGATATGACGGTGTATTATTTGGTTTGCTTGTATACAAATTCAAATAATCTTTATCGAAATAGTCCTTTAAAAGGCACTTTTGACGCGTCAATAATTTACATAGTAGTGATTTGATGGTGATAACTACATTCGCTAACTTAAAACTAAAGCTATGAGGGTTCCAAACGCGCTGTGGTCTAAGAAGAAGCCCACAACAAACTTAGCTGGGTTAAATATTTATATATATTCGGGTAATTGTGTAAATTGTTAATGCTGATGAAGGATTTGTATTGTTCGAAAAGTAATCGGTACTAAGACACCGTATTTCTTAGGATTTACTGATTGATATTCAAGCACCTATATGATTAGCGAACATATCTTTTTAAATCTCTTGAGAAATTTGGAAATCCGGTATAACAAGTATCCTATTACGCGTCTATGGGATGCGAGCTATCTCAGTGATCAGTGAAGTTGTTGAACAGATTATAGATAACATATAAACAAAAAATCGGATTAACTTTCGCATTTTAAATATTCGAAACCTGTAGTACCTAATATCAATTATTTATATGTTTTATTATTGACAGATTATATTAGGCACTAGCTGATGCCCGCGACTTCGTCTGCGTTGAGTTAGTGTGTGTGATAGTGAGTTTGTTTGTCTTCCAATCACGAAGCAATGGATTACTAAACCAACGACATTGAAATAATTACAGGATAAACTAAAGTAAATTAAAGTATCTCCTTTCTAACAAAAAAAGAAGAATGAAATCGGAGTACGCGTTAATGAATTACAACTAAATACAAATTTTGACTTTCATCGCCTCTCCCAAGGGAACCGTGCTGAAAATTCCGGGATAAAAACTTTCCTATATGTTGAACCGGAGTATCAGCTACTCCTATACCAAATTTCATTCAAATCCATCCAGCAGTTTCGGCGCGATGCCAGACAGACAGACAGACAAAAAAATAAAAAAAAATTGTTTTGGGTATCGATAGTAAAGCATCCTGCACATAAAATTTTCAAAATATATTTAATGAACAGAATTCGTTACAGTTTTATTATATTACAGATTAGACTATTTAAATATCCAATAATTAGTAATAATAAAAATAATGTAACATGAACTGCGAGTAGATAATATCTAATTACAATGCCGACATTCAGAGTGTGTGGGAAAATGAGACATGAAAAAAAATGTGTAAAGCAAGACCATTACAACGAGACCAGAAATCATCAGAATTTTAAATAGTAATCAACCACGCTTCAGCGATGTTAGGGTTGCCTACACCTTTTTTTTTTTTTAACGTGGGTAATCCTCATGGATACCCCGCGTCCGAGGAGACGCGGCGGTTATGTCAGACTCTTACTGACTAAACCCCCACGGTGCATATCCTTTCCCGCCGCCTGGTGGCCGGGTCACGGGTTTCGCTCGCGCACACAACCGCAACCAGGCCGGCAGGGTTGCCTACACCTTGCGAGTGCACAAGTGTTCCCATGACCCAGCCACCAGGCGACGCGACGGAGTATCGCTGGGTTTTAGTGTGTATTCTGGTCGCCAGTCTGGTCTCCGGGGAGTCCCGCATACCCCGTCGGAAGCGGCGCAGTCTTGTCTGCGTCGCTTCCGGAGGGGATGCATAAACGCATTTCCCAGCGGGGAAAAAAAGGGTTTGCCTACACCTAATTAAATTTATGTCTTTATAAACGATGATGGCCCTAGACTGCAATCTGAACGGCGGATAGTTTTGACGCAGTCTCGACCTCCGTGGCGCAGCGCGTGCTCTGTCGCATTATAAAGTTGGAGGTCCTGGGTTCGATTCCCGGCTAGAGTCTGGTCTGATGGGAGGCTTCGGCCGTGGCTAGTTACCACCCTACTGACAAAGACGTGTCACCAAGCGATTTTGCGTTCCGGCACGATGTCGTTTAGAAACCAATTAGGAGTGTGGGTGTACAATATCCCGAACAGGTTAGCCCGCTACCATCCTAGACTGCATCATCACTGACCATCAAAAAAAGAGATAAGATGGTACCGGGCAAACCTGTTACCCCAAATCGTTTTATACGCGGCATTTCGTTATTACTCGTTAGTGGGAACTTCCTTGACGGTAGATGCTAACTAGGAACGACCAATGCGTTCCATAAGCCGATAGAAAACCATGTTACTGTTACCCCAGTATGCCCCTTAGTATTTATGCTCTAATACTACGATAATTTAGTTATTTAAAATCAACCGGTAATATTTAATTCTCAAGTAAAATCATTTTGTTTATCAGATCGGTTAATTCTATTTGATTGATTTTCACTAATTTCTTTCGAAACGGTTTTATTTTCAATTGCAATTTTAAAACGCATGCAAATTTACCTTTTGTATTTCGCTCTAGATAACTAACTATATTTCGCTGAACAAATTGTTTTTTTTTTAATAAATAGGCAGGTAGGTACTTAGCGGAAGTTCGTTCTCAGGTTACGTCAACAGAGAATCCGTATATTTATTAAACTCACACATTAGAGTTCATTATGATGCCTCTTAAATGACTTAAACGAATTACCTAAAGTTATAGGCATTCATACCGACCTAGAAAAGACAGGTGAGTTACTAATTTGTATTAATTACCACCTACGGCTTAGTAGGTATCCATCACAGTGGGTCGTATTAATCCGACACCCCAACCCTCTCGTAGTTGCGGCTTCTTTTTACTCCCCTGAACTAAGCGCTCCTCTCCGAAAGAGGAGACCTAAACATATTCTTCACGACCCTGACGACCAGATGACTACTGACAACATAACTACTTACTTGAATATTAGCACGCTGTCTACAGTTTTGCATAGAAACTATTTTGGGGAAAGATACTCCGACCTTGTGTCAGGCAAATAACTTCTAGACGAATTAATATAAACCGGAAAAAATATCGTTAACAATGTTATAAATAGGTAATTCTGTGAGAAGAACATGACAAGTAACTAATGATTAAACTTCTTAAGCACTTGTCCCATTATAAATTCTGATGACACGTATAAAAATTATATAGGTAATTGAATTATAATAACCCTGTGGTTAATTTATTATCAGAGTAATAACTTAGGGCACATTTTCTTTTTTAATAACGAAAGCCTCTCTTGGATACGGAAACGTTTTTCTGTGCAGTTAAAATTAAAAGTGACGGTAACAACAGCGTCCAAACAGATTGAACGTCGCCTTAGAAACGCTTGTTGATTTATCGGAAAGTGTTTACGCGTTATCGATTCAAAATCCTTTGGTATTGCTTAATTGTTTAATTTTCGTATAAAGTTACAAGGAATAGTTAGTACTGCGCGTTCGCGTTATAAGCAAGACGGTCATACTTTTGACACTTTGACATTAAAAATCCTAAATATAATAAGCAAGAAACTAAAAGCGCCAAGTGGTGGAAGCCCATTGGTCCGTGGCTCGTTTAGTTTCTGCTTGAACAGCAAGCTACCATCAATCTATCTTATATACTTCTAATTAAACCACTGTACTTAGAATATATTTGAAGGGAAGCTATAATACCGATGAAGAAGCCCACACATGTTTTCTTTAAACTATTTTTTGCCTGGCTGTTTGCGCATCACATAACAATGTAATTAAGCTGACACTCTTGGTCATCAGCCTATATTATATCTCGGAAGTAATAAGGTTACATCATTATGACCTTTTGGAGTTTACTTATACCCGACCCGACACTCTGGGTCATCAGCCTATATTATATCTAAAAAATAATAAGGTTTTATCAGTATAGTGGGTAAACTATTTTTTCCATTTTACTCCATTACTCAACCATTAAATCGACACCGATTATGATTTATTGGAAAGGTTGTTTCATAAGGATTGATTTGTTTAATAAAAAATATTAGAGAAAAAAGACAGGTGTCCTTAGTTGAAAGCATCGACCCCTCCTCTTAAGACTTAACTTATATATGATATTCGTTTGAGTCAGGGTATGAACGGTAGCACTTAATAAAGATATATATATATATATAATGCTTTGAAGCTGCAAAATTGGTCAACTATTAATTTACCGAACTTTGTCATAGCTTCTACAGCTTGTTCCGTCAGTATTTCTTCTAATGGACAAAATCGCAGTTATAATACTAATAAAATAACTGAAAAGGTTGATATTAAGTTCATTTTAATATGCTCATTAATACCTACCACCTTTTGGATTTCTTGGTTCCAGTATACGGGTCCGGCTATATTTTATTTTAGCAATCGACAGTTTGTTTAAGAAAGGTATCGAATTTAATATATTAAGTTGGGTATAAGTAAGCACTGAAAATGAACCAGACATAACTGCGAGGGTGATTTTATGAAAAAACTACCAGGATCTTTTTTAATTGATTATAAATTTTATAGTCACAAATTTGCGTTGGCTTTGAGAGCATAGCGAGGTGCGTTTGTGTTCTGAAACGCCTGTCAAGGCTGTGGCACGTTAATAAAGCGTTGATGATAATCAAAAGCTTTGAAGCTGTGATAGCCTAGTGGTTAGGACATCAGCTTCCTAATCAGGGGTCGGGGGTACGAATCCGGGCACCCACCTAAAACTTTTCGGAGTTATGTGAGTTTTTAAGCAATTAAAATATCACTCGCTTAAACGGTGAAGGAAAACATCGTGACGAAACCTGCACGCCTGAGAGTTCTCCGTAATGTTCTCAAAGGCGTGTGAAGTCTGCCAATCCGCACATGGCCAGTGGTGGACTGTGGCCAAACCCTTCTCATATTGAGAGGAGACCCGTGCTCTGTAGTGAGCCGAGAATGGGTTGATGATGATGATAATGAAAAGTGTTTGGATTCAAGATTGTTTAGATTTATCAATGTTTATTACTTACTTTGAATAAGAGGGAACAACTAACTTCCCTGTAATGTGATAAGTTCTAGTACGGTTCTTCGTTAATCAATAGCCCCCTTATTTATAAACGTTGTATAGCGATCATTCACTAACAATGTGTTGTCTTCTTCCGTCTTATTTTAAATTAGCAAAGGCAGAGAGAGAGAAAATAGTGTGTAACTATTCACCCTTTGTTCAACGTTTATTAATAGCCATAGGTTTTTTTATCAGTTACGCGTTTCTTCTTGGATCTTCGACTATAAATCGTTTAGGTATATGTGTGAAAGCCTACACACAAGCGTCGACACCTACACGCCCTTAAGGTTACACGGAATGTTTGAAACTCAGTTAAATGTTGCGCAAGATCGTTAATTTTCTAATGAGTGTAATAAAAAAAAAGTTTACTTCGGTCATATACAGGTTTATGAATGGATTTTAACATCAACAGACCTGACCACTGATAAGTGACCATCCTACGTCCAAATATGTAAGTCAGTTAATGTTGAGCAATTGGATAGGCAAGAGGTCCGAGTAATATTATAATTCAAGTTAATTAAAACGTAACGTAAAGTTGAACTTACCACTATCGATAGAAAGCTCAAAGTTGTAAAATGTTTTAGTGAAATGACCTTGTTATTTTTTAAAAGAAATAAATAAGAACTTTGTACTTTCTTCTTGCGTAATTTTGTAATATAAATACCTAATTCAACAAAATTGCAGTGACCTCAAAAAAATAGTAGGCGTATAGTTCGCTTTAATTTTAAATACAGTACCTACATAAATCTTACTTGTTTTCCTCGATTCGTTCTAATTGAATTGTTTAGAATTCCGCGACATTGCATTTTGATGAAAAAAAAGCATAATCTACATAAAAGTGTACAACTTCAAGTATTTAGCAAACAATTGAAGGCTTATACAAAACCTCGCAATAGGATTAACAATATTGAATTATGCAGTTATCAGTGAGTAAAGAAAGTCAGTTGGTGGAGTGATTGCTTGCAAATAGGTGTTTGAAGTGAAACAATTAAAGTGGACTTTTTTGTGTTAAAATGACAACAGGATCTGAGAAAACAATTAGTAGATCGAGGGTGGTCTTATCTCAGGTATGTACCGACATTTTTTAGAATTAAAAAAAGTTTGTTAATCTGTGAGAGTTTGCTTCCAATGACAAAATACAGTACGAAA
This sequence comes from Lasiommata megera, assembly GCA_928268935.1. Taxonomy (NCBI): domain Eukaryota; kingdom Metazoa; phylum Arthropoda; class Insecta; order Lepidoptera; family Nymphalidae; genus Lasiommata; species Lasiommata megera. The sequence goes on from OV743328.1 coordinate 8,026,218, forward strand.
ACGTTTTCGAAATCTTTTTAATAGTCCGGTTTCTTAGAAGTAACATAAAACTTTTTAATAGTTTTCCGGCTTCCTTAGAAAGATAATCGGTTTCTATATGGGTATTGCTACTTATAAAAGAATCTTGATTGCTGCCTGTTAGCACAATATCTTTGGAGCCTTCAGGGACTCCGAAACCTTAGTTTGACCCCGTTGACTGCCGTTGAGCTTGTAAATGGTCCCGAAATTATGAACTGACGACCACCACGACTATTATTGACGACCTGCGTGGCGCAGCGCGCGCTGTCACTTTATATACTTGGAGGTCCTGGGTTCGATTCCCGGCTCGAGTCTAGTCTGGTAGGAGGCTGCGGCCGTGGCTAGTTACCACCCTACCGACAAAGAATTGTCGCCAAGGGATTTAGCGTTCCGGCACGATGTCGTGTAGAAACCAATTAGGACTATGGGTTTTCCATACCCCTAACAGGTTAGTCCGCTACCATCTTGACTGCATAATCACTTACCATCATGAGATTGCCGTCAAGGACTAACTTGTAGTGGATAAAAAAAAAACTGCGCTGTACAACTGTAAAAAAAACGGCATCTGTGGCTGTCAGTTCATCACCATAATAATTTCCCGCGTCTGTCGTCCACTATGTCTAGGTTTTCAGTGGGGACTTTAAATTCTGTTCTTGTGCCTTGCGTCTTTTTGACTTGGAAATATAGGTAAGTAAACAAAGGCCGCGTGACCCAGAAGTCACCAGGGAACGCCGGGAATTATTGAAAGGAACTATGAAGGCTGTGATCACTTTCAACCCAAAGCGACCTTCTTCTTGCCCATAAATTTTACAAAACCTCTTATTTCGCTGTTAGAAGTTTGTTTAACGTAAAAAATAATATCATGAAGTAATTTAATTATTAATTGTAGTTTTTTATATATATTACTCAACGGTGATAGCCTAGTGGTTAGGGCGTCAGCCTCCTAATCAGAGGTCGGCGGTTCAAATCCGGGCACGCACCTCTCACTTTTCGGAGTTACGTGTGTTTTTAAAACAATTAAAATATCACTTGCTTCAACATCTGCCGATCCGCACATGGCCAGCGTGGTGGACTTTGGCCAAAGCTTTCTCATATTGAGAGGAGATCCGTGCTCTGTAGTGAGCCGGTAATGGGTTGATCATGATGATTATATATCTTACAATTTAAACAATATTTACATAACCCTTTAAAGTAAATCCTGTGTTAATAATATATAAAATTAAATGAAATGCCTTTTTGTAAAATTAAGCAATATAAGCAAATATTAACTAAGCTGGAAGGTGAAAGAAAAAGCATTGGTTGCGTTTCGATATTATTGCGACACTTATGCCGTCATTATGGTTATTAATATCATAACATTTTCATTGGTAAGTCTTAATTACCTAAAAAATCTTAATAGTTACTTAAATGCAATATAACTATCATCATTAGTAATTATTATTAACCTTTAATTATATTACTAGGAACATATCGCGTGTCTTATAGGATACATGAGTTTTAGGCTCGTCGTATTATTAAAAAAAAACATCGAACTTTGTTATTCTTCAGAAAAACCGGTCAAAGCTTGAGGCCGATCTTGAGAACCTGTTCTAAGTTAAATTTCTGCTTATTAATACGGGCCTTAAAGCATCTACGCTGCTCGCGCTATTTGACTCAAAATCAGTTTAATTCTTCGGTTATATAATATATATATGTATATTTATAAATGTATTTATATATATTTATTGTTCATAATACACACATTAAACACGTTTTAATTATAAATTTGACCATCCTCCAGAAACTTTACGATTATGGGAAGGACGGCGATTTCGCCTTAATAATGTACCTCCTAAATAATACATTATAAATAAAGAATTTAGAACTATAAGGATATATTATTTAAATATATCTTACTGTATTCAAATAAGTCCTTAGAATCTAAACTTTTGGATACTTGTAGAGGGGTTGTCTGGACTTAAATTCTTAGGGTTCCAATACTTCAAGTTTGCTATAAGTGAGCCTAAGCTAAGCTAAGACTCTGTCAAGGAAAATTCATAGTTAATCCCTTGATTTAGTATCTTAATCCAGCCTACCGACGAAGTCGCTAAGCGTTTTAGCATTCCTATACTATGTCAAGTAGAAACCCTTCAGGGGTTTAATATAACAACTTGAACGACAAAAATCTTAGACTGCATCATAACTAACCACCGGTTCAGATTGCAGTCGAGGGCTAATTTGCTGTGAAAAATAAAAACTAACATTTTTTTTTTCATACACCAAAATTTAGCCCTTGACGGCAATCACATACAATGGTAAGTGATAATGCGTCTAAGCTGATAGCGGGCAAACCTGAAAACCCGTGCTCCTAATTGGTTTCTACGCGACATCGTGCCGTAACCGTTAATCGCTTGTCGGTAAGTTGTTAACTAGCCACGGCCAAATCAAACCCAGGACCTCCAAATTTATAATGTGACAACGTACGCGCTGCGCAACGGATGTCGTAAAAAATCAACGTATAGTAATGAGCAACATTTACCTGTACGTCCTGAATAACTGTAGTGTAAGATAGGTTAGGGCGTCAGCCTCCTAATCAGAGGTCGGCGGTTCGAATCCGGTCACGCACCTCTAACTTTTCGAAGTTATGTGCGTTTTTAATCAATTAAAATGTCACATACAAAACATCGTGAGGAAACCTGCACGCCTGAGAGTTCTCCATAATATTCTCAAAGGCGTGTGAAGTCTGCCAATCCGCACATGATCAGCGTGGTGGACTATGGCCAAACCCTTCTTATATTGAGAGGAGACCCGTGCTCTGTAGTGAGCCGGTAATGGGTTGATCATGATGATGAAAAGTATATAGTCCTATTAGATGCTCGATAGATCTCCATAACTCCCATTTCCCAAAACCTTTTCATTCCGATGACAATTTTGAGATATGTACTTATTTATTCATAATGAGTATCACGATAATAGTCCAATTATATGAAAACATTATAAATTTGTCAGTGATAAAAAAAAAAACAATCAATCTTAATTAATAATTATTACATTAATAAGATTGATTGGCTATTTATGGATGAGGTGATAATCAGGAATAATTATGTACACGCGCGAGATAACAACTGGACATCGAGAAAAACTTTAGACGAAAACTTAACGGATATCGCTTCAACCGGAGAGCACGTGACGCTTTGAAAGGTCAAACATTAATAATTATTCTTAAATCCAATAAAATATCGCAAAAAAGTTTTTATCATAATCAACATATGTGTGCCCCCCCCCCCCCCCCCCCTCCCTCTCAGAGCTGGGCATAGACATCGTCTCTAAAAGAAGATAAGAATTTGGGTTTCATTGATTACAACTTAAACTTGCTCTCCAAGACACCTCACCTCTAATTTCCTAGATCCGTGATAATGATGACGTCTTGTCAAAAACAGCGCCGAACGGGAATCGAACTGTAGTCTTTATTCGAATAGCCTAGTGACCGACGCGGAAGTTAAAAAGTTAAGGCAACATCGTAAATTAAGTGTATATATAGTCACAGATGTCCCCGTGAAAACATTTTGAAATCTTTATTATAGCATTAAATTTGATTATTCAAATGAGAGTGTAATGTAAATTTTGTGTTTTTGGATGCCAGTTTTGAAGATAAGACAAGAGAAACCTTTTTTCGAGGTCACATCTAAGGAATGTTACTAAATTATTTTATTAAATTAACTAAATTCCAAGTTCTCGTAGGCAAGTATTTTGTATTACTAACAATTCACTCGACTTACGTACTCATTTGCTTTTTAAGACGTTATTGTGTAATTTTTTTTTTCTTCTTTTTATGGCTTTACACAGATTAGCCAATGTCAAGTTTATTATTTTATTAGTTCTGTCTTTTTATGGCTTTGCACAGATTAGCCAATGTTAAGTTTATAGCAATGTAGAAGTGAGGGAGAAATGGCGACAACTTCGCACTCCGCGGACGCGGCTCCCTCAAACCTTTCCCAAATCAATACCTGTTAACCATTCAGAAAACTAGCCACTACACAAACGACACCAACACTGTCCAAGACAACCAATACCAGTCCTTTTCAAAATTAGCCAACAAACATTAATTCAAGAAAAGCGTGAAAAACCCGCGCCCGCCATATACGAAGTCTCCCGCCTCTCTCCTATTGTGTAATTACAATTAGTATAGAATTATTTATGAGTATGACATTAATATCATTGTAATTTAACGTGTTTATAACTTCATATTCCATTACGCAAGCATTAATTTAATGAAACCAAAATAGTTTTGTCTCCCACGCTATAGAAATAGTGTACGTAATTTATGCAAAAAGATACTATAAGAACCTACATGGCGATTTTAATCGTGACGCGATAATTTTATTATCTGTGCAGTGTCGCAGATGCACTGGTGACGTGTGGACAGTGGTGTCACGTGGCGTGCTTTTCATACATGCATAAAAGCAGTCCCTACCCTACTCAAGAAGCCTTTTAGATATTGCTGAACATATTCGAAACATTATAGATTAGGGTGCAAAATTTTCCGATATCCAAGCTATGCGTAAGAAAACTGTCCAGGCCAATGCGTGTGGATGAGGGTTTTCATGTTGTTATGCAGGTTTTTAAGCGTTGTCTGACCAACCAACTCTGGAATGCAGACCAAAAATCGATTTATCTATTAATACAAGCCATCTGAATTAATAATGCTCGGATGCTAATGAGGCCATAATCTCTGTGATACTAAGATTTTGCGATAGATAGAAGACAGGAATAGTCTATACAACTTAGAAGATAGCAACATATTTCGTGCGCGTGGAATTTAATTTCTTTTTTTTTTTCAATAAAAAAAAAAATATTGGTTTTGATTTATAAAAAAATATATAGAAGTTACGAGTACATAATATGTAATTTTACGCGCGTGATTTCATGACGTCACTCGTATGTCACTTGCTGAGTGGGCGTGGGATTACACTTACGTCGTTTGGGATTAGTGATACTAATAAAATAAACTGTTTACTGACGTCAATAGAAGCGACAAAGTTGTTTCTTATTGCACCGTGAGAGGATGCTCAGAAAGTGGCAAAATCTATATTCAAAATTTTCTAAGCAGACGTAGACGATTTAGACTTGCCAACAATGGAATTGGTACAAATCTCGGATCACCCACTCGATAATTTTTATTTTCACTCAGACAAGATAAGAAGTGTCATAAAAATAATCACTGATATTGTTGCTACCATATAGCGTTGCCCATTACTTGCACGATTGGCTGAGCTCATCTCTATCTAGTCATCTTCACACACACAAAACTTGAGAACTTTTTATTAGAGTAGGTATGCAATTAAATCAAACTCGTTTGTATGGTGTTTAATATACATGAATTCATTCATCTAAAACATATGTAACAATTATTTAATAGATTCCATGGCCAATGGTCGCGTGGCTGACAAAAATATAATAAAAAATGTTTATTCAATTTTCTTGCATGTTTCGTATACATCAAGGCGTTTTTATATATGTCAGACATATACTCTGTGATCCAATTTGACACAGGAAGCGCATATTATGTAACAATTATTTAATAGAATCCATGGCCAATGGTCACTTGGCTGACAATAATATCATAAAAAAATGTTTATTCAATTTTCTTGCATGTTTCGTATGCAGCAAGGCGTTTTTATATATATCAGACATATATTATGTGATCCAATTTGACACAGGAAGTGCACATGTAACAATTATTTAATAGTATCCATGGCCAATGGTGACGTGGCTGACACTAATATCATAATAAATGTTTATTCAATTTTCTTGCAGGTTTCGTATACAGCAAGGTGTTTTGATATAAAATTCAAAATTCAAATAATCTTTATTTAAATAGTCCTTTAAAAGGCACTTTTGACAAATCAATAATTTACATAGTAGTAATTTGATTGCGATAACTATATTCGCACACTTAAAACTAAAGCTATGAGGATTCCAAACGCGCCCCGGTCTAAGGTCTATATATTATGTGATCCAATTTGACACAGGAAGTGCATATTATGGAACAATTATTTAAAAGATTCCATGGCCAATGGTCACGTGGCTGACAATAATATCATTATAAATGTTTATTCAATTTTCTTGCATGTTTCGTATACAGCAAGGCGTTTTTATATACGTCAGACATAAACTATGTGATCCAATTTGACACAGGAAATACACACATAGAATGGCCAACGGTCACGTGGCTGTCAATAATATCAAATAAAAAAGTTTATTCAATTTTCTTGCATGTTTCGTATACAGCAAGGCGTATTTATATACGTTAGACATAAACTATGTGATCCAATTTGACACAGGAAGTACACACATAGAATGGCCAACGGTCACGTGGCTGACAATAATATCAAATAAAAATGTTTATTCAATTTTCTTGCATGTTTCGTATACAGCAAGGCATTTTGATATGTATTATGTGATACAATTAAACACAGGAAGTGTCAATGACTTGTCACTCGTAGAATAGTGAACCATAAAAATACCCTAGGCAATTCCAGCACTTATATTTTTCTACGTAGCCCATTTAAAGATTTTTCATACAAATAAGGGATACATTGGTTAAAGGAATTACTTGATGCAAGTATAGGTACCCTCGCGAAAGGCAAAAGGCGTTTTTAACACTACAGGTGATCATTTTCATAGATTTACTGAGTGAACTTCTCGAGTAGTGTGTAGTGAAGTGAGTATCTGTAAAACGAGAAATCGCAACATTCTGAATATATAATACTCGTAACATAGACAAGCACTTTTTTAATACAAATTATTTACTAGATAACTAGGTATGTTCACTAAATTGTACAATAACAGTTATTTATAACATACTCTTTACGAGAACGCGTTCTGGTTGCCAAATCTGCTATAGCATTTGTGTTACAGTGGTAGAAAAACTAAATTTACAAAAACAATTTTAACATCATATTTTTTGTAATAAATAATGAATGAAGTGTGCAATCAGCAAATCATTATGTTTATTTTTCATAAATAATTCGTTCGAAAAAAACCAAGGTTTTCTAGCGACAAGTACTCAAGATGAATAGGCACTACGATACTAGCTGGTGTAGTGTAGTGGGTATCATGTAACAACGGAAATTTTATTTATTGCACAGAAATTATATTTTTTCTCATTTGCCCTGTTGCCAAGACCGGGAACGGGGTAATAGGACAAATGGGAGCGACTCGATTTGGTTCGGTCCTCAGTTGAGTTTTGATTTGGGTGTGTCGAGACAAAGAAACTGCATAGCAGCAGTGTCTACATCTGGTCAGAGAGTGATATATTACACATTTTTACTGCCGTTACTTATTTTCAATTTATTAGGTACATTTCGGTGGTGGGAGGCCTCGCCAAGTTATTTAGCGTTCCGACACGATGTCGCGTAGAAACCAATTAGGAGCATGGGTTTACCATGCTAACTAGGAGTATGGGTTTACCATACCCCTAACAAGCTAGCCCGCTACCATCTTAGACTGCATCATCACTTACCATCAGGTGAAATTTCTGTCAGGGGCTAACTTGTAGTGATAAAAAAAATAACAACGGCTTATACAAAAACATATACAGTTAATAACACATAAGCATCTAATATGGGGATCTTCAAAGGGCGGATAAACAAATTGCTCAAGGGCCAGCAACGCATTGGCGGTTCCTCTGGTGCTGCAAATGTTCATGGGCGGCGGTGATCACTTACCATCAGGTGACCTGCCTGCTCGTTTGCTCGCTATATATATATATAAAAAAAAAATGCACAAAAATGCTAGGAAAAACCGTACTACTAAACCTTACACAACACAAGTCATGCTCCATTCTGGCACACTCATGCTAGGACGGCCGAAGTATTAACCGCTGGGCTATCACCGCGTCTTATGAACATTTACTGTATGCAAATAAAATATTCAAAGACAGCTTGTGTCCAAGATAGGACACATTTGTGTCTCTGTATGCGCAGTGTTTCAGTATACTGATACAAGTAACGTAATAATTTTACAGCAACAAGGATGTTGCCTTATTTGTATCGACATCGAGTCGATTTTTGAATGTAAAATTTGAGTGTGAATAAATTATAAAAAGTACTTTTAATCTGCGCATGATATTATAAACAGCGTTTTTTCTTACGATATGGGTAAGGTGATACAGTTTTTTTAGGGTTCCGTAGTCAGCAAGGAAAAAATCGTCTGTCTTATTCAAATTCAAATTGAAATAATCTTTATTGAAACAGTCCTTTGAAAAGCACTTTTGACGCGTTAATAATTTACATACTAGTTATTTCATGGTGATAACTACAATTGTAAACTTAAAACTAAAGCTATCAGGGTTTCAAACGTGCCCCGTTCTAAGAAGAAGCCCATTACAAATCAGGCAGACCAGGTGTCTGTCCGCCTTCGTCCGAGAAGTATACAGCGGAAGACATACATTGGTGATTTTTAATTCGAAAATACCTCCCTATGGGTAGGTGGGGGGCAGTCTAACATAACTTTCGTATGACGGAGGTAATCATAAAGATTTTCCACCACGACGAAAACAAACAAACGGGGTGTAGGTATTTTCATCTCATAATGTGGCGTAGGTAAGTATCCTTGACACATTCTAAAAAATTGTGCGTGTGGGATCTGTCCGCTTAATATAACACGATTGAAAAATATAATCGTAACATTATCGATGAAAATAATTCCATAAAGACAATAACAAAAGTTTAGGTACCTCCGGAATGAGGTTCGCATAGCACGACCCGTTGCTTGCTGCGGAACCCTACATTCTGGTTAGACCAGCTTGACCAGTTTTTTTTTTTATTTTAATTTAATTCATGGAGAGCATTGACATAAACTAGGTATGAACACGATCAATGAATAACAAGCATTCAAAAGACCTTATCATGCTTGTAACACAATTATAAAAGATATTTTAATTAGACATTGATATATTAAGAAAATTTGCGGCCTCGCTGCCTTAACTGGGAGGTCCTGGGTTTGATATAAGACTGAAGCCTTGCGTTTTTACGGACTACGAGTAGTTGTCATTCTCCGAGCCATGTTCGGTATGCATAAAACTGACTTGATTTTTTTTACGTAGAAGTCAAAGAATGAATGGACGAATGGATGAATGAATGCAGTTTTATCGAACACCACAAAATAAGAAAAAAAAGAAGTGGTGTCGTGGGACACCACGTAAAATTTATTACCTATTTTATAAAATTTATTTATTACAATACCCAGTTATCGCCCGACCTGGGAATTAAACCCAAGACCTTTCATTGCTTTAACATTATTGTCATCCCGGTATCTTCATGCTCAGTGAAAGTAATAATGTAAAAATAATAATAAACTTTATTCGACACCATATTAAAGAAGAAATACAAAATAATGACTTGTATGTTTTCAATGAAAATTAAACTAAAATTACAATTTACTACAATTTTTGACGATCTCTGTCCCATTATTTAGTGGAAGGTCCTGGGTTTGATTCCCGGCTCGAATCTTGTCTGGTGGGAGGCTTCAGCCGTGGCTAGTCCCCATCCTCCCGACAAAAATTTAGCGTTCTGGAACGATGTCGAGTATTACTACTTAGGAGTAGGGGTCTACCACACCTTTAACAAGTTAGCCCGCTACTATCTTAGACTGCATCATCACTACCAGGTGAGATTGCCGTCAAGGGCTAACTTGTAGTGGAAAAAAAGGCCCAATTCTTCTTATCATAAAAACTTGCCAGTGGACGCTACACTAGCTGTCGTCCTGACAAATAAAAAATAACACATTTTTAAACATATTTTTGAGTCAGTCATATTATCTTAATGAGAGCCAATTATATAAGAAAAGAAGCATAGTAATTATAGTTACTGTATAGATATTAAGACAAGAAATACAAGTCTGTCTAGTATAAATCGGATTGTCTGACGTTTTGGATCTATCTTCCGCAACTCGATAGTGGCAGTGAATAACTGAAGCCATAATATTACATCCACATTGGGTTTACTAATGTTACCACGAATCAGTCAAACCAAACGGGACCAACCAACACTTAGCGTAAAAGGAGTGAAAGTTAACACAAAAAAAAAGACAGTGGGTCCAATTATTATATCAAGTCAGACCTGCCGAACACGAATTTATTTCTTCGGTAAATGATCGGTAGTGATTTGTAACCTTGCAGACATGGACTCGATTTCGAGTAACCAAAACAGAAACGTCAAAGTAAAAAAGACTAAATATTTGACCATGCTTCATAATAGTTCATATTAATTATCATAAAATATACTCAAAAAAGCATTTAAATAATAAGTAAAATTGCTTTAACATTATACGTATCAAGTCAAACTAAGATGTTTAAATGTAAATATATTACCATTTTATTTATTCCACATTCTTCTTATATCATTATTATCTATTTAGTTATTTCCATTTGAATATCAAAACGATTGGTATATGGGTATACATATAATATTTCGTTGACGTGTCGTGTGTAAATTAGAATGCAACAGCATTTAATATATTATTAATGATACAGCAAATATAGCCAAGCCTGTATATTTGTATATGTATTGATTTGAGAATGTCAAAGTCAAAATATTTAAGATTTTACATTATGAACAACTGAAACTTAAAATAAACCTTATATTGAAACTTAAACTAAAAATCTTAAAAATTATAATATCATTACTAAAATATATTATTAAATGGATTCTCTTTAGGCAAGGTTTCGAAGATACTGGCAGCGTTCTCCCTTTGAATAGCAAGACTAATTCGTTGTCCGAGGTAGCTGGCAGCTCTTCGGTCTCCTGTGATGTCGACTAACCTTTTCGCTATTTCCCTAAAAAGCCCTATAGCGCTAGGACCAATATATAAATAATACGAAATATTTAATTTATACGGTATATGTTTTATACAAGTCTGTGGTTTTTATTAGCAAAATTTTTTTTGTTTTGACACAGTGGAAAATAAGAAACAAAAAATTGGTTAGCTTGTGGTTCAAGTCTATTCTTTATTAAAGTTATTTGGAATAACGTTACAGGTCACGGGCAATTAAATAAAAATAAAATAACCTACATATAAAAATCTATATGGACATAAATGTCCATTCAATAAAATATCCATTAACTGTCATTGGTGTTCAAGTAGCAGTATTATAAGGCCTTAATAAATTACTGTTCGTTGAATATTAATTGGACATATATATACAAATGAAGTCCGTGGATTGCTTAACCCTTCATTTACCGCTTAAATCTATTAATTAAAATCTCAAGCTATTTCTGGTTTTTTTTTATACACTACAAGTTAGCCCTTGACGGCTATCTCACCTGGTGGTAAGTGATGATGCAGTCTAGGATGGTAGCCTAGCCACGGCTGTAGCCTGCCACCAGTCCAGACTCGACCCCAAGTTTATAATGCGACAGCGCACGCACTGCGCCACGGAGGTCGTCAAAACGTGGTCGTCAATTGTGGTTACAGTTTTTCTCTTATACACCTTATCTTAGATAAGTATTAAGATCCAGCTGATAGTTTATCCTGTATGGTGGTGTATGTGTTTTGTCTGCTGGGAGGCTTCGGCCGTGGCTAGTTATCACCCCACCGACAAAGACGTATCGCCAAAGCGATTTAGCGTTTTTTTATATCTTTATTTATATACTCACGACTTTTATACAATAATATGTAGGTATATGACAGTCCTATCGTACCTTATTCTACACTAATATATAGGCGACATTTTTTTTCTTCTAACTTTGTATTTACAAATCTACTGCTTCTTATTAGATAGTATATCTATATATTTTGTGATATAAAAATTAAATAGAATTTTCCTAATCCTAAGGTTGCCTGGCAGGGATCGCTAATAAGCGATAAGGCCGCCTTTTTGTATTCTACTTCTTTCTTCATATTTCCGTTTCTTGTATTCTTTCTTCACTTGTGGTGTAATAATAAAATATTTTACCAATAATCATACCAAACCGTGTCATACCAAAATCGCTGCATACCAACCTTGATGAGTTACAAATGCCAAAATTCACTCGCACACTCATTCTTAAAGCAGTTCATCTCAACACATGTCGTCTAACAAGGAAATTCTTGACTTCACCATTAACTTCATTCTTAGGGCCAGCAACGCATTGTCGGTTCCTCTGGTGCTGCAAATGTTCATGGGCGGCGGTAATCACTTACCATCAGGTGACCCGCTTGCTCGTTTGCTCGCTTATGTATATAAAAAAAAACACTCTTAAAAAAATACGACTATTAACGGCTTGGCTAAGGCCTGCGTGCCGGATTTTTACTCCTCTAAAAAGGGAGATGAACGAATACAAACATAGTAAATATCCCCCCAGACCTAAATACCAACCAACAGAGGAACCTTATCTGGATGTAGTCCACCTAAGCACCAATAACTTTGGCTTTGGTGTCGCATAGCTACCTTCACCTTACAAATGCGTCCATAGGTTAACGATCCCGTTGCATCAGAAGCTCGCCACTACACTAGAGACTAGGCTCAGGTTTTTAATCAGTCTCAAAGAGAGATACGCTGGCGAGTATTTAAATTATAATACTAGCGGAGGCCTAATTACGAACTATGTTTTATTCGGTTATATGAAAATATTTATCCACTTAATTCCATCAGTTATTTTATTGATAATATTTATATATATGGCTTCAGAACTATATCCCGCTAAGCTAGTGATTAAAAGAAATAAATTTATTCAATTAAATCATATGATTATATATATATATATATATATATATATATATATATATATATATATATATATATAAAAATATACCAGCACATGGGATATAAACCATTTTGGTGTGTTTTTTAAAGATAGGTTTAGTGATAATATTTGAGTCATTTTTTTTTTCTCGTACTTGAATATATTTAAAATACATAAAACTCATATATGTGGACAAGACAAGACAAGACAGACAAAAATCAATTGCAATGCGAGTATCACGCTGAAACTCAAACACATTACCAGTATTGATAAAAACTCGAACAATTTTTATGCTGTTTTAAACAAGGCGTTTAACCTTACCTTCTTATTAAATGAGGGTATGATTAAAAAATATATTTTTAGTAAAACTCAAGGAAACATCAATGGAATGGAATGAATAGTTTTTCCATTTCGCATTACTTTTAATATGATGCGTTGGATGAGCGATGATATGCGATTGATAATCACTTAAGAATAGTAAGATTCGAATCCATTTTAGTTTATAGCTAGTACCATGTCACCGGTGAACACGCTAGTCCAGTTTTTAATATAATCCGTTTAATACTACTACTACTATACGACACAGGAGGTTTTTTTTCCACATACCCCGTTGTAAGCGACGCAGGCAAGACTGCGACTTCCGACGGGGTATGTGGGATTCCCCGGTGGCGACCAGAATACCCACTAAAACCCAGCGATGCTCCTTCGCGTCGCCTGGTGGCTGGGTCACGGGAACACTTGTGCACTAGACCACGGCCCAGCCAGCGGCGTCCGCCGAGGCAGACCCTTCCAGGGGGTCCTATGATAACCCCCGAGAACCAAGAGGCTTGCGTACAGACAGACAATAGGGTTAACTTTACTATATGTGCACAGCTGTTATGTGTAATGATAATATTAATTTATTATTTGCATATCTAAAACTGCATAGCCTGTAATCTGATATTGTTGATGAAGAAATTCCATTGTTAAAAATGTTATTGCAATATAACCTAATTATTGTTTGTTTTAGGCTTACTTTAATAATAGTGCTTATCATAAAGAATCAAATATGTGTGCGTCATTATGTTTTAACGTTGATATTGTTTTTATAACTAAGTAAATTAAAACTTCTTTTGAAATAAACAGGCTATGAAAAAAATGTTAAGGCAATTTATAATTCACTTTTGTAAACTGATTCTATTTCAATTTTTATTGAGTAGCTATTTTTGATTATGTTTTTTTTTACATTTTTATTTTTATTTTCTAGCGATTTTTGCCTATACTTTTTTTTTGGTAATTTAATAATAACTAACTTCTGTGTAATTTTTAATACATCGGCTTCAACGAAATGGTTAGCTGGAAGAGATCACTATTAGTGATAAGGTCCCCAGTTGCTAATTGTTTTTATCTTTTTCATGTATGTTATGTCCTATAGATTGCAATAAAATTATATAAATAAATAAATAAATAAACCTCTTTATAAGCAAGTTACTGTTCCCCAATATTCCGGTAATAACCGGGTTTTGGATAACGCGGGTACCTCACTCGTAGACGTGAATTCCACTCTCGGACGTTTGTCAATTTTAGTAAAGTGGTTATAAATGTATAGTTTAGTAAAGTAGTTATAATGTCTATGTCAACTGTAATAAAAAAATTACCTGTTATTACTTATATCCTAAATATCAGAGTTTACATAAAATGTACCTACAAATCACTGCCGAGCATCCTGTATTTTGCCATTGTAACTATCCAAGTACCATTATTAGGTTTCTTGTTACTCTGTGCCATTATTACAAGAAAATTTAATAGCATAGTACTACCTTTTCTGTGCTATTACCTTAATCGTAAATGTCTGTTCATAAATATATGCTAACATTATCGCTTCTTTAATCAATCAAAAATAATCATTATACGTTATACGTTCAAGGCGGTTTTGCACTAAGAGATTCCTCCTGTCTCCCATTCATGAGAATTCATTAGGACTTTATCACAGCCAACTAACTAACAACCTACGTTAACACAGTGAAGAATAAACGCAAATCTAAAACCTGAATAGTCACCCACGACACAGCAACCTGTTACCAGCGGAAAGTTGTTGTAAAATTCGCGAAAACTTAATGTAAGCGTATTATAATTTACATTTATGTTGACTAAAAAAGGCATAGATTATTTTTAAAACCAAAAATAAAAAAGGTACAGAGTATATTGTTAAATAGAATGCAAAACATATCGTCAGCGTATCAAAACTCGTACCATGAGAAATAAATACCTACATCCGCGTGGCATCTAAACATGCGATAGGGCTCCCCGCCTGGAGCATTTTAATTACATTTGCCTACTTTGTGTTCAAATTTCAAGTGTCTAGTGACAGACAGACGGTCAAATTTATGTTTTCTGGTATTATTCATACGAACAGTACAATAAACAACTATTATTAATGCAACTAAAAAGTGCACAATATATACTCTTCATATTAAAAATATACGTGAAGTAATTTTAAGTGAAAAAATCGCACGGTTATTTTATAAAAAAAAACAAAACAACGTCCGTTCGTCACTGCGGCACAGTCACGACTGTCTGCATGCCGAACGCACCCCGAGATCGAGGCGCGTAGGCATAGCCCGCGTTTCGTCCGTTTGTATGAAGTTGGAATACTGTAAACATAATATTACAGTGACCACGCAGTGTACAAATACTTATGTTACAACATATAATAATTGCCGGCCTTCGTGAATCTTACTTCCTAGAAAGACATTAAATTGACGCAATGAACTAATGCGTCAAGTTTTTTGTACTACCTACAAATAAGGATCATTATTGGAGAACTAAATTTTAATCATCTACAGTTTTATTTAGTCATAAAAGAAAATACTTAATGGGCTTAAATAAACTATTTCAAGTTATTTTAGTTCTAATCATCAATTTATCACTTATTTACATATTTTAACAAAAAAATTGCATACATTATGTATACATATTTTTATAAAATATTGCAGCTATTAAATAATAAATATAAAACTAAATATATTTGCATATTTTTTGCTACTGATTTGCGTGTCAATCTATAAGAGTAAAGAACTTTTTTAATCCAGCTTATCTAAAAACTTCTAGACTGATTAATTAAATTATCATTGCGTCGATAAGGCTGTGTGTGTATAAATTTGAAAGAAATATATTAGGTATATTTTTTATTAAAACGTAAAACGGGGGTAGCGGTGATAGCCTAGTGGTTAGGGCGTCAGCCTCCTAATCACAGGTAGGCGGTTCGAATCCGGGCACGCACCTCTAAGTTTTCGGAATTATGTGCGTTTAAAAAAAAATATCACTTGCTTCAACGGTGAAGGAAAACATCGTGAGGAAACCTGCACGCCTGAGAGTTCTCCATAATGTTCTCATAGGCCTGTGAAGTCTGCCAATCCGCACATGGCCAGCGTGGCGGACTATGGCCAAACCCTTCTCATATTGAGAGGAGACCCGTGCTCTGTAGTGAGCCGGTAATGGGTTGATCATGATGAAATCGGGGGGACCCGTCGATATTATAGGATACAATGTCATGATAATAAACTTAATATGCTGCCAAAATAATTATAATCCTATGCTGTGCTATTATTTTTATCATCTCTCATATATGACAATATTATTTTTCTCAAACTAAACATAAATTCGTAAAACGTTAGTATCGTAAAAAAATACGCAAGTACTAACGTTCTGGGTGGGAAAATAACTAAAAAAGAAACTACAGAAAAATTGACGTCCAGTTTAAAATTTGAACAAATTCCCACGATATATTGTATGAAAAACAAATTGTTAGAAACTTTACTACCATATTTTTTATTGGTAATTTAACATACATGGTTGTAGATTAGTGTACGTAATGGTCGTATTGTTTTAGATAAACGTTTGATTTTCAAAGTCTTCTCCACAGGAGTGGCTCTAGAAAAAGAAGTGTTTGTATACTCCATGTTTGTTAGGCTACTTTGTCAAGTATTCTGACATTTGACTACCAAATTAACGATTAGTGAGCACACCTATTTTAAACGCTTAGCAAGAAAACAAAGTAATAAAAACGCATATAATGTTGAAAACATATTTAAAAATTAATAGGTTCTATAAACAAAATTATTTTATTATCAAGACATTCTTATGTTGATAAACCTTGACCTTTATACAGAATGTTATTTGTATATTTGAGATACTAAATAATAAAAATGTACCCATTTGAACCGAGTTTAAAGGTAATACTCATGAGATACCCGTGCATTAGTTGATAAGGGTGATACCGTTAGTACAGCAAGGCTTTTGTTTTATTATTATTTTAGTACCAAATTTGTGATAACAAACACTTATATAAGGAAAGCTCATCTCTATTATAAGAGATTTCTTCCAGCTACCCTCATATGTGAGAAAGATGATTTTATAAAGTGGAAACAATCTTATATATTTACGAGATGACATCCCGGAAAAGTTTGAGTTACTTGCATTAAAGCTGTTGGCTGTAGCTAATATAAAACAGCTAGAGTGTCAAAATTTTATAAAATGGCGGTATAACAAAAACTAAATACGAATTCAAGTTTTTTTTTATTCAGTAAGAATGTTGAAACAAAATCATACAGGTTGTGATGTGTTTTTCTCTTTCCTTTTTCCTTAAAGATTCTTTTTACTTTTAAAGTTTGCCAAACAAAATATTTTTACTGTTAGAATAACGTAGGTATGTATTTTATTATAAAAGAAATATAGAAACGAAATGAAGATTATAATTTTTACTTATGTTGTTGCCACTTCAATGCTAGCAAAGAGAATGTAATCACTACGTTTTAAATGCTAGTAACAGGAATGAAGTGCCTCGTTGATTCTCTAGTAACGGAAGATCAAATTTCAACCCCCACTCCATTCCTATACCTACAGAAACATAGACGAATTAGCAATATCATACACTTTACAGGTAATGAGTATACAAACACTTTCTACATTGGTATACATTAATATTAATACAAATATATTAGCTTTATCTATTGAATAGTAATTAGGATATCTAACATTACTACACCAAGAATTGGACTTCCGTAATTTTTTCGTACTATTTTCGTTCCAAGTTGTTTCAACATATTTGTTTTTAGCCACATTTGGGGAAACATTTCCCAATGGGTAAAAATGTCAAATAAAAAAAAACAAAACCTATATTTTAGTTTTATATTGCTGTTTCATGGGAGGTCAGACAGTGGTTGTATCTGTTCGTATTTAATCTGGAACTATACATTACATGAAAACTTAATCAAATTCAAATAATCTTTATTCAAATAGTCCTTTAAAAGGCACTTTTGACGCGTCAGTAATTTACATAGTAGTGATTTGATGGTGATAACTACATTCGTAAACTTAAAACTAAAGCTATGAGGGTTCCAAACGCGCCCTGGTCTAAGAAGAAGCCCACAGCAAACTTAGCCAGGTAAATTTTCTTTTTGTTATCACCATCTCACATGCAACTTAAAATTATGTTAAGAGCTATCTTATTAGAGCATCTTTTCCTTAAATCGATAATCAATTACAATTTTTAAAGTGGTTTTCTATCACCGCATTTTCAAATGACCCTGCAGTGCCTTCATCGTTCCAATATTTTTCAGGTTCTAGCATGCCTCGCTCTGAACGTCTTGCTGACTGGACTCGGAATGTCCATCAGCTTCGTCACTATGGTCCTACCCGAAGTACTCGACGCTAAAGAAGGGCTTTCCATGAACCAGTCGCAGGCTTCTTGGTTTGGTATGCATTTTTTTATTAATTCATTGATGATGTAATCTAAGAAACTAAACGTCAGAAGCAGGCATTACTCAGGTCATTATTTAAGCCTTACAGTCACATTTAGGTCTTCTTGAACATCGTCTCAAGGTCGCCTGTCTGTCGGTAACTATTCGATTTAGTTCGACCGTTACCATTGAACCGCGAGGCACTGAAAGAGTCTGCCCTGCTACGTAGTCGAAATCTCAAGGACACGTTCAAAGCGTTTTGCTTCCTACTTGCTAATACGAACCAAAAAATCTTAAATGCCCTTGCGCCTTCTGTCTTCACAGATACCCATAACTTGGGTTCTTTCAAATCAAAAGTAAATCTTCTAGGCAAGGTTCAATAGGTTAAGTGGGATTGCAGTCCAGCGCTGGTCTTTATATTTATAAAAGAAATGGGAATACAGTCACCATATAGCTCTCTGAAGAATAGACTTCATATCCAACAATTTTTAAATGTCCAATCTATATAAGGTATTTAGAGAAATTTCTTTTCTACAAAAATCTGTTAACAAAATAGCTGATAGTAACCTTTTTTCTTGTCTGTCATAGATTTAAAGAATATATTTGATACTAGTTGACCCGGCAAACGTTGTTTTGCCATAAATTATTTCTAATTTTAGTCGAATTAGATTGTTCAGTTTTCGACCGGAGAGGAAAAATGATTAAATTACTAAAATGGCTATTAAAAAATAAGGGTTGATCGTAGAAGGGTGAAAATTGAGGATTGTATGTATTTTTGTATGTTGTATCATAAAAAAATAGAAATTAAAAATTTTGTCTAAAAAAATAAAAAATAAAAATTAGGGGTTCTCATCTATTTTTCATCCCCCTAACATTTAGGGGGATGAAAAATAGATGTTGGCCGATTCTCATAGATACCGGATAAGCACAAAAAATTTCATCAAAATCGGTCAAGCCGTTTCGGAGGAGTATGGCAACGAAAACTGTGACACGAGAATTTTATATATTAGATTGTCTATGCATGATAGAGAGTTGCTGCTAGAAATTATAGGTATCTTTATCCATGCCCTGACCGTTTCTAAGGCAATGCGACTTTCAGGAGTTTGAACCCGGTAATCAGTTTGTAGGTCAGCAAGCAGAAGCTGTCGTGAATGAAGTGCACTTACATCTTATTGAAGATCGTCATAGAATTTCTTATGCTACTAGACAGTTGTGTCAACCTCCCAGTTGCATTTGTGAGAGCTGTGATCGTTCCCAGATAGGTAATTCATTTTACAGATTTTTCTCTTGTTTGTGAGAGTGGTTGTGGTCAAGCGATTAAGCGTTCCAGTACGATGCTGCCTAGAAACCTATGAGGGGTGTATGTTTCATAAAACTGTGTTACCCCTAACATAGCCAGTGACTATCTTAGCATACTTCATCACTTTTTTAGATAGGTATCTTTCAACCCACAAACCCTAACCTAACCTTTCCTTTCTGAAGGCTTGCTTTTACTGTCACGTTATTTAATTCGAGCAATATCAAGACAAGAATGAATTGATTGAAATATTAATTCCTTAAAAGGAAACTTTGTACCCTGAGGCACTGAGGAAGGAATGTGACATTTGACATAGAATAATTTTGTACCATCTCCATAGTATAGTAAATATGAATACAGACACATGAGAAAGATCGAATGTTTGCCTGTAATCCCATCATTGCATTCCACGTAGTCACAAACACTTGCCTGACTCACGTAAAGAAACCAGTATAGGTTCCAAGTTAGTTAGTTATATAGTTATGTACAACATCTATCTATCTATCTATCTAAAATAAACTTAATATGTCGAGTGACAAAAACTGTGGCACTACCAAAAACTTCGGTTCTAACCCTTATATGTATTTATATATATGCAAATATATATATATGAATATCTAATTGGATTAACACTCACACACCCACCCACACACAAACCCACACACCCACACACCCACCGCTCATCCACACGTATGTATATAATTAAATTAAACCTTAAGAGATAAACTGTAGTTTAACTATTTTTTACTGTACAATTGGAAGAGACCGACCTCCAAGATAGGGGCTATCCTAGTTTGGGGCCAGAGTAATTAAAGTAAAATTGTACTTCTTTGAAAAAAAATAAAAAAAATATTATCTATAACATTATTCATATTATCATTAATAAATCAACCCATTCTCGGCTCACTACAGAGCACGGGTCTCCTCTCAATATGAGAAGGGCTTGGCCAAAGTCCACCACGCTAGCCAAGTGCGGATTGGCAGACTTCACACGTCTTTACGAACATTATGGAGAATTGGCATGCAGGTTTTTTCACGATGTTTTCCTTCACCGTTGAAGCAAGTGATATTTTAATTGCTTAAAAACGCAGATAGCTCCGAAAAGTTTAGGTGCCCGGGTTCGAACCCCCGACCTCTGATTAGGAGGCTGACGTCCTAACCACTAGGCTATCACAGCCTATATGACTGTCTGTACACACTATATAAGTTACTAGCTTATTTGGTTGTAGCGACTACATGAGCTTGAAGTGAATCCTATTAAAGTTAAACCGATTATGTGATACTTAATTTAACCCGGGATCGGTCGCGCTCGGTATTCAAGACCCTCGGGGTCAGGAATATTTTTCCTGCTACAATATTAAACTGACTTAGAAACACTTCGCTAAGTAAAACACACTAAACTATTAAAAAACTTATTGTTAATTTAAGTTTTTTGGTAGTGCTTTTAAACCGATCATGATTTACATATAATTGTTTTAGAAATTTATTGTGGATAGAAAAATATATTTAATATACCTACTCACCAGTTCGCCGCTTAGTAATTGTGGGAGGTGGGTGGTGGTGGTGGTGGTGGGAGGCTTTGGCCGCGGTTAGTTACAACCCTACCGACAAAGACGTGTCGCCAAGCGATGTAGCGTTCCGACCGGATGTCTGTAGAAACCAATTAGGAGTATGGGTTTACCATACCCCTAACAGGTTAGCCTGATACCATCTTATACCGCATCATCACTTACCATTAGGTGAGATGGCAAGGGCTAACTTGTGGTGAATAAAAAAAAAGTTATAAAAAGCTGTCTTCTTCTTTCGATTGCCATATTACTGATGACAGAAAGGAAGAAATCGATTTATTTTCTAGAGTCGTGAGTCACGCGCAATATACCTAGACATTTATGTCTATTCTATGACAAATCTGATTCAACCTTATAATGATTAATAGTAAATAAAACATATTTTAAAACAAAAGGTATGTTAAATATATGAAAATTAAAAAAAACATTCGAACACCCCACGAGACAGTCGATGTTAAAAATACAAGTGACCCATTAAAGGGTTAATAAGATTAACTAGAATGGATCCGATGTTATTCCAACAATATAAATAAACAAAGTTCGTGAACTTCTAACATAGTATGTTATGCAAGTGTCAGGGGCAACCTTATAATGTTATTCCTACGTATAAGGAAATAACGGTATCGGTTTTTCACCTTTATTTATCGTTACTGGATGTTTCCGAACTATAACAGATGTTTTTTTATACACTACAAGATATGAAATAACCACCAACCACTATTAAATAACCAATGCAAAAATCTGTAGTCTTTAATGTTGACAGAGGCTTAAATCGAAATTTTACATAATAATTTAAAAAAAGTCTGTAAATAGCACAAGAATATTTAAAAATCAACAACCTCTTTTCTACCAACTTTTTTATTCGTTCTTTTGGCCGAATAATTTTAACTGATATTAATTAATATAATATAACTGATAGTAATAAATTATAATATTCATTACTCACCGTCTCTGCTTTTTTTAACCCTTGACGGCAATAAGTACGGTAAGTGATGATGCTGTCTAGGATGGTAGCGGGCAAATTTTTTTGGACTGTGGTAAACGCTCCTAATAGGTTTCTACGCGACATCGTGCCAAAATGCTAAATCGGTTGCTAGGGTGGTAACTAGTCACGGCCGAAGCCTCCCACCAGACCAGACTCAAGCCGGGAATCGAACCCAGGATCTCTAACACGCACTGCGCCACGGAGGTCACAAAGTTTGTACGCAATTAATAAAAAAAGGATTTAATTCGCTATACGAGCTATCGAATTAAGTTGTTGAATACAATATTAGCTTTCTTCTTTCCACTACAAGTAAGCCGTTAACGAAAATACAGTCTAAGACGGTAGCGCGCTAACCTGTGGTTTGGTAAGCTCATACGTCTTATTGGTTTCAACATCGTGCCGCAACGTCCCTAGCTCAATCCAACACCCCAACCCTCTCGTAGTTGCGACTTCTTTTTATTCCCCCGGCCAAAGCGCTCCTCTCCGAAAGAGGAGACCTAAATATGTCCTTCATGATCCTGACGATCATATGACTACTGACAACACACTCGTACCCCCTATCACACAACCATACGCTACACACCGTCTTAGCCGGCGAAGACGAGGTCCCCGATATCTTACGTCATCGGGACGTCAGCTCCATCAACGGCCTCGGAGACGTACGGACCACTCACCGTCCGACCCCCCCGTTATTCCAAACGTCGCCTAAGCCGAGGTTCGGCCTTACAGGAGGCGCCTTCGCGTTCGAGGAGACGTTCCCTTAGTTTAAAAAAATTCTTCTGGCAGAGCTTCTTTCCGAAGCTCGCCAAACAGCCCGTTTACTTTGTGGCAACCAATAGGGTTAGCACTGCTAAAAGACAGTCCGCAAAAAATATCGTCCCTAGCGTGTTTAGAGAAGCGGTTTAGCGCTTTCTTTTTTGGTAGGCCGGTTACTAGCCACGGCTGAAGCCTCCCACCAGACCAGAGTGGAGCCGGAAATAGAACCACGACCTCGAATTTTATAATGCGACAGCGCCCCCGCTGAGGCACGGCGGTCGTTAAAAAATATATCACCAGATTTAAAAACTTTGTTTTTTTGTAAACTATTTCTATAAATATTTAATTTGAAAGCAAATTTTTACTTTAATTGTATAAATTTTATCGTTAGAGGTAACTATGCCGAGGTGCGAGAGTTATTAAAATAATATTTTTCATATTAAAATAATACCGTTTCTACACGTCAAAGGTTAGGTAAGTTTCAAATATACATACATACATAATATGGTACAAAACTATGTTTCATTGCCACTTATGTACGTAATTATATTTAAATATAAGTGTAGTTTTATTTAATTTCATATAATTATTGTGTCTGGACTATATATAAACTTATTTAAGGTATTTGTATTAAAAATAAAGAACCCTTTACATAAACTGCTTCGTAACGCATAATATTTTTAAATACTGTGTACTAATATTATTGATCAAAGATCCAAGATGCTGGTATTTAGGTGATTCACCCAAGTTCAGAATGGTTTCATTAACAGTTTCAGCCACCTGTACCTTATACGGGCAGTTTTAAGCATGGTGCGTTGGAGGAATATGTGGGTTAGTTATGAAACGCAGCACTAATACGCTAAGCTTAGATCTTGAGGACAGGGTTTCAGCCACGCTAAGCTGTGAAATTCAAGCGATCCTATTGGCGGGCTTCACGTCCTTCCATGACTTAGCAACATTTAACATAACCGTTTTTAGTGAATTTTCATTTAAATATAGACGCACATTAATTCAGATCATTATGTTAAAATCATTTGTTAAAAGCTATTTAAAATAATTTATTAATTTATAAATAAATTGCCAAGGAATACATTTAATGTTTAAATGCGTTTTCCCACAATTATTTCCGAAACTAAACGATGTGATCTTATTAAATATGTATTCAAATAGTTAAAATGAACTAGAGGTCATCTATGGTCATATTGTGTATAAATCAATTGCCTCGCACAAAAACCTAAAAATGGCATAACTAATTTTTACTTTTGTTTGGTTTTAAAAAAAAGAGAATTAGGAATCAAATAAAATTAGGCGATCCGGAATTAACCTGGTCGAAATTTTTTTTATAGATTTTTTTTATACACTATAAGTTAACCCTAGACGGCTATCTCACCTGGTAATGATGCAGTTTATGATGGTAGCGGGCTAACCTTTTAGGGGTATGGTAAACCCGCACTCCTAATTGATTTTTACGCGACATCGTACCGGATCGCTATAATCGCTTGGCGACACGTCTTTGTCGGTAGGGTGGTAACTAGACAGGCCGTAGCTTACCACCAGACTAGATTCCAGCCGGGAATCGAACCCAGGACCTCCAACTTTATAATAGGACAGTGCACCCACTGCGCCACGGAGGTAGTCAAAAAGATCGGACATCCGGTTATTAACGTTATTGATGATTATTAGTGTTTGTAAATTGTGTTTTGTGTTATGAAGCTGTGATAGCCTAGTGGTTAGGACGTCCGCCTCCCAATCTGTGGTCGGGGGTTCGTTCCTCTAACTTCTCGGAGTTATGTGCGTTTTTAAGCGATTAAAACATCACTTTCAACGGTGAAAGAAAACATCGTGAGGAAACCTGGATGCCTGAGAGCTCTCCATAATGTTCTCAAATGCGTGTGAAGACTGCCAATCCGCTAATGGCCAGCGTGGTGGACTATGGCCAAACGCTTCTCATATTGAGAGGAGACCCGTGCTCTGTAGTGAGTCGGCAATGGGTTGATCATGATTAGTGTTTTTGTATTAGTGGAATTTACGTTGCAGTATACAGGTGTGGAAACAAACAAACACTCCCTGTTTCCTGTCTAGTCAGACTATCAATTCACATTACTCAACGAGAGGTTAACCAGTAGGTATGCATTAAAGATGTGCTTTTATAATGCTAAAGTTCATAAGTGCCTGTGATGGGATAACAAGAATGAATATTTTGATTTGATTTTAATGATTTATTTATTTTATTTATTTATTTATCTCCTCTTATTCTAGCTTGACAGGATAAAAATCTAATTTGCTAGAATAGCCTAATATAAAAGTATATAATGTATATAAAAAATATTTAAATTTAAATATTCCGGTAACATATTATCCATGACGTCACTCTTGTTATTTTCGTCATAATATGATATATCTATTCATCTGTATATAGAGAGAATCCTTCGTACCCTTCTTTAGGATTGCCTCTGTATAAACAGCTGTGTATGATATTTGGTTATAGTTAACGTTTATTTAGTGAGAAAGAAATGCAGATAAGTAACATTTATAATGTCATATTTAGGTTCTATTCTTCGTTCGCTTGTACTCTAGTAATAATAAGAAAGTTATTTGTTCTTCTTTTTGCCTAGAACCACCTAATTATTAAAAAACGGGTATATATATTTTAGGCTAGTAATTTTAATTTTCTAAAACGTACTTTGACTTATACGTAGTGTGGTTATATAATGCGGAGGGAAGAATGTAATGTCGCCAAAATAATGTTATATGTGTATGTTAAAGAACAAAGGAGTAGAGGAATACCAAACAAGCGATGGATGGATCATGTAAAAGAGGATATGCGTGTAAAAGGTGTGGGTAGTGAATTGACGGCTGATAGAAGTGAGTCGAATAAGAGGACGTGTTGTGCCAACCCCACGTAATGTGGAGCAAGAAAAGAAGTGCTTTGACTTTGCTCAGCCAAAGATAGTGTTAAAACAAAAAAGATTCATTCCATACACGTTAAATGGTTTGAATTCAACTGTATGTTAAGTAAAGGTAAGGCTCAGGGCGCACTAGGCGATTTGCACTCAGGAATCGTGACACAAGAAAAAGTAAAAAGAACGCCTGTCATTATTAAATAGCAATAGCGTGAAACGTAGAATAGCGGATGAAAGTTTGTGTAGGAAAAGATTTAAGGTTTATTTATTATATAAAAGATTTATTTATACTATTAGTTATTCTGTGTCTCTTAGGAAGAAACTCCAGGATAACTAATTGGATATATGGATATCCATTCAGTTATCCTGTAACTAAAGGAAAGGATACAAACACTGCGCTCTTCCATAATAATATTTTAAATACCCGGGCTCAATTATTGCATGCATGTTGACCGTATTTAGTAAAAGATAGCTTGTACCGCTTGGACATAAGGTAACTTTATTTCTCAAGTTCCCGTACATTTTTTTTAATAACCGATAAGCGATGAAGTTGCGGGTGCTTTAACGGTGAACGAAAACATCGTGAGGAAACCTGCACGCCTGAGAGTTCTCCATAATGTTCTGAAAGGTGTGTGAAGTCTGCCAATCCGCACATGGCCACCATGGTGGACTATGGCCAACCCCTTCTCATATTGAGAGGAGACCCGTGCTCTGTAGTGAGCCAGTAATGGGCTGATCATAATGACATATAAACATTTCTAAAAAAAAATAGAAAACACACACACTTTCATAAATCACACAAACACAATATATAAACGTGTAAATGTAATGTCAAGTCATTTGGAACTAGATAGGGTTATCAATTAAGGTTAAGGTTACTTTTATAGGAAACCTGAAACGGGCGTTACGCGAAATAAACTCATTTTATATATCGAATAAAAATGGTTGATTTGTTAGGTGTGACCTTGTAACCAATTTCCAAATGACCTTGTATATTAGGAGCTTACAGGTGACCAATAATTGATCTAAGGACGTCCATTTTCAGGTAGCATGGCGTTCCTTTGCCAGCCGCTTGGCAGCATCTTCTCCGGTCCTATTCTGGACTACTTTGGCAGGAAGAAGGCGCTGTTCCTCGTCAACATACCGCACTTGATAGCATGGATGATCATGTACTTCGCATGGGACGTTCCTTCGTTATTCCTCGGCAACGCACTTCTGGGCATCGGTACGGGCATTATGGAGGCGCCGTCTGTGACGTACGTCGGAGAAGTCAGGTGAATAGCTATATATAGACTAATG
Organism: Lasiommata megera; assembly: GCA_928268935.1. Lineage (NCBI taxonomy): Eukaryota > Metazoa > Arthropoda > Insecta > Lepidoptera > Nymphalidae > Lasiommata > Lasiommata megera. The sequence goes on from OV743328.1 coordinate 8,053,471, forward strand.
TATTCAGTCTACACGCATCCGTGTTAAATTTAACAAACCAGCCACACATACTCACAGGCTGCCCAACCAACCAACCAAATATCACTATACCTGTATAAATATTAAAATTGAAGAAGCTGTGATAGCCTAGTAGTGGTTAGGACGTCTGCCTCTTAATCTGAGATCATGGGGTTCGAACCCGGGCGCACCTCTAACTTTTCGAAGTTATGTGCGTTTTTAAGCAATTAGAATGTCACTTGCTTCAACGGTGATAAAAAACATCGTGAGGAAACCTGCATGCCTGAAAGTTCTCCATAATGTTTACGAACATTACATGCGTGTGAAATCTGCCAATCCGCACATGGCCAGCGTGGTGGATTATGGCCAGAACTTTCTCACCTTCTCACCTAGTAGTAAGTGATGATTCAGTCTAGGATGGTAGCCAGCTTAGGGGTATGGTAAACCCACTCTCCTAAGTGGTTTCTACGCGACATCGTGGCGGAACGCTAAATCACTTGGCGACACGTCTTTGTCGGTATTGTGGTTACCTCCCACACCAGACTCGAGCCGGGATTCGAACCCAGGACTTCCAAGTTTATAATGCGACAGCGCACGCACGACACACGGAGGTCGTCAAAAATGTTTCTTATTGTCTTTCAATCTTAACATTACTTGTCTTTCAGTGATCCTTCTCTTCGAGGCATCCTTACAACGTTGACCAACAGTTTCACATCGCTAGGCATGTTTGTCGCCTACCTGCTGGGCACGGTTGTGTCGTGGCGGCAAGCGGCACTTGTGTCGCTCACTGTACCCCTCGCAACAATGGCGCTAGTGTTATTTGTAAGTATGAATTCACGTCTTTTGATCGATTACATCTAAGTACAAGGTTTTTTTTACAATTACTAAACGCTCTATAATCTTAATTATTAACAGGTGTAATTTAAACTTAACGCTTAAACACAGAAGAGAAAACAATATATACCTACCTACACATTTTATTTTTAATTTTATCATTAAACTTGGCGGGCACGCTCCTCTAACTTTTCGGAGTTATGTGCTTTTTTAAACAATTAAAATATCACTTGCTTCAACGGTGAAGGAAAACATCGTGAGGGAACCTGTACGCCTGACAGTTTTCCATAATGTTCTCAAAGGCGTACAGGCTACAAAGGCCAGTCCGCACATGGCCAGCGAGGTGGACTACGGCCAAACCCTTCTCACATTGAGAGGAGACCCGTGCTTTGTAGTGCGCCTGTAATGGGTTAATTATGATGATAATAAAACTGGTCAAAAAAATAAACGGGGAATACCTAGATGACACGAAATCTTTCTAGAAATGACTACCGCGGGCATAAACGGGCACGCACCTATAACTTTTCGAATTTATGTGCGTTTTTAGCAATTAAAATGTCACTTGCTACAACGGTGATTAAAAACATCGTGAGACAACCTGCATGCCTGAGGGGAAAAAAGGTGTATGAAGTCTGCCAATCCGCACATGGCCAGCGTGGTGGACTACGGCCAAACCTTTCTCATATTGAGAGGAGACCCGCGCTCTAGTGAGCTGAGAATGGAATGATCATGATGATGATGCTGATAGTGAGAACACTCTCACTATCAGCATCATCATCATCATATAAAATTAAATCAGCTACTAATATATTTTAAGAATGTTGCTAGTTTGAGTCTAAAACTACCTGATTATTAATACTGTCATACGATTCTTTTATTCAAATAAGAACGCTTGTTTGCCCTCTTATTAATAAATTATTATTCATAGCGAATGAATAATAGATGAATGGACTACAAAATGGCTCTTAATATATTTAAAGGCATTTACAAATCCAATTAGGCAGTTATAATGATCATAATTCACGAGTGAACTTGAGACTTGTGCCGTGTATTTAAGGTCTAATGGTCTGTCTTATTGTAAGGATTTATTTAGGTTTTCTTATTTAGGGTTCCCCAGGCGTTCAGCAAATTTAGCGAGTGGGACATGCTGTGGTGGTTTTTAGTTCGGGTATACCTTAACGATAAGGAGGGGGGGGTCTCACATAACCTCCGTCTTGCCCAACGGACGGAGGTAGCCATAAAGCTTTTCCACCACGACAAAAAAAGGTTTTCTTATGTGTGCAAAATAAACGATTTGATTTGATTTGAATTAAGGGTATAACGTATAATTTTCTTTTTCATGAACCAGGATGATTTTTTTCAGGTACCCGAAACGCCAATATGGTTAATATCGAAGGGTCGTCAAAAGGAAGCGTTGCATTCGCTATGCAGACTCCGAGGCTGGGCGCAACCGGAAGACGTCCAAGAGGAGTTCAACCAACTTCTAGAATACCACAATGATTGTAGAGACTGCGTTATATGCTCAAAAGAAGGAAATCCAAACGAAAAACCTTGCGATCACTCCGACTATAGCATTTTTAAAAAGGTGTATCTGAAATATAAGTACGTGTTTTTCGTCAAAGAAACCTTGAGACCCTTTGGGCTGGTTATGGCGTATTTCTTCTTCCATACCATGAGTGGTTTGCTGCCAGTCAGACCTAATATGGTTAATATGTGCAAAGCTTTGGGCATGAAGTTCGATCCGAAAGGAATTGTGGTAAGTAGATCGCCAACTTTACATATTTATAAATAAATCTTAGACAGATAGATAGATAGACTTTTTTAAAGTTATTTATAAAATGAAAGCTTATAGAAAAATTCTATTACCAAATTAAGGATTATACGATAAAAAAGCTTAAGTGTGAATTGCTCTAACTCCATAGATACTAAAAAAAAAAATATTGATTATGTCAGATGATAAAAACCCGGCAAAGTTTGTTGTGGGGTTCTTCTTAACATGGGCGCGATTGGAACCCTCTTAGCTTTATTTTAAGTTGGCGAGTGTAGTTATCACCATCACTTAATGAATAGAATAAGTGTGATATATATGAACGATTCGAACGAACGTTTAAAAACAAATATATATATCATTTGCTTCAACGGTGAAGGAAAACATCGTGAGGAAACCTGCACCCCTGAGAGTTCTCCATAATGTTCTCAAAGGCGTGTGAAGTCTGCCAATCCGCACATGGCCAGCGTGGTGGACTATGGCCAAACCCTTCTCATATTGAGAGGAGACCCGTGCTCTGTAGTGAGCCGGTAATGGGTTGATCATGATAATGATGATATGAACGATTCATAGATGTCTGTAATAGTTTTAATAAAGCCATTTTGATTTGATTTTAAATTTGCTTGTGGTTTTCGTATAAATAGTTTCAAGGCTTGAACTCAAATATACTTACTAGCTGAACAACTGGTCGTCCAGTAGCATAAGATATTACTTACGTACAACTTCAGCATGCCATCAGAAGGGTCACGACTTACAACCGCCGCTTAAAGTATGACATTTCATACCGTGACGTTCCTTAAGTAAGCCTATTATTGCCGTATTGTACGCCGTCATATCATCTACCCAGCACCGACTTGACTCGGATAAAATAAAGTTTCGAAATATCAGTCACTTAAAACCAACGACTTGGTACTAAGGACATACCACTCTTTATGTCAAATAACAGCTTTAACATCTAAGATTAGTACAGGAGAAAGGCGGGAGACATCGTATATGGCGGGCGCGGTTTTTTCACGCTTTTCTTTAATTAATGTTTGTTGGCTAATTTTGAAAAGGACCGGTATTGGTTGTGTCGTGGAAAGTTTTGGTGTCGTTTGTGCAGTGGCTAGTTTTCTGAATGGTTAACAGGTATTGGTTTGGTAAAGGTTTGAGGGATCCGCGTCCGCAGAGTGCGAAGTTTCCCGCCATTTCTCCCTAACTTCTACATTGCTATAAGCTTGACATTGGCTAATCTGTGTAAAGCCATAAAAAGAGAGAACTAATAAAATAATAAACTTGACATTGGCTAATCTGTGTAAAGCCATAAAACGAAAAAAAAAAAAAGATTAGTACATCGTAAACGTATATTTACGAATTCGGTTTATCACCTATACTCCTTAACATGTGTTAAGGACAGGATATATATTCTTTAGAATGATCTTAATATTGTTGATGCTCTTGTTACAGACTTTTTTTTATATCATTATATTTTATAGATACTAATAAATATATAAATGTTTTAGTTAGTGGGTAGATTGAAAATAACGCCCTGCATAACTGCTCATCAATATTTACATGCCGCTTAAATTATATCAAGAGCTATCCGATTAGAGCAATATTTCATACGAAAACAACATTATTAAGAATTCTTAAGAGACCGAAACAGGTAAAGAACTGACGGTGCGCTTTATTGACGCGTCAAAGGCCCTTTTAAAGGACTATTTGAATAAAGATTATTTGAATTTTGAATTTGCGCAATGTCCAGGCTACTGGGCGGAAGCATAAGCACCTACCAGCCAAAATCTCTTAGGTATTATTTGCCGAGGGTCTAAACATGTGTGTGGTGAAATAAATCAATAGAGTGTGGCCTAGCGTTGTCGTGATGAAAGATCACGCTCTATTGATTAATTTCTGCCGCTTTCTCTCAACTTTTCTTGCATTATAAAGCTGGAGGTCATGGGTTCGATTCCCGGCTCGAGTCTGGTCTGTTGGGAGGCTTCGGCCGGGGCTAGTTACCACCTACCGACAAAGATGTGACGCCAAGCGATTTAGCGTTCCGGCACGATGTCGCGTAGAAACCAATTAGGAGCGTGGGTTCACCATACTCCTAACAGGTTAGCCCGCTACCATCCTAGACAGCATCACCACTTACCACCAGGTGAGATAGCCGTCAAAGGTCTATCTCACCGTAGTGTAAAAAAAAACTTTGTTCTAACCACGTCAGATGTTGACATCACTTATCATTAGTTGAGACTGCTGAAAAACTCGTACTGACAGAAATTATATTTAAAAAACCATTGTTCTTATCTTTCAGGTTACGGTCGGCCTGGTCTATATATTGATGAACCTGATATCTGCTGCTGTAGTCACATCTATAGGCAAGAGGAAACTGGTCCTCACATCGCTATTCGCCACAGCCTGTTGCAGCCTTGCTATAAGCATTTACGCTGGAGTGAACTTGCCTTTCAACGTGCTCTCTTATGAACAAAGCACGTTTCCAGAACAGAAGGAGGTCTTACCCGTCGTTCTGTTTATGCTGCTGGTCTCATTTACGAGTGCAGGCATACCATGGGTGCTGCTTTCGGAAGTCTTTCCGTTCAGGTAATTATTAGTTACTTTAAATACATTTTTGTTTAGTCCATTTCAAGTTAGCCATCTTCTAGTGCTCAATGAAGATGCTGTTTTGACAACTCCGTAGCACAGCGAACGCGCATTGTAAATGTCCTGGGTTCGATTCCCGGCTGGAGTCTGGTCTGGTGGGAGGATTCGGGCGTGGCTAGTGGCACCCCACCGACAAAGACGTTTCGCAAAGCGATTTAGCGTTCCGGCACGATGTTGCGTAGAAACCAATTATGTATGGACTTATTTTTTTTTTGTTTACGGCGAGGAAATCTCATACTGAGATACCTGACTTTAGCTGAGGAAAATCTGGGGTTATGTGGGATTTTTAGCCACTAAATCCCCCTCGGTGGGTACATCGGCATAAAACAGTGAGAGGCTCCGGGATCTCCGGTGAGAACGCACCGGTGCCTCCCTTGTGTGCCTCCTATTTTGCCTCCTCACGGACGTAGGTCAGTTAAACAACGTGACTTACTGAGTAGCATGACTGTCGTCACGAGGTCACATAAGACTTACTGAGTGACCAGATCCAGCTCTGGCCGCTCACGGTCCCAAGGTCCCAGAGTACGGGACTATTGGATGGTCAGAATCCTAACCTGTAAGGAGTATGGACTTACCATAGCCCTAACAGGTTAGCGGGTTAATCTTACCATCTTAGATCATATTCTACCGTTGGGTGAGATTAGCACCTAGGGCTTACTTGTAGAGTATATAAAAAGTCTAAGATGGTAAATAAAATAATACTAAATAGTAAAGCCTTCTTCGACGACTTCGATATAGATTATTAAGTTCATTTCTTTTATTTGTTTTAACTCTACTTTTAATATTGTTTCTTTGGCTAATCTGTGTAAAGCCATAAAACGAAGAAAAAAAAAATGCAATAAAAAGATTTTTTTTTTATTTTTTTTATAGAGTTCTATTTAACACAGATAACATCATATCTGACCAATATTTTTTTTTGTATTTCAGGAGCCGGGGCATGGCGACAGGCTTGGCCGCCGCTCTCAGCTATGTAATTTTCTTTTTAGCCACCAAAACCAACTACAACTTAGAAGCAAACTTCCATATCCACGGCACGTTTTTACTATACTCCATCATAGGGTTCATGGGTACAATCTACTTGTATTTCTTCTTGCCAGAAACCGAACGTAGAACTTTAGTGGAGATCGAAGAATATTACAAGGGGAATCAGAAGATATTCGCCGACGATTTCTTTATCAACGCCTTCAAAAATAAAAAAGGCAAAAACAACGACGCTGATAGTCCTATGTTGGTGAATTGCAGCTGAAGATAAATAAATAATGTGTTTCATCTGATAAAACTATCGATTCGTAGGAAAAATTATAATGAACTTTTTTTTGGTTACACTCTTATTCGGGCCGAAGTGGCCTTGTTTTGTTACTAAATACTTAAGATTGTTGATTTTGGAGCATTTATTATCGTTCTCATATTATGTATACGTAAAGTGTGTTTGTTGGTTTCATCTTCATCATCATGATTTCAACAACTTGACGCCCATTGCTGGACATAGGTCTTTTGTAGGGAGTTCCAATGGCCACGGTCCTGGGCCGCTTGTATCCAGCGGCTCCCTGCGACTCGTTTGATGTCGTCTGTCCCCCTAGCTACCAACGCTATGTTTACCGGTGCGGGGTCGCCATTCCAGCACCTTGGGACCCCAACGTCCATCGGTTCTCCGGGCTATGTGCCCCGCCCATTGCCATTTCAATTTCGCAACTCGCTGAGCTATGTCGGTAACTCTGGTCCTTCTACGGATCTCTTCATTTCTGATTTGATCACGGTTTGTTGGTTTGCCCTTCCTAAATGCAGCAATGGCAGAATAGAATGATTTTTGCATTATTATCATCTCAACCGGCGGATGTCGTTTTGACGACCTCCGTGGCGCCATTCTAAAATTGGAGGTCCTGGGTTCGATTCCCGACTCGAGCCTGGTCTGGTAGGAGGCTTCGGCCGTGGCTAGTTACCACCCTACCGACGTTTCGCAAAGCGATTTAGCAGACACGATGTCGCGTAGAACCCATTATGTGTACGGGTTTACCATACTCCTAACAGGTTAGCCCGTTACCATCTTAGACCGCATCGTGACTTACGCCAGATGAGATTTCCCTCAAGGGCTAAGTTGTAGTGGTTAAAAAAATGACATTATGACTTTTCCACAGTATATTGCATTCCACCTGCGACTCGTTTAGCATCGCCTGTCCACCACTTTGGAGGGGTTTGCCACCCTCCATTTTTCATTCCAGGGTCAGGGTCACCATTTAAGTATAAGGAGACCCTAAACGACCATAGATTCTCCGAGCTACGTGCCCACATACAGCTATTAATAAAAAATATAGGCATGTGAGAGAATTGTATCACTAAAAGAAACTCATATTGAGTATAGAAAAACTCTGAAAATGTTTCAAAATTTTGTATTAAATTGGATGTAGATATAATATCTTTTGACTATAAACATATTGTAATGATCGTGCTGATTACTGAAAAAATTGGCCGTTAATAGCACAAAAAGATATGTTTACCTAAAGTGAAGTTATGGTATTTCGCACAAAAACGTTTATGGAGATACCTACCAAGAAAACATAAATTGAACGTTTATTATAGTAATGTAAGTTTTATTTAATAAAGAATTATAAGTTATTAAAGTTATTTTATTTATTACAATATATTATAATTATAGATAAATTTTAATGCGTAGATTTTAAGAACGGGATGAGCATATACGAGTAGATACCGTATAGATATTCTGACCACAGAACAAGGTTGAAAGAAGCAATATGACAAAGTTCCAGACACCAATTATAAAAATTATTAGTCATGCAGCAATAATGGTATGCTAGATGTTGTCTTCTCATCATTAAATACTACTTCATATTAGGTACATATTTATATTGATTCGTCACCGACTAGTGTGTTTTAAATCGAGGTGAGTTTACTTGATATATTTTTGTATCATCATGATCAACCCGTTGCCAGCTCACTACAGAGCACGGGTCTCCTCTCAATATGAGAAGGGTTTGGCCATGGTCTACCACGCTGGCCATGTGCGGATTGACAGGCTTCGCACACCTTTGAGCCATTATGGAGAACTCTCAAGCATGCAGGTTTCCTCACGATCTTTTCCTTCACCGTTGAAACAAAGTGATATATTAATTGCTTAAAAACGCAAGAAAGTTAGAGGTACATGTCCGGGATCGATCGACGTCTGATTAGGAGGCGGACGTCCTAATCACTAGGCTATCACAGTTTACTTCTATGTGTATTTAAATCATAGCTTCATAATGAACGTAAGATAACACTTCCGCCAACTCCTTACATTTAGATTAAGGTTAATAAGGTTCTCTTCATTCTAGAATGTCTTTACTTATCTAGACAACTCTTATGGTCTCTAAGTTGGAGATCTTCATATATTGAGTATAAAATCGCAATTTATTTATAATTAACAACTAAAACAATGTAACTTTATTATAAACACTTAAAAACTTAAAATAAAACTCAAATTGAACCTAGTATAATTGTTGAAATGAATATAATATAATATAATAACTAAAATATATTATTAAAAGGAGTCCCTTTAGGTAAGGTTCCGAAGATACTGGCAGCGTTTCCCCTTTGGATTGCAAGACTAATTCGTTGTCCGAGGTAGCTGGCAGCTCTTCAGTCTCCCGTGATGTCGACTAACCTTTTTGCTATTTACCTAAAAAACTCTATATTTAATGAATAGAAGCAGGCGTTACTTTGCGGAAGTCCATGATAAACAAACAGGAAGTAGGTATAATTTGCTATATTCCGCCGACAACCGGGAGATTTGTATAATATAACACAAAATCTTCCACTAGAACCTCTACGCACGTTTCGACCCGACACCGGATCATCCTCAGGAGATGTTGACTTCACAAGCGTGAAAAGTAAAGTAGTTACTTTACTAAAATTAGTATTGTTTAACCCTATATTCAGTATAAATAGTTATAACACTTAAGAGTATAAAATATGCGGATTAGATTCCATTTTCACAAAACTCGTTGCTAGTGAAAGCGGGTGACTTACGGATTCATAGATAGTGAAAGTTTTTACTTTTGACCTCTATTATCTAATAGAGGTCAAAAGGTAATAAGTAAAAGGTATTATAATACCTTTAAAAGGGAAACAACTTTGTTTTTTTTTTATAATAAAAGTAGTCATCTTTAGAGCATAGTAAAGATTTTTTTTAATGCATCAAATTCGCAAGAACTTTAGTTTTCAAGTATATTACTTTTTTGTAGACCGGTTGTTGAATTATTTATTAGTTTCAACACATGAGCGAACAAGTTTTGTTTTTTTCATCTGCTGCTTTTTTAGCTGTCCTTTATACGCTGTGTAAGTGAGGCAGTTTATAACGTGCAGCTAAATAAACAAGAGGTCTAAAAATGTAATTAAAATGTAATTAACGTACCTATCTTGTATCGGACTTGTACTCACTTAAAAATCCTATCTGAAAAATTGTTTTTTGTTCTATCTAATGAGGAATTTTTGTTTATTTAAAACTAAATGAAAAGGTAATAAGTGGTAGCAGGTAAAAAATAATATGTTTTGATTCGTGTACTGCTAATAAAAGGCCAACGTTGGAACTAGTTGAAAGGTAATTAATTAAAGAAAAATGAGGTGGACATTATGTAATTGGACAAAAAGTGGACCTGAAAATACAATAAGCAGATCCAGGGTGGTGCTGTCACAGGTATGTACACAGTTAACCTGCCTTATTTTGATACTCAAGGAGTCATGCTCTAAAAACTCTAGTACCAGCTGTTAGCATGTTTAAACTGATCACAAGAACATTACCAAAGGTCAGTCGAAATACGAGTTAACTACGTACACAGCTTTCGATATCTATACAATAATTGATATTTATAGATTACCTTATTTAAAAAAAAAATATATATATCACTTGCTTCAACGGTGATGGAAAACATCGTGAGGAAACCTGCACGCCTGAGTGTTCTCCATAATTTTCTCAAAGGCGTGTGAAGTCTGCCAATCCGCACATGGCCAGCGTGGTGGACTATGGCCAAACCCTTGTCATATTGAGAGGAGACCCGTGCTCTGTAGTGAGCCGGTAATGTGTTGATCATGATGATGATACATTACATTTTATTGCTGTATTTGAAAGTATTTCTGTAATAACAATTTATATTGATATTATTAATATTTAAATTATTTACTGTGCTGTTTGCAATAAAAAATATATAGATCATGCTCAAATCCTCACTATTTTAGTTAAAGTTGAAAAAAAAAAACGATTAATCATCATAATCATCATCATATATCTGCCATGACATCAGCTATGAATTTTCTTATGTACATGCATGCTGTGAAAATTCAAATCAAATAGGTTGACTATTTACTATGGCAAAAAAATAGGTTAGGTGCGTAATATCAATACAATATTATTGGGTACACGAGAAGATTGTGATGTAAGAAGATATTAATTCAATTCTTATTTGTGGCTTACATCAGTGTCAACTTAGTTCTTCATCTACACGATACTGGCAAAGTTCGGTGTAGATGGAAAAATCTATAAAGCGAAAGGTCACTTACATACTAACTTACTGACATACTGATTAAACACGAGATCTCAAAAACTATTGTACGTATAAAGCTATAATTTAGCAAGTAGGTAGTTGATAGTTAAGAGATGTCAGCTAAGAAAGGATATTTGGAAATTCCACCTCTAAAAGGGTAAAAGGGGGGTTGGAAGTTTGTATGAAATTTCTTTGTTTTTAGAGTTAGAGACACAAAAATTTGCATTAAGATTAATAATAATAAATAAAAAACATGTACATCAATTTTTTTTTAAATATTACCTGTCAAGGGTGGTAAAATAGGGGATGATAGTTTTTGCTTATTTTTTTATTATGAAGTCTACAAACTTGAAAATTTGAAAATAGGTTTCTTTTAGGGCGTAAGTGTAAGGTTAGAATTTTTTTTCATCCAAATCTACCCCGAAGAGGGTAAAAGAGGGGTTCGAAGTTTGTATGAAAGTCCTATGTTTTTTAATTTAGAAACACGAAAATTGACAAACGCAATTTGACATTTGCCTGTAGCTTACTTTCTGAAGCAGGGCATTGGCCGCACGGGTAACCTCAATCTCAAGGGAAATCAGCAATTCTACGCAGACGAAGTCGCGGGCAACAGCTAGTATATATTATATCTTTTCGAGTAGGTAGTCGATTAGGTAAGAGATCGCTTTTAATGATAAGGTTGCCTTTTGCTTTTATGTATTTTTTTTTTCATTTTTGTTTATCATCTTCCTTTATTTGCAATAAAGATGTTTATAAATCAATAAATAAACATACATGTTGTAGATATTGAAATCGGTTAGGATTGCCAACTATTTTTAGGTTACTAGTCTGTTGATCTTACTAATATTACAAATGCGAATGTAAAATATGTTGTAAGATAGTTATCAATATTTTAATACTTGACTTATCTAATGGCTTCGATGCGAGCGAAGCCGCGGGTAAAAGCTATTATTAAAATAAAATTAACCTACCTGATATTCAAATGATTTCTTATATTCGTAACTAGGAAATAAAAAGTTTTACAATATGTAATTAAAAACATTTACCGTAAGAATTATGTTATAAAAAATTATAACCTAGTTATTTTTTTTACAATGTCATACCAGTAGCTAATACTCGTTTAGATAGAAACTTTATTTTTTCATAATACCTAACTCTGAGATCGCTACTATTTGTCAGACTTTTACACTACCTAAGAAATAAAATTATAAAATTATTCTATTGGTTACTAAATATTTGATTTAAAACTAAGCTAGAAAAAGGTATTAAAAAAAGTAACGGTCAAGGAGGTTACTGTTGTTTTTTTTTCAGCTACCGAATAACTTAAGAGATATTAAGTTGTCATAATCAAAAAGATAATCATCTTTACAATAATTATACTTTGTTATCTGTGCTATTAATTATTAATTTTATGATATTTAAATATTAATTTAAATGTTAGGTAGGTGGTTTAAAAACGGGACGATTTCTTATAAGAGGATATAAAAAGTAGTTTATAAACTTATCTTATCTTATCGCCGTTGGTAATCCAACCGCGTAGCTAGAAACCCTCAATCCGACACCCCAACCCTCTCGTAGTTGCCGCTTCTTTTTACTCCCCCGGCCTAAGCGCTCCTCTCCTAAAGAGGAGACCTAAACATATCCTTCATTACCCTGACGATCAGATGACTACTGACAACATACTCGTACCAACTACCACACAATCATACGCTACACACCGTCTTCGCCGGCGAAGACGAGGTGCCCGCTATCTTATGTCATCCTGATGTAGGCTCCATCCACAGCCGCGGAGACGTACAGACCACTCACCGTCCGCCCCCCCGTTATCCCAAACGTCCCTAAGCCGAGGTTCGGCCTCAAAGGAGGCGCCCTTAGGCAGATGTTCCCTTATTTCTTCGAGACCTAGGGCTCAAAAAAAAGAACTCGCCACACAGCCCGGTTAAGCCGTGGCAACCAATAGGGTTAGCACAACTAATAGACAATCCTTAAAAAAAAATAGAAACCATTCAGGATGGATTGAATGAATTCACCAAAGCCTTCAAATGTAAACCGTTATCGTCTTAGACTGAGTCATAACTTACTCGGCTATCATGAGAAGAAGATAAAATATACTAACATTCTATCCCTTGTCAATGTATAAAGTAAAATATAGCGTTTTGTCTCCTGTCCATGCAGCTAGCCATACAGGTTTTTTTTTATTTATTTTTATACACTACAAGTTAGCCTTTGACGGCTATCTCACCCGGTGGTAAGTGATGATGCAGTCCAGGATGGTAGCGGGCTAACTTGTTAGGGGTATGGTAAATACACACTCCTAATAGGTTTCTACTCGACATCGTGCTGGAACCCTAAAATCGCTCGGCGACACGTCTTTGTCGGTAGGGTGGTAACTAGCCACGGCCGAAGCCTCCCACCCGACCCGGGAATCGAACCCAGAACCTCCAACTTAATAATGTGACAGCGCACGCAATGCGCCACGGAGGTCGTCAAAAAAGGTGAGTTTGCTGTCAAGTAATGAATAAAAAAAAAGAGATGTATATATAAAAAATAAGAGATCAATTACGTACGGGTACGGTAACCCATTCGTATTCATACAAGACACACTGGTCAAGGAAACAGTATCGACTGCGGCCGGAGGGCGAAGACGCGCCAACACCTCGTCCATCGTGGAATACATTCGGTAAATCCATTAATATATTTTCCAGGTCCAAGCATGCCTCGCGCTGAACGTCCTGCTGGCTGGCCTGGGAATGTCGACCAGCTTCGTCACTATGATCCTACCCGAAGTACTCGACGCTAAAGAAGGGCTTTCCATGAACCAGTCGCAGGCTTCTTGGTTTGGCAAGCATCTCATATTATATATTTTGTTTTTCCACTATAAGTTTAGCCCTTCACGGCAATCTCACCTGGTAGTGATGATGAAGTCTAAGATGGTAGCGGGCTAACTTATTAAGGGTAGTCCCGTATTCCCAATTAATTTGTACGCGACATCGTGCCGGAATGCTAAATCACTTGACACGTCTTTGTCGGTAGGTTGGTAACTAGCCACGGCCGAAGCCTCCCTTCAGACCAGACTCAACTCAGACCAGACAGCCGGGAATCGAACCCAGGACTTCCCATTTAATAATGCGACAGAACGCGCGCTGCGCCACGGAGGTTGTCAATTCAATTTCGTTCAATTAACAGATTTATTTATTTGTACATAGAAGTTTACAAAAACAATATTTATAGCTAGCATCAAAAAACTTTCCGGGTTTATAATCATCATCATCATGATCAACCCATTACCAGCTCACTACAGAGCACGGGTCTCCTCTCAATATGAGAAGGGTTTGGCCATAGTCCACCACGCTGGCCATGTGCAGATCGGCAGACTTCACACGCCTTTGAGAACATTATACGGAACTCTCAGGCGTGCAGGTTTCCTCACGATGTTTTTCTTCACCGTTAAAGCACGTGATATTTATAATACGAGCTAACAAACAGTTAACACTAAGTACGACTACCGGACACTAATTGCCAGTTGAACCTATTGTTTATAACCAATCATAAATTACTTAAAAAGTACGACTTAATTTTTTTCTTAATCTAACCAATCTGACCGTTGCTTCTCCTTTTGTGCCCAATATTTGCGTACACTTACCCAATTGTTACCATTCTGAACACAGTATTATATAGGGATTTATTTTATCTGATTTGCGGGGCCGTGTTCTACAAAGATTTACAAGGGTAGCCTTGGTTGCTAAGCGGTTAAAGTTTAACGTTATTAAAAAAATTTTTTTTCTGAATATTTTTTTATTTGAGAATTAAAACAGCCTATTGTTAAAAGTTTGAAACACTCAATTTTAATTGCTGATTAAAAAATACCGGGCTATTGATGAAATATACATTTTCCCACAAGTATTATAAGAATTGATGGAGATCATCATAACTAAAAAACAGACAATGTGATCACGTAAAACCTCAAGTGCATTTTGGATCTCACATAGTGAACGGTTCCGTAGTACGTACACAATACGACATCATTAAATTATTAATTTTTTGTTGTTTGTCCGGTTATTTCATTTATTTTTGTTTTTTACTTCCATGATATTTGTTATTAGATACTTTTGATGGTTGTTTACCTAACATCCTTTTTTTTACTGTCAGAGTTTGTTTTTTGTTTATTTATTATTGTTTAGTTGCTTAATTTAAGTAGTTATAAAGAAATAACCAGTAACACAAATAAAGTGTAAAATCACAGTACCGTTCGGGAGTAGGTATCCTTAATGTATCGGCTCGCAAGGAATAAGAAATAGCTTTTAAAAATTGTTCTCATAAACACATCCCAAATTCCAGGTAGCATGGCGTTTCTATGCCAGCCAATTGGCAGCATCTTCTCCGGTAGCATAGTGGACTTCTTTGGGAGAAAGAAAGCTCTATTTCTAGTCAACATACCGCACTTGATGGCGTGGGTGATCTTATACTTTGCCTGGGACGTGCCTTCCTTGTTCATTGGCAACGCTCTTTTAGGCTTTGGTACAGGAATAATGGAAACTCCGTCTATTACATACATTGGAGAAATCAGGTATAGATAAACTTCCGTTTTTAACTAGTTCGAGTCATTATATAAGTTTTTCCATTTACCAAGGCGTTACTATAGAGGCGTGGCACATGAGAGTGTCGGTTCTGTTCTTCAAAAACTGTGTTAATACCTTACTGAATTTATATTACAAACAATATTACAAAGCCATCTTGCTGCTGAATCATCAACGTCACACACGTAGGTTCAAGAAATTCTAGCCCTACGAACAAGCGGGTTACTCCTTTTAGTACCATAGACCAACTAAAGACACTGTGGCAGTTTATACTGACCTAAGAGAAGCTTACCACTTTGCTCAACATTTGTGGTCTATATCAGAAAGCTTTCGGAACTCGCACTGTGTTAATGTAGATCGATCGATGCAGAATAGAAAATAGTAATGGTACAGGGTTTATTCAAAGACGTCTTCATTTCCCTGTGATAGAAAATATATATAGCCATGCCGTTTTTAATAGATCTCGGTACAAAATACTGCTAAAAATAGCTATTTTTATAGTCCCCAAATTAATTAAAAGCTCCATTATCGAGCCCGCAGCCGAAAATGGTTGTGATCTAGATCTAATTACATTCCTTGATTCAGAAATTAAAGGGTTCAGATGGATAAAAGGACAGGCCGACGGAAAGGCGTATGGTCCAAATGAAAATCAAAATTGAAACTTTAAGTATACATACACTTAATCAAGAGGGAAGAGGGATTCAGAGGTTCGAGGCCTTTTTACTGACATATTATAAAGAGTTACGAATTCTACCGGATATCCTATCCGTACTTTGTCTCGTAAAGGTATCGGAGACATTTTAGATGTTAAAGTATTTTGGTGCATATAAACATATTTTGATTACTAAAAATTAAATCCTTTACATCCTTTAAAAATGGTTAGTAGAAATAATTATAGATTTTAACCCCAATGTTGCCCAAAAAATTGTCTCAAGTGAATCATTGACTTAACGTCTTATGTATTAACATTTTTTATCTTTTAGTGATCCCTATATCCGAGGCCTTCTTACAACGCTGATTTACAGTTTCACTTCGCTGGGTATCTTCTTGTCTTACCTGCTCGGCACTATCATGTCATGGCGTCAAGCGGCACTTGTGTCAATCACCGTGCCTCTTACGACGATGGCCCTCGTCTTTATTGTGCGTATTTATTCTGATTTCTTGGTAAATTGAGTCTTTGAATAACAACCACGAGTATCTGGTTTCGATTCGCGGGCCAGTTAACCATGGTCAATAAATTAACAGTATCAATCAGATGTTCCTCATCCCTTTGCTTATTGCAAAATATTGTGATCCTTAAAATGAGGCAAGCTATATTGAAACAACTTGGAAATTTGCCCTCTAAATCCCTCTTTGTCTTAAGAAAGGATAACTCTCTTAATAATCATAAAGTACTGACATCACATATCTCAGTAAATTATAATTTATTATTTATTATTTATTAAAGTAAACTTTCAAATAACAAATTAAATTTTAACATCTAGCTCGTAAGCGTTACGTAGTTTGGGATTCTTGAAAAAATGAAAATCCAGATTTTCAATTTTACAGGCTCCCGAAACACCAACATGGTTGATATCAAAAGGTCGACCAAAAGAAGCATTACAATCTCTTTGCAAACTCCGAGGCTGGGCCAAACCAGAAGACGTTCAAGAAGAGTTCAAGGAACTCCAAGAATACCATAATGCTTATAGAGAATGCTTTATTTGTACAAGAGAAGGGACTCCAGATGAAAAATTGTGTGAACATTCCAACTATAATATTTTCAAGAAGGTGTATCTAAAATTTAAGTATGTGTTTTTGGTCAGAGAGACCATGCGACCCTTTGGTCTAGTCGCAGCGTATTTCTTCTTCCATTCCATGAGTGGTTTAATGCCAGTCAGACCTAATATGGTTAATATGTGCAGAGCTTTGGGCATGAAGTTCGATCCAAAAACTATTGTGGTGAGTAGGAGTAGGTCAATTTTACGTTTTACTTATACCTCTAAGTTATGGAGATATTGTCCAAATAAATTTTAACCATACATACTTCATACTATAAAGATTTTAAGCCATCATGATCATCATTTGCATGATATCTTCTGTCGTAGGAGAGAAGATACTTTTTTTAATTGTATTTCACTACAAATTTAGCCTTTAATGTCTGTGACACCTGGTAAGTAATAATGCAGTGTTAATTGTCAGCCGGCTAACCTTTTAACAGAATATGTTAAACCCATAATCCTGGATGGTTTGTACGCGACATCATGCCGGAACACTAAACCATTTGGCGACACGTTTTTGTCAGTAGCCATGGCCGAAGCTTTCCATTAAATCAGAACAGAGATAACTCATAAATGATAACTTTATCACCCACTTAAGACCACAACGCTCAACATTGTGCGAGCTAACGCGCTATCACTCGTTATAATAACCAGAAAGTTTCAAGATTATTTTTGATTAACAAGGGTGGGTGGACAAAACCGATTTCCTAAATTTAGCTCAACACTTACAATTAGTCGCACGAATTACCGGGAATCGAAGCCAGAAACAGAATCTTTGTCTAAAAAACATCGACGTAATAATTACGATGATGGATATAAGTGCAGCTCGCCCCTTAATAATGCCAAGAACGTGGGATGTCCCATGAGAAATCAAGGCGTCGTGTATTTATCTTACCTCAAATCCGGCCCCCATTTTAATCTGAACTCCTTAAATGTAATCTGATTTGTTGACTCCACTAACGTGCCCTTAATAATTATTTCAATATTTTCTTTCCTTCCAGGTAACTGTTGGCATTGTATCCATATTGATGAGCTTCGTCTCAGCTGCTATAATAAAAATAATAGGCAAAAGAAAACTAGTTCTGTCGTCATTATTTGCCACAGCGTGTTGCAGTCTTGCTTTAGGCATTTACGCAGGAGTTAAATTACCTGTCAGCGTGTTTTCCTATCAACAAACCACGTTTACGGAACATAAGGAGCTCTTACCTGTCATTCTATTTATGCTGCTAGTTTCATTTACATGTATGGGTATACCTTGGGTGCTGCTTTCGGAAGTTTTTCCGTTCAGGTAACTTTAAAACAAAGTTTATTTATATTAGAGTATCAAAAACAAGTCTGAATCAGTTTGATTTTATAACAGGTTATCAGTAGATAGCATAATCTAAAGTTGAACTAGTTTCACTATACTCAAGTTCGATCTTCAACCCCTTTTAATCCCTTAACTCTCTTGTTCTTCTTTTTTTATACTTTCCAAGTACCTACGGTATTATAGCTATGCGGTATACCAAAGTTTAGCGTAATCTATTCAGTGGTTTGTGCGTCGATAGATCAGTCAGTAGTCAGTTGGTCTTCTTAAATATTATAGATATTTCAAGAAGTCAGACTTTTAACTCTTAAATAAGCAATAAGAAATTAAAAGCCTCGATTCGGCTTTCGACAGGGTCTCATTTTGAAAAATATTAATTTACCTCATTTTTAATTTTGTTTTTCTCTCATCTTGATACAAAATATATATTTCCTACCATGAAAACAACTTCACTTCGAACTTCATACCATGAAAACAAATCCTATATTCTGACCTATCCCTTTTTTTGTATTTTCAGAAGCCGAGGCATGGCGACGAGCTTAGCCGCCGCGTTGACCTACGTTATTTACTTTTTTGCCACAAAAACAAACTACAACCTAGAAACAAGTTTACGCATAAACGGAACATTTTTCCTTTACTCTATTATAGGGTTTATTGGTACAATCTATTTATATCTATACATGCCAGAAACGGAAAATAAAACGTTAGTGGAAATTGAAGAGTATTTTAAAGGGAATCAAAAAATATTCGCCAATGATTTTTTTATCAACGCGATCAAAAATAAAAGAGACAAAAGAAAATTTGATGATTTACCCGTGACGTAGTTAATTCTTATTAAGATAAGAATGTTTTGTAGTTATTTATAGCTCGAATATCATTTGTTATCGTCTGGACTGAACACTAAAGCCAACAAGTGATAAAAAGGCCTTTAATGTAGGAGAAGATTTGGATTAGTTTCCGGGCGCAAACCACTTGTTTTACCTACCTTCCTAAGTTGATTGTAAAAACAAAATGGTTAAATGTACATTTTTTAGTAAGGTATATTTAAAAAAAGATTTCAATAAAACCAATATTATAAAAGAAACTCATTTATTTTAATTGTATATTAAAAATCTAAGAGTCTAAAAAATTAACTACAACTGCTTCCCTAAACACCATTCAGAATCCTAAAAAAGTCTCTTGTTTCACCTTGCACTGTAGTGGCCCAAGATTTAGGCCTTCTACATCCATTGTCACCAAAATCCATACTTTTTACTTTTGTATAAATAATCTCTGGTGGGGTAGGAAGAGACAGTTTCAAACGTTCAGAGTAGATTTCTTCCGCTGGTGTCGTATCATTAATTGTTATAAGTTCGTGACTGTCTTTTATTTTAGGCGATTCTGTTTCCTTTTTTTCATCACAGCAATGACATTCTTCTTCACAATCAACAGCATCGAAATCTGTAAGATCAGAACTTCACAACTGCGAATATGAAATAAACGTTGAAAGATATGTTGACAGAAGACAAACTAAATATTCTAGTTTTCTTATTCGAGGGTACCGTGGTATAATTATTGTCAGTATTGCCTGTGATAACGCCAAAAGCCTTTAACCTCTTAAATTCTAATTCTAGCTATATACTCAAAGTAATGATAATATGGATATTAGTTCTTTTTTGTGACGTCAATTGACCGTCCACCCTGGACATCAGGACAAAGTTAACAGCCCTCGTATAAAGTTCATAATCAAAATAAAATTTAAGTTTATTATTACCCATAAGAAAAAAAAATATCCATAACAAATAAACATTGTTGTTAATGATAGAAAAATCTTCCGACTTACTTTAACATAATTTAAAAATTAGGGAGGAGTAATCTATGATTTTATATCCAATTCGAATTTGTTGATTAAATTGTTTAAAACGTTATCTCCTTGAAATTAAACAAATGAAATGAAATTTTCTTAACAAAACCTGTCGATGAGTTTTTCTTCAAAATAGCAATTCCTGAAGTAAGCCTTACTTGGAATCATAATTCTGGTTTAAGATGGCGTAGTAGTACTAATGATTGATAAATGCTCTTTTTTAATACACTACAAACACTTGGTGATGATGCATTCTAAGACGATAGCGAGCTAACCTGGGTATGGTAAACCCACACTCCTAATTGGTTTCTATGCGACATTGTGCCTGTACGCTAAATCGCTTAGTGACACGTCTTTGTCGTTAGGGTGGTAACTAGCTACTATGATGATACCGAGCTTAACTTTTAGGGGTATGGTAAACCCACACTCTTAATTGGTTTCAACGCGACATTGTACCTGTACGCTAAATCGCTTGGCGACACGTCTTTGTCGTTAGGGTGGTAACTAGCTACTAAGATGGTAGCGAGCGTACCTGTTAGAGGTATGGTAAACCTACTAGGAGTTAGTTGGTACCTACGCGACATCGTGCTGGAACACTAAATCGCTTAGCGACACGTCTTTGTCGTTAGGGCGGTAACTAGCTACTATGATGGTAGCGAGCTTAACTTTTAGGGGTATGGTAAACCCACACTCCTAATTGGTTTCTACGCGACATTGTACCTGTACGCTAATCGCTTGGCGACACGTCTTTGTCGTTAGGGTGGTAACTAGCTACTAAGATGGTGCGAGCGTACCTGTTAGAGGTATGGTAAACCTACTAGGAGTTAGTTGGTACCTACGCGACATCGTGCTGGAACACTAAATCGCTTAGCGACACGTCTTTGTCGTTAGGGTGGTAACTAGCTACATCCGAAGGCTCACACAAAATCAGACTCGAGCTAGGAATCGAATCCAAGACCTCCAACTCTATTATACGACAGCATATGCACTGCGCTACGAAGATAGTCAAACAAATAAATTGGAGTAAAACTAAAAATTTAAACAAATAATGTATTCAATAATATTTATTCAAACTGTTGCATTTGAGAGAAATTAACACAAGAAGTCAGGCTGGCCGCTAGTGCAAGAACTTGTTACCTTCGTCATGTATTCTGTAAGATAACAAAATACATTATTATTTTCATTAAATTTCGTAACTATAGTCTGGCTGTTTATCTTGTTAATTCATAGTTTTACTCCAATATTGATTGCTACACAGCTGATTATAACATTTGTAAACTATGGCCTCGGATGTACAATTAGTTTCTACTCCACGGTATCTAAAAAAACGATATTAAAAGTGGCGAATTTCAGCACTACAAGTCAAGGGCTAAGTTGTAGTGCTTCAAAAAAAAAAAGAATAACATAATTTGAATGGCCTTCGTCAAACATTACTTAAACATCATCATGATCAACCCATTGCTCACTACAGAGCACGGATCTCCTCTATATATGAGAAAGGTTTGGCCATAGTCCACCACGCTGGCCATGTGCGGATTGGCAGACTTCACGCGCCTTTAAGAAAATTATGGAGAACTCTCAGGCGTGCAGGTTTCCTCACGATGTTTTCCTTCACCGTTGAAGCAACAGATATTTAATTTTTTTAAAAACGCACATAACTCCAAAAAGTTAGAGGTTCGTGCCCGGATTCGAACCGCCGACCTCTGATTAGGTGTCTGACGCCCTAACCACTAGGCTATTACCGCTTCTTACTTAAATATCATAAAGTTTTATTTTTTCCTTGAATCATCGTAAAAAAATGAAATTCTGTAGATCTAACGTTCTAATTTAAATCAAGTAAAACAAGAACTTATGTTTTGAAATGTCTTATTTCAGAACAACGTTGCAAGATGTTGAACTTGATTATTTTTCTCCTATTCAAAAACGCCAATTCATTCCATATTCTTATCAATACTTAACCTTCTGATATTTGTATCAACTATCAATTTTACTAATCAATATAGTTAGAATTAACGTTAAAGTTAACGATATTCTTGACCCAGATTAATAATCCAATATTACAAAACTGTTTTTTTTCCAGTTTCAAAATGTTGCATAATATTATGTAATACAACGTTTTAATAATAATAATATCAGTATGTTTATTTTGGCAATTAGGTCTAATTAAACGCACCTATAACTTTTCGGAGTTATGTGCGTTTTTTAAGCAATTAAAATATCACTTGCTTCAACAGTGAAGGAAAACATCCGGTAGTGAGCCGGTAATGGGTTGATCATGATTAAAAATGTTGTATTGCCTATCAATACAATTTGTTTGATTCTGCTGAAAGCTACCCCAATGGCAGCTTTGTACTAGTAAACGCAGTGTTGGTAGACCAGGTAAAAAAGTAGATAGAGGATATAAGCAAGTCGCAAAGTGTATCTGGAAACATGCGACTCTAGACCTTTGAGTGTGCAAGTCTTTACAAAGATCTATGTCCAGCAGTGAAGTCTGCCCATTATAATGATGATAATAGGTTTTTGATTTTGACAGCGAATTCAATAAAAAATACATTTTTGACTTGTCATCTTCAGAATGATGATAATAGGTCTCGATGTTGACAGCAAATTCAATAAAAAAAAACTGTATTTGACTGGTCATCTTCAGAATGATGATAATAGGTTTCGATTTCAAGAAGTGTATTGTCATCTTCAACATTCTCAGCCAATTAACGTACCACAATTGGGCACAGGTGATAGATCTCCTCTCAGTTAAAATACTTTTAAAGCATAGACACCAAGCTGTTTCAAGTCATGTCGTGCCCTCCGAAGCACGGGGTGATCGATTTCAAGTCGACATAATATGGTGACGAAATTCGAGACATTAGACTGATTATGATGTTAAATATATATATTTTTAAGATTTTTAGTTTTGGGTTAATCTAAGTTTTATTTTAAGTTATATATGTATTCTTGAAATTTAATACATAAGTTTGTTACTAAAGATATTTCTAGTTCATTAGACTTATCTGACCCAGTAACCAAAATTGTAACTAATTGACGACGTAAGTGAATGTCAATTCACCTGTTGTCAGTCACTGACACTTCACAACCGATAACAACGGTATTGACCCCGTTTCTGTACGCAAATACTACATTTGTTCGCTTGGCAACTTACATAAGGACACACGGATCACAGATGTTAAAACCGAGTAACACCTTCTAACTCGGTCTCGGTTAACCGTTTAGATAATTTAATGTTTGCAGTGGCGTGCCTGAGGTGTTTTATCATGGCAAACATTCAAATAAAAAGAAAAAATTCTCTCGCCTTATTTTTCTTTCACACGAGTTTTATATATCCTGTTGGAGATAGACATTAGTAAATGTGCTTTTTTAAAAAGTATTGCAGAACTATTTTATCTCTTGCTATCTTGCTATTGTTTCTAACATATATTTCGACTAGTGTATAATACCATTCTATTTCCTAGTTTCATATTCGTGCGATAGAGAAAGAAGGGTGCGTGTGCTACAGTATTAAATATAGGTACAGAGTTCGATTTCCAGCCTGAGTCTGGTTTAGTGGTTTGATAAATAGATACCACCAAGAGATGTTCCGGTGTGATGCCGCGTAGAAACCAATAAGGATGACGAAGGGTTCAGCCCGCAACACATCGCTGGCTCCTCTGCTGTAGATGTTCAGATAACTTAACATCGGGTGAACCATCTGCTCACTTATGCGACACCGGGCGAAATAGGAGTACGAGTTTATCATACTGCAAATAGGTATATATAACCCGCAAACATCTTAGACTGATCATTTTTCACCGCAAGGCGAGATTGCCGTCAAGGGCTAACTTGTAGTGGAATAAAAAAATAATAATCGAGATGAAAATGAACCTTAAAATGTTCTCCAAACAGATCTCCAACATACTGGAATCTTAGCATACTAAATGTAACTTTAGTCTGTGACGATGAACTCAACAGTTCTTGTACCTTCCTACAGAGATTCTTTAAGAAAGCTACTGACTCGGTTTTGATGGTGACGTAAAAAATAATAGACCAATTACGTACGGGTGCCATAATCACAGTTGTATTCGTACATATCGCACTGGTCAAGGAAACTGCGTCGAATGCAGCCGTCGGGAGAAGACGCGCAAATACCCCGTCCATCGTGGATACACGTTGAAGCCATGCTACAGAAGTTGATGGGCTGTTATGAACAGAAACACAACAAGCTATAAATCTTTACTAATTTTAATGTATAACTTACTCATATTATATCCTGTTATTGTTTATTTTTTTTTTTTTTATTTAGAGGAACACTAACAATATACATATCATACACTCGCCACATAATTACACACTATTACCCACACTGATACGTATATCAATAATAAGTGTACGCAACATTCACAAAGCGCCGAGTAAACATACAACAACAACAAGAATTAAAAACAATTACAACAGGTTTAAGATTAACAAAAAAAAAGCAATAAATCTAATAAAATACAAATAAATTAAAACATAATTAAATAAATTAAAATAAGACAAAAAACAAAAAAGAAAGTTGAAATGTTCTAAGCACACAATTAACAATTACTGATGGGAAAAATGATTAGTCAGTTTTTTCTTTTTTGTTAATGTTTAGTGGTTGTTTACCGCGTCAATTTGTTGTTTACCGTGTCAATTTCACTTACACTTTAATTTTTTTACCCATATAAGAATAAACATATTTGTATGTATTGTGTAATGTCTTTGGCCTTATTTTATAACTTTCTTAATTGTATACCAATGAGATGTAACGCTGTTGATTACATTCAAATAATTAAATAAATAACTATGTATTACTAGTACTGACAGCGAGGTTAATCGACAAACTCCAAGTCATTCAGCTTGTTACGGAAAAAGCTATACTTGGAATATGTATGAGAGATAAGTTCTAGAACGAGGTGATCTCAAAGAACCAAAGCAACCGACGGAGCTCGTAGGGCTAGCATGCTGAAGATGCAGTAGGCTTTCATGTCACGTTTGTAGAACCGATGGACGTTGAAGTCGAAAGGTCCTCGAATGGAGACCAAAACATAGTTCGCGGCGACTTCCACCTAAGGTAAGTGGTGATCTCCAAAAAGTGGCATTAACGAAAAACCAGAGTATTGGCGCTGCTTCAAAGATGCCTTTGTCCAGCAATGAATGCATGTTGGCTGGTGATATTGACGATGATGAGAATATACAATTTTTAGTTTATATTATTATATATGTGTGTTATACCAGCATTCTCTGCCACCATTTTTTCTCACTATCGGGTGCTTCTGGAAAAATTATCTCTAGAGATAAGTCATTCTTGTACACGTCCTGTCTTTTTTATGTAGACAAAGTTATTAATACGAAATAAATAAATAAATTAAGGCAGGAACCGACAAATATATAAACTATAAAATTTTTAATTACGTGTGACAAATGCTGCAGTGACAAAGTGCAGGAAACCGCCACTGTAAAGAAAATAAAATATGCTAGTGTAGAAAATCGTTTTACAATGTTCAAAATAATAAAATGCAAGCATTATTCATACCTAGAAGTAATGCACTCACCACCATTGTTTATTGCTCTGCTACATTATTCGAACTCGTTAAAGTAACAACTTGACGCTTTATCGACAAAATTGAACGCAATAAAATTGGAATAATGCTAGAGCAAAACACGATGCGCATTTAAACTGCCGTTAAGAAAAAAACATTAACATTTAACAGCGACGACCTCCGTGTTGAAGGTCCTGGGATCTATTTCCGGCTCATGTCTGGTCTGGTGGGAGGCTTACTAGCGTAGCGACAAAGGCGTATCGCCAAGTGATTTACTGTTCCGGTACTACGCCGCATAGAAGCCAATTAGGAGTACTTGTATGTACCAGGTTAGATTGCTACCATCTTAGGCTGCATCGTCACTTACCACCAGTGAGATTGCCGTCAAGAGCTGTGCAGTGTGCTGTGAGCTATGTAGTGACTTAAATAAAGAATAACCAAGATGAAAATTTTGTCCGAACCGATTCGTTAACACGCTGTAATCTTAGCATACCACTTGTAACTTCAATCTGTGACGACGATCTCAACAGTTCTTGTACCATCTTACTGAGTTTCCTAAAGGAACTACTGACTCGGTTTTGATGTTATTTTCCCTAAAACAAAGTACTCAATTTTTATTTATTTCAAATTGATATTTTTGCACATCTTAACGACCTCCGAGCGCAGCGCGCACGCTGCCGCATTATAAAGTTGGAGGTCCTGGGTTCGATTCCCGGCTCAAGTCTGATCTAGTTACCACCCTACCGACAAAGACGTGTCGCCAAGCAATTTAGCGTTCCGGCACGATGTCGTTTAGAAACCAATTAGGAGTATGGGATTGCCGTATCCCTAATATCCATCTTAGACCACATTATTACCTACCATCTGGTGAGATGCCTTAGACCACATTATCACTTACCATCTGATGAGATGCCATCAATGACTAACTTGTAGGGCATAAAAAAAAATCTCAAATATCGCATGATTACCTTTTTGTATGTTTGTATGGTAGCCCAATAATTCTATAATATGACGTATCAATAATACACACCGTATGATTAATAAACACATATGTTTTGAAGTCCATTAAGAATGCACTGCGTCATCAATTCGTCAGGCCTACAACAATTATGAATAGTAAACTGTATAACGGTCGTTATCCTCTACGCAAACAATATTGCAAACTAAAACGTTGACTTTGTTGACTAACATAGTTAATATACTCGGCTTATCTGCCTTTATGACTATGTTACTTTCACCAACATAACTGACTACGATATACAGATTCACGGCTAACATAAATTCCACAGAACAACTTCCTTCATGTTATTAAAGATGTAGTGCGAAGTCTGGTATGAAAAAATGTTTAAGCTAAACCTAAGTACTGTTGTCCTTTTCAAATTAAATCAAATCATTTATTTTGCATAGATTGAGTCGGTATATTCACTTGCTATGGTCACTTGCTTCAACGGTGAAGGAAAACATCGTGAGGAAACCTGCTCGCCTGAGAGTTCTCCATAATGTTCTCAAAGGCGTATGAAATCTGCCAATCCGCACATGGCCAGCGTGGTGGACTATGGCCAAACCCTTCTCATATTGAAAGGAGACCCGTGCTCTGTAGTGAGCCGGTAATGGGTTGATCATGATGATGATGATGAGTCGGTATATTGGTGTTACATTAAATTTGAGATGCTTAACAATCTGCCAGGTAGGCATGCAAATAATATTTTAAAATTTATGTTTATGGTCAATCAATAGTAAAAGTCAAATTTAAAATTTAATCAGTTATAAATGTAACTATATAATGCTTTTTTATATTATCTTCTTCTTTAGGTACCTCTCCAATTGGTGAAGGTTGACCGTCACACACATTGTCACTTAAAACTGTTTGAGAGCATTATTAGATCAATAATGCATACCATAGTATTTTATATTTTATATAATAGGACTGTTGTAGAACCTTACGTTTTACTTTGTACTTAGTGAGAGATATCCCAGAAATTTTAATTATTTGGTAACTTATTATTAAATTGAATGAATAAATCTACAAATTGAAAAAAAAAATTTCATAAACGAGTATATAATAAAGATATCTTACTTATAAAAATATGTGTTAATGTTGTTTTAATAATTAACTTAATTAAGTTACAAAAATATACTACTAATAATACCTAATCGTTTTTGATTAATGCTGCAAAATAACTTTACATTTTATTTTTTTAGCATCCACTAGATGTTAGTTAGTTAGTGTACGTGATGATGTAGTTTAGGATGGTAGCGGGCTAACCTCTTAGGGGTATGTTAAGCCCATATTCCTAATTTGTTTTTACGCTACATCGTGCCGGAATGTCGCTAAATAAGTCGCTTTGTGACACCTCTTAGTCGATAGGATGATAACTTACCATGGCTATAGGATGGCCCACCAGACCAGACTCGAGCCGGGTATCGAACCCAGAACCTCCAACGTTGTAATGCGCCAGCACACGCTCTGCGTTACGGAGGTCATCAAAATATACATAAAAAATAGACAAATATTAGAAAAAATGTATTATCCCCTTAGTTTAGTACAGCCCCCTCAAAGAAATTAGATTTAAGATCAAACACTGAACCCCTAACTTTAAGCGGTGATAGCCTAGTGGTTAGAGCGTCAGCCTCCTAATCAGAGGTCGGCGGGCGAATCCGGACACGCACCTCTAACCTTTCGGAGTTATGTGCGTTTTAAAAAAAAAAAAATTAAAATATATATGGTCAAATCCTTCTCATATTGAGAGGAGACCCGTGCTCTGTAGTGAGCCGGGAATGGGTTGATCATGATGATCATGATGACTGAACCCCAATTTGTATATAATTTTCGTATTGTATTGGTATCATTCGATTTTACTCGTAATATTATCCTTTTCGATGATCTCTAGATTTCGACTTGATTCACCTATAATTGCGTTTTTTATGATGTCTTTAGGAATCTGGCAGTCGAACTCATGTATGAACAATTCATCCCACATGAAAACGAAGACTTATCTATTAAGATCATGTAAATTCTAGATGAGGGCATTCATGATATCATGTTAAGTCAAATAAATTCGCAGCATATTCTTGTGGATGACACTCATGTATGACACAAATATGACAATAATACAGTTTAAATATGGCTTGCATAGCTGAGATAAAAGAGAAAAGTATATATTACAAGGTAGTGTTCAATCTTTCCCAATCTACGTTTTAGCAGGCTACCGTTTTGTCTTATATATGTTTGTTAGCAAGTATTTTTAATATTTTACATGCGGAAACATTTTATTTTAGTTCTCTTTCACACCCACTTTCTTATATTACTTACAATATCGAGATAGAAATAATTTAAGTAAGTTAGATTTTTATTTTATTTAAGTAAGACCTGGGCATAGGCTAGTTTTTAATGATAACCAGAAATTTGTAAGATTTTTTTATTTTATTTAATATACTACAAGTTAGCCCTTGACGGCTATCTCACCTAGTGGTAAGCGATGATGCTGTCTAGGATGGTATCGGGCTAATCTGTCAGGAGTATGGTAAACCCACACTCCTAATTGGTTTCTACGCGACATCGTGTCGGAACGCTAAATCGCTTGGCGACACGTCTTTGTCGGTAGGGTGGTAACTAGCCACGGCCGAAGCCTCCCACCAGACCACACTCGAGCCGGGAATCGAACCCAGGACCTCCAACTTTAAAATGCGACAGCGCACGCACTGTACCACGGAGGTCGTCAAAGAACGAAAAAGACGAAGTCATAAAAGATAATACTTATCCATTGACTTAGTATCTACATTGTTGTTGTTTTTGAAGCATTGTCAACTACATTTTAGAGCTAAAGAAACGTGACTTCGAAGTACTTTACGTCCGCTAACTTATCGGAACGCAGCGTTTGCGGCGACCGCGGAAAAAAAAACAATCGTATATTAAATTGGACTATAACGAGACAAACGATTAGTTTAAAATGAAAACTAATTTAGGCGATACGTTTTGAAAAATTATTAATATTTTAACGATTGATTACAGTGTTACGAAAATTATTATAGACAATAACAGTTTTATTCTTAGGTTATCAATAAAGTGTTAGTCAATAATTGGCTCCTAGAGTTTAATAACAATGGTTATTAAAGTGGAAATTGGATCAGAAAATCCAACCGTAAGTCGCTTGCGGTCAATCACCTCACAGGTAAGTCAGTTTTGAATACTATTAAATTTGTACCAGAACAATTGGACTTAACATAAAAAGGAGAGGACGTTTGCAATAACAGTTTATCTCTAGAGAGATTTCATACAGATGCCCCCAGGTATCTGTGGGATTTAATGGGATGTGTTAATCAAAAGTCACGCGAGCAGGATTTTCAAAAAGCCGCAAAATATTCGTACGAATTGCGGGCAATGTTTATTATAAAATATAATATATATTTTTTTTTTATATCAAGCGATTATGACTCATATTTTGTTAGTAAATACTTAGCCTATGTTAGTAAATAACGTTTACATTTTTTTTTCGGATTGTCTATTAGCTGTACAAACCCTATTGGTTGCCACAATGTAATATAAAAGACACACAACCGGGCTGTCTAACTTTTACAGAAGGCTATGCGAATCACCGCCGCTCTAGTCCTGACTGGTATCTGCTGGCGATCATCTTCAATAGCTTTTAGGTGCAATAAATCAAAGAAGAATGCTTAAAAATATTATTACGACAGGATTTAATTCGACCACATTACCTCTTCCCTGTTTTGGGGCACGCACTGCGACCTCCGAGGCGCAAACATATGTGCCAAAACATATATATATATATATATATATATATATATATATATATATATATATATATATATATATATATACTGACATAAGCAACGTGATGTTGTGTACCGGTACTAAGTCCTTTTGTCCCCAATTTCTCTCACGTTGAGATCGTTGTTTCTATATATATCATGACTAACCCATTTCCGGCTCACTACTGAGCACGGGGCCATAGTCCACCACACTGGCCATGTGCGGATTGGCAGACTTCACACGCCTTTGAGAACATTGTGGAAAACTCTCAGGCATGCAGGTTTCCTCACGATGATTTCCTTCACTGTTCAAGTGATAAGTCTATTGCTTAAAAACGCACATAACTCCGAAAAGTTAGAGGTGAGTGCGAGTGACTTTCCTAAAATCGGTCGGTATGTGGTAACTGTAGTAAAATGTAATCCTGCTATTACTTTTTACTACAGTTACCTACTCTCTACATAAGTCAGTTGGTCGCTTTTTTCTTTGATATTATAATCTATCAAAGAAAAAGGTGACTAACTGACTGTAGTTCATATTAAGGTACGGAAACGATGCGCATGTTTGATTCGCCTTTTTCTTACATTATTTATTCACCAATCACAAGGCTGAATTTCAATGCTGTTTTATCTTGGACTAGCTGATGCCCTCAACGTCACTCGCGTAAATTTAAGGGTTTTAAAATATTAATACAATGAACAACTTTTGCGATTATAATAATCCCATCTTTTTAACGACCTCTGGCACAGCGCGTGCGCTGTTGCATTTTAAAGTCGGAAGTCCCTGGTTCGATTACCGGCTCGAGTCTGGTCTGGTGGGAGGCTTCGGCCGTGGCTGGTTACCACCCTACCGACAAAGACGTGTCGCCAAGCTATTTAGCGTTCCGGCACGATGTCGTATAGAAACCAATTAGGAGTATGAGTTTACCATACTCCTAACAGGTTAGCCTGCTACCATCTTAGATCGCATCATCACTTACCATCAGGTGAGATGGAGTCAAGGGCTAACTTGTGGTGAATAAAAAAAATGTCTTTATTCTTCTCGTTCCCGTTTTCACTCTTTTTACCAATAATGAATCTAATTTCGTGAAAGTTTGCCATGGCAAGCTATAATTTATAGAGTTGTAGCTGATCGATGTAGATATCGAGCAGATATGAAATTCAGTTTTTTAGAAATCCCACGGAAACCGTCGATTTTAACCGGATGAAACGTACCTATGTTTTAATCCATTATATAATCTATCTCCATTAAAAGTTTCAGCCAAATTGGTTTAAAAGTTCCAGCGTGAAGGAGTTACAAACAAACACACATACACACGTACAAACATCGGCATTTGTAATATTAGCGTGATGAGTTTAGCTCCAATGATTTTATTCAATGTAGTTTTTTTTAGTTTAAACGATAAACTATCTGTTTAAACAATTGCTCAAACGGAAAACTGACCTTAATACGTAATCAACTGTAACAAAACGTGACATGTTTGTTAATTTCTATCCATTTTCAATTGAAACAACTGTATATAGGTGAAGTGAGCAGATATAACAAGGATCTGGGTTCAAATCCCGGTTTGGGTCAGTATCAAAACGGGTCAGTGTATTAAGATTATAACTAGACATTTCATGGACGAACTACCTCCAGCGTTCCAAAAATTACACATTAAAAATGTCAAACAGAAATTAAAAGAATATTTTTTGGCTGAGTTGGACGGTTGACTCATTTGTGTCGACCGTCTAACTAAGTTAGGAAATGTTCTTTTCATGCCTAATATGCTTACTCAGTTCCTCTAGTTTTAAGCTGTTAAGTTACAGATTAGCACCGAGGACAGACCTCTTTGGTTTTTTCGGTGCCGTTATTGTATAATTAATTATATTCCTTTTATAATAATAATAAATAAATAAATAAATACCAGCCCCAAGTTAGAAAATTGCTTTTGAAATTGCGTTAATTATTATTATAGAATTTTTGATTACTTACGTGGCTAGCTACTATAAAGTGGGAGGTACTGGGTTCGATGCCCGGCTCGAGATTTGTTCCGGTATGATGCCCAGTAGGAAGGCTTCGCATTGGCGACTCCTCTGGTGCTGTACCCATTAGTATCTATGGGTACTCACTTAACATGAACTGATGATGATCCCCGAACTCGCTTTTCCTCGATTTAAATATATAATACCACTGATAGCCCTCTAATTCCCCTCCCATGAGACAGAAGGCCTGTCTCTACTGTCTAAAATGTGGTGATGTATTTTCTACCCCAGATGAAGATCGCTATCGAAAACTAATGGTGGATTATGTATGTCAGTAATTGGTAATTGCTATGAAAACAAGCTGATTACATAGTTACGTAATTATACCACTGTTAAGTTATAGAATCATGAAATAAACAGCTAGATATTTCATTCGGTTGCTAAGATTTATTTATTTATTTATCCAAAGCGCCACCAACAAATTTATATGTAAAAAAATAAACATTTTAAAAACCTTAAGTGCTAGGATATACATATAAATCAATTTAGAGGTAACTACAGCATGCCTAATAACTTAAGTCGACGCTAATATGTCGCTAATAATATAATATGGAAATTAACAAACAGCAAATAACAAAAAACACAAAAAGGAACTTATTACAAAAGAACAGAAAAGTAAACCTTGTGTTTATAATAACGAAATAAGGAATATATCTATACAGGTATATACGCACTAAGCAAAATCTAACTAGACTAGTGTTTTTATTATTTTATTTTTGAAATTGTGTAGTTTGTCGTTAAAAATAACAATCGAATTATCTTTAGAAACGAAATGTTTGTATAAATTGCTTAGTCGGGGTATCAAAGAGTGGCGACCAAGATTAGTCCTACAAACTCGGTGCGTGAAAAGTGGAACAGGGTAGCGCGGGATTCGGATGGGAACCTTGAAAGAGATTTGGCGCAACAACTCTGAGTTATTAAAAGATAAGTGAGAATTGAATTCAACAAATCCCAATATCAAGCTAAAGCTGTATAGGTTAGGTATAATAGCAGCGTGCAATCCAGTACCGGATGAACACTGCCGTTATACATATAACATGCTTGTTAATTTACGAGACTATGTACGCATCGGTAAGACACTCCGATAGCGCGATTTATTCGACATCTAGCGCCATCTGTGATGCCAGAGGTAATAACGATTTTGGCTGCCCGACATACATCTCTGAGTTATGGACGTATTTGCTTGTTAATTTTCGCATTTTTTAGTAGTTATTATTTTTTCGAAGCGGTGATAGCCTAGCGGTTAGGGCGTCAGCCTGCTAAACAGATTTCGGCGGTTCGAATCCGGCCTAGCATCTCTAACTTTTCGGAGTTATGTGCGTTTTTAAACAATTAAAATATCACTTGCTGCAACGGTGAAGGAAAACATCGTGAGGAAACATGCATGCCTAAGAGTTCTCTATAATGTTCTCAAAGGCGTGTGAAGTCTGCCAAATATGCACATGGCCAGAGTGGTGGACTATGGCTAAGCGCTTCTCATGTTGAGAGGAGACCCTAGGTCTAAAGGGAGCCGGCAATGGGTTAATGATGATGATGATTCCATTCTTAATATATTATGTCCTGTCGGAATACAGTTAAAATGATGATATTCTTTCAGTTCGTAGCCTCATCGTCATCGTTTCTACTTCTCCTGGATTTAGGGATGGCGATAAACTTCTCGACGATCATGATGCCTGCCCTGCTCAACGTTAGTGATGGACTATCACTCACTGAAACACAAGCATCTTGGTTCGGTAAGCTATTTTAGTTAGTTAATTTTAAATGACAGTGTGAGAGTGTAATGTTACGCTCCTTTTTAGACTAAGCACCTTTAAAACCCTCATAGCTTTAATTTTAATTTGATGAATTTTTAAGTTATCAAAAAAAAAAGTCACCAAACATTTTTTTAATCAATTAACGATAATTTTTTATGTTTTTAGTTTTATATGAAATGAAGAACTTTTTGCACATTGTTAAACATAAGTCTGTAAAAAGTAAAAAAAATAACTAAATAAAAATCTCAGCCTAAGATGGTAGCGGGCTATCCCGTTCTCCTAATTGGTTCACCGCGATATCGTACCACGAATATTTCAAATTAATCCATTTATGTTATATGTTTTTTATTGACGACCTCCGTGGCGCAATGCGTGCGCTGTCGCATTATAAAGTTGGAGCTCCTGGATTCGATTCTCGGCTCGAGTCTAATCTGGTGGGAAGCTTCGGCCGTGGCTAGTTACCACCTAGTTACCGTTAGCCCGTTAGCATCCTAGACCGTATCATCATTTATAACTAGGTGAGATAGCCGTCGAGGGCTAACTTGTAGTGTATAAAATATATATGTGTCTACAGATTGTCGTCAATAATTTTGCTTAGCATATAAATTGCACAGTTATTTAAAGTTTTTTTTCCTTATGTTGCATTGCTTCAGGTAGCATGTCATTTCTGACCCAACCAGCGGGTGCGTTGGTGTCTGGTCCTATAGTAGACTATTTGGGCAGGAGAAAGGCTAATTTCATTTCAAACATACCAGTGGTAATAGCGTGGCTTCTCATGTACTTCTCTTGGAATGTACCGTCCCTCTTCGCTGGCAGTGCCTTGTTGGGAATTAGCTTGGGAATCATGGAGGCACCCATCAACTCCTATGTAGGAGAGATAAGGTAAAAATTTCAATACCTACTTTGTTTATTTTAGACAGGCGGTCTTGGGTTCGATTTCCGCCTCGAGTCTGGTCTAGTTACCACCTTACCGACAAAGACGTGTCTTAGCGCCATTATGGAGAACTCTCAGGCATGCAGGTTTCCTCACGATGTTTTCCTTCACCGTTGAAGCAAGTGACTTTTAAATTGCATTCCGAAAAGTAGGAGGTGCGTGCTCGGGATCGAACTCCCGACGAAATTTTCTTGAATTAATGTATTAATTTGGGAAAGGTTTGAGGGAGCCGTGCCCACCCAGTGCGAAGTTTCCCGCCCTTTTTACCTTACTTTAATTCTCCATTGCTATAAAATTGACATTAGCTAATCTGTGTAAAGCCAAAAAAAGAGAAAAAAAAATGGTATACTCTTTGTAGTTTCCATCATGACATCAGAGATGGCGCTGTACACTACAAATGTTTGGTTTTTTTTTTAATCTTTTTCAGCGTGAAACATTTTAATTAGCTAGTAGATTTTCTTGTAGTGTCCAATAATCAAGCATTAATTTATTTTTTTATCCACCACAAGTTAGCCCTTGACGGCAATGTCATCTGATGGTAAGTGATGATGCAGCCTAAGATGGTAGCGGGCTAACCTGTTAGGGGTATGGTAAAGCCATACTCCTAATTTGTTTCTACACGACATCGTGCAGGAACGCTAAATCGCTTGGCGACACGCCTTTGTCAGTAGGGTGGTAACTAGCCACGGCCGCAGCCTCCCACCAGACCATATATATATTTATTTCAGTGACCCATCAATCCGAGGGGCGCTGTGCACCGTAACGCAATTCTTCGTGTCCGCTGGTATCCTGATAATGTTTTTTCTCGGCACAATAGTTGAATGGCGTACTGCCGCTCTCATTTGCCTCATCGCGCCTATTGCTTCCATGCTTATGGTTGTGTTTGTGAGTGTGCCATGTTTTAATTTAACCTTTATTTATTTCATTAGATTTGACCTTTATTTATTTTCATTATATCTTAACTCTTACGCCCGTTCTCTCAAAAGCAACCTTGATTATCTCTTAATTTTATCAATATTCGATTGGTATATGATGACTTACTTAACCCTATTTGATTTGGTACGGTCTAATCAGCGATCTAATATAATAAATATGAAATTCTGTCTGTTACCTTTCACGTTATAACAATGAACAAGATAATGATGTTGCAAATTAGTAATAAGATTGCGTTGTGACTGATTGTTTGTGACTGATTGTTTTTTTTTTTTATGTTAGGGGTATGGTAAACCCACACTCCTAACTTAGCGACACGTCTTTGTCGGTAAGATGGTAACTAGCCACGGCCGAAGCCTTCCACCAGACCAGACTCGAGCCGGGAATCGAACCCAGGGCCTCCGACTTTTTAATCCAACAGCGTACAGGTCGTCGATGATGGACATAGATTTTTTTTTAACACGTGAAAATCTCCTCTGTCTGGTGGATTTAAAGCGGAAATATTCGCGGGAAATATTGCGTTCAAATATATCATAGATGAATAGATATTTATATTTTGACTAGCAGCATCTGCAACTATACTTAAATTAAGAAACTAAAATTAAGTCCCGCGTTGTTGACAAATCTTTATGCGCAGGCGCCAGAAACCCCAGTATGGTTGCTGACACGAAACCGAGAGAAAGAAGCCCTACAATCTCTCTGCAAACTCCGCGGCTGGACCAAACCAGAAAATGTTAAAGCTGAATTCGATGAACTGCACACTTACAGCAAGAATATGCCCAAGTGTGTGATTTGCTGGAACAATAACCAAGAACAAGGGTCCTGTGAACACGAATCTATGAACTGCTTCGCCAGGTAAACATGTCAATTATGTTTTGGAAATAATTGGTTGATATTTCACAACGATTTCATCCAATATATTGCTTATTGAAGCGGTGATAGCCTAGTGAAGCGATGATAGCCTAGAGGATAGGGTGTCAGCCTCCTAATCAGAGGTCGGCGGTTCGAATCCGGGCACGCACCTCAACTTTTCGGAGTTATGTGCGTTTAAAAAAATTAAAATATCACTTGCATCAACGGTGAAGGAAAACATCGTGAGGAAACCTGCACGATTAAGAGTTCTCCATAATGTTCTCAAAGACGTGTGAAGTCTGCCAATCCGCACATGGCCAGCGTGGTGGACTATGGCTAAACCCTACTCATATTGAGAGGAGACCCGTGCTCTGTAGTGAGCCGATAATGGGTTGTTCATGATGATGACTGCTTATAATAGAACAGATTTTAAATATATTTTTGCCGTCTTGTGTCAAATTATATACAACCTACTTTCTACAGAAATATCTCAACAATAGTTTTAAAACCTTTTGTCGGTAAATAGAGAAGGCTCCAAAGAGCGCCGACGTCGAATCTGTGGAGAGATTGAGTTGTAATGTAAAACGATTTTATTTATTAATTTATTCTTTATTTGTACACCAAAACAAATTAAATAAGAAATAATAAGAAAAACAGAAACAAGAAGCAGGATACAAAAGGCAGCCTTATTGCTCAGTAGCGATCTCTGCCAGGCAATCTTAGAAAAAGGAAAAGAAGAAGAAGTAGGTGGCGTAATATATAAACAAAAACCTGCATACGAATAACTACATACTAATACATAAACCTACATTACATAAATATACTAATATATACTATAAATAAAAAGAAATAATATAAAAATAAAAGTCGTCATTTCGTTAGTGATCAATCATAAGATGAATGTACTAACGAATGAACTATTCCTTTATTTCAGGCGCATCCTCACATTTAGGTACGTAATGCTGTGCAAGGAAACACTCAGACCACTCGCGCTAGTGATGATGTACTTTCTCTTCTACGTGATGAGTGGCCTCGTCCCCATCCGGCCTAACCTGATCAACCTTTGTGGCGCTCTCGGCATGGCAGACGATGGCAAGAACATTGCGGTTAGTTATTTTTTCATAAAATGAATACTATCTTATACTTACCGAAAAAAAAACTAAATTGGTTGGTGATGACCTTGAAATTGATTTTGCAATTGTACGGGTAAGTCAACATGTGGTGAAGGAGCTCAGTTATCAAAAACGTGAGAAGAAAACTAACTAACTAACTACTAACTAACATGTACGTATTCGTTATGCTATATCATATAAATATTATAAACTACCCTGACCCCAAAACTAGGATAGCCCATATCTTAGGGGTCAGTTCTCTTCCAATTGGGTAATAAAAAATAAACTATTATGCCTTAAAGTTAGGACTTAATCACATTCATACATGAGTGAGAAATGAGTGGGTGGATGGGTGTGTGGGTGAGTGCATATGAGTGTGGATGTGTGTCAGAGTTTGAGTGTGAGTGAGTGGATGGGTGAGTAATACGAGCACATTTCATAGATGTATTTATATTTATAAAGAGATTAAGGGTATGAAGCGAATCAATATATCAGTAATTCTATAGTTTAGTTCACTCAATATGTCTTTAAGCTTATTCTTGAGGGTATGCCTTTTGGAAAGCGTGAATTTTAATTTTTTTTTATATTACTTATATAGAAATGGTCCTATACAGAAGAACTGCTTCTGTCTAAATCACTTAAATTAAATGTAAATGTTTATATTCCTTACAGTTCATGGTTGGAGTCATCACCTTCATAACGACGTTCATAGTCATCGGGCTTATCAAGCTGGTCGGAAAACGCAAGCTTTCCATCGCTTCCCTCCTCGGGAGTGCCATCAGCTGTCTATTGCTCAGTATTTACGCCAAGAGGAACTTGGACGACACTGTGTTCTCATACAAACCCTCCACGTTCCCCACCGAGACTAGCGTTGTGCCAATAGTTTTGTTGTATTTGCTGACGATATTCACTGGATTGGGTATACCTTGGGTCTTGCTTGGCGAATTATTTCCATTCAGGTAAAACATACTTTTAATTATTTTATTTTATCTGACCAAAAGTTTGATTTGTTTTTTGTCCTACCGCCGCACATTATTCTGTCAAAGCCTTATAACTAAATTAGTTAATTCAGGATTGTAATAACAACAAATTACAATTACAACGAAATATCAGTAACTCATTGTTTTTAATTTATAATTAATCTAGAAGCTATTTAAGTTTTAGTTTTCTTGAA
The DNA here is from genome assembly GCA_928268935.1 of Lasiommata megera. Classification (NCBI taxonomy): domain Eukaryota; kingdom Metazoa; phylum Arthropoda; class Insecta; order Lepidoptera; family Nymphalidae; genus Lasiommata; species Lasiommata megera. Next base: position 8,092,833 of record OV743328.1, read on the forward strand.
GTTTTCAACAGCGTACAGCGCATGGCATGGCCATGGTGCATGGCCGGCGATGTCTTTAATTAAAAACCTTTAAAGCTGTAAAACAAAACGATGGTTGAGCAAAATTCCATTCCGAATAGGTACCTGATATGGTCACCTTGTTTATATAGCCATATTATGACTGCTAAGGATATTTAATAATGAAATAAGTAGTCATATAAAATATATTTTTGTAAATATCACTGATGAATAGTCAAAAAACCTAATAATAAGTACAAACTTATTAATACGTTTTTTTCATTACCACTAGATCTTATGACTGCTAGGTATATCTTAAAGTGGATTTAGTTTTAATCTGTGATCTTTTCTGCCTTAACAGAAGCAGAGCTTCGGCCCAAGGTTTATCAGCTGCAAGCAACTACGTATTCTCTTTCATTGGGACCAAAACTTTCATAGACTTTGAGACCAATTTCATGCTCTGGGGAACGTTCGCAGTGTACGCAGGATTCGGCTTCCTAGGCGCTATCTATCTGTATTTCTTCTTACCTGAGACTGAGGGCAAATCGTTGCTGGAAATAGAAGACTTTTATAAAGGAGAACTGAGAATTTTCGCTGACGATCCAATTATAAACAGTGTTAGGAGACTTAAAAGGTGACCATTGTAAAGACTTATAAATAAAATTAATATAGAATATTCTAAGTACTATTAAACCTTTTGTTTTCTATCATTTGTTGGGGACAGAAAATTATTTTACAAATTATCTGCGATGCGACAATATATTTGTTGAAGAAAATACATAAACCCGTGTAGTATATATTTTACTACTATTAATATAGAATATTGTAAATACTATTAAACCTTTTGTTTTCTTTAATTTGTTGGGGACAGAAAATTATTTGACAAATTATCTGCGATGCGACGGTATATTTGATAAAGAAAATACGTACACCCGTGTAGTATAAATTTTAAATTAATTTTATTTTTATAATCATGTTATTACATAACTTTTATATTGCATAATGTAACATTTATCCATACAATAATAATAGTGTGTCAAAAATGCACTATTCCAGATTTAATAGTTAAGAGAATTCATTGTCATGGATATTGCTATATATGGTACTCATAGAAAATGGAAACGGAAATTGTTGCGTATCCGACTTCAGTAACTATCAAAGTAGTAGAAGAAGTATCCATAACTGTATTATTATAGTATTAAGCTTAAATAAAGGGCCCCGAAATTATGAATATTGATACTATAACATAATTACAGCCCAAATTATAAGTAACAACCCATGGATATCAAAAGAATGTTAAATGTGTAGATTTAGGTTAAAGCTGATAGAAGTGAGTGGAAGAAGAAGTGTTGTGCCGACCCCACATACCTATAGCGTGGGATAAAGGCAAGAAAAACAAAACACTTGAACAAATATGATGTTATTTATATATACACTTTATATTATATGTATTACATTGATTGGATTGGAGATCTTACATATCCAATCGTAAACGTAACGTCAACATAGGCAAATTATGCATCCCCTAGAATAGCTAAGAACTGTTAGACTGAAATCTATAGAGCGTACTTACTTTACTTCCTTAGCCAAAGTCAGTGTTAGAACAAGACAGGTATCTCAAGTCAAAGGTAAAAGCTAAGCGCATTGCATAGATTTCGCAATTCCGTTCCATCCTAAGTCATGGAAGTTAGAAACAGCAGTAACTATCAACTACTTATGAAACCATTAACAAAAATCTCCACTACTTTGAAGTATAAATTAAAGTACTTATTTAATGATTAATATTACAGAAAACAATCACTAACAAAACACACGATGGCTTCCGAAATTGGTAATGAATAACCAAAATTTAATGATCAACCTGTATCGAAACATACAAAACGTAAAATAATTTATTATAATGAAGGATCCTCAATTCTAGCAATGAATAACGGTATGGCAAACTGCGTATCCCATAAAACAGCTAAGAAGGGCCTGTTGGCACGGAAAGTCGCTGACGGATCGTCATAAGATAAAGCGACTGCCGCGAAACCAGTGGCACCAGACGCTGACAAACCCTGCTCGTCGACAGCGAGGTATCCCGTGTGTATGGCACTGGTGATCTCTGGAGAATACGTACGGAATGTACCAATACGCGTGAGATCGGTTTCCTGAGAAAATATTTCTGTTATACCCATCTGAAAATATAAAATATGCGATTCAAATGATATAATTACCCACTGCAGTACAAGTACTGCATATTTTCATTTGCATTTTGCGTTCATATTTTTCATGTGGCTTTCCTAAAAGGAAACTAAGAATAAAATTCTTAAAGTGAGTAATATTATAGCACAAGATAAATGTACTACACCACTTTTTAAAATTAAAAGGGGATTCAATCCATGCCTCTATTGTATCTAAAGGTAACGTTCCAAGATCAATACAACATGATGCGTCTAACCCTCATGATACGTCATCATTTCGGACACATTCCATTGAATAAAGTAAAATACATGATGAAAAAAGTAAATTCGCCCAATTGTAGTGTTTGCAATGTACAAGAAGCTATCACTCATATTCTGATGGAATGTGCCCAAAATGAAGGTTATAGGCGTTGTAAATATAAATACAATAAGGTTCATACTCGCTCAGCGATTAATCTCTTTGAATAAAGATTTAAAAAAAAATACATCATGTGAAAGAATAATGCATGTTGTGTATCTTATTAATTTCCTTATCTCTAGCCATGGGAACTAGAGATAAGAACATGAACAAGAACTTCGGGTGATGGTCATGCTCCGCCTATAAAAGTCCTGCCAATTCAAAACTTTTCTCTCACAGAAATTAGGGACAAAGGGCTTACTACTCTAGTAAAATTAAAGGTCTCTCAACGATTGCTAATTCTTCGATCATAACCGGGACCGACTGCCTTACGTGTTCCCGAATCCCGAATCTCAAATCACGGCGTTCGAACGCCTATTTCTTAACTGCAGACTAAATGCAGCGTGTAACCTACCCCGGAAGCTGCCATAAGAATCGTAACATATTTATGAAAAATCCTAAAAACTCTTGGATTGCTTCAGCTAATCCTCAAGCTAATGAGGCATTTAAATTAATAAATGCGTCGCTTAAATTAAAAACGTGAAAGCATTCGGTACCTATTAACTTATTTGAAGTTAATAGGTACCCAATGCTTTGAATTATGCAGTGAATTTATTGCAGTGAATGTTAAACATTAAGTCAGTTGTAAGACAAAATGCAAAAACTGTGCAATAATAATATAAGTAAATATAAAATATTGAGGATAAAATAAATAAACAACCTTAGAGAACTGGTACTAATTCAAAGAAAAGAGAAGAGGTTATGGATACTCCAGTAAATAGATAATATTATTCAATAATCGAACTACAATAATAACAATGGGTTTTATTAATCACCTGACCTTTGTTTATTTGCATTTAAGGGAAATTTCCAAACACAACAAACAGATAATGAAAGACGTAATGCGCCAGATAAAACCTTCATAGTACCTACCTTTTACTGGCATATTTACAGACAGCCCAAACTATGTAATTGCTAAGTATGATTAAATAAGATTAAGAGGGAAGTTTAAAGTGGCATTTACCCCTGCAGCAGTAAGGTGGAAATATACTACATACAAGATATTGAACAGATTCGGTTTTCCCTATTCATGATCATCATGAACAACCCATTACCGGCTCACTACAGAGCACGGGTCTCCTCTCAATATGAGCAGAGTTTGGCCATAGTCCACCACGCTGGCCATGTGCGCATTGGCAGACTTCACACGCCTTTGAGAACATTATGGAGAACTCTCAGACGTGCAGGTTTCCTCACTATGTTTTCCTTCACGGTTGAAGCAAGTGATATTATAATTTTTTAAAAACGCACATAACTCTGAAAAATTAGAGGTGCGTGCCCGGATTCGAACCGCCAACCTCTGATTAGGAGGCTGACGCCCTAACCACGAGGCTATCACCGCTTATTTTCCCTATTATGTCACTGTTTTTACGCACAATTTGCATTTTTACGTATTGACATTTGCCCAATATACTTGGGGTCAGCGAGATCTGAGATTTTAATTGACTACTTACCACTTTCAGTACAGGAATCAGATTAGTGTCCGATTTTATAGTGAACTTTGGTATTTCCAGCTGTGTTTCAATCTCTTCAAACTTGTGGTAACTCACGAGCTTTGCATTAGTCAATGAACCCAATATAGTATCGACGGAAGATAATTGATGTGGCAGTATCAAAATAAGTGAGTATTGGTGACGCTAAAAAATATATTAATATATCAATCTATTGCACAAAATATATTATAGCAAACTTCAACTTCATTAGTGCATTCACTATCAGATACGACAAACTATAAATAGGTCAAATGAGTGCGATCACAATCTATCAGATTTCCTTAAAAGTGCAACAAGAAAATAAAATCAAAATACCGCAAAATGAGCAGTTCAACTGAAGGCGACCTGTGAACTCTACACCTATATAAAAAGTACCAGGTCATAACAAATATCCTCCACTTCAGAAAAAACATTCTGAATAACATAATAATTCAAACATTCTGAATAACTTATTCGAAACAAAAATTAAATTTAGTAATTTTTAAAAATGATTTAATTATATCGGTTTCTCATTATCCTGCCACTGTGTTAAAACCAGATTCGATTAAATGAATTTCTGATTGAATTTTTAATATAATTTGCGAGTTCTATAACTCCTGACTTCATTAGAACTAGACGAGTGAATAAGCCTTGTTTAAAACAACAGTGCATAAATAGATGCTTATGGACAAACATGTCAAGTGTAGAAATGACACTTTCAATAAGGTAAAAATGTGGTCAAAGTATTTCTTATTTTAAAAATATCCCACTTACCTCAAAAGGTAATACGACAACTCTAGCCCTAGTGTCCTCTTCAATACCAAATTTAAATGCGTGTCTCATACGCATGAACGGTACAGTTTTCGTTGCTCCGTTATTCAAATTGAAAACCAAATTTTTCGTTGCCTCTTTCTTGAATTTAGTCTCCCACAGACCTTTGAAATACACTGCGTTTGCTATTACCAACTGGGTGTTGATGCCGACTGCAGCTGTAAAAACAGAATTGCCTCTTAGAACTGACTGCACAACGTTCTCAAGACTTAAAAGACCAGCTGATTTTCGGTTTATTGAGAGACATTGATCGTTTTATAGGGTCCCGATTTATTACATTACACAGTACTATAAAAGTGCTATCATCTTTTGTTCACTCGTATTAATAATATTCATGCTATGCATATAAATAATACTTGCTAACAAGAAAATCACTGCAATTCAATGTTTATAACAATTAACTAAAAACTAGATCACAGTACTGAATAAAAGAACATTTCCAGATAATGCTGCATTGAGAAACCCTAACTAGAGGGTCAGACGTTGTTAAATGAGTTGCAGGGAGCTAATGACCCTAGGCCAAGACTGTAGACTGTACTTAGAAATCCCTACGAAGTTATTATTTTTTTATATTTGCTTATGCCAATATAGTTCAAGTTACGAAAATTAGAGTATTATTTGGGTACTTTGTATATTCAGGAATTGATAGCAAAACTTTTTCAACATAATCATGTCTGACCACCACTGCTCGACAAAGGTCTTTTGTGAGGACTTATGTGTCCAGCAACTTCCTGTGATTCCCTTAATATCGTCTGCCCAGTACACCTGTTGGTCTACCAAAACTGCGCTTTCCAGAGCGATTTCGGCAACTCCAGTAGCTTGAGACCCCAACTTACTAGGTGGTAATAGGTTTTCTATTCTGTTATGTGTTTGTATAGCCACCCATTTATTTATTTGGTTAACAGCCCATGCAGGTCTTGAAAAGTCCATGAGTGTAACTTCGCTTCCAAAATTCTCAACGGCAGTCTCTTTGAATTCAGGGTTTATTTCAAAGCCATCTCCTACGAATAGATTATTTGAAACGGTCAGGATGTTTCTCGAGTTTCTTTTCTGCAAATTCACAAAAAAAAAAATAGTTTTATTTGTTCTTCTTCCTTCTTTTGATCCTTAGTTTATTCTACTTTCTAATTGAAAATCTTTTTTTAAAATCCACAAGTGAGGCTTACGTACAATTCCACGTGAAATGTTAAAAAACTTTTGTGCAGTATAGCTTAACTCGAAGATAATATATAATACTAGCTGGCGCCCGCGACTTCGCCCGTGTGGATTAAGTTTTATAATTCAGTCAGAATAAGTTGTAAAAATTCCAACGGGAACTCTCCTATGTCACTCTCCAGGTCCTCAACTATAGTTTAAAAAATCACATCGATCCATTGCTCTGTTGCGACGTGATTGAAGGACAAACCAACATACAAACACACATTCGCATTTATAATATTACTATGATTTTGTTTATATTTTATTTTATTTTTATTATTTATGTACCAAATTTGTGATATCAAACACAAGTATAAAAGTATACAAAGGAAAGCTTATCTTTATAAGAGATCTCTTCCAGCTACCCTTAGATGTGAGTAAGGTGAACGTATATGTGAACGTGAAAGTAAACATAAACGTGAACGTCAACGTCAACGTCAACGTAAACGTGAACGTCAACGTAAACGTGAACGTAAACGTAAACGTGAACGTCAACGTGAACGTAGACGTGAACGTCAACGTAAATGTGAACGTAAACGTGAACACAAACGTGAACGTAAACATGAACGAAAACGTAAACGTGAACATGAACGTAAACGTAGACGTGAACGTCAACGTCAACGTAAACGTGAACGTGAACGCAAACGTGAACGTGAAAGTAAACGTAAACGACAACGTCAACGTAAACGTGAACGTTGACGTGAACGTCAACGTAAACGTGAACGCAAACGTAAACATGAACGTAAACGTGAACGTGAACATGAACGTAAACGTGAACGTGATCGTAAACGTGAACGTAAACATAAACGCCAACGTGAAGATAGTAAGTGTCTGCCTGCCTTGCTTGATTGCGATTGTGATTGCGAGTGTGATCAGTTAACTAAACGCCAACGTGAACGTAAACGTCAACGTCAACGTGAACGTGAACGTGAACGTCAACGTAAACGTGAACGTAAACGTAAACGTAAACGTAAACGTGAACGTCAACGTAAACGTAAACATAAACGTAAAAGTAACCATAAACGTAAACGTGAACGTCAACGTAAACGTAAACGTGAACGTCAACGTGAACGTGAACGTCAACGTAAACGTTGACGTTTACGTTCACGTTTACGTTTACGTTGACGTTCACGTTTACGTTTATGGTTACTTTCACGTTTACGTTTACGTTCACGTTTACGTTCACGTTGGCGTTTATGTTCACGTCTACGTTCACGTTGACGTTCACGTCTACGTTCACGTTGACGTTCACGTTTACGTTCGCGTTAACGTTCACGTTTACGTTTATGTTTACTTTCACTTTCACGTTTGCGTTCACGTTCACGTTTACGTTGACGTTGACGTTCACGTTTACGTTCACGTTTACGTTTACGTTTACGTTGACGTTCACGTTTACGTTTATTTTTACGTTTACGTTGACGTTCACGTTTACGTTTACGTTTACGTTTACGTTTACGTTTACGTTTACGTTTACGTTTACGTTTACGTTTACGTTTACGTTTACGTTCACGTTTACGTTGACGTTGACGTTCACGTTCACGTTCACGTTGACGTTGACGTTTACGTTTACGTTGACGTTCACGTTTACGTTTATGGTTACTTTCACGTTTACGTTCATGTTTACGTTTACGTTCACGTTCACGTTTACGTTTACGTTCACGTTTACGTTCACGTTGGCGTTTATGTTCACGTTTACGTAAACATAAACGTAGACGTGAACGTCAACGTGAACGTCAACGTGAACGTCAACGTGAACGTCAACGTGAACGTCAACGTGAATGTTAACGTGAACGGTAACGTGAACGTAGTTCATAAGTTTAAAATTACTTCGGAAAACTTGTAAGATGGTAGATACGTGTGTATGGCTGGTATTGAACTAAAAATCAACTGATAGTTACCTTATGAAAGCATTACCTGACTATATCCCTTATTTATAATATTAGTTAACTTAGTTGCCAAGTTTCATGTCTCTAACTTCAAAAACTTAGAATCCTCACGAAATTATTGATCATACAGGTCTTTATTATTTATAATTAACAACTTAGTTGCCAACTTTCATGTCTCTAACTTCAAAAATATAGGACTTTCATACAAACTTCCAACCCCCATTTCTACCCTTTAGGGGTGGATTTTTGTAATATTGTGTATAAAAGTTTTTATTATTTAAAACAAATTATCTAAATGCCCCTTTTCATGTCCCTAACTTAGAAAACATACAATCCTCATAAAAACGCTCTACCCCCATTTCACCCCCCTTGGGGTAGATTTTCGTAAAATTGATTATACAGATCTTTATCATTTATAATAAAAAACTTATTTGCCAATTTTCATGTCCCTAACTTCAAAAACATAGGACTTTCATACAAACTTGCAACCCCCATTTCTACCCCTTAAGGGTAGATTTTTTCAAAACCGTTTCTTAGCTGACCTCTACTTCATAAAAGGAATCTACCTTCCAAATTTAAAGATCGTATGTTTTATAGTTCCTGAGATATCGTGATCATCAGTCAGTCAGTCAGTCAGTCAGTCAGTCAGTGGTATTTCGCTTTTATATATATAGATAATTATTTACTGATTGTACAGGCTTAGGTTAACTCAACCCATATTTATTTTTTTGCGTAAATTTTTAGCAATCCAATTTATTCACGAGTATATTCCGATCTAACACAACTTTTGGTTTTTGGAACAAACGTTGTAACCTTCCGAGTTTTTAACTAAGCGCTCTTTCGCGATTGCCCTCTGATGATCCTTTAACACATAAATGAGCATTCTAGGTTCAACTTACTTTCATATCATAAGTGAGTCTTCTGTATGTGGGCGCCGTGACCTCGGCGGGCATTTGCAAGGACTTTGTAATTTGGTTTTGCGCATCGCCCAAGGTACCTTGCTGAAGTAGCGCCAAAATAGTCGCCACGGACGTTGGCGACACTATAATGTTACCGGTTTGCACATGATTCACACTCTGGAAATTAAGACGAGAAGGTTATATATACATGCTTTTTGTCAAAAACGAATTCACGTCACGTGGATCAATTAATTTTGGCAAAAAAAATATACAATTTTGACTGCAATTTCACCGGATAGCAAGTGAAGATACAGTCTTAAGATGGTAGTGAGGACCTGTTAGGATTGTATTTACGTTAAACCTATACCCTTAATAGTTTTCGTCGCGTTATATTGGAAATCGAAATAGCATAGCAGTACGTCTTTGTCGATAGGGTGTTCGGGATGTTGGGTGGTAACCAGCCACAACCAGAATGTCCCACCAGTCAAGACCGGAGAAAATTCAGTACTTGGTAATTTCCAAATTGTAAAGGAGATCAAGGGCCGAATCTCTCATTTGTAGAACCCCGGTGTTCGATTGGATGTTTTTAAAAATTTGTGACGTTTTGAAATAGATCTATACATATACTTCTCAATCGATCAATCAAAAACTTTATTCAAATAATCCTTTAAAAGGATTTTTTGATGCGTCAATGACTTATATTGTTGTTAGTTGATAGTGATAACTACATTCGTCAACTTTAAACTTAAGCTCCGAGGGCTCTAAACGCCTTAGAAGAAGCCCAAAATATATATATCCGGGTAAGTATAATTTAGATTATAACCATCTCACATTCTCACCTAAAACAATTTAATAGCATTCTTCTCAGATCAATATTTCGTACCCAATATTTTTAATCATTAACATAATTCTTTACATTATAATAACACTTTTCTTCAAACTTACGTTTATATTAAACTTTGATGAAACTGTTTGCAATTTTATAACCTTTAAATGAATTTCTAATTTTCTGCAGTCTAGTAGCGTGCAGGACATGTTTATTTTTACTTCTAATGTTAAAATTATTACAAACACTTATTTTTAGTTTTATTTTGATATATGTTTTGTTTGATGTAAGTCCAAGGATGAGGATCAGTTGGCGCTGCTTCAAAGAAGCCTATGTCCAGCAGTGGATTAATGTTGACTTATGATGATGATAATGATGACGTTGATATGTATTGGCCATTAAATGCCATTATTTTGACTTCTCGATTAGCTACCAAATTGGATTTATAAGATCTCAATAATTACCTTCATTAAGTTAATTCCGAAGGTCGTGATGGCGTACGTAATATTATTCAACTGCTCCACCTCAGTGCTACCGACTCCCAACACTCTTACTGGGTTAAGGGCGATTGGTGATGCGTCATCGTTATCCTGTATTCCGTTAATCCTATCGTTAACGTTATCCCGATTCGCTTGTGGAATCTCATTAATCGGTATATTGTTAACATTGTTGCTATTGGGTTGAGGCCGGGTAGTTTTTCTACTGTTCAATATATCTTGAATGTACTTGTCGTAAGAACTTTCCGTGGAATAGCTTATAGCTGAACTGTCGTAGTTCAGGGGGTTATTAACCCTGCTCTGTTGTGTTCTTGGACGAATCTGACATTTCACGGAAAATGCCAACATGCACACGGCACAGATTGCTGAAATATAAAAAAAAAGTAACAAGAAAAAAAACAGTAACGAAATAAATTTAAGTTCAAATTATTACTTTTAATACTGTTATTAGTTTTATAGTTTAAACATCGAATTCATTAACACACCTGTGTGTTGTGTGTGTTCACTAACAAGTGAAGGCACACATTTTGTTAAAGCAAAATTCGAGTCATATTTCGAAATAATCTGGTACTTTACTATGTTTGTCACAATGCTTATCGAATAATTTATGTATAGAATTTATATAGTATAGGTAACTTAGAGTCATAACATAATGAGTTGGGTGAATATGGAGCTTTTGCAAATTAAATGCTCAAGTATGGGCTACGCCAAGGTAAATAAATAAACAATAAACAGCAAGTATAATTTGCTATATTCCGCCGACAACCTCACAAGCGCGAAAAGTAAAGTCTTGACTTTTTTTTTTACTTTTCGCGCTTGTGAAGTCAACATCTCCTGAGGATGGTCCGGTGTCGGGTCGAAACGTGCGTAGAGGTTCTAGTGGAAGATTTTGTGTGGTGTTATATTATACAAATCTCCCGGTTGTCGGCGGAATATAGCAAATTATACTTGCTATTTATTGTTTATCATGGACTTCCGCAAAGTAACGCCTGCTTCTATTCATTATGTAAATAAATAAGTCTAAATAACTAAATAAGTAGTAAGGTAACTATTAGTTAGTATTAGTTAAGGTAATTATAAGTTCGGCTGGGACGTTTGCGAGAGTGTACCAGTTATCCAGCCACCAGGCGACGCGAAGAAGCATCGCTGGCCCTTTAGTGGGTATTCTGGTCGCCGGGGAATCCTACAAACCCCGCCGGAAAACCCCGCTCCCCGTGAAGATGCGTAAACGCATTACCAGGGTAAAAAAGGGTAATTAAATAACGATATTCTTCTTTCTTTCTTCCTTTCTTTCTAGATGTTATATTTAAACTATGACAGCACATTAACTTTCACTATTTAAAGTATTTTCAACATTTATATAAACATCACGTTGTGTTTACCTCAAAATATATATATTATGTAAACCAAATAAATTACTGTTTATATTATTGTGATTCTACGACGTTAACTCGATATGTTTCCTGATATATACTACACCATACACACACCATTATTTAGATAATTATTCGCAATTAAAAACAAAAAACCTGTATTGGACATACAAATAGATCTATTGAGTTGATAAAAGGTACTCACTGTATGCTAACTTCATCTTTGCTCACATTAATGTCACTGCACTATCAAAATCAGCTGATTATAAACACTTTCTGTCTATTTGTTGCAAGCTTTGTTTATGGCGGCGACGCAAAACAATCGCCCCACTTGATCCTTGCTCCGCTACTAAAGATTGACCGTAGATAGTCAAGTTTATCGTGACGTCATACGTCGACTTAGTTCCTTGTTAATGCTAAAGGAATTCCAACTTCATGTCTTGGTGTTAGAACGCTGAATTCCTTGACGGTTTTCCGTCGCTTAAGTTTGCACCAACATTGTGGTTTTCCCAAGACATCCAGTTTTCTCATCGCCGCGCCGGTGGTTATTTCGAACCGAATGTTATATTTTAATTGGTTATGACCCGTGAAGGCTCATATAAATATAATAACACTATATGTTTGTAGATATATTATTGTTTTAACGATCGATTTTAGTTATTCATACACATATAGTATAGCGTTAACGATTTACATTTTTTTTACATTTTTTTTTATATACAAGTTAGCCCTTGACGGTTATCTTTACCTGGTGGTAAAAGATGTAGTCTAGGATGGTAGCGTGCTAACCTGTTAGAGGTATGGTAAACCCACACTCCTAATTGGTTTCTAAGCGACATCGTGCCGTAACGCTAAATCGCTTGGCAACTAAAGCCCGGTTACGCTGTCGCAACCAATAAGGTTAGTTCAGCAAATAGTCAGTGCAGAAAAAGAAAGAAAAAAGCTTGGCAACACGTCTTTGTCGGTAGGTGGTAACTAGCTACGACGGAAGCGTCCCACCAGACCAGACTCGAGCCGGGAATCGAACCGAGGACCTGCAACTTTATAATGCGACAGCGCGCGCACTGAGACACGGAGGTCGTCAATATTAACAATAATAATATTTACAAGTTTTCTATATGCTCAATACACAAAAATACATCTGACTCCACGGATCTCTCAAAGAAACTAAAATAAAACGTCACAATATACTTCTGTCCTTCATAAAAAGCATTCCGTGGAAATGATGAGATCTGTTAATGACGGAGGAAGCCACGACAAAAAAAAAGAGATGTATCATTTAAAATGTATACAATAGAATTTTAAAAAGGCATTGCATTACTCTTATAATTACTTAAATTAGACTTTATTAGACTCTTAAATTAGAACCCGAAGTCTTTACCACCAGATTTTAACATGACTGGCAATTTCTTAGTGAGAAACGAAAGTACCTACCTAAATTCCGAAAAAAAAAAAAGAAAAAAAAACCCGGCTAAGTTTGTTGTGGGCTTCTTCTTAGACCGGGACCCGTTTGGAACCCTCATAGCTTTAGTTTTAAGTTTACGAATATAGTTATCACCATGAAATAACTACTATGTAAATTATTGACGCATCAAAAGTGCCTTTTTAAGGGCTGTTGGAATAAAGATTATTTTAAATTTGAATTTAATTTTGAATTTCCTAAAAACCGCCCAACTGTTTGTCAAGTTAGACGCTGATAGAATGAAGTTTATTGAAAAAGGTTTAATTTCAAATTAGACTTAAAAATAAAACAGCATAAAAATCTTAATGGCCATTTATTAATATCATGCTATACACATTTTAGTTTTTAAGACCAAATAGCTGGGATTAAAGAATTAAGAATAAGTCACATTAATACACCATAATTGAGAAATTACCAGAATATAAATTTTGCGTTAAAAGAAATGAAAATAAAAAAAAAAAAAATTGCAAAAACAAATAAAATTTTGAAATAAATTTTGTGAAATAAACATAGATATCCGATTTCACTGAGATTATAAACACTTTATTTTGTTGTATGAATATTCATGTTAGACGTTTAAAAAGTAAACCATTATCGAATAACTTTGCATGAATTCTAATAGTTCATAGGAAAGAAATTTAAAAAATTGGCCTTAATATTTTAGCAAGTCTATAAATGATGGTTATCATTGTAAAAAAAAAGAAATTTGATAGTCTTTACGAGTATTTATCGGCATATTTGTAACAGAGTATGTCAGGATAGTGAATTTAAAAAAGAATAACCTTGACATGGAAGAATGATACCACCATCGAAACGTCTTTTAAAGACAACTTTTTTCATATGTATACATAATAGCAACTTATAATTAAACCTTATGAGTAGATAAATATTGAGGTTACAATTTTCTCTGTCAAATTACGGTTTTGTGCGCTTTCTAAAAGTGCCTTGTAATCGTAATTGAGAGACGACATTTTGCGTAACGCCTGCCACTGCAATGAGCACAGGAATTCAAAGTTAGGTTCCTTCTTCACTGCTGCTTTATATCTGATGAGAAAAAAAAAACAATAAGAATAGTTTAGTACCTACTTACAGTTCTTAAGTAACCACGAATAATTCAGTATTTTGATAAAGACGTTTAAAAACACTCCCTTTTATGATAAAAGTAGATTAGAATATTACCTTAAGCTTATATATAGCCTTTAACTTTGTATTGAGTTATACTTTTAGAAGAATGGGTTACTCCTTGAACACATCACTTCTGATATTTCCAGAAATATAATATTTATCAGTCCAGTTTTGTGCCATCCAGCGTATACTTCATGACACCAGCCAAAACCGGCTCGAAGGACCAATTCAAATTTATATTCACAAATGTAAATAAATATTAAAAATACAAATAAAACCTCGTTAGTGAAACTTTTTCTAACTCACACGTCATTTGCCTCCAGGGTTGTCAGTAATTCCTTTTTCTTCAGCACGAGCAAGGCGTTCCTTACAGCAGCGGCTGATAATACGGAAGGATAGTTTGATGACAGAAAAGGACTGGACTTTGCACGCTTTACCACCAAATGTAATGGTAAACTGGGGTTCACCACTAAACCTGCCATGAACAAGAGGGTTGCAGCCGCTTCAATCTCCGCGAAGTTAGCTGCATCGCACATCCATGACATATAGGCTATAAAATCCTGGGCCACTATCGGCTGGATTGGAAATTTCTGTAAATAAAAGATTGAGTATGTTTATTTTTACCTATATAATTATTAAGTAGTTTTTTGCAGATTACAGGCTATCAAATTTAATATGTCACCAATAACTTTAATGACAATATTGTACACAGCAGAATTGGCTGACATGATTTATTTAGATACTACAAACATGTACAAAACTTAGTAACGCTACATTTGAATATCAACGAATGTAAAATTCGTTTAGATTAAAATACTATATTTTTGTCTGAAAGTCAAAAACTCATTTTAAGAGTGGAAGAATTAATAAACCTCAGCTTACAAAATAAGCGATCGTTTAAATCCAGGAATGATTTCTTGATCACAAAGTATATATAGGTGTATATACGTTTACTCCAACTTGCAATATTGCTATTCCTTTCTTTGCACCCAAAAATGAAATACGTACTTAATATACTTTATATTTTGATATTAGGTCTATTGACTGTTAAATTTGCGGTTATGATTGTTAAAGCGCATTTAATCCACTCCTATTAGATTTTTGTATAACGCTGAGAAATGCGTTTGCGCATCCCCTCCGGAAGTGGCACAGGCAGTACTGGGCCACTTCCGGTGAGCTAGCGGTAGAACTAGCATCAGAATTGAGGCCTATTGCTCATCATCATCATCATCATATTCAACCCATTGCCGGCTCACTACAGAGCACAGGTCTCCTCTCAACATGAGAAGGATTTGGCCGTAGTCCACCATGCTGGCCATGTGCGGATTGGCAGACTTTGAGAACATTTTGGAAGCATGCAGGTTTCCTCACGGTCCTTTCCTTCACCGTTGAAGCAAGTGATATTTTAATTGCTTAAAAACGCATATAACTCCAAGAAACCATCGGTGCGTGCCCGGGTTCGAAAACCTGACTAGGTTATCACGGCTTTTTGCCTATTAATCAGGAGCCTACTGTTATATAGTGATAAAAATTTAATAATTTATGAAACCAATTTCACCAATTTCTCAATCACCGCGCTCTCGGCATTTATCAAACGTTCTACAGTGAAAGCGTTAGCGGCAGCTTTGACCAACGTTTTCGAAGAGACCACATTGCCCTGTATCTTCAGCGCTATCCAATAGCATGCAGCGGCCAGCACTTGCATGTTCTCCACCGAAGTTTGGGCGATCGTTAGCACCGTGTCAAAGTACCAAGCCGCTGTTTGCACGGCTGCCGGGTTACCCTTGGGACCCTAGAGAATGGAGCAAAAAGTTTTTATGCAATTAGCAGTATATCATCATCATCATGATCAACCCATTACCGGCTCACTACAGAGCACGGGTCTCCTCTCAATATGAGAAAGGTTTGGCCATAGTCCACCACGCTGGCCATGTGCGGATTGGCAGACTTCACACGCCTTTGACAACATTATGGAGCATTACATTAGCAGTACATTCTTTTTATAATTACTCATTGTGCCTAAAAGTACGGTTTTTCCCCATTGGGGAGAAAAAATCCCTACGGACTTCTGCCTCCCATTTTATGTACTGGTATACATTCTTTTTTTAATTACTCATTGTGCCTGAAGGTACAGGTTATTTCCCCTTGGAGAGGGAAAAATCCCTACCCAAAAGTACTGCCTGCAGTGCACGGCGTGTCCAACTTGCACGGACTAAAATAACCTCCCCTAAAAAAAACTAAAAGGTACGGTTACTGAGCCAAAAGAAAACTCAATTCTCCCTTGGGGAGGGAAAAAACTCTACCCAAAAGTACTGCCTGCAGTGCAGGGCGTGTCCAACTTGCACGGACTAAAATAACCTCCCCTAAAAAAAACTAAAAGGTACGGTTACTGAGCCAAAAGAAAACTCATCTTGAATACACGATACAGACTAGTCTTCAATATTAGATAGCAGACTTGTGTACCATTATGTATCCACTCAGCAACCAGACGACCTGACTCCGTAGCGCAGCACGTGCGCTATTGTATTTTAAACGTGGAGGACCTGGGCTCAATTCCCAGCTCGAGTCTGGTTTAGTGGGAGGTTTCGCCGTGGCTAGTTACCACCCTACCGACGTGTCGCCAAGTGATTTAGCATTCCGGCACGATGTCACGTAGAAACCAATTGGGAATGTGGCTTTACCATACCCCTAACACGTGAGCCCGCTACCGTCTTAGACCATATTTCCGTTAGCGGCTTACTTGTAGTAGAAAGAAAAAAAAAACTAATAATCTTTTCACCAACTTAATTCGATAGCTCGTATATAGCGAATGAAATTTGTTTGTTTTCAATTCCTTTCTTGAAAAATTGCACTAGAAGCTTTATCATTTGACGACCTCCGTCACGCAGTGCGTACGCTTTCTTAGCTTGCATCATCACTGCTATCACCAGGTGATATTGCCTTCAAAAGCTTACTTGTAGTGGACAGACTTTGACCAGTATATAAATAAGTTGCATATTTTTGATGATATTATAATTTTTAGATAAGTTACGGTTTGATCATACGTCTTCTAAATCGTACATCTTACTCACGTTAACTTTAACCAGCCAATTCATGATACATGCGCGAGTTGTGTTTGTTATTCTTGGCGCCTGTTGGTTAGTTTCTGTCTTCATTATGTAATCAAACAAATCCGGACCATAATTTTCGTTTAAATGGGTGGCATAAGAGTTCAACCCTGTTGCAGACAACAAAAAAACTTTGAAGTAGAGCAAAATTAATATTTTCTTTAATTTAATTTTATAACGCGAACTACCGACTGATATCTTGATTTTGTATGTCGATAAGTTCAAAATTCTAATAATATATCTATTTTATGTATATTACATATTATAGCTCTCAGTTAATAAATTAAGACTGTAAATCTTGGAAAGAACAAACATAATTATGAATATAACGATAAAAAAAACTGGTGTATGAATTGCAAATTTATACTTTAATAAAATTATAAACTTCATAGCTAATTTAAAAGTTATCAAAATACTGTGAGAATATGGTGATAACATTAAAAAGGTACCCGCCTAAACTTGTGTAAACTGTAAAACAATAACAAAAAGTAGAAATGCATAGAATTCTTTAGTACTATGTAATATGAATATAACATTTTTAAGTTTGAATATGAGTAAACACTTTTTTTGTGAAAATAAACCAAACATAGACAAAAAACATTATTTGCATGTTATAAGAAAGTTAGAAACATAAAAATATTATTGATTATCTTTTTTGGAGAACTAGCAGATCCATCCATAATAATTGGCCATTTTAAAATATTAGATTAGTATCAATATTACGGCTTCATTTTCTTACTAAGCAGCTTATATAGCTATAAAGTTTGAGTTGACTACTATTTCTAGATAGGCTATGGAAGACCTTGAGTTATAAATGAATCAATAGTTTCATACTCACAGAAATCAGGAGGGTTCCATTTGTTTTCGGAATCAGTAAAGAGTAATCTACGTTTGTGTTTTCCTTCTACTTTGTCATCACTCACCACTGGAGAGATACCCTGCAGTTCTCGACTGTGCGGTCGTTTAAGACTTCTTTTTATATTTCTAACCCTGCAGGGCTCTAGAAGAGACTTCACGGCAGGAGTTGAAGACTTGCTACTTTCTCCAACACATGCCTCTTTTTTTAAGAGTTTACCTTTCGCGAACAAAATTAAACCAATTAGACTACGTCAGCAGGTATATACACTAAAAAAATCTACAGTTTATGATTAACCAGTCAAATATCGCGAAGATACTTCAAAGCATATTTGTCATGGAGAAATTCATCATTTATACCTATATAACTACACATATAACTACGCCGCCTAATCATCATCATCATCATGATCAACCCATTACCGGCTCACTACATAGCACGGGTCTCTTCTAAATATGAAAAGGGTTTGGCCATAGTCTACTACGCTGGTCATGTGCGGATTTGCAGAGTTCACACGCCTAATGAATTTAGTTAATTCAAATATCTAGTTAGGATTTAAGGGTTCTGGGATCCGACTTGAGCTTCTGCTAAAATCATTCTTTATTTTTATAAGTAATCAAAATAGGTTGAATGAATTTGATTTTGTGAGACACCCACAAATTTTTAATATTACGGATATCCAATTTAAATAAAGATTTTAGTTACTTATTTTTGCCAGAAATGTCTGAAGCTTTTTCCGCGTATGTAATTCGCATAATGGTATTTATATTTCCCCAGAAATGTTATTATGTGAAAGCGCTTAAGTCTGGGGAGATTATAATAGAATTACACTTTAGCTCTTTCTCACTAATCATTTCCGAGATAAAATATCTTTATGCAAAATAACGTGATATTCATTTGCTTTTATACTGCATAATTGAAGGAAAAAACAACAAAAACACGGTCGCTACCAAAATTTTAGTAAAAAGGGGATATATTAGTAATGTTACCTTTATTCTTGTCGTCATCAGATACGTCGTTAAACACTGTGTAATTCCAATCTAAGTCTTCGCTATTTTGTCGTAATGTTACATGCCTGGTGTCAAGTCTTTGTGTCACACTATTCGTCCTTCTTAAAACTTTTTTAACTTTCCTTCTATTATTTGCTGCAACTTTTTCCAAATTCGCCGATCCTTGATATAACGTCTCCAACGGATGACGATCAGTTTTGATCCTCGTAATTTTCTTTAAGGTGTTTTCTGATAAGGGCGGTAACGGATCCACAGGAATCGGTATTCTAGACTTAACTTGGTTTTCGTTAGCCATTTTACACTTTAATAAGTGAGAAAATTTATATACTTTAACTTTTTGATTGGTCACGACCAGCGTGACCGATGTTTCTAACATATGGAATTAAAGTTACTAACAGTTGTCACTATGTCATTTGGTGATTATTAGTCAAATACCCTCTTTAAAATTTTTGTTTGCGTTGTGATCGTATTTCGTATAACCTGGGTAGCGTGGTATATAAATATTGTAGAAATCATAAATTTCACCGTGCAAGTTTGCGAGATGATTTGTTTATGTTCAATGTAAGTGTCTGCTTATATCCAATGATTTCTTTTTAAATTAGGTTGTATTACTTAAGACAATATAAAATAACTCCATTTTATGTTGTCTTAAGGTGGTTAAAACTTGATCTTAATTATTAACCATAAAAATTAGGCGAAGGGTTTCAATAACGTTACCAGCATCATATTAGAATTGGAAAATAAATAATCTTGTTACTAGCCCTTGACGGCAATTGCACCTGGTGGTATGTGATGATGCTGTCTAGGATGGTAGCGGGCTAACCTGTTAGGAGTATGGTAAACCCACGCTCCTAAATGGTTTCTACGCGACATCGTGCCGGAACGCTAAATCGCTTGGCAACACGCCTTTGTTGGTAACTAGCCACGGCCGAAGCCTCCCACCAAACCAGACTCGAGCCGGAAATCGAACCCAGGACCTCCAACTTTATAAGCGACACCGCACGCACTGCGCCACGGATATCGTCAATTTATATGAGTCAAATTAATTATTAAAAGCTTAGTCTAAATGATTTTACTTAACTAAATTAATTTCAATACTTGCTTTATTATTTATGTGGGGTAAATTAAAACAGCTGTGTACAATAAATATTTTATTCTTAAAATATCACATAATGTTAAATAATAAATAAACCTACAACTAAATTAATCTACGCTGTGTACTTTTTCATTATCAAATGCATCTGGGTTTGTATAGAATAGTCGACCCCTGTGCAAACAGGGGAGAAAAAGTATTAAATCATAACAAAATTCAAAGCTTTTAGGGTAAGATGGTTTAACTTTCTATTGCTTTATTGGTCTGATTCCCAAATTAGAAAAAAAATTCAAAATCTACTTATTTGACTAAGTAAAAACTTTCACTTAGGCAAAGATAGAGATTGCAGATTTAGGTATTAAAGTGTTATTTTTTCGATTTTACTGTTTAGTTTGGTAATTTTAATCTTTGTCAGATGGTGATTGTGGGTCAATGACCTTGCCCGCGACTACCACAAGATTGTCCAAACGATCGACGATGTAGAACACGAATGGATGTTCAACGCAGAAGTGGCGTGGCTCCTTCGTTTCGTGAAGAGGAAGATTTTTCAGTGACTCCATATACTTGATCTCCACGCCAGCATTGCTCGCTGCAAAAAATAAAAACAGATTAAAATTTTAATTAATAAAAATATATATGCTAAATTAAACTTTAAAAAATAGTAACATGGCTTGTAAGAAGTATTGGTAATTCACGATTTAGAAGTTATTATCGTCGTTTATATTAAATAGCAAATACCACATAATCTTGTACAAATACATGTTTAGGCATGTTATTAAATTCAACTTCTTCCTAATTTATATCTTAAGTTGATTATAACCGTATTGATTGCTATGTATACTAAGAAGTAAATTAAACATTGTGTTAGCTAAAAGCTTTTATTTCGATTATACAAGACAATTTTTTTTTCTCCAATAATTTTATTTCATCCCTTATCAACAAAAACTTCGGAAAGAATTAATTTAGCACTTTCTGCTTTCTGGTCATAATCGGGAATATGTTTAACATAATATGTTTGCATTACGTAAGCGGGGTTTTGAAGAACTTCGTAGGCTATATACGACCGTGCGACCCCCCCGCTATCCCAAACGTCGCCTAAGCCGAGATTCGGCCTCACAGGAGGCGCCCTTAGGCAGATGTTCCCTTAGTTTCTTCGAGCCCTAGGGCTCAAAATTTCTTCTGGCAGAGCTTCTTTCCGAAGCTCTGCCAGAAGAAACAGCCCGGTTACGCTGTCGCAACCAATAGGGTTAGTACAGCTAATAGTCAGTCCGAAAAAAAAAAAATATACTGTAGTAGTTGCGGATGGAAAAACCAAGTACAGACCAAAAATAATAAACGAACTAAATTACCTCCAATCCCGTTCACTGATGCATCAGTATTGTCCACACGTACAGCAACATTTTGTACGAGTTCCTGAACGAACAGGCCTTCCTTTGCTGATATTCCTGTTAGCTCAGCATCCCGACTGAAGATGCTGCTTACTCCAAACTATAAGTGGAAAGTATTTCTTAAGGATATATCTTTATCGACCGAGTTTAACCCACACCGCTTTTTTTTTTTCATAAACCACAAGGTAGCCCTTGACGGCATCTGACCTGTTGGTAAGTGATGATGCGATCTAAGATGGTAGCAGGCCAACCTGTTAGGGGTATGGTGAGCCCATTCTCCTAATTGGTTTATACGCGACATCGTGTCGGAACGCTAAATCGCATGGCGACACGTCTTTGTCGGTAACGTTTTCGTGTTGTAATTATTAACAGAACGATTATTGGTTTAATATCTATAACAACTATAAGTATAATATTTCTTTAATCTATTAATTTTTGGTGTAGAACTTTGATGGGCATCGAATCAACATCGGGTTTAAAAATTCTGTATACGAGTGAACCTACTGAAAGCAAAATTGTTTTATTATCGTTAATACTCTTACCTTAGCCAAAGCCGCAACAGGCCTCGTAGTAGTTTCAACCATGAATGTTGGCAATGAAACTTGAAGTTCTTCTTCACGTAGCCTATCCTGGATTTCAGATAACGGAACTGCTGGTAGATCAGCGATAAGTCTAACCAGGCCGTCTCTCGAGCGCGGAACGAGCAATAAGAGAGCATAGCGATCACCCTGTAAAGTATAATAAATATTATGTTTAAATCTATTTCCAATTCATTAATTTATCAAGGCGCACTATTCAAATCTCTGTAGTTATTGATTAATTTTAATAGTGCTCCAGTTAAGAGATTGTTAATAATCGTTTTTTTAATAGAGACATTTCAATATGATTGACTTACATCATAGGGCAAAAGAATAGCTTCACTATCTAGTTCAGGGAACGAATTGGTCTTGTAACTACCACGGGTCTTCATCAGTTGAACTTGCTTCTTCTCTGTATTGGATTTGTAGAAAACACCAGGTTCCACTTTGTCAAACGGAGTCTTCCATGAACCACGGAAGTACATGCCATTAAATATGAGCATCAAAGAATTTGTCGCTGAAAATAAAAAGCAAGTTCGAATAAATACATTTTCATATCATCATCATACTCTAGATATGGCCGAAAATTGATAAAAGCACATCACGTATTGAACTGTGAACTTTGCTAATATCATAACTTTAATATGAAAAAAGAAACTTACATTTGCTTGCCTTGCCTCCCACACTGTTCACGGAGATGCTTGAAGCTATATCATTCTTCTCATTAAGAAGCCTATATTCAAGACTCCTTGCGTGGTTTCTAGCTTCAACTGCTACCATTGTTTCCTCCTCATCATCAGATTCATATTTCTTGTCCTGTGAGTTTTTGACATACTTAATTTTTTCCTTAATATTTTTAGCAGGTTTGTAATTAATATGAGTGATATCGACTTTAGTTGGAACATCTTCGACGGCGTATGAAATTAATTTTTCATTGGTCTCTTTTGGAGGCATAAGGTCGGGTACTTCTTCCTTCTGTAGTTTATCTTTCTTTTCTTTGTCATCTTCATGGTCTTCTGAATCGTCGTCAATCATATGATGCCTTTCAACTGACCTTACATCAGTCAAATAGAAGTCTTCTAATATCTTCTTATAATCTTCGTTTATTGTATAGTTTTTGTAAATATAGAAAAAGTTTTTCAGCTCTGGATGATTATATTTGTATTGATTTGTAAACTTCAGTCGTTCCATGATGAAGCGATAAGTCTTTCTTGTGAGGTTTTGATCTTCAGGCAGATGGAGCGCTGACACAAGTTGACTTCTCGTTTCTCCTTTTGCACCCTCGGCAAGAATGGCGAGTATTGTTGAATAGCCAAGCGGAGAGAATGCGATGTCCTTGTCATCGTCAATGTATCCCTGAAAGTATAGTATACTATATTAATCCCGAACGCATACAGAAAGTTGAGTTAAAATTCGTATTAAGTGTTCATATAAATGAGGCACGGCGTTTCACTAATGTATACCTGTAGAATAGTTGTAGAAAGTTCATTAGTAGCCTCGCCAATAAAACTGGTGTCTTTTGGTTGGTCAGATCGCTGTTTTCTCATCCATCGTGCGTTTGTAAGGCCGACTGCCAGAACCAGAGCTGAAAATCAATATAAAAATCTAAATATATCAAGGTTTAGTTTGCTTTGGATTGTTGGCGCTTATTTAGTCTTTAGGTATTCTTATAGTAAACAATTCGTTTATAAAGTAAAAAGTATTTCTCTTTTGCAGCATTAAGGTAAATGGCTTTAGATAAAACCGAAGTCACACAAAAAGCTGGTTTGATCAAACATTATACATTTTATGAAACAAGTCAATATTTAAGTACCGTTGAAATTAAAAAACAACATATTTTAGGAAACTCGTTTGCAAAATCTTGTTAAGTTTACGGCTATACGTATATTTTTACCGAATTTGTCTTTAAGTTACCGTAACATCGGCTATTAACCCAAATCTTATGAACCAGATCTCTTTATATTTAATTTATATATGAAAAGCAAAACCACGGAAGTACAAATTTATAATACGAGCCGTATTTTTTAGGTTTAGTTCCTTGTGAAAATAATGCGACTTGTTTTAGAGGTTTCTATTTAATATTGTGTTTAGTAAGCAAGCAAAAATATAACCGTGTGAAAGTATGTATGAAATGAATGAAGTAGGTATGGCCTGTAACAATTATTAACAATTATAATGTCAGTAGATTAATTCGGCAAACCAGAACTTGTAACGAGAATTTTAAAGTGATGCTACGAATTCCTACATACACATCATTGTCTTAATAAGTAAGTAGGTTTCATTATTAGATATAAGTGTTTCAGAGAGAATTGAATATAGAGAACTAAATGGCACATTTGATTTTAGTGACGAAACATGAGTTTAATTAACGTATTTGTTTAATAAGATAAGGTAATAATGGAATAAGCACTTCAGATAATTTACGTGAGTTTCGTTATTTTATATTAATCCTATATCCTTTATCTATATATATAAAAATCAATTGCTGTTCGTTGGTCTCGCTAAAACTCGAAAATTGCTGAACGAATTTGTCTTATCTTAGTCTTGAAATGTTCGTGGAGGTCTAGGGAAGGTTTAAAAAGTGAGAAAAATTCGAATAATTGCCGGGAAAACCCTAAAACAGCTCTTTTCTTTTTCCTATATAAACGTTCTCTAAATAAAATGTGGAGTCAATTTGAACTTTATTGCTATGTAATAAAGTTCATATTAAATTATAATCACTCACTGTTGTCTAAGAAATGTAGGTGTGTTCCTAACTTCAAAGAGTCAATTTGCAATTTATATTTAGGCAATATTTTATCCCGGTATTTCCATGGAAACGAAAACAACGCGGGTGAAACCGCGGGTCTCAGTTAGTATATTATAAATGTGAAAGTGTAGATGTTTGTTACTCAATAACGCAAAAACAACTGAACGGATTTGGATGAAATTTGGCATGCATATAGCCTTTGACATCTAAAAGAACATAGGCTACCTTTTATCCTGATACCTAAAGAGTTCCCGAGGGAAAGTAGAAAACTGTTTACAAGCTAAGTATTAGACCCAATTCTAAAGTCCACGCACATAAAATCGCAGGCAGAAGCTTGTATAAATAATAAATTGAATTTGTACTGGTAGGTATCTGTGTTTGTTTGTAGGTACTAGCTGCCAGATAGAAATGGAGGTCGCTAGCGGTATCAATGCAGCCTAACGGACGCAATACACGAAGATGCAATTTGCTCCGTTCCCACAGCTCACCTCAACGTCGGTTATTAGAAATTTATCTTAAAGTACTTTTAACTTACATTCCTATTCATTAAGATCGTAATTAGCAGAACACAATAAATATCTAGTGGGTAAAACAATTAAAAAGTTCTCGTTAGTTGAACGGAAAGCAACACTGATTGCCTTTGGTTAATGTTTATTACACTACATTCATCATCATCATCATCATCATAATAAACCGTGCTTTAGTAGTTTATCGTCCTATTGCTGCGTACCTTCATCATAAGAACTTTGACGACCTCCGGGACGCAGCGCGTGCGCTTTTGCATTTTAAAGTTAGAGGTCCTGGGTTCGATTCCTGGCTCGAGTCTGGTCTGGTGAGAGGCTTCCGCCGTGGCTGGTTACCACCCTACCGACAAAGACGTGTCGCTAAGCGATTTAGCGTTCCGGCACGATGTCGTGTAGAAACCGATTTGGAGTATGAGTTTACCATACCCCTAACAGGTTAGCCCGCTACCGTCTTAGACCGCATCATCACTTACCATCAGGTGAAATGCAGTCAAGGGCTAACTTGTGGTGGATAAAAAAAAACATCAGTTTTGTTTCCATTCCTTGTGTATTTTGCATAATCTCTATCACTAACTAATTCAACAAAGAAAGTGTTAAAAAATTATGTAAATGATTGTAAAATAAATGCAAATTTTCCACTGTTTGGCTATTGAAAGTGGAACGGTATGCAGGAAGTTGTTTTGATATAAAAACTTTCTTATTTACAAAAATATCGCCTTTTAGATCTCGTCTACCGCTTTCTTTTATAATAAGGATGGGTCGATATTTGAATAAAATCATCCTTGGTGAATCATTTGCAACCAATATTGAAAGAATGATATCGTTTTTTTTATACACTACAATAGTTATACACCCTTGACGGCTATCTCACCTGGTGGTAAGTGATGATGATCTAGGATGGTAGCGGGTTAACCTGTGAGGAATATGGTAAACCCACGCTCCTAGTTGTCTTCTACGCGACATCGTGCCGGAACGCTAAATCACTTTGCCACAAGTCTTTGTCGGTAGGGCGGTAACTAGCTTTGTTCGGTTAATTTATTTTAATTTCTTTTAGTTTGTAATCTGTCTTAATTGTTTTCTTGTAACCGTTTACGTGTAATTTTTAATGCCAATGTACACTTGTAACTGATATGCATACTAGTGAATGTGACGTTTTTGTTTGCTACAATGTATATTTTTTTCTATGTATATTGTAAGTGTATCAATAATAAATAAATAAAATAAATAAATAAACTAGCCACAGCCGACGCCTCCCACCAGACCAGACTTGAGCCGGGAATCGAACCCAGGACCTCCAACTTAATAATGTGACAGCACACGCGCTGCGCCACGGTTGTCGTCAAAAATCATGGATCATTATAAAGTCTTGAACATAATCCATCCTTTGTGGATCATTTACAAGCAATATTAAAAGTAGCTAAGCGATGATATCACGATTTTAGGGATAGGATACTGGCTGTACTCAATACTCATGGATCATTATAAGAAAAGTAGAAATATTGAAAGTAGCTAAGCGATGATATCGTCATTTTTAGGATAGGATACTGGTAGCTAAGGCTGTAGTCGTGAATTAACATTATAAATTCAGACTAGTTACTTAGCACTGGAGGGACGTTCATGTGCACAGTTATATCCAATAGTTCTATTTTGACGTGATACCATTCAACAGTAGTAAAAATCCAACGTTAGTTTATAGCAAAACCAAACGTTTTTATTTCACCATCGCATTCAAATACATGCTGAGATTTGTAGGTATGTATTAAGTATTTTTAGAAGCCTTACATCATTTTAGTGACATTGGATATATATACGATATTCACGACATATTCATTCTTCATCGTATATCAAAGCGTAAGCTGTGATTGCCTAGTGGTTAGGACGTCAGCCTCCTGATCAGAGGTCGGGGGTTCGTACCTGGGCACGCACCTAGAACTTTTCGGAGATATATGCGTTTTTAAGCAATTAAAATATCACTTGCTTCAACGGTGAAGGAAAATATCGTGAGGAAACCAGCACGCCTCAGAGTTCTCCATAATGTTCTTAAAGGCGTGTGAAGTCTGCCAATCCGCACATGGCCAGCGTGGTGGACTATGACCGAACCCTTCTCATATTGAGAGCAGACCCGTGCTCTGTAATCATCACCATCATATCAAAGCGAGTAAAATGCAAATTTATGTTATCTGTTCGCAAAAACACTTAATTTAAAACAACAGTGCATAGACATCTTTTTTTATATATTAATTTTGCGGTCATCATTATCGCGCATCTAGTCAAGCGCGTCCCAATTAACATCTCATCTAATAGAATAGTCTCTCAGTGCTCGTTCAATGATGTTATAGTCCTAAAAAATGGAAATGAAACATCTGTAAAGAACATTCAAATTACTTGTGCAGTAAATAAAATCTTCGATAACGCTCTTCCAAACCCAGAACCTACGGTGGTGTCCGTTCAAGTTTGTGTTAAATTTTCACTCGGAAACCATTATTTTATTTACAATTTTTTTTTTTAGTTTTGTTTTAACGATCATCTTCTACAATTAATTGGACAAAATATTTTATTGTTTTTCAGTTTTTTTATTAATCATTACTATAATGTCATTGGTGGACCATTGAAGCACAATTTTAACATAGTCTTGTCCAACATATTTCGATCAAGCGACGACTGACGAGTTTATTTCCGAATTTCAAATAAAGTGATAAATGGTCTATAGCTCACATACGTATGGTTTAACCAATTTTAAAATATCGTTACCATAAATTCAACAAGAACTCAAGACCTATTGTTCAAGTGGCAATTTGCAGCACGGCGCCTGAGGCGGAAATTTTATGGTGATAGAAGCTAATAGAATTTAGCCTAGCCGAGAACTAGTAAGGCACGACGAACGGTGAATGCACTGCGCTGACCTTACACAATTGTGCTCTCTCTAGAAGGTACAGTCCGCAAAACAAAATAGTTTACTCGGTAACAGGTGTTCCTTAAACTAACTGTGGTCTGCATTGACTTCAGAATTGAAAGCAGAAAGGAATATAAAAACTATATAACTGGTGTATACATTATTACATAGTATAAATTCATCCAAGTGGAATTGGGCTATAACTATTCCAATTGAGTTAATAGCTTTTTTTTACACACTACAAGGTAGCCCTTAACGGCTATCTCAGCTGGTGGTAAGTGATGGTGCAGTCTAGGATGGAAACGGGCTAACCTGTTAGGGGTATGGTAAACCCATACTCCTAATTGGTTTCTACGCGACATCGTGCCAGAACGCTTAATCGCTTGGCGACACGTCTTTGTCGGTGCACTGCGCCACGGAGGTTGTCTTCGTTTTAACAAGAAATCTATACCTAATGTATTCGTATATTCTAATAGGCTGGTAGAATCTGTCATTGGGGTGGAAAAGATCAACATAAACATAACAAAAAATCTTGTAACAATAACTAATTACTCTTTACTAACAATAAATAAGTATAATAACAATTTGCTAGGTTAACAGATTAGAGTTATTTATTTTAAAACATCTTCTTAGATTTTATATATACGATATTCATAGGTAAACACCTTGCAAAACTTAAAAAACTTAACTTAAAAAAACTTGCATGTATATTTCGTATACAAACTATCTTTAAAATCATGTTTAATCTATCGTTCACTTATAATGAATAAATCTCCGATGGACGACTACGCAAGTTTGCTGCAGGGATGTCTTTTGTAATGTAAGCTTGTAGAAAAGTCCTACTATAGTGTAAAGGATTATGTAGATGATAAACAAGCTTGGGTATGAAATATTGCTCTAATAAGGGCTATCGCCCTTAATACAATTTTAAATGGCGTGTGAGATGGTGATAACAAAAAGAAAATTTTCCTGGCTGAGATTGTTGTGAGCTTCTTCTTAGACCGGGGAGCGTTAGGAACCCTCATAGCTTTAGTTTAAGTTTACGAATGTAGTTATCACCATCAAATCACTGCTATGTAAATTATTGACGCGTCAAAAGTGCTTTTTAAAGGACTATTTGAATAAAGATTATTTGAATTTCGAATGTGTTTGACTGCTTATACATTTTTATAAAAATCAATACTCAAAGCTTTGTTTGCTGACGTTACTTAGCAATATAGCGCATACCGCCTGGGAAAGTAATCAGTGAGCCAACACGCTCAATGAAATTATTTCTCCGTTGCAAAGTAATATACAATCTTTATGACTGACACAATTCCACAAAGTATAATTTGAAATTGGAAACATTCGCTTAAAGTCAATCATAATCTTTATTCAAAAAGTCATTTAAAAGGCACATTTGACGCGTCAATAATTTACATAGAAGTGAGTTCATGTGATAACTACATTCGTAAACTTAAAACTAAAGCTATGAGGGTTCCAAACGCGCCCCGGTCTAAGAAGAAACCCACAACAAACTTAGCCAGGTTTTTTTTAAAGTTATCACCATATTACATGCTGATGATTTATCAACTCGACAATTTTACTTATTTTTTAATGATTATTGAATAGATTAGTTTAAAAAAAAATAACCTCAACCTAACCAAACAGGTAAGGTAAGGTGAGGTTAGGTTTTTACACAAAAAATAATGTACCTACACCAATTTCTACACTAAACTAAACAGACAGCTTTAAAAATAGTCTGTCTGTCTTTATCACATCGTATCGCCAGGTAAAGGACAGCGTCAAACATAATCGTTATTTGGCACCAATAAAAATTTAAGGTAGGAAATTAAACTTCGCCGATTTCATCAGACCGTACCTACGCCCAAAATATCTTTATGTGGGAAATATATTTTAAATAAAATTAACTCTACAAACGAAATCAGATTTTTTTTTTTATTTGATACTTTTTCCTAAATCCGGTGAACACAATTTCCTAACTAAACAGGATCCCATCCGATGATCTGATTTGCAATTCCAAAGAAACCTACGACGCCATTGTTTAGTGATAATATCTTAAATTTTATGACCATCACGTAGGGTCCACGAATCGTTGTTTACTTAGCGGATGTTGACCAACCAGAATGAATTACAAATTACCATGCCATACGAAAGGGAGAATACAAACTTTTATAAGCTGTTATATATTTTTCATTATACCCTCGTTTTTCATTATGCCCTGACTTTAAAAAGTAGTTTCAATATGATTCAAGAGTCTATTACTTATATGATAAAAACCTTGTGTAATGGCTTAAAAAATAATCTGTAATATAATAAAACTGTACTAGGCAGAATTCTGTGGATTAAATATATTTTGAAAAATTTAATTGGAGGATGCTTTAATATCGACACTGAGCCTAAAAAAATTTTTTTTTGTCTGTCAGTCTGTCTGTATCACGCCGAAACTACTGGATGGATTTGAATGAAATTTGGTATAGGAGTAGCTAATACTTCAGTTCAAAATATAGGATAGGCTTTATCCCGGAATTCAGCACGGTTCCCTTGTGAGAGGGGATGAAAGTCAAGATGTGTATTTAGTTATAATTCATTAACGCATACTCCGATTGCACTCATTCTTTTTTTTTTTGTTAGAAATTGGAGATTAGTTCAAGGTTTAGTTGTTTGTCACGTGTTTAGTTGTTCCATCCAATGTTAATACATTGCTTCGTGATTGGAAGACAAACAAACACACTAACTCAACAGATTACGCGGGCATCAGCTAGAACATTACAAAACTGTGCGTTACGTAAAGTTTTGGTGAGGTATTAGAAACTGAAATACATATCTAATGACGTCTAACAAGTTTTGAACATGACCATAAAGTCACTATATAAACTATAGAAGTGTATAGTTGTAAATACAACTTCATATTAGGTACATATTTATATGGATTCGTCACCGACTGGTGTGTTTTAAATCGAGGTGAGTTCACTTGATATATTTTTGTATCATCATGATCAATCCATTCCCAGCCAACTACAGAGCACGGGTCTCCGCTCAATAAGAGAAGGGTTTGGCCATAGTCCATCACGCTGGCCATGTGCGGATTGGCAGACTACACACGCCTTTGAGAACATTATGGAGAACTCTCAGACATGAAGTTTTCACGGTGTTTTCCTTCACCGTTTGAAACTAGTGAAATTTTAATTGCTTAAAAACGTACATAACTCTGGAAAGTTAGTGTCTGATTAGGAGACGGACGTCCTGACCACTAGGCTATCACATGCTATTGCAAATCTTTGATTATATAGACATAAAATATTTGACACTGGTACACAATTTTTATGGTATTTTCCATCCTTTTTCTAAAGGAAACATTATAGAAAGGGTATTTTAGAAATAAAGGTTTAAAGTTATAAAGGTTATTTTAATATAATAATCTGTCATAAGTGTTGAAGTCTATTATTAATATTATAATTTTTCACACGATTTGTTCCTATCACGACTTTTATATTGAACCAAGCCAGCTTACGTGTTTTTCCTTAAAATATAGTAAGGTTAACACGTTACCATCAATAGGCAAAACTAATTAGTAATTACTAGCGTGCGATCACAGCTATCATGTCGTAGTTAAGATAAGTACTATTCTAAGATAAATAACGCATAAGTAAGCAATGCTGTAATCGACAAAATAGGATTTTATTGCATCCGCACGTAAGCTCAGCGATTATCGCGAAGTTAAAGTGGCAATGAGCATTGGCGTGCAATTCATACACGCATAAAAGCAGTGCATAGCTACACCAGAAACCTCTGAAAAGAAGGAACGTATTAAAAATAAATCTGAACTTGGTGATATTGAGCAACCTACTAAGAGTTCACTTCTTTTTCAGGTAGACAGTGCTTTTAAGCTTTTGTCTGGTGGGAGGCTTCGGCCGTGGCTAGTTACTACACTACCGACAAAGACGTGTCGCCAAGCGATTTAGCGTTCCGGCACGATGTCGTGTAGAAACCAATTAGGAGTATGATTTTACCATACCCCTAACAGGTTATCCCGCTAACATCTTAGACCGCATGGTCACTTACCATTAGGTGAGATGCCGTCAAGGCCTAACTCCAGATAGATCTCCAATGCATTTTTTTTTATGTTACTGATTATGTTGCTATTTGACATGGGATAAGGTTATACCAAAGTCATTGGAGCATAATCAAAATCGTACAAAGAATTACCTAAAATACACCATTATTTTTACGTGACTATCTAATTACCAATTATTTATTAATTTTATACATGGTCTACTGATTTTCGGTGCATCCTGTAATCACACTTCCGGTTATTTAGTTACAGTATATTCGAGAAAACTTTTTTTATTATTTTTACAATACACATGAATACTTCATCAATACGTCATATAATGCGGAGGGAGGAAAGTGATGTCACCAAGGGAATGAACAAATGATGTCACCAATTATATATGAACGTGGAAGGGCAAAGGAGTAGACGAATACCAAAGAAGAGATGGATGGATTGTGTAAAAGAGGATATGCGGGTAAAAGGTGTGGGTAGTGAAGTCATTACTTCACTACCCACACACACCTTTTACCCGCTGATAGAAGTGAGTAGAAGAAGAAGACGTGTTGTGCCGACCCCACATAATGTTGGTTAAGGGCAAGAAAAAGAAAAAAGTATAATACACATGAGAAGTATAACACACATATCATCATCATCATCATGAACAACCCATTACCGGCTCACTACAGAGCTCGGGTCTCCTCTCAATATGAGTAGGGTTTGGCCATAGTCCACTTCTTCACACGCCTTTGAGAACATTATGGAGAACTCTCAGGCGTGCAAGTTTCCTCACGATGTTTTTCTTCACCGTTGAAGCAAGTGATATTTTAATTTTTTTAAAACGCACATAACTCCGAAAAGTTAGAGGTGCGTGCTTGGATTCGAACCGCCGACCTCTCATTAGGAGGCTGACACCCTAACCACTAGGCTATCACCGATTTTGCTAACACACATATAATATACATGAAGTTGATTAACCCGCGTGTAGGTATGTTACAGTAAGTGATAACTAACTCACCCAGAAGTAACGGCTTCATTTTACAGATCGCTCCACTTAACTGAAAAAAAAAATATATATATTAGCGACGCATTATATTGTGTTGTATGTAGTTAATAACAATATTGATTTCAAATGCGAAATTCAAAAATACTTTGTTGAAATACATCTTTTTTTTCCGCTACAAGACGTGTTGTTCAGCGATTTAGCGTTCCGGCACGATGTCGCGTAGAAACCAATTAGGAGTGTGGCTTGGATGATGACTGATGATTACGATACATGAGCCCATATTGGGTATATATATATATATATATATATATATATATATTTTTTATATACCACAAGTTAGCCCTTGACGTCAATCTCATCTGAAGGTGAGTGATGATGCAACTTAAGATGATAGCGAGCTAACCTGTTAGGGGTATAGTAAATGCATTATCCTAATTGGTTTCCACGCGATACCGATCCGGAAACTAAATCGCTTGGCGACACGTCTTTGTCGGTAGGGTGGTAACTAGCCACGGCCGAAGCCTCTCACCAGAGAAAAACTTCAAAGCACTGTCTGTGCGTCACAACTTTTAACTCTTGGTAGGTTTGTCTAAAACAATAAGTTCAGATTTTACGTGCCTAAGCCTCCCACCAGACCACACTCGAGCCGGGAATCGAACCCAGGACCTCCAAATTTATAATGGGGCAGTGCGCGCGCTGCGCCACGGAGATCGTCAATAATCTACACTGTATATGAAATTTTCGAAAAAAGGGCAGCTGTACTATAGGTATAGGGAAAAAGCATAAGTTATGAAAGACCGCTGCGACTTCGCATTCGTGCGAGGAATTCAAATGAGCGGTAATACCAATAAACAACAAAATATTTGAGTAAAACCGGCTTAACGCTCGGCGAAACCAAACAGTACACAAGGCTTAAAGAATGATGCCATATCTATTATTAGTTTGTTCAAGTATACATATTCATATTAAAATATTCAATAGTTGCTCAAATACACGAACGAAAATAAATTTAAACCAAAAATAAATCCATCGATTTTTAAATATATCTAATAATAAAGTAAACTAAAAAAATAATATAACGAAATTATACAGGGTAATAAAATAATGGAATATTAATAAAATAATAATTAGTGTTTAATTAAACTATAAAGTGATATTTTTTATGACAATGTATGCACATAAAAATCCCATTATTTTAATATTCACTACTTATAATACTAAATTATGAATAAACAACACACTATATTGCTCAATAAAATTGCTATATATTGGCTTAAATACTATATCAATGAAATTACTACCATATTCTTTCAAAAAATGTTCATTATTTATTGGAAAAAAGATTAATAATATCAATAATCTAAATTAAAACCAGAACCGCATTCTTTCCTTTCAATTAATTTAGCCCGATTTTACTGTGTAAGTTTATTCATAATTTTATTAAATTTTATCTAATACAAAATTACAAACTATTTGAGAATGTTTTTTAAATAGTTTCACATTTTATAAATAGGTTTACCTAATTATATAAAACCTCCTAAGAGTACATTCCAGCATATGTGTCAATAGAGATGGCGAAATAACTCCACTGTCAACACAATAACTCTTTTAAAAATATTATTTATGACCGTCAATGCAAATAATCAAAAATTTCATCAGACAGGAGGTGTTATATGAATATGTAAACTTGACCTACATATTACAGATAAATACTCACGTTCAATGCGGTCACTAGGAAAAAAAAAAGTTTCACAGATTAAAAAAGTATGACTGTCAAAAAGCGCGGGAGGACCGCGCTCGCTCCTCGTTCACTCGTGAGTGACGTGCGCGGAAGCCTGCCCTCACCGCTTTATATGTGTACAGAGTACACTTAACGGTTATGTTTGATTAATCGATGGCTGGTATAGAACTGACCTGTAGAAACTGGGTGACAGCAGAATGTGGCAGGTTCACTGTGTTATTTCAACTATCTTGATAGATCGCATCATTAAATAGGTTATTCATTAAGAATAACTTAAGTCCTTTAGGATTGTAAAGCCTACTAGGTATCATGCAGTTTTTTTTTTGAACGTTTAATGCAAACACCGAACGATTTATATTTAATAGTTATATGGTTATGACAATTCTATTAATTCCTAACTCTGCGATAAGTTTTGATGCCGAATGCAAGTTTGGAATTCAGAAGACAATCTAAAATAATCCAAAAATTGCCGTGAACTAATAAATTTGTGAATCCATTAGGTCTTCGCTTGTACAATTATTGGTCTCCATTAATCCCCCCACAAGTGCCACCGGTTTGCTAGTGCCTAAATAAATATTTCACCAATATTTGCGTACTCTAGAGAGTAATTACGCATTATTTATGTTTCAAATAACATTATAATTGGGTTTAATTTCTAATGTGTATTATTTATTACTAGGTGGTGGTCTTCGTCTGTGCAGGGTTACTATTTCAGTAGCTTATATTAGCGTGGCGTAGAAAAGAACTAACATTATGACATTAAAATTATAACGCAGTTGGTAGATTTTTTAATATTTTTTCTTACTTGATACTTATCGTCATATTTTGGACAATTTACACAATATCTTTAAAAATTGTAGCCTATGTGTTATTCTGATTTATACGCTATATTATTGTAAAGTGTCATAAAAATCCATTCGGTAGTTTTTACGTGTAAGAGTAACAAACATCCATCCATGCAACTTTCACGTTTATAAAATTAATAGGATAAAAATTTAATGATTAATTAACGTATTTCATTCAGTTAAAACCAAATACGTATTATACTGACTGGCCGTATGTAATAAGATTACTTAGATTTTCATTATTAACGTAGAATGCTATTAACTTGGAGCGCATGGGAGTTTAACTATAAATCCAATCCCTGAACCTATGTAAATTGATATCACAGACTTGGAACTAATGAGATTCCCTTACTCCATGCTCGTAGATTATCGATAGGTACGTGAAGCATGACCGAGTCATTAAAAATATGTTACATCACTATTAATTAGTACATCGACTTCTTCTTCATCGATATTCCTACTAAAGCAATTTGATATATATTTTTTTCTAATTATATTCTTAATCACATTAAAAACAGCAAAATACGGTCCAAGACTCAAATAACGGACGTGGGAGATAAATGTATATACTATAGAAATTATTTATTGATAATATTTTTATCTATAAATAATTTCTATTTATTTTTTTTATTTTGAAGCGGTGATAGCCTAGTGGTTAGGGCGTCAGCCTCCTATTCAGAGGTCAGCGATTCGAATCCGGGCACGCACCTATAACTTTTCGGAGTTATGTGCGTTTTTAAGTAATTAAAATATCACTTGCTTCAACGGTGAAGGCAAACATCGTGAGGAAACCTGCACGCCTGAGAGTTCTCCGTAATGTTCTCAAAGGCGTGTGAAGTCTGCCAATCCGCACATGGCCAGCGTGGTGGACTATGGCCAAACCCTTCTCATATTGAGAGGAGACCCGTGCTCTGTAGTGAGCTGGTAATGGGTTGATCATGATGATGATGATGAATAGTATATATACATATATATTTCTAATTGGGTTCCTAAGTTAAATTTGGTACATTAGTGTGCTGCTGTCTTCCTAATGATATTAGAAGGTCGTAATCATTGAACAGTCATCTTAAAAAGTTTTATAGGACTACACGCCATAATAATTAATGAATAGCTATATGTGAATAAATAAACATATATGTATTTATAAAAAATATATAATATATATGTAAATATTATATTTATTGGTAATATTAATTATATTTAGTTTGCGCCGCTATCCTAATCTTTTATTAATTTCTTTCACCAAAGGTTCGAAATTGGTAGGGTCTGGAAGAGATTGTTTAAGTAATAAGGCCGCCTTTGCATACTTATGTGCTTAGTGCCATGTTATCATTTCTGAATAATTTATGTGCAATAAAGAGTTTCTACCAATCTATCTATCTATTAGTTTTAAATGAATAACATGATTAGATAGCATCTTTCGTTCGCTTCGAAGCCTCTATTGACTTTAATAATATTTTAACAACAAAGTCGACTTAAGCTTTTAAGTCTTACCTACTTAATTTCAGCCTGTTTAGATAATGTTCAAAACCGATTAGCTAGATATTGGAAAAGTGAAAAGATTGAATTATATCCTCGATAACTTGTTTTCAATTAACCTTCCAATGATTTCTCCTTACAGATAGGTTAACCGTCACACAAAGTATAAAATCAGGATATAAAACTAGGCTACTTAAAAGTGGCGCATTTTTTTTCCGCTGGGAAATGCATTTACGCATCCCCTCCGGAAGCGGCGCAGTCTTGCCTGCGTATCGCTTGCTTGCGTGCGACGGGATATGTGGGACACGTCGGCGGACTGGCCACCAGAATACCCACTAAAACCCAGCGATGCTACTACGCGGTTTAGCTGCGAAGCCGTCTTTGGTACCAAGCGTTCGGTAGTTTCCAGGTACTTTTAAAGAAATAAAAAAGGATTCTCTAGTATATCTATAGAATGGAAGCTTTTTTTTTCTATCCACTACATGTTAGCCCTTGACAGCAATCTCACCTGATGGTAAGTAATGACGTAGTCTAGGATGGTAGCGGGCTAACCTGTTAGGGGTAAGTCAAGCCCACACCACTAATTGGTTTCTACGCGACATCGTGCCGGAACGCTAAATCGCTTGGCGACACGTCTTTATCGGTAGGGTGGTAACTAGCCACGGCCGAAGCCTCATATCAGACCAGACTCGAGCCGGGAATCGAACCCAAGACCTCCAACTTTATAATGCGACAGCGCGCCCGCTGCGCTACGGAGGTCGTCAAAAGGTCGGTAGGTCGAAGCTATGCATAATGTCATCAAGATCGGAGACATCTATAATATATTTTTCACTAAACCCCAGGGGTAATATCATCAGCTTAAGTCAGAATATTTGGTTACCCTACTTGCTAACTGCTTTTACGGATTATTTTACCTACTTCTTTCGCTTGATCAACTAAGTGTTCATTTTATCTGATATGTATCCTGTAACCCTAATACGATTTTTCTTAGGTGTACATTCGTAAATCGAGATATTATATCGAGCCCGCATTCTAAATACATTTTTAGATGCTCCTAGCAAAAACCTTAATGGATTAAAAATCGATAGTATATGCATACGAACAAATAAAAATTGTTCTTGGGTCCATTTACTCTGACATAAAAAATATAATACCACGACCGAAAACCTGCTCGCTGGACCGACGACCTGAAAAGGATCGCTGGTGGCGGGTGGATGGGGAAAGCGGAGGACCATGTGTGGTGGCGCGCTCTCTAAAAGGCCTATGTCCAGCAGTGGATGTCTGTAGGCTGATTGATTGATTGATTGAAAAAATATAATATAACACCTAAAGACAAAACATGCTGATTTCGTATACGTATAGTATTAAATGACCGAGTGACGTCACAGCAAAAAAATCTAATCGTAGATAATAATCAAAAAATTAAAAATATTACGAAAGATAAAGAAATGGCTTGTTATTTATTTATATTGTAAATATCTCTGATATTTATTTAAAAAATGCGAGCGAAGCCGCAGGTAAAAGCTAGTGTGGCTATAAAATAATAATAACTCTAAATAGCTTAATTTGATAAATTGTATTGTTTTGTTTTATTTTGTATTGGACTAAGTCCTTTTTATTGTGACTTTATGACTTTATGTGATTATGTTTCGATTGTCGAGAACGAGTCGACGTTTGCGAAAGTGCCAATCTCGCGCTAAAGGTATTTACTGTATTATATTGAGGTTACTGAAACGTGAAAGTGGTATGGTAAAAGCTGTTTCCGACAAATATCATAATCCAAATACCTACATAAGAAAGAATGAGTTTTGTTTTGTTGGTTTTTATCTTTGACGACCTCTGTGGCGCTGCGTGCTTGCTGTCGTGTTATACTTGTCAACTTGAAGGTCCCGGCTCTTGCCTGGTCTGGTGGGCGGCTTTGGCTGTGTCTGTTACCTCACTACCGACGAGGTGGACCACTGGCTGACGCAGTTCAATAACCCTATAGAAGAAATGCTACTTCTGTGGGGAAGAGGGTTCTCCAAGACTTGCGATCTTTGAGTATTCCGTTTGTGCAGATTTTAGATTAGTAGCCCAGTGGACAAATGTTGTGAATATCCTAAATGTCATAGACCTCATGTTGTCCAGCCAAGAAGAGCGATTAGAAGAGCAAAAGAAAGATTAGGAGAGCGGAAAAGAACAGGAGTTTGACGACCTCCGTGGCGCAGCACGTGCGCTGTCGTCGCATTATAAAGTTAGAGGTACTTGGTTCGATTCCCGGCTCGAGTCTGGTCCGGTGGGAGGCTTCGGCTGAGGCTACAACCCAAGGCTTACCACCCTACCAACAAAGACGTGTGCCAAGCCTTGTAACGTTCCGGCACGATGTCGGTTTGAAACCAATTAGATGGGCTCATAACTAACAACCCATAATTCTCACCTGGTGGTATCTCACCTGGTGGCTGTAATCTCACCTGGTGGTAAATGATGCTGTCTTCTATTGAATCCATATCAGAAAAGAAACATCGTACCAGATCGCTAACTTAATCGCTGGGTGTCACGTCTATGGCAGTAGGTAGGTAGCTAGCAACGGCCAAAGTCCCAGACCAGAAAAGTCTCTCAGTTTAGTATTCAAATAAAAACACTGACAAAGTTAAAATAAACAATTACGCATGCAAAAGCTAGTCAGTTAATAAAACAATCGTTACAGAAATCAAAATCTTTATTATACATTCAATAATATCTTAAATTTAAAACATTTCAACGATTCATTGAATTATAAATTCTGAGCCCGCATTTTGTTCATTTCGTCGTTCCATACGTCTTTCCTAACCTACAGTCGGTAACCTGATAGCGGACACCTGTTATCTCCATAATAAATAGGCACCGTGACCAGTTGGCAACCACTACTGTCAATTTAAATACATTTTATGATTCTAACAGCAATTCACAATGCAATTGTCACAGTTTAGTTATAGGCTAGCTCAAAATATATAATTCAGCCAAGATGCTGTCAGCTGTCACTATTTTCAGTGTATCTTTTGGGGAACTTTTGCTTATCACATTTTATGTTATTGGCTCACTTTATGGTAAACTTGCTTATTACTTACTTAGCTATTTGGCCAATAGCATCAGCCAATTGTAAAGCATAGCAGTTGTCAATTGTCACTATCAATCTACGATAGTGGATTTTCAGTGGGTTTCAGTGGTTCAGCGGGCAAAGAGACCAGAACTACTCTTACTACTCTACTCTTGTACTGTACTCTTGGTAGAACAGAATTATAAGTATGTAATTTATAAGGAGCAGACTATACGCTCCACCATGTACGACTATGCACTACCGCGACTCGACCATCGATCCGAACCGACCGAATGCAATGAATGCAATGCGCCGTCCCGCGCTGGTGAGTCTTATAAGAACCTGCATACGTCACTTGGTGTTGCGTAAAGAGAGGAGGCGATGTCACTCTCTTTTCTGTCGTACATGATTCTAAAACTGGATGGTGATGGCGCTGATTGCCGTCATGCTAATCACAAAACAATTACCATATTAATTGTTATTGGTTTACTTCCTGACACACTTGTTTAAGTTGCAAATTTTTATCAGTCAGCTTCTCAATAGGAACTTGCGCACTGATATTATGGAAATCAAACCCTCCACCTCCACGAAGACCTGGCCGAAGGCGAACATCCTGGATTAAGAACCTTCGCCAGTGATTTAATATGAGCTGAAGATCATTGTTTAGAGCGGTAGTGAACAAGATCCAATTAGCCTTAATGATTGCCAACAACCGATTGGCAATTGTCTGAAAACTAGTCAATTAAAATGTTTGTTTAGCGCATTACATTCTGTAAATAACCTTATATAACGTAACATAAATATTAGTATAAAAAAATAGGATGACTAAAAAGGTAAGCTAAATTATTTAGCTCAGCATGGTAACTAAGAAATTGCAATCAGAAAGCTAGTTTTTTTTTTTTTATACATGTCACACCACGTCTTCGTTCACCACCACAGCCCACAAATAGAAAAATTATAACATGTATTTTGACTAGTCTGACATTCAGTAATAAAAAGTTTAGCAGTCAATTGTTAACGTGTGTAGTCGAAATTTGGAAATTTTGATAGTCTTATTTAGCAGATCGTTGAGACTCATATTCAATGTGGCATCCTGTGTTATTGATATTACAACATTATATTAATCTAAAGTCGTTTGAAGTCTGCCAATCCGCACATGGCCCAGCGTGGTGGACTATGCCAAACCCTTCTAATATTAAGAAGAAAGTGGAGACCCGTGCTTTGTAGTGAGCCGGCAATTGGTTGATCATGATGATGCTGACCACCCTAAAAATACGTTTTTCGACCTTTATACGTGATGTCACTATAGTTTAGAAATATTAGTGTAAAAATCACGCCATGTGTTACTTATCACTGACACGTTATCTATATACCACTTTTTACTTAAGATATCGTTGAATTGAACTGACTTTAGTGACGGATTTAAGTGCTGGGGAATACGCTCCTAAATTTCTGTACCTTCGACTGACTTCGTTTTAATACTATATAATGTACAACAGTAAATAGATTGATATCCATTAGCGATACCAGTATCGTTGATTCTGTGCCGCTTGGTTGATATTTCTTGGAGGTTCTGAAAACAAAAAACATTTTTAGCAATTTATTCAACAATAAGGTTTTATTCATTCTCATCTCTTAATATTTGGTTGGAGAGAAACAAATATTTGCAAATTAGAAGGTACTATCAATAAGTAGTCCCAAGATATTACGGGTCTAATATTTTTTTTTACATTATTCTGTCATTAACCCATAGATATTTTGATATGGTATATGGAAAGTACTGTAAATTATTAAACAAAAAAAAATATTGTTGTAAATAATTAATGAATAAGAGATGAATGAAGAACACTATCAATCTAATTAGTCAAAATTCATCTTATATGTGCATAATAGGTAAAATTCCTGCGTATAATAAAGATAATCAAAAATACATTGCATAAAAATTTATATTTTGTCCTTGCAAAAAAGGCTTTACTTATCAAAAGTAAAATACGTAAAGTAAATTAGTTATCACCATCGCCTCTTAAATATGAGGAAAAAATAACATAAATTTATAAACAATTCATACGAATCTGCATATATCGTATTTAAACAAAGATTTTTTACTTAACCTTGAACTTTTAGGGTAAATACCTAAATTAATAGAA
The DNA here is from genome assembly GCA_928268935.1 of Lasiommata megera. Lineage (NCBI taxonomy): Eukaryota > Metazoa > Arthropoda > Insecta > Lepidoptera > Nymphalidae > Lasiommata > Lasiommata megera. Next base: position 8,135,560 of record OV743328.1, read on the forward strand.
GTATATAATAAAAAATCATATTGGAATATTATACCAGGCTTACCAGGTAAAACCTTGTCATCCACCACTAAAGGCTCTTCAATCTTCCCTTCGAACAGTATCAAACCTAGCTCATTATCTCTGATAAAGAACAGAAAAGGTCTGTCCACTGTCAGTTGAACTCCGTCTTCTATGAGAGGTATGACCATAGCAGAGGTCGCTGCAGCTGCGACTGTGCCCGTTTCATCTACCGACATGTACACTTTGTGGAGAATGTCATTCACTTGGGGAGCTCCACTCTCAAGCATACCGGGAAGACTGGCGTTCTTTGAAAATAGTGTATTTATTCTCATCTGTGAATACATGAGAACAAAACAGAGGTAAGATATTAAATCAAGGTCATCTAAAAGTAGTTGTAAGGTAAAATAATGTATTGATTGTCATCTTTTAATGCAAGAGACATGACTAGAGGTAACATATTAAATCAAGGTCATCTAAAAGTACGAGTAGTTGCAAGGTAAAAAAGTGTATTGTTTCTCATCTGTAATTTCAAGAGACGTGACTACAGGTAACATATTAAATCAAGGTCATCTAAAAGTAGTTGTAAGGTAAAATAATGTATTGATTGTCATCTGTTAATGCAAGAGACATGACTAGAGGTAACATATTAAATCAAGGTCATCTAAAAGTAGTTGTAAGGTAAAATAATGTATTGATTCTCATCTGTAAATGCAAGAGACGTGACTACAGGTAACATATTAAATCAAGGTCATCTAAAAGTAGTTGTAAGGTAAAATAATGTATTGATTCTCATCTGTAAATGCAAGAGACATGACTAGAGGTAACATATTAAATCAAGGTCATTTAAGAGTACCTAGTTGTAAGGTTTAACTAAAACTTTCAATTGAGAATATATTATATATTTTATTATTAGGGGCAAAGGTTCAACTGGCCACCTGATTTTAAATGATCCCCGTTACCATGATACATTTAGGTATTTATTATTTATTTATATATACAACTTTTTTGCTATATATAGGACAGAACATACATGACAATTACAAATCAAAAAACAACTGGCGATACATCTACAGCCTCGGGGAAACCAATTTCTAATCGCACCGTACCGAAATGCTAAATCGCTTGGCGGTATGTCTTTGTCAGTAAGATGGTAAATAGCCGAGGATAAAGCCTCCCACAGGATTTCCCACTTTACCACCCTACCGACAAAGACGTGTGCCAAGCGATTTAGCGTTCCGGCCCGATGTCGCGTAGAAACCAATTAGGAGTGTGGGTTTACCATACCCCTTTTTTTTTTTTTTTTAACGTGGGTAATCCTCATGGATACTCCGCGTCCGAGGAGACGCGGCAGTTATGTCAGACTCTTACTGACTAAACCCCCACGGTGTATATCCTTTCCCGCCGCCTGGTGGCCGGGTCACGGGTTTCGCTCGCGCACACAACCGCAACCAGGCCGGCGGGTTTACCATACCCCTAGCAGGTTAGCCCGCTACCGTCTTAGACCGCATGATCACTTACCATCAGGTGAGATGCCATCAAAGGATAATTAGTGGTGTATAAAAAAAAAAAAAAAAATAGTAATTATAAATTTAAAAGGATAACTTACGTTGCGTAAAGGGCCGACCATACTCTCACTATAGTCAACGGTGAATTTAGGCATAACTAGGCGAACATTGGATGATTCCATTAGTTCAGATATTTGTGGAAGACTCATATAAGGCAGATCACGGATTAGGGTGTTCAGGCTTCCTTTTTCCAGAGGCACCAAGAGAATCATGGAATAGCGTCCACCCTGAAATAATGTGGAAATAATGCAAAGCAATAAACAAAATATCTAAGACCGAGAAAGCGAGCTTTGCTACATCTAACTTAAGAAACAGAAAGAGACAATATTATTTCCTCAATATAAATCTGTCTCGTTTTATCACTAACTTTAGCTGAGCAATGGTGAAGTACGCTGTACAATGTCAGCCTAAGTCGGGTCGATTTCCTTACTCAATCATCATCATTATCATGATCAACCCATTGCCGGCTGACTACAGAGCACGGGTCTCCTGTCAATATGAGAAGGGTTTGGCCATAGTCCACCACGCTGGCCATGTGCGGATTAGCAGACTTCACACGCCTTCGAGAACATTATGGAGAACTCTCAGGCGTGCAGGTTTCCTCACGATGTTTTCCTTCACCGTTGAAGCAAATGATATTTTATAAGCAATTGCTTAAAAATGCACATAACTCCGAAAAGTTAGAGGTGCGAGTCCGGGTTCGAACCCCCGACCTCGGATTAGGAGGCTGGCGTCCTAACCACTAGGCTATCACAGCTTCACTAGGCAGCTTCTTTCCTTACTCAATAGATTGAGAGTTTTGCAGAGATTCAGAGAGACCTATATACATATACACTCCCAAAAGAAAAGACGCGACCGTTGCGGGTCTTATACTCAATTGTAACTGTAACTAAGATTGAGCATCGATATTATCGTTGTAGAAAATCGATGCAGTCGTTTACAATGCTTTCGATCTTCCCTCACCCGACGTCGCCGCTAACTGTAATGCATTTAGTAACTATACTAAGTAAAAACAGTAACGCGTTTGCGTTGATATCGAATCGATAATACTGCACGATAGCAAAACTATAGAATAGTTTTCAGTCCGTACAAATGAGAGCAACGTCCAAAAGTTACGAAGCAGACTTTCTTGGACGTTACTTGCTCAATTGAGGAAAAACATAACGAACAGTTCTTAATCTGGAAAACCAAAAGCTTAAAATTTTTCGTTATAAGTGTTTAGTTTGTTATTAATTTTTCGACCTATCTTTTATATTGCAGTTTAAATATAGATATATATGTATACTTTGCCTTAAGCTTAAGACGTAAGACTTAAGACGCATCTTATTTGAAAGTATTTGTGAACGTTGTGAAAACCTGCAAAAACCTAAACATTCGCATTAGCTCACAAGGTTAAATAATAAATAAATACTTAACGAAACGTCTGGTATCAAAACTAACTGAGGGTATTTTAATTGAATGCCCAGTTAATGCCTTCAATATTTAGGACAAATTACCACTGCAATTAGCTACAACTATGACTTACTTAAATTTTACTCAAGTAAGTGATGCCTTTGCTATCGTTAGGTAATCATAGAATAAAATTAACTTTATAAAACATTTCAAGAACTAGACTACATATGTGGAGTTATATGTAAAATTTTCAAATTTATTCGTCATAGGTTTTCCCGTAAACGTTCAGATAAAATATATTGCATGTTTTTACTTCCTACGAATTATTTTATTATTATTGAGAAAGCCTAGTGATTAGGACGTCAGCCTCCTAATCAGAGGTCGGCGGTTCGAACCCGGGCACACACCTCTAACTTTTCGGAGTTAAGTGCGTTTTTAGAAAATTAAAATATAACTTACTTCAACGGTGAAGGAAAACATCGTGAGGAAACCTGCACGCATGAAAGGTGTGTGAAGCCTGCCAATCTGCACATGGCCAGCGTGGTGGACTATGGCCAAACCCCTCTCATATTGAGAGGAGACCCGTGCTCTGTAGTGAGCCGGTAATGGGGTGATCATGATGATATGTAAAATATTTAAAATGCATTCGTCATACGTTTTCCCGCAAAAATAAAGTGCATGTTTTTACTTCCTATTAATTATTTTATTATACATTCTATAGATATTATTATTCAACAAGTTCCTCTTAACGTAAGAGACATATGATATGAAGTAATGATAATTTGTTTTCTCAAAAAGGCAAAAATACTTTGATGAACTTTATCTTAAGAAAGTATATAATAATTAGGTAAGTTATACCAACCTCATACGGCAATTCAATAGCGTGTGCCCTTAGGTTATCCACAAACCCGTAGTTCATATCATCGTGCAGTTCCATCATGACTGAGTTCTTGCACGCACCATCGACATGGAAGCAACCGGCTCTTGTGTATTTAGGGTTAAAAGCGTGCTTCCAAAGACCCTTGAAGTATAGAGCATTCGAGATAAGAGCATCCGATGTGGGGTTGATTTCCGCTGAGAAATTGAAGGAGCATTAATTAATTTTCCAAAATGTTTCATTACGATTATATTCTATCATGTAAGTAAAATTTTAACTATTCATATGTATAAAGAACCTTAATTTTTATTCCTGTACGATCTTCTATATTTTTCGCCATATTGCCTTACCCTTGTTTAAAACATTTTTTTCGGTTTTCCTGACTCGGCTTAGTGCTTTCTTAAACTACTTAATTAAAAATTTACGTACCTTACGAATATTAACATAAATATATAATAATAATAACAAATTTAAATGTTAGCATGTTTCTGTTACGTGATACACATGGCCAACGTGGTGGACTATGGCCAAACCATTCTCATATTGAGAGGAGACCCGTGCTCTGTAGTGAGCCGAGAATGGGTGGATCATGATCATGATGATGATCATGACTATAAAAGTAGTTTTCAATGAAGGCTGACCAAGACATCTTAAAAAATCTTTTGTATAATGTAGGTACTGTCAATTCATTATCATCATCTTATATTGCTAGATAACTTACCTACCCTACCATCATATTCAGATCTGCTTTTTGTTTTACCCGGGGGAGAGAGCTGGTTATACTTAACACAGATAAAATCTAGCTATTATTATAGATCGCCTATATATTATACTTATCTATAAATGATAGCTCATCTTTCGTTCGTTCGTGACCTCTTGCAATATACAATATTGATTAGTGAAATAAACGATATTATTATAATAATTTAGATCATTATTATTCTAGTATGTCTCTAAATTAGATACAGAGGATAGACACTTACTGGCGTCGACAATCCTCGGTATTAGTCCATTCGTGCGTTGGTTGACCCATTTATTTACGGTATCGGCTGCACTCTGAGAATTAGTAAAGTCCACTGGAACCAAGTCGGCGTAGTAAGCGTTACGTACGATTTGTTCGAAATCCTTTTTGAGTCGCAGTCTACTCGATACGAACACAGAGTTTGAATTCTGTAACTTGACTCCCGAGGTATTCGACTGAAAGAAGGTATTATATATTTTTATTTGAAAAGTGAAGGGATTACTGTAATAATTATTTGTCGCCAAGCTCTTTAGAGCTTAATATACGGTACTTCACAATGATACGTACTACTGGGGATATAAGACTTATTGCTTTTTTCTTGTTATTTTATAATATAGAACTCATTATACCTCGAGTGGGTTCAAAGAAGTAAAACTTTTAAAGATGTTCATCCAACATGAACCCCGGAACCTCTTTGCGACGGATTTTCACAAATTATTTTCTCGCTATGTCTACGCCAAAGCAGGGCCTAACTTCTAAATTCCTTTTCATTCTTTACGTTTTGTGTTTGTTAAATGCAAATAAAACTTGTCACTCCACTTATATACATGTATTAGGAGCACAACCAATTAGGAGCGTGGCTTTACCATAGTCCTAAAAGGTTAGCCCGCTGCCATCCTAGACAGCATCATCATCTTCCACCAGGTGAGATTACCGTCCACCGTCGAAGGCTAACTTGTAGGGTATAAAAAAGTATTACAGTTACTGCTAATAACGCTAATAGTGCTAATAAGGCCCAATACAATCTATCCTATGTTTTAACTTACATGAAGAGATGCCAGATACAAATTCAACTGCTCCCTCAGCTCGTTCTTGTATGGTGACAGCCTCAAAGCACTTCTGATTTCAGCTTCTGTGCTACCGCTAGCTGATTCCAATATCATCGCTAAGGTTGACTTTATACTGGCCGGTGACACCATGACATTGCCTTTCCTATCTTCCGCTGCATATCGCAGGAGATCTGTGTCGAAGAAATTCAGGCGTGATATTTCTTGAGGTATCACATTGGCTGTGATGCAGCTTTGTATACAAGCAAGGACAATCGCTGGAAAAAATAAACAAGCATAGTTATATAAGTGTTTGCTATATACTTAAAAAGCTGCGATAGCCTAGTGGTTAGGACGTCCACCTCCTAATCAGAGGTCGGGGGCTCGAACCCGGGCACGCACCTCTAACTTTTCGTGCGTTTTTTAGCAATTAAAATATCACTTGCTTTGAGAGTTCTCCCTAATGTTCTCGGAGGCGTGTTAAGTGTGCCAATTTGAATTTGAACGCCTTATTTCTGGTAGTTACAAAATAAGCCTACGAAAAATAAGCTTTGACCGTGGCTAGTTACCACCCCACGGACAAAGACGTGTCGCCAAGCGATTAAGCGTTCCGGCACGATGTTGCGTACAAACCAATTAGGAGTATGGGTTTACTATACCTCTAACAGATTGGCCCGCTGCCATCTTGGACTATATCGTAACTAACCATCAGGTGATATTCCCGTCAAGGGTTATAAAAAAAAATAAGATCTAATAAATCATAGTTAACAGTCTTGGGCGACAATTTAAAATTACAATCACCAGCCTACAAACTGTCTCTATGCATAGATCACAAATCGTTATAGTTTATATTATATTTAAAAATTCCGTCACCCTCATCTTTTATTTAATTATTTCCCCAAGGGTTATCTGGAAGAGATTGCTTAAGCAATAAGACCGTCTTTGCATAGTCATGTGTTCCGTGTTGTGGTTTCTTTAAAACTTGTGTGCAATAAAGAGATAAATCTTATCGTTTATCTGTTACTGCTTGAAAGAGAGAATCACCCATAAAAAACCATCGCGCCTATAATACTGCTAGGGAAATAGCGTTTTGCTTGTTATTACTTACTCAAATTCAAATTCAAAATAATCTTTATTCAAAAAGGCACTTTTGACGCGTCAATAATTTACATAGTAGTCATTTCATTGTGATAACTAAATTCGTAAACTTAAAACTAAAGCCATGACGGTTCCAAACGCGCCCCGGTCTAAGGAGAAGCCCACAACAAACTTAGCCGGCGTTATACTAATACATTAACCAAACCCAGAGTTTTTGAGTGTAATTAATTATGTTTAATAATTACGAACTTTAATACGTAAGATATTTATTCTCAAACAATATTATTAAACCTGGAATTAACATATTATTTTTCACAAATCACAGACTATTAATGATGATACCTAACTGTCAGTTACACCTTATAAACAGCCTCCACGACTGGTTTTCAATAAATTAACTACATCAGAGGAAGCGGGAAAAACAATCTCACAAATGATTATGTTAAATTACCCTTGAATTATGTTGACGTAGCGGCAATATCAGATTTTTCGTTTTAGAACGTTATCTTGCCATCTAAATAAATACATAATTGAATTTAATTAATGAAAAACTGAAAATGGTTTGCTTAGGTCATTTGCAGAGTTCCGTACTTCATCTCAACTTTGGAATTTACGAAGAAATGATGGTTCCGTAATCCATCTCAACTTGAACTGACGAAGAAATGAAATGATATTGGATGGTATCAATATTTTGGCCTTCAACTATTTATTGAGTTTGTTAATACTAAAACAGTTAGAATTAAAAGAAGGACAAATAAACCTAGTTGTAAATTTAAAAGCTCGTGCATTTGAAATTTTTAACATAGCCGAAACTTCGCACTTTCTTTTAGCTCTGTCTGATATTCGCAACTTGGCGTAGCTGTGATAGCTTGGGGCTAGGACGTGCGCCTTCTAATCAGAGGTCGGAGGTTCGATCCTGGGCACGCACCTCTAACTTTTCGGAGTTACGTGCGTTATTAAGCCAATTAAAATATCACTTGCTTCAACGATGAAGAAAAACATCGTGAGCAAACCTGCACCCCTGACAGTTCTCCATAGTGTTCTCAAGGGCGTGTGAAGTCTGCTAATCCGCACATGGCCAGTGGTGGACTATGGCCAAACCCTTGTCATATTGAGAGGAGACCCGTGCTCGTAGTGAGCCAGCAATGAGTTGATCATGATGATGAAGATATTCGCAACCAAATTTTGTATAAAACAGGGAAACATCAAATGTTTACACAAACCCACAAACCTGAAAACTAAGAAAGAACTGAAAAATTTAGCAATCAAATAGGAATAAATCTCTTATATTAAGACAATCTCTTATATTATGAAATAATATGGAATGCAAAAATCTTTGTTATTTCTCTGCATTCGTCCAAGTTTTACATGGTAAGTTCGATTGGCCAATTATCCTGTGACATTTATACTACCAACACTTAAACTTGTATAAAAAGTTAACGTTGTATCAAAATGTCTCGTCATTCCATTTACAACTTGAGTTGTATAGTATGTAAATAGGTAGAATAGATACGTATACAATTTATAAAATAGAATACTATACTAGAAATCTAGAATCCTTAATATAAACAGGCCATATGCATATTCTAAATAAAGGTGAGATCGGCTCGGATTTCGGAAAACTTTCCTGTTAGGTAGACTATCTTACCAGTTTCCTATAACCTGTTTCTTGATTGTGCACAAAAAGTTTCATTGGGTCTGCGATTTGTAATACCTAACCTATTAATATTTATTTTTCGATATCCGAATATAGACGCCTGGGCAATACCCCTAGGTATTGCCCAGGCGTGTGGCTTTGTATTTTCAATTTGCTGATAGACCAGTTATTTTTAGTTTACGTCTTTTTTCGCTAACAGGTTTGCTTGACTGGATATTTCCCATACCTACCCATCGACGTAACAATCCAGCCCATTAAAAAATAAAGTTCGAAACAATCAATACGAGTGGTAAAGTTTGGAACACTCATAGCTTTAGTTTTAAGTTTACGAATGTAGTTATCAGCATTAAATCACTACTATGTAAATTATTGACGCGTCAAAAGTGTCTTTTAAAGGACTATTTGAATAAAGATTATTTGAATTAGAAATTGTGAAAAGCCATGATGCTGAAATCATTGGTTTTCGGGCCTTGGTTCATCACTACACTGACTTATCTTTTATCGTACCTAAATTTACAACAAGATTACAGTTCATCAAGAGAAAATACGAAAATAGGCCTATATTTTTTTAGAAGCAAGTAGTATATTTTTTTATAACGCCTCTCTTCTAAGTTTTTAGGCGTTATTTGCGTTTAAAAAAAAATATCACTTGCTTCAACGGTGAAGGAAAACATCGTGAGGAAACCTGCATGCCTCAGAGTTCTCAGTAATGTTGTCTCAGTAAAGTCTGCCAATCCGCACATGGCCAGCGTGGTGGACTGTGGCAAAACCCTTCTCATATTGAGAGGTGATCCGAACTCTGTAGTGAGCCGGGGTTGATCATGATGTTATTTTTTTTTGCGTTTAACTAGAACCTCCGTCACAGGACTGAGAGACCATTGTTCGAGCTTTATTATTCGAACTCGTAAATGTTCGAATAGGCAGACGGAAGATTGAATGAACTGTGAATCGAAACTGTGTCTATATATAAAAGGAAATAAAAAGCCTATAGTGCCGTTTTTTTCAAATAGTACTAGGCATTCATCGTGGAGGGACTGCCTCAGCGGACGCCGCTGGCTGGATTGCGGTCGAGTGCACGAGTGCGTAGGAGTATCGCTAGGTTTTAGTGGGTATTCTGGTCGCCAGTCTGGCTACCGGGGAGTCCCACATACCCCGTCGGAAGCGACGCAGGCAAGATTGCGCTGCGGAGGGGATTCGTAAACGCATTTCCCAGGGTGAAGAGAAAAAAAAAAGAAAATGCATTCATAACTTCCATACCTACCAAACAAAATTTTGTACTAGCGATACTTTACAAAATTTAATACATAGAAGTTGTTTTAGCCTTTCCCACCTATTATTATTACAATAACCTTCCCGATTTAAATTGCAAAGGTCACGATCTCCATTACTTATTGGGATTGTTAAACAAACATTTAAGATTATATCATGCATAAATAAGTTTACGAAAAATTGGTGATGGCTTCTACTGAATCGATTTTGATAATCTAAAAACTAGAATACCTAAATAAAAAAACAATTACACTATAGACTGCGGATTTATGTTATTGTCTCAAAAGATAACGCGTACCGTAAACGTGAAAGTGGCCTCGAGAGTTTCGAAGAAGAAAAATTTCAGACAGTTAAATCTCCGAGTACCGAATATTATATATCAATAATAGAAGAAACGCATGAAGAGAAAAGCTGAATGTCTATTAAGTCTAACAGACAAAAATAACTTAATACTACGTACGTACCTACCCGGTGGTATAATTGCCTAAAATCCAAACCTTTGTCAAAATAATCAATCGCCTCAATTAAGCGTCTAATGTCATCATAATCATAATGCTATTTATAAATATCGAAATTATGTCCATCTAGACGGTATTACCACGGTAATATTATATAAATATTACCGTGGTATTACTTTCTATTTATCAAGATATTACAATAGTATGGATAAATAACTCGTCACTGCTTTGAATTTGTCATAATTAAGAACATAATTTTTGAAAATTATATTACTGAGTAGTTACTCATTATGATATAGTTTAGGCAAAGAGTATAAATCTGGTGCAAAAGCTGAACGAACCGTTGAAATGATCAATAAACTAAAGGTAAGTCCGACAATACAACAGTCTGTCCAAAGAAATTGTAACAAAACGTTCATTTTAAATTTTTAAAAAACAAGAATTTAGTACTTCTTTACGTTAGTAATTAAGTTAAGGTAAATACAAAAAAAAATGTAATCACTAATTTATATTATTATATTTTTATCAATGTAATTATTTCTGAGTTTGTTCTTTGGGAGACTAGCATTTAAACCTAACCTAACCTAGTCCAAATTTGGAAGCCACATCAACATTACTGAACCAGTTTTTGTTGTTTAAACAAAGTCACTTCAAAAAAAACTCAGACATTGATCATAACGCCTCAACCGTGAACCTAGCTACTTAGATTTTATGATCTCCATAACAAGGTTTTGGTTCCCATCACCTTGGAAATGTATAATTAAGTCTAAAATTTACAATAAACAAAACATAACTAACTACTACAAATAGAAATATTAAACTCACCGAAAAACAAATACATAATCTCGTGGAATTGAAATTCTCGGTAACACTGCCAATATTTTGAAACCCGTCTCACGTGTGGCCGCGAACTAGTTTTTTGCCACAATGCTTAATTTACTAATAAAGAATGAACGTAAACAATTACGACTGGCGTTTAAAAGAACGAGGACCGATACAGAATGAATCGGAATTACATATAGTTACCTACTGAGGTAAACTGTCGCGACAAACCGGTTTAATTCACTCATACAAACATGTAACAGCTAATCCTCCGTGACATTGAAGTCTTAACCGCTCACGAAAAGCATTTTGACGCGCAATTATCGACTGTTTTTCATACAAAAATTTACGTCACAAATTATACCCAAGAAATGTTGTGGCATTAACAGGTACACATTATTCGAAGCGCCACTATGCGGGTCTTCAAGTCTACACTGTCAAAGCAAATTACACTTCGATAACAGAACATTTCATCATAAGATTTTTATACACCACAGTTAGCCCTAGACGGCATCTCACCTGATGATAATGCGGTTTGGGATGGTAACGGGCTAACCAATTAGGAGTATGAATAAACCCATACTCCTAATTGGTTTCTACACGACATCGTGCCGGAACGCTAAATCGCTTCGCGACACATCTGTGTCGGTAGGGTGGTAACTACGACCGGAGCCTCCCAACAGACCAGACTCGAGCCGGGAATCGAACCCAGGACCTCCAAGTTATAAATTGCAACAGCGCACGCACTGCGCCACGGAGGTCGTCAAAAACGACTTTGGTAGGATTAGAATATATTTATATATAAATAACTGAGATTCATTATTTATAGTAAGAGGGATTCTTACTTTTTAAATTTTATCTTTACTAGGTATATAACCCATGACCTTCCCATCCTACTCAGATATACGGTGGTGGTAAAATCGATGTTTGTTGGATTCCTACCGACTAAAACTCCGCAGTAGCCACCTTTAGGAGACATTGGGAAGCTCTGCAATCTACTTAGAATTATTTTTCACATACTTAAGTACTTGATAAATTTGCGGACAGAAACGCAACGAAACGCAAAAATCTTTATTAAAGAGAACTCCAATAAAGATTTTTAAAAGACAGCGAGCTTAGATGGTTGTACTAGAAAACTATTTATTCCTTGTATATTTTATACTATATTATCACCATAGATAAATTTCTAGGGTATATAGGTTTACAGTTTCATTTCCAATTTATTTATTCCAGGGCTGGAAGTTGTGGCGCAGGCGACGGGCGCAAGATCACGCCGGCCCTCCTGACGAGGAGCTCCGGGTGACGGATGAGAGGCATCCTCACCCGTCGAGCCTTATCCTCGGGTCGTGAGGCGCGTCCAATGTTCCTGGCGCGCCTCGGACGGAGTTAGGGGGCCTCCATCATAGGCCCCCCGTGGAGGGTCTGCCTCAGCGGACGCCGCTGGCTGAGTTGCGGTCGAGTGCACAAGTGTTCCCGTGACCCAGCCACCAGGCGACGCGAAGGAGCATCGCTGAGTTTTAGTGGGTATTCTGGTCGCCAGTCTGGCCGCCGCGGAGTCCCACACACCCACATGCCTGCGTCGCTTCCGACGGTAACACGGTAAGTTTAACCACCCACAGACAGAAACGTGCAGGTTTGGATCAATTTGCAGTACCTTGGAAGCTACCTTTGCCAATCGTTTTTTTAACTACCCACCAATAATCCTTTGATATCTAATGTTGACCCAATCCTGTTCTGCCGTCTACAATGGCCTACGATTTCCTATCGATATCAACAACATTTACAGTTACGATAAATATACCAAATAAAATCTTTTGGGTATGTTTGTTTTGTTAGGATATAAGACAAAATATATTTTGTTCATTTTTATAACACACAAGGTTGGTTGGAATGACTCCCGTATTAATACAGATGAGATGAAAATTATTGTGACATTGTAGAATTTTCACGTTTGTAAAGAGCAAAGCTTCTTGCCAGTAGTATCTGTCATCCCAAGCGATGATACTTACTGCAAACAGATCGACTTGACGTTGCTTAAGCAGTAAGGCATATTTAAATAAAGATAGATAGATACTCTTTATTGCACACATATGATTATGAAACAATAACATGAAACAATTTGTACACATAAGTATGCAAAGGCGGTCTTATTGCTTAAGCAATATCTTCTAGACTGGTGTAAGAAGTCAATGAAAGAAGAGGATAGAGTCGAAACAAATATATACTAAATATAATAATGAATACCAATAAATCAAATATATAAGTATGTAGTATTAAGTATAAATAAATATATATCAATACTATAGTCGACTTCTAATGTGTTTAATAAATAAATTATTTTGGAATAATAGTTAAAAATTAAACTACTGTAGTACAAGTCTTGATAGCATTCTTTATTTCCTCGTAAGTAAAAAGTAAGTAACTTGCATAACACTATTTATATTTAAGCAAAGTGAATTATTTGCTTTGTCATTTAAGTGCTTTTATTAATGATTCTATAAAACACAAAGTTGCAAAACACATGGTTACATTTTACAGATACTGAGGTATTACAAAATGGTCCTCTAAGCCGGATCAAAGATTTAGTAACAATTCATCTTTTACATTTACATTACATTACTTATTTTTGTTTTACATCGAAACTATAAGTAAATTTACTAAAAAAAAATAAAAATAACATGTCAAATGTTATAACATCATTTTGTAAAACGAGTGAGTATAGCAAATTTGGCGTGTTTATAAAAGTATAAAAAATCATAGTCTGTTATAAAATCATTACTTATACTATATTATTGACAAATTGGGAAAATCAATTATATCCAATTAAAAACTATTATATAGTACTAATATATATTTTTACAGTTATTAAACAGCATGAGCCGTTGAGAGCGTGATAGCTTAGTGGTTAAGACTTCGGTAAACTTTCAGAGTTTTACGTTTTAAATTTAATTAAAGCAATTTTAAACCAATCATCACTTGCTTTAACGGTGATGAAAACATCGCAAGGAAACCTGTATGACTGTACTCTCGATAAGCGTTGTAAACTGCTGTCACAAATCTTCTCATGCTGGAGATACCCCCGATAATGTAAAGTAGATAATGGGTTGATATTGATGATGATTAAGTTATGCTTATCGGGCTGTGTTTTACTCAAAGGAGTTTAGCAACTATCTAACCTATACACTAAATCGCATTGGCACGCAGTATCGTTCGGAAATGTTAGATCGCTTGAATTATCCCATTAAACCAGAGTAAACCAATTATTAAATGATTAATGCGAAGAACTCATCCAATACCATTCATAAAGCCACAATGTTCATTAAAAAAAAATACAAAGTTTATCCCACAAATATATTTACTTGCAGTGAGTAAAGTTTTCGTAGCATTCTTGGGAAAAAAAATTGAGATAATTTTATGTGACTAATCAGTGAACTAAAAATTTATCTCAAAAAGTTAAGTTTTGTTCAATATAAAGGATTAAGTACACTAATAGTTACACTCATAGTCTGAACACACCTCGTTTTTCAAACCACAGGTTACGAGTAGGCTACTAGTACGTCAGGTTATCCTCGTACTGACGGCTTATGTAAGCCAACTGAATAAAAAAGCAAAAGTATATAACTACTTTTGTTTTTTTTATTGGGCAACTTTCCGGAATTTATTTAATGGCGGATTAATATTGATTTTTAAATTGTTATCATAATAATCGTTTACATCTTTTTTATTTTGATCGAAGTAAACAAAATCGATGTTTTCATAATATAGTTTATTTTGGTATGCCTTTGTCTATTGGTCTGTATAATGTTTGAGGTTCTAAGTTTGATAAGTACTCATATTTATTAGATATTTTAAACTTAACATTAATACATTTCTATGGCAGTTTGAAAGCGCCGTCGATGATGGAGGGGTCTGATACTCGTCCGGTGAACAACAACTGTCGCGTCGCCTCGTCCTGGATGAAGAAGAGGAACGGCCTGTTGGCTATAACTTCGGCATTCGGCATCGAATCTTCTCCGAACTTATTCTCGAGGGCAATCTCTGCGAAATGCAAACAGGTACTTGTTACGAACAGGAAATCGAAAATGGCTCGATCGAGTTTGATTTATTTTTTGTTTTATTCGATTCAATACAGAGGAAAACGAAAATAAATACATTTAATTTGTTTTTGGTTGGGAATTACCATTTCGAGTTATATTCAATACTGAATATGAATAGTTAAGTTACAATTAAATAGAATTTAGGTTGTACTAGTACTACTTTAATCGAGTCATTCATTTTAATGTTGGAATATTTGACATACTCTAAATTGCAAAAATTAATTTTATTTTATTAATGTATTAAAAAGCTTTTTTTTTGTTTAAAATACATGTGTGAGGAAGTAACGAAACAACGCCATCTCTCTTTAGGCGCACTCAAACTGTGTTAGTATACGGACATATTCACTTGTAAATTGTAAATCAATACTGGCTAATATATTTGTCGGCGCGAAGGAGTTATTAACTTCATTCAGCGGCGCCAAGAACAACAAGAATTCAATAAGTACCCACATTTGAACTGTTGATGATTTTGCTAACACAATTTAGACGGTAGCAATCAATTTAGTACAGGCATGCTTTGCTATAAATACGGGCGGCCGATGCCTTTTTCGCTCGAGACGTCGGACAGTTCGGACCTCTTAGTTATTGTCGCAATAAATCCGTAATCCCTCAAGTTGCGGTTTTAATTACTATCAGCGAAAGTAAACAAAAGAGTACTAAAAACAACTCTAAGGCTTTTAACTCGTCATATTTTATACTCAACACGTTGTTTTTATCATACACTTAATTTCCAATAATTAATAATACCTAATACAAATGGTTGTAGCGAATTTATTGTGAAAGAACTCAGTTGTTGCGGGTTTGGAACCCAATTGGTCATTATTAATTACATACCAATTTTCCCATACAACTCTCAGACGCAGCAGGACGATGACTTTACGTAATCATACTCATTAAATTGTCAATGTGAATTGGGCAAATAAATACGTTTTCTTTCCTTTTATTTAAAATATATTACCTGTGGCAGAATAGGCGACACTACCCAGTTCGTTGACCTCAATGCCTGAACGCTGAAGAACCTTGGAAATCTTCATCCGATTGCTCAACGTTTGTCCGCGGGAGATGCCAGGGAAAGAGGCCGTGTCCTCAAAAGCTTGCCGAATACCTAACTGTAAGAAGCGTAATAATTAATGAGAAAGACGTTAAAAAAAACTATGCCCTCTTTTAACAACAGGATCATCTGCTAGGCAGGTCGTCAAAGCGAGTTAGTCAAATGATCACGTATGTTTATTACATAAATTTGAGAATTTGAAGAGACCCTTGGTCCGCGCGGTCGTAGCACTATATGCTTTTTAAGGAAATAGCAAAAAGGTTAGTCGACATCACAGGAGACCGAAGAGCTGTCAGCTACCTCGGACAACGAATTAGTCTAGCCATTCAAAGGGGGAACGCTGCCAGTATCTTCGGAACCTTGCCTAAAGGGACTCCTTTTAATAATATATTTTAGTTATTATGTTATATTAAAAAAAAAAAAAATTAAATTAAGATTGTTATTTTTGGGTTAATCTGAGGTTTATTTTAAGTTATACATATATTCTTGAAATTTAATAATTATGAGACAATAATATCAGTTTCGCTTCGGTTCAACAATTACGTAGATTGATTTATTTTTTCCTGTATAATTCGATGGAATATTAATTATCCTTAGGTTTTCCTCCTCAAGCATCTGCGAAAAACCGTTACGTACGTCATGGTTACGTACGCGGCTAAATGGACAATTTGGGTAATTCCTAAGCTATTTTATTTACGATTTATTGTTTTGTGGTTTTAAATCGACTTCAAAAGGTAGGCGTGTCGACCCACGTATGTATACTATCTACTATGTAGATTATCTATCTTAATAGTATAAATAGTAATAAGTAATAGTAGAAGTAGAAACCAATTAGGAGTGTGGGTTTACCATACCCCTAACAGGTTAGCCCGCTACCATCTTAGACTGCATCATCACATACCATAAGGTGAGATTGCCGTTAAGGGCTATTATTTAAAGACCGATTCGACGAAATTACTTGAGAGTGAGAATCTACAGTGGTTACATAACGAGTACTTTTTTTTTGTCGTGGTGGAAAAGCTTTATAGCTACCTCCGTACCCTTGGACGGGAAGGAGGTTATGTTGGACTCCCACCCACGAAGGGGGGTATACCCGAACTAAAAACCACCACGGCATGTCCCTCTCGCAGGTTTTACTGACACCCGGACATAACGAGTAAGTACTCGTCGTAGTTGAATAGATATGAGACACAGAATTAAAAACTTGGTTTACCTCTCTAAGGATTCCATCCAATACCGAAGTGTACTCGAACTGAAACTTTGGTAAAGTGACCTCTACCAGGTATTCCTGGAGATAGTAAAGTTCGCTGCGCAGTTCCGTCAGCTCGTTGAAGATCTCCGGTAGACCAGTGAGGGCGTTTGGCACTATAATGTACATGGCGAATTTGCTGCCCTGGAAAATAAAATTTTATCATCATCATCATGATCAACCCATTGCCGGCTCACTACAGAACATGGGTCTCCTCTTAATATGAGAAGGGTTTGGCCACAGTCCACCACGCTGGCCATGTGCGGATTGGCAGACTTTCACACGCCTTTCTTTCGTCACGATGATTTCCTTCACCGTTTAAGCATGTTGAAAATGTTATGGTTTCACTTTTTTTTTTTGTACTCTACAAGTTAGCCCTTGACGGCTATCTCACATGGTGGTAAGTGGCGATGCTGTCTAGGATGGTAGCGGGCTATCCTGTTAGGAATATGGTAAGCCCACGCTCCGTATTGGGTTCTACGCAACATCGTGCCGGAACGCTTAATCGCTTGGCGACATGTCTTTGTCGGTAGGGTGGTAACTAGCCACGGTAGAAGCCTCCCACCAGACCAGACTCGAGCCGGGAATCGAATCCAGGACCTCCAACTTTATAATGCGACGGAGGCCGTCGAACGTAGTTTAGAAGTATTCAATTTGAATGTTGTCGTTTAACGGTTTTGTTTAATGTATTACAGTAGTATTTTGGGTTTCATAAAATACATCATTTATATCTACCCGGACTCAATCGACTCATACCTACGATCAGAATGAGACATAACTCAATTAAATTTGATCTCTTTTGCATAACTAGGTATGTCCAGTTATCATCGCATTGTCAGCAGACAGTTTAACTCCAGCCTTGATAACATCATGGTGCGTTTGACACGTACAAAAAGGTTTCTATTCAGCCCCACATATTTAATTTCTACATAGGCTTTCTATAAAAAAATTACAATAGCTGACACAGAAAGTCGACGGTGCATAAATAAAAACGTCCTACCTGTCTAGGATTTTGAAATAACTGTCACATATACGTCATATTTGAATTATTTTTAATATTGTTACAAATCCGAGAGGTGTCTGTTTGTTTATCTGTTACGTCTATTAGGCTCAACAACTGAACGGATATGGAAGATATTTTGCACAAAGAGATCTTGTATTCTGTGGGCTACTTTAAAGACGGGATAATTGAAGTATATATAAGTATGTTTACTTATATTTATATAAGAGCTACCCTATCATAAACCCGTCTAATTTTATTGGTATTTGTGTACGATTTACTCCTTTATTTATTTTAATTTTTGTTTTTATTGCATGCAATTTTGTATTGTCTAATAAAGTATCTAGTTTTGTAAGTTGATGGTTAAGGCCTTAAAAGTTTTTTATCAAAATGTAAGAGGAGTAAAAACAAAAACGAATGACATATATCTTGCAATACTTAATTCAGACTTTGATGTTATAGTGTTTACAGAAACTTGGCTTAACAGCGGAGTGTTTAATAATGAGTTCATTGATGAAAGATATTATGTATTTCGTCGTGATCGTGAGTCTAGCGAGTCGTGTAAATTAGATGGTGGGGGAGTCTTAATTGCTATTTCTAAAAAGTATAAATGTTACAGAGTAGAATCGTGGGAATCTAGTCATAAAGATCTCTGGGTGAATATGATCCTAAATTCAAAAACTATTTCGATATGTGCAGTTTATATACCTTCACCGCTTAAATATGATACTCTTGAAGAATTCACACAGAATGTAGAACGTATTATTATAAATGAACAATTACCAACTATAGTGCTCGGCGATTTTAATATTCCTTCCATAAAATGGAGTTACGTAGATAGTTGCACCAAACGAATGAGTCCATCTAACAATGGTCCTGTAGTGACTCTTATAAATGATTTTATGGCATTAACCAGTTTATCACAGTATAACGGCATATGTAATACATACGGTAAGATATTAGATCTTGTTTTCTGCACCTCTGATTATGTTACAATAGAACAAAGTGACTTTTCTGCTTGTTCCATAGATAGGTATCACCCACCTCTTGAAATTAATATTGAAATAAGTGATAAAGAAACTTTTCTGTCTCCTAATTCGTTAATTAAATATAATTTTAGAAACGCTGATTATCAAAGCATCAATGAACATCTTGAAGGACTGAATTGGTTGTCTCTTTTTAGTGAGTGTAAAAACGTAAATGAAATGACAACGATCTTTTATACAGAGTTGCGAAAAATAATTGAAATATGTGTTCCTAAGAATAAAGTAAAAAATAAAAGTAGTTATCCCATTTGGTATTCTAAAAACCTAATTAAAAGATTAGCGGAGAAGAATAAATATAGAAAGCTATACAAAAAATATCGGAATCCTATGGATGAAATTGCATTTCATTTATTACGAGATAGATGTGAAATCATTATTAGTTTAGATCATAAAAACTATTTAGACAGGGTAGAAAATAATATTAAAATAAATCCAAAATATTTTTATTCTTATTTAAAACAAATGCGTAATAATAAATGTGAATATCCTGCTCTTATGACTTTGAATGGGGACTCATTTACTGGCGGCTCAGATATTTGTAATCAATTTGCAAATCATTTTTCAAATATGTACATATTGTCAAACAAAGATTTAAAAACGGAACCATCTATTAAAGCTAATTCACTAGAAAATTCTCAATTAGTTAATATAAATATATCTATAAAGAATGTTATAAAGCAAATAAAACGCCTGGATATAAACAAAGGGTCGGGACCAGACGAAATTCCACCCATTTTCGTTAAATGCTGTTCTGTGCTACTAGCGAAACCGTTATGGCTGATATTTAACAGATCTTTATGTGACGCTGAATTTCCAAGTGTTTGGAAGATGGCCAGGGTAATTCCTGTATACAAAAGTGGGGATCGAAAAGACATTTCAAAGTATAGGCCAATATGTATTTTGTCAGTATTTTCTAAAGTGTTTGAATCGTTGATATGTCCGGTTCTAGCATGGTATATGAAGCCGATGATGTTAGAAAATCAGCACGGGTTCATGAAAAAGAGATCTACTATGTCTAATTTAGCCTTGTTTGTAGATGACTTAGCTATAACTGTAGATAATACAGCTCAAGTAGACTGTGTGTACACGGATTTATCAAAGGCATTTGATGTTGTTGATCACTATATTTTGTTAGACAAACTCCAGAGATACGGTATCTGCAGGAACCTCGTTAATTGGTTTGAGTCGTACTTAACGAACCGTAAAATGAATGTGGTAATGGGGGGATATCAGTCTCACCCATTTATTGCGACTTCGGGAGTACCACAGGGCTCCAATCTTGGGCCAGCTTTGTTTGGAATATTTATTAATGATATAGTTGATTGTTTCCAGCACTGTCATTTCCAACTATATGCTGATGACCTAAAGATGTATAATACAATTTTTGACCTTAGTGATTGTATCAATATGCAGGAGGATTTGAATAGGCTGGCTGCTTGGTGTGATAATAATAATTTAAAATTAAATCACTTAAAATGCAACAGTATCACCTTTAGTAGGAAAATTAAAAATGTTAAGTTCGATTACAGTATTAATGACAATATTTTAGAAAATGTAAATCAAATTAAAGATCTTGGCATAATCGTAGATTATAAATTGAGTTTTGTACCACATATTGATCATATAATTAAGAACGCGTTAAAATTATTGGGTTTCATAATTAGGAATACAAAGGATTTTAAAAAATCTTCCACCAGACTAGCACTATTCAATTCGCTTGTACGAAGCAGACTTGAATACTGCTCTATTGCATGGAGCCCACATTATCAAGTACATAAGAATAGGATAGAGAGAGTCCAGAAAAAATTTTTACGACACCTTGCATACAAGGACAATATATTGAAAAATGTAAACACCTACACTGATCTCCTAAAAATTTACAAAGCGTTGTCATTGTCTAATCGCAGAGACTTTATTGATCTATCTTTCCTGAAAAATATTCTGGCTGGAGGGATTGATTGTTCAAATCTTTTGAGCAGGGTGCGTTTGGCAGTGCCAAGGAGTAATGCTAGGCCGCATATTAAGAATAAGGTAACATTTAGACCTAGAATCACAAAAACTAACCTAGGCAGGTCTGCCCCCTTGTGCAGAGTTGTTGTGATCTATAATAATTTAATAAAGAGTACTGACATAGATATCTTTCGTAACTCCGCCGCATCTTTCAAAAAAGAGGTTAAAAAACATTTAAGAGTATTGCAAGATAGTTAGTCAATTTTTGTTTTTGTTTTGTATTTTTTGTGTTAATATTTTACCTATTTTTTTTTTTACGATTTTTAGTTAAGTTTTTTTTTTTTACAAATAATGTCTTGTCTATTATTACGCATGCTGAGTTAGCCTATAAGTGGAGTGTACAACATTGCAAGAGATCTGTAGAATGTGTCCTTAGATTAAGATAGTTGTATACACGTTGGCTTCCTAATAAATAAATAAATAATTGTTTTTTATTTATTATTCAAGTTTGTATGCGTATGTAGACCTAATTCACTTTATAAAATCGTCTTACTCACAGTTGAGGGTAGCTGGAAGAGATCTGTTATACCTTGCCATTGTATACTTTTTTTTTATACACTACAAGTTAGCCCTTGACGGCATCTCACCTGATGGTAAGTAATGATGCGATCTAAGATATTAGCGAGCTAACCTGTTAGGGGCTAATTGGTTTCTACACGACTTTGACCTCTTATAAAAGTGTTTGTTAAAACAGATTTGGTACCAATATAATAAAAGTAAATAAATAAAATAAAAAATATATACTATTAACAGTAATTACAGTTACAGTACTTACCAAATAAGGCATCCTTAAAATCTTGGCATTCAACTTGTTCGATTCAGTATAGAAGAACTTGTCTCTGACACTCATGAATAGACCTTCTTTCTTATCTGTCGCTGAGGTATAGAATAAGTCGGTCTTAGTAACGTTCGGGTTGAACTGGTGCTGCCATGTGCCTTTGAAAAATATCGTGTTCAACACTAAAGCTGACACACCGGACACGTCATCTGAAATTACAAATATACAATGAAAAAAGAGCAACCACTGCTTTTGAAAAACAACGACTGTATCTTGATTGATTTATTGAATACCGAATATTTATGTCAAATCAGTTTTGGTAGCACCTTGTACATCAGGTAAGATTGCCGTCAAGGGGTAACTTGGAGTAAATAAATAAAAAAGTTATCCTATCTATCAATCAATCAATCAACCATAATCTTTATTCAAATAATCCTTTAAATGGCACTTTTGACGCGTCAATAATTATAAAGTAGTGAGTTGATAGGTAGTGATAACTACATTCGTAAACTTAAAACTTAAGCTATGAGGGTTCCAAACGCGACCTGGTCTAAGAGGAAGCCTACAACAAACTAATGACCGAAATTTGTAAACAATCCAATCCAAAATCTACAGATAGCATTATTATCGCCATTTCTCGTGCCACTAAAATTATTTAAGAGCTATCCTAAAATATAGAACATAAATATATTTATTTATTATTAATATAAAAGGAATATAATTATTATTACAATAACGGCACCGAAAAAACCGAAGAGGTTTGTGCTAATCTGTAACTTAACAGCTTAAAACTAGAGGAACTGAGTAGGCATGAAAAGAACATTTCCTAACTGAGTTAGACGGTCGACACAAATGAATCAACCGTCCAACTCAGCCAAAAAATATTCTTTTAATTTCTGTTTGACATTTTAATGTGTAATTTTTGGACAGCTGGAGGTAGTTCGTTCAAGAATCGTGCAACCAAATACGCGGTCGGTAAGCGGTTGGCCGTCATCGCCCGCGTCTGTACAAGATGTTCTTTTTTAATGAGTATCTTCTCATTGAAGAACTCTTTTAATATTGTGTGTTTAAATAGCTTCTGGCAATGTTTAAATAGGCCCAGTTCGTTACCATCGTACTTACATTATATATACACACATATAATATAGAATTATACCTGCGTTCACTAAATCGGTAATTTTGCCTCCTGTAGTACTATTAACCCACTGATTGATGTAATAAGCGGCGCTCACGGGATAACCGAAGTTTAGGTTCTTAATATCTGTCCTGTAGTGGCTCTCTGATAGTGCCGCGAAATGCTGCAGCGGAATCAGATTGTCATCTATATATATTCTACTTGCTAGGTTCAGTACGTAGTGTGATGACTTGGTCTGTGAAAAAAAAGGTACCCAATATATGTTTTATCTGTGTATTATTATTCACAGACAAAACACGCTATCACACAGTTAAAGAAATAACGAAAAATTTTAAAAAAATATTGAATAAAACGTCCTTATGTGTAATATATTGTATGTATTAGCTATTCAAAACGTTGCCAGTATCTTCGGAAAGGCGGGTATTCAGTTTATAATAAATAAACTGAAAATAAACAACTAACATAAACTGGAGTCGGCACACTCAGCCCCTTGACGCAACGAGCTTGTTAAGAAACAAAGCCTAGAATAATTATTTGTTTCCTTGTATGAGCTCATTTCAATATGGTATTTTTGGGGTTATTTTTCGTAACCCAGCTAGCAGGCTACGCATCGTAGGATTTTAGAGGATTCTCATTCTCGCCTGCGTCGCTTCCGTAGGGGATGAAAGAAAAAGGGTTTTTAACTTTTTTAACCTATTTTTCTCATTTTAAATAGAGTATCAGCTAGATGGAATAATTTCAAGTTATATGATTGGCTCATTTTTGGCTAAGAGCATTATTAAATGTTGCCAACGTTCAATCAACCCGCTATTCCATTTTATGGATATTCAGTTCGGAACACTTACTCGCAGAGATTCCAGTATCAGCCGGAACTTATTCCTCACCACCCTGACGTCAGTGTCGAAGCCAAGCACCGAAGATAGCTCAGTTTGTGTGGTACCGGTCGCTGCTTCCGTTAGTATCGCCAGAGCCAGCTTTAACCCCAGAGGAGAAAGCAGGAAGTTCTCGCCCGAACTTGATGCTACTCTCTGTAACATAAGGATTACATACTACATCATCATCATCATGATCAAACCAACGCCAGCTCACTACAGAGCTCGGGTCTTCTCTCAATATGAGAAGGGTTTGGCCATAGTCCACCACGCTGGCCATGTGAGAACTGGCATACTTCTTTTTTTTATACACTACAAGTTAGCCCTTGACAGCTATCTCACGTAGTGGCAAGTGATGACGCTGTCTAGGATGGTTGCGGGCTAACCTGTTAGGAGTATGGTAAACCCACGTTCCTGATTGGTTTCTACACGACATCGTGCCTTCACACGTCTTTGAGAACATTATGGAGAACTCTCAGGCATGCATGAAAATAATATCTACCCCGAGTTTACTAACGAAGTAGAGTTAAGTACATTGGGGATAGATATTAAGATATAGAAGGAAGTTCTTCTTTGTTCTTCTAGCTAAGATTTGACGCTACATGCTGTAAAATTAGTATTGGATACTTATTTAACATCTTTACAATTCACCTCCAGGTTCCTTATTAGTTTGATGGTAAAATCGTTTGGGAGGACCTAACGCCTTAGTTGTTGCAGTGGTACTTCATACATGTATAAAAGCATACCCAAAGAGCCACCAGAAGGAGTCATATGCGTGAAAAATTTATGACGGCTTGGGTTATTCAAGAACGTACTTAGACTGCTAAGACAAAATAACTTTCTACCGTTATGATCAATATTAGAGAACTATTTTTCAATATTTTATAAAGTTTCGCAATACCCTGGTCATTTGACGACCTCCGTGGCGCTGTGCGTGTGCTGTCGCATTATAAAGTTGGACGTCCCGGCTTGAGTCTGGTCTAGTGGGAGGCTTCGGCCGTGGCTAGTTACCACCCTACCGACAAAGTCGTGTCGCCAAGCGACTTTCCGGCACGATATCGCGTAACCAATTAGGAGTCTCGGTTTACCATATCCCTAACAGGCAAGCCCGCTACCATCCTAAGCTGCATCATCACTTACCATCAGGTGAGACTGCCGTCAAGCGCTTACTTGTAGTGTAAAAAAAAAACCCTGGTCAAAAATCCTATGCACTGAGTTATTGGGTACCTATTTTGTGATATATCTTGAATAATATCGAGTTATTCTCACCTTTGTAAGCGTCCAATCAAATTTGTCGTAGTCAGCGGGTGATGGTACGTAAGTCTGTTCCAGAAAATCTCCTGCGTAATCTGGTAAGGCGTCAGCAATGGCCTCAGGTGCAATAGGTTTGGCCTGAGCCGGTGCCGCCGCTGGTAACGTGCCATTATTGGGCTTCCCAAACACTGTCTCTA
The DNA here is from genome assembly GCA_928268935.1 of Lasiommata megera. Lineage (NCBI taxonomy): Eukaryota > Metazoa > Arthropoda > Insecta > Lepidoptera > Nymphalidae > Lasiommata > Lasiommata megera. The sequence continues at coordinate 8,161,175 of OV743328.1, forward strand.
ATAGTTCTGCAGTGATGGCAGGGTTTGCAGCGCATATTGTTACTGGCACTGAAAGAAAAAACCCACTTAAGTTAAACTGAAAACTTTCTTTGTTCCAATATGGCTTATAGGAGCCATTTTTGACGCGTACATACAAAATTTCTTTTGAGATATAGAGAGGTTATATCAGACATAAAACTAACTAAACTACTAAGTTAGTTATAACTCCTTCAGACCGGAACTAGAGAACAACGAAAAAAAGGCGAACAACATCGCGGGCAACTATATTTATTTATTTAATTTTAATTTAATCAGAACGGATGTATCCAATAACTAATTAAATTCAATGATAACACATACTAACATTATAGCAGAAACGAAGTATAAACAAAACAAATATACACTAAAAACAAAATAAAAACAGACAAGAGAGACAAAAAATAAAAAAAAATAAAAATACTTAAGATGTACTATACATATATAATGTTACGGGTAATGCCAGAAGACGTAGTAACCCTGGGTTTAAACTTAGGTTAACTTAGCATTACCCAAACGTTTTGGGTAAGTTCTAATGATAACTAATTAGGTAAGTATAAATAATTCAGAATTTACCCATTCTCACCTAGATCTATGGTTGAATAATTTAAGGAATGTTAGGTGTTGCATCATATAAAGAGTGGGTAAATCCCGAATTAAAACTAATCTTCATTATTATTTGGACATTACCCAAAACCCTTGGGTAATACTTATTAAACCCGGGTAAATCTAAGTCTATTCCAACTTGCTTGGCCGTAACATATATTATACTGTAATATACTAGCTGTTGCTATAATATATATGCTATTTATATATATATATATATATATATATATATCTATATTTGTATGGAATAAAACAACAGCTGCGCGTTTTTAATATGAAAAATGGTATGTATCTAAGAATTTCAATTCCATCGAGTTTAATATGAAAAATAGTATATACTCGTATATCTTAGAATTTCAATTCCTTCGAGTTATGGGAAAACCAGACCCGCCTTGGTGATTACGGTTGATGAAATTCGAAAACCAGTTTGGTTCGAGACTGTATCAGGGTTCTGAACCTCGCAATGTAGCAAAAGTTACCGTCGTGGAATCACTATGTTGTTTTTGTATCTGTGAAGGGTCCTATACGCAGACGACCTGTCCCAACAATCGATCTGTTATACCTTTGATATGAATACACAAACTGTTGCTAAGCAACGTATCAATTAAGTCAAGTGGTCTTGCTGGACTCGGCTAGGATAGTCCGCCGGTTTTTCAACCTGTCGCCCTGACCCCCGGCCGGTTTGGTCTCCCCTGCCGGGGCGTAATCCTCCACCCAGTGCAAATATGTATATATGTAATGTGTATGTAGGTTTATTTATTTTTATCTATTTAAGTGTATGTATTTATTTTAGACACGGGCATGAGAGTTAGAATATAATGAGAATTATAATATATAATTTCTTTATTATTTACATTTACAATTCGATACAATACACTATAAAAAACGAAACGTAATAAATGCCAGCAACAAATATAATAACAGCTTTGATTAGAAGCAGGATCATCAAGTCGGTCGTTCAATGCAGCCGTGTTAAGGTTGTAAATACATTAATTCGGCTGCCAAAAGTCAAGTATATGTACATCTATTAATAATATATTTAATTCAATTTTATATTCATTTCTCTAGTTAGGTAATATTATCTTTTTATTAAAAGACCACAAGGTTCCATTGCTACAAAACTGTCGTTCACCAAATCGATCGCCTTGTCACGTCGCGTTCAAACAGATGGGATATGGGATGAATACAACTATACCTCTAACAGATTTGCCCGCTACTTTCTACATATAATATAAAATAGATGACATATTATCAGCGCTCGGTCGTATCACCATCACCCACATACATCCACAAACATTCAGGCACACACATTCACACACACGCTCACAAACACTCACACAAACTTGCTAATTATAAGATTCTCAGAAGTAATCACTCTGCAACACGTTGTATTATTTTATTTTTTAATAAAACATTATGGAACTAGATTGCCAATCAAGACGTGTAGTTGATTAGGGGGCTGATTCTTATTATTATTATACTAGGCTGCATCACCACTTACCACTAAGTGGATTTGCAATTAGGGGTTAGATTTATATTGTAGTGGCTTAAAAACAGAATGTTACAACAGATTAATTAACTTAAATAAATGTATTGTACAGACAAAAAACAGTTGAGTGTATTCGTGTGAGTTATATTATTATGGGGGTATTAGGGGGGGGGTCTGCCTTCCCAAGCGTCTGGAAAATGCAACACGAGGGACATGCCGTAGGGGTTTGGTTTATAGTTTTTGTTATACCCCCTTTTTCTTGTCGTAGTGGAAAAGCTTTATAGCTACTTATGTGGGACTCCCATCGATTGGTGGTATACCCGAACTAAAAACCACCACGGCATGTCCCTCTCGCTGGTTTTACTGGACGCCCGGGGGACCCGTTGTATACTTCCCTAGGCCGGGGGAGTCCCACGTAACCTGCCACCGGCCTGCCTAAGGGACGGAGGTAGCAATAAATAAATTTCCATCTCGAAAGAAAAAAAGGGTTTGGCGGACGCCACTAGCTGGGTTGCGGACGAGTGCGCGAGCATTCCCGTGACCCAGCCACCAGGCGACGCGAGTTTTAGTGGGTATTCTGGTCGCCGATCTGACTGCCGAGGAGTCCCAAATACCCAACCAGAAGCGGCGCAGTTCAGCCTGCGCCGCTTCCGAAGAGGATGCATAAACGCATATCTAAGCTTTAAAAAAAATGGGGCATTGCGCTTATTACCTATTGATATCTTGGAGATGTCTATCAATATTTTTTTTTTTAAAACGAAAGCTTATATAAAAATCATATCACGATATTAAGGATTATATATACGATAAAAAAGCTTGGGTTTCAATTGCTCTATCTCCATAGATAGGTACTATAATTTATTATTGATTTTGTGAGATGGTGATAACAAAAAAAAACCGGCTAAGTTTGTTGTGGGCCTTTTCTTAGAACCCTCATAGCTTTAGTTGTAAGTTCACGAATGTAGTTACCACCATTAAACCAGTAGTATGTAAATTATTGACGCATCAAAAGTGCCTTTTAAAGGACTATTTCAATAAAGATTATTTGATTTTGAATTATTAACTGTATATAGGTACTAAAATTGCATGCCTAAACTTAACTATCAATAGCATTTTGGGTATTACCAAGGGCCTATGCTGACGCACAGTCATAATGTTATGTGACACATGTCAATATTTCTACGTACTAATTATCATTACGGTAACCTTTGAAGCGACCTGCAAATAAGATTGTGTGATAATAGAACTACCCGCGGTTTCTCTCGTCGAAAAATGTGTGTTAACTTACGCACCTTATGCAAATGAAAGGTGATACTTGAATGAAAGATAAACCAACAAACATACCTTCGCCTTTTATTATATTAGTAAGTTTTTCTGTTATAAGTATCCTGTATTTTAGATCTATTTAATACATAAAACACCAGGTTTTATCAAAATCTGTTTTAGTTGAATTAATAAAGAAAAGGTAGAGTAAAATAATTAAAATATCACTTGCTTCAACGGTGAAGGAAAACATCGTGAGGAAACCTGCACGCCTGAGAGTTCTCCATAATGTTCTCAAAGGCGTGTGAAGTCTGCCAATCCACACATGGCCAGCATGGTAGAATATGGCCAAACCCTTCTCATATTGAGAGGAGACCCGTGCTCTGTAGTGAGCCGGTGATGGGTTGATCATGATGAGTGTAAAGTACGTGAAAATGATTATTACGATTGCGATTGTAAAAACTACTATAAATAAAAATCTATATCTGTATGTTTGTTACATATTCGTTCAGAAGCCACTGATTTGGTTCAAAATGTGATAGGATGTCCTGAGGATGCTCGCGAGGTCTTCCTGGCCCAGGAAATCTACAAGTATATAAGAAGCCAGTGACTTCGTCCGTATTAATTAAAGGTTTCCAAAATTCCTGTGGAATAAGCAACATATGTGATGCCAAAGCATGGGATGATCTGAGTTCCGTTCATGCCGTTTTCGCTCAAAAGAATAGCTATAGTAACCCATGGACACGAAATTCATTGTTTACCGAATCCACCCCGCTTTACTTTTGATCGCGTAAAATGCATGCCCACGGAAACCATGCCTTTTACGCGATCTAAAGTAGCTTATATGTTAAACCAGATTATTACCTATCTCCATTCATAATTTCAGTCCCAATTGGTAACTTAATTCCGGCGTGAAGAAGCAACGAACATACACACATACACACTTGCTTACATACTTTCACCTTTATTATATTTGTTTTTGTATTTATGTTTTTATATACAGTACAACGCTCGCCGGGTACATTGATTTATTAATAAACCTCTTATAACAGCGTTTTGGCATCCTTAAGTCTGATGATATGAGAAGGGTTTGGCCATAGTCCACCACGCTGGTCATGTTCAGATTGGCAGACTTCACACGCCTTTGAGTAGATTATGGAGAACTCTCAGACGCGCAGGTTTCCTCACGACGTTTTCCTTCATCATTTAAGTAAGTGATAGCTCAAAAACGCACGTAACTCCTAACCACTCCGCTATCACAGCTTCAACTTTTTTATTAATTACTATAATAAATAAATGACAACATAGTGCTCTTTCTATATATATGACGCATTCCTTATAAGCTGGTAATTCAAAATCTGGCACTGGCGTGGTGAGAAGACCTAACCAAGTACCGACATATATGCGAAAGCTATGTTGTTTTTAAATTGCGTATTTTATATTCAGCACATGTGAATCGTAAATCGTAACACACTAATGCTTGCTATAGGTAACGTCATATAGTTAAGGAAAAGTCTCAGCCCTCGCTCGTAAATCAATCTAGTATGTGCTTTCTAAAGATGCCTACAGGAAAACCCTGGTTTTTACAGGTAGCAAAAACAGTGTTTATATGACTAACGACTATGAAGCGGTGATAGCCAAGTGGTTAGGGCGTCAGCCTCCTAATCAGAGCTCGGCGGTTCGAATCCGGGCACGCATCTCTAACTTTTCGGAGTTATGTGCGTTTAAAAAAAAAAATTGCTTCAACGGTAAAGGAAAACATCGTGAGGAAACCTGCACGCCTGGTAGTTCTCCATAATGTTCTCAAAGGCATGCGAAATCTGTCAATCCGCACATGGCCAGCGTGGTGGACTATGGCCAAACCCTTCTCATATTGAGAGGAGACCCGTGCGCTGTAGTGACCCGATAATGGGTTGATCATGATATGACTAACTGATTAGGAATATGGGTTTGAAATAACGGTCATACCACTAATAGGTTAGTCTGCAACCATCTTACTACCACTCGAGTACTGGAAGAACAGAATAAGCTACTGATTAGTGACTTATGTATACCCAGTTATATCTGCTATGCTTCACAATACGGTGTAAGTACTAGAGACGTTACCTTAATCTAATAGGGAATGAAAATAACAAGAGATCCTCGCGTCATATCGTCTGCCCGCGCTTTAATTTTATTTTCTAGGCTCCTGAAGAACGTATCGTGATTAGTTACCCTAAAGACAATTTTTTTTATTTTATCACTAGCTGTGACCCGCGGTTTCACCCGCGTAATTCCCGTTTCTGTGGAAATACCGGGACAAAATATTGCCCAATAAATTGCAAATTAACTCTTTGAAGTTAGGAACACACCTAAATTTCTTAGACAACAGTGAGTGATTATAATTTTATGTGAACTTTATTGAATAGCAATAAAGTTCAAATTGACTCTAAATTTTATTTAGAAAACGTTTATATGGGAAAAAGAAAAGGGCTGTTTTTAGGGTTTTCCCGGCAATTATTCGTGTTTTTCTCACTTTTTAAACCTTCCCTAAACCTTCACGAACATTTCAAGATCAAGTAACATAAATTCGTTCAGCCATTCTCGAGTTTTAGCGAGACTAACGAACAACAATTGATTTTTATATATATAGATAGAAGATAGATATACATATTTATAGAGTTATTTATTTATTTTAAGAACTTTGATTGCACAATATAAACAAAAGAAAAATGAAAAAAATGTATAACGTAAAAGCAAAAGGCGACCTTGTCACAAAAATTAATAGATATAGGTTATTAAAAGCGAAAATAAATATTTATATGGAAGTTTCAGGGTATCCTCTGTATCTGTGATGCTTTAAAAAGCAGCATAGATGTGTCTAGTCTACGACTACTACTCCTGGTTCTTTTAGTTGTTTAGTAGAAATGGAAGCTTAGAATATATAACAAATATGAGTTAAAATAACCTAAAAGTCCTATTAAGACAATTTACTATTCTTCTTCTCTTAGTGCCATCTCTTACCGGAGGTTGGCAATCATTAAGGCTAATGGGATCTTGTTCACTACCGCCCTAAACAATGATCTTGAGCTCATATTAAACCTCTGGCGAAGGTTCTTAAGCCAGGATATCCGTCTTCGGCCAGGTCTTCGTTTGCTCTTTATTTCGCCTTGCATTATGAGTTTTATGAGTTTGTTTTCAATTTACTATGTACCTAGATAAAAAAAGCCTTTCCGAGCTTAAATTATTCAATTCTTATGAATCTAAATTAATATATTTCGTGATAGCATGATTAAAACCTAAAACGTTTGAAAAACCTGAACGGTAATATTGTCCAATTAAGATTAATAAAGACCGATATTAAAATAATCTTTTAAAATAAATTATTACTCAGTTAATCGATCTAAAATCGACACGGCTATTATTAAATCACGCATTCATTGTGATAACTTGTTTATAAACAACGTTGACCTAGACCACCTTATTAAAATATGGTAAAGTGCGAGGATTATGTGGCTAAAGAAACTTTGGGGTCATTTAGGTACGCAAATACATATTCTTCTAACCAATCAGAATTGGCATTTCTAAAAGCTGCGCCACGACAAAACGACAGAACTATTATGCATCTATCTTATAAAAGTATAGAATAGTTTATTCGCAACATATTTCCCACAATTATATCTAGCAATACCTACCTAATGTTCGTATACGTTGCAAAGGAACTTTGATAATCTAAACGATCAAACAATGTTATTATATTTAAACGTATAACATTGAAATCTATGTCACTGAGAATAGAATCTAAAATCTCATAATAAAGTATTAAATAAACTTACCCAAAAAGATCACTAGAAACCACCTCATCTTCGCACTTGTTCGAGTCAACAAGGAAAACTATTGAATAAAAAAAAATGTCTTAAAATACTCAAGGTCGCTGAGCCGGATTTAATGGACAAATAAAGGCGGGAAAATATCCTGTTATAACCCGCTTAAACATTTAATTTTTATATAAAAGTATACAGTATACTATAAGACTTAAAATGTCCTTAATATTATATACACATCACAGTAGGTAATTATTATCTCTCCATATATAAATGCGTGTTGTCTGGTCAAGTAGTATATTACGACTGATGAACGAAGGAAGATTTTACACAAATTAACAACCGGTTCACCAGCGAATGATGTCTCGCGTTCATACAAATCAACTTTATATGGCCGTTTAATAAGGTCTATAGCCGTTCATTCATCAACAAAGGTAGAACTTTTTGACGTCATAAACTGACGTCTGAAGGTCCGCTATCAGATTTACAATGTAACGCATAGTATGATGGCTCAGCAGCACCAAATTCCAGTCTACCTATGTTCATGGATCGTATATACCGAAGTCGATACGAGTCGGGAGACTTCGTGATAACTTCTTGGACGTTATCACTCAGTAGGTACTTAAAGATCCAGTCAGCGGTCAGTGACTGCTGGCGTTATATCATAGGTGATAGCCGCTGCCCACAGGATAAACCAAATGGCTCCGAAACATGATCGATTACTATTGCTCTAAAAAGGATTCTACTAAAGCGCAGAAAAAATACCTTAGAAATAAAAACAGGTATATATAATGCCAAGTACTAATAAGCCAGCTTCTTACCCTAACGCAATAAACAGTTAACGTTGGTTGGTAACGAGATCATTCGAGAGCGTTTCCGTACCAAGCCACCAGGCGACGCGAAGGAGCATCGCTGAATTGTGGGTATTCTGATCGTCACTCTGGTCTGGTCCCACATACCCCCCGGAAGCTGCCTGCGTCACATCAGAAGGCGGTGCGTAAGCGCATGTCTCAGCGTTAAAAAAGAGAAGATAACGTTACGAAATCTATCTCGTTTTTAACTTTGGCTGAGCAAAGTCAAAGTTCTATAGATCTCAGCCTACGGCTGGGGCAAACAGTTTGGATTGAAGGATTAAACGTTGTTTTTCCACTACAAGAATCAATCTCGGACTGGCAAACTAAATTAATTTCTAATAAGATAGCTCTTAATATAATTTTAAGTGGCATGTGAGATGGTGATAACAAAAATAAAATTTACCTGGCTAAGTTTGTTGTAGGCTTCTTCTTAGACCGGGCGCGTTTGGAACCGTCATAGCTTTAGTTTTAAGTTTACGAATCTAGTTATCACCATCAAATCACTACTATGTAAATTATTGACGCGTCAAAAGCTCCTTTTAAAGGACTATTTTAATAAAGATTATTTTGAATTTGAATTTGAAATACTCATTCATTCTACCATAGAACAGGGAGCGAAAAAACTAGCGGTACCATATAACGTTTTTAGGCACGCTTTTGATACGAACCACTGTGGTCCTCCTCATTAGCCATATTTTTGCTGAGTTCTTCGGTTTCCCGTTATTTGTAATTGTTTTTTCTTTTTATCATTATTATTACTTTTTATTTCTGCTGTGACGTCACTCGGTTCTCAGCTAAAAATCAGCGACGTGCTTTTATAACAGGCACGGCATATGTATTTCTGGTTGGTGGTACAGACACAAATAACATTTCTGATTAGTACTGTGTGTAACACTATATGAGAATAATTACATTTTCTTTCTTTCATTAATGCAAATGGCTAAAGACTAGAAGTCTTCAACGCATGGGTCTTAGCGGTCATGACGTACGGAGCAGAAACGTGGACGCTCACAATGGGCCTGGTCTACAATTTCAAAGATGCTCACCATGCTATGGAGAGAACTATGCTGGATGTTTCTCTGAGGAGAACAGTAACAGACACTGCCCAAAGGATTAGCAAGCTCAAGTGGCAGTGGATGGGTCATACCTATCGCAGAACCTAAGGCCGTTGGGGCAGACTTGTTCTGGATTGGAGACCGCGTACCCGCTGGACCGACGACCTGAAAAAGATCGCTGGAAGCCGGTGGATGAGGAAGGCGGAGGACCGTGTGTGGTGGCGCGCTCTCGAAAAGGCTTAGACTGATTAAGGATGCCACTTCGGCATTTCGATTTACTACCACTTATGACTTGAGTAAGACCTTGAGATTAAATTATCATCATCATCATCATCATGAACAACTCATTACCGGCTCACTACAGAGCACGGGTCTCCTCTCAATATGAGAAGGGTTTGGCCATAGTCCACCATGCTGGCCATATGCGGATTGACAGACTTCACACGCCTTTGAGAACATTATGGAGAACTCCCAGGTGGTTTCCTCACGATGTTTTCCTTCACCGTTGAAGCAAGTGATATTTTAATTTTTTATTTTTTTTAAACGCAAATAACTCTGAAAAGTTAGAGGTGCGTGCCCGGATTCGAACCGCCGACCTCAGAATTAGGAGGCTGACGCCCAATCCATTAGGCTATTACCGCTTCAATTCGATTAAATTATAGGATAAACTTATTAGTTCCCCAACAAAGTGATCGACGAAATGATAAACTTTACTCCTAACAATTTTCCGCCCAACCTGGGATTCCCAGACAATGCGAAGCGCCACACCAACGAGGCATTATCAAGAAATTTCCGTCATTAATAAACATAAATAAAATTAAAGATGTTAAACTTTGATTAGTTTTTATTATTAAAAATAAAGTATATTATTGTGACATAGAAGGTACATCGTGTTTTATTTATAAATTGTATTAAATATTCAACAAAGATATGCTCAAAGATCAGGATTTGGATGGCCGTAGCGTAGAGTCTTCTGGAGTACTTGTGAGTAGTACAGTCACCACCCATAAATGTAAGCCGATCTGCAATAGACATTTTAGAATCTCAGGTACATGTCGCCACAACACTAATACAAAGTGATTCGGAAAAGGAGTACACTATGAAAAGTATCGCTATTAAAAACGTTTTTTTTTTTATATATACTACAAGTTAGCCCTTGACGGCTATCTCACCTGGTGGTAAGTGATGATGCAGTCTAGGATGGTAGCGGGCTAACCTGTTAGGGGTATGTCAAACCCACACTCCTAATTAGTTTAGTGTAATATTAACGACCTCCGTGGCGCAGTGCGTGCGCTGTCGCATTATAAAGTTGGAGGTGCAAGGTTCGATTCCCGGCTTGAGTCTGGTCTGGTCAAAAGCTTCGCCCGTTAACAATTTTTAATCTTCCCAACTATTTCAGAGATCGGTATAGAAAATGCATGTCATTTTCCAAAGCATACCAAATCTCAAAGCTGCCTTCCCGCGGCTTAGCTCTTAAAAATTTTTCAAAAGGAAATGAGAAAAGTTATGGAGATAAAAGGTAGCCTATGTTCTTTTTACTTTTACTTGTCAAAGGCTACATGAATGCCAAATTTCATCCAAATCCGTTTAGCCGTTCTTACGTGATTTAGTAACAAACATCCATACATCCACATTTATAGTAGGATTAGCATAGATCCCACGCAAAAATTAGGGAACTAATATTTTTCCTCATAGCCGCTAACCGATTTATACTCACCATATAAACGAGAACAAGCAGCCTAAATAAAGGAAATCGCTTGATGATGACGCCAATTCGAAGGGACAGCGCTGACATAGGCGAATGAACGTAGTTAGCTCTTGTACGGTTACGGTCCCCGTCTTGGAACTGAACCACACTGTGAGAATGTTTAGCTCGTAAGGACGCCAACTCAGAGCGATATTTCGTCTGGAAAAAAGAAGGTTATAAAAAAAATACTCAGGTTTGTTTGTTATAAAATATTACGTTTTGTTGTTTATATGCTCAATGCTGAATGATCACAGGAATATCTGCGACATCTCCTGCAGTTCTGTGGCCTCCTTTAAAAAGCAAGTAAGACTGTCTATTACTGCATTAAAGGTATAAATTGAATTATTTAGATGTAAGGTTGCATGCTGCGGTCATTTCTAGAAAGTCACTATCTCGTGTTTGTTCTTCTGAAATGTTTTTTGTTGTTTTTATATAGATTGTGACTAGTTTAATGATCCAATAAAAAATAAAATAAAATTTGCAATAACGTTGATTTAATATGAGGAACAGTAGTTTTTGACCGCCTCCGTGGCGCAGCGCGCGCGCTGTCGTATTATAAAGGAGGTCCTGGGTTCGATTCCCAACTCGAGACTGGTCTGGTCGTGGCCGTGGCTAGTTACCACCTTACCGACAAAGACGTGTCGCCAAGCGTTTAAGCGTTGTCACGATGTCGCGTAAAAACCAATTAGGGCGGGTTTACCATACTCCTAACAGGTTAGCCCGCTACAATCCTAGACAGCACCATCACTTACCACCACGTGAGATAGCCGTCAAGGGCTAACTCGTAGTGTATAATAAAAATAAAAAAAGTAATTTAAGTATTTATTTATTTTATACACTACAAGTTAGCCCTTGACGGCTATCTCACCTGGTGGTAAGTGATGATGCTATCTAGGATGGAATGCAACTGTTACGTAATGGTACTGTTAGGGTAATTTAAATTATAATGCTGTTTTGGCTTGGTATCGTAACAGGATAGAACGTTAGTTGAAATTACTTATGAGTAATTAAACGTACAGTTGCGGACAAGATTCAATTTACGACCAGGAAAATAAATTATTGTAAAGTTCGTGTTTTGTCTTACGAAATTAATTACAAATAAACATATGATTGACGCCGAAATCTAGCACGTCACTTATGCGTTTAAGCGAATGCTCCCACTATGCTATGCCACAGATAAGTCAAACTGGAATAATCCGCGCATAGCTGTACCATACAGAAGTAACTATGGCGGGATACTTCGTATTCGGCGGGCGCGGTTTTTTCACGCTTTCTTGAATTAATGCTTGTTAGCTAATTTTGTAAAGGATTATATCATAGGCGTGTTGGTTGTGATGTGGACATTATAGTTTTGGTGTCGTTTGTGTAGTGGCTAGTTTTTTGAATGGTTAACATGTATTAATTTGGGAAAGTTTTGAGGGAGCCGCGTCCGCCGAGTATGAAGTTTCCCGAAATTTTTCCATAACTTCAATTCTACATTCCAATAAACTTGACATTGGCTAATCTGTGCAAAGCCATAAAAAAATAAAAAAAAAACGTAACTAAAAAAAAATATGGAAATTTATTTAGTTTTATTAACTTGGTGATATTTGCCCTGTTTTTTAATACTACAATAACAAAACATTATTTCGTTACATAAATAACTATAATACTTTTAAAACAAAATCTAAAATGTATTTATGAAGCATGGAACGATTATCTAATTAATATTTAGTCAGAATAAAAAAACTTGAGAGGTGTCAAGGGACACCCGGATGGAACGAAGTTCCTTTCGATTAATTAGTGAAGGAATTGTCATAAAATATTATTTTATTTAAGTTATAATGATATTTTTTTTTATTATTAACAAATATAATGTTATATAAACTTAATCAGTAGGCTCAATTTCGTACTCCATCAGCAATATCCGGAACTTGTGCAGAAACACTGTCAGGATTCATTATTATTATTATTTTTTATTATTTACAAAAAACTTTTATACACTCAACAAAAATAATCGTCGCGACACCACACTGTTCAATGCGAAATAGAAATGAAAATATCTGGCTTGCTTTCTATAAGAGAGAGAGAGACAGACAGAGAAACATGCGACGCCGCACAGCTTACAATAACAAAAAGTGTCGTGACAACTTTTCGTAAGAATTTTTTCCGTCTAGCCCCCTTTCACAACGCGCGATAAGGAACTTCGTTCCAATTATTTATAAATTACATATATAAAACTTAGGATAGCTCTTAGAATCGCGACGATAACAATCCTGAACGGATTTTGTAATAACGACCTCTCTAACGCAGCATTGAGCATAGCTTTTTTATACGTGTGGTGTCAGCGTCAAACATCTGGTTTGTGACATTTAGTGTAATGTAGTGTAGTGCCGTATGTGATAGTATTTATATATACAAAGAACTTAAAATACCTCCAACTTATCAAGTTGTATCCTCATCACATTATTGTCAGCCAACAGTGCATCAATCTTCCCTTGCTTCTGTACCAACGTCTGCGTTAAGTAATAAATCTTCTCGTTGTCTATATCTTTGGTGACTTCGTAGTCGGCCACGTTTAAAGCGCTCGTGTCGGAAGTTGGAGCGGTCGACGCTGTCTCCCTTAGATTGTCCACTTCGTCTTGTCTATCATTCAAAGCTGCTCGTAAACTTGCTATCGTTTGGTTAGTTTCCATTTGCAAGACTTGCAGTTCCTAGAAATATGGGAAAATTTATTTATTTATTTATTTATTCTCCTCTTATTCTAGCTTGACCGGATAAAAACCTAATTTGCTAGAATAGTCTAATATAAAAGTATATAAAAATTATCTAAACTTAAATATTCCGGTAACATATTATCCAGGATGTCAATCTTGTGAGTTCACTCAGATTGCAACTGAATAGGTCCAGCCTCCAAATGTTTGACAACCTCCAAGAAGCAACGTGAGTTCCGCTAGTTCATTTGAAAAATTATGCCAATTCGGTTGTGAACAAATCTCTAAACGAAATATTTCATTTTGTTGCCCGTATGTAAAACTATGTGCGTTTTTAAAATAGTTAAAATAGTTAAAATATCACTCGCTTCAACGGTGAAGGAAATCATCGTGAGGAAACCTGCACGCCTGAGAGTTCTCCATAATCTCTCATTATTACACAATAAGCAATATGGCTTTACAAGGGGTCGCTCAACGACCGACGCTGGTGTTGAGTTAGTACACAATATATTTGAAGCCTGGGAGGAGTCACGTGACGCACTTGGTGTCTTTTGTGATTTGTCCAAGGCGTTCGATTGTGTTCAACATGAAACATTGGTCAGAAAATTACACCACTATGGAATTAAGGGTATAGCTCTAGATTTAATGATATCTTATCTAAGCGATAGAATTCAAAAAGTTGAAGTTAATGGAAAGCGGTCTAGCGGTTCATTTGTAAAATTAGGAGTCCCTCAGGGATCTATTTTAGGGCCTTTTCTGTTCCTCATTTACATTAATGACCTTCCTTACCTTGCTAAGGATAGTCATGGGATAGTATTGTTTGCTGATGATACATCACTCATGTTTAAAATTAAGCGTCATGAGAGAGCTTTTGACGATGTAAACAACTATCTCGCTAAAGTAGTAGAATGGTTTGAAGTCAATAATTTGGCACTAAATGAAAAAAAAACTAAATGCATTAAATTTACATTACCGAATGTTAAACATGTAAATACCACTGTACTGCTTAAAAATGAGGAATTAGATCTGGTAAATACTACAGTTTTTCTTGGAATAACTTTAGATGCAAAGCTTCAATGGGGCCCTCATATAGATCATTTATCGAACAGACTTAGTTCTGCTGCATACGCGGTTAAAAAGATACGCCATATGACAAACATAGAAACGGCTAGGCTTGTATATTTTAGTTACTTTCATAGTATTATGTCATATGGTATTTTATTATGGGGTAATGCTGCCGATATTGAAACTATATTCGTGCTGCAGAAGAGGGCTGTTCGTGCAATTTATAATATGGCTCCAAGAGAGTCATTAAGAAAAAAATTTAAGGAAGTAAAAATAATGACATTGCATTGCCAATACATATTTGAAAATTTAATGTATGTCCACAGAAATATAACAAAATTCAATAAAAAATGCGATTGCAACAATCTTAACATCAGAAGTAAAAATAAACTTGTGTTGCACGCTACTAGACTACAAAAAATTAGAAATTCATTTAAAGGTAATTGTATACAATTTTATAACAAATTGCCTAATGAAATTTCTGGGATGTCTCTCAATAAGTTCAAAGTTTATATAAAACGTAAGCTTGTAGAAAAGTCCTACTATAGTGTAAAGGATTACGTAAATGATAAACAAGCATGGGTGTGAAATATTGCTCTAATAAGATAGCTCTTAATATAATTTTAAGTGGCATGTGAGATGGTGATAACAAAAAGAAAATTTACCTGGCTAAGTTTGTTGTGGGCTTCTTCTTAGACCGGGACGCGTTTGGAACCCTCATAGCTTTAGTTTTAAGTTTACGAATATAGTTATCACCATCAAATCACTACTTTGTAAATTATTGACGTGTCAAAAGCGCCTTTTAAAGGACTATTTGAATAAAGATTATTTGAATTTGAAATTTGAATTTAATGTTCTCAAAGGCGTGTAAAGTCTGCCAATCCGCACATGGCTAGCGTGGTGGACTATGGCCAAACCCCTCTCATATTGAAAGGAGACCCGTGCTCTGTAGTGAGCCGGTAATGAGTTGATCATGATGGAAAACTATGTGGGTTGGCACAATATCTTCAAATTCAAATTCAAAATAATCTTTATTCAAATAGTCCTTTAAAAGGCACTTTTGACGCGTGAATAATTTACATAGTAGTGATTTGATGGTGATAACTACATTCGTAAACTTAAAACTAAAGCTATAAGGGTTCCAAACGCGCCATGGTCTAAGAAGCCCACTACAAACTAAGCCGGGTTTAGCCGGTAAAACCACCACGGCACGTCCCTTTCGCTGGTTTTGCTGGACGCTCAGGGATCCGTTGTATGCTTCTCGGACGAATAACGGTATGTTACTAACCTAACCAAAGGCGTTTCTGTATTCCTTACCTTCCCAAGAGTAGCTCGCTGCGCCTCGGCCCGATTTCTCGCCAAACGCTCCTCCTTCAAGGCGTCTCGCAAAGCGGTGACCACACGTTCCGTGGTACTATGCTTGGCCTCTAGCTGACACATTTGATGCTTCATATCGCCGCATTCTTTGCGAACGAGCGTTATGCCCTGGGATAGGTCTTCTTTTTCTTCTCTATACAGTAACACAGTATTCTTGTTAAGTTCATTGGTATTCTAGATTTATATAGGTAATTAATTGTTCTTATTGACATTTGTAAATTAATACATTAATACTTGACTTGTAGTTCTAAAATAATTATCAAAGAGAAGTTTAAGTAACCAATCTTGGACTTAAATGTTTCAAATTTGTTATGTGATTAATTTTTCGACCTATATTTTGTACTGCAGTTTTATTATTATTATATATAGACTCAAAAGAGTAAGCGGTGATAGCCTAGTGGTTAGGACGTCAGCCTCCTAATCAGAGGTCGGCGGTTCGAATCCGGGCACGCACCTCTAACTTTTCGAATTGATGTGCGTTTTTAAATATTTAAAATAT
Organism: Lasiommata megera; assembly: GCA_928268935.1. Taxonomy (NCBI): domain Eukaryota; kingdom Metazoa; phylum Arthropoda; class Insecta; order Lepidoptera; family Nymphalidae; genus Lasiommata; species Lasiommata megera. The sequence goes on from OV743328.1 coordinate 8,177,641, forward strand.
CACTTGCTTCAACGGTGAAGGAAAACATCGTGAGGAAACCTGCACGCCTAAGAGTTCTCCATAATGTTCTCAAGGGCGTGTGAAGTCTGCCAATCCGCACATGACCAGCGTGGTCGACTATGGCCAAACCCTTCTCATATTGAGAAGAGACCCGTGCTCTGTAGTGAGCCGAGAATGGGTTGATGATGATGAATGTGTTTAATGTACTTTGTCGCGTTTCAAATATTTCGGTATCAAGTCTAAACTATGACCAAAGTCGTAAAGCACACATCTTAGAACACAATACGCGTACAGAATTAATTCAATCAGTGTTGCATACTGATTGATAAGAGTATGCGAAATGTAAAATCGCACTAGCCATTTCGACCCAATTTTTCCCCAATAGAGAATACTGACAAAGAAGATTCCAAAACAATAAAACCACAAAATTGTAGAGGACTACTAATACTATAAATGAAATATAACTCACTTTAAAGTTTCCAACTGGTCCATCAACATTTTAGTATCCTCTGTCATATTATTGCCTTCCCTTAAAGATTTAATTTCGTTGTCTTTAGCATACAACATACTTTTCACCCTCAATTTATAAGCCTCCCAGTCTTTCTCTAATCTATGGCACTCATCTGTTTTATTGTCTATGATATGCTGTTTTTCACTTAATGTAGTTTGTGCATGTCTTAGTTCGTTTTCTAGTTTAACTTGAGCTGCATCTTTTGTAGATAACTCTTCAGTATATTTTTTTAACCTGCCAACAGAAAACAATAAGATAAAGATAAATACTCTTTATTGCACACAAATTTTAAAGAAACAACAACACAAAACACTTAACACATAAGTATGCAAAGGCGGTCTTATTGCTTCAGCAATCTCTTCTGGACAACCTTTACGGAAAGAATTAATTAAAATAATGTAATGTAATGGCGCAATTTTCAAAACATAATATAAAATATCAATAAATATAATATATAAATATATACTTTTATATATAAATAAATATATATCAATACACATTAACTATTCATTAATGTGGCATTTAGACAAATAAAACTTTTTAAGTCGACTTTTAAAAATGTTTAACGATTTCGAACTTCCAGCATCAATAGGCAGATTATTCCACAGCAGCACAGCATTAACAGTAAATGACTTCCCATAACCTTTACAGTGACTTCGGGGACATACTAGCTTATTATCGGAACAAGAGCGCAATGTAACATCATGGTCCAAATCACTTAAAAAAGAAAAGCGCTCTTTAAGGTAGGAAGGAGTGTGCGCAGCATAGAGAATATTATAAAGAAAAGAAAGAACATGGAAATTTCGACGAAGTCCTAACAGTCAATAATTTCTGTAAAACATTAAAAGTTTTACAGAAATTATTTTAATGCAGTATAGTTAGTTATTATAGTTATAGTCTTAGCTATCTATATTAATTTTATAAAGCTAAAGAGTTTGTTTTTTATTGTTTCCTTTGCAACTAACTTTGGTTTGAATTGATGAATGAATGAAATGAGTAAGGCCCATAAGAAGTTTATGTCCCCACATCAGCTGTGTTGATTTGAATATTATGAACTTCTCTTCGTATTATTTTTTTATAAACTTTATTGCACTGTACATAAGGCGAACTTAATGCTAAAAGCATTCTCCACCAGTCAACCTTGGAACATTGAGATAAACAAAGTATTTATATTCGGGTGCCCAACGGACTTGCTACTATCACTCAATAAGTTATCACTGGTTGTCGATGATATCGAATCATCCGACAAGAAGAGGATAAGGAAGGAGAAGAAAGCTATTACGGACCTCACATCAAAATAAAAGACGTTGAAAAGCCCCAGCCTAAATTTAAAGGTCAAAGTTGTTAAGAAGCTAAATAGGGAAAAAAGAAAGCTACTGATGCTTAAGAAAAGGCTAGGGAGACGACAGCTGTTGCCGAATCGATCAAGGCAGAAAAGAAAGATAACGCTGATAACTTTGAGAAACAAGAAGACAAACAGGCTGGCCCAGGGTTTGACGAGTTTGTAGATACTTGGCCAGAGGCTGAAATAGCTAAAAAAGGGCAAAAAGAATGCTCACAAGAAGTGAAGAAATCCAAAGATTCAGGACACTGTTTCTTGATGCCCAAAGCACTCACATCACTGTTAATCTATAAAATGCTAACACAGAGGACCAAGTGGCCATATCATAAAGAAAATTGTCTGGTGGGAGGCTTCTGCCGTGGCTAGTTACCACCCTACCGACAAAGACGTGTCGCAAAGCGCTTTAGCATTCCGGCACTATGTCGTGTAGAAACCAATTAAGAGTATGGGTTTATCATACCCCTAACATGTTTGCCTGCTACCATCTTAGACTGTTTCATCACTTACCATCAGGTGAGGTTGCCGTCAAGGGCTAACTTGTAGTGGATAAAAAAATAAAAAAATAAATTACTTTTTTCTTTGTATTATAGCATCTAGATATTTCATTATTTAAATGAATTACTTACTGTTCTTCCAACTCTCTATTCTTTTCTTTCAACAAACTAACATCCGACTCCAGCTCTTGACTCTGTCTCTCATACTTGGTCAATTGTAAACTGCTAACGTCAGTCACTTGCAATTTCATGTGTTCCAATAATGTGCTCAATGACTCCCTGTCTTCACTTAGTTTGTTATTTACTTTTTCTGAACACTCCAATTTGATTTGCGCTTGTCTCAGTTCTGTAACAAGACCCTTTTATACATTTGACTATGTAGACAGATACTTGAAGCACTGAGGAAGTGCATTATTACAATGCATTATTAATATATTCTCTGGTCGAGACCAGGTCTGGTGGGAGGCTATAGTTGTGGCTAGAAACGAAACTGAGCAATTTAACCTTCCATGGGATGAACCATATTACCTATTCAGTGTTTCTTGGGGACATTCAACAGTAGTAGTTAATTCAGTATTCTCAGAGTACAAAAATATTGCTCACTATGATTTTTAATAATTTTCTATTTGTGAAATCTTGTTATTAGCTATACTACATATACTACTTTACTTGTTTGTACCTGCTATTCTAACTGTAAGTTTTCCTAACAGATAAAAACAAAATGTAATTATATCATGAAGTTAGTGTAAGTAACACCTCCAAACTAATGTGATATAAAATAAATAAATTATGCGGGCGAAGCATATGCCAAAAAGCAATATGTCTAGGTATTGTGGAGAATAGTGTATGAAAGTTAGTATGAGAAATTTACTTAAAAGAAGTTGTATGTGGAAATGTTGAAACTAACATTTTTTTTAATAGTATTAAAATAGATTCTTTAATCTTGAACTTTAGACAGAAAATACAAAATTCTACATTGGCTTCTAGATTCTAGAAAACTCGGAAAACTTATAAAACACCAGGATTTTTTTCTAACTTTATAGTCTCAGAAGAAATCATGAAGAATCTGTGATAACTAAATTATTTTTAATGAAATTATTCAAATTACATGTACAACACATTATAAAATAGATAGTAGGCAGTTAGTTAATTTTATAGAACTCAAAGATTATCATCATTATTTAGTTACTATAATCTACATTAAATTTATTTAATAGTAAAAAAATCTGATAAACTCCATTGAAGTAGTACTTCTTGAGTGCATAGATGTGTAAAAAGATATGTAATGTAAAATATCTGTATTTTTTATGTATTAGAAATCTTATCTTGGAAATTCAGTCACAAACATATGCTAGCATGCAATAGTTAATTAGTTGAAAGTACACATACCATCTTCAGTCTTCCTGAGTCTATCAAGCAAGTCTGATACTTCTCGATGCATGACATTGAGTTCATTTTTAAGCATTGCATTCTCCACTTCTAAATTTTGCATGTTGTAAGCAATTTTCTCATTGCTCATTAACTCAAGGTCTGATGGTAGACTATGCCCTAAACACACAATAATATTTTAAGCGTTTATTAAAAGCTATAATCTTTTTTATTTTTTTTTATATTTACAATTTCACCTGGCACATTTTTACAAAATTTCCATTTGTAAGTGAAGTATTTATTCATTGTCAAAAAATGTGTGTAATGCATGCAAACTGCATTTAAAGAAATATTTAACTGGCTCACAGCTCACTTAAGTGAGACAGTTGGAGTTCAAATTCATGTCATCATCAACCCATTACTGGCTCACTACAGAGCACGGGTCTCCTCCCAATATGAGAAGGGTTTTGGCCATAGTCCAACACGCTGGCCATGTGCGGATTGGCAGGCCGTTGAGACCATTATGGAGAACTCTCAGGTGTGCATGTTTCCTCACGATGTTTTTCTTCACCGTTGAAGCAAGTGATATTTTAATTGTTTCAAAATGCACATAACTCAGAAAAGTTAGAGGTGCGTGCCCAGATTCAAACCGCCAACCTCTGATTAAGAGGCTGACGCCCTAACCACTAGGCTATCACAGCTTTAAAATTCATGTCACACCTATAAAAAATATAAGTGGACTCACTTCTTTGCCGCAGACCAAAACAATCATCCATAATATTATCATCTATTTGTACATCATTCACTAATGATTTTGGACTATTGTGAAGATTATACTGTGTTGTTTTTCTCAATGGTGATTTTCTCCTGGTCCTCTCTTGAATAGATCTCACATTTTCTTGACTCTCCTTGATGGGCGAGCGACCAGCACTTTTATTAGGTGTAATTTTTGATGTGGGTGTAAATAACGGCTTTGTTTCGGATATCGGTACATTTTTCTTTGCGGAACGCAGGTTGTGACGCCTTTTCTGCCACGCAGGTTCTGGATACTCATGTTTTATAACTTTAACGCCATTTTGGTTACGTAGAACCGCTCCAGTCTGTTCATCGAGGTTGTTGAGCAGGCTCTCCGCCTTGCCAGCGAGGTCCGCAAACCATGACATTTAAACAACTCGTGTTTTCCCTAAAGTAAACAAATAACTAATATGAGGTATAGTAACGGCACGTAAAGTTTCTATTTTGCCATTAATAAATAAAATTAACAAAATGTATTAATTTGCAAAAATAAACATACGTATCATGAGGAAATTCAACTACTTGATACTTCCGCGATTAGTAATAGGGGTATTGGAGAAAATAATATTAAAAATAAAAAATAATACACAGCATTTTAATTTCACTCTCTGACAGTTAATTTGACATTGACATTATACAGTATACTTTGGACACGTTGGTGTGAAAACCCTAGAGTAGAGAATTGCAATCTTCAATTGAGATCTCATTCTCTCTTCTTTGAATCAATAACGAAATATTTCATGTAGTTTCAATCAATCAATGTTTACTAATAATAAAATACCTAACTCGCATATTACACCAATATTGTAGAATGTTTAGCTCAAAAACATTAGAATCCAAAACCGAATGACAGTTCTCAAAACCAGGCTTCTCAACTTGTGGTTTTGCCCCAAATTTAGGGTAAAACTGGTAAGATTCATTGTTTTTAATTAAATAGCAGATAATCTATTTGAGGAACTCATAGATTTTTACACAGCGAGTGTCAAAACATCAAATTTAATCCTTGGTTTGAAAGGGGTTCCATAATAACTAAAACTAGTGTTTCAATTATTCAGGAATCTATACAGGGAACCCATTATAACACCTTTATTTTTTAAATATAATCAAAAATTATCAAATAAATTTAAAATAATCATCATCATCATCATAATAAACCTAGTACCGGCTCACTACAGAGCACGGGTCTCCTCTCAACATGAGAAGGGTTTGGCCATAGTCCACCACGCTGGCCATATGCGGATTGGCAGACCTCACACGCCTTTGAGAACACCATGGAGAACTCTCAGGCGTGCTGGTTTCCTCACGATGTTTTCCTTCACCGTTAAAGCAACTGATATTTTAATTTTTTTAAACGCACATAACTCCGAAAAGTTAGAGGTGCGTGCCCGGATTCGAACCGCCGACCTCTGAATAGGAGGCTGACGCCCTAACCACCCACTAAAATAATACATTGACATATTTTTATATAATCACTATTCAATTTTATAAATTTACAGCCAAATTTAAGCCAGGAAGGATGATTGTTCATATAATTATTAAAAAAAACTTATATTTAGTTATAAAAGTCAATACGCATACAGTATATCATTTGTACATTTAGTTTCTAATTAATAAATAATTTATTAAGTATCAGAATTTAAAATAAGAAAATAAAATATGACGTATTTCTTTTTCTCTCTTTATTCTAAGGCATAACATTGTAAATAAATAAAAAAACACAAAGATATTCGTTACCTACTTAAACAAACTACATTGCTATCAATACACTGAACAGTGAACACTGGTATATTCTATGTGGTATATTCTAGCATCAATTTCTCATATCGTGAGAAAGTTCGTACAACGCTTTTTTTACTCTGGGGTTTAATTTATTTTGGACTTTTAAGCTGGCAGCACTAAATGGATTCTGTATGAAGAAACACAAATGACAATTGTTATTAATTATTTGTAAAAAAACAAAGCTAAAATATTAGTGTAATCAAAATTAACGATGGATTTCGAAAGTCCTGATGTAGAAAAAGATTTCCCTGGCCTATACGCCTCTGAAAGTGGACGAAAAAGCAATGAGAGTGACTGTGAGTGATATTTACAACCGTGTTTGTATATGAATAAATTTTCCTCTCTTTTTTTTGTCTCTCGGTATAGGTATATTGATTATTATTAATATCAACTTAGTTTAATACTGGTTCTGATATTATCACTATATTACTTGATGTATGATTTTCCAACGAATATCGTTGTTATATTATATCAAACAAATATAGAAGACTTATCCTATTTGTTGATTTAAGTTAAAAGGATTGGGCTGATTTAACATGATATTCCTAGCGGAAAGCATTTCTCCAAGTGAAACCCCTTTAGCCTGGCCATCCCACAGAATTTTTAAGGAAAGACCCAAATGTGACCAGCAAATTGCTTGTCACTTTGCCAAATAAGTGAAAGAATCAAAAAAAAGAAAGAAATCCATATTGGAGATACAGAGATACAAAATACATAAACTAAGATATTTTATAGCTTACTATGTTTCTCAAAAATTATTGACCAATGAGTATCAATTTAGATGAGTAATTAAAACTTAAGTCTTAGACTACTTAAAACTTGATAGCTAAAGTGTAGATAGTTTATTAGACACATAATTTTTTCTCACCAGTTAGTGACGGCGGTGAACATGAGAAACCAAGCAAAAAGGATTTGCTAGGACGGCGCAAAGACAAAAAGGAATCAAAGAAAGACAGGGGATATGCTGCTCTTGAAGGTGAAAGCTCTCCTGAAGAGGACACAGATACCAAGTGAGACTATTTTAATCTAATTCAAAAAGTACTATACCCATATCATCATTATCAACCTGTTAATGTCCCACTGCTGGAAACCAACCAATTTCCTGGAAGTATTTTGCTTCAATATTTTTAAGTCTGTTACAGTTGGCTACAGGTTTGAAACAAAGAAAATTAGAACTTATTACAGATTTACTTACAATCAATATTTAATTAAGAAATTACAATTTAAATCTTACTAAAACTAATGCGAGTGGACTCATCCGCTGTACAGAAAAAGTTGTGACACTCATTTCTAGTGTTCATGGGCTCGGTAATATTACACCGATGCTAACGCAGCGTTACTGCAAAGCGGTTAGGGCTAGCGTTTCAGAGCTGTGCTATAACAAGTCTATCTTAGTTAACAAAATTCAATAATATTATGTTGTGCATGTGTACAACGAATTACCTAGGAAAGTGAAGAATTGGAAGTTCAAAATATAATTTCTAAACTAAAAGATTACCATGTGTAGTTTTTAGCTAAATTAATTAATTTATGAAAACTTAGCTGTGTGGCTATGAGCACAGTAGCTTATCTGGTACTGCAGATGTTCATAGGCAATAGTAATAGCAAAATGTGACCAGTCTGCTTGTTTGCCTACAGTGTAGTGTATATAAATTATATCTTATACCATAAAATATAAATTATAACCAATTCACTCTAATATTGCCAATCAAATCCTTTCTTGATTCATATTTCATTGTTTATAAGTTATTTAAAATAAAAATGAAAATATACACTTTTATTGCAACTCTCAAATTATTTAACAACAATTCATCTTTGTTTGATAATATAAATAAATCATGTAAAGCATTATTTTATTGTACCCAGAAGTCCATCGAAAACAAAGAAGACAAAATCATTCAAGTTTCCAACAAAAAGTAAGGAGAAAAGAGAAAAATCCAGGGACAAAGAGAAGGTTCTAGAAGATACAACTAAACAGAAAGAATTAAGTGAAAAGGAAAAGAAAAAGGAGCGAGAAAGAGAAAAGGAAAGAGAGAAGGAGAAAAAAGAGAAAGAAAAGCGAGAGAAGCTGAGGGAAAAGGATAAGGTAAGTTTAAATTTTACGCAATTTAATAATTTGCTTTGCTTGCTATGTATAATGTAATGTATAAACTTATTTTGTGAAAGCAAAACAATCGACCAGTGGATTTTGCATTTGACAAGAATATAATCATAAGAATGGTACCGAAAACTAGTGTTTTGAGCGCCTAGAACTTCCACCCTCTTTATAAGCCATAGTGGTAAAGGATATTTACGTTACAGTAACATGCTGCGTAAAAAACATTGAATGTTAACCGCCCATACCTTTTTGTGAAATTGCAGACAAACTGAATGTCCTTGACGGAATAAGAAAATACAAAATCATTATTTTAACACTTAATAATAATCAATATCATACAAATTTATGTCTTTATAAATAATAAAGCTGAGGAGATTGTGTTTTCTAAACATGCAGTCTATAATGCCGGATGAATAATCTGTTTTTCATTTATAAAGTCTAATATTTAACATATTACCAGAAGCAAAAAAAAAAAATAGAAAGTTCAGAAAGAGAGACAAAGAAGTAATATTGTTAAATATTGTTTGAATAGTAGATGAGTTTGATGAGGAGTTCTTTTTGGCAAAGGTTTTTTACACCTTAATTTTTTTTTGTTTGTAAAAAAAGGAACCGCTAGTCTTATGCAATTTTACAAATATTACTTTATATAGGTACTTATCTACATTTGTAGAAATTTCTTTAAATATATGCTAATTATTTGTAGGTAGTCAACATACTAATTAAGTCTAATCTAATTATGTTCTTAACATTGTGGTTGCTCATATTTAAGTAACAGATTAGCCTTAATATTCTAGTTCGACTAGAATCATATATAATACGAAATAATTATGCGTAGGAAGGCATTTGCGTGTACATTTTGTTATTTTGTTTACTTCATAATTTTCTTTAATAAGCAATAAAGATGTTTGAACAAAACTTATAAATAAATAGGTGAATCAATATTTATTTTTGTTTTTAAAACGATAATGCTCAGCAATGTTTTTTTTATATACCCTACAAGTTGGCCCCAGACGGCAATCTCACATGATTGTAAGCGATGATGCAGTCTAAGACGCTAGCAGGCTTACCTGTTAGGGGGGTAATGGTAAACCCATACTCCTTATTGGTGTCTACGCGACATCGTGCCGAAGTTAAATCGCTTGTCGACACGTAATTTTTACCCACACATGCATACAAAATATTTATGGAAAACTTATATGTTATTTAAATTAAAGTAATTATACTTTAACAACTATCCATTACCGATATACGTAATAATTATATGTTCTTCTTTTGTAATTAAGTAAAATATATATCAAATCGTTAGCATTTGCATCCTGTTAATTCGCACTTCATGGTTTTTTGTCGTGATTATATCTGTTCGTGGACTAGAAATTGGTTTTTGTTAGGCAGTATCTTAGAGTCGACTACATTTGGCGTTTATAACATATTTTTCGAGATACTATTAAAGAAACTATATGGCACCAGCCGGATGTATAATTGGCATGCATTCGCTTATGTTATAAATGCAAAAATGTATAAGCAATTGCAATAGATTAGCCAAACGCTTTTAGTATGTCCGATAGGTAAACTATTTTTACGTGTTAAAAAGTCGCCAATCAAAAGATCACTTTAACCGGAGCTTCGATGTGTGCTAAAGGAGAAATCAACAAACGTACTTTCGTATTCATAATACCTAAGTGTAAACAGGGCTCTAAATAACTCATTATATAATTATTTATTGAGTATAAATTCAAAATTCAAATTCAAATAGTCCTTTAAAAGGCACTTTTGACGCGTCAATAATTTACATAGTAGTGATTTGATGTACGAGTATATATATATGAAAATGTATTAGCTGAACAAGATGCAACCTTAAATACGGTGCTCGTAAACTGTGCCAGCACAATGCCGGTTTCAGTGTCAACACATAATGAGTCAGATCAGCAAAACTGGAGGCTATTGTTATAATGTCGGCAATCGCCAAGTTTTCCTTTCCTCGCATATCCGAGTATAGATATATAGGTATATACATAGATTGCTATTTACCTTCGATTAATTGATATTATAAGGTATATATTAGTATATTTATTTCATATTTATTAATGTGTTGTATTATTTATGTAATCCGGTGTATGTAGTTATTAGTATGCAGGTTTTTGCTTATATATTACGCCATCTACTTTCTTTTTCTAATCATAAGGTTGCCTAGCAGAGATCGCTAATAAGCGATAAGGCCGCCATTTGTATCCTGTTTCCTCTTGTTTTTCTTATTATTTATATTTATATGTGGTGTACAAATAAAGAATAAATAAATAAAAATAAATAAAATAATTGACACATTTCATCGTAATCAAACTATCCATCAAATTCAAAACGATACGTGAACTAATTTATAAAATGTGCCTTCCTATTTTCGTAGTGTAATATTTCTATTTGTACACTTGATTACACAGAACGTGTGTAACAAAGGTGGCTTCGATCAATGATCTCAAGCTTTAGAGATCTTTAATACTCTCAAATTCAAATTCAAATAATCTTTATTCAAATAGTCCTTTAAAAGGCACTTTTGACGTCTCAATAATTTAATTAGTAGTGATTTGATGGTGATAACTACATTCGTAAACTTAAAACTATGAGAGTTCCAAACGCGCCCCGGTCTAAGTAGAAGCCCACAACAAACTTAGCCAGGTAATTTTTTTTTTGTTATCACCATCTCACATGCCACTTAAAATTATATTAAAAGCTATCTTATATTCTATCTATCTCTATCTAATGTATCTCCTTGCAAAGTCCTTCACCTATCTAATCCGGGCAAAATCCTTGCAGAATCATCATAATAAAGGATGGACCACTGCTTACCCTACCCACAGTCTTGTATACCTCATTTGTGCATTGTCTCCCTCGATTAATACTGCTCGTCCCAGACCGGTCAAATTGACAGAAATAAGTAAGCTAAACGGGTAACCCGCCTGAATATTAATTTTGACAGATACCATGTACAACATTTGACGAACGTTCCTTTTCTACTTCGGGTAATATATTTGGCGATTAACTTGTCACACCTCCAGTCCTTAATTCAATCAATTAATAAACTTTATTCAAATAATTCTTTAAAAGGCACTTTTATGTGCCAATAACATACACAGATGTGTGTTGTTGGTGGTAACTACATTTGTAAACTGAAAACTAAATCTGAGAGGGTTACAAATACACAGCGTCTTCGCCGGCGAAGACTAGGTCCCCGCTATACAAGTCCCAACGTCACCCTAAGTCGAGGTCCGAGTCTCACATCTCCTCTCTCAGGCTTAGCTTCATGCTCGCCAAAAACGCCCGGTGACGCAGTAGTAACTATTGTGGTTATCTGCAAGTGACAATTCGAATAATGTAATGCGTACAGGTCTAAGAAGAAGCCACAACAAACTTACCTGGATAACTATTCTATTTGTAATCACAATATCACATGTCACTTAGAATTATTTAAAAGCTATTTCATTAGAGCAATATTTCATACTCAAAACTAATCATTTACATTAACCTTTGCAATAGAACTCTTACAAGCTTGCGCATTCTAAAAGTAAACATTGTTTGCGTTAGAAGGATATAAAAAAACATTGGTTATTGGTTCATCCAAACAATTTCACTGTTGAGTAGGCAGCACCGACCTTGCACGGACCGCCTATGATTCCCGACGGCCACATCTTTTATTCAGTCGTATTCTGCGATCGCGACATGCATCACCTTCGCAGCGTTTTCGCTAAGGTGTACGGTTTGTTTGTCATAACAAATTACGTGTTAATTGCTGGATTAAAATATTGCACCGATTATTGTATAGCAGCTAGTTGATTGCATGTATTGCTGACGTAGATGTCGTGGTTTCAAAAACTTATAGCTTAATTGTTCTGTTTGAAACTTGAGTATGAAGCTGAACCCATCAAAGTGTTCTGTTGAGGGTTGGCTGGTGACAAATATTTCGGTTCCTATTTTAACTAGAGTATTTTGTGAAAATTTCGAGTGCACACAGCGTAGATAAAGCGTGAGTTTTCAAAGTTCGATGGGCAGCGAAAAGTGTCAGTATTATTGTAGTGCGTCAAATAGTATTGAATATTATTGGTTTAAATTGAAGTCCTAACGGCCTGTTGTGGTTTGGCATACTTCACACTCGTATGTGGACAATATGGAGAACTCTCAGGCATGCAGGTTTCCTCGCGATGTTATCCTTGACCGCTAAAGCTATTTATTTCATTGTTTTAAAACGCACATATTCTTAACTCTGAAAGTAAGGTACAGGCCAGAAGGGGCGACGCCGTTTTAAAAGTTTTACTATCTATGTTAGATATTATTTGTGTATATATTTTACGTTTAATTACGTTATAGTAGTAAATATATGTATAGTCAGACACAGGACCGAATCTTAAAATTGTCTATGTGCACCGTAGGACATTTGTAGGACTCACACCTTGAGGGTTTCTCATGTAGATTTATTTGAAGTGTGTTTTGAGTGAGACGCGTAGATTTATGAACTGATTTTGATAATTCTTTCACCAATGGAAAGCTATTCATCGAGGAACATAGGCTATATTTTATCCCCGTAATCCAACGGGAAGGGGAACTACGCGGCTGAAACCGCGCGGCGCTGATAGTTAAAAATAAATCGTAAAAAATATATGATTTTAGAAATGTGGCGCCTTGAAATCTATCGTCCGGGTCCATGAAAACGTTACGCAAGGCGGGCAATGAAAAAAAAAAACGGAAATTACGTAAACTCCGTTTTTTTATTGCCAGTCTTAAATAGCCGTGAATAAAAAACCGAAGATTACATAAACCCCTTTTTTTCAATCCACAAATTTTGCAAATGAAACCCTCTATAGTTGCACTCAGTGGTATATTGCCCTTCATTGCATTGCATTGCAAAATACTCTTACAATTACTTTGCATGGATGAAAGCACATCAGTGTAAACTATTTGCAATGTGTTGCATAGCTTGCTTTCCGACTTTGCGATTAAAAGGTAATTTTTACTTTAAAAACCCCCTTGAACCGGAAGGCGGCTGTTATCCCACCAGCGAAAACATACCCAAAGTGGGTTGACGACAGGCAGTAAAAAATATGCCAAATTTAACTAAGGCTTGGCCTACTGTAGTAATATAACGTGAAATGCAATACTATATATCATCATCGTTATCAAACTGTTTCTCGGCTCACTACAGAGCACGGGTCTCCTCTCAATATGAGAAGGGTTTGGCCATAGTCCACCACGCTGAACATGTGCGGATTGGCAGACTTCACACGCCTTTGAGAACATTATGGAGAACTCTCACGCGTGCAGGTTTCCTCACGATGTTTCCTTCACCGTTGAAGCGAGTGATATTTCAATTGCTTAAAAACGCACATAACTCTGAAAAGTTATAGGCGTGCCCGGATTTGAACCCCTGACCTTTGATTAGGAGGTTGACGTCCTAACCACTAGGCTACCACAGCTTCTAAATCTATACTATATATAAATGAAATTAATAGAATACGGCAAAAAATGTTATACATAGCTTGCAATAATACTCAACGTTCTTCAACGCGCAATAGTAAATAATTTAAAACTGTTTTTTTATACTGTCCTATTATGCTTTAAAAATAACAAAAACCATAATACTTCGGTACGAAGAAAATAATATTTTTTATTTCTATACACTTGATTATTTTCTATTTTTAATATAAACATTACACTAAAAGGTTTTTTATATCGATACACTTGTTGACTTTCTAATTTTAACATAAATATAACACTAAAAGGTTTAGGTACCAAGATTGTTTATGGAAACACGTAAATAAAAATTGAGAACGTACATACACTGAATTGGTTTTAATCGTCATTCTATTAATATTTCACTACTGGTCTCTCTTATAGAGGGTTTAAGCTTTGATCCCCATGCGTTCTAACGACTTTGTCGCTAGGTTTAACGATTATTACCCCGTCAATAATAAATCGGTGGGGCTAAAATGCGCTCCAGGAGATCGCGTCTTTCATTCTCCCTTCCTATATTAAAATTCAAATTCCTTTATTACGCGAAAGTTTTATATTCATATACAGTTATTGAAGATTAAAGTGTAGCAAACACATTGTACCTGTTAAACTGATAAGTCGAGAAAATAGGTAGCTATAATAAACTCGTGGCGACCATGACACTTTAAACACGGATTTACATCAGTCAAGGGGGTTCTGTACAAGTATTCCATCACAAGATCCATACAATAATTTACTAACCTAGGATTTAATGCCATTGACCTCGTTATCAGTACAAGAGATCGATATGTAGCCAATTATAAAGTTAGCTTGTTAACTGTCCCTTTGTAGACTTGGTTTAGAATTGTTAGGTGTTCGAAATCCAGTATCATTTTTTAATAATCGTTTCTGTCACTATCATTTATAATAATAATTATTATAATCTTTAAATCCTACCAACCCGCATTCCAGATGTGTAGTGCTCTTAAATCCTTTCTTTCTAAAAATAAGAGAGGAGAAATATGCCCAGCTGTGGTTAGGTTAAAACGCTGTCACTGACGATAAATATATAGTATCTAATCAATAAAAAAAGCGCTGAGAGTGGCGACCGTAGAAGCGTAGATATAATTGGAAAAAAAAACCTTAGCGAGGGATTGGGAATTCAATCAATAAATTATAGGACAAGGCAACTCACGGACAAGGCTTATGAGGGTTATTGATTCTATTAATTTATAAACACCCTATTGCGTGTAGTGTGTATTCGTAGCAAAAACTACTATTCTTCTTGTCTGGTCAAAGTTCAGCCCCAAAGGCATTACAAACATAAAGTAACTATAATACATTGTGTTATGATATCGCTCATGACGATTTGAGGCAATTGTTTATTGTTTATGATTTGTAAAGCTTATAGACTATTTTATAACAATCATCATCATCATGATCAACCCCTTGATGGCTCACTACAGAGCACGGGTCTCCTCTCAATATGAGAAGGGTTCGGCCAACAACAACATTATGGAGAACTCTCAGGCGTGCAGGTTTCCTCACGATGTTTTCTTTCACCGTTGAAGCAAGTGATATTTTGCGGCGGACGTCCTAACCTATAACACTAACTAGGCCATCACAGCTTCTTAGTTTTATAACTATATATATAGGTATATATATATATATATATATTTATAATATGTGTAAATGCTAACGACAAAATAATAATTAATAAGACCACATATTGAATACATTAATTACAGGAGAAAGAGGAGAAGGCGAAATTCAAACTCGAGTCTAAAGAGAAATTGAAAGATGACAAGAAAGAAAAGGTTAAAGATAAAGACAAGGATAAGGTGAAAGAAAAGGAAAAAGAAAAGGTGAAGGACAAAGAAAAGGAGAAAGTAAAGGAAAAGGATAAGGACAAGAAAGATAAGAAACTAATCAAGATGCCGTCTACTGTCACTTCGGGTGTGCCTTTTGAGGAAATCTTTACTCTGGGAGGTGAGTGACTAGCATTTTAAATTTATGGTCATTTTATTGTTACGCTGAAGATTTATTTGTAATGTTTTATATGTTACTATAGTTTGTCGTATGCTGAATAAAATGACAAGTTGCAAATCGCTCTCGTCAAAGCGGGTAAATGACGTGATTTGCATAGTGCTTCGGACATTTTTATTGCAGACAGATAATGAATCCTTTCTTGTGTGATTATGCATACATACTTATACTTAATTTTTTTTTATACACTACACTTTGGCCCTTGACGGCAATCTCACCTGATGGTAAATGTGAATGGTAAACCCAACTCCTAATTGGTTTCTACGCGTCATCGGGCTGGAACGCTTAATCACTTGGCGACACGTCTTTGTCAGTAGGGTGCTACAGCCGAAGCCTCCCAGACCAGACTCGATTTGGGAATCGAACCCAGGACCTCCAACTTTGTGGTGTATAAAGAAAAAAACTTAACTTAAGAACATATTTTTTATTATAGATCATATATTTTTATAAATAGTACGAGAACAAGGCACTCCCGCACGTCACTCTTATCTGCCTTAACAGCAACCCTCCTGCTATAAGTTATCGTATCTCCTTATAACGCAATGCAGTCCCAATTAGCCAATAGCTTCAAAGAATCTTACAGGAAACAGCATTATAAGTCAAAAAGAACTCCCAAAAAAAAGTAGACTAACAAAATGAAATAAAAAAAGTGAAAAATACTATTTATGTCATGATCCAATAATACAGCAACATTTATCAACGATCAAAACTAAAACTCGCAAATTGAACAAAATAACTTGATATTGCTAATGTAAAATGTAACACAATATAGGCATAGTCATTTTCATAATTTAGCGCGTCACAGTAATAAAGCAACCGATCGTTACTCAGTACAGACTGACATTCCAGTAGCTAATAAAAAAAGACGTATACCTAATCACGTTTTTAATGATTGAACGCCAAAATATTATCTGCATTATGCGCTAATGACAAAACAAAACACTGGCTCAAGGTAAAACACAATGACGAAGTGATAAGGCGTGACACAACCTTTCAACGCGCCGGGGTAATCCTGAACTCTAGTAGTCAGAAAAAATCTACACTTGTAGTTGTGATCATGAACTGCACAAATCCTTTTTTGCACGGTTTCGACATTGGCGGTAAGTTATTTTTTTTTTTTACATGTTAAATTATCACAATGTATTTTATCTGTGGCAACAGATAACGTTCTATTTTTATACCTTTACGACTATACGATAGGTTATAATGTATCTGTAATGGAATTTGGACTGTTGTGCACTTGTGATAAAGTTCATAATGTTACAGACAAAATGGGTTTTCTTTTGCTTTTTAAAATTTTGTTTTCTTTTTTTTAATTTGGTAATGCTAAAATGGAATATGGTATTTTACGTCTTAGCATTGATTTAAAACGTGAAGCTTGTAAAGGTAATGCCGGAATAAAAGTTATTTTATTTTATTACTCGATATTTTTATTAATACAATTTATATTATTATATTGCTCTTAACATAATTTTAAGTGGCATGTGAGATGGTGATAACGAAAAGAAAATTTACCTGGCTAAGTTTTTTGTGGGCTTCTTAGACCGGACCTTTGTAAATTATTGACGCGTCAAAAGTGCCTTTAAAGGAATGAATTTGAATTATAATGAATACCCTTTTGAAAGCACCTCGGTTCGATTTTCTGTTTAGGCCGAACTGTTTTAAGTATCAATTGGACATTTTTATCAAATTTCAATACTAGCTTGAATTTAGGTGACCTCCTAGATTGAAACGTTAGAAAAGGCCGCAACGTTAATGCACCTAACCAATCGCACTTGAAAATATTTGTTTGTATTTGATAAATACTTAAAAGAAAATTATGAGCAACCACTGATGATAGAAAATCGAGCGGGTCGGCGATGCGACGCGGTGGGCTGAGTTACATTGTATGCATATGATAACTGGATAAAAGTATGCAGGGAAAAAAATATTGAATTAAAAATTGATTTGGTAAACATGGACAAGATGGAGAAAAAGTAATATCTTATACTTGGTTATATATACCTGCAGTATTGCACCTGCAGTGTACTTTACAATTTATATGTTTACACCAAAAGTTTGCGATTTAATCTTAATAAATATTTGTAATCTTGTATGTTTGTCTATGCTATATGTACATACATATATATTATTATTGACTCTTTATCTATCTATCTATTGTAGTCCTGGTACCTCAAAAGTCATATTAAATATATTATCGGTATTATATATATATATATATATCGGTCAGCATGCCGAGCGCGTGCCGAGATTGAGACGCGTAGGCATAGCTCGCGCTTCGTCCGAATGTATGAAGTTGGAATACTGTATACATAATATTACCGTGCCCTAACATAGGGTCGATAGCGTTGACTTTTATTTGTCACTGCTATTAATTTTTAATTGTCTTACATTTGACAATACGAAGACAAGACACACAATACAAAACAATTAAAATTAGGAGAGATTTGTATTTTTATATTTTTGAGTGAGTCAGTAGAACAGGCGCTACTGAGCTCCTTTATCCGCGTGCGCTAACTAAATGATTCGTTGTAAAGAAATAGGTACTTTAACACAAAAATATATAATGATTAGTTTGATTAGTTGACGTATAGGCGCTTTAATACTAAATCCTTCAATGAGACACGACCTTAAAACTTAAAAATGATGATGATTATTTTACATTTGCCTGAATTCAGACACCCATCATGATCAACCCCCATTACCTGCTCACTACAGAGCACGGGTCTCCTCTCAATATGAGAATGGTTTGGCCACAGTCCACCACGCTAGCCATGTGCGGATTGGCAGACTTCACACGCCTTTGAAAACATTATGGAGAACCCTCAGGCGTGCAGGTTTCCTCACGATGTTTTTCCTTCACCGTTGAAGCAAGGGATATTTTAATTGTGTAAAAACGCACATAACTCTGAAAAGTTAGAGATGCGTGCCCGGATTCGAACCGCCGACCTCTGATTAGGAGGCTGACGACCTAACCACTAGTCTATCACCGCTTCACAGTCACTATTAATACCATAAAATTTATATAGGTAAATGCCAAGCCGCGGGCAATAACTTAGCAGATATGAATGTACGCAAAGTCCCATGAGATTTACAAAATTACTCTGCTTCATTTCGCTCGTACCCCATACCGTCGTATTATATTCCCTGACGTATTAAGACATGAAAATACTGATTTCATTGTTGTCGTAATAACAATGGCTATGTTCTTAACTTTAATGTATGTCGACGCGAAGGAGTTATTAACTTCATTCAGCGGCAAAAAGAACATCAAGAATTCAATAATTACCCACATTTGAACTCTTGATGAATTTGTTAACACAATTTAGACGGTAGCAATCAATTTTGTATAAACATGCTTTGCTATAAATGCCGTACCGGTCGATGCCGTTCGTGGCATTCTCGCTCGAGATGTCGGACCGTTCGGACCTCTTAGTTATTGTCGCAATAAAAGTGTAATCGTGAGGGATTTCACTTTTATTGCGACAATTAATAATAAGTTGTGGTTTTAATTACTATGAGCGAAAGTAAACAAAAGCATGACGTCAGCAATGCTGACGTCACTCTTACTAAAAATAACTCTAAGGCTTTTTATTCATATATTATCTAACTTTTATGTCTTAGTAATTAAATTTTAAGTTTATGATGTATTTTCCATACCAAAGTAATGGTTGTGTACCACTGCTACATTCATATTGATGATCCTTGGCATAAATATAGCCGACAACCTAGAGATGGATGGATATTTCTTATCACAGGAAAACTAACTGTTCCCGCGGGATTTAAAAAAAACGTGGTCTCTTTAAATTGTATAAGAAGCCCGGCGATCATAGCTGGCAGTTGATATCTGCCGACGAATGCATCGAGGATCGGCATAACCTGATGCTCTAAACGATGAGCCTGATCTTCCCGCAGTCTTAGTCTTCTACGAATTTGAGCTACTTGGACTGCTTAAAGATCTCTATTGGTGGTATACACAAAAGATAAGCATTCTTACAGCGACCAAACATTAATGGCACAAATCACAATCAAATCGGTACTAGCCGTAGCCCGCATCGTCCGCGTTATTTTTGGTTTTTCGCAAATACCGCGCGGGAACAATAAAAAATTTTTTGGGATAAAAAGGAGCCAGGTTGTCAATCTATCAACATTCTAAATTTTAGCCAAATTAGCTTAGAAGTTTTTCCATGAAAGACTATCAAACATTCATACGTACATGTTTACAAACATTCGATTAATATTATTAGTAAGGATACTACAAGATACATATCAGACAGTGTAAGAACTATATATGATAAGGCTCGAACATCACCTTTCTACCATCGAAACACGAATCCTTTTTACTTATTTTAAATCCCATGGATACGTATGAAACGCTTCCGTATGCGTACTTAAATACGTACGTAACTTCCTCCTTTCAATGTCTTCCGAATGCCTTCCCGGTTCCTATAATTTTGGGTTCCTTCATATCAAGTGTTTTGTCATCTCCTAGGCAAACGTCGACAGTATCAGGTGGGAAAGCAGTCAAGCGCTGCTGTATTTAAAAAAAAAACCTTTTCGTTCTGACCGGAAGCGGTGATAGCCTAGTGGTTAGGGCGTCAGCCTCCTAATCAGAGGTCGGCGGTTCGAATTCGGGCACGCATCTCTAACTTTTCGAAGTAATGTGCGTTTTAAAAAATTAAAATATCACTTGCTTCAACGGTGAAGGAAAACATCGTAAGGAAGGCGTGCAGGTGCACGCCTGAGAGTTCACCATAATGTTCTCAAAGGCGTGTGAAGTCTGCCAATCCGCACATGGCCAGCGTGGTGGACTATGGCCAAACCCTTCTAATATTGAGAGGAGACCCGTGCTCTGTAGTGAGCTGGTAATGGGTTGATCATGATGATGATGTTCTGACCTTGAAAGTATCACACTTTGTTACAGTCGCATTGCCAATCTTCGGGGTGCCCCTGCTGCAGTCAGTGGAACGATCGCGATGCCACGACGATACCGGTCTTCCCCTGGTCGTGCGCGACAGCATCGACTTCCTACAAGTAAGTTTCATACAACACATCAGTAACCCGGCAAGGGTTACGTTGATCTATGATTCATAAGGCCCTTAAGAAAACTAGTTTATCACTCGCATATTTCAGAACAACTCAGACCTACTGCGTAGTTCGAGATTTTTTTACTTATTCGATCGCGTGAGTTAATCTCAGTTTGTATAGAATCGATAGATCATCATCTATTATCTACCATTCGATTCTGTACAGATTGTTGTTTACTTTCACGCAATGGAATAGGTAAATATTCTCGCATTCGGCACTTGTTGTTATAATTCTTATTTAATTTATTGAATAGTAGAGAGGAATAATTGTTTGACTCGCCGCGAATATTTTTATTGACTTATTGTGTCGGTTCAATCAATCAATCAATCAATCAATCGATCAATCAGCTTAAAGACGACATAGGCCTTTCCGAGAGCGTGCCACCACACACGGCCCTCCGCCTTCCTCATCCACCCGCTAACAGCGATCCTTTTCAGTCGGTCCAGCGGGCAGGAAGTCGTCCTACGCTGCGCTTACCGATACGCGGTCTCCACTCCAGAACACGTCTGCCCAACGGCCGTCGGGCGGTTACTGTTTTAATATAAATATACAGGTTCATTAGTGTTAAATTTTACCACCATCCGTCATCCCAAACGTCGCCCAAGCAGATGTTCGCTTTGTTTCTTCGAGACATAAGACTCGAGTATTCTTGCAGTTTCTTTCCGAACCTCGCCAACCTGCCCTGTTGTAGCAACCAATCGAGGGTTTGTATAGCTAAACTCAATCAGAATAAAAAACAAGTAATTCAGTCTTGTGAAAGGCAAGGTGTGACGTTGGTGTCTTGAAGTCCTTGCAATGTTGCCGGCAATTACGTTAAAACTGAATTAGGTATTCGTAAATTTATGCAAATCTTATTCGCATTACTTACGCTTCATAACTAATTAATGATATGGATATTCATCCATATAGCTCACTACATATACGAACGTAAAAATACATATTATATAAAGATTTATTTTTACGTTCGCATATGTAGTGAGTTTTTATTATGGCCCTAACTTTTGTTAGAACCTTATACCCCGTAAGTTACCTATAACTTATATGTGGGAGTCCCACATACCCCGTCCAAAAAATATATACCGATATGCAGTCCCTGTGTAGGACTCCCCGGCGGCTAGACTTTATTGTGCCTATTTAGACAGACAATCTGAAGCAGTAAACTCCATTCGTACGTTCTAGCTGACACGCACATTTTTTTTCTAATTACAGGCTCATGGTTTGAAATCGCCCCTAATATACAGGACTGAACCCGACAAGATCAAGTTGCAACAGCTACGCAAACTGTTCACAGACCGAGCACCCACTTTCCCGTACCACTGGGACGTGCCTGTAGCGTGCGCGATTCTCAAGAGTTTTATCAGGTAGCCATTCTAGATTTGTATCAAAAAAAATCTTTGCAATTCTGTATTGTGTCGTATTACAGATACTTTTAAGTTATTAAAATATCACTTGCTGGAACGGTGAAGGAAAACATCGTGAGGAAACCTGCACGCCTGGGAGTTTTCCATAACGTTCACAAAGGCGTGTGAAGTCTGCCAATCCGCACATGGTCAGCGTGGTGGACTATGGCCAAACCCTTCTCATATTGAGAGGAGACCTGTACTCTGTAGTGAGCCGGTAATGGGTTGATCATGATGATGATAATAAGTAGGTGGTACCAAAAGGTCTGAAAATATAACAAACAAGCAGGTGCCAGCGACTTCGTCTGCGCAGGAGTAGTATGATGATGACAGTAACTTTTGTAATGGGGTAACATAATATTTAATACACTTTTTGATTTCATTGTGATATTTATATTTAGAATTTAAAGTTTTATTGTAATATTTAAGTCACGGGTCATCTGATGTTAAGTGATTTTAGTCGACCATGAACATTACAGCAAACGATTTATTCTTTTAATCATCATGATCAACCCATTCTCGGCTCACTAGAGAGCACAGGTCTCCTTTCAATATGAGAAGGGTTTGGCCATAGTCTACCGCGCTGGCCATGTGCGGATTGGCAGACAACATTATTGAGAACTCTCGGGCGTGCCGGTTTCCTTACGAACATCGTAAGGAAACCTGCATGCCCGAGAGTTCTTAACCGTTCAATTAATAGAGTTAATTAACTGTTGAAGCAAGTGACATTTTTTGACAATTGCTTAAAAACGCACATAACTCCGAAAAGTTATAGGTGCTTGCCCGGGTTCGAACTGACCTCTGATTAGGAGGCTGACGTCCTAACCACTGGGCAATCACAGCTTCTTACTCTTTTAATGCGTGGTTTTAATTAATTTAATTTCGTAATGCGTATTTATTACAAAATTTATCAGAAACCATGTCAAGTTTAGAATGTTTCTTGCCTTATTATGTAAACAATATTTTAAATACCTCGTGTATTTAAAATATTGATTACATAATAAGACAAGAAACATGAATCGAACTCAGGTCCTCGAACTTCATAATTCAATATGACACCGCACACGCTGCGCCACGGAGGCCGTGAAAATACTATAGAAAACAATTGTATTACAGTGAACTGCCAGACTCGATTCTGACCCAAGAACTCCACGGCCAGTTCGAGCAGGCGACGGCGATAGCGGAACCCCAACGGGAGGCGACCATGGTGGCCCTGATAAGCAGACTGCCCGCGTGTAACCACAGTCTGCTGGGATGGCTTATGAGGCACTTTGAACACGTCGTTGCTAATGAGCAGGTATGTTCGACGATCTCCGTGGCGCAGGGCGTGTGCTGTTACATTATGAGGAGGTCCTGGATTCGATTCCCGGCTCGAGTTTGGTTTGATTTGGCCGTGGCTATATACCACCCTACCGACATAGACGTACCGCCAATCGAAGTAGCGATATCTCCCACTCGAGTCTTGTCTGGTGGGAGGCTTCGGCCGTGGCTTGTTACCATCCTACCGATAAAAACGTGCCGCCAATCGAGATATCTCCTACTCGAGTCTTGTTTGGTGGGAGGCTTCGGCGGTGCTAGTTACCGACAAAGACGTGTCGCCAAGCGATTTAGCGTTCCGGCACGATGTAGCGTAGCACCAATTGGGGAGTATGGTTTTACCATACCGTTAACAGGTTTTAGCCCGCTACCATCTTAAACCGCATCATCACTTATCAGGTGAGATGCCGTCAAGGGCTAAGTTGTGTATCATCATCATCATGATCAACCCATTACAGGCTCACTACAGAGCACGGCTCTCATCTCAATATGAGAAGGGTTTGGCCATAGTCTACCACGCTGGCTATGTGCGGATTGGCAGACTTAGTTGTGTATATAAAAAGCAAAAAAAATACCGTTGTACTCGCTTCGGCACTACATATACTAAAATTAGAACGATTCAGAGAAGATTAGTGGCCCCTGCGCAAGGATGACACGCAAAATCGTGAAGCTTTCCACGTTTTTAAATGCGGTCTGTTTGCGGGCGTTCCCTTGACCCACCGGGCTACGCGAAGGAACATTGCTGGATTCTAGTGGGTGTTCTGCTCGCCAGTCTGACCGCCGGCGAGATCCAAATACTCGTCGGAAGCTGCGCAATCTTGATGACGATATACTTTCTGGTTAACTCGTAATAATCTTCCCCTAACAGGCGAACCACGCGAACATCCAAACGATAGCGACTGCAATGGGCCCCGCTCTCAATATGTCGCTGAACCTGCTCACGTACTACATCACCAAGGCGGACAAGCTGTTCCCTGAAGTTCGACTGACCAAGTAAGAGTCACCCTTAACAGGGTTCCCACATAGTTTTTTTTTGTTACCATTATCCCGCATTATATTGGATCGGCACAACACGTCTTCTTCTTCCACACCTCACTACCCACACTTTTTATAATAATCATCATCGTCATCATGTTCAACCCATTGCCGGCTCACTACAGAGCACGGGTCTCCTCTCAATATGAGAAGGGTTTTGGCCATAGTCCACCACGCTGGCCATGTGCGGATTGGCAGACTTCAGACGCCTTTGAGAACATTATGGAGAACTCTCAGGCGTTTCAGGTTTCCTCGCGATGTTTTCCTTCACCGTTTAAGCAAGTGATATTTTAATTGTTTAAAAACGCACATAACTCGGAAAAGTTAGAAGTGCGTGCCCGGATTAGGCTATCACCGCTTCAATTATGTTACCATATATATTATATTATCTTACCATTATCCCACATTATATTGGATCGGTACAACACGTCTTCTTCTCACCACACTATCCACACCTTTTATAATAATAATATTAAGTGTTTATTTCGGACAAGTTCCATAGAGTGTTAGTAATACATCTTAACCGATGTTAATACTGACAACTAAAACACTTATAACGCACTTAAAAATTACTTTTAACGCCTACTCCCCCCCCCCCCCCCCCCCCCCCCCGTGTGCACCCTGTCCCAGCACCTCCAGAGTGAGCTATCAAGCCTCTACTCAAGTACTGAGAAGGGTGTCGGTACTTCTCACTAGCCTGCTTATCATAGACCTTTCAACTGCATATTCTCTTTTACACAATTCATCCAACTCTTCTTTTGTCTTCCGCTACTCTTGCCTTTCTACGTTCATGTATAACATTATTTTTAGTGATATCACTCGGAATGGATTAGAATATATTTATTAGTATAGTACAAGTAATAGATGTTGCATATTTGGGAAGAAATAAGTTTTATTTATTTTACACCACCTTACACTATCAAATTCAAAATAATCTTTATTCAAATAGTCCTTAAAAAGGCACTTTTGACGCGTCAATATTATTTCATGGTGATAACTATATTCGTAAACTTAAAACTAAAGCTATGAGGGTTCCAAACGCGCCTCGGTCTAAGAAGAAGCCCACAACAAACTTAGCCGGGGAAAACGAGGAATCCTTACAGAACTTCCAATTCAATAGTGAAGTTATACCATTCTAAAGATTTAAAACTATCCTACATCCACACATACTTAGCTATAACAAAAAGTCCACATTGCTGTCCATGTGAGTCCTCGGAAGCCTTTGTCAGAGGAGTGCCAACAGGATCCTATTCAAAGAATCCGTTGTCGTCGGCGGCGGGCTGTATCTAATGAAATAAGGCATGTTTTTATATTGGGTAACTAATACTAAATATGTATTTAAATTACAAATGTTTATTTGGTATCTTTTGCTCGATTTAAATATAAGAATTATAATTAAATGGCTTTTTAAGGAAATAGCAAAAAGGTTAGCTATCAGCTACGTCGGATAACGAATTAGTCTAGCTATTCAAAGGGGGAACGCCAATCCTTTTAATAATTAATATATTTAAGTTATGATGTTATATTTTTGAACATATTTAGTTTTAGGTTAAATCTAAGGTTTATTTTAAGTTTCAGTTGTTATAAATAAAATGAAAGCTTAAAAAAAATTATAATCAAGTAGTGTTCCATATTACAGAACCCTTACTGTGTGGGACCATTTTGCAGGAAACAGTTTTATTATCCTTTTTTTTTGTAGGTACGTCCCGCCCCTCCAATCCATCCCAGCGGATTTCCCCGAAACGGCAAACGAAATAAGCGAGGAACTACGCAAGCAAGAGTCCTTACTGAGTCAGATACACGCCGAAATGCACGCGGGCTTCATAACTACGGCGAGAGATCAGCAACTGTGGGAAGCGCAACGGATCGTCACGCAGCTGAAGGTAGATAACGCAAATCAAATCAAATCAAATATAGCATTATTCACATAAACCTATTACAGGCATCTATGAATCGTTCATTTCACGCAATAAAATAAAAATCTAAATTTCTATCATCAACATCATCATCATGATCAACCCAATGTCGGCTCACTACAGAGACTGGGTCTCCTTTCAATGTGGTTAGGGTTTGGGCATAGTCCACTACGTTGGCCATTTGCAGATTGTCACAGGCCTTTGAGAACATAATGGAGAACTCGAACTTCATAGGCGCACTTGCCAGTCTTGAAATCTTATTAACAAATACGTCAACGTATATCTCCCTCCCCCATTTCGATTTCAATATACTATTAATTGTTTTGTATCGGTACTTCTGTCTAATTTCTCTCAAGTTGAGATAGTTGTTTCTATATATATCATGATCAACCCATTACCGGCTCACTACAGAGCACGGGTCTCCTCTCAATATGAGAAGGGTTTGGCCATAGTCCACCATGCTGGTCATTTGCAGATTGTCAGATTTCACACGCCTTTGAGAACATTATAGGAAACTCTTAGGCATGCAGGTTTCCTCACGATGGTTTCCTTCACCGTTGAAGCAAGTGGTATTTGAATTGTTTAAAAACGCACATAACTCTGAAAAGTTAGAGGTGCGTGCCCCGGGATCATACGCCCGAGCTCTGATTAGGAGGCGGACGTCCTAACTACTACGCTATCACAGCGCTGGATTAATGATTTCTATAGCAAATTAGAAATTAAGTTTACAGTTAGTTGCACATCATGAATTAAATGTCTGCTTCTATCCAACATACCGTTAAGAAATCCAAATAAAAAAAAAACATTGTAATTTACTGACAAGAAAAAAAATACATTTACCTAAGAGTGACTTGTGCGGTCAATACTATATATGAATATTTATAATCCATATTAGAAAAATAATAGCTATAACACATTTCACATCATTATCATAAAATCCTTTAAAAATGATAGATAGATAGATTATATACAGAATTAGATAAATAATATATAATTATTTATCTAATTCCGATCTCCTCCAGACAAAAATAAATTTTAATATTAATAACATTATCATTGCAGAGAAAACTCCGTTCGGTTCAAAAGTCAGTTGAACCAAATGCAGTA
Organism: Lasiommata megera; assembly: GCA_928268935.1. NCBI lineage: Eukaryota > Metazoa > Arthropoda > Insecta > Lepidoptera > Nymphalidae > Lasiommata > Lasiommata megera. The sequence goes on from OV743328.1 coordinate 8,205,412, forward strand.
TCGACAACACATCAGCAACCGCCAGACGAAAAACAAGACGACGAACTCAACAGACGTAATTCACAACCGATTGACGTAGCACCAAAACCAATTGAAGCGGCAACCAGCAACGCTCCTGTGGAACCCGAAATAAAAACTCCTCTACTAGTTAACGAACCATTCCAAGATAAAATAGAATCTCCAAATGTAGATCCAACATTCCCAGTAGAATTCGAAGACAATTTCGATTTTAAACCGACTGAAATAGTAGACGAAATAGATACTCCAGAAAAAGTAATAGAAAAACCGAAGTTCACTGAGAAAGAACTTAAAGTTTTAAGGCTTCAATTGGAAAATGCAGAGTATTTACAACTCAAATCGTTGCTCCAAGCGAAAATTAATTCGGAGCAATTTGAAATAGTCAAGTTGAGAAGTCATGTTGCATTGAAGAATAAACAGGAAGGCATCGTTCCATGCAAAGAAAATAAAGATAATTATACTCCCGAAGAGTTAGAGTTGAAGCAGAAGTTGATGAAGGAAAACGCAATGTTGGAACAGAAGAGACTGAATTTAGTGAATCAGATATTTCAAGAGAGGGTTGCGTGTATACAGCTGAAGATCGAGTTAGCTATGAAAGAGATTATGTCCAAGGCATAGGTACGTTTCGATTAATATGTCTAATGTATAAACATATTTTAATTATTACTAAATCAAATACAGATATTAATAATGTCTAAGTAACAGAAACTTTTCAATTATGTTTGAGTTATAGGTTTTTGTTTATATCTTAATCGTGGGCAGGTTATGATATAGTCTAGCTCATAGATTATAGATTATTTGTTTTAATGACAGTCAAAGAGTATGTAAACTACATGACAGGTTTAGGTGATACCGACGAGGTCGAAGTCATAAGAGAGATACAGAAAAAAAATTGAATAAGGAGGAATCATAGAGGAGTCCAAGGCTGTAAAATAAATAAATAAAACATGAATAAGGAGGCTGTTATCTGGCAGTGGGACATTATTTATGTTGAAACGAATCCATTTCCCAAGACTGGAAGATATTTCTATCAATCTATATTACTATAAATCCAAAAAGATGTTTGTTTGTTTATAATAACCTACGTTCGTTGTAGCCAATGCACCGATCTTGACAGAATTTAGCACAGAGATAGCCTGTATCTGAGAAAAACCACAGAGGATTGACATCAAAGCAAACTTTATAATTGTTATAATTTTTATTTGATATAGTCCAGGATCTTATATCGTGTAAATTTAGTAGAAAAATTTTTTAATTTAAATGTATTCAATTAATGTAACATTAATATAAAATTTGAATGAGTTGATACAAAAAAGAAATTAAAAATACATTACAGATGTAAGAGGTTTTTTTTAATGTTTAGTTACTTTAGTTTGACAAGTGTGTTAAATTCTTACGACAAAAATAATATAAATAATTCCTAATTTCGATCTTAGGCGATGAATTTATAAAAAAACTTTTATACCAGACCCCAACTGTTATAATATTTGTCAGCACCCTCCAGTGATTTGAGCTGTTCGTTTATAGATAAGTGTACTGAGTCAGTCACATTTATTTATTGATATAGATTTATGTAATTTTTTATATCCGATCATGTAATTTAATTTTAATACTAAGCAAACATATAGGTACTCTGTGTCTTTATTTGTGAGCCACTCAAAACTATTATAGCTGATTCATTTGTAAGGTCTACTTATGTGATAATTTATTTATTTTTATAATTATGAAATACATTTATTTATTTGAATGATTTCGTTTATTTTATTATTTGGAATTAATACTGCCAATTCTATATTACGCAAAAGTAATTTCCAAACTAAAATTATTTGACAGATCAAGTTAGTATAATGTTATCTGCTTCACAATTTTTCCCGTATAAATTGACAGCACATTTTTAGACTTTTTTTTTTAATGTAGTAGTTGTAGTCCAGAGTTAAACAGTAAGGTCCAATAAGTCTTAAACAAATAACGATTAATTTTCAGTAAAAAAATATCATGTCTTTGATTACATATTTTAAAAACAAAAAAAAATCGCTTTTTATTATAATGACCGTTTCGATTAAAAAAAAAACTGCGTCTTTTACCTTATAAATTTGTTAAAATTTCGCAGTGAAGTTTGAAATTAAAATGTCGACTTTATTGTATTGATTCGTAGTTTTGCGAAATCGAATACGGAATTCATTATATCGTAATAATTTAATTTATATGCTCCATCTCTATAGTCTAATTGCATCGATAGAATATATCTTAAAATACGAAATTAAAGGAAAAAAAAACGCACTACACGCGGTCGGATAAGTGTTAAATTTGGCATAGAGAACAATTTATAATCAAAGTTAGCACTATTTTGTACATTCAATAAGTCATTCGACTGAAAGCGTTTTTATTTCTCGTTTTACTATCGTAAAAACGTTCCTATCATTAAGAGGAACTTCCTTATATTTTTACGACGTCGTTCTATTTCCTTTGATATTTGGAAAGCACTATTACAAGGAAGAACTTTTAATTCGGCATCGGGGCGTGGGTTATCATTTCGACCTATTTTTAGACAACGGTTTCTTTGCGAGATAAATATACTTTGACAGAGTTCGCGCGTATATGGGATGAACGAGTTGAATTTTCCGCTATTGAAGAATCAATATCATCATGATCAACCCATTACCGGCTCACTACAGAGCACGGGTCTCCGCTCAATATGAGAAGGGTTTGGCCATGGTCCACCACGCTGGCCATGTGCGGATTGGCAGACTTCACACGCCTTTGTGAACATTATGGTTTCCTTACGATGTCTTCCTCCACCGTTAAAGCAAGTGATATTTTATTTGTTTTTTTTAACGCACATAACTGCGAAAAGTCAGAGGTGTCCGGATTCGAACCTTTCCTCTGATTAGGAGGCTGGCGCCCTAACCACCAGGCTATCACAGCTTCCTGTTGAAGAATGCATAACGCTTTTTACTTACGTGACGATATCTACCAGTTAACTTCTATTGCTAGGCGTGTTAATGAACTCTCTTCAAAAATGTTAACAACAAATGCAAGGTCTGTAGGTATTTACTTATATTCAATCAATCAATCAAAATCTTTATTCAAATAGTCCTTTAAAAGGCACTTTTGACGCGTCAATAATTTACATCGCAGTGAGTTGATGGTGATAACTACATTCGTAATATAAGTACTAGGTTGGTTGATGAGTTTTACGCAGCATACCTACTAGTTATAAGTGCTTGTATGTACCTGTCATCATTCCTAGTTTATCTATCAGACTAAGGAAGAAACAATTTAGCAAGAGTCCTTGAACTGAATGAGTTGTAATCTCATTTCCACTTTGTGATATGTGCGTCTCTTATTATCTAAGAGGTCCCTATACTAAATGGCTTAGCTTCTACCTACCATTATAGGACTAGGCGGGCTACGGGTATGATACGGAGCTTATGTGGCCCAATCGGCCTCCAGTGAATGTTCGAGAATTTATAAATAAATTAAAAATGGTTTGACCCAATCTCAAGGCAATTGCGCTCATTTCTAATAGTTCTGCGGATAACTGAAACTTGATGCTTGATTGTTTAATGTGTTGGGAGCACATTTTTCCAAACAAATTTGGTCTAAATTTGCTATTTTGCACGCACACACACAAAAAACCACAACCACAATTTTCTTTTTAATTTTGTTTATATTTTTCGTTTTATTTTGTTTTTTTAGAAGAAAATAAAATTATTGATGTAAGGTTCGGAGATGGGCGGCGGCTCACGCAACACAGTTTTTACTAATGCAGGGCCGTCCTCGCCATTTGTCTGTATGACTTAAGTGTTCTCAATAAAGTTTTTTTTTAATTATTAATGAGCCGAATTTGCACTAGTTGTGGCCCGGGTTTCGCTATTTGAGAAAATTTTTGCTGTTTTCTTTCACATAACTCCGAATAGTTAATGAGATTCGCACCGGGACTCTGAAGCGGTCCTCTCCTATGGAAGGCGAAAACTTACCCATTGGCTACGCTTTGTTATGCGAAAAGATTTTATTAGGAACAATAATACAAGAAGCTTAAATGAAAGGATGATCCTGAAGAAGCACTATGGCTGTAAATAATGATAAGATGAACAATATATCATCATGATCAACCCATTACCGGCCCATTACAGAGCACGGGTCTCCTCTCAATATGAGAAGACTTTACACGCCTTTGAGAACATTATGGATAACTCAGGCATGCAGGTTTCCTCACGATGTTTTCCTTCACTGTTGAAGCAAGTGATATTTTAATTATTTAAAAACGCACATAACTTCGAAAAGTTAGAGGTGCCTTGATTCGAACCGCCGACCTCTGATTAGGAGGCTGACGCCCTAACCACTAGGCTATCACACCTTCTACAAACAATATATGAATGTATCTAATTGAGGGGGTTAAAAGGGGTTGATGATGATGGATTTTGATATGCTTTTAAACGATCTCGTTTCGTTAAGTTAGTGACCCGATTTCGGACTTGGTCCTTTTATATGGGATCTGCCAGACGGACATCCCCCATTTTTGGTTCATCTACACTACACCTTTTTTAAGGCTGGGAAATGCGCTAACGCATCCCCTCCGCTTCTGACGGAGTATGTGGGATTCCCCGGCGACCAGTATACCCACTAAAAACCAGCGATGCTCCTTATCGTCGCCCAGTGGCTGGGTCACGGTAACGCTCGTGCTCTCTCTCTCCAGTCGTTTCTTCATTACTGAAGATCGTGGTCCTGGTGGTGTCCTTGCAACCTCGTGCGGATTATTTGTTTCCACCGGCTTCTATCGGAGGCTAGTCTCGCTATTGTGTGAAATTTGCACTTAGTGGATTCCCTCAGCTGGTCTGTCCATCTGGTTGGTGAGCGAACTCTCGATCTTTTGCCGTCTATATTGCCTGTCACAATAAGCTGTTGCAGGTTATCGCTCCCCCGCCGCATGATGTGTCCGAAATAGGAGAGCAGGTGTTGGTAACATTATGGGAGAAAGTCGCGTTTTAATCCTATCTGTGTCAGGATGGACGCGTTTGTGCGCTTAGCTGCCCATGGAATGAACGCTCGTGCAACCCAACCAGCGGTGTCCGCCGAGGCAGACCCTCCACAGGAAACCTGTCCGAATGGAATATTACCTAGTTGAAATAAAATTATAGGCAGAAAATGATCGATGACCCAATTGCATAACCTTAGCGGGTTTTGCTTATCTAGCATTCAATAATAATTATCACGAAGTCGGTATCGTAAAGTCGTGTCTTTATCATAATTCTCCGGCTGATTTCATTGGATTGATTAGACGTTTGCCGTAATTGGCTGATATATTTAAGTACGAAGATATATTATATCTAAAATGCAACGTACCTACTACAACTGCATTTGAATCGTCTACAATTTCAACATGTTATAAAGCTACAAGGCATGACTTGCTTTGTTATGATTTTGTGAGCTAATTCCTACAGCAATAATGATAAATCATGAACCTCTCCACTACTGGAGATAGTTTGAAGGGATTTCAAAATTAAGTTTTGCAAATTAAACATAAAAATTACATATTTACGAAAATATTAACAAAAATTATGACATAATAGATCCCTGTAATAGGTTTACATGAATAAAGCTTAAAATTTCATTGATTTGATAACCAATTTTGAAAGATTTGATCCGTCTAACCGCCGCCATTACCGACCTTAGATTTACGTAATACCTATAAAAACCGATGGACTTTCATCGTTATTATGATGATATCATGAACATGGAAACGATCAATGCTACGAGTAGGTAGGTGCTAGGTATAAGCTCCATTCAGTATGCGTCGGTGTTTGAAAAACTCGAAAAGTCAAGGTGCGAACGCCATATATAAGAAACCTCTAATATCTACCTACATTACTAAAATTAGCATTTTTATGGACGGCTTAGCGAGTGCCCGTGGTATCTCCCACTCTCGAGAATGATGCAAAAGATGACATATATAAAAAAGCACACCATAAGTACAGGTACCTGTATGTCATCCTATAAATCTGTGATACACATGACTAGGATATCATGAATGTGAAGGTGCTTTTGCGATGTTAGATACAATTCGAAGTAGCTAGTGTGTGTTTTTCTACTCTATAAATGCCTCTCCAGTACGGGAGGTCAGCAGTTTTTTTTAATTCTTGTCCATGGCCGAGCGGATTAATCCAACCATCTTGATTCCGGTAAACACTTCCGTATATATCGTAACCAGGACAACGTATTCGACCTTGACCGCATAACCAGATGTGACTTTAGCAAAGCGCTTGTCTAGTAGAATTACTGCAAAAACCTTACCCAGAATCGACGTACGTACGTAAATTCCTTCGCAGTAAAAACTACATAGGTAACTTGTGAGAACTAGAAACCTAGAGACATAAATGCATCAAAATTCCACAACAATTTAAAATAAAATTCTCGACTTTGTGTTTTAGTCGCTGAAGATTACCTTGACACACAAATAGCTGCTAAAAGCAATGGACATATAGGTATTTGGTGTGAAGTTGTTACTTGTTACAACCAAGCAGGTAAAACTTGCCTATTCGAATTTTGCCTGTAAGTACCTAAGGTATATTATTTACGGCTCTCACTAATAAGCTAGTCAGTTTTTATTATTCGGACTATAAATTAAATCTAGGTATGAGTATATAATCCATTTATTTTATGCAATTGTTACAGATACATATTAATAGATAAATTCAAATAATGAATAGAAGCAGGCGTTACTTTGCGGAAGTCCATGATAAACAATATAGAGCAAGTATAATTTGCTACATTCCGCCGACAACCGGGAGATTTGTAATTTTCGCGCTTGTGAAGTCAACATCTCCTGAGGATGATCCGGTGTCGGGTCGAAACGTGCGTAGAGGTTCTAGTGGAAGATTTTGTGTGGTGCTATATTATACAAATCTCCCGGTTGTCGGCGGAATATAGCAAATAATACTTGCAGATAAATTCAATCTACCCATCTAATCTATCTTAACAATCTTATGTCGAACATGAAACCCTGAATGTCGTCCACTAGTCCTTCGAACTTACTAGAAGTTTTTCTAGTTATTTAGGTACTTATCAAACCAATGAAATGACGTTAACCATTTATTATTTCGTCTCTTGAACCAATACACATGAGACGCTTATGATCTTATTTCTTTGACATTATCTTATCTCTCCATCTAACGGGAGTCTGCAAACGCTGCGTTTACCGGCGCGGAATCGCTCCTCCAATGAAATTAGATTCCATAGTTCCACCGTACATTTAAACGCATCCATCAGAATTTTTATAAGAAACCTGTCCTACCGCTTTGTTCCTACTTCCTTTATATCATATTTAAATTAAATCTATAATATATCTATTTACGCTGCATTTTATAAACCGGGATTGTACCCGTGCACCTTGGGAATCTAATGTCCGTCGGTCATTTTAGTTTTAACTTTTACCAAACGAAATCTTCTGTACTTATCAATTCAAAGATGACGTCACCTAGTTTTGATCCGGTCTCTTGAGCCAACAGGTATCTTCACGCACGACTATCCGCCCAATGAAGCGTCTACAGTTAGTCATACTTGAACACCTCCCACCTACCTTGATATCTAGATTTTAATTTAGTAAAGCACTATCTACGGATGATTGATATTGGGACAGTTCGACAGGGTAATTTCATGACGCCATTGAAATTGCGACATTCCAAAAATTACACTTTTTGGAAATCGATCCGTTTTGCCGTTGTTATTATTATAGAATCTGTAATAGCCTAGTGGTTAGGATGTCCGCCTCATAATCAGAGGTCGGGGATTCGATCCCGGGCACCTACACTACTACCTACCTATAACTACCTATAACTTTTGGAGTTATGTGCGTTTTTAAGCAATTAAAATGTCACTTGCTTCAACGGTGAAAACATCGAGAGAAAACTTGCATGCCTGAGAATCCTCCATAATGTTCTCAAAGGCGTGTGAAGTCTGCCAATCCGCACTGACCAGCGTGGTGGACTATGGCCAAACCCTACTCATATTGAGTGGAGACCTGTGCTCTGTAGTGAGCCGGCAAAGGGTTGATCATGATGATGATCATGATTATAATATCTTTGTAAGTTACCTACCAACCGATGGTGAACTGTCAATTTTTATAATACAAATTTTGCGGGTGAATGTAAAACGGTAGGGATGAAGACGTAATCAGAGAATCAGGTAACCTTTGTATGGAATTGGGCGTGAGAATTATGAAGCAGCGGAGGAGTTAAGTCTACCAATCCGCACATGGCCAGCGTGGTGGACTATGGCCGAACCCTTCTCATATTGAGAGGAGACTCGTACTCTGTAGTGAGTCGGTAATAGGTTGATCATCAAGGAGTTAATATTTTCCCTTTGGTGCATGTTAGAAGTCTTCAAAATTGAGCGATAACAGTGATGTTTCCCATGATTTGCAACCTTATCTACCTATATGTATATTCAAATAGTAATCTTTGTCGATAATGGATATTTGCGATAACACCGATAACATAGAGCGAATGCGATGGATAGCTTCAAAACTAATTTCATAGGTTCATTCAGTATAATGATTTTTTAATAAAAAAAAATCGCCTTCAAAAAACTGCATAGGAATTAAATTGTAATAAATATATGGTTTTATTTACATTATATGAGCTTCTATTCAAAGCTGTTATAATATAATCAAATTTATTTCATAATTCCAATAACCTGCATTCTACGCGGCATCATACCTTAACGCTAAATTGCTTGACGGTATGTCGTTGCCAGTAGGTAGTTAACTAGCCGAAGACTCCCAGACTAGACTCATTCCGGGAATTGAACCTGGAACCTCCCACTTTATAATACTACTGCGCACGCGTCATTTAGGTCGTCAAAAAGGGCAGTAGGTAATCCACCTACTTTAAAACAAGAAATCCTTAATATTTCCACAGCTCCTAATTAGGATTTTTTATATAAACTCGTATGCAAATGGAATGATATCACTACAGAAAATGTAAAGCCAATATTTGATCTTTTTGGAATCGTTTGACGACCATCTAGGGTTGCCAATCGCATTTTACGGTTGACCGTTGCTTTTTAATCTAGCTTCTAGGCTAAGTATAGTTTTCTAAAGCTAAATCATCTTAGAAATATACCTGAAAATATAATCTGTGATAAATAATATTATATATGGTTATTTTGGTTAGCAATTAAGACTGTACAGTAAATGCTTGGTCATCCGAAAAAGCATTACAGTGATAGAAAATCAAATTTTAATTAAAATGTGAACAATTTACTTACAATTTGATATTCCTTCACTCAGACGGCAAATCAGACAGATTATCAGATGATGATGATGATGATGAATTTAAGTGCGAAACTAATTATGCATTAATTAAATATATATTGAAAATGTATGTAAGTATGTTAAAATTTCAGAACCTGCAGTAGTCCACAACGATCAGACTCAAAAATTCATATAGAAAATTCGGGATTGGCAGGTCAAAGGCCGTTTACAATACACTTAGGAGACATCTCTCCAGTTCTAAAGGCCAACTTTTATGATTAAATGTATATAAAACCAATTTTATATGCATTTAATCATAAATTTGATAATTCTCCATCACACATGGTAAACACTTTCATAAAAATATAAAATTAGATTTATAATTCATGTAGGTATACTTAAGAAATGAAGTTAATATATTTTTTTATCCACTAGGTACAAGTTAGCTCTAGACGGCAATCTCAAGATGGTAGCGGGCTAACCTGTTAGGGGTATGGTAAACCCATACTCCTAATTGGTTTCTACGCGACATCGTGCCAGAGCGGTAAATCGCTTGGCGACACGTCTTTGTCGGTAGAGTGGTAACTAGCCAAGACCGATGTCTCCCAGCAGACCAGACTCGAGCCGGAAATCGAACCCAGGACCTCCAACTATATAATGCGATAGCGCACGCTCACGGAGGTCGTCTAAATTGAATTGAATTAAAGATGGCGGTAACCCTAAGACAGCCCGTCTAGGGAAGAAACTGAACAAGTCATTGACCGACCGAGAATTGCTACAAATAGAGAAACGTTTGTACTTACTCATAGAAGCTATATAAATAAAATTAGCGCCGGATCCCGGGTGAAGTAACGACAAAAAATATATTGTCACTGTTTATAAATAAAGCGTACATGAATAGTTTAACGGAATCGGTGTACTTTATCGCATTGTTTTTGTGCGCTTTATTATTGGACTACCTTCTGCCAGCGACTCCGTGGACTTCAGAATTGGGTCTAAAGCTTCGCTCGTTAACAATTTTTAATTTCCCTCGTGAACGATTTGAGAGATCGGTATAGATAATACAACCTTTTCCATATCATAGATAACATGCATACCAAACTTCAAAGCAGTCTGCCCGTAGGTTAGCTCGTAAATTATTTTTAATTTGCCCTCGGAAACGTCTGAAGGAATCTGGATGACAGGTAGCCTATGTTCTTTTCCATGTCATGCATGTCAAATTTCATCCAAATCCGTTCAGCAGTTTTTGTGGATTGAGTAATAAACATGCACACTTTCACATTTATGATATATATATATCTACCCACTAAACTGTTGTTTAGGGTAGGTTGGGCCGCGGTCGAGTCCACGAGTGTTCCCGTGACCCAGCCACCAAGCGATGCGAATCAGCATCGCTGGGTTTTAGTGGGCATTCTGTTCACCAGTCTGGCCGCCGGGGAGTCCCACATACCCCGTCGGAAGCGGCGCAGTCTTGCCTGCGTCGCCTCCGGAGGGGATGCGTAAAAGCATTTCCCAGCGTGAAAAAAGAAGGGTAGGTTGGTACGAACAAGTTGACGTTAACTTTTGGTACGGTTTATTAAAATTTCTAGAACTACAAGTAGTTTAGTAGCCACAGTATATAAATAATCGTAGCCCTGCGTACCTAACCTAGAGCGATAATATGAGTCAATAGGAAGTAGGTATCCACTGCGGTTGACCGTTGAAGCATAGCCTGTTATTTCGCAATAGATGATTTACTAGGCTCAGCATTGAAACAAATGTTTTATTCGTTAATAAACGAAATCCTTCCAATATTATAAACGCGAAAGTTTATAAGACGTATGGGTGGATGTTTGTTACTCTTTCACGTGAATACTACTGAATGGATTTTTATGAAACTTTTATGAAAGCTCATAAATCAGAATAGCACAATATTGCTGCAATAATTTTGGTATCAATTGTTAAAAATATGACGATAAGTGTTAACTGAGCAGGAAAAAAAATGTACTTTTCTAACCCACGGTTATATAAGCTACTTGCTTTAAATAAATGTTCTGAAAATGGGGTCTACCTCGGTGATAATTAAGTAAATTATTAAATACTGCCTGTAACATGCTCGTCTAGGGTATTTATTTTCGTATTTTTTAAAGTTTGTTTCATTTCATATGACTTTCATATGAGTTACGACTCAACTACAAACTATAGTTGCTAATCTAACGCCCGAAATTACTAGTAATAATCAATCCAATCGAAATCTTCAGATAGGGGATTGAATTTAGTAGTGCTGTCCTTTTTCTTTCACTTCCCTGCCGACGAGGATGGCGCTAATAAATTCAACCTAGGTAATCTTAAGTTTCTGAATTCAAATTCAAATAATCTTTATTCAAATAGTCCTTTAAAAGGCGCTTTTGACGCGTCAATAATTTACAGAGTAGTGATTTGATGGTGATAACTACATTCGTAAACTTAAAACTAAAGCTATGAGGGTTCCAAACGCCCCGGTCTAAGAAGAAGCCCACAACAAACTTTAGCCAGGTAAATTTTCTTTTTGTTATCACCATCTCACATGCCACTTAAAATTATATTAAGAGCTATCTTATTAGAGCAATATTTCACACCCATGCTTGTTTATCATTTACGTAATCCTTTACACTATAGTAGGACTTTTCTACAAGGTTACGTTTTATATAAACTTTGAACTTATTGAGAGACATCCCAGAAATTTCATTAGGCAATTTGTTATAACTATAATTAGATTGATTATTAGCATCGGGCATTAATCTATAGCGTATTAAATGGTGCCAGCAACGTCTTCGTTATATCGGATGTCACTTTATCAATATTCCTTGGAATTTTTGGATGGGATAATTGGAATAGGTATAATAATACTCTTGTCATCATCATTTTTAGATTATCACACGGATCTGCTAAGGTTTCCTCTCTTAAAGGAGGAGTGATTAAGATAAGGAACCGACGGTTTTAGAGCTTATTGATGAAGAATACAGCCCAGGTTCACCACACTGTTCCAATGCCGTTACAAATGCGTTAGTAGGCCGTTTGTCATATAATAATCCAATTAATAATAACAGTTTTATAACGGTCGTATAGTTAGCTATACAATAATTTGTCTCTTACTTTCGATAGACAAATTATTGACGACAGAAAGAGACAAAACAGTGTGTTAATATTCACACGCTTACATCCGTTTTATTATGCCAATTATAATATACGGAATGTGATAATAAAGATGCAAAACGAAACAGTTCACTCATTCATGATCAATCCATTACCGGCTCACTACAGAGCACGGGTCTCCTCTCAATATGAGAAGGGTTTGGCCATAGTCCACCACGCTGGCCATGTGCGGATTGGCAGACTTCACACGCCTTTGAGAACATTATGGAGAACTCTCAGGCGTGCAGGTATCCTCACGATGTTTTCCTTCACCGTTGAAGCAAGTGATATATTCAATGTTTAAAAACGCACATAACTCCGGAAAGTTAGAGGTGCGTGCCCGGATTCGAACCGCCGACCTCTGATTAGGAGGCTGACGCCCAACCACTAGACTATAACCACTTCAATTCACCTATTAGTCAAGTTTAAATTAGTTATCTTTAATATTCAGTCCCACTGACCTCGAAAACACCTCGAGACATTTAGATAATTTGCAGCACAGTACCTAAATCGAAAACAAATAATGCCGTCTTTCCCTTTTAAGATCGAAGTCGTTTATTTGCTCAATAAAGTGGTTTAACTTACACGGTTGACCACACAAGTCATAAGACACCTAATCTACTTACTTTGGACAGCTGTTTCAAACATTTAGAAGGCATTCACTTGAGTCAAATTACTGTCAACGTACCTAATTACATGTTTGAATCTATATGTATCTACTTTTAAATCATGCCTCTTTGGTCTGGATATCGTTAGCATGTTGCGGTGTCATGGGTGAGATTTCCGTTCCGAGAAAAAATACTACCCTGAAAAATCGCATATAAGCAGCGTGGCCTCAGCTTTGTCTCAAAGTAAGATACGTTTTAAGTCATTTGTTTGAGTCTATATATAATATATAATAATAATAAAACTGCAGTACAAAATATAGATCGAAAAATTAATCACATAACAAATTTGAAACATTCTACATTTAAGTCCAAGATTAGTTACCTATACTTCTTTTTTATAATTATTTTAGAATTACAAGTCAAGTATTAATGTATTGATTTACAAATGTCAATTAGTACAATTAATTACCTATATAAGATGTCAATAATTTTACATCTAAAGTTTAATATTTGTTATAAAATAGATCTATTGTTCCTATTTCCAAATCTCTTGCGATTACGGTAAAACTACCGTGGTAAAACTGAGTCGAAAATAGCATGTATACTTCTCAATGACCCAACGCTGAATCTGTCACAAAATATTAGGTATATATTACTTATTTGTCTATAGGGGAGATTTCCTGAATACGAATAAGTTTTATGTTGAGGTAGTTACTAAATATAATATGTTATAATTTGGAGTTTCATGAATAAAGACCGATGTCTGAAACCCCCCTTCCTATGACGATTTTTTAAATAATTTTAATAAAAGTTCCAAAATGTTTTTAGGTTTTTTGATACTACGATAAATTTTCCTTTAATCAGTAAAGTCGATTCCTCAATAAACCATTTACATTTTGCGGTATGCACTAAAATATTTACAAAGAAATTAAAAAGTGTCATTCTCTAAAATCAATCATTTTTAGTTCCGTCACTATTCTCGCAAACCAGCGATATATTCACAATGTTATAATATTTCGAAAAAGTTAAGTTATAAATCTAATTGATGCATTAACTAAGTAGATAGGTAATTATGATAAACAAGTTGGATACCAGTATTTTATTCCGAGAATGAATCTTATTAGCAACAATGACTCGTCGATTATATACCTAGGTACCTACCTATCTAGTTTCATTTTAAGTAACTTAAACACTAGATAAATAACTAACTAATCTAATTTCGCCTTGGAAACGATATATGTATCCAAATAGGAATATTTGGATATATCTCATTGCTATGTGAAAATTGGCATTTTAGCTTATCATCACGGTTCGCTGTAGGTAATTTATTGCTCAATAACTGAATAAATAACCGCTAAGCGTAAGCGTATCTTTGTACCCGGGTAATTATAAACAAGGCTTATGGAGAGCGATGTAATTTAACATAGCAGCGTCGGCTAAGTCCGCCCAAACGCTGGAGTCTACGCATCGGCAGTGCATTCGGGACACGAGGTTTAGTAACCATTATATAATGAGCGTCGGCAATCGGCCGCCGCCGACGCCGGTTGCTTTCACTCGCGGAGCTATTAATTACGAACATGATTGTGTTCGTTCGCTTCTATTTACACAACTGTTTCGACTGCTAAAAGATAAAGAAAAGTAAAGCGCTACATGCCACTCCTATCTTATCGGAGCCACTCTATTGATCACTCATCATTATATCGCGAACGGCCTTATACGGTCGACCGGACCACCTTTATTGTCCAATTTAACGTGTAGACGTGTACGCTTTTATAGGCGCGATGTTACCGGTGAAGTCATAATGTGTGCCGTATAAAAATAGAAATACAGTGTTTGCAGGAAAATAGTATCAATAACAAAAGTGTTGTGGTTTGTTATCGAACGGAAATGGCGGCCAAATCGCCTACAACGAGCGTGAAGTCGCGGGAGATCATCGGCGGCGACCAGTTCAGTCAGCGGCGCGAGGTTTTCGACAAGCACGACACGGTGTTCGTGCCGCTGCCCTCGCCCTCCGCCGTCGCGCCCTCGTACCGGCAAGTGGAGCCCATCATCACCACCAACCACGGGATAACGACGTCGAACTTTAAGCGCAACACGCCCGGCTACTCCAGCATGCGGGAGACGAGAAGCGAAGACCGGAACTATGATTTCCGACCGCGAAAGTATTCCGATAACTTTACGTCCGAATTGAACCAGAGCGACGACGTCGACTACAGATACAGCATGGCCGAGAGAAACCGGCGACTGTCGAAGCTGCGACGGGACTTCCTAAAATCCAATCTACACGAACCTGGAGAGGGAACGTTCACACGCAGCGGCGTGCGCGCCTCGCTGCCCACTACTAATACAGTGTCCGCGATAAAGTATAAAATTGAAAATATAAATATCTACAAATTTCCGTTCGCCGAGCCGTACTCGACACCGACGCCGACTCGACGTGTTGTTGTAGATCTAGGATCGCCGAACACAGAAGACGCTGATAAAGAAAACAACCCGTCTCCAGACAGACCTAAGCATCAAAGTTTGCCGAATGAATCGCCTGGCTCGCCGAAATTCGATCATCAAAAGCTGTATGAGGAACTGATAAAGCGTTATTCACCAACGCGTAAGCCCGTTAACTGGACGTTGCCACCGACAAGACCAAAAGTGGTGGGTTCAGTTCCAAAATCTACTTCCAGCGCAGCGGACAGTATTGACAGCACTGATAGAAATGGTTCTGAAGCACTTAATGGCGATGCCGACGAAGTCTTCGAGAAAAAAGATAATGAAACCAAAAAAGATACACAAGAACTTAAGACTAATGAAAATGTAGAGAAAAGCCGAATCGAAGATATTAAACCCAATATCGAAATTCTACATAACGGTCCAGAAGTTAGCGAAAATGAATATGAACCTGATAAAAAAGAGAATGCTAACAATAAAGCCAACGATTCCAAAGTTTCCCTGTCTGAGTTAGAGGAGAACGACGTCGTGCCAGAGCTGGCGGAGTTCAAAAGACAACTTAGCAGAGAATCGGCGAAGAAGAACCCCGTCGATAAAATAACAGATTTAACCATTCCAGCGTTGATAGAGAAAATGACAGAAGAGAGTGAACAAGCGCAAAACCATAAAAACAATGGGAAAAAAGTGAAGAGAAAGCGAAGTTTCCTGGATAAACTATTAGGGCGTAACAAAGGAGTTAAAATTGAGAAAACATCAAAATAACAACAATGTTGGATATAACAGCCCTGCCAAAGATTAAATCAAGGTTGGTGTTGAAACAAGCTACCTTTGTGAATATTACCTAATATTGATTGTTTTATATATCTGAAAACCTTAAAACCGTCGCTCATAAACTTTATGTCTGAATGATAGATTGTATCACAGTTAGGTCCGGCTTTAACACATGACGTGACGTCAGCATTTCTTATCGTCTGATAAAGTAATTACATAGAAATAGTCATATATATAATAATATTTATATGAGTATTTCGATGCTAAATAACTTAAACCAGTACGGTTTAAGTTATTTAGCATGTCGCAAAAGCTAAACAATTTTTTTTTATAAGTTTACGTCAAATCCAAAAACTTGATACAATGCGCGATACTATAGGTCGCCTGACAAATAAAGCAAAAATTAAAAAACATACTGAATTATTAACTTTGCTTTTCTATGACAATAGTGTCAAAATTAAGAACAATTTGGTTTTTTTTTGTCAATATTTGTTGCTTTTTGTTGATTTGATTGGTAAAGAACCTGCTTCTTTAGAGTGTCGAAATAAATCAATGAGACCATTCGGAATGACCAGCTGTCCACTATTACAATAAAATCTCTGCTATGCGCATTAGATCAGCGTGGAGGTCTAAGGCCGAGATCTAAAAAGTGCGATTAGCATTACTATATGACAACGTAATATGTCCATAAAAAATCTGACCCGTTTTAACACTTTGGCTGAGGCAAGTTTAAGTACGCTAGATTGATCTCAGCCAAAGACTCCTAATTAGAGAGCTTAGACTAGAAGCTCTCTCATGAGAGAAAGCTAGTGTCCAACAGAGACGCGTGAATTCATCACGTTGATAAGAATTTGAATAAGAAAAGAACAGCCAGCAAACCAAAGTCAGAACATTTTGGTATGAATGTGATCAGTTCGTTTAAGTAAATTTTTTGACGATCTCCGTGGCGCAGCGCGTGCTCTCTTGCATTTTAAGAGTTGGAGGTCCTGGGTTCGATTCCCGGCTCGAGACTGGTCTGGTGGTAGGCTAGTTACCACCCTACCGACAAAGATGTGTCGCCAAGCGATTTAGTGTACCGGCACGATGTCATGTAGAAACCAATTAGGATTATGGGTTTAACATATCCCTAACAGGTTAGCCCGCTACCATCTAAGACCGTATCATCACTTACCATCAGGTGAGTAGCCGTCAAGGGCTGACTTGTGGTGTATAAAGAAAAAGTTTCAATATTGTATACCTCGAGTTGTAATTTTAGTAACCAAGGTATGTAGTTTCAATATCTCTATCGAGTTTTTGGATATCTATCAAAGGCAAAACTTCCTCTGATATAATATTATCGTTATGCAGTGGGTTATCATTAGGTGATAAATGTAGTATAAGTGCCTTGTGACACTCCCTATCGACCAAAATGTGATTTTATCATGAAATTGAAAAACTAAAACACCGTATTGTAAGCAACATGCTAAACCAAGGGTAAAGGTACCTCGGTCCTAAAATAAGTAATATGCGTTGATAAAACGGTAGGTAATTGCATTCATTTACATTAATTTGCATTCTAATCTTGCTTGAGGCCGCGAAAAATTGGTTACGTGTAATATTGTATATACGACGTTAACTGGCGGAACAATGATAAGCAGTAGGTTATTCGCGACAACCAATTAATGATTCATCAACATCATCATGATCAACCCATTACCGGCTCACTGCAGAGCGCGGGTCTCCTGACTACTGACTTAGGAATCCTTAATAGTATAAAATGGTGAAATATTCCATGAACCACTGCCTATATCTTTTTATAATTGTGTCTTGAGTGTAATAACGCAAATTAAAAAATGTTTTGCTCCATTATTTACATATAACAGTCACTTACCTTAACACAAAATAGTAGGTTATATACGAAATAAACATTAAAAGTAGTATTATAAATACAACTCAATGAATTTTATTGAATAACTTCAGTAAAATTTATTGAACATTTCATGATTAACCCATTGCCGGCTCACTACAGAGCACAGGCCTCCTCTCAATATGAGAAGGGTTTGGCCATAGTCCGCCACGCTGGCCATGTGCGGATTGGAGACTTCACATGCCTTTGAGAACATTACGGAGAACTCTCAGGCGTGCAGGTTTCCTCACGATGTTTTCCTTCAGCGTTGAAGCGAGTGATATATATTTTTTTGTTTAAATTAATTAATGATTAAATTTGTAATATTGGGTAGGTACACAGATGCAGAAAAAGTATAAAATACCCTAATATAACTATTAAGCTAAAATGTATTGTGCGCCTTTTCACTTGCTCAACCAAATTAGTGTTAAAACGTGACAGATTGTTAAGCTGTGATAGCCTAGTGGTTAGGACGGCCGCCTCCTAACCAGAAATCGGGGTTTCGATCCCAGGCACGCACTTCTAAATTAAAATAACACTTGCTTCAACAGTGAAGGAAAACATCGTGAGGAAACCCGCTGGCTGGAAAGTTCTCCTTAATGTTCTCAAAGACGTGTGAAGTCTGCCAATCCGCACATGGCCAGCGTGATGTACTATAGCCAAAACCTTCTAATATTGAGAGGAGACCCGTGCTTCGTAGTGAGCCGGCAATGGGTTGATAATGAGACAGATTTACGTCGGTCACCTAACGTTGTTTTGTTTCTACCGTGTCTTAAGTCTGAGGTTATCACCTAAGCTAAGCACTTTATAGATATAGGCTTAAGACTCCGGCCTCTCTTTTAGGAGAATCGGGTACTATCTGCAGGACGCACCTACAACTATTCGAAGTTATGTCACTTACCTTTTGCTCCTCTTTCGAGAGAGTTCTCAATATTTTCAAAGCGTGGTGAAGTCCTCCTGTAGTGTATCGTAAATGTGTTGATGATAATGATGATGACGACTAAAAATTCGTCAAAATATGTTTTAAATAAAAGTATACGTACCCCGACTAAAGACAAACTAACGTTTAGAATTTTATGAGAAACCCCAGAAGTCAAGAGAAATATATGCTTTCATCAAAAAAATTATAAGTAGGTTTGTCATTTATATCATTAAGATTTTCAAAACTACTTAAACCAACTTTTAGGACATTGATTTAAAAAAATTGTCTTCCTGCTTATTTTTTAAATAACTTCTAACTTATGTTATACCTATAAGTATAAATTACCGCTTTGTTATTCATTATTTAAATTATTTAAACATCGTGAGGAAACCTGCACGCCTGAGAGTTCTCCATAATGCTCAAAGGCTTGTGAAATCTGCCAATCCGCACATGGCCAGCGTGGTGGACTATGGCGAAACTCTTCTCATATTGAGAGGAGACACGTGCTCTGTGGTGAGCCGGTAATGGGTTGATCATGATGATGATGATGATTCATTATTTGTAGTAGTTATACAGAAAGCAAGCGAGCAATATTGCTTGCTCGAGCAATATTTAGTTTGGATAGTGACCTTTGACTGCAATTTATTGACATACAGGCAGAATATTATTGATATAAATGATGCATACTTTAAATCTTTCGCTTTTATTTAGCATAATATTATGAGTCAGGTACCTACCTCAAAACTGATGAAAAAGCATCACGTATAAAAGAAGAATTGTCAAAATCGGTTCTGTTTTAATGAAGTTATGGTAAAATTGAGAAAACCTTTTATCCTCCATCCCGTAAAAATCTTTCATTTTTGGTACCAAAGTGAGGGCCGAGTTAGTGATGCTGTGTTGTATTTGATTACTCATGATAAAGACAAACTTTTGCAACACACTTTTTACCTGGGACTCATAGAGAAATACCGTACACAGTTCTCATATATAAAAATAAGTGTGAGAACACTTATTTTTATATATGAGAACTGTGTGGCTTCATTTTTTTTATGCACTACAACACAGAATGATTTCATTTTTTTTATGCACTACAACTTAGCCCTTGACGGCTATCTCACCTGGTGGTAAGTGATGATGCAGTCTAGGATGGTAGCGGGCTAACATGTTGGGGGTATGGAAAACCAACACACCTAATTGGTTTCTATGGGACATCGTGCCGGAACGCTAAATCGCATTGCGACACATCTTTGCCGGTAGGGTGGTAGCTAGCCACGGCCGAAGCCTCCCACCATACCATACTCGAGCCGGGAACCGAACCCAGGACCTCCAACTTTATAATGCGACAGCCTGGGCGCTGCGCCACGGAGGTCGTCAAAATAATTTCTTTATTTACATTATTTTGCTTACATATATACGTCCTGTATCGAGTGCTACCTCGTTTTGGTGACCTTGGTATATCGTTAAAGCTTGATTAAGTAAAAGTGTCGAATTATAAACCAAAAAATACAGAGTTAATAGTAAATTTATGCCAGTTTAAACCCACTGCATCATTTAACCTAAGAAGTTGTTACCTACATTATATGTTTAAATGTAACTATTATATGTATATTACTATATGTAGCTAAGCGTTAGCGTAGCTTATGAAGCCTAGTGGTTAGGGCGTCAGTCTCCCAATTAGAGGTCGGCGGTTCGACTCTGGGCACGCACCTCTAACTTTTCGGAGTTTTGTGCGTTTTTAAGCGATTAAAATATCACTTGCTTCAACGGTGAAAGAAAACATCGTGAGGAAACCTGCACGCCTGAGAGTTATCCATAATGTTCTCAAAGGTGTGTGAAGTCTTCCAATCCGCACATGGCCATCGTGGTGTACTATGGCCAAACCCTTCTCATATTGAGAGGAGACCCGTGCTCTGTAGTGAGCCGGCAATGGATCGATAATGATGACTATATATAGAAAACTATTGTTATAAACTAACATTTGTAACATGTTTTTAAATTTATTTTACTATTAATATTTAATACAGATATGTAAAATTGTTACACTTATCCGTATTTGGTTTTCCTTTATGATTCACGTTGTTTTGCGTGCGATAAAATCATTCTATAACCAATTATAATTACGTATTATACAACTAACTAATCATTTTATGTTGTTTTTGTTTTAGTTTGGAAGAACAATACAAAGGAAGATCGTTGAGTCAGTTTTTTTTGTACTAATAAACAATATAAGGCGTATTATGGATGTAAATATTTGTGAAAAATAAAGGTTGGTTATAATTGTATCATAGTGTTTGCTAATGGTTAAGCAAGCGTATTTTTTTTTATCAATAAATGTTACTAAAATTTTGTGGTTTTCATTTTATTCAATAATATCTTTATTACACCCATCCGTTACCTGTTAAATTTCCTACCAGCAGTACGATATTTAGCACACAAATAGACATAGAATGTAATGGGGGTATCGTAAATTGTATTTTGTACTAGATAACCCAATGAGCTTCGTACCGCATAGAGAACGCCATCTATTGGAAGTAACTCGAAGTGGCAATCTCCATACCAAATCAGCTATTCCCTAATTTTGTATTTTTAAAACCACCCCTGTATTGAGGCGAACCTAGCAGAAAAAAATCTATTGTTTTTTTAATAAAGATATTATTGATATTAATGCGAACAAAACCGTATTCAAATCAATCGCAAGCAAGTCGTGCAAACTTGTGCAAAAATAATTTATCAATTAATTCACGTGTTCTCAAGTTAAATAAAACAGTGATCCAACCATGAAATTAAGCTGCATTTGCTATGACAAACTATTTATGAGTATGTCATACCAGGACAACTCCCAACGGCGTCTATGAATCGAATGAATTTTTTTTGTTCATTATATATATATATATAATGAACAAAAAAAATTCATTCGATTTAAAAAAAAGTGTATGTATATACATACACTTTTTTTTAAATCATTTTGCATGTGGAGAAGGAATACATATTTCAGATTTCTGTCGAAATTCAAAATCAGTTATAAGAACGAGGCTTACTGCCACCAGTTCGGAAGGCATTTACACAATCAGTCAATCACATTCATAATGCTTAAGCTGATAGGGTAACATCTGTAAAGTTAAAGCACTATATCTATTAGCGATAGGGCCGCCTATTGCACCTATTTATTTTTCAGTGTGTGTTTATTTCTTTTGTTTTATTTTCTTTTTGTATGGTGTGCAATCAAGTATATTTTCATTTCATTTATAATATAATTTTTCTTTGTTGCTTCAGTTTGAGATATCCAAAATGTCTAAGGTAAGTCTACAGTACATGCACATAAGATTTATATGGTGCCTAAGTACATAAATTTCCTCAATATATTATCAAAATACCTAAATACACAATCCATACCAATATTCCAATATGAGTGCATATTTATGTGTGTATGTTTGTTACCTATGTACGGCTCTACTTCTGTACTTATCTAGATCAAATAAGCTGATGAAAATACATTATATTGCTTGCATTCTGTATGTGGATCTCATCTTTTTAATTTTGACATCAAAATTACCAGATTATTACACTTAAACCTACTTTTTGCTACTTTTTTTTCTGACACTACATAAACCTCACAATTTTTAACACAATAGCTGGAAACAACTTTTCCCTTATTTTTAACAAATCCACATACAAGTTTTACAGCCAAAGAAATTTCATTACAAGTTTAAACTTATTATATGTGAAAAGAATTTGTCCCGAACCTAATAGAATATAAACAGACAAAAATTATGGAGTCATGTCAATAAAAAAGACAGTTTATAATACACAAATAAGTTATTATTTGTACATAAAACATAACTAGAATTATGTATAAAAGGAACAAAACAAAAGATCAATAAAATCTTAACAATACATTTTAGTCAAATAAACCTTTCATTAAATAAACTAAAATCTGAACAACTGTCAGATTTAAAAGCAATGTGCCTTCTCTTACAATATTTATCAATGCTAAAATGATTTTCAAGTAACAACCACAAGTACTGGTTTTGATTACAGGGATTTGTCTAAAAACTGTCTAGTTTTTTTTTTATTATTTGATTACAAGTTAGCCCTTGACGGCAATCCCACCTAATGGTAAGTGATTATGCAGTCTAAGGTGGTAGCAATTAATTAGTTAAGAATATTGTTAGCCCATACTTGTAATTGGTTTCTAAACAACATCGTGCGGGAATGCTGAATTGCTTGTCAATAGCGTTGTAACTAGCCACAATGGAAGCCTCTCACTAGACAAAAAATTGTTGAGAAATTATCTGTACATGCTAAGTGTATATATAGTAACTATCAACCCACATCATAGCAGCCTGGATTATATAATGTCTTTAACCCTGTCTCCTATGAGAGAAAGTCCATACTCAGCATTGGGTGATACAATGTCCTGATGCTTCAGGTAAGTTAACCATTTTCGAAATAAATGTTTATCAACTATTTTTACTGTTATCTGGATCAAGTTTCCTCACAGCAGCTTCAAGGGAGAAAAGATGGTCATCCTTAACATTGGGGACCATCAGCCTCATAGCATCTGCTAAATTATAAACATATTCCTTGTTGGTTCCGCTTGGCCCTGCACAACTTATTACTTGCTTGGCTAAGTCTTCTATTGGTGCTGGGCCTGAAACATAACATTAAATTCTCTATATTTATGGTTTTATTATTCATATACAAATATTATACTCTTCTTAGAAATATTTATTAAGGTCATTAAATCCTAATCCTCAATAATAAATTTAAGAAACTTTAATTTCAAATTAATAAGTCATCACTGCTAGTTGTGACATCAAGAGGTTTTTAAAATCAAAATACAAATTGTGGAAAAGGGCTTATATATCTCTGAAGATGTATTCTTTAGATTCATATACTAGATCTTATTACCTGAATAAATGTTATATAGGTAGTTGAAAATGAAGAACATAAAAGTAAAGCAAATACACAAATGATTGTTTTTTAATCCTATCTCAGGGCTCCCTTACAGCATTAAATGTACATAAGATAATTTTATATAAGGTTTTTGGGTACAGAATACCATTACCTTTATAAGACCATTCATTAATTTTATGTAGTATGTGATCAGTAATCTAATAGTCTATGACAAGATGGACAAGTTGCCAAAATTACATTACAAAAATTCATATCTTATCACAAAGTTCCTAGCCACATCAATATAAAATAATAGTAATGCAAGACGATCAATAATCATATGTCATAACCATTTTTTGCATGTTGTACAGCCAATAGCTTTAAGAAAATATAGAAATATATTTATACCTGCAAAAGACTCATTGTCCTTCATAGCTACATACAATGTTATCAGAAATGGCTGCCAACTTTTGTCTTTTGGGTGGAATGTAACAGTTTGCTTTGAATAACCATTCTTCTCTCTATAATCCAAGTGGGATGTTACTTGTTCTATGTCCTCTTCTCTTATTTTGTATGCCACACCCCAAACTGTATTGTTTGGATCATCACTTGGTATAAGGGTTACTACTCGGCCAGGCTGAAAAATTTAAATTAGACACTTAGCAGTCAGCATATTATAATAAAATCATATATATTGATAACAATGTTTTTTTTTTGATGAATGGTATACTATATTTATTTATTTCTATTTTTATTTATTTAAGAAAAAACATTGACATAATGTAATAATAGTTAGGTGTAATCACAAACTCGTAGCTTGAGTTTTTCCGTATACCTAAGCCATCAACAATTACTTACACGTACACGCTTATCTACAAACATAACACTTACTCAAAAGTTAAATAATTGCTGCTTATAAACTAACATCATCATATATTAAGATCAATGTATTTTAAAACTAAGTGTACTAGGTAATAACTAATTCATAAATATATTTTTTTAAATAAATGTAGGTATTATATTGCCAAAAGGAGTGATGAAGGTCATATTTTCAACCTTTTCAGTTTAGGCAGTTAGATTGAGCCTGTAGAACAGATATCACTATTTTAATGTTTAATATATACTAGTGTGTGGCTGCAATCAATAATACCATATATAGTGATGATGTAGTCTAAAGTGGATAATGTTTGGCAGGAAACTTCAAAAGTTGACCAAGTCAGCTTGATCTATATATATATATAGGTAAAGACTTAGAACTTAAACCCACCCACCCCAGCAGGACCGACGGTTTTACGTGCCCAAAGACATACTCGATATCTGCTTAATACTTTGGGTGTCACATTTAGCCAGCCTAAGAGACTACACAATTACACATTACCTTTTCAGAGAACGTATGAGCTAAGAGAAGAGACTACACATTACCTTTTCAGGAACTCCTCTATGATCAATACTGTGCTGATAAAATCGTCTAACGTAGCCTTTTATAAAACCGACAAGTTTACATTCGTATTTAAAATCAACTTTCCACACGAGCGACCCGTAACCGAACACCCACATTGTTTATCTTTTTCTCCCATACATAAACGACTATTTACAAATTACAATGCATTATTACTCTAACATATACAGAAGTCCAAAATATAAAGCATACATCACTTCGTTGGTCAGCGGAAAGATTTTTCCTCTACGATATGATAAAATATTGACGGATAATAACAATCAAAGACATATAGAGACCTTTTTTTTTTTTTTCTCGTTTTATGGCTTTACACAGATTAGCCAATGTCAGGTTTATGGTTTAGCAATGGAAAATTGAAGTTAGGGAAACCATTTTTTAAGATGAACTGTCAGGAATTTAAATATTCGGATAGGAAAAGGATTAGGTTTTTTTTTTATATACATATATAACTATAGTTTAATATCATTTTTTTCTAGAAACAAGCTAATTATTTTATATACATTATAACAATTACTATATAATAAACAAATAATTGAGGTAGGAAATGGAATGCGTAATGATTCGAGATGAGTTAGAAAGGAAGAGCGATCATATAGGGTGCATCGAAAGAAAACATGGTTTAAGTCCCCATACTCCCCACAGGAACAGCAAGGATCAGGAACAATTTTCATTCTGTACAAGTGCGCTGGGGTACAAACATGACCCAGACGCATTCTACACAGAACGGAGGTGACAGTTTTACTAAATAAAAATTGGCTAAACCAGGGTTTCCTCGGAATGGATGGCTGAATTTTTCGATAATGTTTTCCTACGGAACTATCGTTATTCCAAATCCTATACCACTCTTTATCCAAATATACTTTAGCTGTACTTATTAAATCGGAACAATAATTAGTGTATGGGACAATATCTCCTACACGTATAGCCTCATTTGCCAATTGGTCAGCTCTTTCATTTCCAGGAATGCCCGCATGGCTTGGAACCCACGCCAGCACTACATCACAATTCTTTTGTGAGCACTTATTTCAAAAGATTTCTAATGTTGTAAACGATTGAAGATTGCTTATGGGACCTAAATGGAAATCTCATAACAGCTTCTAAAGCACTACGGGAATCTGAAAATATTATTGTTTTTGGAATCTTCAAAATTAAAACATATTCTATTGCCTTAAGTAACCCATAACATTCGCCGGTGTAAACGGAAGTTTCAGGTGGAAGTTTAATTTGTTGTATACATTTATATTGTAAATGGTAAACCCCAACGCCCACGCAACTCTTATTTTCATATTTAGATGCATCCGTGAACAAATAATGCCAATCTGACCATTCATTATTAATAATATAAGTAAATTCCTGTTTCAAGTATGGATTATTTTTCTTAAGTCCTATATCAAATTTGATTTGCGGAACAGCTATAAGACTTTTGTAGTTGTATTGGTATAGCGGAAGTGTAATAGTTTGATGGGTAGGAGGTTCCAAGTTTTTATATTTTCTATAACTTTTTACAAGACATGGAGAATCTTTATGGGCCCAGTAATTACATTCATGAAACAGATCTGCAAGTTGCCTTACTTTTGAAAATAAAGGATGGGAGTTTAACTGTAGCGTTCGGAAGAAGAATTTATCACAGAGAAACTGTCTTCTGAGATATAAGGGTGGATCACAGCATTCTACCTGTAGACAATTTATTGGAGTCGATTTCATTGCACCTGTTACTAGCCTCAAAGCCTTTGACTGCACAGAATCCAATTTTTTAACTGCATTTTTATTACCAGGGTGTAATAAAAATGAGCCATAGTCTAAAACACTCCTTATTAAAGAATTGTATAACAGTCTCAGTGTAACAGGATGTGCACCCCACCATACTCCTGTAAGACACCTTAAAATATTCAAATTTCGCTCGCACCTTAATAAAACATATTCAATGTGTGGAACTCCCGTGAGTTTAGAATCTAATATAACACCCAAAAATTTTGCTTTGTCTTTAACTGTTAATAGAACGTCATTGTAAGTAATACGAATAGATGGGAGAATTCGCCTCCGAGAAAATAATACAACTGAGCTTTTAGATGGTGATAGGTCTAAACCATTATTATCTAACCAAGTGTTTAAGGCATTCAAAGCTAAGTTTAATAACTCACTAATATTATCTATGTACTGTCCAGAAACATATAAAAGTAAATCATCCGCATATTGTAGAACATTTGCATATCTTATGACGGAATTTTCCAAATCGTAAGTATAAATGTTATACAATATAGGGCTTAAAACAGAACCTTGTGGCAGACCTTTCCATACAGTTCTAGTGATAGATTTATTTCCAGAAGAGTCTAATGAATACCTTATATACCTTTCATACAACATATTTACAATAAAATTAATTAATAAGCCAGGAACGTTCAGAGCTAACAGTTTGTTTTTTAAAATTGAAATGTTTACATTATCGTAAGCGGCATTTATGTCTAGGAAAGCAGCGACCACTGATTCATTTTTGGAGAAACTTAGTCTTATATCTGTGGTAAAAATGCTTAAGCTGTCAAAAGTACATTTGCCTTTTCTAAAACCAAACTGGTTTCTTGACAATAGAATATTGTGTTCTAAATACCATTCCAATCTGATCTTAACGAGGTGTTCAGCAGTTTTAGCTAACACTGAAGACAATGCTATTGGCCTGTATGATGTTGGATCTGAACTTGGTTTGTTCGGTTTTTGTAATAAGATCAAAGACTGGGACCGCCAGGATTCAGGAATGATACCCGTAATTATAACATTGTTTATTAAAGCTAGGTAGTAAGTGAGGCTACTGTCGTCAAGGTTAGACAAGAAAGAATAAGGAATCCCGTCTTCACCTGGCGCAGAATCTTTGGTCGATAAAAGTATCCCTTTCAGTTCGTTAAGTGTAAATGGTGAATTCAAATCTGACTCATTATAATTGTTCGTAGACAATGTTGCAGGCAATGTGGCCATAGGACATTCAGGTACGTAAGGAGGACCCAAGCAATCCATGACTTGTTCTGCTAAAACTGGTGATATACTATTCTGTTGTGTGTCTTTAAATGCAGATCTAAACCTTCTAATATTCTGCCAAACCAGGTATGATGACACATTGGGGTTAAGGGATTTACAAAATCTATGCCAACCTTGATACTTCTTTACCCTAAGTAGTTCTTTAGTATTGTTTGCAATTTGTAAATAATGATTAAAATTGTCATCAGTCATGTTTTGACAATATTGCCTTTCTGCTTTCTTTCTTTGTTGAACTGCTGTAGTACACTCTGCATCCCACCATGGTGGTGATGGAATAAATCCTGTACCACATCTTTTTAATGGGAAAGTTTCATTTGCAGCTGTGATTAATGCTGTGGCTAATGCTTGAGAGCATTCTACTATGTTAGAGTTACTTATTTCTGGTAAACTATTAATTTTCTGCTCGACAGCTACTCTATACAAATTCCACTTAGCATCTGTCAGATTATATTTTATTCTTGGCTGTCTTACTTGCTTTGGAGGTTTTTCAAAAGGAAAAGTAATAATAATAGGATAGTGATCACTGCCATAAGTTGATTCAGCAGGTGACCATGCAAGAGATGAAGCTAGATCAGGAGTGCAAATGGACAAATCAGGAGCACTTGGAGTTCGTGCCAGTCGTGTTGGAGACCCAGTATTCAGAATACATAGATTATGGGAACTAATTAACTCTAGAAGTTGTTCACCATAGTAAGTTGATGTAGCACAACCCCATAAAAGATGGTGAGAATTAAAATCCCCTAAACATAAAAAAGGTTTTGGCAAAAAATTAAAAAGTTGATCAATTTCATTTAATATTTCATTATTAGGATGAGAGAAATATAAAGACACATAACATATATTATTTACAATTACTGCGATAACAGATAAGTTATCACTATGTATAGGAAGAGTTACAAATGTAAATGCCAGAGTATTTTTGATGAGTATAGCCACTCCACCATACCCATCAGGTCTGTCTTCTCTGATACAAACATACCCTGGCATCTTGAATAATGACTCTTTTCTCAACCATGTCTCTTGAAGACAAACAAGAAAAGGATCATGTTTATTAATGAAATGTATTAAGTCTGGTTTTCTACTGGTGAGACTCAGGCAATTCCACTGAACCACTCTGTCTCTGTGATCCATTATTGTTTGAAATTTGATATAAAGCTTCAATTACTGTGGCAACGTGGGACGGTGTAACTATATTTGATTGTGATAATAACTGAATAAGTATTTTAATAATGTCTGCAATTTTCATGCTATTTTCTGTGTTACTGTTATTAAGATTAGGCTTTATTTTAGGTAAAACAGGATCTCTTATTATTTCTGAATGGTCAAAACGGTTAAAGCCTTTGTTAGGCTTTGTGGGTGATCTGGGCTTTAGAAAGACTGTTTTTTTATATGAATGTGGAACTGAATTTGATGGCATAAGGTTAGAGTCGCGGGGACTATGTATGGTCTGTGATGAAGAGGGTGATGCCGGTGCTGAAAACAAAGCGTCAGCATAT
The DNA here is from genome assembly GCA_928268935.1 of Lasiommata megera. Classification (NCBI taxonomy): domain Eukaryota; kingdom Metazoa; phylum Arthropoda; class Insecta; order Lepidoptera; family Nymphalidae; genus Lasiommata; species Lasiommata megera. Next base: position 8,235,342 of record OV743328.1, read on the forward strand.
GACATCTTTGAGACTTGTGGATGCATTTTAATTGCCTCCATATATGAAATACAACTTTTACTCATAGTCTCTTTAATTGCTCTCTGCCTATTATGTTCCAAGCATTTTTTATCTATAGCTTGGTGTAATCCCTTGCATAAACAACACTGGTAATCCTCCTCTTCAATTTGGCAAGAATCGCCAGAATGGCCTTGGCCACACTTATAGCATTTTGGCATTGACCTGCATTGATTTTTTACATGGCCGAAACGGCAACATTGAAAGCACTGTACAGTTGGATAAATGTATAGTTCGACTGGTAGGGCAGTGTAATACATGTAAACTCTGGTAGGCAGTACTTGACCATCAAAAGTTATAATAACTGTACCAGTATTAATAAACGTATTTACATTATTAACAATGACTTTTCTTTTAATACGTCTTACTTTAATTATTGGTCCGCAACCAAGTGGTGTAGTCATACTTGACATAATTTCATCTTCCGACCAATCATTGGGAACACCTCTTACCACACCCATGCGTGTTACATTAAATGTTGGTATAAAGGCTCTATACTTTGCTAATTCTAGATTTTTGTTTGTTATAAAGTTGTTGGCATCCATGTATGTAGAGAAAGCCATACTAATACGATTTCTACCTACACGTTTCAAACTTCCGTTCACAACACCATCAAATTTATTATGTTGCAAAAAGCGACCAAAAGTTATGGGATGTAAGGTAGTGGAACTGTCACTGTTTTCAATTTCTTTTTGAACATGCACTACGTAAGGTGCATTATCAGATTTCTGATACTGAGTGCGACCAATTGACACCCGAGTTGGAGATGATGCATCACTGGGAGTATTAGTGGGTTCAGTTGGTAATGGAACTATCGAGACAGGAATCTCATCACACTTGCAATCGTTTAATCTTTCTTTTCCGTCTTTAGATTTTCGTTTCTTTTTTTTACATGTTGTACAAACGCGGGAAAATATTTTACGTTTAAGCGTTTGATCAACATTGGACACAACAGATGCATCCGTGTCCATTGATGACTCTACCGCTGCAATTAATAGATCCATCTTAGACGGATTATTTCCAGACCCTGGAGGAATTGTTCCTCCAGGGTCGGGGGGCCTATCCCCCATAGAAGTTAGATATAAATTTTAAAGAATTAATGGACTTACCTATTTAAAAAACTAGCTACTATACAAATGGCACTAAAACTATAATATTTACAATATAAACAACACCAATCCTTTTCAAATTAGCTAAGAAATATTAATTTAAGAAAAGTTTGAAAAAACCGCGTCCGCCAAATACGAAGTTTCCCGCCCTTTCATATAGAGACCTACACAAAGATATTTTTATATCTTCTCGGAGTATTAATATTCTGTGGGTTAAAGTCATTGAGATAATATAGTAGGTACCTACATACTGCCTACATAATAAGTCAAAATTTTGTGGCAAATTCAAAACTTTGCCAAAAAAAACAGTAAAATAATATTCGAGTAAAAATTCGTTAAGTGGTTTATAAAAACAGTTCGCCGTTATTGTATATGTATATAATGTAAATCAAACAAAGTTACGTGCTAGGCTTGGAAATCTATAACCCGATTCTAATGCCAAATGTAGCGCAGAAACTTTGCAATGATATTGTGGAACCAACAGTAAAACAATCTACCAACGATGGGAGAGTGATCACAAGAAAATTTCGCAGCCGTTCGTCCGGCTCAACAAGAAATGCTAAGGCACCACGTTTTATACATATTGATAGACAGGTGACAAACAGTAAATCTAAAACTTTAAATACAGACGGTATAACGATTTTAAAGTCTAAAACATCAATCCGGAAGAGTTTAGCAGAGACCGCAGTTAATACTCTTGTAAGTGGACCTCTAAAGTGTGATAATAATTGTATGACACTTGTACGTAAACGGGATTTTCATAATTCTTGTAAATGTGGTCAAAAACGCCCAAACACTAAAACTATCACTAAATCTATTCAGACCTTGGGAAAGGATTTTTCTCGCACTGATAAAGCGTGCATACATTGCGTAGAAACAGCAACCTGTGGTACTCAACTTTTCAATAAAAATACTAGCTTACTAGGAAATGAGAATGTCATATCAAAGTCTAAAAGAGGTCTGACATCACCAGGGCCAGGTATACAGAACTATGCAAACATCAAGAGAGATTCTTGTCAACATAATTTTGTATGGACAGGATCAGGTATCCAGAAATATTCAAATATGAAAAAGAGTTCTTGTCCACATCACTTTGATAACAGAGTGAAGGAAACCAGCTTCAGATTTGTTACTGCTAAACGCTGGGATTTAACAAGGAGACCCACAAGAGGCCCTGATTTTTGAATTATCTGTATTTTGAACACAAACAAGCAACAATTGCAGGCACATTTATTTCACGTTTTATACAATTATTGACATTTAAAAATTTCATAAAAAAAAAGTGGTAGTTTTTTTTTATTAATGACATCTTAAAAAATAAGAATATTCCATTATACAAAAATAACAATTTTCTTTCCAAAGGGTGTTACTGAGGACATATAAACATATAAAGGATATTCTAAAACCAAAAAGGATACAAAATTTAATTTAATGGAATTATATCTCTATTAAGAATTTCTATGTCTATCATATTTTGTTGAGGCTTGCTACTCAGTATTGTATTCACTTCAACCCTTCAGCTTTATTTGCATTATGGATAGTGGTTGAGAAGAAAAATAAAACTCTATTCTCCAAATTACGAAAACTTTTATTTCTAATCCAGTCCACTACATCAGCATACAAAATTAGTGCTTTCTTGTTTTGTACCTAAAAAATAATACATTGCAACATTGGTTTTATTGTATTATTTTTGTCTTAATTATATAACAGTAATATATTTTTAATGTAAAAGATACGAGTAAATTTCAATATGACCAATATGTATACCTACTAGTTTAATAGTTGTTTTTCATAAAACAATACATTGGTATAACTACTAGGACCTAATAATATACTACAAATTAATTGATCTCAGATTTATTAATGCTCACTAAGCTAGACAAATATCAAAGATGAAAGCCATTATTAAATATTATCATATCATGTTAATATTTTTTATTGTTATTATTGCTATATCTTATTTCAGCATATCACTTTTGTAACTTTACTTCATGCCTAAATTAACTCTTAAAATGCATAATCACATTTTCTAATTCACCAATTTACTAGCATCTATCTAATGGGCAGTTGAAGTCTTAATATAATATATTTGTAAATATATTTAGATAATTATTGCTCTAAATTTTATTATGTTAGTATATCAAACTCTTAAGACTATTTTACAGCAAAAATATTTTAGTTAACTAATAAACTGAAATATGAATCACACGTAACAATTTCCTTAGGAGAAAATTATTAACTTTTAATTATTTAATTTACAGCATTATTCAAACTACTAGTTAAACCAATGAATAAAATACTATGATAGTGAAATTTTCTCTGAATTACTATATCATCATATGGAAATGGGGTGCACCTAACCATAAAATGGAAATAAAAATAAAGATCTGAAATCTTCAAGAAACATTGCATCTTTTCCGATATTTAAAAAAAATATATAGATGCACTCCTTTCTTAGGATAATAGTAATGACAGTGACAACTTATTCAGTAGTAAAAGAGACGAGACAATTTTATTATATAGTCTACAGCTTATTATCCCACTACAGATAACAGAATGACAGCATATTGCTAGCAGAATTAGGTTCAGATCCTAATACGAAACTGTTGTCTGACAGAACATTGAGACACTTATGATCACAATTTTCAGCTGAACTTCCTAACCAATAAATTGTAATGTTGATCTTGACATCAGTTTTGTATCTTTCCCACACATCAGAAAATGTAACAGGTAATTAATTGAATTTTAATGAATTGAATCCTGGTAGGAGTCAGTTGCCAGCATTTTCACAAAAAAAATACAGATGTCACATTTTCTGTTGCACATATTTTACTGACAGCAATATTATATCATTTGTTCAGTTCATGGTGTTTACAGATAATACTATAAATCTCTGTAGTGGGATAAGCTGTATAATCTTGATTCTCACATATTCGGTTGAGCAGGACTGGCAGGAGGTGGCTGGGCCTCTAAATTCTTGATCAACTGTGCAAGCCAGTGTTTAGTGGAGTTGTCCTCTTGTAAACATGTTGTAAATGTAGCATCCCTTAACTGATCCGGAAGGCATTGTCGTAATGCCTCTCTTGCCCTAGGATTATCAGAGAGACGAAGGTAACAACGTACAACATGTTTTAATAATCTTGCTGATGGATCTTTTGCTAAAGAGAGCACCATCTTTCCCAAAATCATGGCTACATGTGAAAATCTGTCATATGTCTGGCAAATATAACTCAGGCCACTATCATCCAACAATATCTTCTGCAATATAAATGTTGCTACCGTCTTTGATAGTTCTGAGCCGTTTTCCATGATACGTAAACATAGAGGTATTATCTCTGTGGTTAGGAGGAAAGTTATCACCTCTTGCTCATCAGTTTTGACTAGGGCACCAATCACACCAAGGCTAGTTAGACGGAGGTATTCAAACGGGCGAGTTTTTGATACGGTGTGTAGGAAGGGGTAGAGGAACAACGGCACGTGGGCTTGGAGGAACGCTGATCTAGTTTCAGGGTGGGAGGCTACACATTGCATTAAAGCTAACGCGTTGCAGACTCTGTTGCTTTGGTGTGCCGTGAGCGTGGGCGGTATCATTGCTACGTAGATGTTAGTAATCTCTTGCAACAGCGCTGCTATAGTACCGAAGCTGTGCCATAGCATAGGCGCCAAGTCAGGTACAACTTCGCGTTTCTTACTTAGCTCCAACAGCGCATTCTCACGTGATTCCGGATTGCACAGCTCCAGGATCCATGTGTATATCTTTTCTCTATCCACGACAGACTGCATGTTAGCCGGGCTTTGTTGTGAGCTCATATTCATTGGAAGTTTGTTTTGTTCGCCCAGCGTGTGAGCATAGTTAAGCATTTGTATGCAGCACCAATCCCTTAAGATTTCTGTTTGTTCTAATTTCTAAACCACGAATTCCAAATATATCTGAATAAATTATTCTTTATTTTTGTTTAAATTAAATTTATAATGACAGTTGTTGTGAAAAATCACACGCCAGCACAGTAGAAACAAGTAACCACAGAAAAGGATAGTTGTATTATCGCAATACAATTACTCCAAAGAGGAGTAAGACACACGAAACATAGTGCTGTCAACTCTAAAAAATATATACCCCTAAAGTCAAAGCCTCCTAAAATCTACACATTTCCTTGAAAAATTAAAGTATATACAAAGATCTTATAAGCATAGATATTATTAATTCGTAATTTATAATAAAATGCACGATTAAAAAAGGTGTTAAGTCTTAGAGAAGTTCGCATTCTTAATAACCACTTACAGTCCTAGACCACGTTAGGACATTAATTCAACTATATCCCCCTTAAACGTCTTCTACACTGATCTGGCATTAAAAAATAATAATTCCTATTACATTGAATATAATTTGAAAAGCAATTATTAACAAATTTAAAGTAAATAGATATCAAAGCTAATGCTATTGATACAGTGACTATATGAAATTAGACCTATATTGTACAAATTATGCTTTCCAGTATTATTTAATAATTTAATTCGCAATGATAACATTTATATAACTTGATTGAATGAATATTCGGAACCATTGAAAGACCAAGTCTTTTAATGGTTCCGAATATTCATCATAATACTTTTAGACGTATCATAGATGGACTGTTGAGAGTACGTGTTCAACAAAGGAATTATGTCTATCGAAAAATTCCAGGGACAGATGTTGTTGAATAAATAAACAACGAAAACGTATTTTACTGCCGCAAAATAAGTGGTCACAAAAAAAAACAATTATTTCCTTTTGAATATGGCAATTAACGTGTTTATTCTGTGACATTTATGTGAAATGTGTGGGTTCCTATTCCTATTCTTTTGAAATATCGTATTCTCTATATTATTCAGTTCTTTGAGTTTATTTTATTTTGAAATTAAGACTTTTTTGTTATTCCTGGTACCTACGTGTCGTTTGTTGGATTCCTTTGATAATATGAGCATAATTTTAACTAAGGATTTCACTAAAAACTATTAATTGGTGAGTTTTACAAGTTTGTTTTTGTGACATAAATACTTTAGTTTACGCACTACAGTAAATACAATTATAAGGAAATATGATAACAGTTATTTTTGTTCGATACTTGTGGCTAAATATGCCTAAATTTCTTAGTTAGATACGCTTTAGCGAGCATTTGTGAATCACAGATGACGCCATTGTTTACAGTCAATAAAAGTAGTGGTACTTACCTACCTTTATAGCTACAGCTATAATATGTTACAATTTAGCCCAGTTTCAGTGAAGGCCGGTGATCCGTACCGTAAATTACCGGAAGGATTCGATTACTCGGAAAGCAAAGTTTTTTGTTACACCTATCTTATTACTATACACATATTTGAAAATTGTAGTGGAGTATTCCTCTAGATCACAAATTTTGGTAGATAAAAGTATATTGCCAAATAATCAATCATCATCATCATGATCAACCCATTACCGGCTCACTACAGAGCACGGGTCTCCTCTCAATATGAGAAGGGTTTGGCCATAGTCCACCACGCTGGCCATGTGCGGATTGGCAGACTTCATACGCCTGAGAACATTATGGAGAACTCTCAGGCATGCAGGTTTCCTCACGATGTTTTCCTTCACCGTTGAAGCGAGTGATATTTTAATTGTTTTTTAAAAACGCACATAACTCTGAAAAGTTAGAGGTGCGTGTCCGGATTCGAACCACCGACCTCTGATTAGGAGGCTGACGCCATAACCACTAGGCTATCACAGCTTCCTCAATCATCAAAATCCATCAATTAGTCCAAAAGTTTGGCAAGTATAACTTACGCAGGCCTGATTCCTTAAAGGATAGAATAAAAATAAATATAACATGATATTATTACCTAACTGAAAGGCTATAACAATGTCTACCGTCACTAGTACTATAACATTCATCTATTTGAAGCAGGTCCGGTATGATATGCTTCAAGAAGATCACAAATTTTGAGTTTAATCACCAAAAATTGTTAAATTTGTACTACTTGTTGCGGCTTGCAATCTTTATGGCCTGTGTATTCGTGCTACAGCCATCTATCTATACCTTGATGGGAAAAGTATTGAGGATTATCTAAAACCCTTTCTCATATGAGTGAAAAGTGTTACATTGCTAGGTAAGTGATGAATGATGGTGTCTTGTTTTAGAAAAATGGAGGTGTCACATTCATTAACACTAAATGAGACTGCTCTGCTGCAACTACCAGATGATAAGAAACCACATTTTATATTTGAGTGGCTCAGATTCTTGGACAAAGTTCTTGTAGCAGCACATAAGGTATTTTGAAATGATATTTTTTGCTGTATGTATGTGCCGACCTCACATAATGTGGGATAAGGGCAAGAGAAAGAAGAAGTAGAGTCAACTGTGGTTTAAAGCAGTTTTTGTAAATTCAATAAATTGTGCATTGTCAAGAACAGCATAAATAGCAATAAGTTAAATTGTATCTATTATTTAATTGAATAAATAAATGAATAAATGAACCATTACTTTTTCGAGATAGAATGTATCTATGTATTTGCTGTGTTAAGATTGGTATAGTTGTGAAGCTTTGACAAGCAGGGTAAATTTTTCAAATTCCTACTGTTACCATGGTTCTTTTCTGGGATAAATTATATAGTATAGTATCCTAAGTTGGATGCATACTATATGTACTGAATTTTATTTAAATTGGGGCAGTTGTTGCCGTAAGCAAGGTAACAAACAAACAGATATATGTTTTCACATTTGTAATATTAGTATGTTCCACATTTATAGGCAAGAGGATTACACAATTATGATGCAAAATAACTTCTTAGAAGGCAAGTTTATTAAGGGCAGACATTATGTAAGGCTTCAGTCTGAGTAGGTTATGTGTATGACTGAAAATAATGTAATTATTATAAGGCGACACAGCACACTTTAAAAATGAACATTGTACATCATGTGGGATGTGATTTGTCAGCAAGCGCATAAGTACCCTCAGTTGCTATGTGAATGAGAAGAAATCAAATTGCTTTTTGCAAGTTTTTAGAACAACCCATTCAGTGATGCGGTGCAATGAGATGTTGATATAATTTACAAAATTCATATATTTTTAATAAAATGATTAGTCTATTTGCTGCACATCCACACTTGGTTGAAACAAATTATGTTAATTATTGTAATAATCAATTGATACAAGTAGATATGTATTTGTATTATAACATTCTATTTTCATGATTGAAATTTATTTTTAAAACATGTCAATAATAAATTAATACAATTAGTTCTTTTTTGCTGCTGATTATATTAAATTTTCAGTTATGAGTTCTTTTTGAAATAGCCTAATCAATTTTATTTAAGATAAGCATCAGACTCTGTCAATACTATTTTAGTTGACGCAAGAAATCCACTGGGATATCTCTACTCAGTCATGAGTGAGGAGAGTCATATCAGTATATGTTCTTATAGTATCTGTAAAAATGATCAAGCTCAGCTAGCTTGATCATTTCAACACAAGTATAGTCTTAGCATGTATAATGGCCATTTCTGCATATTTGACTCCAAATTACCCATTAATTGCCCAAGCAAAGCTACACTTAAACTAAGATGATTTTACTTGTGTTGCGTTGCTTGTGTTTAAATAACTGATTTTCTGATTCCAGTCGGATCTTAAGAGCTGTCAACAGAAATTAGTGGCCCAGCTTGTAAATCTACTGCGCGAAAACCTCGGTGCACCCGCGCGTAGATTACTGGCTAGATGTTTAGCAACATTATTCTCCGTTGGCGACACATTTCTGCTTTTTGATACAGTTAACAAATGCAATGATATTATTAAGGTGAAGGACGACTCGCCGTCTTATTTACCGACTAGACTGTGAGTACCTCATCATCATCATGATCAACCCATTCATGCCTCACTACAGATCACGGGTCTCCTGTCAATATGAGAAAGGCTTGGCCATAGTCCACCACGCTGGCCATGTGCGGATTGGCAGACTTCACACGCCATTAAGAACATTATGGAGAACTCTTAGGTATGCAGGTTTCCTCACGATGTTTTCCTTCATCGTTGAAGCAAGTGATTTGCTTAAAAACGCACGTAACTCAAGTTTTAGGTGCGTGCCCGGGGTTCGAACCCCCGACCTCTGATTAGGAGGCTGACGTCCTAACCACTAGGCTATCACAGCTTCAGTGAGTACCTAATCATAGGAAATTGCTGGCTGTGATTATTTATTACTTAATATCAACTTGGAGTCCAAAAAAAATGTATTCCCTTAAATTTTAGGGTTCTGTAATCAAAGGGTGCCCAAAAAGGGTACAGTAAAATATTCAATCCCCTTTGATCAAGAACAGCTCACAGTTGAGCTTAACTTTAAATACTTAAAAAAGTTCTACCAAACATAAATATTTTCGTATTCATAATATTATTATGGGATGTCGCTGATTTTAATTCTATCAAAGAGATACGTAGAATTTTGTATGGACGGTAGCATATCACCCTCCATTTTGTTGTATTTCGGAATCGCTGTCGCATTTTAAATTTAAAACCTTTAAAAATAGCTAGCGTAAAGAACACAGATAAGTCATTCTGTGTTCAATATTCCAGGTTCAAAGTTAATTTTATGTTAATTATATGTATTAAAATTTCTTCATTTTTTAACTACGCATTTAATTTTAATATACGAAAAATTATTTATTTTAACAGTAAAAAAAATACTAGGGAAATATGATTGTTTTTTTACATAATATGCAAAAATGCATTATTGTAAAATTTCAAAATTAGTATTAGTGCCGGTCATAGGCTACTAATTTTCGAACCTCTATTAATTTTGTGTTAATTGTTTAATAGTTTCTTACCTTACCTCGTTACATTACAGTGCTGCGATATGTTGCTTAGGAAGCATGTACGAAAAGCTAGGCAGAATGATGGGGAGGTCTTACGAAGAAACTGTAACCACTCTTGTGAGGTCGATGAAGAGCGCTGAGTCGCAAACTCGGCTCGAGATTATGACTACGCTTGACAAGGTAATGTGTTATTATTTTTAGAATTTGGTTACACTAGTTACCGATGGTCACAGGTGGACGACACCAAAACAAGATACTTATAATAAATGTTTTGACTAAATCAATGTGAGCAATACATTCTGATGCAAGTAATGTTAACAAAAGGGTTCAAATTCGAAGGCTTCAAATACCACTTTTGTATTTGAAGCCTTCCACCAGACCAGACTCGAAACGGGAATCGAACCCAGGAACTCCTACTTTTAAAATGCAACAGCGCACGCGCTGCGTATTCAAATAATAATTCAAATTCAAATTCAAAATAATCTTTATTCAAATAGTCCTTAAAAAGGCACTTTTGACGCGTCAATAATTTACATAGTAGTTATTTCATGGTGATAACTATATTCGTAAATTTAAAACTAAAGCTATGAGGGTTCCAAACGCGCCCCGGTCTAAGAAGCCCACAACAAACTTAGCCGGGGGTTTTTTTTTCGTTATCACCATCTCACATAGTGAATAATAAATTATAGTACCTATGGAGATAGAGCAATTCACACCCAAGCTTTTTTATCGTTTATATAATCCTTAATATCGTAATATGATTTTTCTACAAGCTTTCGTTTTATAAAAACTTTGAACTTATTGATAGACATCTCCAAGATATCAATAGGTAATTTATTATAAAATAAAATAAAATAAAATACAATTTCTGTTACTATAAAAAATAGATAAAGCAATTTATTCCATCAGATATGCGTGGGAATGGGGACAGCAGCCGGGACGGCGCTAAGAGAAGTGTCCCGTGCAGCCCGGGCCGCCTTACTCAATGAGAGGGCCACCCCAGTTCGGGCAGCTGCCGCTAACACAATACGTCACATGCTGCCGCTGCTGCGCCTGTCCCCAGCTGACGTGGACGCTATAGCGGCTGCATGCCTGAGAGCGGCTCATCCCAGTGATTACGGGCTCAGGTAAGCTGTAATACGAATTGCGGAAAGTGCGTTAGGCGCAGGCCTCCTCTGTCATACCAGAGAGGGATATAGATCTTCGTAACTTGGGAAGCAAGTCTTTTTTTTTTAATACGCTACAAGTTAGCCCTTGACGGCTATCTCACCTGGTGGTAAGTGATGATGCAGTCTAGGATGGTAGCGGGCTAACCTGTTAGGGGTATGGTAAAACTACACTCCTAATTTGGTTCTACGCGACATAGTGCCAGAACGCTAAATCGCTTTGCGACACGTTTTTGTCGGTAGGGTGATAACTAGCTACGGCCGAAGCCTCCCACCAGACCAGACCAGGAATCGAATCTAGGACCTCCAATTTTATAATGCGACAGCGCACACACTACGCCACGGAGGTTGTCTACCTTCTTCGCGCGCTACTACTGTGCGAGATCGAACACAAGCGGTCAATCAACTCGATTAACGCTTACATGGGAACTGTAACGTACAATCATTTAAATGATTTGTACATTTGCGCTACTAAGTGCGAAATGCGAACAAAAGCGGTCAACCAACTCAGTGAACGCATTCATGGAAACCGCTTAATAATGTTTTAATGGATTTAGTTCCAATACCATTCCCGGAAATATTGACCGGTTGAAGTTTTTTCAAGAACTCTGCTATTTTTTTAAACCTATTGATTATTATCGCACTAATAACGTCATTTATATATTATTTACTCATCGTTTTGTTTATCTGTAATCTGTCTATGAACAATAGTGGTGTAAATTTAAAATATTTTTATTCAACGTTAAGTTAAATAAATAAACTTTATTTTCAAACAGACTAAATTTAACAATTTCCACTGGCCTCCACACTAGGTGACCTGTATTGTGGAGACCATAACCATGATTGCGATCTCTTCTCGACTTATACAAAAGTTGTGAAAAAAAAGACTGTTACCTAATATGGGGCATTTTTACGCGGCACCGCACCGAAACGCTCAATCCCTACGACAGAAACCTAACACCAGAAAATCGTGGCAATTTTTGGTCTCTATTTATATTTTTTATGTTTAATTTTATAGGTGTGCAGTTGCAGAACTTTTGGGTGCGCTTATAGCCGCTACTCAAGCCGGCGATGTGAATAATATTAATACAAAAACAAAAATAGGATTGCAACCAGGTAACTTCAGTTTCTCGGTTTAACCCATTAAGTGTCCGGTACAATCTACGTTTAAACACACTGTTCACAGTGTTTAACGTACACTTGATGGGTTAAGTATTTTGTATCTTAGTTCTCCTCTTGTTAAAAGCATTATCAACTTGTTTAATTTTCGTGATTATTACGGTCTCAAACGGCCTCTTTAGTCAACAAGGGATTACGTCCTATAAGGCATGTGTGCCGTGATTTATTTATACACTTGCTCTTCATATCTCATATAAATAGGACGTAATCATTTACATATTTCTAAATTTACGGTTTAATTCCATGTTCATTCATCATCATCATCATCATTTCAACCGATAGACGTCCACTGCTGGACATAGGTCTTTTGTAGGGAGTTCCAATGGCCACGATCTTGGGCCGCTTGTATCCAGCTGTGACTCGTTTGATGTCGTCTGTCCACCTTGTTGGGGGTCGACCAACGCTACGTTTACCGGTGCGGGGTCGCCATTCCAGCACCTTGGGATCCCAACGTCCATCGGTTCTCCGAGCTATGTGCCCCGCCCATTGCCACTTCAACTTCGCAACTTGCTGAGCTATGTCGGTAACTCTGGACCTTCTACGGATCTCTTCATTCCTGATGTGATCACGTAGAGATACTCCTAGCATAGCTCTTTCCATTGCTCGCTGAGTGACTCTGAGCCTTCTTATGAGGCCCATAGTGAGCGACCACGTTTCGGACGGGCGACCATGTTCATTATTAGGTAAAAATTATTATTAGGTTTGCTTACAAGAGATTCTCAGTATTTTACTCATATGAATTCCTTTGGAAACTGTCAGACTAATTTCGAAACCATTTAACGATTTTAATCATAAGCTCTCTCTCACAACGTAGCACAAAACAAACTGTTATTCACGTAGAATAGACATTTTGTATTTCTTTTATTAGTGGCAAATAAAAAGGATCCCCCCAAGAATGTAATATCACTGGATGAAGCTCTGAACTTGTTGATGGGCGCATTTCTACGAGGAGGTACGTCATTCCTAAAAGGAGAAATAATCAAATCTGGCTCTGGAGTCAATAGAGAAGTCCGCGTCTGTGTAACGAATGTAAGTTTTGTGTTTTTGTGCCTTTATAGTTTTATCGTTCTCCTCTTTGCTTTAAGGACATAGCCATACCTAATATCATAAGCTTAGTCGCTTAGGAGATGTTATCCCTACACTCATCATGATCAACCCATTACCGGCTCACTACAGAGCACGGGTCTCCTCTCAATATGAGAAAGGTTTGGCCATAGTCCACCACGCTGGCCATGTGCGGATTGGCAGACATTACACGCCTTTGAGAACATTATGGAGAACTCTCTGGCGTGCAGGTTTCCTCACGATGTTTTCCTTCACCGTTGAAGCAAGTGATATTTTAAATTTTTTTTAAATGCACATTACTCCGAAAAGTTAGAGGTGCGTGCCCGGATTCCGACCTCTGATTAGAAGGCTGACGCCTTAACCACTAGGCTATCACCGATTCATTCGGTTCATCCCTACACTATTAATTCTTAAATCATCCATAATAGAACCCGAGTTACTAAAATAGACTATCACTTTTTGGGAAGCTGAAAAGTGGACGGTAACTCAATACGCAGGCTGGGACATATACGTCCGGGAAGTATCCAATGGGTTCCCCGGGCGTCCAACAAACCCAGCGAGTGGGACATGCCGTGGTGGTTTTTAGTTCGGGTATACCCCAACGATAAGGGAGCGGGGAGTCCCATATAACATCCGTCCTGCCCAACGGATGGAGTTAGCCATAAAGCTTCTACACCACAACAAAAAAGAAGGCTAGGTCATATAAGATTTTTAAAATCTTTGAAAATGACCCAATTTTGAACTTATAGTACCAAATATGAAATTTCTTTGATCTGTGATGGATTTTCTGATATACTGCCAAAGTCAAGGAGATAGTTGAAGTTGGAGGTATTTTGTTATTAATTAAGTGAGTTCAGAACTCAAAAGTGACTCCCCTGCGGACTAGAGCATAAAACTAACTAAGATTGCGCTTCTGACATACCTCTCACTTGTTTGCAGACTGTTAGCATATAATCTGTCTGGCTCCTTAAATTACAATTGTATGAGAAAGTATAACTATGCAACGTCCCTAAAAGTAAGATATTGTCTTTTAGGCATACGTGATGTTTGTACAAAATATGGGCGGTGTCTGGTTGGAGCGCAACATGAGTACATTCCTAACGCATGTGCTAGACCTAGTTGCCAACCCTAAAGCTGCTAGCTCCCACGTCGATGCTGTATATTCCAGGTAAATACTTTGCAAGTTTTTAGGCTACCGTGTTACGTTTGAGCCATAGGCGAAAGGCAAATATATTAACACATGTTGCCAATACTGAAAATGTATTGGCAAAATGTGCCTGAGTGCATACACAATGAGAAACCCAGTGTTTTAAGTTTACACTCACTAGTACAAGACTCAGTAACACAAATTATTTTAAAACACAAATAGTAATATTTATTACTACTACAAACTGTTCAATACATTTTCTAAATAAAAAAAGCTATCATCTAAGTCAGTTTTATAGTTGATGGAGATAAGGTCTTAGCTCAAAATCCCTATCTCATTGAGAGGCCAATGTTCAGAAGTGGGGTTTTAATAGTCTCAGGATGATGATGGAGGAACACGGGAGAAAAAATCCGCCTCAAATCCTTGTTAAATAATGCAGAATTTTGGACTTTTCAGAAAATGCATAAATTATATATTGAGAAACACGCTGGGCAAAATGTTGGGCGAGAAAGCTCAGGCATCGGCGTGTCGTGAAATAATTCAGATAGTGGCCAAGCAGATGAACAGCATTGACTTTAATCCCGAGAATGCCAAAGACTGTAATCAGGTAATAATATATTAACTAGCTAACCCGACAAACATGGTTCTGCCGATATTGATCATTAAAAAGTATTAAAATCGTGATTAAACAATGGAATCATAGGGAATTAAAATTAAGGTTGTATATTTTTGAGGCCAAATAAAAATTACCAAAAAATTAAACTGTTTTTTTTTTCGGGTTGGCCACCCTTATCGCTTAGGGGTATAAAGCATAGTTTACCATCTATGCCCAGACCTACAGAATATACACAAAAATAATCATAAAAACTGATCAAGCTGTTTCAGAGGAGTTTAGTTATAAACACTGTGACACAATAATTTTAGAAACATTATTGCTTGAGCCTGAAATATTGCTTTTACTGCAATAGAATATAGGCTATGTTAATTTATTAGTAAGTAAGCTTTGGAATATATTTGTAAATAAGAATGAAAAAAAATTATTCAATGTTTTTCAATCAAACAAACAAACAAATAAAAACAAACAAATCTTTATAATCCCCGTCCGTCTATTTTGCAGGAAACATTATTTAGTCAACATCTGCTGGTGTGTGCACTGACAGAGGCTGGTGAACTGTCACAGCAACTGGGTACATCTGTGCACAATCTTGTAGCGGACACCTCACTCAACATGATAGATACCGTTTGTTCTGTAAGTATTCTTTCTTATCACAGCAACTAAGGGATTGGAACCACCCAAAATTCAAATATCCATTATAGAGCCATAACCTTTGTGACTGGTAATGTACACATGTAATATCAATAAATAAATTTAAATGTGAAATATTAATTCCTTAGTCATTGGTGTTTCCATGTTATTTCATTAACTGAACATCGTTTCTCTGCCCTCCTTATCTCCTTTACTGTTATATAGTATAAGGTTTGAATTCTGACAATCGTAGAGTTGTTTTCGAATATCAAAACACTAACGTCAAAGTAAATTGAAACGTATTTGCCTACATTTAAAACTCAAATTCGTCCATCTTCCACATCCAACACAAGCTTGTAAAATAATAATAAGTAATACGCAAATTGCGACTCTAACATGATTATATAAGATTCATTTTACTTTGAAATTACGACTATAGAGAGCTCTGTACAAAGAGAATAAGTGTTAAGTAGATCTTGTTCTAGGTACCCTCATTTCTTAAACAAACTAATGTGATCGTGATCTAAAAATAGGACAGTGTTTTTCCATATGCAATATATATTAAAAAGGACGACATTACTTTTATATTTTTGTTAATATAGTCAGATATTTTTGTGGAGCATAATTTACTCCAATGTTCTTCAGTTCACAGATAAGTTGGAGATTTCTAATTTTAAAGTAATGTAATTCATTGTCAGGTACTCGAACATCCCTGCGTGGCGGCACGTTTAGGCGCGGCTTCCTGCTTGCGTGGATTGTGTATAGCGCATCCTGCTTTATTGGCACCTTTGCTCGACCGGTGCACCGATGCGTTGGACGTGCCCAGACCCACGCCGCATCGGATATCGGGTTAGTAATTCGGACTTACATATCGGATTATACAGACTGATTATTGAAGACAATAGGTAAGACATTATACAGAACTGGCACGAACAAGACTGGCAATACTCAGACGGGACAAATACAAACATAATACACAAACGGCACGTTAAGACGAATTCAACATAAAAAAGGACTTAAAAATGACAAATGAGAGTACAACTCTATTTTAGGAGAAAGGCGGGAGACTTCGTATGTGGCGGGCGCGGTTTTTTTACGCTTTTCTTGAATTAATGTTTGTTGGCTAATTTTGAAAAGGACTGGTGTTGGTTGTGTCGTGGACAATTTTGGTGTCGTTTGTGTATTGGCTGGTTCTCTGAATGGTTAACAGGTATTGATTTGGGAAAGGTTTGAGGGAGCCGCGTCCGCGGAGTGCGAAGTTTCCCGCCATTTCTCCCTAACTTCTACATTGCTATAAATTTGACATTGGCTAATCTGTGCATTGCCATAAAAAGAGAGAACTAATAAAATAATAAACTTGACATTGGCTAATCTGTGTAAAGTCATAAAACGAAAGAAAAAAAAAACTCTATTTTAATGTCCTTTTGCAGGTTATTCAGCAGCATTAGCAGCTATACTAGGAGCTGTCAGATCCTCCCCATTAGGCGTACCTCACGGCCGTGGCAAGATAGCATTCAACGCGGCAGAACAGCTTCTGCGGTCGGCTGGGCAAAGCAGTCGCTTGACCGCCGCACGTACAAACGCCGGCTGGCTCATTGTCGGAGCTATTTGTACACTGGGTGAGTTTTTATACATCATCATCATCATCATCATCGTCAAGAGTTAAGTAAGTGACATAACTTCGAAAAGTTGTAGGTGCGTACTGGAGCCTGGGCCGTGTTATTAAATCCTTATTCCGAATCGGTTTCTACGCGAAATCGTACAAGAACGCGAAATCGCTTAGGGTGCTAACTGGTCACTGCCGGTGGCTCCCAGAAGACAAGACCAGATTTAGAAATGAATATAAACTACCTAATCGACCGGAGCCATGGTAATTGTTCATGCGTTCAACCGTACCAACAGCAGGATTTGTATCCTCAGTATAAGATTTGCATACTTCCAACGTGGAGTAGCTTTCGATTATCGAAACACTATAACGCTGGACTTTATGTTTGCTGACTGCTATTTGTGCTGATTAGCTGGAAGTTTGGACGATTTTCAGTTTAAAAGCTCATGCACATAAGTTTCAATTTACGATGACATTAGTGGGATTCAATTTTAATATTGTGCCCACAAAACTTATAGTAACGCCACCAGGAGTTAGTGTTACATGCCCGGGCGCCATCGCGCGGTTCGACAATTCATCTTGACAAGTTTTATATATAGTTCTTGTGTACGAAAACTTCCATAGCGCGATGCAGGATTCTCATTGTTTCTCGTGGCGCCATCTAGTGTGGTAATATGGAAACTGCCACAAACAAGCTAATAAATTTAAGATTTCTTCCAAATATTGAAAATAAACACTTCACCAAAGTCATCGCTGGACGAGGTCTTTTAACGAGATCTTTCCTTATACATATTGTATGAGTGTCTGTTATATTACGTGGTAAAAGTTTAGGTAAATAAATAAAGAATAAAAAACTAAAATAATAAGTATTTTTTTGTAGGCGTGCCTGTAGTTCGTGGTTTGTTACCGAGAATGTTGCTGCTATGGAGGAACAGCTTCCCGCGCTCGGCGAAGGAACTCGAATCCGAGAAAGCAAGGGGAGATGCATTTACTTGGCAGGTAATTTTTAATCAATCTGAAGAAGTTTAATGGTGATTGTTATTAACATGCTTCTTTCTTAACTGGCGTAGGAATTTGATGATGTACAATTGATATTTAATATGACTTCATAGTTACACACTTTTGTACAATTAGTAATAATACTGTCTTAGGCATCCTTAATACATCAATTACATAATTGTAGTATAAAATAGTGAAATATTCCATGAACCACAGCCTATATCTTTTTATAATTGTGTCTTCAGTGTAATAACGCAAATTAAATAATGTTTTACTCTATTATTTACATATTATAAAACAGTCACTTACACTTACCTTAGCAAAAAATAGTAGGTTATATACAAAATAAACATTAAAAGTATTATAAATACATACTTAAAACTCAATGAATTTTATTGAATAACTTCAATAAAATTTATTGAGTATTTAATAGTTTAAAAAAAAAACGAATGCGGAAGCCTGCTTTTTACTCATTCACGCCTAAATGGCGAAATGACTAGTGGCAATACCAAAGTTTGTTTTCATCAGAGTTATTATATTTAGGTATATTAATAACTTTTTTAAACTTATAATTTATTTTTAAAGGTGACATTGGAAGGACGGGCGGGAGCTCTCTCCGCTTTACATAGTCTGCTCATACATTGCCCATCACTTGTAAACAATGACGATACCGCGAAAAGATTGACACAACCCATAGATGGCGCCATCGCGGTTCTGACCAAGTAAGTCAACCTTAGTCTAGTCCCAAGAATTCCTCCGATTACATAGATATTATATCAAATGAATTATATAAACAACAGTTTAAATATTACGCCGGTCAGGGTTTATTTTTAGAGTTAAATTATTAGAAGCAGTTTTCTCTGTAATAAACCGCTTAATTTGATTCAATTTGAGAGCGTTGACTGGGTTCATTGATCGCATTCGATTTCGCACTCAGCAGCGCGGCTGGGAGTGAGTGAACTGCGAGTATGCGTCACATGTAAAAATATCGGTTCAAGTGTGGTTTTAAAAATAATTCCCAATTTTTTTTTTAAAGAATTTATTTTTAACTCGCTGACGCCCGCGACTTCGTCTGCGTTGAGTTAGTGTGTGTTAATGTGTGTTTGTATGTCTTCCGATCACGAACCAATGGATTACTAAACCGACGACCTTGAAATAATTACGAAATAATCCGTAAAGAACTTTGTGTAGCGTTAATAAATTGCAAATGGACTCTTTTAAAGTTAGGAACACACCTACATTTCTTAGACAACAGTGAGTGATTATAATTTTCGAATTGACTCTACATTTTATTTGGAAAACGTTTATATGGGAAAAGTAAAGGGCTATTTTAAACCTTCCTTACACCTCTACGAACATATCAAGACCAAGATAAGATAAATCCGTTCAGCCGTTCTCGAGTTTTAGCGAGACTAACGAACAGCAATTGATTTTTATATATATATATAGAAGATAATATTCTTAAAAAATAGTTATTTCTTCATGTCTTAGTATAAGATTTTTATTACAGTGTAGGAGCAGTCGTACGCAATTACGGAGGATCGCTCAAAGCCCCGGCGGCGTTACTGCGGTTGCGGTTATATCAGGCTTGCGCCGCACTAGGAGCTGCGGCTTCCGCGCCCGCGGCTCCCCTGCTGCGGTTGCTGGCCGCAGAGTTGGCAGGATCTGCGGATGCGAGCGGCGCTAATGTTGCTACTGGTAATATATTGAAGTGTGTACTTCAAGCAATTTAGTTAGAGAATTGAACAATTAATTAAAATACAAGTTAAGTTTCTCTAGATTGATTAAAATTTAAGGTTATTCTCTCTTGTTCATTAACAAAGTTACATTTAACTTGAATTTTCATAGAGAGACTCATCTATACATATAAAAGCGAAAAGTCACTGACATACTTACTTACTGATTCAACACGAGATCTCAAAAACTATTGTACGTATAAAGCTATAATTTAGCAAGTAGGTAGTTGATATTTAAGAGATATCAGCTAAGAAAGGATATTTGGAAATTCCACTCTTAAAGGGGTAAAATCGGGGTTGGAAGTTTGTTTGAAAGTCCTATGATTTTAAATTTAGAGACACGAAAATCGGAAATTTAACATTTGCCTGTAGCTTACTTTGTGAAGCAGGGCATTGACCGCACGGGAAAGCTCAATCTCATGGGAAATCAGCAATTCTACGCAGACGAAGTCGCGGGCAACAACTAGTATTGCATAAATGTCTGTGTAACCGAAACCGAACCTAACCTAACCGAACATAACCGAAGGTTCAGACACGTCTTTATTCCGTATGGTTATGTTCCAGGGATGCTCAGAAGCGCCATGCACCCTCGCGACACTATTTTGCTCGGGGAAGAAGGCTGGATATATGACACTGATCATGCTGAAATAGAAGAACAGGTACATTTAAGATTACAAATAAAACGTGATTTGACGACCTCGGTGACGCAGCGCGTGCGCTTTTGCATTATAAAGTTGGAGGTCCTGGGTTCGAATCCCGGCGAGTCTGGTCTGGTGGGAGGCTTCGGCCGTGGCTAGTTACCATCCTACCGATAAAGACGTAAGCGATTTTGCGTTCCGGCACGATGTCGTGTAGAAATCAATTAGGAGTATGGGTTTTTTTTTTATTATTTTTGTACCAAATTTGTGAGAATGAGCACTCACAAAAGAAGTATACAAAGGAAAGCTTATCTCTATAAGAGATCTCTTCCAGCTACCCTTATTTACCATAACACTAACAGGTTAGCCCGCTACCATCGGAGCTCCGCATCATCACTTACCATGAGGTTAGATGCCGTCAAGGGCTTACTTGTAGTGTATATAAAAAAAAAACAATTAGGCCAATTTGTCTAGGTATTCTATTGTCGTAAACTTTTTAAGTTATGAACAAAGATTAGCCGGTTATATAATTCCATATGAACAAATCATTAGCGCGGGTTAAAATCATACAGTGACATCTATCGAGCGGTGTTCAAAAAAATATGTGAAGGAATGTACCTTTATTTTTTTTATTTGCTAGCAATTACAGTGCTAATAATTTTATGATCTCCCACTTTCCAACTTGTGTATACTGTATCTTTTAAAGTGGGAACTTCCCTCTATGATACAAACATAGTTGCTAGCATGTGTTGTGTGTGTGTTGTATGTGTATGTGTGTGTATGTGTGTTTTTGACTGTCTTTTATAGGTAAAGATAAATTCGTTCACATATTTCATTTATTCAATCAACTTTTATTGGTTAGATTTTTAAACAGTATCAAATTCTGTTAAATTTTTATTGGGAACAAATGTTACTTGCAGCTGATATCGCCGCTAAGCGCTAGCGGCTCAAGCGCTTTAGAGCACGACCCATGTTGTTTGTATCGCAAGTTGCCGGGCGCCCAACCACTGGGCGTGGCGGTTATTGACGCCTCCGTGGCGTTATTCCCCTTGATATTCTCGCGAGCAGCCAATAAGCATAGGTAAGTTTACTACTAGTGATAATGAATTTTTTTTTCGGACTGACTATTAGCTGTGCTAACCCTATTGGTTGCGACAGCGTAACCGGGCTGTTTGGCGAGCTTTGGAAAGAAGCTTAGGCCTAGGGCTCAAAATTTCTTCTGGCACATTTATTTATTAATATAAAACGAAAATACAACTTATATAACAATAGCGGCACCGAAAAAAGCGAAGAGGTTTGTCTTAGGTGCTAGTTTGCAACTTAACGGCTTAAAACTAGAGGAACTGATATTATTGCAATATGAGTATAGAATAGTAGTAGTAGTAGTGATATGAATATACGGATAAAATTATTTAAATTTTGGGAGTACACACCCATTCCAATTAAAATATAATGATGTTATAACCTAGTTAAACAGGCAAACTGTTTGTGCCTATTATTACTTGTAAGACCTTGAATGTAACACAGTTTATGCAACGAATAAATTAATTGAATTGAACTGAACTGAGTAAGCATATTATTGCTCGAAAATTTGCACGTCACTGGATACCAGATGGCTATCGTCGATTTTTTTTCATTCATCATCATCATCATTTCAACCTATAGACGTCCACTGCTGGACATAGGTCTTTTGTAGGGAGTTCCAATGGCCACGGTCCTGGGCCGCCTGTATCCAGCGGCTCCCTGCGACTCGTTTGATGTCGTCTGTCCACCTTGTTGGGGGTCGACCAACGCTACGGATACCGGTGCGGGGTCGCCATTCCAACACCTTGGGACCCCAACGTCCATCGGTTCTCCGAGCTATGTGCCCCGCCCATTGCCACTTCAACTTCGCAACTCGCTGAGCTATGTCGGTAACTCTGGTTCTTCTACGGATCTCTTCATTTCTGATTTGATCACGTAGAGATACTCCTAGCATAACTCTCTCCATTGCTCGCTGAGTGACTCTGAGCCTTCTTATGAGGCCCATAGTGAGCGACGACGTTTCGGATCCGTAAGTCATCAGTTTTTTCATTGCAGACAACAAATGCTCGAACATTTCGTGGAGTGCATCAAAATGTCTAAAGGGAGTAGACAAGAGGCAATACAGATCAACGTCTACACAGCGCTCCTTTTAGCGTTGCGTACTCTAGCTGAGCAGAAGAGTTCGTTAGGTGCGGGGCAAGATGCTGTGAAAACTGCGGCTATGGAGCTTGTTATTGTAAGTGGATTTGTATCTACACGTACCCCTGTGGGTATTACCACTATTCAGTCCAACGATTAGTGATCGTGCACTAAAGAATCACAACAAAGACTTGTTATCACTTTTAATCTGAATAGCATAAGCAGTAGTTCATGAAATAGGACAATTACACATTCGTTTACACTTAGAAAACACAGTCCAAAACAGTTGTAAGACAATACAAAAAGTTGTGCGCGGCAGACATCCAAAAACTGTCGTGTCAGCGGTGTGAAGTTGGTTGTTAATCGACTACTTGCCACTGCAGCGCCACTTGCGCCCGCGCAAGTGGTGCGCGGCGCGTTGTTCGTTCGTACGGCTCACCTGAACTCGCTCGACAAGTATTGTGTATTTAATATGTGTGTATATTATAATGTTGCCCACACCCCCATAGGTCTGACGTTCATCGCGTGGTCATCTGGTCACGTTTGAGTAACAATACCAAGGCGCTCCGGCCTAAAGACGGCCAATTCTATAGCAAAGTTATACCAATGTAAAGAGTTAAAACTATCTTACATCTACACATGTGTATCTCAAGCTTTGTGTTCACTGTTTGATCACAATATTTTCCTTAATCCAGGCCGGTCTATCAGCCAATAGCGCGACAGTACGCGCCGCAGCCGCCTCTTGCGCTGGAAGACTTTGCAGCTGTATAACTGAAGCGGAAAGCCAAGCTTTAAGCGAAAGAGTGATAGCGTTAGCGCGATCGTCTACTAGTAGACCGGTGCGTGCAGCGGCTGCAGCAGCTGTAGGCGCTGTGCAGAGGGCGAGGGGAACATCCTCGAGCGCTACAGCGCTGCCGGTGCTGAGAGCGCTTGCACAAGATACCGCTGCTGTGGAAGTGCAGGTAAGTGTACGAACGTACGTAACGTTTGAACACAGTTTGAACAATCAGATATTTAAAAAAAAAATAGAAAATCCAACATTTAAAAATTTTCAACATTCCTTTATATCGGAAATTAACAACAATGTTGAGTCAAAATTCTTTTTTTTTTATTTTTTTCGAACTGTCAAGTTTACTTTGAATACTGTAGTTATGTAACATGTGTTTGTATACTCTTTGGTCGCAATGTTACATTGTCAAGTTTTTTTTGCGGGAAAACAAAGAGAAAATATAAAAAATAGTTATTTATTAAATACATATAGGTATTAAATAATTTCCAGTTAAAGCATGGATATTGATTGCACTCTGCCAAATGAAAAGGCCAAATTTGCTATGAAAAATCTGTTACAATTAAAATTAAAAGACTATCCATTGATTTTAATTGTAATGATATTTTGGAATGAATTATGGAACTATGAAATTTTATAAATCTATAAGGTATCATGAAAATCTAATTATAAGTATATCTCAATCTCTATAGGTATGGTCGCTCCACGCACTGTCAGTCCTCGTTGATGCATCAGGGCCGATGTTCAGAGGCCACGTAGATTCGACCTTGAGCCTGGTTCTTAAGCTGCTATTCAGCGCACCACCCTGTCTAGATGAGTTACACAGAAGCATAGGAAGATTGCTGGCTGCCTTGATTACAGTTGTTGGACCTGAGTTGCAATGTAACTATAATCTTTATTGATTCCGTTATTAGCTTTATAGAAGGTATAAGCTTTATGGACAGTAAAAGTGATCTGCTGGATATCGATTTTTGTCTATCAAGTCAAATAAGACCCTTTTAAGTAGGACTTGCATGTTGCCAATTTCACATATAATCTAAATTAAAAGTAATTGCTATACCTAAAAGTAGTATTGTCCTTTTCATTAGTATTGTCCTAGAAAAGAATAGCATTATTCATAATCTATTTAATTTTTAAAATTTGACTAACATGTTATGGCTTCTTGCAACACATGTAGATTAACAAAGGAAGCTGTCACATGCGCAAAAAGGATAGCATTACAGCTGGTTACAATATTTTAAATAATAAGAGACATTATTCTCGTGACAGCGTGTGGTTGCGCGGCGGTCGGCCGGTTCGTGTGCGCGTGCGCAGCGCTGCGAGAAGGCGGAGGTGCGGGTGCGGCCGCTGACGCCATCGGCGGCCTTCAACAGTTGCACATGTTCGCGCCCAACCACATCAATTTGCACGCTTTGGTGCCGCAGTTATGTGTGAGTTTTGTTAGCTATTCTGCATATATTCAAGAAAGAAAGACTTGTTGTGTCTATTTTATATTTGTACCTTTGTGTTTTCATTCATTCAAAGAACAGATACTGTACATGGGTTTGTTGACAGAATTTTTTGTGTATGGTTTCAATTTATTGAGAGAGCGTTGTGGAGGTAGACAACTTCGTCACATGAGCTGTTAATATAATTATAGACATCGGTTACATACATACATCTCAGAGTGCGAGTACTAGGAGACGAATTCAGACCTGCGCATGCGCATAAACAGTGCAGTTCGCGTGCAACACACCATTTTGGTTAATATGACATTTTTTGGAAATGTTTGCAGAAAGATCTGTCAAGCCCCGAGTTGTCAGTGCGGCGCGCGGCGTTGTGTTGCTTGCGTCAGTTGTCGCAGAAGGATGCGGCTGACGTCTGCAAATACGCCAAGCTCGCTACTGACTACGTGCCTCCTAGGCCTTACTGCGGTAAGACATTTGTTTGTATGGCAATAGAAATCATGTTTAAATCTCTTATTATATTCGTAATTTCGACGTGCACTATCGCATTATAAAGTTGAAGATCCTGGCTTGGATTCACGGCTCAAGACTGGTCTTGAGGGAGGCGAGAGCCCTGGCTAGGTACCACCCTACCGACAAATACGAGTCGCCAAGCGATTTAGCGTTACGATATCGCGTATAAACCAATTAGGAGTATGGGTTTACCATAACAGTTTAGCCCGCTACCATTTTAGACTGCATCATCACTTACCATCAGGTGAGATTGCCGTCAGGGGCCAACTTGTAGTGTATAAAAAAAATGATTTTGTTAGATATCTTGAGAAATTGAGGCCGGAACTCGCCAATCGAGCATTGTTTTTTTTATAATCCATTTTAGATACTTTCAAGCTTTAATTTGTTTTATTAAATAGTCGTTTTAAATTATTCATTTGTAATTGTGAATTGGTGGTTCAAGCATGTCTCGAGTGGAGGCTAAAACAGATTTTTCGATCAAACTTCGCTGTTGAATTGTTGTCTTCTACGTGCCCAATATTCACAGGCGTGGTCGTAACGGATACTGGTCTCCCGGGCGCTCTATTCGCCTACTTGGATATGGAACGTGACAAGACAGCACTGTCGCATGCCCGGGACACGTTATCTTGCTGCCTCCTAGCGGCGGCCGGCAACAGATCCGTGAGGGACTGGCTCGTTTTGGCGAAGAAAGTGCTCACTGTACGTCTAGGTAAGTTAAATACTGTTGACTTTATGTGAAAATTGACACAGTGTTTGTTTTGAATGCTTTTTTACTTATTGATATCGAAAGTCATACTTTAAAACTAAATTGCTAATCTCAGGAAAACTGCTAGTGTCGAATTGTAAAAGTATTTTTGTGTTTGATAGTTCATTTATCGAGGAAGGTTTATAGGCTGTATAACAAGGAGCGGACCATTAATAAAAACTTTACTAAAACGAGAAAAATATTCCTTTTTTTTGAGAGATTCCAATACATGCGTAAACGGTTAAAGTTGCGCAAAATTCATGTTTAATGGAGTTCTTCCACACTGAAAAGTAAAAATACTATGACGGCATATTATGTCAATGTTTTAAGGTAGATTTACTGTATGTGCTATCCTACCGAAAAAGACGTGTCGCCAAGCGATATATCGTTCCGGCACGATGTCGAGTAGAAAGCAATTAGGTGTATGGGTTTACCATACCCCCAAACAGGTTAGCCCGCTACCATCTTAGACCGCATCATCACTTACCATCAGGTGAGATGCAGTAAAGGGTTAACTTGTGACGTATAAAAAAAAATGTAACCTTTATTTTGGTTATCAAATTTGTTTCAAAATAATGCTCTATTTGCGTTAGTATTATGACCACATGATATTAATTAATCCTCGTACAAATAAATACGTTATTCATATATTATACTACACTAAAGTACCTATTATACTAAAACTTTTCGTACTTCTAAAAGAATTATGTAATAAGTAACAGTGTAATACATATTGCAGTCACGTGTTTTGTTACAATTTAGAGGATAGCGGCAACACAGAGACAGATTTCGACGCCGAAGGTGACGATGACCAGGCAGAATTTCACGCTGAATCCGAACAGTCGACACATCCGGCTGTACAGCCGAGGTGGCCGACGCGGGTACGTAATGGTCCAAAGATTTTCTTTTCACGCGTACATGGTTTATTATGAGCTCAAATATTATATTGGTTTCTATCATTGACTTCTATCATTGAGAAAAAAATGGACTTCGGGTGCGCTCAAAATGTCCGAATCTAAGTTATATCAAAACTTAAAAAATTGCGTCTGTCTTAATTTTTTTATATCAACAGACTACTCATCCAAAATTATTGGATCACAATAGTAAGCTATTGTTTTCTCCCATTGCCGGCCCACTCTAGGGCACTAGTTCTCCCAGCATGAGGAGAGTTGTGGCTGCATTCCACCACGCTGACCTGGAAAACTCTCAGACACGCAGGTCCCCTCAAGATGTTTTCTTATGTCGTTAAAGTTTGATATTGAACTTAAAATTACTTTCGCACTCGGACATATCTCTGAAAAGATACAGATGCGTACAGTAGTGATCTCGGTCTCCCTTTCGGGGAACCGCTGACGGATCGAAATCATAGTATAAATTGATAGATTATTGCAAGTGAAAATCAGCAGTAATGTAACGTTACACGGTTCAAATTAAAATGTTTTAGTTATTTAATTTAAAGAAATTACATGTATAGGATAACTAGGACCTTTTTTTTTAACGTAAATTTTCCATTTAACCTGTAATGCTTCAGTGATTGCTACGCTTTAAGTCTTTTATTAGACTAGAAAGTCTTATGTCTGGCCTATAACATAAAATATTTTAACAACAAGTTTACGTTCAGGTATTCGCGATGGAATGCATCCAGAAAGTTATGGGTGCTTGTGAAGCCACAGGAGATAGTGCGCATTTCGATCTTGTAAAGGCTAAGGAGAAACTGTTAACTGATCCAAATGGTAAGCAAATCTCCTTTATTCCATGTTAAACAAATCTGGTATTTTAAACGATATTTTTTATAATTCTGTGCTAGTTTCAATTTTTTTATTTTTCTGTGTTGTACTTTAATTAACCGGGAGGATAGCTCCCTAAATAATAAATCTTTATGGAGACAATTGTTTTCATTAAATATTCTGTTAAATATTCGTCTTGCAGCCGATTATCTTTCGCTCCATCTCTCCGACCTCGTCCGTATGGCGTTCGTCGGCGCAACGGGCGAATCTGATGCGTTAAGACTGTGCGGTTTGAAGACATTGCAGATCATTATACAGCAGTATGCGCGCGCGCCGGAGCCTGACTTCCCAGGACACTTGCTTTTGGAACAATATCAGGCTCAGGTTAGTTTTATTTTATTTGAGGGTAGATTCCTTCTACCAGTTGATTGTTTGCCTGCAAATTCATCGATCATCGCTTCGATTGTAATTGCCGTTACATCTGTTTGGTCTTACATCAAATAATTCTGTGATTTTAATCGAAATTTATTTTGTTAATCTATTAACAGGGTATTTTTTAGTGTCATCCGTTCCAAGGTCATTCAAGATTGAATATATCTTCTAAGATTTGGCTAGACCTAAAACCAAAATACTTTTTAGTCTTAAGTTTTAGTTAATATTGGATAACTATAATTTATTTGTCGTGCGAACTCAGCTTTCAAATATTATACTGAGATTAACTCTTAATAAAATGGATGGCTTAGTGGACTTCATGATAGGAATGACTGTAGAGTAAGTAAACGGCACTCGGTATGTTTCGGTACTCGAAAACGGGAATAATTGCGAATTTGTTAATCCCATTATAGGGTTATTGTCCCAATATGTTTGACAAAGTATTTATTTTTTCTTTGAAACTACAATTCTTGAGTTCTTTGATCGAGCTTTGATTTTCTATACATCAGTTTTTATTTTATAAGTGTCATTAGCCAGTTTTAATGAATTCTCTAGGTGGGGGCAGCAGTGCGGCCAGCGTTTGCTGGAGATACAGCTTCTCATGTTACTGCTGCGGCTTGTGACGTATGCTCTGCGTGGATTGGCTGCGGTGTGGCGAGAGATATCAACGATTTGCGCAGGTATGTGACAGTATGGTATGATCAACCCATTGCCGACTCACTACAGAGCGCTGGTCTCCTCTTAATATGAGAAGGGTTTGGCCATAGTCCACCACGCTGGCCATGTGCGGATTGGCAGACTTCACACGCCTTTGAGAACATTATGGAGAACTCTTAGGCGTGCAGGTTTCCTCACGATGTTTTCCTTCACCGATGAAGCAAGTGATATTTTAAATTTTTAAAAACGCACATAACTCCGAAAAGTTAGAGGTGCGTGCCCGGATTCGAACCGCCGACCTCTGATTAGGAGGCTGACGCCCTAACCACTAGGCTATCACCGCTTCACTAGGCTATCACCGCTATGTGACAGTACTTGTCACGAATATTATAAACTGCAACCTCGGATATAAAGATTTGAATTTGAATCAATTTTTAAAGACAAGAAGTTGGCTGCGGCTTTCGGCATAGTTTTAGTTTTTTTTCCAAGCCGACGTGAACTATGTCTGACTCCAGGACGCCAGATATCTCATTTGGCGTTTATTATTTGTATATATATGGAACGTAGCATGTTCCATGTTGTGTTAGCTATGGATATATTATTACTAAGTTGGACTTTATAGCGTTGGGGTTTCCGCCAGCTCCGAATTAAGATTTTCCAAATTCAAATTCAAAATAATCTTTATTCAAATAGTCCTTAAAAAGGCACTTTTGACGCGTCAATACTTTACATAGTAGTTATTTCATGGTGATAACTAACTATATTCGTAAACTTAAAACTAAAGCTATGAAGGTTCCAAACGCGCCCCGGTCTAAGAAGAAGCCCAAAACAAACTTAGCCGGGTTCCCATAGCTCACTCCCGTGCATTGGCGAGCACGTTAAACCGTCGGTCTAACATTTAGATAATGTTATTGCTTACATTCACCCGTATTGGAATAGATCCGTCCAACAGTGCATTATTAATAGACATATGATATAGATCTGCTGACATTAGATGTAGATAATAGTGGATGACGATGGTGATGATGATTGTTAAAAAATGAAAATATGAAATAATAATGAAATATGATTAATGAAATAAGAATAATGAAATATGATTCTATTCCTACTGTGTACTGCATACTTCTTTCTAGTTATGATAGGAAATTAAAGAGAAAAGAAGAATAACTCAATATGCAAACAAAAAATATGAATGTAATTTTTACGTGGTATTCATTATAATTTTAGAGTCCACCAGCTGCTGGTCTCCAGTTTGGATAAGTTAAACAAAAAAGGCAACACAACACTGATATACAATGAAAGCATGGCCACACTCGAGAAACTCTCTATTTTAAAGGCATGGGCTGAAGTAAGTTATTTTATACGTTTATTGCTAGGACTTTGGATCTCAAGGTCGTCTTCATCATAAGTATTACAAACTGTGATATAAACTCATTCTAACTACTCGAACGCAAACTTTAAATACTCGTCTCCTAGAGTCGATTTGTCCCTGCCTAAAACAACATACGTATTAATTATTAGGATTTTCACGTACTTCATAATTCTTTCCTTTGAATGAACAGGAATTTTCATTACATCAATGCATTAGGCGTCATATTATGATATAATATTATCCATTGTCCTTAAATTTTACCCCACTTCTTCACGATAAAGCCACAGTTAATCTAGAGTTAATTTATTTCATTTATTAATTCAATTTTTATTATATTTCCCAGGTATACATTGTAGCAATGGTAAGCAACGACAGCGCTCCCGGAAGTTACGTGAAACAGCTCGACACAAAGCCTGTGAACAATCGGGCGGAAATCGCAAAGTGGCGGAATCAAGTGCTGCAAAATAACAATCAAATTGATAACGCCAATCAGGAGAGTGAGGATGACGAATACGGAGAGTTTGAGTCTAAGGGAGAGAGTTTGTTGAAGCTAGTTGAACCTGAATTGGAGAGTTTGGGTGAGAATTGGCTAGCTGCTTTGAAGGACCATGCACTTTTAAGTTTACCACCAGGTGAGTGATATATTTGTTTTTAACCGAGATAATTTTGCTGTTATTATTTTCTATTTTTAAAGATCACTAAAAAGGTCATATTCGCATATTATGGTCTGTATACAAACAAAGTTTGTCAGAAACGGAACTTTGCAAGGCGTAAAAATCTTTAGCTACTGCTAAGCTGTTTTTGTTTGACATTGCTGGCACATATACAATATAGTTGTGGTCATAAAAAAATTTGATTAAGAATATTGTGAACAGTAACACTAAGAATGTGTACTAATCAAATAAAATATTTTTTAGTACATCGAATAGTTTCCGAGATATAAAATTATAAAGAAGTGCGAACTCTATAAATCTTAGTCCGGTATCTACTAGGCTAGGGACGGAGCGAGCGGAGGAATACGACTACCTGCTAACGGGTCTCGATATTTAGCGAAAATGAAATTCATGAAACATAAATCATAATCAAGTGGTTTTGAATAGCAAAAATGTATTAGGATGGGATATCTAAGTGAGTTTCACCTATTAACATTTTCTATGCATAAGTTAACATGATTCCATGTGTTATTTCAGAATTCGCATCTCAACTTCCGCACGGAGGCGGTGCGTTTTACTCTGCAGAAACTGCGGAAGCGTCGCGGGCGCACTATGCAGGCGCGTGGCCCTCCCTCCTTTACGCAGCTGCGTTAAGGTTCAACGCTACGATTGCCAACTCCAACCAAAGCACCGAAAACACAGGTAGTCCTATTGGAGAGTAGACTTAATTAAAGTACATGAGAGTACAAAAAACTACATTACTTTTATAAAGTTGTTACATGAGATATCATCATCAAGTACATCAACGGCGCGATCGGTTTAACTAATAATTTAAATTAAATAAATCCGGCTCGAAGGACCAATTTGTTGGTTGTGTGGTAGAAAAAATCAACCCTCTTATAGATATTTCTTTAATTGAACATTATTAAAAATATATAACAGCAACCTTCTTATAGCAACACTTCATAGTCTACTCTTTTTTTTATACACTATAATTTAGCCCTGGACGGCAATCTCACCTGATGACGGGCTAACCTGTTAAGGGAATGGTCAACGCATACTCCTAATTCCCCCTACTCCCCTGTCGGTGAGGATGGCTCTACTGACTCTTTTACGTGATCTTAAAATTTTGGATTATTTTGAATATTAATTTCGGTTATATATTAGCAACATACGACAGATGAAAAGGACTTGTAAGAATGGACACAATAAGTCTACTAAGTGTTACTTAGCTACTAGTTACCGAAAATTACTAGTACAATAGAGTCCTCATTTGCAAGATTTTTCATTAACTAACAATTTTCGTTTTATACATATTTTTATTCTTACTACATATTTTTTTTAATTAACACTATTTCCAATTCCACAGTTCCAGTAACATTTCATTAATATTATTCATGAACTAAATAGGTGTTTATGTTCAATTCCAGATATGTCTGACAATGTTGACAATAGAAATAACAAGACTGAGAATGGAAACTGCGAATTCTTTGAACCTGTTGATGAGAAATTTCATCTTCTGTTTGGTAAGAAAATTAACAATGAACTGTTAAACTAATAAAACTAATAATTAAACAATTTA
Organism: Lasiommata megera; assembly: GCA_928268935.1. NCBI lineage: Eukaryota > Metazoa > Arthropoda > Insecta > Lepidoptera > Nymphalidae > Lasiommata > Lasiommata megera. The sequence goes on from OV743328.1 coordinate 8,268,182, forward strand.
GTTTATTTTCCGGCGCTTTATAAATGTGTCAGATTCTTGCACTGGCATTGTAATGTCTTGGTCCCATGCACCATGTTTCTGATTTCTAAATCCAATTTGAAATGGTTATTATATTTGATCTATATTATATAACATAATCGGTCTTTCAAGATACAGCTTTCCTAGTTTAGGTTATTTTGGAATAAAATAAATGTCGGCGCGAAGGAGTTATTAACTTCATTCTGCGGCGCCAAGAACAACAAGAATTCAAAAATTACCCACATTTGAACTTTTGATGATTTTGTTAACACAATTTAGACTGTAGCAATCAATTTTGTACAAGCAAGCTTTACTATAAATACGGGCGGTCGATGCCTTTCGTGATGGCATTCTCGCTCTTGACGTCGTTCGGACCTCTTAATTATTGTCGCAATAAAAGTGTAATCCCGCAAGTTGTGGTTTTTACTATGAGCGAAAGTAAACAACGTGGTGACGTCAACTTTCTGTTGAATTAATTTTTAAAACTGTACACAGGTATTTGTATGGAAGCACTATGCGCCCAGCGCGATATGAGCGTGGAGAATACAATAACAGTTTTGCTGTCTTTGGTCACTCTTCTCGATGCTCCTGAAAATAGAGCGAGACTGCTAAAAGACAGGTAAGATTAGTCTGGATAAAATTCAAAACATGATTGATTTTTCTATGCTTTCATTTAGGTTTACTTTGAGAACAGTAACAAGGGCTATTAATCTTTCCGGGACAAAAAGTTTCCTTTGTCCATCTCCAGGTTACAAGCTTTATTTGTGTTGTAAAAAACTACCCACGAGCTTATGAATATATAATTATATTATTTATTATAAATAATAATTATATTATTTAGTAGATGTGAAGCTATACCATAATTTACATTGAAAGCTCTCTTGCTTGACACATATTGGGATACCTTTTATTTTGGGAAAGCAAAAGGTTTCACGAATTATGGTATCTTTTTTTACAGAGCGTTAGCCATAGAACTTTGCCAGATCATTCATCGCACGGGACTCACGCAAGAAAGTGTTGAAGCATTGCTTCTAGCTGCGGACGTGCTACAGCCAGTTGTAGCAGCGGCCAGGGAACAGCTGCGACGAGCCATGCAGGACAAGATAAAGGGTGAGGAAGTTCGTTTTGGCGCATTCATTCCAATATAGCACAGAGAAATTAAACAAAATTAAAAAAAATTAAATGAAATTTCGAAAAAGTACTCTTGATCCAAATTGCGTTTTTTTCTCTCTATGGGTGGAAGGATCACTGAACATCACTGAAGCATTAGTTCAGTGTTTCAAAATGAATTTCGTTCCAAAACAAAGTATAAACACAGAGTACATTGGTAACTCAATGTATTCTAGTCAGACGGTGACAGATTGGTGAGTTTAAATGGACCAATTTCTGTCTTTATGTATTGTTAAGTTGATATACTTTTGTAACTAGATAAAAAATTTGATTCATAGCATGTTTGATTCGATACAAAAGCACTTTCTTTTCGGAGATTAAGTGTCAGCTAAGAAATGAAGCCAATTTTATACGTGCTTTTTTAAAGTTGCGATTTAAATGTCAAATTCTTGTTGACTTATAAAAAAAAGTTCAAAGCTCAAAACCTTGAAGAGGTTTTATACAAACAGAATTAGTTGCTATAAGTAAATTGGTATAAGGGTACCTAAGCATAGCTAAAAAGCAAAACAAAATTCAGAAATGAATTGATAAATTATCCTTGCTGGGGTTCTAACCCCCCACCTATAAGACCTCAGCGCTCATAAGATCGCGCCAGGGTGGGTGGTCGTCACAGTAATTTATAACCGCTTAGTAGCGATACAATGATTGTATATCCATTATTCTATTTATTTGTTTCAGAACTCGCACCAAACGAACCAGCTGAGAGCATACCACAATCAGTCCTCGAAGTAGTCCACACACTAGGCGAAGGAGGTCCCACAGGAGACTTAGCTCCAGGGAAATCCCTAGTGTTCGCCTGTCTGGAAGTGTGTGTCTGCTTGCTTGTCCGGAGGCTGCCTTCCTTGAGTCCGCTGAAGCAGGAAGGAAGGGTTGGAGTTATAGGGGTTCGCAAGGGGCTGGGCGTACATGGGGACACGTTGCTGATCAAAAGTTTGGCTTCAATGTCGGATTTAACTACACTTACAAGTCCTCAAGGTAGGTGATACCTCCATGTCAAGTATGTACGCTTTAATAGCAAAATCGATTTTTAATTTAATCTGGATACACATAAAGAAGATTTATACATTCAGTCACTATTATATTTCATTGCCGACTAGATAAGAAGCTCTTAGATGTACTTCGAAATTGAGGATTTGAACCCTCGTCTCTTCGGCAATCGCGGGCTGAGTGCTTTACCAAAAGAACGGTCTACATACCACCAATGCTAAAATTACCGTATGCCTTTCACCAATCTAAAGCGACTGCAAGCGCCATCTAGTAGCAAACACTGCAGTTTCAATCTATTATTCATAAGTATGGATTTCAATGAGAACACTTGCTTTTTATATATTTTTAGCAGGAAATATCATAAAATCTTAAAACTTTACAGGTGCCTTGTCCCTTCTGCCTACAATACTCTATCTCGCTACGGAGATTCTACGCGAGAGTAAAGGTGACCCCATACTGTCTGATGCGGGGATCCTTCTACTGCAACAGGCGGCGGAATGTAAAGTTGTGCGCGTACACCCCGAGACCTGTGAACAGCATGCCTTACTTCTTCAAAGCACTCTTGCTACCCTTGTGGATAGAGTTAAGTCTGGTGAGTTGATATTTATTTTATTTATAAAAAAACAAGTCAGTCGCTGTTGCCGCACGCGGCATTGAATGAATGATATTTACCTTAGTTTGGCGAATAAAATCAATTATAGTTAGCGATAACATAGTTCAAGTAAAGTTAAAAACTGCTTGGTTCTAAATTGGTTATGTCATTGTTATCTTACCAGAATTTAAAAATATTATAATTAACGCTTTAGATTAATAATCATAGTTCATAAGAATGGAAAGTCTAAAAACTAAAATCTAAAAACTTCAGATAACAGATTGAATTTAGTAACGCCATCTTTATCGACAAGACAGTCTAAGAAAAACACAGCATCAATAAATTCAATCTGGTATCTACACCGGTAAAATCTTATGGAATAGATTGATTTTTAATTTCGGCTGTGAATCTCTTTCTTCCACTGCTCTCTTATTGACTGTTGCTCATCCTGATAATACCCTATTGTCTTGAAAATTCAATAGGGTATCAGAGAACTATTGTTTACATTATTTTACGAAACTTCAGTTTATTGCAATTTAATAAAAGTCACACTCATAAATTAATAATTAATAAAAATAATAAGAAATAATAAGTAATTTGACTCATAGTAAATAATACTTTTGCAGAGGAAGCAGATCAGCGTGTAGACAGCGTGACCGGTGCGCGTGCGATGGCCGCGGTTTTAGCACGCGCGGCGCCGGCACCGCCCTTGCATTACCCGTGCATCAACCACTTCCGACAGTGCCTCGACACAAGGGACCATGAGGTGCTTTTTTATGTTACCCTAGTACTTATAGCGTGACTTCCTAGTAGTCAACTAACCCCAAAAATCCTGCAGCCGTGGTGCAATCCGCTGATCAGGGCGGGCATGCAGCGAGAAAATAATTAAAAAAATAAAAAAATCAAAGCTATCAAAGTTCAAAACTATAACAAACTTTAGGTTAGGTCGGTTTTGAGCATGTATTTATTACCAACAACTGAGTTCAGTGAGTAGAGGTAACAGATGTTTTCCGCAAAAATAATTGATTTTCTAGTACAACATCTAGCCTATTTTCAAAATTCTTGTTTGCTAACGCGGACATAATATCCTATGCATATAAAATAATATGCAAATTATATGAAAGTTGGTTAAGACGTGGAATCGTAACAATTAACAATTCACACATATTCTTTTCTATTAGATCTTAAATATTTTCAACATACAAGTGCATGAAACAATTCATTTAATCAGATATATTCTTTCCCCGAGCCAAAGGAGAGTGTAGACAAATATCTAAACTACCCTTACTACAACCTAATTTCTATATTTAAAATTAGTGCTGTTTTTTCACACTATATTCTCTTGAAATCGAAAGCTAATTTTTTAGACAGATATCCGCTTAAATATAGCATGAACGACAAGTTCAGAGATGCGAAGTGAAATATTTATTTTGCAATAGAATTTAAAATACATGTCTTCGGTTGGGGTCGCCAGCGTGTCTTGAGTACTGAAAATTCTTCAAAATATGAACCTAAAAATATCGGTTGTTAAAATATACTAACTACTAAAAATGGAATAAATAATAAAAAATAAAACATGGTAAGTTATAAAAGAAACATGTAATATCTCTTACTGAGAACCTTTGATAAAAGGATTTTGTTGAACGGAACATGGGATACTGCAAACATTTTCAAAATTGTTTTGTTGCTATATTTCGATAAATACTGTATTGAAATGCTAAGTTGCAGTTTTTTTTCTCTCCAAGACGAATAAGAACATCATTGTTTTCGGTTTCAATTGACATAGAAAAAAACATTTATAATTTGCAGAGGGCTTTGTAACTTTCACATCCGTCGACAGATGGCGCTGCATCGAAAAAATTACACGCTATCGTTGTGTTCACTTGAAATGTATATATTGTTCGAGCGCGGCCTTTCAGTATCATCTCATCTCAACCGATGGACCGTAGATGTCCACTGCTGGACTAGGTTTTTATTTTTGATCTCTGAACTACGCTATGTAGGAAGAGATATAAATATATCGAAATTATTTTAAAATACTATGAAATTTCAAATTTAATATCGATTTTCAATTTTGGTTTCGAGACATAATATATTTAAGTACGAGTAGTTGGGTACATTGGATAATATCTTTCTTTAAATAATAAGGTCTAGACAGCTAGATTTGAGAAGCAGATTATTGCTCGTGGTTTTTAGTAAGGCGCCGCTAACGATCAATAATTTTCGCTGAGACTTAATTGTTATGATGCCAGCTTTGATAATTATATATTATTAGTGTTATTTGGAAATAACATTAGCGAATATTAGGTAAGATTGGCTCCATATTAAAATAAAGAAACTCATTTCCGAATACTAGTGTCCCGCAATTAGTTTATAATAATAATAATTTTCCTTATTGAGGTAAACAAGAGTACAATAGTACAGATATAAAATAATAATATATCCAAATCCAAATAGAAAATAATTGTGCCAGTTATTTTCTATTTGGATCTCGATGTTTCGAGATCCAATGCGTCATCATTGGACTTCTCAAGTCCCGGCCTATCACCTGAAGGATGCTGTTACCAGAACTACGCAATTTTTCCCAAAAGTAGATATACGCGCTCTGACAACCGCAAAGAAATCGGGCATTCTCTCCTCGGCGAACATGCCTGTATCTCTGTAACTTCATAAGGATGCGATTATGCATTATTATATTGCACCCTTATTGATGTGAAAATCTGTGGTTTCCTTTAGGTCTTTGCGTCGTGCTGCACCGTCCTCCGCAGTGTGTGGTCTCGCACCGCACCTGCGGAGTGCGTGTCCTGGTGGGCACGGGCGCTGGCCGCACGGGTGGTCGCTAGAGCAGCTGCGGCCCGCCACGCCACCGACGCGTCGCATGTCAAAGCTGCTATATCTGCGGTCACTGCGTTAGATGAGTTGGTAGACGCCGCTCCTGATGCCGCACGTAAGTCAAAAAAATATGTATATATTTTATTTGTATGCTACTATTATATTTACTAAAACATAGTACTAAGACCCCTATAAAGTGTATATGATTATACTTATTATACAAAGGTAACTTATGCGTTATTACGAAAATGTTATTCAACAACCTTGTAATAGAAGACTTAGGTCATCAATTATTTCTCTAAAAGTATTAAAAATCTGGATTCAACCAAATGTGAACCATTAAAAGTAACCTATACATAGAAAAATTAATTCCCAAAATCGATTAAATGGCGGAGAAAATATCAAATACCAGAACGTTTTTTTTGTATTGAAATAATATGATATTATCATATGTATACTTTATTAATTCATAAAATTATGTTTCATATACATCGCTTTCGTATCGTGTTTTGTAAATATAGATACTAAATATATTAAAAATATGAAAAGATAAAAAAAAAAATGATAATATAAAATTTAATAGTAAATAAAACGATTTAAATAAAGGCATACATTTTTGCTTAATGTTACAGTTATTTCATGTCTAAATAAAAATAATACTGGTACCATTTTTCCCAATTAATAATTATTATATTCCCCAATGGTTGTCTAGAAGAGATTTCTTGAGTAATAAGATTTTGCATACAAATATGTACGAATTGTTCCATTATTGTTAAATGTAACATATGTGCAATAATAGTATATATCTATTTATATATAATACCCTTTTTTCTTTTCAATAGAGGATCCTCACAAAGGTGAGATCAATGTGTTATTAAAAAATTATATATTTATCTATCTTTTTCTTACAAAATCTTGGTTTTTGAAACACTGGCAGTTCCCCCTTATTCATTTTCGTATGAAACAATACAACTGTCGCAAGAACGCAAAAATATTTTCCAAGCTGGCATTTTCCACCGAAATAGGCGATATTCTACCAGCGTCTACTTTATTAAAGATAAATAGACCGGTTGTTGGAAATTAGGTGCTTAATTGTAATAAAAGAAACGTGTTGGTTTGGTCGCTGACTCCGAAGAAGTTAATGAAAAATTAATATATTGGTATGATCAAAATATGTATTGATTTATTTTAACGTAATACATCAGTCTCCTAGCTCAGTTTGAGTGCGACTAAAGAGAGATGGCGCTGCTTCATCACTTCATTACTATTTGTGTTTTAAATAAAAAAAAATAACTTATAAAACAGATTAATTTTTACAATTCGTTTCAAATATGCCAACACCGGTCAATGAAACTACAGACAGTCATTTTTGTTGTTGATTTCAACAACAAAAATGGCTGTATGTAATGAATTTACTCAATCAAATCAAATCAAATCAAATTATTTATTTGCATAGATTGTGTAGTTGATTGGTGTTACATTTAATTAGTTTCTTACAATCTGCCAGGTAGGGGTGCAAAAATAATATTATAATAACATGTAAATCATTTAAAAAATGTCAAGAAATAAACTAAATAGCGATAATAATATTAATAATAAGTATGCCAATTTATCACCCACTCAATAATTAAGATTGATACTTAATATAAATCTTTGTACAGGTATCCAAATGCTATGGATCTTGGTGCCGATAGTGATCTCGTATTTACGCGAGGCTTCGGACTTACCGCGCGCGCCCGCACACGTGCGTACTCTCCACGAGTTCGCGTTACATTGGCTGATGCGCGTCGGACCCAAGCATCCACAGGTGAGTTTTTTTTTTATTTTATATTTACCACAAGTTAGCCCTTGACTGCATCTCACCTGATGGTAAGTGATGATGCAGTCTAAGAAGGTAGCGGGCTTACCTGTATGGTAAACTCATACTCCTAATTGGTTTCTACACGACATCGTGCCGGAACGCTAAATCGCTTGGCGACACGTCTTTGTCGGTAGGGTGGTAACTAGCCACGGCCGAAGCCTCCCACCAGACCAGACTCGAGAGCCGGGAATCGAACCCAGGACCTCCAACTTTTTAAAATGCAACAGCGCACGTGCTGCGCCACGGAGGTCGTCAAAATTTCTTGAAGCTACTAATGCAAGTTTTTATCTTATAAAAAAAATGTAAAAACCATTTTTTATGTCATACTTAATTATTAATTATTCATAGTTTTAAGTTCTTTTAGTTAATTATTTATAGTGCATAAGTCTATTGCACAAGCATATTCTTAAGGTGAACTCGCCGTCCTCCCCATAAACGTAAAATTTCTGGAGGACAGTTAGCTTTACAATTAACAATGAATAAAAATAAAAAAATTAGATATTAGTTAGACACTTAATGCGAAGTGTCTTAAAACAAATCCCACTTATAGATGTGACGTCACACACGTAGATGCTCGCGAACTCCGAATTAGTATCGACCATTTCCTTGTCTGTAAGCATGCCTTTGAACATCAAATTATTAACTTTACGATTATGAAGTCAAAGTTATAACCTTTTAATAAAAAAAAAAATTAAAAATAATGACGGCTCAGAGTTCCTATACAAGTGGCGTTACATTTGATTAATAAAATACCAAATCACCATAGTAATAACAAAATAATAAATTCATATGATTTCATCATACAGTGAGCAATCTGGTCATCACATTTGTCCTCTATTATTCTTCATCTTTCTTTATAAGTGTCAACAAAAAAAGAGGTCATGGGGGTCTGTTGTCTGTATCTGTTAAAATGTCTGTCACGTCTGGAGTTGGATCAATTGGACGTTTTCGTGCGTTTATTAAAATGCTGTATACATAATAATATCAGAGGATGGCCGATTTCAGGGAAGGGCATATCTGGAACAAAAAGACGCACGTTACGTTTTAAAGCAAAAGCTTTTGAGTTTAACAGCTCCAATGCGAAATAACGTAGGCAGCCTGAGCCGAATATTGACTATTACGTGAACTAGCTCCAAATTTTTTAATCCAATGTCTAATCCTCACCAGGAGTTCAAAACCATGATGCAGCAGTCATCGGAGCTTCGCTCGAAGCTTGAGAACGCGGTGAAAGCGAACCAAGCGAATCGCAACGCACGCCGTTCAACGAATACGCGTCCGGCATTTGACACCCGCCCCGCCAAACCTACTATAGAACTCAAGACAGACTTTAGTGATTTCAGGTAAACCTGGAAAGAGTTTGTTGCGAGTGACAATTTTGGAGTTCGGGTAATTGTCTTTGTCTAATATTCCATTACTTTATCAGATGTGACATTAATGAAGTTAAACGCACCTTCGTTAGTTCAAAGTCTGTAATATAACTCCATATGTAAGACTTTAAATTAAAACTAAGTCATGTTTGTCTATTTATATTTGGTATAAGCCTATTACGTTGATACGATTATAATATATTATTTTGGTAATTGAGATATTGGCAAATAATTATGTCGAGAAATAATAATATATTAATTCGGAACCGGTGGTATTGGATTCGGATCTTTCCGGCAATTTCGAATTACGCAGCGGTCCACATACCACTGCCACCGATATAACTAAATACCTTTAACGAGTCTAAAGCGAATAAATTTGATAGTTCCTCGAAGTATATGTAGAAACACTGTAATAAGCATAAAATTGGCAAAAACAAGAATAATTAGTTTTGGTCAATAAGTAAATGTACTATGTAGTACTGAGTAGAAGTTATTATTTCAGTAGATAGTCAATATCAGAAACATAAGTACGTATTTATAGGACCCAACAATATGTAATTTAAATTCGAAATTATGTAAAAGTTGCTTAGCAACTGATTAATGAATTTATAGCCTCCTTACGTAAATGTAATGTAGTTTTTTTTGTTCACTATTTGTTCCGTTTGTATTTATTTATACATACGAGTATGTAAAAAACAAAAAAAAAGTTATAGTCAATTACAATACAGTTTTTGAAGTGAAACATCCTTGAGGTTCGGGACGAATAAACTAATACAGAATTGAAAGATGCATGCAAGATTAGTAATGTCTCAAAGGCTCCATTTATGACTAAGGTCAGTCTATATGCTTACCGTCCGACCCCCCCGTTATCCCAAACGTCGCCTAAGCCGAGGTTCGGCCTCAAAGGCCCCTTAGGCAGACTTTTCTTTAGTTTCTTCGTGCACTAGGGCTCAAATTTCTTCTGGCAGAGCTTCTTTCCGAAGCTCGCCAGACAGCCCGGTTACGCTGTCGCAACCAATAGGGTTAGCACAGCTAATAGTCAGTCCAAAAAAAAAATACTAGATGCATATATGCGCTGATGAAACAAAAATATAATATAAATAAAAAAAAAAAACAAAAACTGTGAAATTAGTTCAATCCGACACACTATAGTCGATCTAAGCTATGAACCAACCTCTATCCAACACAACCTGAACCAACTCAAGGGAATTTCACTTCTTTTGCGTGTACAAGTTTACGTATATAGACACAACGATATTATTTATATATATACAAAGAACGAAGTGGTAGACAATGTAGTAAATACTATAAATATGATTTATAAATAAATATAATAATAAGTAAAACTGCTTTTATAAGTGAAAACAAGATAATATGTAGCATATATTTTCATTTCCTGATAAGTATAATAATCATATATTATAATATGTAAGTTAGTTTAGTTACAGTTCTTTTATATCACGAATACTGTTTGACTAAGGTTGTCTTTCTGTTTGAATGGTTACCTCGTTTGTCTAGTGGTCAGCATGTGTGAATACAGAAAAAAGATGTGGTGTCGTGGGACATCAGGTAGGAACGAAGTTCCTTTGGCTAATGTAGAATCGACACGGCTAGAGAGAGAAGGGATGAGAGAACGAAAAGAAAGAGGGAGAAAGAGAAAGGTAGTATACACTCCTCGCTTGTGTATACGACTGTCGCGCCTGCGAACGTCTCATTTAACGGTTTTATTCCACGGACTTTTTCTTACGGGTTTACTATCAAATTTTTTTCAGTTCGATCGCGCAGCAAAATCCCTATCTCCTCCAAGCCTGCCGTAAGGAACTTTGTTCCAATACGAAGTTCTGTGTTCGAATACCAGGTTCATTCGGACAGGTCATTCTTTAAGTGGAGATTTTTCTGGCTAGAAATCCTAAGTCCAGACTGGAATTTGGAAATTGTTGCCATCAGGCTTTCGGAGTAAATAAAGCCCGCGTTTCCGGTTATTATTACAAATTTGTGATAGCGTGATTAATGATTTAAAGGTCTTTATTAAAGCAGCGTTAGAGAGCGTACTTTTAATAATCCCTCCCATACAAAATAGGAGTATTGCCTAGGAGTGGGATATTAAAAGGCAAACGATGAATACTTATCGTTTGTGTGCTGAGAATTTAATCGTTCAAGTCATAATATAAACTGAGAGCAGAACACGCAAATATACGCTTGTCGGTAAATTGTGTACTAAAATCAAGGCTGAACAGTCTTCATGATATAGAATAACTGTACATATATAATTTTATAAACATAGTATACTGTGATAGTGTTTTGAAATAACGAAATGCCAAATTTTGTTGTTGTATACGATTTCTAATATTTCCGTCGCAGTCTAAAGAGGGTATCAGTGATTTCACAAATTACCTAGCGATGTTACTGCACCTTATAACGCTCGGGTAAAAACTGCCCTGTCGCTAGATATTGAAAGAAATCACTAATGTTCTAATGCATTGCGACATTTCCACTGCCTTATACTTCCAATGAGTAAAGGCTAATGCACAGAAAGTTGAGTGCGTATCATATCGGACCCCATAAATAGAATCCACGTGACAGTACTGCCAATTGTACATACAATTTAAAACGAAACCGTCTTAAAAAAAAACTTAAGAGGTGTCAAGGGACACCCGGATGGAACGAAGTTCCTTTCGATTAATTAGTGAAGGAATTGTAAAAAAAAATATTTTATTTAAGTTATAATAATATTTTTTTTATTATTAACAAATATAATGTTATATAAACTTAATCAGTAGGCTCAATTTTGTACTCCATCAGCAATATCCGGAACTTGTGAAGAAACACTGTCAGGATTCATTATTATTATTTATTATTTACAAAAAACCTGTATACACTCAACAAAAATAATCGTCGCGACACCACACTGTTCAATGCGGAATTGAAATGAAAATATCTGTCTTGCTTTCTATAAGAGAGAGAGAGACAGACAGAGAAACATGCGACGCCGCACAGCTTACAATAACAAAAAGTGTCGTGACAACTTTTCGTAAGATTTTTTTCCGTCTAGCCCCCTTTCACAACGCGCGATAAGGAACTTCGTTCCAAAAATAGGATATCCTTTCCCACTTAGATCTGTCAAATTAGTTTAGTCTAAAGATTTGTGTATAACTGGTCTTCATGCAATATAATAGAGTTGTTTATTTGGTAATCCATGACAAATATCAATTGTCTTAGGCAATGTATGTTTTAAATAGTCATATTACTATATCACGCTCCTCTTTAAGTATAACTCTAGTACGTTCGTTTTAAGAAAATAGTGATTCATCGATTTACATCGTCCAAGTCACGAAAGATAAAACATATAAATATTAATTAGTTTAAACTTAATCATTTTTGATTTCAAAATACATATTTTATATCTTCCTTTTGTGTCCTAGACTTCTAAACCATCCAAATGTGTCCTAAACAGGTTTCGTAATGGAAATAAAAAATGCGAAGATGGGTTTAGACCCAAAGTTTATTATCCATCCATTTATTGATTTAAGCCAACTTTACTTACTAGCATTTGATTCATTTTAAAGCTTAATTTACGCGAATCAAGTCTTACTTTTGAGTACAAGTTGCTCATATGGCATTTTTCGAATATATCATTGCTGTTTTAAATTCCTTATACATTAATTCGTTGCCTATATAATTATTAGCTCTTACGAAAGGGATTTAGTTTTCAACCCAAGCAGAGCTTTCTGTGCATTAGCCGAGACTAGCGTATGATGTACCGAAATTATTCCGATTTACTTAGGTTTATCACAGACGATCGGTAAAAATGGCGCTGTACCGATAAGCGATAGGATGACGAAAGCGTTAGTTTCCATACGATACACATGATTAGTCAGGTTTGCTTTTTTTACACAGATTAGCCAATGTCAAGTTTATAGCAATGGAGAATTGAAGTTCGGGAAAAAGGGCGGGAAACCTCGCACTGGGCGGACGCGGCTCACTCAAACCTTTCCCAAACAAACCTGTTAACCATTTAAAAAACTAGCCACTACACAAACGACAATAAAACTATGATGTCCATAACACAACCAACACCAATCCTTTTCAAAATTAGCCAACAAGCATTAATTCAAGAAAAGCGTGAAAAATACGAAGTCTCCCGCCTTTTTTCAGGTTTGCTTGTACATTCTCCATAGGATTGGCAACTGTTACAAAAGATAATACTGGACTGAAAGAGGGTCTATTATAGTGTTCTCCTTAACTAGTAAAACTATAAGTCATAACTAATACAGCATTATTTATTTGTATAATAAAACCAAGACCGTCGTCTGTATAAAGCCTGTATATTATTATTATATTTTAGTATTTTAAGACAAACGTATTATATTGTAAATTAATATTTAAGACTATTAACAATAAAGTTGATAATACATACATATTTGTTTCTTTTATATACCTAATACAATAATATGTAAAAAAGGCTTTTTTAATGTTTTTGTTAATAACATGAAAGAAATGAAGTACTGGAAATTATTTACTATTCTTTGTTAATTTTAGGAACTGTGAATGACCGGTTTTGCATTCTCCTTCAATTCTACAAACTTTGTCACCCATCCTACTCACTCTCAGTTGGGTCAACGACGCCCATAGGGGCTTTTTTTAAACCTACGCGGACGGAGTCTCGGGCTTTATCTAGTATTTAGAATAAAAGGCAAAACTTCATGATGAATTAATAAATTTTATTTATATATTTAACATTATACTTTAAATGTCACAAGTTGTTTTCGTCAACTGCCATTGTCTCTTCTGATTTACTCTTATCTTCTTCATTTGGGCTGCCGTTCGAATTTTCAGGCTTTGTCGATTTTCTCTTCCCTGTGATATTAAAACAGAATATATATAAATTAACATACTACATAATTCTTTTTTATGTAGAGACAGCAACTTTAAATTTTGAAATACCGTCGGTTGGGTTAATTAACTCTAAATTTATGTGTAGCTACCCACCATCTTACCATAATGTAAAATACATCTAAAAAACGTTATGGTAATTGGGTCAGGCCTAACTAAAAAAGTTTTTTTTTTGCCTTGAACATCGGTCATAAACCAATTGAAGTGTCCTCATTTAGAAAAAGGTTACTGTCGAGTTTTAATCGACGTTCTCTGCCACTTCAGCATCGCCTAGGGCTCAAAATTTCTTCTGACAGAGCTTCTTTTCGAAGCTCGCCAAACAGCCCGGTTACGCCGTGGCAACCAATAGGGTTAGCACAGCTAATAGACAGTCCGAAAAAAAAAATCAGCATCGCGACATTTGAGAAATGTTATCTCTGGTTCTTTTGTCATATTTTTGTTCTCTTCGTTCTGTTTGAGATGGTTCTCTATAGGTATCTCTATCGCTCTAAATAAGTGGCCATTTTAATTAATGTTACCCTTGAAATTTAATTGAATACATAATGGTATACTAACTCCTTATAAAGCTCGGGGGCAGAGTGGCGACAGTGAGGTAGCCGGTGTGGCCCGGAGTGCTTTGAGGCCATGTTCCTATCACGTAGCTTCTTTCGCTACTCGGCCTCTCCTCCACGGGGTTTTCGGCTCCCTGGAATCATTTAAATTTTACTATCTTTATATACATCCTTCATAAGTTAAGTTCGCAAGTTAACTAACTTCCCCAAATATACGTGGACATATTGCGTTATACGAGTCGAAGTCGCTAGACCGAAGCGGTCTAAGAAAGAAACACCTGTCAAACTGTGGACGTAAGTCCTTTGGTATTAAGATGCTACAAAAAATCCTCAGGGCTCATCCTATTATTCATCAGCATCATCATGATCAACCCATTGCCGGCTCACTACAGAGCACGGGTCTCCTCTCAATATGAGAAGGGTTTGGCCATAGCCCACCACGCTGGCCATGTGCGGATTGGCAGACTTCACACGCCTTTGAGAACATTATGGAGAACTCTCAGGCGTGCAGGTTTCCTCACGATGTTTTCCTTCACCGTTGAAGCAAGTGATATTTTAATTGTTTTAAAAAACGCACATAACTCCGAAAAGTTAGAGGTGCGTGTCCGGATTCGAACCGCCGACCTCTGATTAGGAGGCTGACGCCCTAACTCAAAATAAAAATAAAAATGGCACGATGTCCTATAGAAACCATTTAGGAGTATTGGTTTACTTACAGGTTAGCCCGCTACCATCTTAGACTGCATCATCACTTACCATCGTATGAGATGCCGTCAAGGGCTAACTTGTAGTGCATAAAAAAAACGTCGTATTTTCACTCATTTATTCTGCATGATGTCATTGATTGACCAGTACACCAAGATTAAGAGTTGCTTCACTGACCTTCGTGATTCGCAATCTAGCATCCATGGTACGAAAAACCCATTATCGTGTG
This sequence comes from Lasiommata megera, assembly GCA_928268935.1. Lineage (NCBI taxonomy): Eukaryota > Metazoa > Arthropoda > Insecta > Lepidoptera > Nymphalidae > Lasiommata > Lasiommata megera. The sequence continues at coordinate 8,283,387 of OV743328.1, forward strand.
GCGGTACATCAAACGCACGTATAGGGGTCTAGGAGCGGGTGTCAAACAAATAGCTGTAATTACGTACACAACAGCTGATGTGAGCAAATGAAAGGGGACCCCGGCTGTACGCGCCTCTGTCATTATATTCTGTTGCTCTTGTTCTGTGGTTGCGACATTATCAGCACGGTAATATTATGTGTACAGTATTGTAACTAGGGCTTATCTTTGAAATAAATACCTACAGCCGCGTGGCATCTAAACATGCAATAGGGCTACCCGCCTCCAGTATTTTAATTACATTTGCCTACTTTGTGTTCAAATTTCAACATCTAGTGACAGACAGACGGTCAAATTTATTTTTTCTGGTATTGTTCATACAAACAGTACAATAAACAACTATTATTAATGCAACCAAAAAGTGCACAATATATTCTACTCGTCATATTAAAAATATACTTGCAGTAATTAAAAATTAAAAAAACAAAACACCGTCCGTTCGTCACTGCGGCACAGTCGCGACTGTCTGCATGCCGAACGCACCCCGAGATCGAGGCGCGTAGGTATAGCTCGCGGTTTCGTCCGTTTGTATGAAGTTGGAATACTGTATACATAATATTACCGTATTATCAGTGCGATGATTTAAGCTTTCTGTTTAATTCTGTGCATACTTATCAGGATCTAAGTAACAGGTTTTTGATGATCATTATAAGCAGTAACTAACATATAGAAAGATTTAGGAAATATTTAATTTAGCCATCGCTACAGTTGCTTTTGTTGTGTGGTCACAGTGCTGTGACGGACCCGTGGGGAAACCTATACGAGAGTTCTATGTAAGGTTATCAAAACCAAAACTTTTTAATGTTGATGATAACGATGGTTATTGGTGCAGTTATCATCATCCATGCAAATGATGGCTGAACGCAGGATCCAGCTCACGTAGAGAGCATAACCCATCAGGCTACTCCACACAGTTTAGTGGGCTTTTAACGATGATACACGATAGCGATAATAAATGATGAAGCATGCCCTTCGCAACGTGCTTTCCAAGGCACGGGGTTGGACACCGTCAGATTACTAACTCCGGCTGTTTAGTAGATTCTTTATAATAGAAAACTTTATATTTCTAAGCCTCATGATCTGTTATGTGTACATGCAAACACATGGGTTTTTCGTGATTCATTATTCACTTGATTTTTCGTATAAGGATAATAAATTATTATTTTTCTGCATTTTATGTAAATAATTAGTTCATTACAATAAAAACATGTTGTGGTACGGTTATACTACATATTCTACATACACTGTGCAAGACGAAAATTCTAATGTATACAAAATTACGCTAAAATCGTTATGTATTACAAATAAATCAATGGGTTAGAAAAATGTAATATTCAAATAATCTAACGGGCTAGTCGATTTAGAGAAAATCTTTTTGTGTTTCATGGCAAAATTCGTGTAAACTTTTTTCTAACACCACTCGCTTAAAATAATTGCACGGGCGGGCGATGCGACGCGGTGGCTTGCATATTCGAAAGTAAGTTTGTGGTTATGGACAAAAAAATGTCTGTCTGCGGACAAAGTCGCGGGGCACTGTTTGTGATTAATAAATTGATACCTATCACTTTCCAACGGGTATTATTGCGTTCGATCCTAAATCATCAAGAAAAAAAATGACAGACAACGAAACTGTCTGAAGCAGGGATCTAATCACAATTAGAAACCTCTAATTTTGTTATGTAAACAGTTATTCGATAAGCAGTCGCTATTAGCGAGTAATTACAGGGTTATTAGAGGCGATGCCGTCATCTCATCACCTGTTAAGCATTGAGCCGCACAAGGCACATTCCACGTAGATACGTTCATGCAGAATACTAGCCCACTGGGGCATAAATCATCGTGAAAAATGATGGTTTTGCAAAAACACACTCAAATTCATTTTTTTTACATTTGTATGTTGCGCAATGATATAAAATTATATTAATAGTTAGAGCATAGTTTATTATATAAATACATTTTACAAGATTTTATCATACTGTATAAAAATGACATAAAACATATTTATACAGTAACACGAGTCTTAAACCGTATTTACAAGTTATTTTAAAAATATTGCGAACAAATCTACAACTAAGATTTATTTAAATATTAAGTGATATTTATTATTATCTCGGGAAAACATATTAGAATAAATAGCCTTTAAAGCCCCAAACCCGTATTGAAACAGCCTAATGGATCTAACTTTGTTCTCCTATGAGAGTGGAGTTCTTTCAGTAGAAGATTAGTAATTTTAATACGCTGAGCATGTTAATACTGACGTGTACTGACTGAGCATGCAATGACATTAATTATTGTTAATAGGAGACGACCACCGTGGCGCTGCGCGTGCTCTGTCTTATTATAAAGTGAGAGACCCTATATTCGATTCCCGGTTAATGTCTAATCTGTCTTCGATATATATATATATATATATTATGTGTGATGTTGTGTATCTTTATATATATATATATATATATATATATATAAGTGAAAAACACCATATATATATAATATATATATATGGTATAATATGTATATATATATATATATATGGTGTTTTTCACTTGTATGCCCATGAAGAAAACGCCAACTAGTTACCGTGCAGCTCTACGCCTGTTAAATGTGTAAGATCAACAGACGCGGGCGCACAACGCATTACCCACCTGTGCGGGACGTGCTGATGCTGCGAGACTGACGTGCGAACAAATGCTTCACACTATTTTATAAATTACCCGCAACAAGTAGAATAACGGCGTTTACATGTTAGGCGTTGGTTTTCTCTCACACTTAAAGACATGTATATATATATATATATTTTTATACACTACAACTTAGTCTTTGACGGCAATCTCACATGGTGGTAGGATGGTAGCAGGATAATATGTTAGGCGTATGGTAAACCCATGCTCCTCATTGGGTTCTACGCGTCATCGTGCTGGTACACTTCGTATCGTGCCGAAACGCTAAATCGCTTGACGGCACGTCTATGTCAGCGTTTTCTCATGTATTTTTACGTTAGACCGCCTGCCTAACCTTAACCCCCTTTGGGAATGCTTTCGTTGGAATTTAGAATCTCCTTTTTAAATGCAGAAATGGGTAACAGTATACCATAATGCGAGTTGCGAAGTTGAAGTGCTCATAGCTCGGAGAACCGATGGACGTTGGGGTCCCAAGGTGCTGGAATGGCGACCCCGCACCGGTAAACGTAGCGTTGGTCGACCCCCAACAAGGTGGACAGACGACATCAAACGAGTCGCAGGGAGCCGCTGGATACAAGCGGCCCAAGATCGTGGCCATTGGAACTCCCTACAAAAGACCTATGTCCAGCAGTGGACGTCTATCGGTTGAAATGATGATGATGATGATGATACCATAATGATCTACTACCCACTTCTATGACATTATCCTTTGATTCCCCTTTAACGACATCCATGGGGAGATATGGAGCAGTCTTATTCTTAACCGGAACTGCTCGGTGCTCTTCTCTCTGTATGGTTATTTGTTTCTGGGCCGAATATATATCGTACTGCGGAAATGTAAAGGATATGAATTCAAGGCCTTAAAACGCAGACGAAGTCGCGGGCAGAAGCTAGTAAATCATAAATTTCATATAAGATGTGTATTTATGGAAGCTGTGATGGCATAGTGGTTAGGGCGACCGCCTCCTAATCAGAGGTCAGTGGTTCGAACCCGGTTACGCACCTCTGACTTTTCGAAGTTATGTGTGTTTTTAAGCAATTAAAATATCACTTGCTTCAACGGTGAAGGAAAACATCGCGAGGAAACCTGCAAGCCTGAGAGTTCATAATGTTCTCAAAGGCGTGTGAAGTCTACCAATCCGCACAGGGCCAGCGTGGTGAACTATGGCCAAACCCTTCTCATATTGATAGGAGACCCGAGCTCTGTAGTGAGCCGGCAATGGGTTGATCATGATGATGATGATGTATTTTAAATAATATATATTATACTTATCTATATGTATTATTTTGTATTGTTATTATTTTATATATGTAGTAGCATGTAGTTATTAGTGTGTATGTATATATAGCTTTTTCTAGCTTTTCTTAGTTTTTTTTTTGCAACTTCAGTGTAATTTTTAATACATCGGCTTCAACGAAATGGTTACCTGGAAGAGATCACTATTAGTGATAAGGTCGCCAGTTGCTAATTGTTTTGTCTTTATCTATGTTATGTTCTATAGATTGCAATAAAGTTATATAAATAAATAAAATTATTAATATAAATAATAATTGTATAATGTAGGTACGCGAATGTACATCTCCATGGGGGTCAGGGCGCAGTTATTATCGATGTCACGGATGGAGTTCGCAGCGCTCCGCATCTCGACTCGCCCTCCAAATAAAGACACTAAACAACTTCATGCTCTATTTCGCCTATGGGTATATTAAGGGAACATCTTCATACATACGCTATAATATTATACAACTGGAATAATACTGTTAACTTGCTATCCCGCTAACAGGTCGTAAATATATTTTTACTATCGAAAACTATTACAAGAAAAGCTATTTTTATTTACGGTGACCTAAGAATGATTTAATTTAAAAATTTATTGTACATATAAAAATTAGAAAAATGCAAAAGAAATAGTTACATATACAAAATAAAATAAAAAATATTTCTTAATTTTCAATGGTCTTTCGGAGGAGATGTGTAAACGCATTTATCAGAAGAAGGGGGTTTTGGTAAACCCATTTGCTTCGAATCGGTTTCTAAGCGACATCGTGCCGGAACGCTAAAGGGCTTGGTGGCATGTCTTTGACTAAACACGGCCGAATACTCCCCCCAGACCAGACTCTTGCCTTCCTCTTAGGATCTAATTTATTTATTTATTTACTTTTATATTAGGCTACTCTAGCAAATTAGGTTTTTATCCTGTCAAGCTAGAATAAGAGGAGATAAGCAAATAAATAAATAAATCTCCAACTTAATTACGCTCTTAATAGCGAGCGAAACTATACTCCGTTCATCTCAATGTATGTGCCAAAAATATTCAAAATTGTTGAAGTAATTTGTTGTTTATTAAAAATGTCTTAATAGAAAAAGCCTCATGCCCAACGGTTTAAATCGAACCTAAGACCTTGTACCTTAAGGCTTAATAATTTAACTAGGCAGGTACAACGTGTACGGCTAGGTATGCACAATAATGCGGGGACCTTGAGCTGTGGGAAGATTATACTAATTTAGAGCTTGGCCGATGTACGCGACCGCAGCCTGAACTTAACACGGCCTTGGCCACGGCATTATGCGTATTAAAAAAAAACTCATTTACCTCATTATGTTACTATTTTATTTTTTCTAGAACACAGTCTGTGGTCGCATCAGCAGTGTCGTTTCGCTAATTAGCATACCCACTTTGTTTTATTTTTGACTAGCGGTTACGCGACTACGTTCGCGGATTATTCCCATTTACTTCTTATGAGATGGACATGCCGTGGTGGTTATTAGTACTGGTGATAACGAAAAAAATGAAAAACCCCGGCTAAGTTGGTTGTGGGCTTCTTCTTAGACCGGGGCGCGTTTGGAACCCTCATAGCTTTAGTTTTAAGTGTACGAATATAGTTATCACCATGAAATAACTACTATGTATATTATTGACGCGTCAAAAGTGCCTTTTTTGAGTGTCTATTTGAATAAAGATTATTTTGAATTTTGAATTTGAATTTGGTATACCCCACCGAATGGACGGGGGGTGGTTTGGCTAGTGCGTATTGTGAATATCCAAATACATACAAATATTTTGTCTTTCAAGTCTTTAGTACCAGGACTTCTTGAACTGGTGGTAAGTGATGGTAGCAGGCTGACCTGTTAGGATTATGGCAGTGTGTTTTATTGTTTGTCTTGTATTTATGCTTTTGTATGGTGGAGGTCCTGGGTTCGATTCCCGGCTCGAGTCTGGTCTGGTGGGAGGCTTCGGCCGTGGCTAGTTACCACCCTACCGACAAAGACGTGTCGCCAAGCGATTTAGCGTTCCAGCACGATGTTGTGTAGAAACCAATTAGGAGTATGAGTTTACCATACCCCTAACAGGTTAGCCCGCTTCCGTCTTAGACCGCATCATCACTTGCCATCAGGTGAGATGAAGTCAAGGGCTACCTTGTGGTGTATAAAAAAAAAAAAAAATTTGATTTCATATCCCTACATATATATGGTATGAATTTTATCCACGTACGAAGTGTAGTAGAGGGAAATGGCGAATGCTTGTGAGGCGCATAACATCTGGCCTCAAGGATATTGATTCGTGATAACCACGACCGCTCCGCAAAGAGTGTAAGAAGAAGATGAAGTGTAAGCCACTGATCATGATGTTATGAAGACAAAGTCATTACTGGATACAGAACAACAGCACACTCCGAGTATTGGTCGCAATATGATCGCGTTGGTTTGTCTGTCTTTCCTTTTTTTTTTTACTTTTCTTTTATACACAACAAATTAGCCCTTGACAACTATCTCACCTGGTGGTAAGTGATGATGCTGTCTAGGATGGTAGCGGGCTAACCTGTTAGGAGTATGGTAAGCCCAAGCTCCTAATTGGTTTCTACGCGACATCGTGCCGGAACGCTAAAATCGCTTGGCGACACGCCTTTGTCGGTAGGGTGGTAACTAGCCACGGCCGAAGCCTCCCACCAGACCAGACTCGAGCCGGGAATCGAACCCAGGACTTCCAACTTTATAATGGGACAGCTTACGCACTGCGCCACGGAGGTCGTCGTTTCCGTGGCACGCTTTGGATAACGCAATTACGTAACATAAATTTATTCAAACTGGAACGCGCATGCGCCGTGATCGATGGTCCCAGCCAGCTCGGAAACGCAACAAAATGCTGTTGCACACTTGATTTATCGCTGCAGCTTTATTTAGTTCCCTCTTCATCATGAGGTGCGTCTCCAACTGGTGAAGGTTGAATTCAGAGATATTTTTTATTTTAGAGCCTATAAACAAAAATTTTAAATACCCATCTTTAAGAGATGGGTAGAGCTGTGATAGCCTAGTGGTCAGGACGTCAGCCTCCTAATCGGTAAGATCGGGGGTTCGAACCCGGGCACGCACCTATAACTTTTCGGAGTTATGTGCGTTTTTAAGCAATTAAAATATCACTTGCTTGAACGGTGAAGGAAAACATCGTCAGGCAACCTGCATGCCTGAGAGTTTTCCATAATGTGAAGTCTGCCAATCCGCACATGGCCAGCGTGGTGGTCTATGGCCAAACTCTTCTCATATTGAGGGGAGACCCGTGCTCTGTAGTGAGCCGGCAATGGGTTGATCATGAAGATGATGATGATGATCTTTAAGAGCGCCAGAATTTTGTCTATTACTTTAATCAAGTAATTTGCACTTTGTTTCGTAAATAGCCTCCTATATTGGAATTTGAGCTATTTAGAATAACTAAAAGATGATACATCACAATTAACTCCTAAAGTGACTATAAATTAGATAAAAATGTAAAACGGCTGTCGATACCACCTCGTAATACTGTACAGATTAAGATGGAGCGGAATTTAAGTTCAGATTAAAACATAAAACCTTCATGGTGTCAACATAAAGCTTAAACTCCCCGATGGATGACGTGGGAAAAAAAGTAAATAAAACTTCAAAAAAAAAAAAAGAATGACCAGCAAAGAGGCGCATTAAGAATTGAGATAAGAGAGATGGACGAGCACTCAGCGGCGCGGCCATCTTTATTATTTATTGACACTTAAAATAATTATCTCCTTGTAGTTTGGCCCGTGCCGAAAATATTAGGTTTACGGAAGTTGGAAACGGTTTTTGTGTACCCACTTTTAAACTAAAATCGTACGGAATGACGCGATTTTAATTTTTCAATACGTGACAAAAATTAGTATGGTATTGAATTTTTCTGTTGAGAAATTAACTTTTCCGACATTTACATGAATTCAATGCTTCGTTTAATCACTTTGCAGTTATCGGTATTTGATTTTTTAACAGTTGTTATAAACATATACAAGCTATAGATGACATGACGACTTATTTGTTATTTTAATTTCATTAATGTTGATAGGTATAAAAGAGGTGTATCCAGTACGTTGGTACAAAATCTTTTATATCAGCGTTTATTTTAAATTCTTCCTATAAAGTATGTAACCACAACCAATAAAGTATTTAGGTTCATAGCTAAATACAAACTGTATATTATAAAAGAAAAATAATTATACTATATTCCGCGCTCCGTATAAGGAAAAGAAGAAAAATGGCGTCTCCTAATAGTCTTTTTGACGAACTCCGTCGCGCAGCGCTCGCGCTGTGTCATTTTAAAGTTCGATTCCCTGGGTTCGATTCCCCGCTCGAGTCTGGTCTGTTAGGAGGCTTCGGCTATGGCTAGTTATCACCCTACCGACGTGTCGCCAAGCATTTAGCTTTCCGGCACGATGTCGTGTAGAAACCAATTATGAGTATGGGTTTGCCATATCGATAACGGGTTAGCCAGCTACCATCTTAGACCGCATCACCACTTAACATCAGGTGAGATGTGGTGGAACTTGTGGTGTATATAAAAAAAAGGTAGGTAAAGATGAGCTCGTCCGGGAAGTATACAACGGGTCCCCCGGGTGTCCAGAAAACCTGCGAGAGGGACATGCCGTGGTGGTTTTTAGTTCGGGTATACCCCCCTTTGGGGGTGGGAGTCGAACATAACCTCCTTCCCGCCCAAGGGTACGGAGGTGGCCATAAAGCTTTCCACCACGACAAAAAAAAAAGGTAAAGATGAGCAGAGAAGGTCAACAAAACGTCGCTATATTTTTTTTTTTTTTTATCCCCTGCAAGTTAGCCCTTGACGGCAGTCTCACCTGATGGTAAGTGATGATGCAGTCTAAGATGGTAGCGGGCTAACTTGTTAGGTGTATGGTAAAGCCATACTCCTAGTTGGTTTCCACACGACATCGTGCCGGAACGCTAAATCGCTTGGCGACACGCCTTTGTCGGTAGGGTGGGAACTAGCCACGGCCACAGCCTCCCACCAGTCCAGACTCGAGCCGGGAATCGAACCCAGGACCTCCAACTTTATAATGCAATAGCGCACGCGCTGCGCCACGGAGGTCGTCAATTTCGTCAGAGAGCGACCAATGCTATAAAATTAAAATGTATGAGCCTTTATCGTATGCTTAGCGCTAAAACGATTTATTTTTACCTTTTAACCAAAATGCAATTTCTGAGAAACGATGCGATAATGCAAATGATCGCAGTGGATGCAAAAAAAAAAAAACGAGGTACACACCATGTGCGATAAAGTGACGCGAATGCCAAAAAGCCGCGACAAAATACGGGTTTTATCGCCGGCGCTCGTAACTGTCTCCGATAAATACCTCTCGGATTTAGACGTTTGTCTGTACGGACACAAATGAGGGATAAATAAACGTAAAAGGTTGCAGGGGCTTGAGATACCGTAAAAAGCGTCGGTAGCGGTCAAAACGCCTGCTCGTGATACCACCTTATAATATAGCCGCGGGGAAATTGAGAAGCTGGGGGACTTTGTCAAACTAGTGGCATTATTACATATACATACTTAAATAAGACACAAAGATATGCTGACTTCGATTCGTCTAGTGAAATGACGAAAAACCTTTACTCGAAATTATGATAATAATTATTATCACCGAGACAAACCTCTTTGGTTTTTTCGGTGCCGTTATGGTTTAATTAATTATATTCCTTTTATATTAATAATAAATAAATAAATAAATAAATGAAATAAAAAGGTTTTAACATATTTTTTTTTCATAGTATTAAGTGACTAAGATATAATCTATGTTATTCTGGCATTTAACTAGATCGAATTCAGTGACATATTATCAATAATAGTGTAACGTGAAATAAATATTTTTTTAATTTCCTTAGGATTTCATGAAATTTCTTTTTTTATAACATTTATGTAATAAAAAGATTATAAAAACATTTGAGTTATTAGGTGTAAACAAACTTATATGAGTTTTACTGCCCTAGGCAGACGACAATCTTTGGGAGGGTTGGGTTATAAGTAGGTCATATGACCAAAATATAAAATCTAGCTAAGACTAAAATTACTTATAACAGCTTAATAATTTATCTTAACTTAATCCTACTAATTCTATTTAATATTATAAAAGTAAAAGTTTGTGAGTATGGATGGATGGATGTTGGTCACTCTTTCACGTAAAAACTACTGAATGGATTTGTATGAAACTTTACAATAGTATAGCTTATACATCAGAATAACACATAGGGTACAATTTATAAAGATACTGTGTAAATTATTAAAAATATGACGATAAGTGTCAAGTAAGTAGGAAAAATCTACCATTTGCTTGATAATTTTTATTTCATAATGTTAGTTCTTTTCTACGCCACGCTAATATAAGATACTCGAAATACTTACCCTGCATAAAGAAAGACATAAACACAAATCAGTCGTTCACGCTACGCAACATAGTTTTAAACAGTGCGGTTTCACCGATTCGCTGCGAAAAAAATACAATCCAATAAAATTGATATTGAAATCAAAAAAGTTAATAGCACTCTTTGTGATATGAATTCGTTGGTCGGAGAAGTGCTGGCATGCGCGTGGTACTGGACAGTGCTTGGACATTGCAATATTACTTTATTTTTCTAAAATAAAAGACTTTTTCCAAAATCAAAATGGCCTAAGTTACTCCTTATAACATCAGCTACCTGCCAATAGTCCCGTAAAAATCGGTCCAGCCATTTCAGAGATTAGCCGGAACAAACAGACAGACAGACAGTCAAAAATATAAAAAATGTTATTTTGGTGTATGTACCGTATACATATTCATATGCATGTAGTAAAAAACGGTTATTTCAATATTACAAACAGACACTCCAATTTTATTTATTTGTCTAGATGTTTGTCTGAACGTCTAACTATAGAATGTACGGGGAATGTAAACGGGCCTATTCGGAACTTTCAAATACTATTTTTAGGAGTTCATTCCACTCTCTGTTCACACATTAGGTATTAAATTATCAGCACTGAAATTGGAATCGACATTATTACTTTTAGTGTTTCGTGTTTCTATAGAGATATTGTTTTTTATAAGATCATTTTATAAGCTAGTAAAAGTTTGTCCGTATTTTAACGCGGTGTTGCTCGGTCAGCGATTGGTACACTATTGTCCCGTTCGCAACGTTGGGACAATCAATGTCCTCAATTAAATTAAATGTCCTAACGAAACGATAATTAATTCTAATTATTCTAATTCTATTAATTAATGATAAGTACTATTATTAATTAAAATTTAACACAAAAAAAAACAAATTGTACAAAAATAAATATTAATTAAAAAAAAATGTCAAATATCTTAATGTGTATTATTTATTAGTCTTTAATATTCTAGTTAGCCTTATTTATCTATTTACTAATTATAAATTTTAAGTTCTTAAAAAAATTGTATAGGGTAATATCTTAGTGTATCAGGGATTTCAATGGAGGAATATGACGATGGTGGTGAAGTGTTACTATAGAGAGATATAGTATGTAAAGTAAGATATAGATATGATAGAATGGGGTAAATAAATCATTGCCCTTCTTCAAGAGTCCACTTCTAACACTTCTCTACTGTATCATCCATAACTCTGCCGATAAAAGGCCTATTAAATATAGAATACAAAGCAGGCTCAATATATTATGCAATGATTAAACGTTGCGGTGCCTATCGTGAATCAATCGCCATGCGCCGCCATCTGTCAGTAATGAGAGCGAATGAATCATGATTCGTACGTGCAGTGTGAACACAGCATAACAAGTATATATATATATATATATATATATATATATATATATATATATATATATACTTAATACATACATAATTATTTCCATTATATCCTAACTATCGCGCTCGTGTGCAAAATAAATACATATAAAAACCAAAAGACATGTAATAAACTTAAATAAATAAAAATAAATAAACCTAGTCTTATAAAAATGATGATATGTATATATCGACATTGAGATAATTATTTTAGTGTGTTCTATTGTTGCACGCCAAAAATGGCTGGATATATTCGCAACCCATAAATGAAATGAAATGAAAATGAAAAATGAATGAGGCGCACTCTAAAAAATGCGCGAAGGCGCCCCGGTAGGTATGTTTTCCCCTTAGATGTCATTGTCACCATAAAATACCACAAATTACTAACGGCCCCGGAGTAAGCAATTCGGATCAACATAAAAAGTATTCCCGTCAGCTATAAAAATGTGTACGAAATTTACTGCGGCTTTGATGTGACATAAACGTGGAACTTGTTTACGCTTCGTCGTTTCCAGCTCCCGAATTTAAATTCCGTGGGTGTAGCCTACCGTGCGCTCGACGTTTAGCCCTGTATGAAATTTAATACACGACGTAGTAGGCCGGTCGATGTTGATATATAATTTTTGATTCAACACCCCAATTAATCGATACTTACTACATTCTAAAAGGTTAGTCAAATAGTTTGGTAGTTTTTTTTTTATATTTACAGTTCATCATGATCAACCCATTGCTGGCTCACTACAGAGCACGGGTCTCCTCCCAATATGGAAGGGTTTGGCCATAGTCCACCACGCTGGCCATATGCGGATTGGCAGACTACACACGCCTTTGAGAATATTACGAACTCTCAGGCTTGCAGGTTTCCTCACGATGTTTTCCTTCACCGTTCGATTCGTTCGACTAAATTTTAACACTCAGCATAAAGAAAGTAAACGGTCCTAAATTGCTATTCTAAATGCCATGTCATGGTCCAGGAATTTATCCATATTTGAGTGGTCTGAAATATTTATTACTTCAAAGAAACACAAAAAAAAATGGCGTTTATCTATACGACGATGTTTGATGTTTTATATCAACTGTCACGAGTTCATTGATTCATTGACATTTAAAGAAATCATGACGTAAAAATAATAAATGTCATGATCAACCCATTACCGGCTCACTACAGAGCACGGGTCTCCTCTCAATATGAGAAGGGTTTGGCCATAGTTCGCCACGCTGGCCATGTGCGGATTGGCAGACTTCACACGCCTTTGAGAATATTATGGAGAACTCTCAGACGTGCAGGTTTCCTCACGATGTTTTCCGTCGTCGTTGAAGCAAGTGATATTTTATTTGTTTTTAAAAACGCACATAACTCTGAAAAGTTAGAGGTGCGTGCCCTCTAACTGCTATATACGTGATATATTAGTATTATAATTTGTGATCACAACAATTATTGCACATCATATTATAATATCAAAGATTCTCGGTTTATAATCGTGACCGGATCCTTGCATATTACGTATCGATGGTTGAAGCACTTAACGGTGATTGATTTGGGGTTTTGAAACGCCTGCCGAGCGCCGGTATTATACGAGTGTGATGACGTATTGGCCAATACCTTTTAACGTGTCTACAACAGTACCATAACTAGCCTTCTATAAGAACGCCATTGCATGATCTTATTTTAGCTTCCTGTGACGGTAAAATTGATATGAACGGCCTAGGATCGTCGACTTTGGGACGAAAGACAATCTCCGTGACGACCTCCGTGGCGCAGCGCGCGTGCTGTCGCTTTTTAAAGTTGGAAGTCCTGGGTTCGATTCCCGGCTCGAGTCTGGTCTGGTGGGAGGCTGTAGCCGTGGCTAGTTACCACCCTACCGACAAAGTCGTGTCGCCAAGCGATTTAGCGTTCCGGCACGATGTCGTGTAGAAACCAATTAGGAGTATGGGTTTTCCATACCCCTAACAGGTTAGCCCGCTACCATCTTAGATTGCATCATCACTTACCATCAGGTGAGATTGCCGTCAAGGGCTAACTTGTACTGGATTAAAAAAAAAAAGACCAAATTATAGTGCAAAAAATATTTTTCACTTTCTCGAAAGCTACTCATACGATAGATTGTTAAATAGCCGTTTGAAATCGATTTCCGTATCCCCTCACTTGGGTTCACACAGTGCTATTCCATAATGGTTGTCGAAATTATTGAACCTTAGACATATACTTAACGATTCTGGGACCCCCCGCAAGGCGATAATACGATTATAGGCGATCAATCGATTCCACTCAATAAGCCGGCACTTTCACCCGCTGGTAAATGTCAGACCTGTGTGACATATTATATCTGGATCACACTAATCTTGGCTGTTCAGTTTTGTCACACAATCCTTTTTGTCACGGCCATTGGATTAGTATCGTGTTTATAGACTGTCTCATATTATTATGTGCTCGTAATTGTATAACGCATGAACACCCACTTAAAGCTCTTACACAAAGTAATTACGTTTTTAATTGTTTATATAATATTATACTATTTTTTTGGTTATATATTATTATACTAATAGTATACTATGTTCAAATGGTCTTAAACTGGCTGGGTAATCTATTTAGTCATTTCGGGTAAACTAATGAAATTACCACAGTGAAGCAAAATTAATTTAGTGCCAGTCAGAACTGCGTCCCTTACTTCATTGAAGGTCTTCAAAAATACCGATGTGCCTAATTTTTTTAGAAAGACAAATTATAAGTCCCGTACTTCGTTGAAGGTCTTCAAAAATACCGAAGCGCCTAAGTTTGTTTAGAAAGATGTATTATTTGCTTATTAATAGATCTAGTCCAACAGCTAAGCTATATATATGTATCTATGTATTACGCTTAAATATTAATTTAAAACTTGGAGAAGGTAACCCGATGCTTACATAATCACTCAAATATAGTTGTGAAAGACGCACATGATAAGGGATTGAGTTCAATAATTTCTTACCTGTAATTACAAACATTAACTGGTTTTACATAATCAAATCTCTTAACTATCACTTTAAATTTATTAATAAATTAAACTGTAAGGGATTCCCAAAAACCAAAAACGAACAGAGTTAAATTAAAGTTCCGGGAACTAATGATATTTACCCTGGATAAAGTTAAAAGAATCTACGTATTAATTAGGCCATTACAGCCGTCCAAAAATTGCCATGGCGGTCGGTATTTCACGACCACCCGGCGGGGTATTGGTAAAGTTTTCAACTAGCAATAATCGCACCTCGGATTAACCTCATTGGTTACGATATTGCCTCTGCGCAAAGTTAACTCCATACAAATTCCGCTGACTACTTATACTATGGCGAAAGACAAACGCTAGCGCGACACAAAATACATGTGGTGCCATCTGTTGTCGGTCTTCGGAACTAAAAACTAGCGAAGCGCTTACGAATTTTTCGTGAACTACCAGTCACTGCTGTGTTCTCATTTAATTTCTAAGAACGCGTTTTATTATATTTGCGCTATTGATGTTTCTTTTTACTATGAATTATTACAGGCTTATTATTATTTGTGTATGTACTCGTATGTAAGAAGATATTGGCTTATGGGTGAATTTAGATAGATACTGCCAAGTTTCCGAAGTTTCTGTTTTATTTAATTTGTACGATTCCGTACCCTGATGGCGCTAGTGGGGCGAATTACGAGAATAACTAAAAGACAAGCAAATTTTTGAATAGGCTCATGTTCATTTATATCTCGAAGGCGTTTAAAAATATCACAGTAAAGAGTGGTAAATATGTGCTGATTGCATTTATTAGCTACTCGCAATCATTACCGCCTTACATAAACATACCGATAAAACGGTAAGTCGGGGACAACAGTTGCTTAGATACAAATAGATACTTATTGATACTTTTCAAGAACTTAGTGGTAGATAAAAAATGTTTATTATGACAGATGGGCAATTTTTAAACCAAATATTATAAAACTTCCATAAATACGCCAGTTAAATTGAAAAATTTCTTCCAAAAATATCGCTTAGCTTCTCGCAATGTCCTGGTGGCGTCTATAGTTATTTCTATTTTTTGTGGACCAACCAATTTTTTAAGCATATTTTTTTTTATCGTGGGTAAATCCTTATCCGCGCCACGGGGAGGCACAGAGGCTATGTCAGACTCCTACTGACTAAAACCCCCACGTGTTCCTACTCACCGCTGTATGGTGGAGCCACGGGAAGGCTCTCGCATACAACCGCAACTCCACCAGCGGGTGTCCGCCGCAGCAGACTCTCCTTGGGCACAGCACACCAGCCAACTTAAGGACCGTACTGTGAGTGATGGACAGCCCCGTTTCCATAGCCCACAAGTCCTCCGAAGGCACAAGAGCAAGAGAGGTGGAAGGATTTTCAGTAAGTCTGAGAATAGGCTACTATCTATTTTTCAAGTATCACACACCCAAAAAGTTTTTTATTTTATTTTTTGGATATTTATTTTTTGTTATGTGGCATTGAAAAATACATACAAGCCTAAATTTTCACCCTTCTATCGCCAACCCCTATTTTTAATAGTAATTTAATCATTTGTCATTCCGCTCGATAACGGAACAATTAAAGTCTTTATTGTGAATGTTTTTCACTCTAATTCGACTAAAATTTCCCTGAGCTAAAATGTTTGAATATAAACAATATTTATGTTATTTTTATATTCCCTCATCGTTCACAGCGCTCTATGCCTCTTTCACTCATATACCACTTCCTTACACACAATAAGTTAGTTATTTTTTTTCTACAATAGAAATTCCCTAGAAATAATTTGGACGTGAAACGTGGACACTCACGGTAGGCCTTGTCCACAAGTTCAAAATCGCTCAGCGTGCTATGGAAAGGGCTATGCTGGGTGTTTCTCTGAGGGATAGAATCCGTATCCAGGACATCCGTAGGAGAACAAAAGTAACCGACATAGCCCAACGGATTAGCAAGCTGAAGTGGCAGTGGGCGGGTCATATCTGTCACAGAACCGACGGCCGTTGGAGCAGACGTGTTATGGAGTGGAGACCGCGTACCGGTAAGCGTAGCGTAGGACGACCACCTGCTCGCTGGACCGACGACCTGAAAAGGATCGCTGGTGGCGGGTGGATGAGGAAGGCGGAGGACCGTGTGTGGTGGCGCGCTCTCGGAAAGGCCTATGGCCAGCAGTGGGCGTCTAAAGACTGATTGATTGAGAAATAATTTATATGGCAAAACAATGTTTGCCGAGTCAGCTAGTAACGTATAAATACATAGCTTCTTAGAATCGATGAGACGGTGATAACGAAAAAACAAAAAAAACCCAGGCTAAGTTTGTTGTGGGCTTCTTCTTAGACCGGGGCGCGTTCGGAACCCTCATAGCAGAGTTTTAAGTTGACGAATATAGTTATCACCATGAAATAACTACTATGTAAATTATTGACGCGTCAAAAGTGCCTTTTTAAGGACTATTTGAATAAAGATTATTTTGAATTTTGATCTCGATTTGATTTTGATTATCCTTTTCTCCAGCTTCGGCGGTACCGATGTCAGTTGTAATTTGTATGGCAATTAGATATGCAGATAGTTTTCATTTGCTGGGCGCATCGAATGCTATCTCGAGCGCGTCACACACCGCAAAAATAGTTGCACGTAGTGTTTTCACAGAGCGTCTCCTATGAATGAATCGCTTTTGAGTCACGATTGCATTGTGACTATTTTTTATCTGTCCGTGACACTTCGCCTTCCGTGTCGGAGGTCGGGGCACCGGTTCTGTGTCCATTGTAATCACACGAGTTTAAAGGGGACTTGTTTCACATTGCAAAGGGTTGATTTGTAAAGGTATGGTCAAAAAAAAAAAACTGATATACCTTTGCTATAATCTATACTACACTATTACAAAGGGCTGAGCATTTGTTTGTATTTTTATAAACGATATAGTCTGAATCAACTGGTAAATTTAGTACTTATTAAAAGTCATTATATATAATTAACAAATTTATTATAAGTTATAAATATATTTCACCGTAACATAATAATAGTATTTGTCATGCAAGCCAGAAGATAAACTAAATGTGTAAGAAATGCTGTTTTTATATATATATAAGCAATGTACGGCGAATATATAATTATAAACTGTGTATAATATATATTGTTTGGTTGTAACCGATTATGCCTAAAACGGCTGAACTGATTTTAAAAATTCTTTCACTCAGTATAAAGCCGTTTTACTCTGAACTAACATAGGTTGCATATAATTTCAGTATTAATAAGATTTAATCTGGAATCTATACATATAAAAGCGAAAGGTCACTTACTTACATACTTACTGATTAAACAAAAGATCTCAAAAACTATTGTACGTATAAAGCTATAATTTAGCAATTAGGTAGTAGATAGTTAAGAGATGTCAGCTAAGAAAGGGTAAAATAGGGATTGGAAGTTTGTATGAAATTTCTTTGTTTTTAGAGTTAGAGACACAAAAATTTGCATTAAGATTAAAAATAATTAATAAAAAACATGTACATCATTTTTTTTTAAATATTACCTGTTAAGGGTGGCAAAATAGGGGATGATAGTTTTTACTTATTTTTTATTATTAAGTCTACAAGCTTGAAATTTTGAAAAAAGGTTTGTTTTAGGGCGTAAGTATAAAGTTAGATTTTTTTTCCATCCAAATCTACCTACTAAAATAGGGGTTTGAAGTTTGTATGTTTTTTAATTTAGAAACACGAAAATCGGCAATTTGGCATTTGCCTGTAGCTTACTTTCTGAAGCAGGGCATTGGCCGCACGGGAAACCTCAATCTCAAGGGAAATCAGCAATTCTACGCAGACGAAGTCGCGGGCAACAGCTAGTTAATAATATGCGTAATGCAAGCCAGCAGAAAAACCGCGATGCTTCATTCGCGTGCGAAGATAGTACGTTGTATATAAATACTTATTACTACAAAAATCTGATCTTACTCGTAAGTAGATCTCAATATACGCGGCTCAATATACTCTCTGGTAACCTAAAGTGAAAATCGGACAAAGCCAAACACCCATTCATTTAAGAACTGATTCTTGCTTGCAACAAAACACACCACTTTCACCATCAACGACTAGGGTGATAGCCAACGTCACTTTACCAAATTCCCATTACAATGGACACAGCTTGGTCGTCTACAGTCTTGGAAAAATGTCGTGACTCTCTCACGTCTAATGTCACGACATTTATCACCCCTCATCAACTGGATGACAGCTGTTTTCTTAAATCCACAAAAACTTTATTCCATCAGTCTCACAGAAGCCAATTTTGATTAAACGCCCTTTATGTTTCACGGGTCGAGCAGTCACGAAATTATTAGGAGCAGAGAATAGAGGAATTAACTTTCCCTATGTCAGCAGGAAGCGGTACCTGTCAAAGATCGGGCTATCCTTAGTCCAAAAATGCCCTTAAAACGTAACATCGTCACAGGGCGAATTTACTCAGAAAATTTAAGTATAAATCATCATCATCATAAACCCATTACAGGCAAACACAAATAGGTCACAGAAGAGACCTGTTTTGGTAGTAGTGCGCATTGGTAGATATCACCCGCCTTTAGTAACAACGAAATTCTCAGGTATGTAGGTTTCCGTACACGTTTAATGTTATGAATTTAAAAAAAAGTCATCATCCTCATCATTATCATGACCAACCCATTCTCGGCTCACTCCAGAGCGCGGGTGTACTTTCAATATGAGAAGGGTTTGACCATAGTCCACCACGCTGGCCATGTGCGGATTGGCAGACTTCACACGCCTTTGAGAACATTACGGACAACTCTCAGGCGTGCAGGTTTCCTCGCGATGTTTTCCTTCACCGTTGAAGCAAGTGATATGTTAATTGCTTAACAACGCACATAACTCCGAAAAGTTATAGGTGCGTGCCCGGGTTCAAACCGCCGACCTCGGATTAGGAGGCTGACGTCCTAACCACTATCTATCACTAGGCTACTACTAAAAAATGCCTAAATTAACAAGCAAATAGGTCCATAACTCAGAGATGTATGTCGGGCAGCCAAAATCGTTATTACCTCTGGCATCACAGATGGCGCTAGATGTCGAATAAATCGCGCTATCGGAGTGTCTTATCGATGCGTACATAGTCTCGTAAATTAACAAGCATGTTATATGTATAACGGCAGTGTTCATCCGGTACTGGACTGCACTCTGCTACTATACCTAGCGTAAACAGCTTAGCTTGATATTGGGATTTGTCGAATTCAATTCCCACTTATCTTAGCAACCGAATGAATTATGAAACAACTAGCTGTTTATTTCATGATATTACTAACTTAACAGTCTCATAATTACGCAACTATGTAATCAGCTTGTTTTCATCTAGCAATCACAAACTACTGACATACATAATCCACCATTAGTTCTCGATAGCGATCTTCATCTGGGGTCGAGAGGTGAGCGCTCCAGCACTAATATCATTAATCCGCTCGACCTGAGACAATAGCACCCGAACGCTGGTCATTAAAGCTGTTAAGCTTTGGTAGTACAACCACATCGCAAGTCCGCGAGCAGGGGCGGAGTTTAATATCCCGCTTCCCCCTAAGAATTATTCAATACACTGAAAAAAATTATATTCTCGACTTCGGAATTGCGATATTCCACGTTTTAAAACCGGCGCGTGGGGTAAACTAAATAAAATGTATGAACAATATAATGTTCGATCTCTGTAACTCTCAAACTTTTGGAGTTACGTACGTTGTAAGGATATAATGAATATCACTTGCTTTAAAGTCGAGATCATGAGTAAACCGGCATTACTGAGGGTTCTTTGTAAGGATTTGACTAGACTACATAAAAAAAAAATTGAAATTAATTTAAAGATGATTGTATACAATTTTAAAACAAATTACAATTTGCAATTTGTGAGATGTCTCCCAATAAGTTCAGTTTGTATAAAACCTAAGCTTGTAGCATCCTATTTTAGTGTTATGGATTATGTAAATGATATATAAGCTTGGGTGTGAAATATTGTTCAAATAAGATAAAGTTCTGAAATAATTTTAAGTGTATATGTATGTGTAATAGGTAGATTGATTATATTTAAAAAAGAAAATTAAACCGGCTAAGTTTGTTGGGGGCTTCTTCTCAGACCAGGGCGAGTTTGTAATTGACACATTGAAAGTGTCTTTTATGTGAATTTGAATAAACTTTATGACTGATTGATTGATTTAAAAGGCTGAGACCCGTGTCTCATATATCTTTTTTTTATATAAATAGCCTGGCTATTTGTAAAGTATATTTCCTTGACTTGTTTCATATGTAAAAAGCGTGAGTAGACTTAGACTTAGTCTTAGCTTAGCTTACATTTCGGTTTATGAGCAACATTTAAAACATCATGCAGACTTAGTTTTTTTGTATTCTTTTACACACTGGTTCTACCTATAAGACAGGTAGTATTCTTAAATACAACTACGAGAACATAAGAAACGCGTCGTTTTCAAACTCCATACAACGCCATCTAGCAGAATAATCATTAAAACGGCTGGTACTTATACTGTCACATAAATTAACCCGAGATTTTTGGTATCCACTCAAACAAGCAAACCGACAGAGAAAATTATATAACATTTTCAATAAACAGACACACTTCTTTCGTTCGTAATTATCACCAATGAATTTCTACGGTTGGATAAAAATTTCTTTAGTAGAGAAGTTCAAATTCCACAATTGTGACCAAGGATTTCTCCAGAGAATGTATAATGGCGTCAGATAAATAAATACATGAACCTGGGAAAGCATAATTCAATTTGCAATTAAAAAATGTCAATATTTTCAACTCACAAAAAAAGTGATTTTTTCAATTGAAGTGATACAATAGGCAAACTAAATCATACAATTCTAAGTAAGGCAACTATCGATTTTTCGTAAATCCACGTTGACATTAGACACACTTTATTTTTCATTCACTCTTTCCAATATTGGATTCTTTCTCTGCTTTAAGCATCGACGCATGGCACTTACAATTACAAAAATTGAATTTGTGTTTTTTAATTTATACAATCAAAGAATATATTGTGGCGGTACTATATTTCGTCTATTGCCTTATTTCAGACGTCGATCGGCATATTAGGAAATTTTCAAAACAAAAATCAATTAGCAGCACTTTATTTTTCTTCACCCATTCCTATAATGGATTCTTTCTCTGACTTAAGTATCGACGTATGGCACTTATAATTACAAAAATTGAACTCGTCTTTTATAATTTATATCCAATCAAAGAATACTATAATAAATAATTGTGGTGGCACTACATTTTGCCTATTGCCTTATTTCAAACGTCGATCGGCATATTAGAAAATTTCCAAAACAAAACAAAGATCAATTAGACGTACTTTATTTTTCTTCACCCTTTCCTATATTGGATTCTTTCTCTGATTTAAGCATCGACGCATGGCACTCACAATTACAAAAATTTAATTTGTCTTTTTTAATTTATATCCAATCAAAGAATATATTGTGGTGGCACTACATTTCGCCTATTGCCGTATTTCAGACGTCGATCGGCATATTAGGAAATTTTCATAACAAAGATCAATTAAGACGCACTTTATTTTTCTTCACCCTTTCCTATATTGGATTATTTCTCTGATTTAAGCATCGACGCATGGCACTCACAATTACAAAAATTGAATTTGTCTTTTTTAATTTATATCCAATCAAAGAATATATTGTGGTGGCACTACATTTCGCCTATTGCCTTATTTCAAACGTCGATCGGCATATTAGGAAATTTCCAAAACAAAGATCAATTAGCTACATTCATACGGTGTTTTAGACGTCAATATTGCAAACATGCCAGCGTTTCCTACTGCCTGCATAGGAACGTAATTGCGGATTGTAATTATTATTATGTTGTCAGATTGTTTTATCAGCTTGGGTGGTGGCCTAAGTGACAGCAGTTATCCGATAAAAGTCGGCGTTACTTTGAAGTCCAGGATATATGTTAATCCTTATAACCAAGGCTGTCAGTCAGCATGTGCCTGTCTATAGTATATGCTCAATTCTGAATGATCTCAGGAACACCTGCGACGTCTCCTGCAGTTCTGTGACCTCCTTCAAAAACCAAGTAAGACAGTCCATTACTGCATTATATGTGTTAATTGAATTATTTAGATGTTTTAATTTCTAGAAAGTCACTATCTCGTTTGTGCTTCTGGTTTTGTTTCTTGTTATTTATATTTTGATTGTGTTGATCGGTACGATGCAATTAAATTTATTAGTTATTTTTTATGCCACACTTCACAGTTCGTTTATTCTTAATAATATTTCATACCTATACTGGAGATGTTATCTCTTGTCGTACAAAGAGTTGTATTGATATAGTCATACTTATAACAAAAAAAGTTTGTAAGGATTTCGATCAGCGATTCAGTATGGAACAGTATAACTGTTAGGAATATTTTATGATGGGTAAATTAAGTTATGTTGTGGTATGATTTTAATTCAGAATGTTTGCGTTTCATTATATTATGCTCATCAACAGCAAATTAGCGTTCAATGTTTATGTTCATTGTTCTTTTGTGGCCGTTCACATGTACCTTTTGCAGTCAATGTTGTGTACACTTGTAACTGATATGATACAGGTGAATGTGACACTTTTGTATGCTGAAATGTATAAATGTATTTTTTTATGTATATTGTAAGTGTATTAATAATAATACGTAAATAAATAAATAAATTATGAATATGCCTTTCAAATAGTGAGCTACAACACACGGACCCCGGCCTTTGTCATCAAACTGCTTTCAACCACTCTCTTAAGCTCATCTGCTCGGCGGCCGGCAAATCTCGAGCTTTGGTAGCCGATACGCGGTCTGCTCTCTAGAATACGCCTGTCGCAACGACCTTCATCCTACGACTAACATGACCCGCCCACTGTCACTCCAACTTGTTTGTTAGTTAGTTAATGTTTTTGTTGTATTTAGCTATGTCCGTGACTTTGGAAGAATTTCCTCGTTGCGAAACCCTGCTCTCACTGGACTGGTTAAAAATAAACTGTATGGCAATTTTAATACTTACATAGTAGCATAATAATATGTTTACCAAAATCATGGTTAGTGGACTATATCACGAAAATAAGCTATATGTAGAACGAACGCAGTGGTACGCTATAGCTAAAAAACTATATAAAAATACATTTCGTATGTCTGATGTCATTTACAAAGGACAATTAACAGTCCAGCGAATATCTCATACTGCGAGAACTTGCCTTAATCTAAACCTGTATATACTAGGCGCGATTATCTGACCATGGTCGACGTGTTCGGCGATCACAGTTTATAACTTGTACCACGGGGCAAGCTAAGAGACAATACGGTTGGTTAGTAGATCGGGGTCAGGGCGGGTCACGAACCGACGCAAGCTCCAGGCACCCGTTTTGGGTCAAACTCTAGAGCAGTACACATACTTCCTAAACTAAGTAAATATTTGTAACGTATTGAATTATCGTCTCGTTGCTAACTAATGAATTGTACTGATTTGTCAATTGAATTCAAGTAGCTGACATTCTTAATCGTTCTACAGTATAACATTTTGGCAATAGAAATCGATGGAATTTTGAATATATAACGCATACAAATAATTGCATTGCACTAAATTAATATTTGACAGTGTCATTTCAGTCATAGTTTATGATAGTTTATGTATAAAAAGTCAGTGATAGTTTATGTATAAAAAGAATATCAAGATTGATGTTTAATGCTTCGTCGATGTTCAAATATAGCTTCTTTATGGGAAATCACAATCTATGTCATTTGATAGCAACGCTTCGTTTTAAAACATTAGATTGATCTAAAAAATATATATACGTAGGTATGTTTAAAAAATATTCCGTCATAGTTTCCACGTAAAGTTTATCAAGAATGATAGATTAGGTTTGAATTGGATTAGGTTCAAGAATGAAAGTTTAAAATGAGATATATAATTTCTAGTTCTCGTCTGGAATCCAAGTAGCCATCGTAGTATTTACCATCAAGTCACTACTATGTAAAATACTGTTGACGAATAAAGAGAGTTTAATTTCATTTCAAATCTAGCGCTACACGATATAAGATATTGGTGTTAAATTTGACATTAATTGCAAAAAATGATCATATTTTATAAATTTATTTTTTGATTCGTACGGAATTAATGAAACAGCGCCATCTTTCTTAAAGGCGTACTCAAACTGTGCTAGATGTCTGACAATAACATATTTTTCATTCGCTTCTTCAGAGTCAGTGACCGAGATAAAACAACGTTTTTATTATATATATATTCCCACATCTAACTTCCTATAGATACGCCGCTAAACTTTTTTTTTGGATGCAGTCTACAATTTATTTTAGCCTAAATAATAATTTAATTTTAAATTGATATTATTGTTTTTTTTTGTTGTAAGATTTTTGTTGCACGCCTTTTAGGCAGAATTTGTTAGGCTACCTTATTTATTAATCTTAAGATCTTTATATGAAAGCACCACTTTCATGCAATAAACGAATTTGAATTTGAGTCTAAGATGATATCGGGCTAACTTGTTAGAAGTACGGTAAACCCATACTTCTAACAAGTTTCTACGCGACACCGTGCCGGAACGCTAAATCGCTTGGCGCCACGTCTATGAAACCAAGCCTACCACCAAGACCTCCAACTTCACAATGAGTACTCACTCTTTATTTCGCAATAACGAATGATATAAGTACAATGTAATAATTGGCCGTGACATGTCACTCTTTAATCCAATTTAATCATATAGTATCCCGCACGCCCGAAACAAAAGCGATCAGCCGGCGATCACCTTGGTGGAATTAATTGTTGTAATATAAATAAACACGTTAAAGGACTCACATCCGTAATGGTGATTGATCGGGCAACGGGCCCACAATGGAATTCGACGTGGGCCAACAGATAAGCGGACAACCTGGCCGACCACAGCCGTGATCATGAACACGAAATTGTTGACGAACCTACAGCTGTGAGCATTTACTTGACAATGGCCTGTACCTTCAAAATATTTTTTTCAATGTTCGAATTTTGCAACGTCTGAATATACATAGCATTATATCTTGTATACTCTTTCCTTTGTTACCCTATCTGATTATATTTGATATTTTTAAAATTTATTTAAAAAAATGCTAGCATATTATTAAATGCGCAGGAATCTTCCTTTAAAAGTATTAAAAACAAAATACTAGGCAGTTTTGTAGCTATATCAAGGAACCTTACAAAGAAGCTTTCAAATAAAAGAACATTATTCAAAGACACAAAAGCGTTCTTGCCTTACAAAGTTCTCTTAAATAACATTATTCGGATTTTAATTGGATTTCTAGTATTGAAACTAATGTGGCCGTCGGCAAAATTTCGTGTAGAAACCTGGCCGTTAAGATCTAATACACGACCTGCGCAATAAATCAAAGGGTTTTGGAAAGGCAAGTGAAACATTAGTTAGCCCTGTCCTCAAAAGCTGACAGCCAGCGCGTCCAGATCACCTGCCTTCGCGAATTTACCTATTAGGGAAATAATTTATCGGGGTTATATTCTAGGATATTCAATATGTTCAGAATATTGGGTTACAATTTATGTTACTTAAGAAAGGCATACCAACCAATGCGTACAATGAAAGCAATCAAAGGACAAATCAAATCAAATCAAAGTCGAAATTCAAATTTTTCAAAATTCAAATTCAAAAAATTTATTCAAATTGTCCTTTAAAAAGCACTTTTTAAAGGACGCGTCAATAATTTACATAGTTGTGATTTGATGCTGATAACTACATTCGTAAACTTAAAACTAAAGCTATGAGGGTTCCAAACGCACCTTTTTTTTGTTTACGGGGGAGAAATCTCGTAGTGAGATACCCGACTATTGCATTGGGGAAAAGCTCGGGTTATGTGGGATTGTTACCCACTAAAACCCCCTCGGTGGCCACCATCAGCATAAAACAGTGGGAGGCTCCGGGATCTCCTAGGAACGCACCGGTGCTCCAGACGCACCCTGGTCTTAGAAGCCCACAGCAAACTTAGATCTTTTTTTGTTATCACCATTATTGGTAAGGAAATACAAATTATAAGTTATCAGTTCAATATCTAGACACTAAATGATGATTGGATAATTAATAAATTAATGATCGGAGATCGCGGCAATTTATTGTAATGATTGGTTGATTTACTTCCACCATAGCCACATTGGAATATCTAGAACGGTGCCATTTCTAATGTATGTTCGCATTCGTTGGTAGACGCGAGTTCATTCCCGGGATTTACGACAGCGCCGAATAGAGTCGTCACTAGCATGTACCTCGTCGCCCGGGCAATAAATTAGCGGGCGAGTGTTCAGCATTCCCACGAACAAAACCGTATCAAGATGAGCCCAACAACACCCGAGTGAGGGGACGAAATGCTTTATTTTCTCACTCGATTTATACCCAGTGACACCCTTGCGTTTTGTAACCTGTCACTCGCACTGGTAACGAAGTGCGATAGCTCGGGAAATATGGTTCGGTCTCGTAACCTCGTGGTTGCGAGTACATCCTTACAGGAAGCTCCTAGGCTTCGAAATATGTACATCATGTTGCTGAGCGAACGTAGCAGGATAAACCTCGGATTAAAAAACAAATAGATAAAGTCACTAGTGAAAAGTGTTGCCGCATGACAGCATATGCGACACAGTTTATACTATTATGTAAAAGTATTCCCAAAAGTGACTAGAACTCAAAAACACGGTGTGCTAAAACTGCTCAATAAAAAAAACAGATATATTCATTCTTAGTAATAGTAATAACAGTGCTAGTAATTTATTTACAGTTCGCCTAAGGTAAAACCGGCACGCCCGATGTATGAGACATGATGAATTCTCCCCAAACGTGACTAGAAATAAAAAAAATACGAAATGCTAAAACTGCTAAAACCAAAATATAACAGATATATTGATACTTAGTAGTAAATTTTTAATAATAGCGATAACAGTGCTAGTAATTTGTTAGGCGAACTTCTAAAGTTCGCCAAGGGTAAAATCCGAGACTGTCTCAATTTTCCTAAATAATCCGTATATACACTTCTCACTTTCACAATCCTGATCATTCCAAGGCTTCACATCTATTTCATCTGAGGGGATAATTCTAATATCACTGGAAGACGAGGATGAATGATGATGTTACAATTCAATGGAGTTTTGTTACTTGCCACTCGATCTTGTAACGTTGGTACGTTAGTTTAAAAAATATGCAACTGTGTTGCTACGATAAGTAAGCTTAGTTGCTAGTAAATGAGTTTCTATAACTGTGTTATTTATTTAATTTAGATTACACAATATTTACAAAATATGTTCATACAGATATAGGTAAAAAATTAAAAAAAAAATGTAACTAAGTGAAATTGACATGGTAAACAAAAAATTGACGCGGTAAAGAATAACTAAACATTAACAATATGAAATAATATGAGTAAGAGGGTACCTGTTATGAGTCGAAAGCGATGTACTAAAATTAGTGTGTTACACGTGTGTGTGCATGTGTACTTGTGTGTGTTGTATGTGTGTGCAAGTGTAAAATGGGGTAAAAACGTTACTATGTAGGTAGTTTTTAGTAGGTTATCCAGGCATTATTTGCGATTTATACATAGATTTTTTGACATTTTGTTTACGACATTGTGGAATCTGTATTCAATATATTTTTAGCGCAAAACATTATTTGAATCATTATTATTGTTTAATTTTATTTAAGCAATTGGTGACATAACTTTTTAGTTACTTTTTAGTTATAAATTGACATTAATTTTCATTTATTTATCTAGATCTATATATGAATGTACCACTTTCTTGCAATAAACGAGTTTGACTTGATTTGATTTGATACGCCGATCTATACTGGAGGCTGTCTTTGCAAAAATTTTATTACAAGCTATGTTAACATTCGTTTCAGGATCAATTCAACAACACTGGAACACGAGATGGAATGCTTTATCTTCTTACACGATTTGCTCTCGTGTACCGAGTGATACCCTTGAGTTTGTTACCTGTCACTCGTACTGGTAACGTGCGTTGGCTCAGTTAATAAAGAGCGGTCTAGTAACTATCTGGCTAAGCAAGTGCATCTTAACTGGATGCACTAGAAGACTTCGATTTAAAACTCCACCTTCAAGTGTACCTGTATCATCATCATCATCATGATCAATCCATTGCTGGCTCACTACAGAGCACGATTCAGCTCTCTATATTTATTTATTTATTTATTTATCCAAAGCGCTACCAACAGATTTATATGTAAAAAAATAAACATTTATATATATATATATATCTATATCAGAAGGGTTTGGCCTTAGTCCACCACGCTGGCCATAGTGATAATTTTAATGTCATGATGCGAGTACTTTTCCACACAACGCTATTATAAGTTACTCGAAATACTAATCCTGCGCAGACGAAGTCGCGGGCACCAGCTAGTATACTGATATATTGAACTGTAGTTCTCAATAATTTAATTTACCCACCCAATGAAAACTACCGTAACAATAGCCAATTTAATGAACGGGACAAATATTTAATATTATAATTTAATTGAACGTTCAGCGATATGTTAGGAGATAAGCGATTTGATGTGATATGTTAGGCGTTGAATATTTGTGTCGTAAAACGCATACTGTAATGTCTTAATCAATTTCATAATCAGTTTAACAAAATGATTGATCACAGCGGCATGTCAGCGATTTCAGTTCCGCTATATGCCGAGTTATTTAAAGCTTAATTTACTAGACTGCGAACTATTCAAGTGTATGGTTTTTTTTTCATAAAGCTTCATATGTTTTCAATGAAAGTTTACAAGAGAAGCGAGCGCGAATTTTAATTTCTTTATTATTCGATTTAGACTTAAATATTAATAATAATAAATTGAAGAAAAAAAAATAAGGTAAAACTAAACCAATATTTTTTTTTAAGTAACCGGGACCATATTGTTGTGCCAGTATTAATTAATTTCGAGCTTAGAGCTAACCTACAAGATACAACTTATATATGTGCTTTTGATAAGGATCAGTTTATCAAAATAAACCTGTCTAAAAACCAAACAAATTGCGTTTGTTAGTTGGTTATTTCAATTTATTTAATTATATATTAAAATAAAGTAAACGAAAATTAAAAAAAAAATTAAATATCACTTGCTTCAACGGTGAAGGAAAACATCGTGAGGAAACCTACACGCTTGAGAGTTCTCCATAATGTTCTCAAAGGCGTGTGAAGTCTGCCAGCGTGGTGGACTCATATTGAGAGAAGAACCGTGCTCTGTAGTGAGCCGGTAATGGGTTGAACATGATGAAACAAAAATACAAAATCAGAAAACGGTGATTTATAATATAATTAAAGCAATTTTGCATTAAATTTAATTCGCTGCAACGGCGAAGGAAAGCACGTGAGGAAACTTTCCTGAAAGTTCACCATCACGTTCTCAAAAGAAAGACAGAGTTTTTTATTTTTTCTCGCGTTATTTATATACTGTTCATAGCATAAGCTTATACTGATAGCGACCAAATAAAGGTTAAGCAAGACCAAAGCAAGTCTCAGCGCTGGTTTTCAGAGAGAGCCTAAATATTGGTAAAATCAAAAGCGTATGGAGCTAACCAAACCGCAATTGGCCGTAATAAAGAGTTATACTAAAGCCATAACCTTTCTCATCGCGAGAGTAGACTTTCAACCAGTAAACCCAAACAGGTGTACTAAGGCCATAACCTTTCTTATCGCGAGGGTAAACCATCACCCAGTAGCCCAGTAAGCCGGTTTTAAGACAGTTTAAAATGTTTTTTTTTATCCACTACAAGTTAGCCCTTGACTGCAATCTCACCTGATGGTAAGTGATGATGCAGTCTAAGATGGTAGCGGACTAACCTGTTAGGGGTATGGAAAACCCATACTCCTAATTGGTTTCTACACGACATCGTGCCGGAACGTTAAATCGCTTGGCGACACGTCTTTGTCGGTAGAGTGGTAACTAGCCACGGCCGCAGCCTCCCACCAGACCAGACTCGAGCCGGGAATCTAACCCAGGACCTCCAACTGCGCAACTGCGCGCACACTGCGCCACGGAGGTCGTCAATGATGAATGATGCTGAACTTAGCTTTGTTATATAGATTAATGCAAACATTTCGAAACGTGATTCGCTCTTCCGAAAAATAGGTTCTAAGCGTGCGTTCTAGGCGTGCATCTATAGGCAGCAAGCATCGTGCTTCATTCTCGGTTACATTTATTTACGCCGCACCGTTGCCGTCTGTAATTCAGTAATCAGATTTACTGTGCGAACCGTAATGCAGTGCCTCATCAACCAGTGTTTCACAATGCGGAGCTGTGCCACGTTGCGCGTTCGATATAATAAACGTATAAGTAGAGCCGATTCGTGCGTCCTCACTCGCATACCTATGTTTATGATGCCGCCGAGTCGATGCTTGTGAAAATGAATTATTTTATCACCTATTCGCTTTTAGTGATATATGTGTGTGGTAGTGGCCAGCGTGGTGGACTATGGCCAAAACCTTCTCATATTGAGAGGAGACCCGTGCTCTGTAGTGAGCCGGTAATGGGTTGTTCATGATGATGATATTTGCATTCACATTTACGTCTGTTTCGATGTATTAGGTCTGTATTGACACATCTGCAACATCAGAGGAAATACCGATGCGTTGCCTCCTAATCGGTTTCTACTCAACATCATACCGAAATCGCTTGCGGTTTTTGCCAGTAGGGCACTAAATGCGAGCGAAGAACAGATCGGACTCTAGCCTTCCACTTTCTAAATTTATTTTATGCTACAGTCCTTGACTTGAGAAGCATAAGTTTAAGAAGTCAAAGCCTACCAGACTAGCCCAGAGCATAGCCATATACCAAATAACCCACCCAACCCACTTATGATCCTACAGCGCTCATCATTGCGCCAAGGAGTTAGATCCGATATAGTATATTATATAGTTAAAAACCCACCAGCACCATTTAATTTCCCGGGCTAAAAGTAACCAGGATACAAACTATATGCACAAATCTCTTCGATCTACTTGAGAGTAAACAAATTTCATCCATATACATCCATATATTCTAAAATTTAAAAAAAAAAACGTGCACCGAAACGTTACCTAAGTGAAAACTACGCGGATGTCAAATACGATAAACAAACAGTAATTCGAATAATCGGAGACATGATTATTTGATTTTTTATCTGTTGTTTACTTAGCTATGACACAAAGGCAAAACTGTCAACATTTTATTGAAAATCTTAAACGTACATACGTGTATTAAAATTTTCACACATATAAATATAAATGTTTGAATTATTTTCGGTTAATGGCGAACACGTTATTTCAAAGAACAATACAGCCGGTCAAGCGCAAACTCGTTATCATTAAAAAAAACTTTCGAGATACGAGTCAACAGTACACACGCAGCGTTATCTGATCCTTTATTCCAAAGCAGCAAATATGAAATTATACAAAACAATGCGAGCCGCGATCAGAACCGATTCCAATCAAACTGTATCAACATAATTAGATTTAATAACAACTGCCCAGACAATCGACGAGATCGCTAAGATATAGCATTCGACATTACGTTGCCGATCGGCATTATCTGGATACCGGATAGGCTGAGAGACTGACTTATAACTCAACAGCGAAACTATTACATGATCATGATTAACCCATTGCCGGTTTAGTACAGAGCACGGCTCAATCCGACACCCCAACCCTCTCGTAGTTGCGGCTTCTTTTTACTCCCCCGACCTAAGCGCTCCTCTCCGAAAGAGGAGACTTAGATGTTTATTATTTCACTCGCAATTTTTTTGTTTTTTCGAACTGTCTATTAGCTGTGCTAACCCTATTGGTTGCCACAGAGTAACCGGGCTGTTTGGCGAGCTTCGTAAAAAAGCTCTGCCAGAAGAAATTTCGAGCCCTAGGGCTCGTCACTCGCAATAATGATCTATAGTCTAACGATTAAGACATCGACCTCCATGTATTTAACTTTCGAGATGTGCATTTGAAAATGATGAAAGACATCGAAAGGGTTACGTGGCGGTCTCCCTGCCTACAACCGTTTAGAAATTTCTATTACATTGCACCCGTATTAAGGTATCTGATTGAGAGGAGTAGGCTCAATATATCTCTTTGGGCGTTAATAGCTTCGAACTATCGCGTCCCCTATTATTTTGTCAAGTTGCGAATTTATGGACGATAGGTGTAACGGCGCAACTGTGTTGGGTCCGGGGAACATTGGACGGCGATGGTGTTCTAAAGGTCGTCTGCTGTGTTCGTACAACCGATGCTATCGACCCGGGATAAGCGGAACTAAGTCCATTTATAAAGTGGACATGCGAATGTAACATTTAGAGGAAGATATTTTATCCGTATAATAAATACTCGTAGGTGGATACTATTTGATACCAACATTGTATGTTTTGAAGATGTTCGGAAATATAATCTCGTTTGCAGTATTCTAAACAGTTGCGTGGTTCTGATAAAAAAGTATTTCAATAAATATATAATCAAACAAAATAAAGTTGTGACGTTGACTACAACAATAATATTTGAGAAACTTCTGGTAAATGCAAATATTAATAACCTAAACACTTTTTGACTGATTTAAATATAATTTGTATATATATCTTTATAGCCATCAATATTATCGCTGAAAATTACATTACATACATATTAAATAGTAAGAAATAAGAGTTTCTTTTTTAACTTCTTTTCTTGAGAAATTTTATTCATAAGGTTTAATATATATATTTTTTATTTCTGGAAGTAAGCTCAAAATTTTCGGTGACAACGGAAAATTCGGAGAGTATATATATAGATTCTCCAACATATATAATTATTATTATAATAATTGGACGTAGTAGACGTAGAGGTAAGCAAGAGTTTGAAAAGCGATCACATATATTAGCTTGCATCGCCACATGGGCCGTAACAAGCGATTTCACGGTACATGCGCAGGCGCATCCTTTAGCCACGGCTGTCACGCCGCCATTTTACCTGCGACAGATTTGTTGGTTGCGTCACACACCACTACAGTATGGAGCTCCTACATACAGGGCCGACTTACAACTCCAACTACTAAACAGTGGATTGTACATTGCGTTACGTATGATCAAAATTTTACTAGACTTAGCGCAGTGTGTAGGGCTTCATTTATCAGATAATGTCTTTTAAGATGGATGTTCAGTACCTGAAGTGTGCACGGATTTGACTAGCTTAGCCTATCTTAGATTTAAAATTTCGATTGCACTACTCCCAGTAACTTTACAATATTATTACCTATGCAATATAGTGTATAGTGGTTCCGATCACAAGAAGTAGCTTCGCTTCAAATGTTAAACCTTTTTCTTACGTAAATTCAAATTCAAAAAGTTCCTAACAGGTAAGCCCGCTACCATCCTAGATAGCATCATCACTTACCACCAGGTGAGATAGCCGTCAAGGGCAAAAAATAAAAAGAAAATATTTTTTTATACACCACAAGTTTTTAGTGTATAAAAAAATATTATCTGACGGAACCTCTATGTAATACATATACGTTTTCTGTCTTCACTGTATTTATATTAATGTTTAATTATGTGTAAGTTTAACTGTTACAGTAGTATTGAAGTTAATATTGTGCATTTCTTGATGTAAAACAATACAAAAAAATGTATATTATAATATGAAATTATAGTAAATTCTCATTCTTTCTTTCACTGGTGATGTTCGAGAGCATTACTTACAGACAAGGTCGGAACATGAGTTGGTTGCATCTGTAGCGATTTTATGGTGGATCGTGTTACACTGCCCTAAATCTCTTTGTTCTTTGATTCGTGTTCAAACTGTCTAGTGAATGGAATGGTGTTGGTAAACATTATTGGAATTATTCGCCGCTCTTGTGTTATAAATGATAGACTTGTCTCAATAGCTACGAGTATGTATGCAATGCACCTATTACGTGCTAAGCGTATTGCTCAACGAAATAAATCGCACAGAGCGTTAAGCCGGCCTTGTACAAAACCTTTAACAAGATGTCTTCCTCAGCTTAACATTTCCCCAATACACATTGTGACGTATGTAGGTTCTATATATTTTATATGTCTTTTGTTGGCAATGACAGCTATGGCAGTCCGGTGGTAAATATTGTTTTAAAATGAAGCCAACGTCTCTTATTAAGAAATCCCTAATCCTGGTATTCCCGCGGGACTAAACATCACATTGGCATACGTCGCACCCCAACACTTAATCAAAAACATAGTATCAACATAACGTCCACGTCACACATGTATTTCAAACAGGTTTAGTTTAGGGTTATGTTTCTTCCGCGTCTGTATTGTATCATTTAACTGTTAAAGCGATATAAGGTACCCACGAGACAGGATTACCTAGTGTGGGTACCATCGGAATATGTAAAACTGTAACCGTGTTTTTGGTAAAATAAATATTTTTAATTTTCTTTTTTTTTCCAAAGTCCGTCGACGAATAGCGTTTAGCGAGTAAATAGTGGCAAAGAAATCTCGCAGAATTTAACTTTCTCTAACTTTGGTTCTACACTTATTATCTAGCTTATAGTAGAAGTCCCGCAGCAAGGAAAGGTCTCCTCTTACGTAGGAGAGAGTGATTCAGAGAAAAGAAACTCCAATGAGGCTTTATGCTTTTAAAATTGATCCCATTATCAATCCATTAAGCCTATGAATGTTTATATTATGTCAGGAATCTATTATTTCATCAATGCCCAGTCCAAAGTATCCTAACGAAAAGTCCATTTGAAATAACCATTCCAAGCTATAAAACCTACTGCACTTAATGGGTGTTATCGTTTGGACCTTGATGAAGTATAAGAACCTTTCAGGCTTATCCCTGCGTAATTTTCTAACTGTCTGGGGGAGATCAAGCTTTCTCAATACACTTCCCTTAAGCGCGTGATTTTTAGTTCTGGTACACCTATAGTGGGAGTCTCACATAAACTCCGTCCCGCCTAACCCTTATGACAGTAGACATAAAGCTTTTCCAACACGACCAAAAAAGGCCTTAAATAAGCTTAAAATTGCCAGGTTGACGGCCACCGTGGCGAAGCGCTTGCACTGGCCCGAGTCTGGTCTGGTACAACCCTTCCGAAAAAGACCATTTAGCTTTCCAGCAAGATGTCGCGTAGAAACCAATTAGGAGTTCGGTTTTTTTTACGCCACAAGTTAGCCCTTGACGGCTTCTCATCTGATGGTAAATTATGTACGGTCTAAGAGTACCCTTTAAGGGGTATGGTAAGCCCATTCTCCTAATTGGTTTACACGACATCGTGCCGGAACGCAAAATCGCTTGGCGAAAACTGTATAACTGTGTTTTTGGTCAAATAAATATTTTTCATTTTCATTTTTCATACATTTGAGATAGCCTTTAAGGGCTAACTTGTAGTGAGTAAAACAAAAGTACAGACGCAAGTAAGAGTTGTCGAACGCGTCATACCTTCCGGTACGCATTTCATCACGCCCGATCACCGGTCGTTGAATCGACCCTCGCGCCAATGGCGATTGATTACGATAGAAGCGGTCAGTCGGTCGTTACAAGCCCCGGACAGTGTTTGGACACGCGCCGGCGACCGACAGCGACAGATCGCGCGCGATTCGCGATAAGATGGCATCTGGCGGCGCACGCGCACACCGGTTCGGTTGCGCCGCGAAATTGAGACCGATTTATAGCCGCGCTTAATGGCTTTCTCGATTAATTGTCCTCTAAATTGTTGGAATTACAACACTATTAACGTTTTAGAACTGGTTGGGAATAGGTGTTATCTGATAACACATATATCATCGTTCGGTGGATTTACGAGTATATTGGACTAGCTGATGCCCGTGACTACGTCCGCAAAGATTGAGGTTTTTAAAAATGCCTTAATAGTACGCAACTTTTGTAATGGAAGATTAAAACTTCTCATTACTGTTCTCGTTTCCGTTTCAGACGCCCCCGTCTAGCCCGTACTGCAACTTTCAAACTATACGTCCTAGCTACTTAATGTAACATAGGAAGTTTGTCTTCTTTAAATATCGAAAGTTTTATTGTCAAGTCTTAAGTGAGGACTTAAGACTTAACAATACATGTTCTGCTATTCTATTCAGCTGCAATCTGAGTGAACTCACAAGAGTGACATCATGGATTATATGTTACCGGAATATGTAATTTTAGACAATTTATATAGGTATATATATATACTCCAGCAAAATATGTTTTTATCCTGTAAAGCTAGAATAAGAGGAGATAAATAAATAAATGTAACATACACGTAGGAATTTGAATTCTAGCATTTGCTAAAAAACGGTACAAAGTTCGTTGGTTAACCTAATGTATGAAAATTAATTAATAATGCGATTTCGACCCATATTTCAATTACTATTTGTTGATAATGAAGGATATCTATTTTAAACGTTGTTCACCCATCCATTTATTAATGACGTTAAGTTGCTTATTCGAATACCTTGATCTTAAGTCGCGAGACTTCATAAACAAAGTACTACCTAAACTTTATAGCGTAACACAAAATAAATTTATATTTTTGTTAGTGAACTTTAACCCTATATATGAGGCAGAACGGTTGTGTTCTCTGTGTTAGTATGGAAGACGGATACAATCTATATTAGGTATGGATAGATAAAAGATAGATGGGCACGCGGATGCAGCTGCGTTAGAACAAAGCGAGCGCTCTCGTTCCCACAACTCTTGGCGAGATGACTGATTGACGGAGATCCCTTCTTTATGCCTGCATCATGCTTGTTGCCACGGAGCTTTAATGGACTAGGAAGTTTTAGTTTTCGAGCACACCAGTATAATTCTGTAGATACATTAATTCTTGGAAGCGGTGATAGCCTAGTGGTTAGGTCGTCTGCCTCCTAATAAGAGGTCGGCGGTTCGAATCTGGGCACGCACCTCTAACTTATCAGAATGATGTGTGTTTAAAAAAATAAAAAAATATCACTTGCTTCAACGGTGAAGGAAAACATCGCGAGGAAACCTGCACGCTTGAGTTCTCCATAATGTTATCAAAGGCGTGTGAAGTCTGCTAATTCGAATATGTCCAGCGTGGTGGACTATGGCCAAACCCTTCTCATATTGAGAGGAGACCCGTGCTCTGTAGTGAGCCGGTAATGGGTTGATCATAACATTAATTCTTTATTACATAAATAATGGGAAATAAAAAAATGGGATTTCATACTACCTACACTAATTAAAAATAATGCGTAAAGGCGGTCTTATCATCCCATAGCTGGCACAGACTTCCTCTGATTATATAAGATTA
Organism: Lasiommata megera; assembly: GCA_928268935.1. Taxonomy (NCBI): domain Eukaryota; kingdom Metazoa; phylum Arthropoda; class Insecta; order Lepidoptera; family Nymphalidae; genus Lasiommata; species Lasiommata megera. Next base: position 8,321,449 of record OV743328.1, read on the forward strand.
CACATTTGATTTTTTTTTAATTCTATTGACTTATTTACATATTATTGACACATTCGAGGAGAAGCGCGTGCGCCGTAGTATTAAGTGGTAGGTCTCTGGTTCGGTGCCCGTATCGAGTTGGGTATGTTGGAGCTTGAGCTGTAAAACCCATACTGCCATGCGTAAGCGCAAGATAACATACCAAGTCGAAAACAACTTGGAGGATGAGCTCAGCCGGGAACGCATGGGTGGCTAATTTGGAGCTGCCGTATGTTTGTATGATAGCATAGGTCATGCAAACCAGTGCTGGGAATTTCCTATTTACACAGAACGTGAAAAAGTTCAAGTACCAGAAAGGTTATGTTTGGAAGTTTAAATTTTTTTTTTGTTCCAATTCTTTCCAGATGGAAATGGAATTTAGCACTTGACTATGGCAAATAGATATTTGCCATAGTCAAGTGCTAAAATTTGCATGGCTCACAAATGGTGAGGGTTGAGAGAATGCAGATTTGATGATGATCATCAACCCATTATCGGCTCACTACAGAGCACGGGTCTCCTCTCAATATGAGAAGGGTATGGCCATAGTCCACCACGCTGGCCATCAACATTATGGAGAACTCTCACGCGTGCAGGTTTCCTCACGATGTTTTCCTTCACCGATGAAGCAAATGATATTTTAATTGCTTAAAAACGCACATAACTCCGAAAAGTTAGAGGTGCGTGCCCGGATTCGAACCGCCGACCTCTGATTAGGAGGCTGACGCCCAGACAGCTTTTTTAATGCAGATTTAATTGCTAAAAATTAAACAGCCATAGTTGTATAAGTATAATTTATTAGCACACAAAGTATATTGAATTTGAATTAGTGGCATTATCTTTTCAGCGTATACCTAAATTTGAAATTTCGTGATTGTAAAATACCTAGGTTACGGAATTAAATTTAGAAATATGGTAGCACCTTAGGTGTCTAATATAAGATTAGAATTCAAAAAGACAAATCCTATTTCCCACGTCAGTCGAAACATTTAGGTATGTTGTTTTCCGGACAAATAATATCGATAAATTGATATATCGATAGTTTATTAAGAAGTTAGTTATCAACGACAATCGTTCTATCTATATAATCTACATAAAAACATAGTTTCTTTTAATATGTAAACGTCTTTATCTCGATAAACTGTTTTTTTTTTTTTACATAGATTTATCATATTGGATTTACATATAAGACATTTTTTATCCGCGTAATTTAGCCCGTCATATAATTTAAACGTCATAATTGAATAAACGAAATGAATAAAAATTTATGGTTACAAATTCAAATTCAAAATAATCTTTATTCAAATAGTCTTTAAAAAGGCACTTTTGACGCGTCAATAATTTACACAGTAGTTATTTCATGGTGATAACTATATTCGTAAACTTAAAACTAAAGCTATGAGGGATCCAAACGCGCCCCGGTCTAAGAAGAAGCCCACAACAAACTTAGCCGGGGTTTTTCTTTTTTTTCGTTATCACCATCTCACATAATGAATAAAATTAATAATAAACTATAGTACCTATGGAGATAGAGCAATTCACACCCAAGCTTTTTTATCGTTTATATAATCCTTAATATCGTAATATGATTTTTCTACAAGCTTTCGTTTTATAAAAACTTTGAACTTATTGATAGACATCTCCAAGATATCAATAGGTAATTTATTATAGAATAAAATACAATTTCCTTTGAATGAGTTACTAATTTTGTGCAGCCTATTAAACGGTACTACAAGTTTACTTTTACTTCTGTAGTTCAGTGCGTTACAGTCCATTTTTTTCTTGAATACATACCTTCCAAGCTGATATTAAATCATATGCAGTAAGAATTAGTTAAAATAAATCTGATTAAATGTTTTTTTTTTGGCGAAATGTTATCGAAAGTAAGGACTGAGAGCAACACTAGCCACGGGCTACTGTTCGCAAATCGTGACCCCTTGCGAAAAGCGGCGCGCGTGACGTTTCCAAAGGCGTTCAGATAATATTAATATATGTTACGAAAATATGTCTTATTTATGTAGACACAGAGTCCATATTTTGATACTACCTCATGAAATGGGATAAACTAAATTTTCAACAAAGGTCGTTCCCGTCCTTATTAGTTCTTATGACTAAGTAATGCATGTGAAAACAATAAACTATACAAGTTGCAGGTACTAATGTAATCCAGATAAATTGACTCAGTTTGTCACGAAGCAGTGACTTTAGCCTCCCTTTCCTTCTCCATCAAACTGAGTTCGATCTTCGGTACGCACCTCTAACTCTTGGGGGTTATGTACGTTTTTAAATTAAATTTTAAGTTTTATACACATTGCTCTAACAGTGGAAACATCGTGAAGGAACCTACATGCCTGAGTGCGATCTTCGGTACGCACCTCTAACTCTTTGGTTATGTACGTTTTTTAATTAAATTTTAAGTTTTATACAACTTGCTCTAACATTGGAAACACCGTGAAGGAAACTACATGCCTGAGTGTTATCCATAACGTTCTCAAAGGCATCTAAAGTCTACCGATCTGCGCCAGGTCAGCGTTGTGGATATGGCCACAACTCTGCCCATGCCTGATAATGATAAAGATGGTAATGGTCATCACGGAGGTATTCCTAATAAACCATTTCAAAATTAGTTTTAATGAAACATACCATCGATTGATTGTAAAAATCATCGATAATTTTTTAGAATTCTAATTGAGATATTCAAGCACTAATGAATAACACCGAACAAAAACCGAAAAACAAACCAAACTAACATTTGTTAGTTTGGTTTTTACAAACAAAAAAATGTTAGTTTTAAACAACCAAAATAACGTTGTTTAGAACTAACATTTTATCTGCCAAAACCGAAAAATAATCATGGTTAATAAGACTTGAAGATATAAACATCACAACAATGGTAAAGAGTAAGCTCATTTACCTAGCAAGCGGTGTGAAATAGTGTAGCTATGGTGTGCTAGATAAAATATTAAGACCGGGGTGGGATTTATACGTGATCTTTCTGTTTCGAGATTTATAAGCATCTGACTTCAACATATCACTTTAGGAGCACCGCGGCTTATTTCAAGTCACGCAATTGATGGTTGGTTTAGTACCCTATACGCTTCACTCAGGTGTTGTGTGAGAGACGACCGTACTAAGTAGCCTGGACGACTTTTTAAATATAAAACCTATTACAACGAATGATAATACAAATAAAGGTAGGCTGTAATCCAAAATCAGAAAAAAAACGACTGGTTAAAAAAAAATATAACAAAGAAAAAATACAAATTAAAAAGAGATTTTATTCATGTTTGACATTATGTTTCTATTATATTATAATGATTTTTAAGTTTATTTTTAGCAATGAGTAACAAAAGGTCGTTTTTTTACATAGAACAATAAAAAATATGCACAAACTTAACGCCGAATACGTTTCGGTATGGGTATCATGCTATATTGCTTAAGTCTAGGCGTAAACTGCTGGAGACCATGGTTTTGTATGATTTTTGTCACAACAAGTATAACTGCGTTGCCTAAACTCGCAAACTCTGGTACTGTGAGCAATTTTGAACTCGTATACGTAGCTGCCGAACACACCAACTGTTTGCTACCACAAAATACAGCAAGTTTGAGGACTTCCGACCTCATTATAAAGTTGGAGGTCCTGGGTTCGATTCCCGGTTCGAGTCTGGTCTGGTGGGAGGCTATGGCCGTGGCTAGTTACCACCCTACCGACAAAGGCGTGTCGCCAGGCCATTTAAGGAAGCGGTGATAGCCTAGTGGTTAGGGCGTCATGAAGGATATGTTTAGGTCTCCTCCTAGGTCCCCCCTCCAGGTTGGGGGAGTAAAAAGAAGCCGCAACTACGAGAGGGTTGGCGTGTTGGACTGATTTCTCGAAATAGCTTTTCGAGAGTTTCTTAAAGTGGTGAACTTTATAATGCGACAGCGCACGCATTGCGCCACGGAGGTCGTCAAGGGCCAATTGTGGTGTATAAAAATATATATATATATTGGTACGTGAGTGTCGTGTCAAATCTCACGGTGTCCTCCGGGACTACTATACAACTCTCCGAGACTATCGGCGTAGATCTACGATCGCATTCACATTAGGGAAGAAGATTCGCATCCAATTAACTGTAACGGTGCAGTTATCCTACTAATGATATGGGCAAATCGCAGAGTTTGCGCTGCCTACTCGCGATTTATTAATCGTTTGCTCAACTGTGAGAACGGAGATGGAAATTCGTCTATATATTCTTGGAGCCAGGTGTTAACGGGATGAAAGCAGCACCATTTTAAAGAGATTTTTCAATTTAGAAGCTGAGCTAAGGCTAAGCTAAGATAATGTAAAACTGAGGTTATGATTATCTACAATTTAACAGATGATCTTTAACAATATTTAACATAATCTACCTGCTTAGCATTCATCATCATCATCATCATGATCAACCCATTCTCGGCTCACTACAGAGCACTGGTAGGAGACCCGTGCTCAATATGAGAAGGGTTTGGCCATTGTCCACCACGATGGCCATATGCGAATTGGCAGCTTTCACACGCCTACGAGAACATTATGGAGAACTCTCAGGCGTGCAGGTTTCCTCACGATGTTCTCCTTCACCGTTGAAGCAAGTGATGTTTTTTTTTATAACGCACGTAACTCCGAAAAGTGGTCATAGGGTCTCCCTCGGCGGATGCCGCTGGTTGGGTTGCGGTCGAGTGTGCGGGTGTTCCCGTGACCCAGCCACCAGGTGACGCATAGGAACATCGCTGGGTTTTAGTGGGTATTCTGGTCGAGTCCCACATACCCCGATGGGGATGCGTAAACACATTTCTCAGCGTGGAGAAAAAAAAAGCAAAAAAAAAGGTGTTTGTGGTTTAAATAGGGGTTAATTCTTTTAGGCACGTACGTCGTCGGCGGCCTTACATGCACTAATTTGTGTCGCAACGTTAAGTATATAGACTCTTGGTATTCTGTCAATTATCGGCTTGTTAGCCACTGATCGATCCTCGTCGCACGCCACGATGGCGTCGTAACTTACCTGAGTTAATGGGTCAGCTGCGAGGTCAATGGGCGGCCCAGATTGCGCTGTTCACTTAGGTCTTGGGACTTGGACTAATTGAACTGTACTTCGAGCAAAAATGAACTAGACATGCAGTCTATATAAAGTCTAGTTGAAAAGTATCCGGTTTTTGTTTCTCTTAGCTCTTGCCGAGAATCTTACCTTAAGGCAAGTTTTTTTTTATCCACAACACGTTAGCCCTTGACGGCAACCTCACGTGATGGAAAGTGATGATGCAGACTAAGATGGTAGCAGGCTAACCTGTTAGGAGTATGGTAAACCCTTAACGTGCCGGAACGCTAAATCACTTTGCGACACGTCTTTGTCAGTAGGGTGGTAACTAGGCACGGCCGAAGCCTCCCACCAGACAAGTGCAAGTGATGATACAGTCTAAGATGTAAGCGACTTAATCTGATAAAGTGGGATTAATCCTTTTCTCGGTTTTATATATCAAAGTTCTCACCTTATGTTTCAAGAAGGAAAGATCCCTCACTGGAATTATTTTTCTGCTGACTTTGATTTCACTCTGTAGAACTTCCATAGTGCTGATATCTTGAAATCCGTGTTGTTCAAGGGTCGAACACGTTCGCTGCACTTGTTCAATGCACGGGGAGAATGAACAGAAGCGACCTCCTGTGGGCAAAGAAAATAATTTAGATTTATTATTATATTAATAATTGTGATAATTTTATTACTTACTTATTTCTAGTTATTAAATAATCTTTACAAAATAAACTGAAGTCTGCTGTTGTTGGTAAGCTTAGATGTGGTACCCTGCGTACTATGTATTGATACTACATAAACTATTTGGAATCAATGATAGGTATTAGGTATGCGATTTCGGTCCAATACCGTTTAATATACCATTAAAATAAACTAAACAACGCCATTCGTTGAGAAAGGGCTGTCCAAACTGACCTATCACCTATACATACACATTTCTGGGCTGCTACAAAAAAATAACACATACATTTACGCGTCAGGAGCAGTGAAGACTCATGCAACGGTGTTTTACAAGGAGGATTGAACTCGATAAAAAACAAAGGCAACTCCTGGCCCGACCCTCTGCCCGGGGAACAATAAGAAAAAGAGCACCGACAGCTGTTTTCCCTACGTGATAGACCAGCATCCCGATAGCGGACGGCACATTTTACGATGATACAGTTCAGAAATTTTTACAAGCCATCGCTGCCCGTAACGCATCTTTAACGTGCCGCCGGTTCTTATCTGTCAAATCTTATCGACCAATAAGGACAGCGGACGTCAATCAGTCTGCCAATCTGAGTCGCCGGACCCGGCCGCCTCACCGCGGGGGGTGATTTTCAAATTGTTACCATTTTAAAATGTGTATCGCGTGCCCCCATGTTATAATGCGCTTTGTAGCGGTGTATTAGCATAATGCGGCCGGATCGGGGAGGTAATGAAGCCATTACAGGGGATCTCATGCGCATAGGTGGCGAAATATGTAATATGTTATCTTAATGCATCGCGAGTCACGTCTCGTGCGGATCACACTGGGGTGCTCAGTTCTGTGTTGGGAGCGAAACAGCTATTACGGTTAAAGCTGAACTGTTGGAGTGAACGTTTATCTGACAAAACTGTCGCAAATGTTATACTTCGATACAAACATGACTGTTGTTTTTGATTAGGGTCAGATTTATCAGCTCAACAATGTCAATGCGAAATGTTTGTGAATGAATGTCAACCAGTGATTAATTGAAGATAAAATTAATAAGCTATATAAAATATAAATGAAATAACTACTATGTTAATTATTGACGCGTCAAAATTGCCTTTTTAAGGACTATTTAAATAAAGATTATTTTGAATTTGAATTTGAATTATATTAATTATATTTTAGTTATTTCATAAGAAGTTTTTTTTATACACTACAAGTTAGTCTTTGACGGCAATCTCACCGTTGTGATGCTGTCTCAGATGGTAGCGGGTTAACCTGTTAGGGTACGGTAAACCCTCCTAATTGGTTTCTACACGACATAGTGCCGGAACGCTAAAGCGCTTGGCGACACGTCTCTGTCGGTAGGGTAGTAACTAGCCACGGTTGATGCCTCCCACCAGAACATGATAGAGCTGGGAATCGAATCCAGGACCTCCAACTTTATATTGCGACACTGCGCCACGAAGGTCGCCAAAAGTTCATTTTGGTATTTGGCTTCCCTTTTTATGTTTATTAAGCATGTTTGAGTTCCATAAAAAAAAATTCAATTAAAAAAAGCTAGGTCTTTGGTTTTCCTCTGTTCTCTTAACTCTCGGTACCAGCTTGGAGTTAGAAGAATGGTCCATTCCCAAGAAGTACGGGCAGTTGTTTTCTTTCGATCGAGATTATTTCAAAAACAAGTGATAACGATCATTAAAACTCACGACCCCACTCGAGTGGCGTGGCTAGTAATTAACTTCATCAATGGTACAATACAATTAATGAGTTTCTTTACCTCTAAGGTCTCTATTTATACATATATTTTGCCTCAGTGGCGAATAAACCATGAATAATGATATAGAAGTAGACTGATCACGTGTAATTTGGTCAGCTAAGTATTTTATCCCATGCTAGAAGAGCAGAAAGAATCCTAAAACATTTATATAGGCATATGAATCATGATATAGTAAAAGTTGATGCTTTACTAGCGACCTCTAAATTATACCGAATATTAATTATAGCAGAAGAATGCTCACGTCTAATTGGGGACTTAATTACTTTTGGACATTGCACGGTGCAGCAACGGCACCTAATATATCTCTGCTAGAAGAGCAGAAAGAATCCTAAAACATTCATATAGGCATATGAATCATGATATAGTAAAAGTTGATGCTTTACTAGCGACCTCTAAATTATACCGAACATTAATTTTAGCAGAAGAATGCTCACGTCTAATTGGGGACTTAATTACTTTTGGACATTGCACAGTGCAGTAACGGCACCTTATATATCTCTGCTAGAAGAGCAGAAAGAATCCTAAAATATTCATATAGGCATATGAATCATGATATAGTATGTAAACTCTCAAATATAGAATCAAACTATATTATATTCATGATCATATATCTTTATTATATTGATATATATTCCATTATTATTCATTACGGTAATCTCACAAATATAGAATCAAACTATATTACATTTATATAGATCTTATATTTCATAAATAGTGCACACTCCCGCGTGTCAGCAGTATCTGCCATAATAGCAGACCTTCTCTTATTTATAACCTATCATACCTTCTTCCAACTCAATACAGTCCCCTCCTATTCTAATCAATTAACCAATAGCTTTAAAGTATCTTACAGGAAGTAGTATTATCAGTCATAATACAAATAATGTCATGATACAATAATATGTCGACACTTAAAGAGTCAAACTCAGAACGTATACAAAATACATGGATAGTGCTAATGTGAAGTGTAACAAGTAAAAGTTGATGCTTTACTAGCGACCTCTAAATTATACCGAACATTAATTTTAGCAGAAGAATGCTCACGTCTAATTGGGGACTTAATTACTTTTGGACATTGCACAGTGCAGTAACGGCACCTTATATATCTCTGCTAGAAGAGCAGAAAGAATCCTAAAACATTCATATAGGCATATGAATCACGATATAGTAAAAGTTGTTGCTTTACTAGCGACCTCTAAATTATACCGAACATTAATTATAGCAGAAGAATGCTCACGTCTAATTGGGGACTTAATTACTTTTGGACATTGCACAGTGCAGTGACAGCACCTTATATATCTCTGCTAGAAGGGCAGAAAGAATCCTTAAACATTTATATAGGCATATGAATCATGATATAGTAAAAGTTGTCGCTTTACTAGTTACCTCTAAATTATCATCATCATCATGATCAACCCATTACCGGCTCACTACAGAGCACGGGTCTCCTCTCAATATGAGAAGGATTTGGCCGTAGTGCACCACGCTGGCCATGTGCGGATTGGCAGACTTCACACGCCTTTGAGAACATTATGGAGAACTCTCAGGCGTGCAGGTTTCCTCACGATGTTTTCCTTCACCGCTGAAGCAAGTGATATTTTAATTGTTTAAAAACGCACATAACTCCGAAAAGTTAGAGGTGCGTGCCCGGATTCGAACCGCCGACCTCTGATTAGGACGCTGACGCTCTAACCACTAGGCTATCACCGCTTCTCTATTCGCTCTAAATTATACCGAACATTAATTTTAGCAGTAGACTGGTCACGTGTAATTTGGGGAGCTAATTATTTTTGCCCCCTGCACAGTGCAGTAACGTCGGTTCACATGATTGGCCGGCGCTGATGTCCTCGCTTATCCGTCAATTAGGCGGCATTCCTGTCCTGTGACCTACTCTTGCGCAACCACCGAACACCGGTGAATGACTAACGGCCATTGTTTCACCCTTGACGAGCTTTTGTTTGGTGTGAGATTTAGCTAACTTTGAACTGTTCATAAGGACGATTGTGATTCACGGTTTGCCACTAGTTTAGACCTCCCTAGCGCAATGCGTGCGCCGATGTAATATTAAGTGGGACGTCCCGGGTTCTCGTATTTCTGCATAGTTTATGCAATAAATAATGTATCGTTCTACGAGTGACAGTCTATATTGGTTTTTCGAAAATAATATGAAAGTTTGCGGATGAAACAACGATTATATGGATGGGGAAGATAATACTATTAATTGAACCTATGATGAATGAATGAAGCGGTGATAGCCTAGTGGTTAGGGCTACAGCGTCCTAATCAGAGGTCGGCGGTTCGAATCCAGGCACGCCCCTAACTTTTCGGTTATGTGCGTTTTTAAACAATTAAAATATCACTTGCTTCATTGGTGAAGGAAAACATCGTGAGGAAATCTGCACGCCAGAGTCCATAATTTTGTCAAAGGCGTGTGAAGTCTGCCAATCCGCACATGGCCAGCGTGGACTATGGCCAAACCCTTCTCATATTGAGACGAGACCCGTGCTCTGTAGTGAGCCGGTAATGGGTTGATCATGATGATGATGATGATGATGAACCTATGATTCCTATATTATACTAGATTGTTCCATATAATGTTGTACTTATCTGTGATAGTGTATGCGTGAAGAGGTTACAATAGAATTGGGAGCGATCTCTATCCCGTAGGCATGGTGCGTTATTCAAAAACAGAATAATTCGTCCACTGCTGGACATAGGTCTTTTGTAGGGAGTTCCAAAGTACCATGGTCTAGGGCTTGTTTTCAGCGGCTATCACCTAGTTGGGGCTCGACCGATACTAGGTTTACCGGTGCTGGGTTTTCTTATTGTGCGTGTAGCCTTACTTATAAGAAGGCTCAGTCACTCGGCGGGTGATGGAGAGAACTATCATCGAGGTGTAATATATCTATGTGATCAAATCGGAAAGGCGGAGATCCGTACAAAGTAAAGTAGTCAAAGCTATTAAAAAAAAAAAATCGCCAATAATATTATACACGCGAAAAGTTGTATCTATTGATGTATGGTAGTTTGATATATTTTCTCGAAAAAACTACAGAACTAATTTGACTGAATTTCGGGACGAAGGCATTTTTTTATCCCGCAAAAATGTATGGTTCGCGCGAGACTTGCGAATAACCAAAAAGCTAGAATTAATTAAGTGCGTCTATATATATACTCGTGTGTCATATTATATTTGTTGCCATGGGTATTTGTGACGTCACGGAGCGAAAGGTATAATTAAAGAAAATTATAGGATTTAAAGAACTGTAGTTTGCTTACTGGACTGGGGCATAGGAAACTCGGAAATTGTTGAACATAAACATTAAAGACACACTGCTTGCTTTACTAGCTGTGAACAGCGACTTAAGAAACCGAATAATTATCTTCAAAAATATCGGTTAACCTTATGACGTTGTTAAATGTCATAATGACGTCCATTCTTTTGTACGCAAATCTCTTAAACCGTACTATATTAATAGCTCTTCTCTAAAAGTGGTACCATACTATTCACAATGTTTCATCATGCATTAATTTTAGGCGTGTAAATTTTCCTAATTTAGAGATTTTTACGACCCATTTTTAACTTCTGAATGGTAGCAGCATTAGAATTGGAATTGCCGACCGTCAGGCCGCTTAAGAACCCTTCTTTTTTCATCTCAAAATCTTTCTATAAAACCAATAGAATTTTATAATTGAAATGTTAGGTGAAATTTAATTATAAAATTGACAACAGAGATAAAGAGAGTAGATTTAATTTGATAAATAATGTTATTGTACGGAGGACTACGCACTTCAGTTAATTAAAAGTTTCCGCTTTCTATGCTTTGCGTAGTCGAAACCTATCCATTGTTAACCATGGTTTGAAGCTAACTCTATTTAGCCACAACAATGGCCGATGAACCATTTAGATAAAACCAGTATTTTATCAATTAAATAATGTAATTTTCGAGCATGAAAGTTGCTCTCGTTCCTCTGCGACTATTTTGAGAGAATTACTCATTGGTCTAGTGGTTATAATAGTCCACTAACGATAAACGAAGTCCTGGGTTTAAAACATCGCGACAGGACTAACAAGTAAGGGTTCTTCTGTTAAGAAGTTTTCAATACCGATTTGGAGTGATGGATACTGTCGAACCAGGTTAATATCACTAATACGAGATAATATTCGTTAATGCCCGCCAACCCACAACTCTGTAGCTTTGTGGCACTAATCTGTAAATCCTTATATTGAGAGTTTTACTAGTACTTACAAAGTACTTAAGTTACAGGTGTTGGGAAAGATAAGTCAAAACTTTTTTTACCAGGTGTATTTTTGCGGTACTAGTAGACAGCGGTACCTCATATTTGCCTGTATTGTTAAAGCAAGTGATATTTAATTAAAAATTGCTTGATTATTGCATTAAAGAAAATTAATAAAAGCACACTGTTTTAAAATCAAAAAACTTACGTGCAGTATTATAAATATGTATATATTTCTTAAATATCCATCTCTTTGTTAATTTTAAATTACTTCGCAAGTTTGATCGATAGAGAACATCGACGCTTATAAAGCTGGTACACTGTTTACGCAACCAGGATTATAATATCCTGTACCCAAGACCTATGCGAACCGCGTAAGCTGCAATCGAAAATCACAATAACTTAACACATATCTAGCTACTTAACCCGTTGACATCGCTCAGTCAAAGCCAAGTCTGATAATGCACAGATATATCTCAAATAGAGATATATTTCTGTATATCTTGTCGTCAATGGTAAGGTCCAAATTGAGTTGTATTTCGTCGCTTAACTATTTATTGTGTAAGGTTAAGCACAGTTATAAACGCTGCATAAAAAATGATACAGAACAAAAATAGAAAACACAAGTAATAAATATAAAGCACAAAAGGGATTCAGGACCTTACCTACGTAGAGTAGATCGAACTTTTCGCAAACGAGTTTACATTTTTTTCTCTAAAAACCACCACTTATACGGAGGTACTTTCTAAAATTTCCAGTGTATTACGACCTCTTTTCGGATCGTTTTTTTTTCATTTGTTTTGAAAAAAAAAATCATACCAAAAAGCTTCAGTTGACAGAGCATTATTTATAGAGTTTTCTTTTCGTTTGTATCTCTTTCCAGTCGTTCCTTCATTACTGAAGATCGTGGTGTCCTTGCAATCTCGTGAGGATTAACTGTTTCCATCGGCTTCTATCGGAGGCTAGTCTCGCAGGAGGCAGCTGGTCTGACCACCTGGTTGGTGATCTTTTGTCGTCTGTGTTTCTATCAGTGATTGGTTATATATAAAGTTGTGACAGAGTAAACAGAGTACCAAAATAAGAAGTTTAGCTATAATTTTCGTAACGGAACTCCAAAAAGTGTTGTTACGAAAAAATATACAGGATTGAGGCACAAAACAGCTGTCATCGATAAAACGCGGGCGTGGCGCTTCATAACGTCAACACACAACGTCTCTTCCAACATATATCACAAAAGGCCCGAGATCCGTCACTAACAATAGTGGACAATCTATTGATGTATTAGCTAAGATAAAGTGGCGGTGAAATCACATGTGAGCCCTGTGTACAACCGACCACGAAAACTTAATCACCTTAATTAATATAACCTTTATACCATCGTAATACGGGTTACATGTATATAGATATTTAGTAACATATGTGGTGTGCTGTACAAATAACGAGGTCATTTAGTACCGTATACCAGCATTGTTCTTTCGATGGCCGTATTGAAAAAATAATTATTTCGATACTCGATCTTTTGAGGTATTGTTAATGAATTACGTTTGCTATTACTGTATTGACTTCGCGGTATAGTGGTTAAACGGTATTGTTTTGACTGATTGTAATTGTTCTCCAACCCTGCTTACGTTATTGATGGATTAGCAAAGCGTGAGGCGGATGGAGAATTGAAGCTGTGATAGCCTAGTGGTAAGGACGTCCGCCTTCAAAGGTCGGGTGTTTAATCCCGGGCACGCACCGGTAACTTTTCGGAGCAAGTGATATTTTAACAAATTAAAATAGTGATATTTTAATCCAACGGTGAAGAAAACATCGTGATGCATGCTTGGGAGTTCTCCATAATGTTCTCTAAGACGTGTGAAGTTCGCCAATGCCAGCCAAAGGCCAGAGTGGTGGACTATAATACTATTTCCTGTGAGATACTTTAGAGAAGATTAGATATTAAGGCAGATACGGCTGACGCGCGGATATAGAATCAAACTATATAAATGTAATCTAGTTCGTTTCTATATTTGAGTTTACATGTAAAATTGTATAATAACTAAGCTTACAATTCAAAGCGAGCATAGCAAATGTGCAATTATTTAGTTTTTACGGGGCAATGTGCATGCATACCCGAGACGGTACTGCGCGGGGCGTTCGCCAGGGTGGCCGTGCATGCGTCGTCGACGCCCCCGCCCGAGGGCTCCACTATTATAAAATACCACCTATAAACTGCACGGTGATTCAATGTAAACTGTACGGACCAATGGTGATTGTGCTGTCATAATGTTTGTTTAGACTGTTTTTTTGTATTAACAAAACAGCAGAGCGAACTGAGGTGTTAATCATCATCATCATCATGATCAACCCATTACCGGCTCACTACAGAGCACGGCTCTCAATATGAGACAGGTTGGGTCATAGTCCACCATGCTGGCCATGTGCGGATTGGCAGACTTCACACGCCTTTGAGAACATTATGGAGAACTCTCAGGCATGCAGGTTTCCTCAAGATATTTTCCTTCACCGTTGAAGAAAGTGATATTTTAATTGTTTAAAAACGTACATAACTCAGAAAAGTTAGAGGTGCGTGCCCGGATTCGAACCGCCGACCTTTGATTAGGAGGCTGACGTCCTAACCACTAGGCTATCACCGCTTCATTCAAGGTGTTAATAATAATAATATACTAACGATAATGCGACGGAGTTCGGCTCTATTGGGACCGATTTGTCGCAAGTGCAGTCCGCTGAAACCATCTCAATCGCCATATCTGCGAATGGGTTGATCCCAGTTAGCGTCACTCAACATCTGAGGCGACTGGGGTTTCATGGGGTTCGCTTGCAGCCAGGATGCAAAAAGCGGTGTTGCTGGACTCGGCTAGGATAGTCTGCCGGTTTCTCAACCTGTGCCCAGACCCCTGCCGTTTGGTTTCCCCTGCCGGGGTGTAATCCTATGCCCAGTGCAAATATGTAATGTGCATGTAGATTAATTTATTTAATATTTATTTAAGTATATTATATCTCTTTTGGTTTTATATGTATTTATTTTACACACGGGCGTGTGAGTTTTTGAATTATGGATATAATAATAATAAAAACACTTTTCTCTTTTTTTTGCTCCTATCCCACATTATGTGGGGTCGGCACAACAGGTCTTCTTCTTCCACTCACTTCTATCAGCCGTCATCTCACTACCCACACCTATTACCCGCATATCCTCTTTTACCCAATCCATCCATCTCTTCTTTGTTCTTCCACGCTTTTGCCCTTCCAAGTTCAAATATAAGATTCTTTTGGTGACATCACTTTCTTTCCTCCGCATTTTATGACATACCATGCTAGCCTATTACTCCTCATTTTTTCTATCAATATAAAATAATCACAATAATCAATATATATAGGTTTAAGTAAAATTTATTGTTACTAACCCAAATGGACTGTAATTGTTGTCTGAATAAATAAATAGTAATTATCAAATATCTAAGCAAGAAACCGTACAAAGGGTAAGATAGTATTTTGATTTAGGAATAACCTGAAACAATTTATCTTGTTGCTTTAAACTGTGCGGTGGAAATTTCGATTCTTTAGAGAGGACGCGCATAAATTATGTAACCATGGCTAAATAACACGATTTATTAAATTATATATACTATGCTACCATCTAAGACTGAATCAGTACTTATCCTCAGGTGGAGATTGCCGTCAAGGGTTAACTTGTAGTGCATAAAAAATATTTTTATATATTTTTTTTTTCAGTATCATGGTTATAATGGCTATTTAGCGATTAGGCCGCCTAATTGTAGCTTCAAACATTAATATCAAACAGCTCTATTGTAATTTTCATTTTGCATTATTATATATGGTTTACAGTAAGTGTATTAATTCCTGCAATCATTCATAGTGGTAACTGATCAAAGCCGAAGGTAGACAAATTCGCTTTACAAATTCTAATATAAAAGTTATTCATTCGGCAATTAATCGGACGGGGATATTCGCCGAAGCTTCCACCCGGACCAGTATTGATGAGCCGGCTGATTTCCAGAAATAAATAGCAACGTATTTATAAAGTTAAAGCACCGAGAGATCTGGCTCACCGATCGCCTTGCATTCTTGTATCACTTGTAACTTGTAAAATACTTTATTGCCCCGTTGTAGGAATCACGGGGACTTGGCTAACAAAATTATATTTATGCAAATATATCCTATATATATATATAAACTCTATGATATATATATATATATATATGTATATATATATATATATATATATATATATATATATAAACTCTATGACACATAATATCTCCCGTACATTTTTTATGTTTGTAGAATATAAAAAACTTAGTCAACTTATTTAAAATATTATATTATTTAATTGTTCTGTTTTGTACGTATTAAAATTCACGAAGTATGACTGACGAAGGTTATCTTTATAAATTTCTAGCAAAGTCAGATTTGTATTGAAAATATGTGTGAATTTTTTACAACAAAATAATCAGTAGGGTTTCAGTTTTCTTGACACAATCCGCTAGTAAACATGCAGCGCAGTCCTCGGGTTTTTCATGATTTACAAGAAGGAATAACTGCAGTATCTAATGTGGTTAACCAAAGAACCCTTAGAAATTTTCACCCTTCTATCGCTACCCCTATTATTTAATACTCATTTTAGTAATATAATTATATTTCATTACCGCTTTTTTGGTGAATGTTTTTCACTTTAATTCGATTACAATATGCTGAGCTTGTGATTGTGTTGAGATGTTATTTTTCTATACCCTCATCGTTCACAGCGTTCCATGCTTCTTTCACTCATGTACCACATCCTTACATACTTACAGTAAGTTAGTTATTTTTTTCTACACTAGAAATTCCCTAAACAAATTCCTAATTACTAGCTGACCCGGCAAAACAACGTTTGCCGGGTCAGCTAGTATAGCTCGTTATAAAAATACGCTACGCTAGTACGCTGAATAAAACACGCGTAGTAGCTCTTAGAGCTTAGTTTTATGAAATCTTCTACTATATTAGTAGAAGATTTAGAATAAGTGAGAATCTAATCTTCTAAATAATAGTCTGACAATACAGGGTATAATAACGAGCAAAAGTCCTCGGAAGGCCTAAGATTTTTCACGTGCGCGAGTGAGACAGGATTACGTCTGATTCCTTTTTTGTGTTATAGCAGCGCCTCCCCGTTAGCATTATCTGTATCGGATGGTGCACTATGGAGCTATCGCGCGCGCCAACTACCATCTGCTCGCCCTTTAGAGCTACGTGCTGGTACACACTCAACGGTTATTTTGTTATTTAGTTACTAAAAAAGGGTTAAGTTATATATCTAAAAATAACTTATATATCTTTACACATGTATCTATAAGCGATATTTGCTTGGTAATAAATTCCAGGACTGTTTATTATTTATTCGGATAAAATTAATTAGACCGTAAGTCGTAACTTATAATTAAAGTACGAATTTATAATGCACAAATTTGTTAGAATGGTTAAGAATCACTTATTGTATTCAGTGAAATCATAATGAGTCGGCAATTCAAGGAATGCGCGTGCGCCCGCCTGGTGCTCTTTTGGGGCTGTTTAGCACCAATTTGTATGTTCAGTGACATTTAAAATTACATATAGAGCTCGATGAATTTGTTGATGGTAGTGATGAATGAAATGACGTAGTGTGAACCACTGGCTCGCTAATGATACTGATTAACAATATTCGGGACAGATAGTGGTGAGTTACTCGAGGGGGGCGGGGCGCGATGTGAGATTGCGCGCGCCGATTTATGCCGTACCTCGCTGTATTAACTGATATCGCGCACTAAATATCACATTATTATATGCGAAACAAATAATGCGCCTTAGCGAGGGATTGTAATTCCCTTTATTTATTGTTGGGAATGCTATTTAAAAGGATTTATGGGGTTAGATGTACTTGCGAGGTGAAGTATTACAAGCGGACCCGCCTTGCTTCGCACGGGTGGTACCACCACAACTAACGTCTGCCTCAGATTAGCGATTACATGATATTACAAAAAACCGGCTAAGTGCGATCTGGACTCGCACACGTAGTGTTCCGTACAACGATGGAATATGAAATCATAGCTGAAGATATAAACACCAAAATCATTTCTTGTGTGACTACCTCGTATTTTAAATTGTATTAGTAAGGTTTCAAATTTTTTCTGTTATATTCATGAGAATTAATGAAGGACGGGCCGATGAACCTAGCATAAAAAGCTCCGCTGGCACGGCACCATAAAAAGCGGAAAAAATAATTTGGAAATGCAGACTTAGGTAGAAAATCTGATTTAAACGGTCAACTATACGAAAAATAATATCACAACTATGTATAAATATAACGTTATATTATTAATAGCTTTTATTAGATATTTGTACCCAGCCACCAGGCGACACGAAGGGGCATCGCTGGGTTTTAGTGGATATTCTGGTCGCCAGTCTGGCCGCCGGGGAGTCACACATACCCCACCACTTCCGGAGGGGATGCGTAAACGCATTTCCCAGCGGGGAAAAAAAAAGCCTCATTTGGCAATTTTATTGCACTATAAATACTTTTATTGCACTAAGCTATAAGTTTTCAATAAAGTTGTACTTTCTTTCACTCATTAAATCTTACAACAAACAACGGTAACATAAATTGCATAAAACGCGTCACATCGTTTGGTTTTGCAGTTTCTTGATTCAGATATTTCAGGTATAGGAATACAGTTTTATTCTGCCACTTATTATCTACTGTATTAAATTATCTATTCATGGTGCAAGATTCTTATTCAATATTTTAAGCACAATAAAAAAACATTATTTCTATAGGTGTTTCCCAGTAGTTAGAATAGTGGTAAAACCAACGGGAAAATTTGTGGTCAGACTACCTCTGATCAACGGGGATTTGACTGTCAAATCAAAGACAATTACAGCAGTTGTGAAAACAATACACATTTTTTTATTTACTTGCGTTTTAAATATTTTTATATTTAAAACTACCATTACAATGTAGGAAGATAGTGTCCGACAATACAGCTAATGCATCATTATCATCATGATCAACCTGTGTCCTCATAATATGAGAAGGGTTTGGCCATAGTCCACCACGCTGGCCATGCGGATTGGCAAACTTCACACGCCTTTAAGAACATTATGGACAACTCTCAGGCGTGCAGGTTTCCTCACGATGTTTTCCTTCACGGTTAAAGCAAGTGATATTTTAATTGCTTAAAAACGTACATAACTCCGAAAAGTTAGAGGTGATGAAGATCGAACCCCGACCTCCACCACACCTCAATCACGACCAAGGCGTGCGACTGCTTAAAAATATCATTTTGTATCAATCTTTTAAAAATTAAATATCAGCGTAAACATGTTATATCATCATCATCATCATGATCAACCCATTACCGGCTCACTACAGAGCACGGGTCTCCTCTCAATATGAGAAGGATTTAGCCATAGTCCACCACGCTGGCCATGTGCGGATTGGCAGACTTCACACGACTTTGAGAGCATTATGGAGAACTCTCAGGCGTGCAGGTTTCCTCACGATGTTTTACTTCACCGTTGAAGCAAGTGATATATATATTTTTTTAAACGCACATAACTCCGAAAAGTTAGAGGTGCGTGCCCTGATTCGAACCGCCGACCTCTGATTAGGAGGCTGACGCCCTAACCACTAGGCTATCACCGCTTCGGCTATATGTTATATATATTATGTTATATGTGTTATATATATATATATATATATATATGCTGATATAACATCAGCGCGAACGCCACATATTTACGCTCGGCAGTATCACTGGTGTGTCCTTTGTTAAAACAGAACAAACCCAATTTATAAATTCGTCTGCGACACGAGCATCATTAATTATGTTGCTGGTTGGGTGGCTGAGAAAAACTTACTTCACTCATTTCGCTATCATTACAATCGCTTGCTGTCCCACTCTCGCTTATTCGGATATGCGATATTTTATTTTGGCAATGCACTAAAGCGACTTGATGTTCCGTCGAGGGAAACACGACTTTATACAGTGATAGATAAGTTCCATATCTCGTTGGAGGTGTGTGTTCGTTAAGGCCTTATCGTTTGTGGATTGTTGCAGGTCATCTCGCTCATAGGTTTTGTTGGCGAGCCTCCCCAGCGTTAATGGTGTTATCTTGCCCCTCGGACGCAGCACCTCTCCAGTATATTTCTTTATCTTGTCTCTGCTGGCGGTTCCCAGTTTGTTTTTTTTTATTCATTTGCTAATTTCGAAAATGAGAAGGCCCCGGTGCGATCACATCGCCGTTGATCGTAGATTTAGGCTCGAGCATTAATAAAATTAACGAATGCTCTTTAAATTAATTGAACGCGTCTCTTGGAAGTCGGTTATCACGGATCAGTGATTATCCCGGCTATTTACCCGGGTCTCTTGAGTGTATTGAGTGGAATAGATCAATATCGAAACTATTATACTTTGCGAACCAGTCTCATTAGCGGGGACCGGATTATGTGCCTCAAATATGCATAAGAAATTTAAAAATTGTGCTTTTGGAGACCGGACATATAAGGCCATTAATACATTAGCAAGAAGGGTAAACTTTTAATATAGTATTAAGGTCCTTTTGCAAAGTTATCTAGTTGCGTATTTGAAAAGTTCTATCGATAACGGCTCAGTATTTCCCATGGGAAATAGTAGCCTACACGAAAATAACTAAACACGTAGATTATCATCATCATCATCATATGACGATCAACCCATTGCCGGCTCACTATAGAGCTATATATATATCTCTTCCCACTATGAGAAGGGTTTGGCCATAGTCCACCACACTGGTCATGTGCGGATGGGAAACTTCACAGGCCTTTGAAACATTATGTAGAACTCTCAGGCATGCAGGTTTACTGACGACGTTTTCGTTAGCCGTTATTATAATGTATTTTAGTTACTTAAAAACACACATAACTCAGAAAAGTTAGAGGTGCATACCCGGGATCGAACTCCCGACCTCTGATTAGAAAGCAAACGTCCTAACCACTAAACTATCACAGCTATTGCAAATTTACATGCTGAGCAATACAGTCTGATGCACCTAAATATCAAAGTGCCCATACTTCTTCGATCATTAATGTACTAGATACGCTAAATCGCTTGGCAGCACATCTTTGTCGGTAGGTTGAAAAAGGCTACGACCAAAGCCTCCTATAAGTGTAAAATCTATTGAAAGAATAAGTTAACTTTAACTTTATACATTTTTTATATAACTACAATAATAACAATACAAAATGAATTTGGTCGATCTCCGTATTTTTCTGACTTTATATGGATTTAAAAACCTAGCTACGTAGCTAGAGATAGGGATAGTATTACGTAGTTAGAGATAGTTATGAAGTCTAGACGAATACGTAAACATTACGTTGGTACAAAATGTTCATTTCAATAATTAAGGGGTTAGTAGTAATTCTAGACGAACATTTAGTCAACTACGTAAATAAATATAAATAAGAGATTTGACTTCAAATAAGTGAACGTTTCTTCTCCCAAATTGACAAGAATGATGGGCGCCACAAAGCAGTACGTTACCGATGAAATAAAACGTGTTGCAACGAAGTGATTTAACAGTAAAAGTAATATACGCGAAAACTAAGTCACGATACACCGCGAAGGTTTAAGCGACCAAAATCTTCATCACGAAACATTAACGAATCACTAGACGATATTCCTTTGAATGCTAAAATTCCGGTCTTGACCAGATCGTCTAACGGCTTTAAAAATAATCGTAGAAAAATTACGGAAAAGCTTCAGTGTTTATTTGCGCTCTGGCATATGACAGGTGCTATCAGTAGGAGTGTGACAAAACACTGCATAACCATAGCGATGGTATGTCACGTTTATTTTTAAGGCTCTAAGAAGGAAGATAAAAAGACATGTCCAACCCTTTTAACGGAATGCAAGCTATCACTATGCCAAGTTTAGTTTAGTTCTGAACCTGCGAAACGTAAAAAAGGCCATTTTTGAATTCAGTGGAAAGTTTTTGGGGTGTTTTTCCAAGACAAAAAAAACGAGGGTAGATATTGTATATCCGTATGCGGGATATAGGTGTGACACTCAGTCAAGATCTCGCTCATATTAAAAAAGACACTCATAATCATAGTCACTTCATGTATTGATGATTTATAACTTATAGTTTGCAATTATTTAATAAGTAGCGCTAAAAAGTTAAAGTTAAAAACGGTTCAAGATGTCATCTCTTAAATACCCTCGTAGTCAGTTCTGATTCATGTTGGTACGTAAATGAAAAAGTAGGCAGAGGTATTTTGAATATAGGAATGCTAATAATTCATCACATTCTGTATGTTGGGTACTTGTAACAAATTGCATGTTAAATTGCTAATTCCAACTTTCTCCTACCATATTTTCCCATCCCATTTAGGGCAACTAGAAACACCTTAGGTAAGATTAATTACCCAATGTGTTAAAGGTAACCATCAGATGTTTGGCATTACATAATTATTCTTCGGTGGCATATCGTTCAATATGAATCATGGTGAGAAAATGTGCCTTCATTAATACATAAGGCGGCACCTTTAAAATCTGGCAACAATGTTTAGTTACTTAAATTTAATATCGATTCAATTCAATCTACATGACTCACTCTGCTTTATTTGTCCAACTGTTTTTTTTTTTTACGAATTGCTATTATGACTAATATAGCATATAGATAGCTTTTCAGAAGGAAAGCTGGAAAGCTATTTTTCTATGCCCTATTTTGTTAGTTCGCTAACAACTTTGAAAGTTTCATGACTTACCTCCCGGTATTGCAGTCAAGATCTAACTTGCGGTTTATTCAAAAACAAAAAGATGATATTATAAGTGATAAACCCAGTAAACTATTATATTCAGGCCTTAAAGGAACTCAAGATATAAATATGTGGCTCGAAATTTATACAACTGTAGGGCGGTCCACACGTTAGAATTACGAATCAGAATCTTGGGTGTAAAACGTTACGCGATGAATGCATGTTTCTTAACTTCACATTTCCAAATTTTTCGTATTCACTTTATTTCATTTTTATATTCGGTTGAGGAGTTGAAATGATGTGAAAAAACCGCGCCCGCCATATACTAAGTCTCCCGCCTTTCTCCAAGTTCATTTGATTACGTACTAATCTTAAATTCAAATTAAACAAATTTATTATCTAAATTCTGTCACGTCATGTCACAATAAAGCTTAAAAGCCCCAATGTGCTATAGATATTTCAGATATAGACATGTTTTCACATTATAACGTTATCGAAGTGGATATCGTATTTTAGCGATTAGTAATCAATGGTAAAACGCAGTGACACCGTATAAATTATACGCGAACGAAGTTTTACATGGAGTTGGAGTATTCACAAAATGGAACACGAATAAATTTAAATATCTAACGATACTCTAAATCAAGCACCAAGATCATGCCGCATAAACGCAATGTATTAATGGTATTAATTTTAATCGAGACGATCGATAAATCTGGTATCGATATTGAATCGATTCAGCCATCCGATTTTAATAAGGCATCTGTTGAGGTGACGAACGTGTGAATGAGTTTTATTGCCTTATGCGTTTCGGAGAGAACGCATTTCATTGGTTTCGCGCCTCTAAACGGTTTACTCGCTCGCTACTGTTAGGAGATCGTTACACTTTAACATTGACGTATTAAAGGATTACTTTTAATGTAAACGGGTATGTGCATTGATCCGTCACTTATTAATAACCTTATTGAGTGGCGTAGTATACGGTAGTTCTAACGAATGGGAAATCGACAAAATTCACAATATGTATTTATTTGTGAATTCTAGGAAGTTCTATCATTTTTCGCGATTTTCTGGCAACCTAATTTGACATGGTTTTGCACTATATTGAATTTAGTCCCCAAATTTTGAGAGGACAGATTATATGGAAACACTGAACACGGTTACAGTAATGCCAATAATTTCACGCGTCAAGTTAAGTTGAACGGTCTGTATATACATATGGATGGTTATCATCATCATTACCAACCCATTGTCTGCTGGTCCGGTCCGGTGCCGATCTCTTCTCAATGGAGAACTCTCAAGCTCAAGCTCCTAAGAAGCTATTTGAAGATTTTTTTCCTTCACTTTTAATGCAAGTGATAATTGATGAATGATTAAGCACTTTGCACCCAGACTTCGTGCCGAAAAGGAAGGCCGAAATCTTAACCACTAGTCTATCACCGCTTCCCATATAGAGTAAGCTTCGATAACTCTTAAGCGTTAAAAATTTAAAATAAAACTACAGATTAAACGTAAGTATATTTTTCTTTATTTCGCAGCTATTTTTAATGAGCAAACAAAAAGGCTAGGGATTCTAATTGCGGATTTATACGCCGCTTATGGGCGACCTACACGCCCGGTCGCCATTCATTGCGTATAAGGCGTTGCGACATGTTCCCGCGACGCGCGACACGCGACACTGTCGCTACCGTATAATCGTAGTCGCACTTTGATATACGAGGAGCTTTTTATAAACCAGCTGCGGAATGTATTAATGTCGCTTGTCGATTCACAGTTTTATGGCTTCGGTAAAACGTCCACGCATATCTTTAATCGAATGTTTAATGTGATGAAAATTATATAAATCCTTTTCGAATGAGATGCAAAATAAATACGATTAAAGTTCAGCTGCATTATCGATTACATTTGGAGCTTATATGACAACTTGGTTAAATTTGTATCCTTATTAGGACCAAAATATCGCTGGCAGGGTTGCGGACGAGTGCACGAGCGTTCCCGTGACCCAGTTACCAGGCAACGCGAAGGAGCATCGCTGGGTTTTAATGGGAATTATGGTGGCTATTCTGGCCGCCGGGGAGTTTCGCATACCCCGTCGTAAGCGGCGTAGTTCTGCCTGCGTCGCTTTCAGAGGGGATGCGGTAGAGCAATAATTCCCAGCGTTGAAAAAATGTCCAAAATATTGTTATACGTACGATGTGCCACTACCCCAAGCAGACGAATAAGATCTGTACTGCCCTATTTCCTATAATTAAGTTATTTTCTAATAAAAGGATTTGTCTTATTGTTTAACCTATTGCCTGTGCTATAAACGAACGAATCAAACCGCTGGGATTACAAACTTGATTTTTATTTTGTTGTAGGTTTCTTGTACTGTGTGAGCGTTCACTAAAAAGGATTTTAAAATAGTACGCAGTTGGAGAGCTTGCGTTAGTCTTTATTTTCTTGGCCTTATCCCACATTATGTGGGGTCGGCACAACACGTCTTCTTCTTCCACTCACGTCTATCAGCCGTCACCTCACTACCTACACCTTTTCACGCATATCCTCTTTTTCACAATCCATCCATCTCTTTTTGGTCTTCCTTCTACTCTGCGTTAGACATTTTAAAAATGCAAAAGTTAGTGTGTTAGGAACGCCACAATCACTGAACCAATTAGGCTATATTTAAAGATAGCTTACAACTAGGCTTTATTTTGTTTTAAATTATTTTCATTTATTATCCAAAGTGATTAACATTTTTCAGTGCAGTATTCCAAGATTTGAGAAACCTTAGTACCAAATCTAATCTAAGTCCGTTGATCCGTTTTAGCATGAAGAGGTAATAACACTGCGAAGTAACTAGGAAAAGGTAAGACTTAACTCTAAATTAACAATTTTAAAGCCTTAATTTTCATAATAACCGAGTCAACTCCTGAGCAGACACCACCAGGTTTGTAATTGCAAAATGGAAGATTAGATTACTAACGGTTTACATAATATAAACATTATTCAGTGTTACGTATTCATTAATGTAATTATTGAGAAGGTTCTTTAATAGTTCTTTACCTACGCAATTTATCGCTTGTCCCGGTTTCCGGTTGCGGAGGTCAAATGACAGTCACTAAACAATTAAAGGTCCTACTCGGTGGTTATATTTTCCAATTCATTTGTTTGCTCGAGCTCGTTAGCTATTTGCAACTGAGATTCAAGCTTGATTTGCAGTCATTCCATTCGAATACGATCATTTTCTGCATAATGCAGATACCACGTGAACTTAGTTTTTAAATACCGCAGATCAATTCTAAATCTTGAAGAGTTATTATAGTTCTAACACTGTTTCTTTATAATTGTTTTAATTAATATCGAGTCCATGGGAACAACTCTCTAACTCATCATCATCATGAACCACATTACCGGCTCACTACAGAGCACGGGTCTCCTCTCAATGTGAGAAGAGTTTGGCCATAGTCCACTACTCTAGCCATGTGCGGATTGGCAGACTTCACACGCCTTTGAGAACATTATGGAGAACTCTCAGGCGTCCAGGTTTCCTCACGATGTTTTCCTTCATCGTTGAAGCAAGTGATATTTAAATTTTTTGAAAGCGCACATAACTCCGAAAAGTTAGAGGTGCGTGCCCGGATTCGAACCGCCGACCTCTGATTAGGAGGCAGACGCCCTAACCATTAGGCTATCACCGCTTTTTTATTCTCTAATTATGCGCTTTTAAATGATATTGAGGAGTTAATTTATTATATATTGGAATAAACTGAACGAGATGAGACATTTCACGAATATTTTTTTTGGACCAAGAAGAAGCATGAGCTAGCATAGCAAACACATACCCTATAAGTATTGTGACCTTATACATAGAATTTAGCAAATATATTATTAAATAGCAATACTATTTATTGACAAAGCTGCAATAATTTTTATGAAAGATTTACAAAACATGAGGCATTTGGAGTAAAACATTTACACAACGGACATCTCGGTCCGTTTACTATGAATATAATCATCTGCTCAATGGAAAAAGTGACTGCCAGGACAGGAAAGAAATCTTTTCACTAAGGAAAAGTTATTTTGGGGTGAAAACATTTTCAGCCCAGACAGTGTCTTCTAAGCAATACATACCTGTTATAGATAGTGATGCTATCTACCGATCTCGGCCCCCCCCCCCCCCGTCACCGTCCGACCCCCCGTTATCCCAAACGTCGCCTAAGCCGAGGTTCAGCCTCAAAGGAGGCGCCTTAGGCAGTCGTTCCCTTAGATTCTTCGAGCCCTAGGGCTCAAAATTTCTTCTGGCAGAGCTTCTTTCCGAAGCTCGCCAAACATCCCGGTTACGCTGTGGCAACCAATAGGGTTTGTACAGCTATAGACAGTCCGAAAAAAAAAATTGGTGACATAAAGTGAACGATAGGCGATAATTCGTGAAATATATTTTGAGGGAGGAAGAGCTTGAGTAATTTTAGAGTAAAACATTTTCAGCAGAGACAGCGTCATCTAACCGATAAACACCTGTTATAAATATTGATGCTATCTACCAATCTCGGTCCGTGCTCTACAGTTAGCAGCTAGGTGGTATAAAGTGAACGATAGGCGATAATTCGTGAGATATCTTTTGAGTGAGGAAGAGCATGAGTCATTTCGTAGTCAAACATTTCAGCACGGACAGGGTCATCCAACCAACATACGCCCGTTAGATATAATGTTGGAATCCACCTGTCTCGGGGTCCGTGGGAACGAGCCCCTAATTGCCGCCGCCCCAGATAACGAGTCTAATTCGCGGAGCTGCGTGCGCAGGCGCCTCTCTCACGCACGCATTGTCTTCTGTAATTGCCGATCCTGTTCAATTTGTAGTTTGCCTCTTCGCACTGTGATTCTTTTAAGTGGCCACTTTCAATTGACTAAATAAAGAGCGCGTTTAGCTACGTACATTTTTCTAGGCAACTATAGTAATTCTGAGCTTGTTTTGTTGCCGTCAACGGTTAACTATTTTGCATTTATACTCGTACGTAGAAAGGTTAACTATTAAACCATTAATAATGTTAGCTGTTGACGTATTATGTTGTATAGACGTATAGGTTAGCGTGTATTGTTTCCGCGAACTTTATCCCTACTGTCTAGTTATGTTATGAAATGCAGGATCATCTTAACAAACATCCGCGTTTATAAAAAACAAACTTTGTATTCTTTTATATTCGACTATAAGTTCACATCTCAAGTGTTGGTAAGAGTTTGACCCCTAACATGTTAGGGGTCTAATCTATTAGTGACATGGCAGTTATGTTAAGCCCCTAAACCGTTTCTAGCGCGTATTGTATCTTTCTAAACCATACAAGAGAAAATTCATAAATTATAAATTCCCAAATGAGTTCCTGTCGGTATTTAAACCTGACAATTTATATAGGTTTTCTATAATTATAAGGGAATCGTCTAGAAATATTATATCGAAAACCATCTCAGCCAACGTCGCATAATAACGCGTCTGACCTGCCCCACTGTCGTCACGCGACTAATCAATTGGTGCGCCGTGATGTCTTCATCAGCTGCCTGAGGGCGTAACGCCTTGCGTCTCACGTCCTGCTTTTGCGCTTTCATACAACATTCCGTATTAATTGTACGCGTGTTTCATACATTGTATTCGGGAACGAATTTATTCTCAACCGCAACAAATCTCATAACTTCTTTATTCAAAGCGCTTATTTTTCGTCAAAGTGAGTTTTCTTGGTGAAATACTTTTACTCAATACTGTGACAAGATTTAGCTAATTTAGAAACATTTTCATAGATTGAAATACACAATAATAAACTCTTTATATTGTAAAATAATTGTGAAGCGGTTATAGCCTAGTGGTTAGGGCGTCAGCCTCCTAATCAGAGGTCGGCGGTTCGAATCCGGGCACGCACCTCTAACTATTCGGAGTTATGTGCGTTTTTAAAAACTTAAAATATCACTTGCTGCAACGGTGAAGGAAAAACTCTATTTTTTTTTCAATAGGGCATTTAAAAGTTCATATGTAATTATGTATTGTATCACGTACAGTGGTGGTATTATACTAAAATAAAAAAAAACGCAGAAAAAACCCCTTTGTCAACCGGAGTATCTTGTCTACCGTACCCAGTGAGACGTAATCCAGAAGTGACCAGACGTAGCCTCGAATAACGACTGAACGAATGAAAATGTTAATGTATACAGTGTAAATCAGAATAATAAATATTCAAATTAAATGAAATCAAAAATAGCTTTATTCACGTAAACCTATCACAGGCATCTATGAATCGTTAATATATAACACATTTTCCCTTATTCCTATTCGTGAAGTGATAGTGATAACTACATTCGTTAAAACTAAAGCTAAGATTTCAGGGTTCAAATCGCGCCCAGGTCTAAGAAGAAACCCACAACAAACTTAGCCGGGAATCGTGTTAAAATAGGTAACTCTGTTTATCTGATATCATATGAAAATCCTCCTTCAGACGTTAATGTGTTTTATAACAAATCCTTCAAAGCTTAGAAATTCAAAGCAAAATATTAGCGGCGACGTATATAAACGCGGGCGAAACTATTACCTACTTCTAGTGCTTAATAACAATGGATGTTTGTATGCGTTATTATACAATAAGGAATATTTTATTGTGGCGATAGATTTATTCAATATTCCCCAGGGTTACCCAATCACGATGAAATTTATTAACTTTAATGAATAATAAATGTGCCTATTTGTCACGTTTCACTAATTTCTACTTTGCAACTACGATTTGTATGGCGTGTTAAGTTCACTGAGTTCCGTATCGAATTTTCTGTCCCGAACCTCTGAACAAATAGGCAACGAACAGAAAATACTGTTAGCCATGAAATAGTATCCCCTTCATACTGGTTATACTACCCTAGTTAAATTATAAATACATCTTCTTTGGCCTCGCCTTATCCCGTTACGCGGGGTCGGCTTTTTTATCATTTGGCGCCACGTCGATCTTACTTTAGTATCCTCATCATTGAGGCCGAGGCATTTCATGTCGTTTTGGACATTCGTCAGCCATGTAGTTGGGGGTCTTCCCCTTCCCCTTTTCCCTGCAGCCATGGAAAGGCACTTTTTCAATACGTAATCGGCAGGTCTACGCATTACATGTGTAAATTATAAATACATCTGTTTAATATTTTTCAATAGTATGAAATTATTAGTATGTATCAGTGTTGCGATTTTCCGCCTTTATGTATCTATTCACTTCTTTCAAAAAGGGTGGCCTGGAAGAGATCGCTTTTAGTGTTATAAGTTCGCCTTTTGCTTTTATAGTAAGTATTTTTTTTCCTTTCCACTATTCTTTTTTTCCTAATTTGTTCTTTTGTGGCCGTTTTCATGTACCTTTGCAGTCAATGTTGTATACACTTGTAACTGATATGCATACAGGTGAATGTGACACTTTTGTATGCTAAATGTAAATGTAAAATGTATATTTTTGTGTGTATATTGTAAGTGTATTTAAAATAATAAAATAAAAAAAAAATAAAAAAAATATATTCTCTTGTTTTAATATGCAATAAAGTTGTTTAAATTAAATCTGTGTTTATGGTTTCATCATGATCAACTCATTGCCCGTTCACAACTTTGAAGGGTTTGGCCATAGTCCACTACGCTGGTCATGTGCGTATTGGCAGATTTCACACGCCTTTGAGAATATTGTGAGGAACTCTCTCAATGATTTAAGATTGACAACATAGTTCCTCAGACCAATCACAAGATAATTAACAATAGTTCTATACAAATAAATAAAATTGGAATGTCTGTTTGTAATATTGAAATAACCGTTTTTTACTATATGCATCATCATTGATCGTCATCGTCATCGTCAGCATCGTGATTGTGATTGCGATTGTGATTTCGATTGTGATTGCGATTGCAATTTCGATTGCGATTTCGATTGCGATTGCGATTTGGATTGCGATTGTGATTGCGGTCGAGTGCACAAGTGTTACCGTGACCCAGCCACCAGGCGACGCGAAGGAGCATCGCTGGGTTTTAGTGGGTATTCTGGTCGCCAGTCTGGCCGCCGGGAAGTCTCACATACCCCATCGGAAGCGGCGCAGTTTTGCCTGCGTCGCTTTCGGAGGGGATGCGTAAACGCATTTCCCAGCGGGGGAAAAAAAGGGCGTAAGTATAAGGTTAGAATTTTTTTTCATCAAAGGAGGGTTTGAAGTTTGTATAAAAGTCCTATGTTTTTTAATTTAGACACACGAAAATAGGCAATTTAACATTAGCCTGTAGCTTACTTTCTGAAGCAGGGCATTGGCTGCACGGGAAACCTCAATCTCACGGTAAATCAGCAATTCTACGCAGACGAAGTCGCGGGCAACAGCCAGTAAACAATAATAATAATAGTCTGAAGATATCTTAATAAAGTTAAATATGTAATAATAATTTTTGACTGGTAGGAGGGTTCGGCTGTGGCTAGTTACCACCCTACCGACAAGGCGTGTCACAAAGCGATTTAGCGTTCCGGCACTATGTCGCGTAGAAACCAATTAGAAGTGTGGTGAAGTTTACCATACCCTTAACAGGTTAGACCGCTAACCATCACCGCATCATCACTTACCACCAGGTGAGATAGCCGTCAACGGCTAACTTGTAGAGTTTTTTTTTATATAGTTGTGTTAAAAAAAACACTAAAAGTTCGATTATATAAAAATAATTCAACATTCCGCCTCACTGGCCGCTATAAAGTAACTCAGTATATTCCAGTATTAGGCAAGTAATATTGATAAACGGCCCAGTAATATTATGTACTTACAAATAGTTTGCTAAAACGCATAGCGTGCCTCGGCCCATTTGACTGTGGGGTAGACACTGTGACCGCCCGGGGACATAGGTAAAATTGTTTTCGAATATTCAGTGTTTATTAATTGCTAACATTAATGTTTTTAATGTTTGTTATTAGTTAGGTGGCAAACGATTATGTGTAAGGTTAGTGCTTACTGTTAATTTTTTTTTGAAATGACGTAACTTTTAATGCACCTATTTATGTTTTGCGTTTAATGTTACGAATGCGTTTAATTGAGAAAGCCTGAACCATTAGGTTTAAGGGCGAGATCTATAAACCTTTGACTTAACCGTATCGGTTAAAAAGACACAAAGTTTTGTGTCTCATATTAATTTGCCTTGTTTAAACATTAATTTTGGGGGAACAAAGACAAAGTACGCTATATTGATGTTAACAAAAGGAGTCTAGGACCTCCACGTTGCTCCAATGAGGGCTATCAGATTTTAATGATTATGAAACAGCTTAACGAGCTCTCCATGGAGGTGGATAACAACAATTACCTAACTCCAAGCTGGTATAACTTTGGGGTGGCAAAATCTTTTATTCTAAATTTACTAAGCCCGAGGATCGAACACTCTAGACTAACGTGGCAAACGATAAATAAATTTATAACACTAGAAATGACATGATTTAATTGAAATTACTTGTAGTGTACGACGAATCGGCGATAGCCTAACATCAAAGGTGATGGAACCATTGAGATGAAACATATATGCCTGAGAGTTTCTCCATAATGATTTCTACGGCGCATACAGTCTACAAATCCGCAATTGGCCAGCGTGATTGGTCACAGCCAAAACCCTTCCCATGCTGAGAAGAGACTAGTGACCTGCAATGGGGTGGTAATACGTTTATAATGATGATAATAGTAACAGTGCAGTATTTATCAAGACGTGTAACCTTATTTCAACTTGTGATGTGTCCATTAATTTTGATTAGAAAACCCATGATAAACATCGATAGTAAAATATCGATGACGTTATAATTTAAAGCTGTAAAGTTGTAACGACGAACGTTAGGCAGGATCGGGCGATTCACAGTTAAAATTCCCGACTCAGTCATAAAATAATTTCCCACGCAATAACACCGACTTTAAAACATAGCAGAAAATAATAAACAAGCGGCAATCGGTATAAATTACGCTTAGCCGACAGCGCATTTACTGCGACGTCTGGGCATATTGAAACTAAATCATTTCAACATGACCCCACCTGGTCACTGTGCAAATAGCTTCTGCTAATGAACTGCGATTAAAAATTGATTATATATATATATATATATATATTTTGGACTTGGGTATTTACTACATATTCCCTATCAAAATAGTACAGATAGCGTTCCATAAACTTTATGAATGTCATACAGTTAGCAACGTTTTTGGTGCAACGTGCAAATTAAAACTAGGTAATGTCTATATCGGTCCAATTGGTCATTTTTCAACGTTAAAACTTCGATTGAAATTTCCTTATATTACTTTGTTTTATATTTTTTATTATAGTTTCTAACGTCATAGAAAACGTAAAGCAAATAACGATTTTTCTACGAGCACAAAGTTCGGGCAAAATGAAACTAAATTTTTTCCACATCCGATCACTGTACAAATAAGTAAAAAAAAAACCTGCCTGCGTATTCTTCACCTGTATTCAAGTACAAGCGAATAGACAAAATTCCTTTCTTACATTAGTTATTAATACCAAAGTAAGTGTGACATTTAATCACACATAAACTTTCACATGTTTTAGTTTTTGTTCATCATGATCAACCCTTTCTCGGCTCACTACAGAGAGCGCGTTTCCTCTCAATATGAGAGTACACCATGCTAGCTATGTGCGGATTGGCAGACTTCACGCGCCATTATGGAGAACTCTCAGGCGTACAGGTTTCCTCACGATGTTTTCCTTACCGTTGAAGCAAGTGATATTTTAGTTGCTTAAAAACGCACTTAACTCCGAAAAGTTAAAGGTGCGTGCCCGGGTTCGAACCCCCGACCTCTCATTAGGAGGCTGACGTCCTAACCTATCTATCCTAATATATCTAGCCTAGGCTATCACAGCTTCGTATTTATTTCTTGGAAGGCGATCAATACTTCGGCAGGATCATCGTTTTCATGTGTTTAAGCTTTTGTATTAATTGTTCCTAATCTCTCTCTCTCCAGTCGTTCCTTTATAACTGAAGATCGTGGTACTGGTGACCTTGCAACCTCGTGCTCCTATCAAAAAAATCTTTACATTCATAAAGTTAACTTTTTTTTATCCACTACAAGTTAGCCGTTGACGGCTCACCTCTCACCTGATGGTTAAGTGATGATGCAGTCTAAGATGTAGCGGACTAACCTGTTAGGGGTTTGGTAAACCCATACTCCTAATTGGTTTCTACGCGACATCGTGCCGGAACGTTAAATCGCTTGGCGACATGTCTTTGTCGGTAGGGTGGTAACTAGCCACGGCTTAAGCCTCCCACCACACCAGACTCGAGCCAGGAATCCAGGACCTCCAACTTTATAATACAACTGCGCCATGGAAGTCGTCAAAAGTTGTTGTAGTGTGTTTACCCTAACCCCTGCGTAAGTCCGTTGAAGTCTCTTTACAAGTTTAGTCCAGCTGGTCAGATCAGTACCAATACAAATCGACGCAGCACGTGCCCAAGCTCAATATTTTAATTGAGTCCAGCCACACGTAAGCAGCAGTGACGCGCGGCGGCATGCGGCCCCAGGGCGCGGCGAGTCAAGGCGAGGGGTCATAGAAAGGCGCGTGGACGTCTGTATTAATTTTATACTCACTTTAGTTATCGAAACCCCTTGCACTATACGACAGAGAGTGCGTAACGACACCGAACGATTCATCATCATCACGATCAACCCATTACCGGCTCACTACAGAGCACGGGTCTCCTCTCAATATGAGAAGGGTTTGGCCATATTCCACCACGCGTGCCGATTAGCAGACTTCACACGCACTTTGAGAACATTATGGAGAACTCTCAGGCGTGCAGGTTTGTGATATTTTAATCGCTTAAAATATATTTTTCGGTAAAAGTTAGAGGCGTGCCCGGATTCGAACCCCCGATCTGTAATTAGGAGGCGGACATCCTAACCACTAGGCTTTCACAGCTTTACAGCGTGTACACCATAGGAAACAAGAAATACAAACAAGCAAAGAAATATACCTACATATAAAAGAAAAGAGCGGTGCAATCTATCACATATATATGTGTGATAGATGGCGCTCATTCGATTTTTACAAATTAAAAACTTTTACGCGATCGAATGAGTTGAAAATGTCGCTCTCGCTACTGATTACGTACGATTTCTACCTTCCGATCCCCCCGTTATCCCAAACGTCGCCTAAGCCGAGGTTCGGCCTCACAGGAGGCGCCCTTAGGCAGACGTTCCCTTAGTTTCTTCGAGTCCTAGGGCTCAAAATTTCTTCTGGCAGATCTTCTTTCCGAAGCTCGCCAAACAGCCCGGTTACGCTGTGGCAACCAATAGGGTTAGCACAGCTAATAGTCAGTCCGAAAAAAAAAGCAAAATCGTCCGCCTAAATAACACACAATTTAGTACCAAAGTCGCATCGCAGTCGTCAAGTCGAAAGCACTTTTCATAGGCATGCCATGACTCGATTGTTCTGGTTTAGGCTGCATGTCTTATGTAAAGCAGCATGGAAGTTATGACATTGGCGATGTGATAGCGTGCCAGATGTGAATAATGAACGATGCTATTAGTAAATGATACTACCAGTATATCAATCGGTCAACTAAAATCAATAGGTAATTACTTTGAACGCCCAGTTTCGGTCTTACGTTTAATTAACGCGACAATTTTATTTTTGATCTTTCGCGCTGTCGCAATGTAAAGTTGGGAGGTCCTGGGTTCGATTCCCTGCTCGAGTTTGGTATGGTGGGAGGCTTCGGCCGTGGCTAGGAACCACCCTACCGACAAAGACGTCTCGCCAAGCGATTTAGCGTTCCGGCTCGATGTTGCGTAGAAACCAACTAGGAGTATGGGTTTACCATACCCCTAACAGGTTAGCCCGCTACCATCTTAGACTGTATCATCACGTACCATCGGGTGAGATGCCGTCAAGGGCTGCAACTTGTAGTGAATAAAAATAAAATAAAAATTTTATGCAATCATGCCTGGTTTTATCTATTTGGAGATACAGAGTATGATGAAAATTGCATACCTAGAAGATGCATATTCATTTTTGATTTTACGGTACTCATAGCATATGTAGAAGGAACGGATGACTGACGTATGCAATGCCTATTAGAATTTCGTAACCGTGCAGATCCCTACGATACGAGTACCTTACTTTGGCAATATAGAAATGAATGAATGAAGAAAGGAAATTCATTTTGCAAAATTAACCAACTATTTCCACTTTGTTTAGTTCGCTATCTTTTCGCTTGCTGCGAAACTGACACAAAACAATAATTGTTACGTCGAAAGAAATTGAAGTGAAATATTTCTTTTTGCAAATTTGTAGTAAAATTGACTCAAGCGCCGCCACGCAATGGCACAATGCTCTCATATCCGGTCACGCCCCCATACATTTTCAAATCGGGGAAAATACGTATATCCCGTATTGGCATCATTTTTACAATCTTGTCGCGTACTTTTCCATATGATTTTATTTCTTCAGAAGAATACTTATTAATCACGTCCTAAATATCTTATCCTATAATTTGATGAACAAATAAACTATAGAAAGACATTAAAAATTTATAAAAATACGTATGTAACGTTCATAGGGATTTAATTCTGTTCGCAGTTACGCTTATAATATTATTTGTAGACAGCCTCACGGAGCCATACTCGTCGCACGCGCACTCACACAGGTAAAAGCAAAATGCATTTTCTCGGAATCATAACAGACTTTTGATTCATAGTTAGTCAACCCCAGAGTAATAATTGCTCGAACTATATTAACAATCAATCACAAAATATGGAATTCGATTTACTTAGCGATAAAGTACGTACGCAGATAACACCATGTAATAAATTAAAGCTAGTATCGTAAATATGCCGGTGACCTAAAAGCAATGAGACCCAGACACAAAACATAACTATTGCATTATGACAATCGCGGCAAAAATATTGCTATGCGTTCGGCCAAATATGTCACTCAGTCCAGTATTATCCAACGAAATTATAACTGTTTCTGCTTAGGAAATAATTAACGAAATAATGACAAAACATTTATAAACCCATTGCCGGCGAGTAACGAGTGTTCCCGTGACCCATCCACCAGGCGACACGAAGGAGCATCGCTGGGTTTTAGTGGGTATTCTGGACGTCAGTCTAACCGCCGGGATTAAGAAGGTAGATTCTATTGACAAGAAGACGGTAGGAAACACTGCCATCAGGTTGCCAACAGAATCATCATCATCATCATCATGATATACCCATTCTCGGCTCACTACAGAGCACGGGTCTCCTCTCATTACGAGAAGGGTTTGGCCATAGTCCACCTCGCTGACCATATTGTGCGGATTGGCAGACTTCACACGACTTTGTCGACATTATGGAGAATGTTTTCGTTCAACTTTGATGCAAGTGAAATTTTAGTAGTATATATATGATTAGTAAGCTGTGATAGCCTAGTGGTTAGGGCGTCAGCCTCCAAATCAGAGGTCGGCGGTTCGAATCCGGGCACCACTCTAACATTTCGGAGTTATGTGCGTTTTAAAAAAAAAAAAAAACCAATTAAAATATCACTTGCTTCAACGGTGAAGGAAAACATCGTGAGGAAACCTGCACGCCTGAGAGTTCTCCATAATGTTCTCAAAGGCGTGTGAAGTCTGCCAATCCGCACATGGCCAGCGTGGTGGACTATGGCCAAACCCTTCTCACATTGAGAGGAGACCCGTGCTCTGTAGTGAGCCGGTAAAGGGTTGATCATGATGATGATGATTATATGATTAGTAGTTAATTAAATAATTAATAAATTACGAGTTGCATAAAGCAGTGATTACGAACACCGTGAGGTTTTAGTCATTCGGTGAGTGTTCGCATGGAAGGCCGTGTGCGGGAGGGTGTTTCTCCTCCACCTCTCTTGTTTCTTGTTCCTTCGGGGGACTCGGGGGCGATGGAAACGGGGTCGTCCAACACTCACAGTATGAGTCCTCGAGTTGGCTGGTGTACTGTTGTTCCGGCACGCCTCTAACTGACGAAACTGGGCACGTTGCGCTGGACGTGGGTCTGCTGCGGCGGACACCCACTGGTGGAGTCACGGTAGTGTGCGAAAGCGTTCCCGTGGCTCCACCACTATCGGTGAGTAGGAGGGGCTTTTAGTGGGCAAGAATCTAACATAACCTCTGTCCCGTGGGTGGATTTCCCCACGGAAAAAAGGGCAAACAAAGTGCAATCGGTAGGTACAAACCAACAAATTGTGTCCAATAAAACACGTTTTTAATACAGGGACTTATTTTTCTGGTTATTTTTTCAAATCAGTAGCTATATTGGTAAAAGACAAACACATACAATATAACCAATCCCTGAAATTTTCAACTCCCTTCCTACCTACCTAGTTGCGGTTAGTACGATAAAACCCTTCAAATTAAAATGAGTGGCATGTTGGTGAAGTCATGTATATAAATAGCAATAATTGATTTCGTATCCTATGCCTAAAAGTATAGCCTGTTTTACAAGAGGCCTGAGATTAATAGATATAAGGCCATTAGCGGAACCAGTATTAATTAATAGTTGCATTTTCTCACTTTATAAATTACTCTATCGACTCAATACTATGCGGTGATCATTAACAATGAATTTTACAGTAATTTCAAACGATTAATTGTGTTTCAATTTAAACAATCTGTCGTCGAGCTTTATTTTGATTGCACGAATTCTTGGGTCGGTACATTCTTAATTATTTTAAGACAATCATAAATATTTGTCTTTTTACTTGAACTGATATGCATATGGCATGTGAATATTCAAGTAAATTAATTCCGACAATTTAGTCAAGATTTATCAAAAATATGCACGATCTTTATGCCAATTCTGTTAAATACATAAATATCTTTCTTAATTTACTTATCTATTAAATATATATATATAGAACTGCTTTTTTCGCCATGTTTTCAGTTTATTTCAGGCTATTTTTAGACTTGCAAATTCAGTTTAGTATATATATAGATTTATATACAATAGAATTGCCACGAACTACTTTGGAGTAGACATCTTCTTTGTGATAGATAAAGCAGTGCATATACTCGAAGAAACTAAAAAAAAAAATCATTTCGAACAAACTTTATGTGTATCAAACTAAGCATTGAAAGTATTGAATTTATTTTAGGTTATATAAAAATCCACTTAGGGTGCTACCGATGCCATATTATCTTTAAAAAAAATTTAAATAAGTAAAATACGAAATTATATGAACTCCATTGTTAGAATTAAAATAGATAATGAATAAATGTTTTACGTTTAATAGATAGAAGAGTTGCTTTGATTTTTGACGAAGGCGACGCCATTTTGTTTTATATTCACATTTGATTCCGAGTTGGAATGATAATATAATGAGGGATATGAACATTTTCTCGCTCTTAATCCAATAAGTTAGCATCGACAGCTCGATATAAACCCCTATCTGTTCCACCGAATTAGAAAACACAGAACAAATTCATTATTAATAGACACACCATTAAGTATGGACCGGTGCGGTTGTAATTCAGTTAGGCAAACAAAACGCTGTATTAGTCATATGCTCTATTGTCCGAAGCTGTCGTTCTGAGCTTTATCTTAATTGACCACTATTTGATTTAGTAGCGCAAATACTGTCTATAATTAAAAACAACTAAATCACTTCACAACTCTTAATACTAAAAATATAACGTTCAAAATGCTTTGCATACAACTTTAGCGATGTAATGATATAACGTGGTGATTTCGGTGCGTTAACAAATCAATATATTCGGCAATAGAAAGTGTGATCGAGCTTTAATAGTTCTTATATTCATCTATATAAGAAACACTATTGGTGAAAAAGTGCTAGGGCAGTGCATGATATAAGTTTGTCGTAGGAGGCTGGGCGAGCAACGCCCGAAGGGATACGCTATGTCATGTGGTTATTACACTTATGACATGTATTGGGAAAGTAACAAGGATATAAGATTGTTATCGTCCAAGTACGCGATTCAAATACCCTGCAGGGGTGCCAGAGGTAGGTATGCATGAAATGGTTTCGGCAATTCCTTGATCGTTATCTTTAATTGTTGGATTTGATAATTAAACGCGTTAAGGAATGTTCGCTAAGTGATTTATGGGTTCGTGTTTTTGTAACTAAATCTGATTTAAATTGAGGGCTTAGAACTATGTTAGAGTTTTTCATTCACAGTTTCATGATGACGAACAATAAAAATGCGAAAAAGTTTATTGCCAATCGCTTCTTTAGTTAGATTAGATTAGAAGCAGCGTAAACATTATTTACGTATCTTGAAGCAGTGTGCTATCAAAATTCATTAATCTATCTACTATTTTACACTTAAAAACAAAAAGGATATTATTCATAACATACTTTATTAAGTTCTACTGACTTTGAACTTGTTAGAGCCAATATTATGTTTTTTACGCGGCCATAACTTTTCGGGAACTTTTATTGCAAATTAGTTTGTCGTATTAGAATATAAATAGTAAATCGCATATCAACGATGTGATCAAATCAAAAATGTGGCTACTCGCAAAAAAAAAAACGGGGAACAGACAGAACTCATAGAATTTTGAAGCTAATGTGGCAATGGGGATAGCTAGCTCAGAGATCAGATCTAGTACAGATGACAGATAGACAGACATCGCATCAAGCAGGGAATTACTGGAATTTTCGTCATTGCCAAATTTCATTCAAATCCATCCAGTAGTATCGGCGTGATGCACGGCCAAGATACAGACAAAAATTGTTCACAGTATCGATAGTAAAGCATCCTCCAATTAAAATTTTCAAAATATATTTAATGTACAGTTAGTTTTATTATATTATAGAGTAGCTCCATTTTCAGTTCCGACGTAGCTTTAAAAGTTTTCATACTTTTAATTGCTCTCCGAACAAAAACATTCTATCACACTTTTTCCCCGAGTTCCTAAAAAGGATTAATCTATGTTATCATTAATATAATATCCAACCCTACCCCACCTATTTCAGCTTTGTAATAAATACCCATTACCAGATCACTACCGATTTCATAAAGAGCTGTATTACAGCTGTTGTGAATGGAACTACACGGCACTCGGCGATAATATTGTCAGCTATCGGCGAGATGTTGACACTTGATCGGTTGTGCGACCGGCTGACTACAGTCACGATGAAAGTTAACGGCTGATTTATGACTTTCATGGATTATTTGTGACCAAGTACTCAAAGATTAATTAATGTGTGCAAGTTAAAAATCTCTGTTTTGTTACGCATTGTTTCTTTTGGCAGCATGATTTAGACTTTTAAAGCCATGATAAAATTATTTTCTGGGCATAGGGTGACCTTATTATGTAGTAATTTAAGATTCATACCTCTTTTGCCACTATGGCGGTGTAAAATATTTTAACACAAATGTAATGTCTGATGGGAGTGTCTAATATGATTTGACTGAAGAATGCCACATGTATACCACCGTTTTGGTACGGTAATTCGTAGAAACTGATGGGGTTCAAAATATTAAACCCCATCGGTTTCAGCGGTGTTAGAGTTACTACTGTCATACCTCTAACAGGTTTGTCAATTTCATCAAATATATCATAAAATTCTTGCGTGTTTGTAACAAAGTACCTCCGAAATGGCTCGACTGATTTTAATGAATTTTTCTCTTTTAAAAAAAATTATGTTATAAGTACCATGTTTTCACCGTTCTACAACCTCATTTTTTGATCGAGATTTAAGTAATTATCAATTAACAATATCGCAGAACAACGTTTGGAGGGTCAGTTAGTAATAAAGAAGAGTAAGGAAGGTTATATCATTAATACTTTCACTCTAACCCAATACCAAAGTTACAATTTTTTACCCAAGCTGGATGTGGAAGAATTTCCAGATCCATAGATGAACATAATGATCCTGGACCAAATAGGCATATGATTTCCTTTACTGTTCCAGCAAATGAAGATTAAACGTACAAGAATACAAATTGTCATAAATCCATTGTCCGACCTTTAATGACACATACTTAAAGAAACAGAATCACAAATTCGTAAACCTTGCAAAGGGCAGTTTGTTCCCATCTTTTGGAGTACAAAAGGTGCCATTTTTCACCGAACGATAACGTCCTAAGAGCTGTCTAGCTGAACTAAGGGGCTGTCTTATTAGACTTTCGTTCGTTCAGTGCTAGACCACCATGGGAGAGGGTTCTGTTACATTGATATGTCATGTTGTGAGCACGGACATTTGTAAGTGTACTAAATGCGGCGATTACGGCCGGACACTTAGTAAGTACTTGTAATAGTGCCGGGGTATCAACTGCCTTTTTGTTAAAAGCCGCTGATTAAAAGCTGCTTTACGTGTTACATACCTGCGTACCAGTGATTTGTTTCTTCTTTCTTTTTGTAAAATAAAACTCGAGGTAAACTATTTTTGTATTTGCTCAACAAACTAATATCGCTTTAGCAACAATAAAAGAATATTTTTTTTTTTTTATACACCACTTTTAATTAACCCTTGCGGCAATCTCACCTGATGGTAAGTGATAATGCAGTCTAGGATGGTAGCGGGGTAACTTGTTCGGAGAATATGGTAAACCCATACTCCTAATTGGTTACTAAACGACATCGAGCTGGAACGCTAAATGGCTTGGCGATACGTCTTTGTCGGTGGTAACTAGCCACGGCCGAAGCCTCCCACCAGACCAGACTCGAGCCGGGAATCGAACCCAGGACCTCCAACTTTATAATGCGAAACGCACGAAGGTCGCCAAAATTGTTATTGTATATTAAGCGATGATAATTTTCCATGATATATATGCATATATAAATAGCCTAATGAGTAACACATAAGCATTGCTTTCAGAATTCTACTCCCGGCACACACAAACTTTCATCCAGATCCGTAAAGACTTATGTAGAAACACTTTGAATAAAAGAAGTAAGATAAATTAAAATAGGTAGGACGTTGACGCATCTTTAAACTACTAATTTTACATTCGGAAGATCAAAGGATACTTCTAAATAGTCTAGTCTAGTTCTATGACGATATTTATAATTGACACGTC
Organism: Lasiommata megera; assembly: GCA_928268935.1. Classification (NCBI taxonomy): domain Eukaryota; kingdom Metazoa; phylum Arthropoda; class Insecta; order Lepidoptera; family Nymphalidae; genus Lasiommata; species Lasiommata megera. The sequence continues at coordinate 8,363,960 of OV743328.1, forward strand.
AAAAGTGACTTTTAAAGGACTATTTGAATAAAGATACTTTGCATACTTATGTGTTAAATGTTTTGTATTGTTGTTTCTCTAAAGTTTGTGTGCAATAAAGAGTATCTTATCTTATCTTATCTTAAAGATTATGATTGATTGATCTGTCTATTGAGTTTGTGGACACTATCCTGCTTAGCTATATTCATTAATATTCCTATGTTTAGGTTAGGTTTAAAAAAAAGTCGGAAATATACGCCTACTGTTTCGTGATATCTTCAGGAAATAATGTTTACTCAAAGAAACCTAAACCTCCATAATTACGTCTTTTTTTCATGAGCATTTCTTCAGGGTTCTGATCACATAAAAATGATTTTATTTTACTGTTCTGATCATCAGGGCTTAGATGCACGCAACGAGTTAAAAATGTCAACCATTTTCGCGTCCTACTTCTACGGGATTACGTTAATCCGTGTAAACGAGACATTTAAAGTTGGATTTGGATAAATCTACGGAATTTTATAGTCCCTCAGATTATGTCGTCCATTTTATTATTAGAAGTCGTGGAATATTTCGTTTACTAGAGTAGAACTAAGGCCTCTGAGTTCTGAGGCCGACTGAGTTCGATTATTTGCTAATAATGGTATAAAGTAGTCAACCTATTATTTTCGAGTTTTGTACAAATAACAAGAAGGAGAGGTTCTTAGATGAAATGTTCTTACATAATAATCTATTAATGTCATATTTTATTTTGGCCGCCGCGCCGGTTTTCTCGTCGTTCTATTGTTCATAACATTTAGGAAAGCCTTTCTGACAACTCAAACCTATATAAGGCAAGTATTTTTTTTTAATTTTCTTTAAAATAGCTATTGATATGCCAAATTTCAGCTAGAACAATCAATATATTCGCGCTGTTCGTCGGAACAAACTCAAAGCATAGGATAAGTTAACAACACAAAACAAAATAACTGTAATTAACACACTTATATGAACCACAAATGAGGTTCACAATGAGTACAGTACGCACAATTGTTGACTATTGTTGCACTAACGCCACTAAATGCGTTCTGGCCCGGCCATTTATTAATAAGACATATTTGGACAACGGCCGACGGGTGATAAATAAGCCTATAGAATTCACGATTCGGCCCGAAAGTGTTGTTAGATACGGCTGTTGATACAGTTGAGATATTTAACAGATCCATTGTATCAGATATGTATGGAGTTATGGATTGAGTGACGGGCCGCGGTGTTATGCAGTAATCGTCGACTTGTCAACAAAAGGTTTTGAATTTGAAAGCGCTCAGGCAAATTTCGACACACTGTACCTAACCACCTAAAAAGTAGACGTTCAAAACAATTCCAACAGACAAGATTGCAGTCGCTCGGCTTGGAACATATCGTAAAGTACAACATAATAAAAAACGACGTCATGTCAATTGATAAAAATAGATGATCAAATTTCAAAGTGTTTGTCACGAATGGCATTTGATAGCTTATGATGTTAAAGATGGCGTCACAGTATGAGGTGTGATCTTCCCGAAGATTGGATCCTAAAACTCTGTACCCATACTATTTACAAGCTGTTCATGACTGTCCGTTGAAACCTTATGTGGCATCGTTCAAATTTTGATCACACAAGTTCAATTCACACAAATTTGTTTTGATTAATTTGAATTCGAGGCAACATAATTAATTAGTCTTGCAAAGTTTGCTTTACATAATAAGACAGTCTTTTGAAGGAATTCTCTCTACGGCTATGTTTAAGTGACTTCCTGCGATGCTTTTGGTATCATCTGTCCTCCGAACTTTAGCATTACTTTAGTAATTCTACGGATCGTGTAAACAAAGAACTTCTCAATCGGATATAATCCTTCGTTACATTAAATGTAACAGCTGCTTTCGGTTACATGCGCATTTAATTCCTCTATGCCATCGGTATAAGAATTCCTTAAAACTAACCTATCATAATCAATTCTTATTTATATCAGAACAAAATTTTATTAACAGTGAGCAAGTTTCCGTTTGCAATAACAAGAAATTCATGGATTAAGTAAATATCCGTATTCGTATTAGTATCATTCCGTAAGATTATGTCATTGTGAGAATAATTTACATCATTTACATGGAGCGTAAGGCATTATTAAGATATTACAATATTGCAAAACATCTCGTGGATGTATTATTGTCGTACATCATCCTTCGTCATATTATAATGCAAAGTGTTACGTATGAAACGTTACGCCTATAGTGTATTACACCTCTTTGTTAGCACATTATTTTCATATGAAACTGTACCGGTGGTATAAGAATTTATTGTTTATTGTTTTTTTATAACGAAACACACTAATTTCCCTTTAAATTGAAACGTATCAACCTAGTTTTATAACTCAAATTTCCACAATTCTATACCAAAACAAACGATTAAAAGTAAGTGATACTGGAATTGCGACTCTAATCCGAACATACGGTATCCAGTTTACTTTGACGTTGAAGTGTTACGTTAGTCGAAAGCGACTCCACGTTTTCGGGTGTGTGTGTTTAAAGTAAGCCTATACTGAACGTGGAACTATGTTTTTCCATGTATAATAGCTGTTGTTCGTACTATAAATTTCAGGCTGTTTTTTTAAATATTGATCCTGTACAAAATTTAAAATGATATAGGTACGGCTTTCTGAGAGCATACAACAATTAAATATATAACGAATGTTGGCCGTCGGAGTTGTTTTTAGTAAGAGTCGTCACAAACGCGTGACGTCAGCAATGCTGACCTCACGCTTTTGTTTACTTGCGCTCATAGTAATTAAAACCAAAACTTGAGGGATTACACTTTTATTGCGACTATAACTAAGAGGTCCGAACCGCCCGACGTCTCGAGCGAGTATGCCTCAAAACAAACGCCCGTATTTATAACAAAGCATGCTTGTACAAAATTGATTGCTACCTTCTAAATACACTGATTAGCAAAGAAATGATTAATTAGTGATGATGATTAAAGAGTTCAAATGTGGGTAATTATTGGATTCTTGATTTTCTTGGCGCCGCTGAATGTTAATAACTTCTTCGCGCCGACATATACAATAAGGTTATATTACTAAATTGCGCATGTCATGTTCACGTTGTGTTCTGCTTTTCTGTCATATCAATGAAATCCAGCATCCAATCATTGAAAGTAGGTAGCTTTCAATGAATTTTAAGTGAGTACTTTTGCACATAATGGTGTTAAGACCTTTCCTACAATATTGTGCCAATTGCTTAAAACCTTAAATCTTCGAAAAAACTAGTTAAGAATTTTAATTAATGCAAGATTAGTTAGCCGTTTATAGATTTTCAAGCATAAAGATTTTAAAGTTGGCTGCCGTGGATGCTCGAGTAATAGGTGGTACAAGTTTCGTATTTTTAACGTCTTTATTCTACATAAGCTTCGTAAACATTTCAAGGTTCTGTATTTTATTTTACAATTCCAGCTCAATAATTCGTTCAATTTCCCCGTTGAATTATACCTACACGTAACGATTGCCCATAATTCTTAGCCGCGTAGGATATGTCCTTCTTTTGATTTCTATTTTATTTCTATACACTCGTTTGTCGTTAACATTGACCAACAATATCTGTTACTTTGTTCTTTTGTCGCTTTCCCTATTAAATATGCTACAACTTGAGCAAAATATGGAATGTTTAATATTTTAGTGCTGATTCTGTACACAATTAAACTTAACTTAATGGCAGAACTAAAAATAGTGTTCCTTTTCACAAAGTATTTCATGAGTACACAAAATTTTGCATCATTTCTAAAATACACTACTGACTAAACTCTCAAACTCTTTTCGATATTTTCAGCACGGGATCTATTTTTCATCGCTTATCTTTCCAGATGTAGGTTAAAGTCGAAATACCTAACTAACTATAAACCGTAAAGCATAGTTGATTAAGAACCACGAGGCTCAAATACCAGACGGTCTATAACTGTATGGTATTAGGTTTTTCGATGAAGACATTTTAATATGATTTAAAAATAATGTGTCTAGGGAGGCCGAAGGCCTGCTAACTCAGTTTTTACTAATGCAGTTAAAAAGGTTAATCTTTTATATACAGTCAATCCTTTAATTTATTATTTCCCAATAAATAAATTATTATAATTATAAGAAGCTGTGGTAGCCTAGTGTTTAGGACGTCCGCCTCTTAATCAGAGGTAGGGGGCGCGATCCCGGGCATTCACCTTTAACTTTTCGGAGTTATGTGAATTTAAGCAATTAAATTATCACTTGCTTCAACGGTGAAGGAAAACATCGTGAGGAAACCTGCATGCCTGAGAGTTCTCCATATGCCTGAGAGCTCTCAAAGACGTGTAAAGTCTGCCAATCCGCACATGGCCAGCGTGGTGGATTATGGACAAACCCTTCTCATATTGAGAGGAGACCCGTGCTCTGTAGTGAGCCGACTGGGTTGATCATGATGATGATGATAATTATTATTTTAATAAAGAGCCTAAGAGTATAACTAGTATAAGAGTTAGGAAGTTGGCGTTGTCATCGTTTCAGACAATACAATAAAGAAACTGTATATAAAAGATTAACCTTTTTAACTGCATTAATAAAAACTTAGTTAGCAGGCCTTCGTTTTTTAGACACATTATTTTTAAATCATATTAAAATGTCTTCATCGAAAAACCTAATACCATACAGTTATTGACCGTCTGGTATTTGAGCCTCGTTTTATGCGTTAGTCTTAGTGGAATAGAAAGCAGTAAATTCATACAGTCTTTCGTGTGCATTATTTGTGCGCAACCTACCTTAGTAGCTTGTGCGCGCGGTGCGTTAGCGCATCCGTAATTGAGTCCATGTATTTCTCTCGGTCCCAATACATTGAACTTAGTTTACGCACGCCAACGAATAAACGACAAACATAAACGATTATTTTGTTTTAAAACTCAAAGATAAACTCGGTTTGCTCCAATAGCTTGGAAACAAATGCACTTGAACAAAATTATATTCCATTATTACGGTTTGTTTTAAGGAAATAACGAAGCTTTGAATGGTTTTTTTTCTGTGAATCCAGGGTTCACTGCTGGGTTGGGCTTCAATTGTTATTGTATTTTTCCTTTTTATAATGCTCAGTCAAAGTTTTGTTTTTTTATTAATACTCACGGTGGGCATATTCGGTCGTCAAGTCGGTTAACATTACTACATGTGTATATCGTTTACAATGCTGTAAAACCCTCTCTATAAGAGAGGTCTTTTCCTAATGTTAAAATGAAGATATCCGTGGTGCAGCGAGTGCCCTGTCACATTTTAGAATTAAAGGTCCTGGGTTCGCTTCCCGGCTCGAGTCTGGTCCGGTAGTAGGCTTCGGCCGTGGCTAGTTACCACGCTACCGATAAAAACGTATCGCAAAGCGGTTTAGCGTTCCGGCGCGATGTCACGTAGATACCCGTTAGGTGTATGGGTTTACCATACTCCTTACGTACGTAAACTTGCCCTTATTTAGAGACATGAGCATTTGGTCATTCGTAGGTACAGAGAATAAATTGTATCCCTGTAAGAATTATGTGTAAGAACCGTAAGTGTTGAGGCAAAGCGCATTTGCGGAAGTTATATTATGCGCAGGATCACTGCCTACCCCCCTGACGAGGAGCTCTGGGTGTTGGATGAGAGGCAACCTGACACGTCGAGCCCGCGGAGTAAGGGGGCCTCGATCATAGGCCAGGTGGAGGGCTTACCTCGGCGCCAATGCGACGCCGCTAACTGTGTTACGGACGAGTGCACGAGCGTTTCCTTGACCCCACCATCAGGGGACGCGAAAATACATCGCGGGATTTTAGTTGGTTCTCTGGTCGCCATTCTGGCTTCGGCGAGTCTCATATACCCCGCCGGAAGCGGCCCAGTTCTGTCTGCGTCGCTTCCGTAGGGAATAGGTAAACGCATTTCCCAGCGTTTTAAAAAAAGGGTCTTAATGACTATTACAGTGAAACTACAAGCACTATAAGAATATTAATGTTATTGTTATTATCAATAGCGCATGCGCATCTTTACCTAAAACAGTTAACCATATTGGAACTGGCATAATGACGTTGTCGATTACGATGGCATAAATATATGGATGTAATGAGAATAGATGGGCCGTTTATCTCGGATGGTTTTATTGACCAACATGTGAGCCAATTGCGGACGATGGTTTGTTTCACAAACATATAGAACCTCTGTGATAAGTCAGTAAATATCATGGAACAAATCTTTGAGAAAAGAGAAAGCATTATGATTTTTATTTTATTAGTAAACATAATTTGATGGACATGGATAATACAACATTAAAAAGTGTGAAAGAGATGAATACTTTTTTATTCTACACCACAGAAAATAACACAAAAATACAACGGAACGGTAAGATAGAAGGAACAATTTGTCGGCGTTATCGCTTAATAGTGATGTTTTCTAGGTCTGTTAAGGTCACCCTTTCGGTTATTATGTTTTCGCGGGATAAAAAGTACAAGTATTTTCATTTATAACTGAAAGCCTGTTTATTTTTTTTTTATTTTTTTTTAATTTTAATTTAATTAGAACTGTATCGTGTACAAAAAACCAACCGTTGTACATACGATACTTGTCGGTGTCCTGCAAAGGTTTCAAGACACCATCACATTTTAAATACATTTTTTTACTGGGTTTTTTTTACACGGTGGGTGTTTGTAGAGATACTACGGAGAAAGTGTCTCCTCTACAAACACCCACCGTGATTTGGCGTCGAGTGTAGTAATTCATATGCTGAGCCTATATTATGATGTATACTTGTATTCATCACGATCAACCCATTGCCGGCTCACTACAGAGCACGGGTCTCCTCTCAATATGGCCATAGTGCACCACGCTGGCATGTGCGCATTGGCAGACTTCACACGCCTTTGAGAACATTGGGGAACTCTCAGGCATGCATTTTCCTCGCAATGTTTTTATTCAACTTTGACGCAAGTGATATTTTAGTTGCTTCGACTTACTTAGCTTTTTTGACGACCTCCGTGGCGCAGCGTGCGCGCTGTCGCATTATAAAGTTGACGATCCTGGGTTCGATTCCCGGCTCGAGAGCCTTCGGTCGTGGCTAGTTACCACCCTACCGACAAAGACGTGTCGCCAAGCGATTTAGCATAACGGCACGATGTGCACGGTGGAGTATGGGTCTACCATACCCTTAAAAAGTTAGCCCGCTACCATCTTAGTTTGTATCATCACTTATTGTGTGAGATTGCCGTCTAAGGCTAACTTGAGGTACCTCTTAGCTACAATGATTGGAAAAAACCTTATAAATCTGTTCTATTGCAATAAAAAGAAACGTTAACCACAATGGTATATATTAGATCACCTGGTGAAAAGTCGCTGTCACCCAACAATAGGGCAACTAACTGCCTCCGTGGATAAATAACGAAATGTGTCATTGGTTAGTGCCCGACGCACGAGATACCTATCGGGGTTTTATAAGGATCTACCAATTAGGCAGTGTTATGTAGGGTTGGCACTCACTATCTTTATATATAAATGGAAATGGTGAGCGAATGTCTTTTAACTGACTGACTGTATATATATATAAGGACATGGCAACAGAATCGGAAATACGGTATCGATCTCCTTCTGATCTGACTAATCTATAGGGTTGATAGATTAGAAAGCCTAGACGTAATACAAATTAGCGTACAGACAGTGTTTACAGTGTTAGTGAGGATTCAAATTCAAATTCAAATAATGTTTATTCAAATAGTCCTTTAAAAGGCACTTTTGAGGCGTCAATATTTTGAAGAGGATTTGCAGTTATTGAGGTGTTTGCAATTTGTATGTATTTCTGCCTGAACATCGAGCTTAACGTTAGCGAAACAGCGTAGGCGTCCGCTTAGAAAGAATATTTTTAAGGAGTTTGCAATTTGTATGTATTTCTGTAATTTTTTTCAAGTTAGAAACACGAGAACAACGTGCTTAATAGCGAAACGCCGGTAAAGTCTTGAAAAAATATATATGTTTATCCAAGCTGCCTCGGTATGTTCGAGTACGAATCACGAGGTCCTGAAAGCAATATAAGAGTCGTAACGTATAGTTATTTACCTTACTTGCTTTAAAGTCTCCATTCATAAGTATTTTATTTAGCATTCTCCTAAACTAAACAACAAAATTACACAATGTAAAGAGCAAGTTTTATCTACGTGGGATTTTCTAAATAATAACTTTTACTTTTATTTCTTAAAAAATATTAATTTATAATTTAATTCAATGAAAAATTGTTATTGTGGCTTGTTTATAAAAGCAAGGTACTTCTACCTACATATATTGTTTCGCAGACTTTTTTTAGATCTACTTGAGACGTACAGAACCGTTTTTCATTATATTTTTATATCATAAATGGAGGCTGAATGTCATTAAACCTTCGTTTCATGACACTAAATGAAATGTGTTCCTATAACATTCTATGATGCGTTCATTACTGCTCTTATTCTCCCTTCTTGCGTCCATCTTTATAATTAAATGCAATTAGACTTGAATATCGGTATATATTTAATTTAAAAACATTTGCTATGTCAAGTTGACAGCCCTATCGTGACATAGGTTAAAAGGCCCGCAAGTGGATGAATCGATTTTAAATTCGTTATCTACTTTGGCACTAGTATGTTTAATGAATAGAAACGAATAACTTACAAGCGGATCGGAATAATCGACACTGGGTAATCAGATTGCAATCGATTTTGTCGAGTTATAAGGATCTGTGGTTTCCTGCTGCGATAGTTTATCTTTATCTAGATTGTATGTTTGGTTTGGTTTACAAATGTTATTTGTTTCATGTTTATTATAGCATAGTGGACTGTTCTCGCATGGCGATAGGCTTTGCACTACGTTGCTTATACGGTAGATATTATTGTCTTTCGATAGTCCAATACTTGAGAAAGGTTATTTTTGTATAAGCTATTTAAAATCAAGCTCAGACTTTTACGAGTCGATTATATGAGGTTATTTGGAGGGCAGGCAATGTGATGCGGTGGGCTATTGGTTTATTTAATAAAGTTTAAATTTGACTTAACTTTTTTTGTAGGTAAATAACATTACACGGTTATTTATCTAAAAAAAACGTTCTTCTTTTCTTGAGTCAAAATATGTTTAGAAAGTTGATCTATCTATATATACCTTGATTTTGAAAACGTCAGCAACACGTGTTTAAGGCCTGTTTATATATACTGATATCATACAACAATCAGGTTTTCAAGATCGATCTTAAACATAACTTAATTGAAATAATGAATAGAACCAGGCGTTACTTTGCGGAAGTCCATGATAAACAATAAACAGCAAGTATAATTTGCTATATTCCGCCGACAAACGGGAGATTTGTATAATATAGCACCACACAAAATCTTCCAGTAGAACCTCTACCTCTACTTCACAAGCGAGAAAAGTCGTAACTTTTCTCTGCCTGTTGTGAAGTCAACATCTTCTGAGGATGATCCGGTGTCGGGTCGTAACGTGCGTAGAGGTAGGTATTTCCAGTATCGGAAATACATATGAAAGCGCAATTCTTGTGGTTCGCATAGAATGTACAATCAGCTGAAGTCGGAGAACTTGATATTATGATTAAAAACGTGGTAGGTATCTACCTATGGAATTTCTGAACGAATAGTTGTTTATGTTGTAGGTTAATGTAGAAAATGTCTAACCGTTTAATTATAGGTATAAATTGGCTCACTATAACGAGTCCTACTTTGTTTTGAACAAATAAGAGACAACTTTTAATAGGATTTGTTTGATTCTATTTGCATATCAATGAGAATGCGAATAAATCAGCAGACAGTACTTTGACATAATTTATCAGTTTCTTGAGAACTCATTTGATTAATAGATTATTTTATGGTCGCTATCCGAAAATGATAATGCTTGAAATGCGTAAGGGTCTGTTCGCACATAACAGGGTCACGATTTTCCGAGTACCAGGACAAGAGAAATCACAAGGATGTTTATAGAATAGAGAGTGAATAATTTTACAGTAATTTTTTTTTCTTTTTTTCACCGCTATTTAATACATACTTATTAAAATATACGTATTTCTATAAATATACGTAGGTTTGTTATTAAAATATTTATACTTTTGTACTACTAAGAAAAAGACCATAAATAAAATAATTTGAATTATGTTTTATGTTTGAATTTGTATTATGACAATATTCAGTGACCAATTTTTCTGGAACGACATTCATATAGAAACACTACAAATATTTCACTCACCTTTTTTTTACTAGAAAAATAGAAACTAACCTTTTTTTAACACGCTTTTATTAGCTTCACCTGTATGTATGTATGTTTGTTTGTTTGTAACCGACTCCTTTGAGCTCGATTTTGCCCTACTTTGAACGATCAGATTTGATTCAAACTTTGCACACCTGTCAAAGGTCGATGACAATGCAATAATCCGATCAAAATATCCGATTATCCTAATTAGATTCGCCAGGATTAATTAATTTCTTTCCGCATCCTTTGCATGCGAGTAAGAGAGACAGAGCTAGTGCGCGAACTACGCATGCGTGCAGTAGCGTGTTTTTTTAGTTTTTTAAACTATTATTTTATTATTTACTAGAAAAATAGTCGTAATTTAAGCACTTACCATCATCTTTAATAGCCGTGACGGCATGAGGAACGCCTTCCCATGGTTTCGGTAAGTCCAAGAAAACTGCATCGGCTTTCCCATTGAGGTCGTCTCCGAAACCATCCGCAAGCACGTCTCTATGTCGTGCCTTCGAAAGAATAAATAATACTTATACTCTAATTAAAAAAAAAAAATGTAAGATTTAAAGAAAAAAAACTAGATCTAAATAAAATCGCCACACATCGGCTTCAACTAAATATAGTTAAGAACTATCCATGTTACTCCATAAAATAAAAACATAATTAAAATCTGTCAAGCTTGTTAAGATACACGCGTCCAACGGATTAAAGATGTTTGTATTAGACAGATTTCAATAAAAACATCATCATTATCAACCCATTACCGGTCCATTATAGTTCGCGGGTCTTGTCTCTGTATGAAGTTATCGCCGCAGTCCACCACGCTGACCAAGTGCGTATTGGTAGACTTCACAATACTGTTGAAACAAATGATATTTTATTTCGAACTACTTAACAAAACAACTTTTAATACTTTGAAGTGCATGCCGAAAAGATAAAGGGGAAATCACCGTTTATCTTTTTTTTTATAGCTTAATTCATGCAATCCTATTACAGGCATCTATGAATCGTTCATAAATAATAAATTTTTCATTATTTAATTTATTAGGAGATGATCATAACTACACTCGCCAACTCAAAACTAAAGCTAAGAGGGTTCCAATAACATCAGAAAGTTTTACTTTTGTTTTTTATCTTCTATATCAAATTACATTCAATATACCTAAGCGAATAGTTTACAGATTTTTAAATCATAAAATTCATTTCTCGTTGTAGTAATGAGGTCCAGGGTTCGGTCAAAATTTTTTGGTTATTGAGAAATCTAAGAAAGCATGTTTAGGTTAAAATAGTACCTAAATTTGCAACGATTCATAGATGCCTGTAATAGGTTTATATGAATAAAGCTACTTTTGATTTTGATTAGCAATTGAGAAATCTAAGAAAGTATGTTTAGGTTAAAATAGTACCTACACTTGGAACGATTCATAGATGCCTATAATAAGTTTATATGAATAAAGTTACTTTTGATTTGATTTGAATAGCACGTTAAACCATCGTTGGGGACAACCAGTTATATCATTAACATGACGATATTATGATTGTGTATCCATCAACCTGTAGGAATAAAGTTGAGGTTTCTATTACGTAATCTCTCTCGTAATCAGAATACTGAAATATTTCCAAAGCTTTAATCATAATTACCGTAACGAAATCGGCGAGTCCATGCTCCTCGAATTCTCCCTGCGCAACTTTTGCTCTGTGGTCGTGGAAGTCGAACGTGAAGACGTGACCGTGGGGACGCACGCGACGTATAAGAGCATGCGTTAACGATCCACTGCCTGTGCCTAGACCGCAATATATACATAATAAAAATCAGTGCGAATTTGACTCGTAATCGTATAGTTCCGTAACAAAATATAACATTTTGTTACGGAACATAATAACACATAATATTGGCACTATTGATATTGGCTTTATATATTTGTATGTCAGAAGAAGTACTCAAGTAAGCAGTTCTCTATTTTTGGTTATAATACGCGAGATAGTTATTAACTTAAAATAACGTGTTGAATTTTGATTTATTACATTTAAATTTTGCGCTTAAACTTATTTCATTTAAATACACAGTATAGTTACTACGAGTAACGAGTTATTATTATATTACGAGTATTACGAGTTACTTCCATAAAGAGTTGAGGTAGAAACGCCATCTTGGTTTTTCACGCGGGAAACAGGTACGTTTTGCAACGGTCTTTGATCAAGTTGGATCATTTAGAGAGTGTTTTCGTGATAATTGAAATAAGGACATAAGTAAATCGATAATTGTCTGAAACATGTCCGATAATGATGATGTCGATAAGGATCACTTTTCCTTGACATGTTCATTATAAGCTTACTTTCTTGCTAACTCATCATTCTCATTACATGTTGGTCATGCCTATACAAAATCAATTCAGCTCTTCTGAAACAGCAGCAGTAATATTTTTGGAAACAAAAATGAAACACTGGAGTTTGTATTAACAATTGTATTCACTTGAATGTCAGTACCTTATCATACAATATTTCATCCTACCTACTTTCTATTCACTTTATTTGACAACAAGTGAAAAAGCATCAAACTTTCTGTAATATATAATGACAATACAGTGTACAAGAAACAGACATAGTAATTTTTAACCTCACTTTGGGTTATATATCTAGCTGCTTTTCCTTTTTTATGTTTCTGTCTTATTCATTAAATTTATGTGGTGTACAAATATGGAGTACAAGTAAATAGATAATACTAACCAGCTTCTACGACAACACATCCCGGAACCAAGTCAAGCTGCAGAAGTATCATACTGATGTCCGGGGTATAAATTATTTGCGTCCTATGTGGCAAAGTAAGTGACCAAAGCTCTGGTGTGGGCTGCAGAATGTGGCCCCAACCTCGGGATAGTTCAACCTATGTTATAAATAGAACAAATATTTTTATCTTAATAATTTGCTTATCTCCCACCATACTGTTGAAAATGATTTAATACAAACATTTGCAACAATGGTACAAAATCCATTGAAAACTTCAGCATTAAATTTTAATAACTTCGATAGACTATATAAAAGCCTAATTAACTTCACACATTCAAAAACCTTATTGCCATAAGTTTATAAAATGTGTATAGTAATAAGAGACTAGTAAGTTAATGTTTTAAAAAATTAATTAATATATTTATAATCTATTCTTCTCTTCAATTATATTGCAAAATGTTGAGGTTGAAAGAGCTGCTAAGCTTTATACCAATTTGTTCTCTGAAGATTCTGAATTCCGAACTGGTGCTACAGTTACTGCAGTTAGACATTGACTGACTTTTTTTATTTAATTTTTATTTAAATAATGTACTTACTTTACTGCCATAGTCAGTTCCTATCAGACTTCTAACCTTCAGTGCACCAAAAGTTGTCTGGTATACATTTTCAACCAATTCACCTTTCTTGTTCTTTATTTCCGGCTTCACTTCTATAGCATAGAAATGGTTACTTTGATAAAGAATCACTGTATCACCTTCTTCAATCTTCTCTTTATAATTCCTAAAACTCATTTTTAGTATTTCGGTAAACTAAACTTTTTACGCTCACAACAAATCGTAAATATTTACATGTGCTTTTGACGTTGACATTGACGTCGTGTTACCTTTGCTTTTGGTTGTTGGATGTTTGAACTTGTACTTTTAATTAAAATATATTGAAATCAATCCTTCACAAGGTGTTATTACGTTTGAAATTATGTCATTTAGAAAAGAATTGGCCTTATTTTATTACATGAATTTTTAGCTAATTTGATAATAAAAAAAGTAGCAAGGGTCTGTGGTTCAATATAATGTTTGCATTCCACCAAAACGGAAAACTGTCACTGTCAGTCGTTTGCGAAAATTATCGTTGTTGTTGTATAGTACGTCTACGTACCTACTACATAGTGTTCAGTGGTTGTTTTAATGTTTTTGTAGTACAACAAAAATGTATTTTACTGTTACAATTTAATATTCAATGGACTTTTAAGTAAAAGTGTGTTTTATAGAAGCGTATGATGAAACACTGAACTCTACGTTGAACTTTCATGTAAAATAAATTGAAATGGATCCCTCTAAAATCACAAGTAAATCTAGCTCTCTGAAGGCACTGATTTTAAAAGCGTGGCGTGAAAGATGGACCGATATACAATGGGGTATCAACATCAAGACAATTCTACCCAGAGGAGTAAGTGGAGATTTGTATAACCTAGCCGATTGTATACTCCAACAAGCTATGGTAGGTTGTGGAGCTAACCAGTTAGTAATTTCGTATTTGAAACACTCTTTGGCTTCACATTTAGTGTCCTATGCAGCGGTGTTACAGAGAATAGCTAAATTCGACGCTTTTCATAAACCGCACTGTATACTTAGCCTCCTGGAGTTCCTGGAGAGTTTTCTCGAGAGCATTACATGTCGCAGCAAAATGGAAGAAGAAATACTCGCTTTTGCGGTTTCATCGATAATTCTGTGGTTGCTGCAAGTGTATCACTATTCACTAAGTAAATATCCATCAACAAATCCAATACAGAGTCAGGAACTCTTAGAAAAGTCTACAACTCTCCTTAATTCGATAGTTAACTCGGATTTTCTATTAGCAATGTTCTATCTAGCTAAACAACATGATCCCGATGAGTATAATGAGGTCACAAAGAAATGTCAAGAGATCACAGCCTTTATGATGATGAATACACAGTTTAAAGCACCCGTAACAATACATGATACATTGCAAAAGATTTGCAATATGGATATTGATAAAATAGCTCCATTGAATAACAAGCCTGAGACTGTTACACATTGCTTACAAGCGATTATAGCTGTGACTGTTTTGGCAAACCCTAGTGCTGATATGCAGCATTTGTCGAGCCAATTGATAATGATACAGAGGATTAAAAGTTACCCATTATCTCGACTTTTTAGTGAAGTTATCAGAGGTTGTTTCATATCATTAAACGATGCCAGCAAAGACGCATCTAAACAGGCTCTATGGGCTGCATTTACATTTCTTAAACTACCGCAGCTAATTAACTACATTCACAATATGTGTGGTACAGTTAATAAAGATGGAGAATTCTCTGTGGAAGTGGTTGAAGCTTTTGAAAAACTCCTACAATCAACCCCTTTGCTAGACGTAGTTGATACAAAAAACTCTTGTAACAGTGTGGTATCTTTATTAGAACCACTAGTCAAATTAAATGTTGTATCGGAAAGTCACTTGTCATATTTCAAGCAGAAGAGAGAAAGTAAGGATGTTAAATTGCAAAAATTAGAGCCAACAGGTCTACAAGGGTCAGTTCCGTCATTCATAACCCGGGCAGAACCTACCTTAGCTGGGATTCTCAAAACAATGGGAGGGGATTCTCATAAAACTCAGGAATCCTTGTATGCAATGCTTTGTCAAATTGTTGGTGGGACAACTTTAGATACAATATTGGCTGTAGCAACTGTTGAAGGCAAATTAAAATTGTTTGTATCAAGATTAATAAAGTTCAATGAATTTGCTTTAATAGCTGCAAGTGAAAAGGGTGCATCTCAATCAAAAGTGTACATATTTGATATTTCATTTTTAATACTTTGCTCCATCGTACAAGATTATGGAGCGGAAGCAGTGCTTGATGAAAATGGGGACTCCTTTTTTGAACAGTGGGTTAGGGAATGTATGGCCCATAAAGGTGCACACAAGTCCCCAGACCAAATATTGCAAAAATGTGATATGCAACTGGTAGATATCTTTATACATCATCTGAGTGCACCAGATTTTGATTTTAAGAATACTAATTTGAAACCGCACGATTTGTGTGTGAATGTTAGTGGTGTAGTAAAAGAGATCTTATTTGCCTGGGAGCAAGGTTCAATTTCTGCTGCAGATGTGAAGCGCATGTTAGACTCTTTGAGACAGAAGATGGCTTCATTAGCAGTATGTGCTTCAGTATGGCTCTGTTCATACATTAATGTTGTGCACCAGGATGCATTTTTGAAACCATTGAATATGGTTCAGCAGTTTTTGACACCGCCCACTGATGTTGAAATGGCACAAATTGATAATTTTAAAGAGAGGGCTGTACTAATGTGCCAAATAATTCGAAAGATGCAGTTTGATATTCAGCCACCGTCAATAACAAAATCTAAAATAATGCCTTTCTCCCACAGTATCATATCCAGACAACCAATATTGGAACAGTTACAAACTGTGTGGGATGATATAAAAACTAGAGGTTACTTGCACATTGATGCAACAGTTATTGTTGAGAGCCTCCTCGATACAGCAGGTCCGGTATGGTTTGTGACCAATTTACTCAAAGAAACACTTAAGTTCCGCTATCAGGATGATTTAGATAGATCTGTGGACATTGTCTTGGCAATGTTCTATTTTGACATAGAAAAGTGCACAGAAGCTCTGTTATTACATGTACTCCCACAGTATCTATATAATGCTAAGTTATGCGAGGATTTAGTGGAACCACAGTCAGCGATTTTGGCAAAACTCTCAGTATATTGTGTATATGCAGCTCTTGAGAATTGCATATCAAATAGAGTTCATACGTCGAGAAAACGAAGGCATGATGATTCAGAAGATATAGAAATGAGTGCTACGAGTAAATTAAGAAGACTGAATGACAATTCATCCGATTCATCTCTGTATTACTCTCAAGCTCAGACCTCTAGTATAATCATAAAGGAACCTCTAAATTCAGCTTTAGAGATGCTCTACAAATCATTTTCGCAATTAGCAGGAAAAAATGGTGAAGTTACACCACAAACTCAATTTATATTTGAATTTCTTGTGTTTGCGGTTCAGTGCGGGCAAGACAGAGCACAAGTTGTGTTACAGAAAATGCCCAGTGAAATTGTCTCCACATTAATAAAGGCTCTTCCTGATAACTTTAATATTGGACTAATTTTAAGATTATATGACTTATCTACTCCATATGGTAGGAAAGATACTGCTAGAGATCTATGTCTGTTAAGAAATATGCGTCTCAGACCGGAGTGAAATAGAATATTTATTTAAAAATATTACATACTATGTATGAAATAAATACATTAGGGAAAAAATAAAAGCTGTTTAAATTATTTTCTTTTTTAATGTTGATTTTCTTAATTAAATACTTAGCCGGCAATCTCATATTAACTTAATTAATTTACAATGTTTCCCAACTTTATAAAGTGGGCTGGAAATATTTTACAAGTTTAATATTCTTACTAGTCTAGAATTAAATCTAATAGGGACGGATTCAGATAGTTGTCTTTGTAGACAGGAGAAAGCGTTTAGTAGTATTTATAGAGATTAAAAATAGCTGTAAAATACTTTAAATATTTTACAATTTACAAATTTACTGGCCAGTAACCATTAAATAATAAGTCATCTGACCTGTCGGTAAACAACTACCTGGTCGTTTTCTATTATCGATATACTGTAACAACAAATTAAAATGGAACTTATTTCCTTTTGATTAGGACTTGAATTCGTACTAACAGTGTTTTTAATTCAACTAGGTTCAAATAAAAACCAGTAATACACAATTTGCGACTTTAAAGGAGTGTTAATTAGGTCCATTTTACTTTGGTTTAATATTCGAAAATGACTTTCTAGGCATTAAATCCATCTTTCTCAGATTTCATTTTTATTCAGTATACAACAAAATATTCAATAAAATATAATATTTCAGTTTTTTTTATGTTACAAAAACCCTGTAGTCAATGTACACAAAATATCCTTTCTTATGTTTTCTATTTAAAGTACACCAAAGGACGATTTTAAAGTCATTGTATGGCGACATATAGCGAAATTTTTAAAGAAAGTTGAATATTTGAAAAGTAAATAGTTATAATTTATGTCAAACAACGTGTTCTCCTTCGACAGTGAACTAATACTTTTATTACTTAAATAACTAAGTAAAAAATCGTAAATTTTTCGTTAAATTATTTACACATAATATACATTTTCCTAACTATATTTAATAATCACATTTTATGTGATGTCACAATTTGTACAATATCCAAATAATTATTTTACAAACGCTTAAAAACACATAGATCACAGGAGAGTTCCAGAACTTTAACCTCAAATTTGTACATACGCACCATGCGTTTAAACTGCTTTTTGTAACGCTATTGTAATATTGTGGATTACCTGTAGGAATGTTGGAAATCTTGGTGCACATCTGGATGTGATGGTAACTAAGCAGTGTTCATCCATTAACTTACAAATTTATGTAGCTTAAGAGATGATATCGTCAGCTCTGAGTCCCGGTGATTGGCACTAGAAAAACTCCTACAAGATTTAACGCGGCTTAATTAGGTATTTTCCAGTCCATAGTCAATCAAGTCATAGTAAATTTTATTGATCACGTATCCCGGCGTGAGAGTGACTCCATTGAGCGTCTTGTCGTGCAGGGTAAGGTGGATAGCACCAGAGGGTGAGGAAGGCCACCCATGCGATGGACCGATCAGATAAAGTCTGCTGTGGGTAGTCCTTTTCACGAGTGCACCAGACTTTCGGCCAGCAGAGGGAAGTAGCGAATGCTTGTGAGGCGCATAACATCTAGCCCCAAAGACATTCGTGATGACCACGACCGCTCTGCAATTAGTGTAAAGACGGAGAAGAAGAAGAGTCCATAGTAGTTCTTACGCTAGAAGCATTCTTGACAAAACGGATCCAGTAGTAACTAGCCTCTAAACTCAGCTTCAAGTCACATCGCGAACAATTAAACCGCGTGGTTTGCCAGAATTGAGCAGCTATATATTTACATTTATAACCTTGTTTCATGTGGCCAATCGCTTACTACACGGCCCACAGCTTTACGAGTACCTAACCGCATTGTGCGCATATACATATTTAATTGTGGGCAAATTTTATTATCTACGAGTATAAGGTAACAACATAATATACTAATATATTAACATTATATTTTATTAAGTTAATTGTAACTACGGTTATAACGCAGGCTTTTTAGCGCTTGGCGAATCTGGATGAGGGTGATCTGAAAAAGATAAGTGAAGTCATTAAAATATTCAATTCTTCTGTATCTTTTACTTTAAGTATTGTTTTTGGCCGAGATGTTCTAATAACTAAACTTCTTATAATCATAAGATTCCTAAAATTATCATGTACTTAGGGTATACAGGTGCTTTTTGGATGTCGCAACTGGCCAAATTGAACCCCAAAAAAGGTCTTGATTTACATGTTTGAGGTTTGACGACCTCCGTGGCGCAGCGCGTGCGCTGTTGCATTTTAGAGTTGGAGGTCGTGGGTTTTATTCCCGGCTCGAGTCTGGTCTGGTGGGAGGCTTCGGCCGTGGCTGGTTACCCTACCGACAAAGACGTGTCGCCAAGCGATTTAGCGTTCCGCACGATGTCGTGTAGAAACCAGTTAGGAGTATGAGTTTATCGTACCCCTAACAGGTTAGCCCGCTACCATCTTAGACCGCATCATCACTTACCATCAGGTGAGATGCAGTCAAGGGCTAACTTGTGGTGAATAAAAAAAAAAAAAATTTTTTAACTTACCCATTTGCCTTCTAAGAGTTTCGCCTTCTCTAGTTACATTTTGCTCTGGTGGCGTTCGACTAACCCTCATTGGTAAACTTATTCTATTAGGATTACAATTTTCATCGACCATATTTTCACCATTACTGACAAAGGTCGTTCTTTGATTTCTATTCCAGTTTTGCTGATAGGAACTTTCCGTTGTTATTGTACTACATCTATTGTTAGTATGAGGAACGTATTGTTCTGGCGACCAGTCGAATACAAATGTATGGCTGTAGTTCTGTGAGTAGGCTGATGGTGTGCCAGAAGGGGTTGGTGGTGTGGTTGTCACGTAAGGACTTAAATCCTGCTGACAGACATCCGGAACTTTTTGCAATGCGGATTCTGACCAAGTTGGACTAGGATTCCATTGGTCCATCATCTCTGTTTCGGTCATATTAATGTTCTTGGACCCTGGCCTTCGGGTGGTTATCGATGTTGCTGCAACTGCAACTAAAGTATCACCACCTGTATTAGGTGAGAATCGGGGTGATAAATTTGTTACGGTGGTCTTTTCCTCAGGTAGTTTTCCTTTCCTCTTTGCATTGGGCACGGACCTTGTTTCGTCAATCCGTAGATTGAGGTATGCTCTGAAAAAATAATCTGATGTTACACTTGCGGTTTAAAGTCAATCACAGCAATTATTAATAAATACTGACAGATAAGATGTGGAAAAATATCGGAGCATCCTACCTGCTATCTTGTAGTGAAACAGAATAGTCAACTGGTATATTGTCGTGCCTTTCATAAGCGTAATGTATCGGGGTTAGGTGTGGAGGAACATGTGGGATATGGGGTTGTAGACCAGCGTTTGGCATCATGACAGGTTGGTTCCCGTTCAAGCAGACTGGCGGTGTTGGCGTGTATTGCATCGTTGGAGGGTACACTTGTATGTCAGGCGGGGGCGGGCCATACATTCTTGTTGCTGCCTCGTACGCTAACCCGTAATGTAGCTTGGATTGCACGGCGTAGTAATGGTACAGCCACGGGTTTGCTTTCATTACCGCTGCTTCTTGTTCACTGTTGACAAAAAGTTTGATAATTAATTTTTATAAACTATTTCTTTGATTTTTTTAATCTTACTTTTTTTTCCACTCCAAGTTAGCCCTTGACAGCAATCTCATCTGATGGTAAGTGATGATGCAGTCTAAAATAGCAGCGGGCTAACTTGCTAGGGGTATGGTCAACCCATACTCCTAATTGGTTTCTACGCGACATCGTGCCGGAACGATAAATCGCTTGGCGACACGTCTTTGTCGGTAGGGTGATAACTAGCCAAGGCCGAAGCCTCCCACCAGAAAATACATATTATACATCGCGGACAAAGGAGCATCACCAGATGATAAGTGATTACCGTCGCATATGAACATATGCAGCAACATAGGAGCTGCTGATGCGTTGACGGCTTAAACCATCTTCCTTATCGTTTTCTACTTGGTATCACACCATTTATATGTTTTATTGTATTAAATCTAATTAACATAATTAAAAGAACTCAGTGCCTAAATAAGTATACTAGAGTAAATTTACATCCCGCTACGTAGAGATTCAAACAGTGTAATATTGTAGATCTATGGTTAGATTGTCTTAGATAGCTGACGTTTTATCGACCATTACAAATTTATATGAAAGAACGTGAGGACTTCGTTCGAGGCGAATCATTAAGAGACAATAAACAGCAAGTATAATTTGCTATATTCCGCCAACAACCGGGAGATTAGTATAGTATAACACCACACAAAATCTTCCACTAGAACCTCTACGCACGTTTCGACCGGACACCGGATCATCCTCAGGAGATGTTGACTTCACAAGCGCGAAAAGTAAAGAAGTCTCTTTACTTTTTGCGCTTGTGAAGTAAAGAAGTCTCTTTATACTTATACTTGCTGTTTATTGTTTATCATGGACTTCCGCAAAGTAACGCCTGCTTCTATTCATTATCATTAAGAGACGTTGATAGGCGAATACATTTTTCTTTGTTTGTAATAAAAACGATTTAATCGGTTTGCAAAACCTGCATTTTTTCGTATTTTATTCAATGGACTTTTTATCCACTACAGGTAAAAAGTACAATAGGTATAACGCAAAACGTATTATTATATGTTGAAATCCCATTTTATTATAGGAAAGAATCGCATATCACAGTACCTACGACTTAGTTACATGCTTTGCCCATTAGTAGGAACGGGCAATGGGGCCCACTAAAGTTTAATGTTTATATTAAGTAGTGCCGCCGACCCATGTGCCTTGTATGTGAAAATTATTTCACAATTGATAAGGCGATGTGGGGAAATGTAGCGTATTAAGTTTCGATTCAAATTATTGCCGCAGATAAGCTGGGAATCGTTTAGCGGTTAAGGTTAAACAGATTGTTCATCGGAACACAGTTACTAGTTGTTGGAACGAAGTTCCTTATCGCGCGTTGTGAAAGGGGGCTAGACGGAAAAAATTCTTACGAAAAGTTGTCACGACACTTTTTGTTATTGTAAGCTGTGCAGCGTCGCATGTTTCTCTGTTTGTCTCTCTCTCTCTTATAGAAAGCAAGCCAGATATTTTCGCATTGAACAGTGTGGTGTTGCGACGATTATTTTTGTTGAGTGTATACAGGTTTTTTGTAAATAATAAATAATAAAAAAATATTATTATAACTTAAATAAAATAAAATTTTATTACAATTCCTTCACTAATTAATCGAAAGGAACTTCGTTCCATCCGGGTGTCCCTTGACACCTCTCAAGATTTTTGAATTTACCGTGTGGACGATCTGGCCAAGATTCCAGGATTTCAACAATTAGTTGGGAACCTAAATATATTGTCGCAACGTAATATGTATGGCAACCTTCCAGTTTGTTTTCGGTTCACAAAAAGCGTTGAGCGTTAAACTATGATCATAATTGATGTGCCTATCCGTGTAGCTAAATATGATTTGTTGTTGAACATTACAGATGTACGTTTTGTTGAAACAATACAATAATTGACGCCATCGCTGAAGAATTAAATTTGTAAACTCCCAATGCAACCTTTAACGTTAACTCAAGCTTTGAGTTAACCTTTTAGATAGTGGATTCAGGGAAATGTCACATACTTGGACTAAAGTCCTGGACTTTGGTACACTGATCGTCAGAAGTACTAACATAAGTAGGTTTTTATGGATTAATATAATAATGTATCCTAACCTATTTTACTTACATATTTTTAATAATATCTCCTTCTAATATGACTTCGTAAAATTTATATCAATTTTAAATGGGATAATAATATACCGTATTATTCGTTTTTAATGAGTAAATTAGGTGTTCCTAACAAATTGTTGTCGTCTTTTTTACACCTTTAAAGGATATTGTCTTAAACTGTCTCAAACAATTTAAAATTAAGGGATTATTTATGAATTTTGATAATTTTACACTTTTTAATTTATATTTACATTGACTGTTTCATGAATAGTGTGTTCAAAGAGACAGTCCACATATAGCGATGTCTGTGCTAGCATGAGAAAGTATTATATATACCTACGTACTCTACCTAGATACTAAAATTCAATCTTTTTTACGAATCGACTTAGTTTCAAAACTAAAAAAAAGACTAAGAAGAAGCCCATAACAATTTGAGTGAGTTATTCTTTTTTATATATTCAGGTACTGTGATATTGTGGTTACAATGCCAATAGAAACTTATGTAAAGCTAGCCTCTTTCCGGGATTATGTCTGCGTAGAATGCGGGAACTCATAGAAAGTACATTAATAAAATTGACTGTGTTAGTCATAAAAATGTTTAATCAACAGTCTTTGCTTGAAGAAACAACAGACGTAACTCAAATGAAATCAAAAATAGCTTTGTTCACATAAACCTATTACAGGCATCTAAGAATCGTTCATTTCATTATTTCTATTCGTGAAGTGATGGTGATAACTACAATCGACAATTTAAAACTAAAGCTAAGAGGGTTCAATTTGCTTCCAGGTCCAAGAAGAAACCCACAACAAACTTAGCCGGGGTTTTTTAGCACCATCTCACATAGTCAATAATAAATTATAGTACCTATGGAGATAGAGCCAAGATCAATTCACACCCAAGCTTTTTATCGTTTATATAATCCTTAATATCGTACAAACTTCACATTAGTAAAGTGAGGTTCAACGTTTCTGCCCGCGACTGTACTTACATCAAAGTTTAAATATAGGTATTTTGGACGACGACAAATCGCTTAGCATTCGCAGAGATAACCGCGATTCAAAGGCTAAGGGGATAAGCAGCCGCTTACACACGTTCCGCATAATGAACTTGACCCGCGGGAATTAGACGAGCTTTTCCAAATACTTCCGCTCTACTCGTATACCTAATAAAGCATGTGAACTAGTGGAATAGTCCAAATTGGCCAATTAATTACTCAACCTTTCTAGTTAGTTTTTCCGGGCTAAAAATTTGACTACCTCCGTGGCGCAGTGCGTGCGCTGTCGCATTATAAAGTTGGAGGTCTTGGGTTCGATTCTCGGCTCGAGTCTTGTCTGGTGGGAGGCTTTGGCCGTGGCTAGTTACCACCCCACCGACAAAGACGTGTCGCTAAGCGATTCCGTTCCGGCACGATGTCGCGAAAAAAAAAAATGTCCACAGGTTGGTAGCTTTTGCCGTATTCCGTCAAGATCGGTTAAAACAAACCAGATTTTTATTATTAGGTATTTTATTTGACTGCTCCAAAAACATTTCTCGTCAGTTTTTGTGTGATAAAAACCGGTTTAGTGCAAGTAAGACAAACAGACATATTGACATTTAGAGGTTACGTAGGTAATGTTGCTTTATTTGTAAGGGGGATCCATTCGTTTTAATTTTTTTTTGTGTTGGCAAATCTCTGACTTCCACTTCATGAGGTACAGTCCGCTAACTACAAACGGACAAAAATAGTGGTTAATAATAAATAGGGTCAAATAGTGTCCCATCGCTTTAAGTGTGTTATGGCAGAGGTTAAGAGCTAAGCGCTTTATAGTTCTCGGTCAGAGAAATACGGTCTATACCAGGATACGCTATCTCCGTTGTGGAAACAAATAGTTAAATAAAATTTATTATTTATTATGTGAGATATTGATTAAAATAAAAACCGGGCAAAATTTTGTGGGCCTCTTCTTAAAGAAGCCCAAAACAAACTGGGCGCGATTGGAACCCTCTTAGCTCTAGTTTTAAGTTGGCCAGTGTAGTTATCATCATCTTCACGAATAGATATAATACAAATTAATGTGATATATAAGAATGATTCATAGATGCTGTAAAAATTTACATGAATAAAGGTAAACAATAAACAGCAAGTATAATTTGCTATATTCCGCCAACAACCGGAAAGTTTAACGTTCAACTTTACTTTTCTCGCTTGTAAAGTCAACATCTCCTGAGGATGATCCGGTGTCGGGTCGAAACGTGCGTAGAGGTTCTAGTGGAAGATTTTGTGTGGTGTTATATTATACAAATCTCCCGGTTGTCGGCGGAATATAGCAAATTATACTTGCTGTTTATTGTTTATCATGGACTCCCGCAAAGTAACACCTGCTTGTTTCATTATATGAATAAAGGTATTTTTGATTTGATCTGATTTGATTCGAAATTGTTTTTTACTAAGAATGTTATTGGTTTTGATCGGTGTTATAATTTTGTTAATGGAATGTTAAATGAAACATATAATTCTTACACAAGTAAAATTTTCACTTGTAAGACATTCTTTTTTAAGCTCAGCGTGAGGTGTGTGGTTCAGCGTTAACGTTACCAGCTACGTAACTTGTGTATTATCTATATTAGAAAATGTGCTGAAGCTTGTAGTAAAACGTGTAGTATAATTAAGGTCCATTTGCCTCTATAACAAGTGCCAACCTTTGCCCCTTGCCTCTAGTCTGTGCCTAGTATAACCGGAATAGTGTTAGATAAGTATTTTAGCGAGAGTGCTGGAGTTTGAGTCTGGTAGTTCACTATTAACACCGACTTCCTAACGAGTAACAGACCGCTAATTTAACTAACTTACTTAATGAACGCTGTAAAGCTATCTTTTTATACAATGTATTATCGTTTGACGACCTCTGTGGCGCAGTGCGTACGCTGTCGCATTATAAATTTGGAGGTCTTGGGTTCGATTCCCGACTCGAGTCTAATGGGTTTCGGCTTGTTGCCCTACCGACAAAGTGTCGCTAACCGATTTAGCATTCCGGTACGATGTCGTGTAGAAACCAATTAGGAGTGTGGATTTGCCTAACAGGTTAGCCCGCTACCATCCTAGACAGCATCGTCATAAGTAAGATGGTCGTCAAGGGATACTTTGCAGTATATTTAAAAAACTTCCTTTTTTGACGGTCAAATGTTAGTGATAGTAAATTAGTGAAAAATCGGTATGTTATTTTTGTTTTTACTGTTTACGCAGAATACTACGTTTATAATAAAGGTCATAAGTATGCTAATCATCATTACCCCACTTCTTTGAAGCACACTCAAGACAGCCGACTGTAAAAGTAACCTTCTTGTCTTGAAGTCGACTCAACAACTGTTCGATACGAAACATGCATTCATAAGTAATTTATTCAGCCCAAAACACTCAAAAATAAAACAACTGAATGTACAGGTTTCAAGGCACCTCAGAAATATTCAAGCTATATTTCAATGCTGAATTATTCAATCAAAGAAAAGCTTGTTATAGGTTTGTTAGGGTTCCGTGTTTCATTGAAAAAACGAAACAACGTAGGATTCCCATATTATTTTTCTTGAGACTCAAGGTCTTTTAACTTAAAGTGGTGCCATAAAATTTAAAAGTTGCTATTGAAAATATCGCGTTCCTAGCTACAATCTGTGGCGTGCTCTAGATTTTTGACCAGGTTATGAAGAAATATGATAAAATATAGAAAAAAATCTCTAAAATTTGGGTGTTGTTCTCAGTGTCAATACTTTTAATTATAATAAAATAAAATAAAATCCTTTTATTGCAGGTCAGGGACCCATATAAAAACTTATAATATTGAAATACAATATAAAATTTAAAAACAATATTAAAAGTAAAGTTAAATACAATTGAAAGAAATTACCTAAATAGATTTAAAATATAATAATAATAGAGTCATTTTACGTTAGAGGTCTGGTGTACCCTAAGCCAAAGCTTATAAAATATATAATGTATGAAGTGAAGCCTAGTGGTTAGGGCGTCAGCCTCCAAATCAGAGTTCGGCGGTTCGAATCCGGGCACGCACCTCTAACTTTTCGGAGTTATGTGCGTTTTTAAGCAATTAAAATATCACTTGCTTCAAAAGGAAAACATCGTGAGGAAACCTGCACACCTGAGAGTTTTCCATAATGTTCTCAAAGGCATGTGAAGTCTGCCAATCCGCACATGGCCAGCGTGGTGGACTATGGCCAAAGCCCTTCTCATATTGAGAGGAGACCCGTGCTCTGTAGTGAGCCGATAATGGGTTGATCATGAGAATGATGAAGTGAATATGCCTGAGTATTTAATTCAACAACGTTAGTGCAACACAGAATCCTCAGTCAATATGTCAACATTTCACCTGATTACTTGGGTATGCATTGCTTTTATGCATGTATGAAATGCATGGCGTCCGGCTGTTTTTCATTTTACTTTCGAGGTGGACAAATAAATTTGATTATATCTTGTTTTCTAAAGTACACAGCCATTTTTGCGAGAGCATCCGAGTGAGTGAAGTCCTTATTTTAAGGAAAAGTTCCAAAGGAACTCCACCATTGAGAGTTGATATTATCACAAATTGTTTATTTACTACCTTTATAATAACAAATAGTTAGTAAACATAAATAATATAAGGCAGAGGATGCCCTATGTTAGATACATGGTTATTTAGGCTTTGTAAATAATGTAATTTAGGTTTATATAAACAACTTAAAAAAGGGTTTGTTTTCTTGTAGATTAAATAACAGTCTTTTCAGTTCGGTACGGAATCCGTCGTTGCGAGTCTGCTTCTCGCTTGTCGCTTTTTATTTGTATTATTATAGTCATGCATAACACAGGTAATGGAATAAAATCCGCATTCGTTGCCAATTTGTGCGACCGCATCGCCATAACGCATGAATCTCCCCGGACATGACGTAGGCGGCCTGCATGTTGACAATTTGTTGTCCCACTCCCATTGATATAAGAAACAAGAGACCTTAGGCGGTGTGATTACATTTATTATTATTTGATAACTCGGGAATTGTTATTGTCAGATGTAGAAGTTTAATACGGTTTTTTAATTAGAATTCAAAGACGCATTTCATTCCCATCACATTAACAGGAAGGGTTCCATAGCACGAGGGTTTTTTTTTAATTCTATGCACTACAAGTTAGCCCTTGATGGCAATTTTCCTCGCAAGTTTCCTCGCGATGTTTTTCCTTCACCATTGAAGCAAGTGATATTTTTTTAAACGCACATAACTCCGAAAAGTTAGAGATGCGTGCCCGGATACGAACCGCCGACCTCTGATTTGGAGGCTGACGCCCTAACCACTAGGCTATCACCGCTTACTAAGTAGTACGTCCTACTAATTTGAGCTTAACATGAAAAGTCTACTAGGCAACATTATAACAGTACTGGAATATTATTAGAATATTCTAGACCCTGTGATTCCAATTATTATAAATACTTACAAATATGTTAATGCAAAATACGTGACTAGACAAAAGGAAAAAACTCAAATACATTCAAAATACTGCTCTTGTCATAGCAAATTAGATTATTGCCAATTAAAAAGAAAATGTGTGTCTCTGGTTCTTATATCAATATTTGGTCTACATGTTACGGGTATAGAATATATATACCAGACTCTAAGTCTCTATGGATTTATAAAGACATTAAGACTTATACGGCTATCCGTAATAAAACTGCCTCTATAAAGGTTATACTGACATAAATAAGTTGCGTACGGGCATACAATAAATATAATCTAAGGTTCGAGGAGTCAATAATATACGTACTGAGATGCTTCTCAATATAATTCTCGATAAAATGCTTTTTGAAGGTCAATTGTGTGTACTAGTTAATCATCATCATCATCATGATCAAACCATTGCCAACTCACTACAGAGCACCCGTCTCCTCTCAATATGAAAAAGGTTTGGCGATTGTGTACCAAGCTGGCCGTGTGCGGTTTGGCAGACTTCACACGCTTTTGAGAACATAATGGAGAACTCTCAGGCGTGCAGGTTTCCTCACGATGTTTTCCTTCACCGTGACATCAATCAAGTGATTTTTTGATTGCTTAAAAAGGCACATAACTCTGAAAAGTTAGAGTTGTTTGCCCGGGTCGACTCCTTTTCCACTAGTTAAAGCATACGTTTTATTTGACAATATAGGTTGTGACAGAAAACAAACGGAGAGACAGGCAGGCATACTGTGGTGTCACCTGATGGTAAGTGATGATGCAGTCTGAGATGGAAGGGTACTAAGCATACACTGGAAAGCATATAAGTTCTACCTTAAAAATTATTGATAGGATTTTATTAAAAAAAACGAAGCTACACAAGTTGGTTGCGTAAGAGTATACTAAAGTACGAAATGTGACAAATGACGCAATCTCGCTAACAATGCGACCGAGTTTGTGAGTAGATTATTGTATCGAGCTTAAAAATGTGGTGTAAGCATAAACCTGTAGCGATAAAGAATATTAATTGTTTTAGACGAATGTCTACTTATAGGAAATCATTTTACTATAAATTCGACGACCTCCGTGGCATAAATTTGGAGGTCCTGGGTTCGATTCCCGGCTCGAGTCTGGTCTGGTGGGAGGCTTCGGCCGTGGCTTGTTACCACCCTACCGACAAAGAAGTGTCGCAAAGCGGTTTAGCGTTCCGGCACGATGTCGCGTAGAAACCAATTAGGAGTTGTTTACCATACCCCTAACAGGTTAGCCCGTTACTATCTTAGACGCATCATCACTTACACCCGGTGAGAGTGTCGTCAAGAGCTAACTAGTAATGTAGTTGATAAAAAATATAGTCAGTATCATCAGGAAAGTCTGAAATAAGCGAAAATAGCATTCACAAAAGTGACTGCAGCAATTACGCACTCCTGTTTCGTGAGACCCTAAGAGCGTTCTGAGTTAAACAGTTGCAATAGAAAAATGTAATATAGCCTTAAAATAAATCTATTCCGATTTCTACAAATGATTCATTAATATACGGAACCAGAGTCACATGGTGTACTCAGCGATAAGGCCGCATTATGTAGGTATGTCACTTTTATCTTCATGTTTCTGTATTTTTTTTTTGCATATGGCTTCAACTTCTTGTGGTTTGTTTGTATAAACGTAAATATTAAAAGTAAATAAAGCCTTAATAAGCTATGGTCACTTTTAATAACTATTGAATCACCATTTCCAATAGGATTATAAACTAAAGCATATTTTATCAATAGATTGGTACCGTCATTTAATCGATATTTTCATTCTTCATAATATTTAATCTAGTTCATGAGCGCGATATGCTTATGAACTACGCTGTACGTATAGCGCTTAGAACTCGCCCTTTGTGCCTGTTGATTGTTTAGGTCACTCCGTCACCCACTCGTTTTGATATTAATTTAGATTTACTATCTACGCGCCTACTGACGATTAATTTGAGGTCTTAGTCATAGCATAATGAGCTTGTTCGGAATTATCTGCTAAATTAATAGTTGTGGCATTAGCTTCAGGCGTCGCGGTAATAAATTTAAATGTCTTTAGGGGTGCAATTATGTACCTGGTTATAGAATCCATGCATTACCATGCTACGAGATGACAAACTATTTGTGAATAATAAAATTTTGTGACGTTTAATGTAAACTAATAACTGACTAACTAAAACGTGACTGTGACTAACTGACTGATTGTCTGAGCTATCAACGCTGTATCTTATAAGGCTGGGTGGACCGGGTGAGTTTGCATCTATATATATAATGACGTAGAATTCGCTATGAAAGGAATTTTTAATAGAAATATGTTTTGCTAACGATTTAGTGCACCAAAAACAAATAATTATGCATTTCTTAATTTTTTTTTAACTATATGGGTAGAGATGTAAAAACCCCTTTTACTAACATGCAGTTTTTAATTATCTTCCTCATCGATAGAAAACATTATACAAAAGTAATTAATGTAAAAATTTGCTAAATTAAAGCTAAACCGCTGGTTTGCGAGCCAAAAAAGAAAAGGTAGTACTAAAAAGAAATATTACATACCTAGTAATAATAAAGTTATTGGAAATGTAAAAAAAAATACCGATTTTAACCGAATTACCGATTAATGGAAATATATTTAACTAACGGTCTAGAGAACACTAAAACGAAAAAAAAACACATTTTTGAATTGTCTTTATGTATGGGTAGTTGAAAAACCCTTATACTTATTTGCAGTTTGTCAATTATTATTTTTATACACTATAAGTTAGCTTGACTCAAAATTTCTTCTGGCAGAGCTTCTTTCCGAAGCTCGCCAAACAGCCCGGTTACGCTGTCGCAACCAATAGGGTTAGCACAGCTAATAGTCAGTCCGAAAAAAAAACGTCCAAATATCTGCTTCACTGATCTCAAACATTGTACAAAGGTTAATAAAAGGCTGCGGTGCTCTTATTAGCGCATCTCGAAGCCGAGGCGGAACGCTAGGCAATATACAAACAAGATAGTCGTAACATTCCACCCGATCAGGTGTTTTGGTGTATTTTCGCGTCATAAAATATTGCTGGGAGTAAATTCCATCGATCAAACGCGGCGCTCGGTGCTCGGTGCTTGTTAAACACCGTTTCTCACATCACAATGGGCTGCGCAGGCATATTTCAAAACATAGAGATAGTACATCGGATCGCTTAGCTCTGCGCTTCATAAATCAACCCCCGTACAATATTTATTCGACGCAACTAAAAACTACCAAGATTATTGAACGCTAGAGCGAACGATACACTGAGCGATCTGTGTGCCCAGTGGGCTTACAACATTTGACCTCTCTACTAGTTGCCATTAAGTGAGTTTAATATAAGCTGTGATAGCCTGGTTAGGATATCCTAATCAGAGGTCGGGGGTTCGAACCCGGCCACGCACTTCTAACTTTTCGAGTTATGTGCGTTTTTAAGCAATTAAAATACCACTCACTGGCTTCAACGGTAAAGGAAAACATCGTGAGGAAACCTGCACGCCTGAGAGTTCTCCATAATGTTCTCAAAGGCGTGTGAAGTCTGCCAATCCGCACATGACCAGCGTGGTGCACTATCGTCAAACCATTTTCATATTGAGAGGAGACCCGTGCTCTGTACTAAGCCGGCAATGGGTAGATAATGGCTTATAACTGGTACAATTGGCTTTCGTGTTTGGTGTTTTGACGCAATGCACTTTATCACTATTTTTATCTAGCTAAGGAAAAATAGATTATAATAGGTATCGATTATGATATAAATTTGCATAGCTTCGAAGCCAGACGTTCTCTTAAATATACTTGATGGCCCTTTCTATGGTATTGACGTATTCTAAGGTTTCAACCTTTACTATGAGTTTACGATAACACTACGGAGTGTGAGGCGGCCGTACTGTGTTAATACACCGCAAACTGTCCAGGCATGAAGATAAATGAATTCATTCTTCCGACTAGCATGTGCCGTTTTCTCGGTATTTATTTTGAGTGGTGTTATTCTAACCCAGTTCTGACAGGCTGCCTGTATGGTTCACTTTATCTCTTATCTAGTATTATATATTAATAATAGTTTCTCATGGGTATTATGCGGAACCCTCAGATCAGACTTTACACATAGAATAAAATTCTGTAATAAGTTGGATAAAAATCGCTTGAATGCATCCTTAAGAAACTTGACCTGAAATGGTTTGATTAGTACATCTATTTTTAATCCAAAAAACCTCTAAATATCTATACCTTTTGAAACTTTTACACATATATTAACACTGTGTCACAAGTATCGAACTTGTCATAGAGTCACTTGAATGGAGGATCCATTCAAAGAAACTTGACCTTTGAAAAGTAATCTATTTTTAATCCTTTGAATATCTATACATTTTATGGTAGGATTTAACTGGTAAAAATCGTACGGCGGTCTTGCGTAGTTCGGATATAATCACGCTGGCCGTCATACTTGTTTACATCACCTGTTAGTTAGGTATAAATTATTCCTATATTCACATTAGAGTACGAAGAGTCATCCCTGATGGAAGCTCGCTTTCCCACCCTATTTTTGCTGGATTAAAACAAAAGAACTAGGATACCAAATTACCTACCTACTACATAAAACTAAATTGTTTAAAACTGTCTAGTGTACTTATCACTAACTAAAAAAAAAAACATTTTAAGAGAGCTTAAAAAGCTATTATGATAAGTTTAGGATTTTTTTGAGTTTAGTAAAATTGGTGAATTAAACACCTTATTTCTTTCAAGTAAGTAAGCTAAGTTTGGTTTCGCGAGTCATATACGAGCACATAATCGAAACCAAGCTGCCAGTATTTGCCAGGGTGTCGCCGTCGACGGAAACGTCTAGAAGGACATCATCATCATCATTTCTTTCAATTTCTAACATAGTTAAATGGAATTTCCAAATGAACTTTCTTTATGAGTTCATTAGAAAATACTTATCAATTCATTTTATATATTAAGCGATTGGGTTTTAAAGGGTTATTATAGCATTACAATCAGCCTAGGATGCATAATAATTCTTGAAAAACTATTTAAAAAAAAGCATTATTTCGTGTCTTCAATCAATCGAAAAAAAAATATGTAACACCTTCGTACAATATATTCCTAGTTCCTCCTACTCATAAAGTTTGTAAGCTAATGGTTAGTGTATTTGCCGACGTCCTGTTACTCTGATATCTCAATAGGGAAGTAAGTGACCGTTGTGAGTAATAGTGAACATTTTTCATATTCAGCCTTAACTGGAACCATAAGCCTATATAGAGCGACTCATGGTTTGGATGGTTTTAACGATTATTAACATAAATTCATGCCTTATTTTGACCTTATTTTAGTAATGTCTGAAATGTAAAATTATACGTCTGTGGCGCTGTTGATTACATATAAATGAATTAAATAAATAAATTTATTATTTTTTTAATTCATTTATATGTAATCGACCAAATTTAAACAGAAACTAGGGCCTCGGGATCCGTATTTAAACAAGCTAACCACAACACCAACGAGACAGTCTGGTGGGAGGCTTCGGCCGTGGCTAGTTACCACCCTACCGACAAAGACGTATCGCTAAGCGTTTTAGCATTCCGGCACGATGTCGCGTAGAAACCAAGGATTGTGGGTTTACCATACCCCTAACAGGTTAGCCGGCTACCATCCTAGACTGCATCATCAGTTACCATCAGGTAAGATTGCTGTCAAGGGCAAACTCGTTGTGTATAAAAAAAAGACAGTTCAATGTTTTTTATCATCATCATCATGATCAACCCATTACCGGCTCACTACAAAGCACGGGTCTCCTCTCAATAAGAGAAGGGTTTGGCCATAGTCCACCACGCTGGCCATGTGCGGATTGGCAGCCTTCACACGCCTTTGAGAACATTATGGAGAACTCTCAGACGTACAAGGTTTCCTCACGATGTTTTCCTTCACCGTTGAAGCAAGTAATATTTTTTTTTTAAACCCACATAACTCCGAAGAGTTAGAGGTGCGTGCCCGGATTCGGTTTCGAACCGCCGACCTCTGATTAGGAGGCTGACGACCTAACCAATAGGCTATCACTGCTATCAATGATTTTAAATCACATTATTCTCAATCTGTCACACATACTTCAAGTTCAAACAGTCCATTGCACATGACTACTAAAATAATGGCAAAGATGAAGTGATTTCACCCTTGATCACTAGATTGCGGTGCATTTGACGTATTAATGGCCAATAAGAGATTCCGAGGGAAAGGGCGATTATGTTCGCTGTTTTGACTTTCATGATTTAGCACTGATAATTTAGTGCTCTGTAAGTGAGATGTTACTTGTAAAATTGCCACGGGTTATTTATTACCTAAGGGTTAGCCTGTACTCTGTAATAGGGTAATTGTATGAGCTTTTATTTAATTTCACGTGTAAAGTGTTCATCTAAATTACAAGGCTGTAGAATCTTTTTGTAATACGCATAAGCTCCAAATCTGCAGCCATTTTGAAAACTTTACACCTGTTTATTCATAGCGTACATAATGGTTTTAACTTTATTGTCGAGGTTTCATTATATATTTCTTTAAAAATCCACTTATGTATGTATGTTTTGTTTTAATATGGGGATGGGGAATCATCACGAATTACACCAAAAGTAGATAACACAAAAAGTAATTCGCATTTTGCTATCACTCGAGCTAGTTTCATTTTATAGATATCCATTACCTATAAGATGAAAACATTTTATTTTACATTAGCTAATATTTATGTTCACATCGTGATCAACCCATTACCGGCTCACTAAAGAGCACGGGTCTCCTGTCAATGTGAGAAGTGTTTGGTCATAGTCCACCACGCTGGCCTGGTCTGCCAATCCGCACATGATTGGCAGACTTCACACGCCTTTGAGAACATTATGGAGAACTCCCAGGCGTGCAGGTTTCCTCACAATATTTTCCTTTACCGTTGTATCAAGTGATATTTTAATTGCTTAAAAACGTACATAACTCCGAAAAGTTAGAGGTGCGTGCCCGGATTTGAACCGCCGACCTCTGATTAGGATGCGGACGTCCTAACCACTAGGCTATCACCGCTTCATTTTTATAGATTTATGTTTTATTCAAACCTAAATTTTGATTATGGTAACACAATCAACAGTACATCGATTTTCTTACTTCCGAATTAATTACTGGCTCCATTGAAATCATGCCAGGTTTTCCGCATAGATTCGATCTGTCCAATTATCCTATGAGATATATAAATCTGAACATAGTTAGGGAACAATAAATTGAGGTATGCTAATTAATCATTATATTAGTGTCAAGATGTCAACGTTAATCTATGTCAAATCTATGTTAAAACCACCTCAATACTGAAATGGTAAACCGATAAAGTACTCAGTTGAAATTTAAACGAAAATACATAATGCGGTCTATCTTAATGACCTCTAATACGATACAAGTGAATGTTTTATGTCTGTGTTCGCGAAATTAGGTACGCAGTTAAGTTAGTTATTCGGAACATGGTTAGGTTAATTTTTAAAGATGGTAATAAAGAAATGAGTTATCGTCCAATACTCTCGGGATAATATTGGCAACTCGACTTACAGGTTATGTGTTGTTTATATCTTAATCTTCTCGTTATTTATATAAAGAGAATTGATTTGTTTGTACGTAATTAAGAAATAACTGCTTCTCAAGCTTCTTTATCTTAAATATTTAATTTAAAGTAACTTGCGCCACTTACACGTCATTCAACTTGATTATCTATCTGTTACTCTGGGCAAATTATTTTAACGGTTCAATTTTTTTTATTGAAACTCTCACAGACAGAACTTCTTTCTTGTAGCAATTTTAGAACTATAATGTGTCGTTTGTATGTTTATATTGGGTGTGACTTGCTCTATCTCCATAGGTACTATAATTTATTATTGATTATGTGAGATGGTGATAACAAAAAGAAAACCGGCTAAGTTTGTAGTGGGTCAATCTTCTTAGACCTGGGCGCGATTTGAAGGGCCTTAGCTTTAGTTTTAAGTTGTCGATAGTAGTTATCACCATCACTTCACGAATAGAAATAATGAAATGAACGATTCATAGATGCCTCTAATAATAGGTTTATGTGAATAAAGCTATTTTTGATTTTTTAATTTATTTTAATTGGTCCTTCGAGCCGGATACCTTACCTCAAAACCTGGTTAGTGCACACAATGACTGGCCGTTGCGAGTTCTCCAGGTTGTCTTTCAGCTGCAGCACTGCGTGAACCCAGAGGAACTGACCGCAGCGTCTCTGCAGGCGGAGTAACGCGATGCACGACCGCTCTTGTTCCGACTGCGTTACTGAGGACAAAGGGGCAACTTTTAGGCGTACACTATACTAGGTGTTTAAATAAAACTATCGCTAGTTACAACGTAGGGTATAGGTATATCAAATAGATTCTCGGAACGATTCTTAAATCAAAATGATTCTGGAACTTTACCTTTGTTTAAGATTACTGACCAAATAATGCTCTCGACTTTAATAAGGGGCATAGAAGCTGGCGTACGCAGTCTTTGTTGACAGTGTTCGATCGACGTCCGTCCCGAACGGATGTCTCGTTACGCGCTCCGACCAGTCAGTTCGCACAGTGAGTGTTGTGTTCAGTGTCAGTGTCAGTGTCTCCGTTGTGTTAGTGCAGTGTAGTTCTAGGGTCTAGGATTCCAGTACACTAGCATTAATTAGCTTAGCGACACACCCTCGCCACCTACAGGCGAGGTCCCATTAGGGCCACACCTTAGGTACTCACCTCCCTGCCTCGGCAGGGAGGCACCGTTTTAGACCCGCGGCCACTATGGCCGCCACCGCGCCACCCCACGTGGACATGCAGGCCCTCTTAAAGGACCTACTTAGCAACCAGCCGGACTACCTGAAAAGGTTTATGACGGCCGGCGCCCCCGCCCCCGCTACCCGGGACACCCATCTGGTGTTCTCGGAAAACCCCCTCCCCTCCGACCCCTCCGGGCTACCTGCCACGGAGATCGAGCCGGCGCCGCGCACCGTAGCGCCTCGCGCCCCGGCTTCACCCGCTTCCTCCGACATAGAGGCCGAGGACGACGTGGGCTTCACGCCCGTCGCCTCAAAAAGCCAAAAGCGCAAGCTTAAGGCTAAAAACACCTCCAACCCCGCAAAGAGGATCATAGCCTCTACGGCCCCCGCGGCCACTGCTGCCCCCGCCCCGTCTTCTCAGACGCGCGTCGAGGACAATGAGGGGTCGGAAGACTCCCCTATGTCCGAGGAGCGCAAAGAGAAGGTGCCCCCCCTATTTATTAGGGAAAAATCTGCTTGGGAACGCATGATTCCCCTTATTGACACTGCTAACATTAAGTTCAGCAACGCCCGCTCTACCAACATTGGCATCAAAGTCCAATGTCCGACCTCGACGGACCACCGGCATCTTACCGCCCTGCTCCGCCAGGAGAATGTAGGATACCACTCCTACACTCTTGAGGAAGAGCGCACCCTGAGAGTAGTCATTCGTGGACTCCCAGTAGAGCTCACAACTGAGCGAATTAAGGAGGACCTTCTATCCCAGGATCTCCCCGTGAAGGAAGTACATCGTATGTACAATTCACGGTCTAAAACCCCGTACGAGCTTTGTCTCGTAATTCTAGACCTTTGCCCTCAAGGCAAATCTATATTTAGGATCCGTTCGGTGTGCCGCCTAACCGGCTTGCGCATTGAGACGCCCCGCAACCGTGGCGCGATCGGCCAATGCCATCGCTGCCAACTATACGGCCATTGCGCCCGCAATTGCCACGCCCGCCCTAGGTGCGTGAAGTGCCTAGGCGACCACGGCACCGCTGACTGTCAGCGCAAGGACAAGTCGGTTGGACAACCGAGTTGCGTCCTCTGCCAGACTGAGGGGCATCCCGCAAATTATCGCGGTTGTCCTAAGGCCCCGCGCAAACAAAGACGCGGTGGCAAACAAGCCGCTCGCAAACAGGCGAAAACCAAGCCTGTCCAAGAAAAGTTTGTACCCGCGCCGGCTCCGGCCGTTAATGCGTGGTTCAAACCAGCCCAGCCTAAGCCGGCAGCACCCGCAGCCCCTAAGGCCTCCCCGCCGGTGGTGGCCTCACCCGCCCCTAAAGCGCCCACCAGTTCGACCCCTGAGTCAGGCAATAAGTCACTGAACTCAATTATCAGTGTCATTGACACGTTTGGTGAAGTTGAGTTCACTCTCTGCATGAAGAAGCTCAACGACCCCAACTACTGCAGACTTACTGCATGCTCCGAGCACGCCGATCTTATATTGGCGATCCGCAAACTAAACCATAATGGGTAGTACACCAATTACATGTAGAAACAAACCCCGATCCCTCAGAATCGCGTTTTTCAACGCAAACGGCCTTATCCGACAGATCGACGAAATACGAGAATTTGCCTGTGCACACCAATTAGATATCTTTCTAGTGCAAGAGACCTTCCTTAAACCTAGTAACGATACGCCTAAAATTGCGAACTACAATGTAATACGTAATGATAGAGAACACGCCCCAAAGGGAGGCACATTAATTTATTTCAGGAGGTCTCTTCACTGTATACCTCTCGACCCTCCCGACTTAAATAACATGGAAGCATCCATTTGTCAAGTTAGCATGACCGGCCATCCGTCGGTCATCCTAGCATCAGTATACCTCTCTCCCATTAGAGACTTCATAGAGAGCGACTTTCGTGCGCTGCTCGCTCTTGGCAACTCCGTCATCTTGGCCGGAGATTTCAACGCCAAACATGAGTGCTGGAATTCCCGAGTTACTAACGGACATGGTCGACAACTTAATCGATTGTATCAAAGTAATGACATAGATTTTGCTATCTTAGCCCCCAACGAACCGACGCGTTACCCGTACAATGAAAACTCATTGGACAGACCCGACATACTGGACATAGCTATTTTTAAGAATATCACACTTCATGTGTTTTCTTTAGAAGTACTACACGAGCTTAGCTCTGACCACCGTCCCGTCCTACTCCAGCTAGGACCCCCGGTAGACACCCCCCCTCCGACCAAAGTAATAGTAGATTGGAAAAACTTAACCGACCGACTTAAAACACTAGACTCTGTGCACCTTAATGAAATCCCCGACACCATAGACTCCGTAGAGGACGCTAAACGTGCAGCGTCTCACTTTACCAGGCACGTTCGTCAGTCAGTCAACGACTGTTCCCGCACAATTTCTAACGACTTCGGTCGTAGGGAATTGCCGGCCAACGTTCGACAAATACTGACGCGTAAGAACAGCCAAGCTAGGGCACATGCCGACTGTCCGACAGACGACAACCGGAGAAAACTCTGGCAAATCCAAAGAGAGCTCAGGGCTCGCCTTGACTCTCTGAGGGCCCACTACTGGGACAGAAAGCTAGGAGAGCTCACGCCATCCCATACAGCGTACCATGGCCTAGCGAGAGCTCTCAAAGCTGACCACGTTGCAGCCACACCCCCTCTCTTACGACCCAATCTTCCACCCGCTTTCGAAGATCTGGATAAGGCCGAATGCCTCGCTGACTCGTTTGAAGCACAGTGCACCCCGAGCGATAGTTCTATAAATCCCAACTTTGTAGGTATCGTCACCAATAAAATAGACTCACTAGGCCCACTGTCTCCAGACAGCGAGCCCATAGCTCCCACGACTTGCGAAGAGGTTCAGTCGATTATCAATAGGCTGCACTCTAAGAAAGCTCCCGGTCCCGATGTGATCACAAACAGGGCACTTAAATGCATCCCTCCCCAGCTACTGTACCTACTGGTAATGATATATAACGCCCTGCTGGCAGGATGCTCTTTCCCCACAGAGTGGAAAGAGGCTATAGTAATAGGTATTAAAAAACCTGGTAAGCCCGCTAACCTCCCCTCTAGTTACCGCCCTATAAGTCTTCTCAACTCCTTAGCAAAGGTGTACGAGAGGATAATACTCGCCCGACTTAAAGTCGTCATCGAAGCTAAAAAGCTTATCAATGACGAGCAATTTGGCTTTCGATCCAAACATTCTAGCGTCCACCAAGTGCACCGCCTAACGGAGCACGTGGCGCGAGGGCTTTACGATTGGAAACGTGGTCGCCTCACAGGAGCCGTATTCTTCGACGTAGCCAAGGCTTTCGACAAAGTCTGGCACGCCGGTCTCATTTATAAATTACAAACCCAGGGTATCCCGGATAGGCTTTTATACCTATTAAAAGACTATTTAACCGATCGCACCTTTAGGTTTCGAATAGACGGCACTCTGTCGTCTAGGAGACCCCTAAAGGCTGGCGTACCCCAGGGTTCAGTTCTAGCGCCCTACCTCTATACGCTGTACACGAGCGATATACCCAAGAGCCCTTATGTAGAGCTAGCCCAGTACGCGGACGACACTGCTCTTTACACGACCAGTCGTTCGCTACCGTACATAGTAGCCCGCCTTCAGAAAGCGATCAAGCGCTTAGGCGCTTGGTTCCGCCAATGGAGGATAGAAGCTAACCCGGAAAAGAGCAAAGCGCTTCTTTTTACCGGACTTAACCGCCCTGACCCCAGATACAAAAAGGACCTTATATTATTTAATCGTGTGATTCCATGGGAACGCACTGTCAAATATCTAGGTGTAACCTTTGATAGTCGCCTGTCCTTTTCGCCGCACATACGTAGAGTCAGTCAGAAAGCCCGTTATGTTCTTAACAGACTCTACTTCATGATTAATAAACGCAGTAGGCTACCTCTCCGTCACAAAGTGACATTATATAAAACTTGTATCCGCCCAATCATGTCTTACGCGAGCGCCGCTATAGCGCTTCGTCCCACGTATAAAACCTTTCAAACGATTCAGAATCGTTTCATGCGCACGGCAACCGGCTGTCCCTGGTATGTGCGTAACGTAGATCTGCACAGAGACCTAGAACTTGACACTATCGCTCAGCACTTTAAGAAACTCTCGAAAATCTATTTCGAGAAATCAATCCGACACCCCAACCCTCTCGTAGTTGCGGCTTCTTTTTACTCCCCCGACCTAAGCGCTCCTCTCCGAAAGAGGAGACCTAAACATATCCTTCATGACCCTGACGATCAGATGACTACTGACAACACACTCGTACCACCTACCACACAATCATACGCTACACACCGTCTTCGCCGGCGAAGACGAGGTCCCCGCTATCTTACGTCATCCGGACGTGGGCTCCATCCACGGCCTCGGAGACGTACGGACCACTCACCGTCCGACCCCCCCGTTATCCCAAACGTCGCCTAAGCCGAGGTTCGGCCTCAAAGGAGGCGCCCTTAGGCAGTCGTTCCCATAGTTTCTTCGAGCCCTAGGGCTCAAAATTTCTTCTGGCAGAGCTTCTTTCCAAAGCTCGCCAAACAGCCCGGTTACGCTGTGGCAACCAATAGGGTTTGTACAGCTAATAGACAGTCCGAAAAAAAAAAAAAAAAAAGTCTTTGTTGAGCGCATTCAACTCCCAAGTGATTATTTTAGATCCCTTTTGCCTTTTGTTACCACCCTGGTCTATGACTTTTAGAATGCCATGCTTGAGCAATAAAGGCCCTCTCGGGCAATAATTTAATTTTAAGTAACGAATATTATTAGGTGTTATCCATTATATGCGAGATCTTAAACTTGCTTTTAAAAGCACGAACTTCTAGAATTGGTCCATAAGTTTTCAATGATACAAAAAAAAGTAGTATGAGAGTGTTCTATCTATAAAAAGAAATTATTTATGTGACATTAAATTTGTTGAGAGCCTGCTACGCGTTGATGTCTTTCTGTTGACACAATTCTAGTGTCCCTTTTGTTTTTACAATTTTGTGTTTATACATACACATTTTACATAAACATTTACTAAAGTAAGCATGATTAATTAATATTTAGAATTTGCAGCTATGCTTATTGGCAACGTAAGTTAACACCAAGCAAGCAGAATTTCGTTACTTAAGCTAAATGATTGTAAGAAAATTTTTGTTCCATTATGCACTGATACCTTATTATATGAACAGTAAACAACATTTTAATAGAGACTTTGTAAAAAAAAAATTAAATTACTCTTCAAAAAAAACCAGAGGGTGTTAGTTATCAGGCATAAATCATAAATATTAACACTCAATTGAATTTGAATTTGATGTAACGTTAATATTCTAAGATCATTGGTAATAAACGGATTATAGTCTCGATGATTATGCGCCTAACAAGATTTCAATTGAAAACAGAAACGTGTTAAGTTTAATAAGAATAACTGCATATTTTAAACTCTCTTACAACCTAATAGAGTTACTTTTAATAAGTTTTTGAAAAAACTTTAACTTAACAAATTTAGTAAAATAGCTTGCGCGGGAATTTTATTTTTAAATTTCAATTATGGTACTGAAGATTCAATTTGTTTGATAAGTATTTGGAAGAATAAATATTTGATTACAGTTTTATCGAATCCTGATACTCAATAAATGCAAATCAGTTGAGTTGTTATTGGAAAGAATTTGTTGGCAAAGAAAATGTAGCAAAAACCCGAGTAGGTTTTATGTACCAATGTTGTTATTTTTTAGACTTTATTTATCATTAATAGACTGCAATCTGCTGTTCTAGTGTCTTCCGAATTTTAAGGATGTCTTGCGAAGATTTCTCTTGATTAAGCCGCCTTTTGATTATTCTTAGCTTTTGATAGGTTGTTTCTAATGTATTAATAAAAAATAAAGACAAAAGCAGATTTAGTCAAATAGAAGCATAATGAAACCTTTGGATTCATGTTACAATCAAAGTTTAGCCACATTTGATCCTGAAAAGCGTTCGCAAACTGGATTTGCTATATACATATACACATATACACATGTTTTCGAAGCGGTGATAGCCTAGTGGTTAGGGCGTCAGCCTCCTAGTCAGAGGTCGGCGTTTCGAATCCGGGCACGTACCTCTAACTTTTCGGAGTTATGTGCGTTTAAAAAAATTAAAATACCACTTGCTTCAACGGTGAAGGAAAACATCGTGAGGAAACCTGCACGCCTAAGAGTTCTCCATAATGTTCTCAAAGGCGTGTGAAGTCTGCCAATCCGCACATGGCCAGCGTGATGGACTATGGCCAAACCTCATATTAAGAGGAGACCCGTGCTCTGTAGTGAGCCGGTAATGGGATGATCATGATGATGATACATATGCTTTTGTACAAAATTCCTTTTCTTTTGTAATTGCGTCCCTGAAAAGTATTTTGACGTTTCCGGTAACCCGGAACCCAGAAAACAGCCTGATATGGTTAGATAAACCTTTATATTTCTTTTTTACTTTAGGTCAATGTCATCTATGTCGTTTATGGCAGACGGTTCATGTGTCTTTCATTTAATAAAGGCCGAGTACGTTGATCTATTAAAAGATAAGCAGACAACTTTGAAATATCGCATCGCGAGTTTCCCTACAATTTAAAGGTTATGCTAATTTTGTTGTGTAATTAAATCAAGCAATGTTTATTACTTAGTATTAAAATATGAAAATTTTACGATCACTTTGCGTCTTAAATTATTTGCTTCAAGTTGGCATAATAAAGTTAGATGTTTGCACGCGATTGCTTAAACAATTATTTCCCTAGTTGGATAATCAATAAACACCAACAACAATTATAAGTCAGAAGATATAATATATATTTAAAATGATTAATTGGTAAAGTATTATGCATCAAACATTTTACATGAAACTTAAAATAAAACTTAGATTAACCTAAAACTAAAAATCTTAAAAAATAAATAAATATTTAACAGCATAACTAAAATATATTATTAAAAAGAGTCCCTTTAGGCAAGGTTCCGAAGATACTGGCGGTAGATACTTTGAATGGCTAGACTAATTCTTTGTCCGAGGTAGCTGGCAGCTCTTCGTTCCCCTGTGATGTCGACTAACCTTTTTGCTATTTCCTTAAAAAGCCTTAGAGAGCTAGGACCCCACGGACCAAGGGTCTCGACACCGAATGAGACAGAATTATGACGACCTCCATGGGTGATATAAAAAATGATATTCACAAAAGGTGCCTAATGGCAACATCGTGTCAAAAAGTGATATTTAAATGAAAGTTTCTTAACTGTATAACTATAAAAAAAATTGTACAGTTTTTCAAGTTTATTGTAGTGGG
The DNA here is from genome assembly GCA_928268935.1 of Lasiommata megera. NCBI lineage: Eukaryota > Metazoa > Arthropoda > Insecta > Lepidoptera > Nymphalidae > Lasiommata > Lasiommata megera. The sequence continues at coordinate 8,408,407 of OV743328.1, forward strand.
TAAACGAACAAGTAACGTGATTAGGCTGAGAGTTGAGTTAGTAATGATATTTATAGTTGTTCAATACGCTTTCTCATGAAACCACCTAAGTTAAACAAGCAGAGGCGAGATTTATTTATTTCCAAATGTATAATCCTACTAAATCAATAGGCCTTAATGAGAAATTATTAAAATCGCCATTTAATACCTCATATACATAAATTAGTAAAGCAAATAAGCGTTTAACGAGCTTTCAACCTCAGTTCATGTTCCGATTGTCGCATGAAACCGTGCTACAATAAATATGGATTGTACAGTGATCCAAATATTTTATCTTGCACCCAATTTTAACCCTTATCCAATTGAGATAAGGTTAATTTTACAATAATCTTCCTTCACTCAACCGCAAGCCTTAAGCCTTATTTCGCGTACGTTTAAAGTTCATATTACATTACAACATAAAATTGTTTATCGTATTCATCCACAGACATTATAGCGTTGACATAAAGTTTATTTTACAATGCTATATTTCAATTACAACTTACCAATTAGATAGTCTTTATTCCCTATAAAATAAGGTGCGTTTTATAAAAACGAAGACGTTTTACGTTTTTGTTGAAGACCGTACGCGGAGAGGTCACAATTAAATATGCAATCTATTAGGTCTCCAGGACATCCGTGTGGGTAACATTGGACCTTCAATTGCTATTATTTGTACTTATACATTAATTAATTAATAAGTGAAATCATTAGTCGTAAATACACATTGATTTATCGCTTACGTCTGGTGTTTGTGTGGTCCGCATCATTTGCTCCGTAGAGGTAATTAATTGAAGGGGATTATGCGTTTTTTGTTGGCCATAACTTAAGTTGAATTAATGCCCGTTTGATCCATTGGAATAAGGGTATCGTCAGGCAGCAGCCTAACAAGATGTTTTACAACGTGTTCCACACAAGCGGAATCAATGTGTAATAGTGCCCTCGATTAATAATAAAACATCGCGAGGAAACCTGCACGCCTGAGAGTTCTCCATAATGTTCTCAAAGGCGTGTGAAGTCTGCCAATCCGCACATGGCCAGCGTGGTGGACTATGGCCAAACCCTTCTCTCCGTTGAAGAAAGTGATATTTTAATTGCTTAAAAACGCACATAACTCCGAAAAGTTAGAGGGCCCGAGATCGAACCCCCAACCTTTGATAGCCCAGTTGGTTAGGACGTCTGCCTCCTAATCATACTTTTCAAATGCTCAACAGATAATCATCAGTAAACAAAAAAACCTTACACTTTGTGCTACATTTGGCAAAGATTAGGCACACATCTCATGACGGCTTTTATTTATTGCAAACATTTCTAATTTTGTATTGGACCCATATCATGATACCATCATATCATTCTAGATACGTATGCACAGCGTGCATTATCACATTCTATCAGGTGGCTTGCAGTGAAAAGCTTTTGGAACAACAAAAGTTTCAAAGGCACATACAAGAGTAAGCTTTTATACCTAAATGTTACGCAAAACTTTCGACAGAATAATTCCCACGAACACAGATTTAAATCTGTAATCTTAAGTCATAACGCGTGAGTTTTCCTGCATTACTTTAGCACACATTACATAAAATGTAAACCTATATCAGGGTTGCCAGGTTGAATAATTATTTTTAGATTTTGGACATGTATCAAGAACGGTACTCCGAAGTTGTTTTGGTAGATTTTCATAACGAGCATGCAAGAAAGGTTCCAGGTCAAGTTTCAAGCTACTATCCGTAAGCTAAATGATTTCTAGTGCGCACTTGCAAATGGTGGAACAATCTTCCACCTAATTTGTTCCCCCAGAACTACGACAGGCTATACAAGGGGCGTATAAACTAATACAAAAAAGCCGGTTGGCGGCTCAACTTTTCGCAGTTATGTGTGTTGTTTAGCAATTAACATATCACTTGCTTCAACGGTGAAGGAAAACATCGCGAGGAAACCTGCACGACTGAACGTTCTCCGTAATATTCTCAAAGGCGCGTGAAGTCTGAGAGAGGACACCCGCGCTCTGTAGTGAGCCGAGAATGGGTTGATCACGATGATGATGATTTCTTCTTTAATATGGTCTAGAATAAAGTTTATTATTATTATATGATTGCTATCTTATAAAAATCAAAGATACTGACTACCAGCCTGGAGTTATAAAATTGACCTGACCACCACTTGAAGTGACAAAAATTGGTGTGATCCTCATAGCATAGTGTTACAGATGCAAGCCTAGTTTAGTTGGACGCCAGAGAGCCGTTCTTAGGCGCACAAGTCGTAGGTGTTAACGGATTTACAACCGCTATTAATCTTATATTATCTTATGCTAATAATTACTGGCATTCCCATGCCAATATCTGATTGCTGTGCTCAATAAATCCGCCTTGACAGTCAATAGTTAAATAATGTCATTAAAAAATAAATTAAATAAAATTGCGTTTGTTCAGCCTACATTTTTAAAAGAAGTCGCACCGACTTATACATTTAAAACGTATGTGTTTAGAAATTGGCTGAACAATAATAACTCCGAAAAGTTATAGGTGCGTGCCCGGGTTCGAACTCCGGATCTCTGGATTAGGAGGCTAACGTCCTAATCACTATCATGACATGCTTATACTAGGCTATCAAAGCTTAGATGGTATGTAAATCGTGGCGAAATATTATATTTATATATTTTTATTATGTGATTTTATTTTCTTATCTATCTCATGACGCCTCTGTATTTTGACGACGTGGCACAGCGCGTGCATGTCGCATTATTAAATTTGAGTTCGAATACCGGCTCAGTCTAGTCTGGCGGGTTGCTTTGGTCATGCCTAGTTACCACTATACCGACAACGACGTTTCGCCAAATGATTTAGTGTTCCGGCACGATGTCGCGTAGAAACCAATTAGGAATATTTATTTACGAAATACGACTTTAGCCTGCTACCTGCTAATATAGCATCTTCACTTACCACCAGGTGATCTCACCTGGCAATCACGCTGTGAGCAGCAAATTTGTAGTGGAACAAAAAAAATTATGTCTCGTGTAGTTGGTGAGGTGTTAGTGAAAATATTGGGTTTTTCAGAGAGACTTTTCTATTTTTTTCTGTTTTCTAAATATTACGCTTTAAAGTGTTAATTTTAGTAATTGGTTTGAAACTTTTATATATGACATATAGGATACTTTTATCACATTATAATAGCCATCATAATATGCGAACTTCAGTTTGTTCGTCTTAAATACCGTAACTTCCGCATTTATTACATTCGTAGGGATACAGTACGCATGGACGAGGCCGGGCAGTCGGCGTTAGTAATAAATAAAAAAAAAAAAACAAAAAACGTTCACAGTTCAAGTTAACTTGACGTTAAGGTCAGCACACACAAGCGGGCCCTTGTCGACGCGATTATCGAATTATTCGGATGATGACTTCAACTATGTATGCATGACCGAATGGGCATATTTTGTATGACAGCAACTTTTCAATGCCTCCAACATACAAATTAATATTGAACGTTAAACTTTATCACAATGCATTAAGGATGCGCGTACGTTTGTTGAGATGAACGAAGTTTGTAAAGTGTAATAAGGGTTAATGCCGGACGGTTATTTGTGCAATCTTGAATGTTGGTTTTAGAGCCGATAGTCTAAGAGTCCACAAATAAATTACGGTGACGATTCGCCTGCTGATCAGGTTGAGTAAATTGTTAATCATGAGATTTAGACTCTTTAAGATTATTTTTACTTTACTTTATACATTCAAAACAACCTCACCTTACTGTCTAAGATGGTAGCTAACCCGTTAGGAGTATGGTAAACTCACGCTCCTAATTGGTTTCTACGCGACATCGTGCCGGAACGCTAAATCACTTGGCAACACGTCTTTGTCAGTAGGATGGTAACTAGCCACATCCAAAGCCTTCCACTAGACCAGAATCAAGCCGGGAATCGAACCCAGGATCTCTAACTTTATAATGCGATAGCGCACGCACTGCGCCACGGAGGTCGTTGAAGTTGCATTTGCTACACGTTCTTTGTAAGCTCAGCCTCATCACGTTGCCAAAAAATTAATGCATCATCACTTACCATCAGGTGAGATTGCCGTCAAGGGCTAACTTGTATAGGATGAAAAAAATATATATATACACAAATAGGGCTTAAAAACTTTATCCCGCCAAACTGTTTTATTTAAATTTTTCCCGCTGGTAAATGCGTTTACGCATCCCCTCCGGAAGCGACGCAGGCAAGACTGCGCCGCTTGCGACGGGGTATGGGGGACTCCCCGGCGGCCAGACTGGCGACCAGAATACCCACTAAAACCCAGCGATGCTCCTACGCGTCGCATGGTGGCTGGGTCACGGGAACACTTGTGCACACGACCGCAAGCCAGCCAGGCCGCCAAATTGATAAACAGTTTGTTGGCGAGTTAAATCAAATGTAATCTAGCCAGTCTCATGATTATGATGATGACGTACTGAAGACACAATTGCCTCGACGGGCTCTTGCACTATAGTAAGCAGAGATTGACGACTGCTATGATTGTGGTCGTCCACGATAACTAGTGTGCTTATCCCAAGATATAGTCATATCTATGTGTATGAGATATAATAGGTTTTAGGTTTCATTTGCTATACGCAATGGGCTTTACATTAACCGGCAACCGACACGGATCCGATACAGATTTATCGTAACGATGTCGAACCGATAATGAACGAAATCGAAAAAACCCCCGACCTTTGATTAGGAGACTCTGGCCTTGTTTTTTACTCCCCCAACCTAAACGCTCCTCTCCGAAAGAGGAGACCTAAACATATCCTTCATGGCCCTGACGATCAGATGACTACTGACAACATACTAGTACCACCTACCACACAATCGTACTCTACACACCGTCTTCGCCAGCGAAGACGAGGTCCCCGCTATCTTACGTCATCCGGACGTGGGCTACATCCACGGCCTCGGAGACGTACGGACCACTCACCATCCGACCCCCCCCGTTATCCCAAACGTCGCCTAAGCCGAGGTTCGGCCTCAAAGGAGGCGCCCTTAGGCAGTCGTTCCCTTAGTTTCTTCGAGCCATAGGGCTCAAAATTTATTCTGGCAGAGCTGCTTTTCAAAGCTCGCCAAACATCCCGGTTACGCTGTGGCAACCAATAGGGTTAGTACAGCTAATAGACAATCCAAAAAAAAAATCTGGCCTTACTTTTTATGATCTATAGTTAGCGACCACACTATAAAAACATATGCCACATTATGTTCTTCACTAATTATTTTGAAAGAAAGGATGTCAGTTAGTTTAATATAATGATTGGTATTAAGGAAGAGCGTCTTCACACCCTTGTCATGTTCGAAAGTGTTCCAATTCTGAAGTCACGACAAAACATTCGAATTTCGAACGTGTTATTTCCTTAAAACAATAGACCATAGCGCGCAGCGTACGTTTGCAGGTTATGGCAAAATTAGTGGGTTTATTCTGGGTATGTTTGATTCCATCGCTCACGTAGTGGCTCCGGTTCACACACGACCGTCACGCGTGCTAATGTGTCACCACACTTTCTCTTCACTGTGGGGTAAAGCGTCCCCCAAACAGAGGCGGTTGCGGTCGCTTGAGCGGGCTTACCGCGCGGGTTTTCTAACGATCGCGCGTTTTTTTTTATACACCATAAGTTAGCCCTTGATCTCACCTGATGGTAATGATGATGCGGTCTAAGATGGTAGCCGGCTAACCTGTTAGGAGTATGGTAAACCCATACTCCTAATTAGTTGCTACACGACATCGTGCCGGAACGCTAAATCGCTTGACGACACGTCTTTGTCGTTAGGGTAGTAACTGGCCACGGACGAAGCCTTCCACCCGACCAGACTCGAGTCGGGAATCGAATCCAGGACCTCCAACTTTTAAAATGCATCAACGCACGCACTGCGCGGAGGTTGTCGCTGACAGAACAGTACGATCTGCTTGCGGGGGCAGACCACTGGCTGACGTATGGTTAACACTAACTACCGTAATGATTAGTCGCTCTGGCGTAAATATAAGAGCAATCCCTTGATTCTATTATCTTTGAAATAATGTATAGTGTTACCACAGAAATGTGGGGCAAACCCTTCTCATATTGAGAGGAGACCCGTACTCTGTAGTGAGTCAAGAATGAAATGGTGATCAACCACAGAAATGTACAGAAAACAGAAACATAAACTCAGCTTTACGATTTGGTTGCTCTATAACTACATAGCTTTATCCCATGCTCGTTTCTTCAGCGCTGGTTGTATTTTTTGCCACATCGTACTTGTCGGTCAGTGGGTGGTATTACATTTCCTACTATGGGGAAATACCTGATTGTGGCGAAGAGCTTTATCCGCGATTCGAAGATGCATTCTCTAACTGTCAGGATCACCCAATAACTTGCTAAGTAGCTTTGGGTGGAGATGAACTCTTTCATCGTCAGTTTCAGTGAGTCATATTAATCCTATTTTATAAGACACCGCTGAGGATGCATTAAATTCTCCACTTGCCACTTGTTTGGGGTAAGCTTTATTTAGATCTGTGGTTTCTATTGTTATAGGTTATCTGTGTTGACATGTGTCAAATTCATGTGAAAATTATTAGTTTATTTTGATATATCTACTCGCATTTTGTCTTTTTAATGCAAATTAATTTGGCGTTGCTACAATCATGCCTGATGAAAAGCAATGATGATGATAGGGTGCCTATGCTTGGACAGTAGTTTTAGAGAGATTTCGTAGTTTTATTTAGCTTATATTTCAAAAACCGGTCACTTTACTAGATTTGGTTTTTTAATATCAACCATCTGTTTTTATGCCACTATTAATTACTGGTAATGAACGTGAATGCTACTTTGGAAAATTATTAAAATGACAGACCAGTTAAATTATTTAAAATGACAGGTCTCCATAAAACAATAAGTAAAACATAAAAAAAAAAACAGCCCGGTTTTAGGAAATTGACGCGGCCCGCCTCCGTGAAAATCGATCGATAATACTATGGGCCTATCGGATATATTTGAATGTATTTTTTTCTACCATCAAAGTAGATATAACAAGATGAATCAAAATGTGTCGTGTTAGAAGTTTGTATCTAACCTAACCTTTACCATATATTAGTAAGACTTATTGGAATATTTGAGTTTCGCCTAATCAATTTGTCATTCACCCAACCGACGTTTAATTTATTCAATTATTATTAAGTGTATAGCTCAGCACGCGGTTACAAGATCATCATGATCAACCCATTCTCGGCTCACTACAAAGAACGGGTCTCTTCTCAATATGGGAAGGATTTGGCCATAGTCCATCACGCTGGCCATGTGCGGATTGGCAGACTTCACACACCTTTAAGAACATTACGGAGAACTCTCAGGCGTGCAGGTTTCCACACGATGTTTTCCTTCACCGTTGAAGCAAGTAATATGTGAATTGCTTAACAATGCACATACGAACCTCCGACCTCTTATTAGGAGGCGGACGTCCTAACCACTAAGCTATAATAGTTTCAAATATATACCTTACTATAATTCATTTTATCACAAACCAACAAACACACCTCCTCATTAATAATATATCAAATATTAGTAGGAATCATTAAGTTATAAATTATTGGCTTCATGAAATAATCATAGGTATTTTGAACGAAATAGTCGAAGTTATCAATCAGGAGTATCGGTAGGACCGTTGAACGCCATAAATTTATTAGGGCTTGTAATTTGCCTCGGGGATTGACAGGTGCCACGTAGTCGTAGCTCCACGCACGTTAGTATGAATTGCGCGTGCGCCGATGCGATTCCATCTCATGAGCGGTTATGCAAATGCCAGTAATTTTAATGATGTTATTGCTGTACGCTATTAATGAAATGAATAATTAAATGCCAAGAATATAACAGTTTCTGAAGTGTAACGTAAATAAAGTGAGGTTAACTATTTTGATCACATGATGATGATGACCACAATCTGGAGAGGGTGTGCATAGGCGGACGTGTGTGGCTGGGTTGCAAACGAGTGCGCGAGCTTTCCCGTAACCCATCCGCAAGACGACGCCGGAAGCGGCGCAGTTCTGCCTGCGCTTTCGGAGGGGATGCGAAAACGCGTTAAAAAAATATTATCACATTTTAGGATAATGAACGTTGTCTGTCAGCGATGACTCATGGCTTCAAAGCGTTGACCCTACGCCTCATATACGGCATATCTACTCGTATAAAGTAATATAGCTTTCAAAGTTAAATGAAACAGACATATCGGGCATATAACGTTGTCTTGTTTTAATTGTGTCTAAGTCTGAAGAACTAAGCTCGCTTTAAAGATCTCGGCATTAAAGTCCTCTAGGTACATGTCTAGGTACATACTTCGAACGGGCTTAGGTATTTGGGTGGTAACTCACCCTTTTATACTTGACTTGTAAATATTGTTTAGCAAATAAAAAAGTTAATGAAAACACCTAAGCTTTATATTTACTTTCCAAGGAACTTTTTGATTGTGTATTACTTGTAAAAAGTAAAAGAGTAAAAAATATATAGGATGTTTAAATTTATAAAACCACCTGTAACATAATTGATATTAATAATAAATTTTTACGATAACAACGAATTTTAATATAGTAAAAAACATCGCATAGCAAATCCCTCCAACAAAAGGCATAATAAATACTTTGTTATACCGTTATTTTGTAATGCGATCAGGAGATTTCGCTAACGGGCGGAACGTTGCAGAATTTAACATTTTACCGGGCACATTTAGAAATGTTAAAACGGTTATAAAATAACGTGGGAAGCGGAGTTTTATGTTGGGCTGCTTAATAAGCTGAAAATAGTCATTAATAATTGTGCTATCGATGTATGAAGGTACAATTTTTTAATCTAGATAAAGCATAACAAAACGCTGGTTTTGAAAATGCATAAGCGAGGCACTTATCGCAAACGACAATGGAATACAAAAACATGAAAATGTCTACCGGTCCGCCATAAATCACGTGACATAAAATACAAAAACAATTAGGAACTAATTAACATCGGCATATATATGTTCAACTGACGTGATATGCGGCACCTTTTAAGTGTATACCAGTTGACACTTAAAAGTCTGTATGATAAATAAAATTCTATGCAAAAAAATCAAACAATACTAATTTGACAGAAACTGTCAATCAGTCTAAAACGTTTTAACATTTAGAACAGATATGATCGACACACCTATTTCCAATAAGAGTCCTTTCTCTGATCTATCTATGAGTATATGCGCATACCCGACATCCGTATTTAGTCTATCGCAGACTGCCGCAAGTGCCGCAAGTTGTGCACTAAACGCATATAAATTAACTTGCTGAAAGAGTCAATCTCATTGGACACCCACATTATATAGTTGGAGGTCCTCGGTTCGAGTCCTGGCTCGAGTCTGGTCTGGAGGCTTCGGCCTAGTTACCACCCTACCGACAAAGACGTGTCACAAAGCAATTTAGCGTTCCGGCATGATGTCGCGCAGAAACCAATTAGGCATATGGGTTTACCATACCCCTAACAGGTTAGCCTGCTACCATCTTAGACTGCATCATCACTTACCATCAAATGGTTGCCGTCAAGGGCTAATTTGTAGTGTATTAAAAAAAACTCGTTTTATATATTTTTAGTGATGCTTTCTGTATTTTGGCTATGAAAGTACATAGATTTATTAGTGATTCTCTCAAATTATCATAGTTTTAGTATAGTTTGTAAAGATTATGCTGTCACGTAGGTAACCTATAAAAGTCCCTTAAAAATAATAAAGAATATAAAAACATTAAGCCTTAGAAAGGGACAGGCACCATGCAAATCTCATATACTGCTGGAACTCTTTGAGCTATTAAAACGATATGCTCTTCCCCGTTCTGCCCAGAACTATGTTACCCAAGATACGTGCGTTGCGTACACTATAACTGCGTTTCACGTCTCTTCGCGTCTCTTAAAACAGTCGGCGATTAACTTATCGGTAACCTTCGAACAAGAAATACTCAAAGGCAAGTTAAAAGTTCTAGGTATCCACTAACCGATTGACATCTTGCCTTCACCATTCTTTTTTCTGAGTGCTATTCATAATAGGTCGAGGTCAATAGCGGTTGAAAGTTGAACTTATGAATGCTTGGGTATTCAGAATCCCTGCAGTTCCTATTATTTTGACGTCAACTCAAGCCCGTGATTCGATAGGCATTGCTTTCAAATACTTTTAAACATATTTTTCCATTCGTGATCAACCCATTACCGGCTCACTACAGAGCACGGGTCTACTCTCAATATGAGAAGGGTTTGGCCATAGTCCACCACGCTGGCCGTGTGCGGGTTGGCAGACTTCACACGTCTTTGAGAACATTATGGATAACTCTCAGGCGTGCAGGTTTCCTCACGATGTTTTCCTTCACCGTTGAAGCAAATGATATTTTAATTTTTAAAAACGCACATAACTTCGAAAAGTTAGAGGTGCGTGCCCGGATTCGAACCGCCGACATCTGATTAGGAGGCTGACGCCCTCACCACTGGGCTATCACCGCCTATTTTTTTCCATTACTAACGATTAATTTTTATGTTACGTATCCATGGAAGTTTAGTCAGGGTTCTGACTGGAGCACATATTTTGTATGATGATAACATTATTAATACAAAAACAAAATAATTAATTTTGTATTGTGCATTATTTTGAACGTTAAAGTTTCCGTAGTCATCGAGTAATTTAAAACACATTATGTTGCTAAAGATACAGTGAAAAAAATACTTTTATTTTTTTAAACAAAAAACATACAATTCTTATAGCTATTTTATGTATCATATTTTACATTATAATGTTATTGAAATTAATTTTATTAGCAAAAATATAATCGGTTGGTAATACAAAACTAAAAAAATGCCCATTGAATATAAATTGTTTGTTTTAGCGTTGACTTTTGCATTATCGTCTACTATAAGTACTAGGGGAGTATAAGGAATCTGAAGTTATTTTATAGACTTATACTCTGATATATTCGGTTAGGATACTTGGTTCTTGGTTAACTTACTTAGTCGGTGTTTATTCTGCGCCTCCTTGCAGCAGTCAGGGTGTAGCAGGTGGTACCAGCTGATGCCGTGCAGCGCACTCCTCTCCCATCCCAGGTGCCACTCGCTGCTGTACAAACAGAAAACCTTTTGTTATTTATTATGTAGGGTCCTATCATTTTAGGAAACGATGCATATGTATCCAATATTATGTAATATGTTATCGCCGCAATTCTAAGAAGCTATATATCAGAGAGCAGGGCTCGTTCCCAAGCACGCACCTCTAACTTTTCGGAGTTATGTGCGTTTTTAAGCAATTCAAATTTCACTTGCTTCAATGAGGAAGGAAAATATCTTGAGGAAACCTGCACGCCTTAGTTCTCCATAATGCTCTTAAAGGCGTCTGTCACTTTTTTTTTTAAACACTGCAATTGAGCCCTTGACGGCTATCTCATCTGGTGGTAAGTGATGATGCTGTCTAGGATGGTAGCGGGCTAACCTGTTTGAAGTATGGTAAACCAACGCTCCTATTCGGTATCTACGCGACATCGTGCCGGAACGCTAAATCGCTTGACGGCACGTATTTGTCGGTAGGGTAACTAGCCACGGCCGAAGCCTCCCACCAGGCAATACTCGAGCCGGGAATCGAACCCAGGACTTCCAAGATTATAATACGATAGCGCTCGCACTGTGCCACGGAGGTCGACAAAAACCATGTGGACAAACATGGCCAGTGTGATGGAATAATGCCAAATCCTTCTCATATTGAGAGGAGACCCGTGCTCTGTAGTTAGCCAGCAATGGGTTTATCATGATAGTAATAGCAGCTATAGAAATACGGTCTACATTTAAACCACTGTCTTCGCACTGTAACAGTCCAGACGTGTAATCTTCTTCTTCTGCATCGTCATTACTGAGGGTCGCGATCCTTAGCATGGATCACCTTCTTTCGTACGATTTTTCTCCAGATGGTTCTATTTCCGGCATTATGTAGTGCGGCGTGGAATGATGTACCGAGTGCTGATCTGATCGGACCAACGCATGGCGCTACGTCCTCTTGGCCTTCTTCCCTCCACCTTGCCCGTTACGAGCAGTTTTTCTAAATTCCCAGAACTACGGCGGGCAATGTGTCCGAAGTATTCCAAGGTGCGCTTGAGACATATAGTAGTTAGACGTGTAATAAAAGGTGCAATTAAAATGTTCTCTAAAATTATTAGGACGGACTAACGCGGAACGGGTTTCATAGACAAGGCCCCCGGAAGATTGATGGATGCGATGACCCCACCAGATATTTGTTTTGCTGTGTCAAGTTCACTTTAATTACATTTATCATTATTTTTAATCAACTCCACGGATACTGAGATAGGTAAGTATCAGTGATAATGAACTCGTGTTTTGTTATTATCTAATCGGAGATATTTACCTCCAGGCTGCCTGATTGGATATAGTAGTTTGGCGTGAAAATTTGGCACAACAGATATAAGCGCCAAAGTTTGATGACCTCGGTGACGCAGCGCGTGCGGTGTCGCATTAAAAAGTTTGGAGGACCTGGATTCGATTCCCGGCTCGAGTTTGTTATAGTAAGAGGCTTCGGCGGTGGCTAACTACCACCTTACTGACAAAGACGTGTCGCTAGTGTTAACCAATTCGGAGTATGGGCTTACCATACCCATATTACCAATTCGAGAGTTTAATTTACAAAATATCTTTGTCTGCTATTCATCATCATGATCAACCCATTGCCGGCTCACTACAGAGTACGGGTCTCCTCTCAATATGAGAGGGGTTTGGCTACAGTCCACCACGCTGGCCATGTGCGGATTGACAGATATCACACGCTTTTGAGAACATTATGGAGAACTCTCAGTCGTGCAGGTTTCCTCACGATGTTTTCCTTCACCGTTGAAGCAAGTGATATTTTTATTGCTTAAAAACTCACATAACTCGGAAAATTAGAGGTGCCCTGGATCGAACCTCCGACCTCTGTTTAGGAGGCGGACGTCCTAACCACTAGGCTGTCACAGCTTTATTATATCATATTTAGTCTGCTATTAGAGTAGAAGAAAGGAGGTTTATACCAAGATAATCAGTAGTATTGATAGGCTGAGAATGACGATGACGTTTCGTAATATATAAAGTTCTTAGTTACAAGTCCACTCATATAAATGAAAGACAAATAACATAATACGTCTGTGTATCCATGACCTTATTGGAAGAAAACTCTCGACATTGCTAGCTGAGATGAAAGCAAATATGATTTTGATTGATTGATCTATGACCATCGATTTAATAGCAATATGGCCTTTATTATAAAAGTCATTAGACTTATATTTGCTGTTTATAAAAACCACTTCAGTATCAAACAGTAGCTAAAAATATTAGCTAATTGTTACTCGGATAAAGTGGTTAAGTTAAATCAATAACTGTTTCTTTGAACGATAATATTTGTAGTGTGTACTTAAGAGTTTGGGCCGTCTTAATACCTTAACCCATAATGGTATTTGTTTGATACTTTGGGCTGTAACAGTGCCCTTCAAATGTAGAAGAATCTGCATAATAGTTTTAGATAAATTCTTTAGACAACTTTAAAACTTTCTTATTCTACTCGTATATTGACCCCCGTGGCGAAGCGCGTACGTTTCGCATTGTAAACTTGGTGGTTCTGGGTTCGTTTCCGGCTCGAGTCGCCTTGGAGACTTCGGCCGTAGCTTACCATCATACAAACAAGACGTGTCACCAAGCGATGTATTTTTTTTTTTGGGATTGTCTATTAGAAGCAAGATAAAAAAGCTTGGGTATGAATTGCTCTATCTCCATAGGTACTATAATTTATTATTGATGGTGATAACGGAAAAAAAAAACTGGCTAAGTTTGTTGTGGGCTTCTTCTTAGACCAGGGCGCGTTTGGAACCCTCATAGCTTTAGTTTTAAGTTTACGAATATAGTTATCACCATCGAATTACTACTATGTAAATTATTGACGCGTCAAAAGTGCCTTGTAAATTATTTGAATAAAGATTATTTGAATTTGAATTTGAATATAGCACATGCGTACCAAATTTAAAGCAAACCAAAGCTCTGCCCGCGGCGTAGCTCTCAAACAATTTTCCCTCTGGAACTAATTAAGGAATCGGGATAAAAGATAGCCTATGTTCTTTTCCATGTCAAAGGCTACATGCATGCCAAATTTCATCCAAATCTGTTCAGCCGTTTTTTGTTGTGTTTTGTGTGATTAAGTAACAAACATCCAAACATCTACACTGTCACATTTATAATATTAGTCGGATCTACCAGTGACACTTAAAAATACCTGGTTTCACAGCCGTGTTAAAACGTAGCTGAGTTATGAAAAACAAAAAAAAAAAAAACTTAATTCGAACTACCTTGTGCAAGAGTTTTCGCAAGAATAAGCATCTGTAATTTGGATAGATTTATGCTTGTCAACTACCAACTGTCCTATAAAGGGCAAAACTCGACTGCATTTGAATTCATTAACCCATAAGGGCATGGGATATTAATATCATAGCCACTTGACAGGGTACAAATCAGATTACTTATTGTAGAACACGCTGTCGCAACTTGCAGTGATGAGCTTTCGCAAGTAGCCGATCTTAAATAATAGGTACCTATGTCCTATTTATAATGAAACTTTTTGTTTTCAATCTTTTTCATACTTAGGCTAAACACACAGCTGGGTAAACACCTTCTTTCCTATATAAGAGAGCTATTTAGATCGTATCACCTCTGAATTAAAATAATGAAAAATATATATTATATTAACGCTTCATAGACGCCTTTAATAGGTTTACATTAATAAGATACTTTTGACTTTGAATTTTTAGTTCGTTAGTTTAAAATCTCGTGGCAAAATTATAAATTATGTGATTCCTAAATTGAAATTAATAAACATTTTTTTTTAAATAGAAAATAATACATAAATAACTTTGTAGCAAATGAGTCTTAATTCGAGATCTACAAAGCGCGCTTAGTCTTCCTTGTAACTATAGATACAATTTAAACCAGATAACGTGGTTTCTACGCGACATCGTGCCGAAATGCTTGTCAGTAGGGTGGTAACCAGTCACATGACGTGTTGCCAAGTGATTTAGCGTTCCGGCACGATGCAGAAACCAATTAGGAGTGTGGCTTTATCATGCCCCTAACAGGTTAGCCCGCTATTATAGACTGCATCATCATTTACCATCAGGTGAGATTGCCGTCAAGGGGTAACTTGTAGAGGATAAAAAAAAATGTAGGTATATATTTATATGTAGTCATCATGTTCAACCCATTACCGGCTTACTACAGAGCACGGGTCTCCTCTCAATATGAGAAGGGTTTGGCCATAGTCCACTACGCTGGCCATGTGCGGATTGGCAGACTTGACACGCCTTTGAGAACATTATGGAGAACTCTCAGGCGTGCCGGTTTCCTCACGATGTTTTCCTTCACCGTTGAAGCAAGTGATATTTAAATTTTTTAAAAACGCACATAGCTCCGAAAAGTTAGAGGTGCGTGCCCGGATTCGAACCGCCGACCTCTGATTAGGAGGCTGACGCCCTAACCACTAGGCTATCACCACTTCAATGCATGTATTATTTATTATCAAATTAAATCAAATCATTTATTTTGTATAGATTGAGTCGGTATATTGGTGTTACATTAAATTAGTGATGCTTATAATCTGCCGGGTAGGCATGCAAAAAATAATATTTTAACAATTTATGTTTATGCTCAATCAATATGTCAAATGTAATTTTTTTTTGAAATTTTTAAATGGGTACGTATAGTTTTAAAATCCCTCAACCTATGCGCATCCAACCGCATTGCGGTTCACTTAATGTTGTCATGACAGGACAATGATATTCATGCCAACATTATGACAAGAAGTACCTTAAAGTATACATACAAGTTATGACTTATGACATATGGGTGCGTAAAGCACGCACTGAGCGTGATTAGTTTTAAATGTAAATAATATTATTTATAGGAACTAACATAAGTTATTAGGCTGTATGAGGATTTAATTGGTATAAGAAGGTTATTGATAGTTATTGTTTGAGCAAAACCTTCTTGAATACTCGTAATAGGTGCATGTGGAACAAAACGCGGTGATTTTTTATACCATTGGGTTACGGAACGATATTGTGTTTTTACAACCGACCGATAGTAAAGTTGGAGTTGCATTATGAAGTCCTGGTCCTGGTTTCGATTCCCGGCTCGAGTCTGGTCTGACGGGAGCATCCAGCCGTGTCTAGTTACCACCCTACCAACAAAGACGCGTCACCAAGATTTAGTGTTCCGGCACGATGGTGCGTACAAATTAATTAGGGGTATGAATAATTTTAATATTATTGATATATCTATATATATAAAAATCAATTGCTGTTCGTTAGTCTCGCTAAAACTCGAGAACGGCTGAGCGGATTTATATTATCTTGATCTTGAAATGTTCGTGAAGGTCTAGGAAAGGTTTAAAAAGTGAAAAAAATTAAAATAATTGACGGGAAAACCCTAAAAACAGCCCTTTACTTTTTCCCATACAAACGTTTTCTAACTAAAACGTAGAGTCAATTTGAGCTTTATTACTATTGCATAAAGTTCATGTTAAATTACAAGCACTCACTGTTGTCTAAGCAATGTAGGTGTGTTTCTAACGTCAAATAGTCAATTTTCACTTTATTACGGCTGTATAAAGTTCAAATTCAATAATTTTTATCATAAAAATTTAATAATAATTTAAAAAATGAATGGATTGTATGCACTGTACTGTAAGCAAACAAACATACTGTCACAGAAACGAACTCAACGCAGACGAAGTTACGGGCATCAGCTAGTAAAGAAATATAAATGTTACGCATTTATCCAATGGACCAGAACGACGCAGCAATAAAGCAAATCAATAAATAGTATTTCTGTATTTTTTTGGTCATCCTGCCGAACACCGACATTGAGATATGTAAAAAAGTTGAAGCGCAAAAATATTGATGTATTTTAAGTGTACATTTCAGAATACATAAGCGATTCGACGGGAGCGCGTTACACTGTCATTGTATGCAAAGTCCGCATCACCGAGAGAGCACTAGCAGGTGACGCAGATGCCATTCAAGAGCTGCGAGCTTGCGACGGAATGAGAATTAGTACCGATATCATAGCACCAACAAATAAAAGGGAAGAACTGTGCACGTTGCGGATTAAAATTCAAATTCAAAATTCAAAATAATCTTTATTCAAATAGTCCTTAAAAAGGCATTTTTGACGCGTCAATAATTTAGATAGTAGTTATTTCATGGGGATAACTATATTCGTAAACTTAAAACTAAAGCTATGAGGGTTCCAAACGCGCCCCGGTCTAAGAAGAAGCCTACAACAAACTTAGCCGGGTGTTTTTTTTTTCGTTATCACAATCTCACATAATGAATAATAAACTATTGTACCTATGGAGATAGAGCAATTCACACCCAAGGAACTTATTGATTGACATCTCCAAGATATCAATAGGTAATTTATTATAAAATAAAATACAATTTCCTTTGAATGAGTTACTAATTTTGTGCAGCATCTGACGTGATAGATTTGTTACCTATATCAAGTTTAAAGTTATTAGTTTTTGATTATTAAAGAGTCTACAAAAAATTCGGTTCATTTTTTTTATAATCTTATTGCAATATGTCGCCTATATGACGGCGGTTTCATCGCGATTTGTCGCTGATATGTATTCATTTAGTTTCTAGAAAATTCAAGTTTCAAAATGTGAATTTCATTCTGCTGATAAATACGCCGATAACATTTATTTCTGTTAGTGACGTTCTTGGGTTCGTAAACTGTTTAAGTCGGGGTCTTGAATACGCTGATATGTAATGGTTTAGTTTCGATAAAATAAGATAGAGACGAGTTTTTACTAAAGATATATATTAATTCATTCGAAACTGAATGTCAAATTAAGGTAAAACTTTGACGTAAAACCAACCGACGCGACGTGGCGTCTTGACGCACCGCTTAACTGACGTCAGTTGTTCAGTTTCGCCATATATCATCTGTGGTGCTATACGAGAAGATCCGTAAGCAATCCAATTTTCTTAATCGAATAAAAAAAATGATCAAGTGATTGTGGTTAACTACAAACGTACTTTTAATTAAATATACAAAAAGCACTAATATTATAAATTTCAAATTTGTTTGTTTGTTTATAGCAACACACACAAAATGCAAAAATCTATTTCTGTCATTTTTATTGCTGATTTTGTTAGTGCTTTTGCCTACACTTTGAAAAAAATATTTGTATGCATTTGAATTTCATAAATCATATTATCTCTTGTTACTGAAACGGTTGAGCGGTTTTTGATCGCTTTAAGTATCTTAATCTTGGTTTTAAACAGGATAGGATTAGCCTCAAAAACAATTCCCGCATAAACCTTCTATTATCAAGAAAATAGTTATTTTTATTCGTTTTGCTTTCAAATTTTACTCAGAAAACTTCGCATTTATAAAATAAGAAGTAAAGACAAAACCACGGAATGGTGTTTATTACAACTATTATTCCCAGCAATATGAAACATCGAATATCTACACGTCATGACAATTTACATTATCTTGTTTAATTCTATCGTTTCTTTGAACGTAATGAATAGGATGACGTTCGCTGAACGGATTTCAATGTGAACATAAATCTCGTTACTCCATACAAGCTGTTTTCTTTACTTGCAGATCATATTTTATTCATTAATAGGTATGTGCAGGATAAAAAGTGTGCATAATTTGTATTGAATTGTTACAAAACAATGTACTGAGACTTATTATTTACATGATGTAAATACGGAATTCTATATGAAAAAAAATATATATTAACGTGAAATCAAGTATCATCATTTCACCTTGATTTAATTTATATCATGAGGATATTAGATTATCTTTTTTATTAGCCTAGTAACAGTCTTATAAATATATCATGTTATACTTTTACTATGCTTTATATATTAATCAATTATTATTAAAATCACATCAAAAATAGCTGTATTACTAACTGAATTGATAACTACACTCGAAAACTTAAAACTAAAGCTAAGAGGGTTCTAATAGGACCCAAAGCGCGTCTAAGAAGAAACCCACAACAAACTTAGCCGGTTTTACGATCACCATCTCACATAATCAATAATAAATGAGTTACTAATTTTGTGCAGCCTACTAAACGGTTCTACAAGTTCACTTTTTCTATGTAATTTTTTTTTTGTCCGCAAATTAATATAAGACGAATCCTTCTGTTAAAAATGAGAATGCGAAGATCAGCGATGGTGTCTGGAATACTAGACTTTGTTATTAAAAAGGAATTTCAAACACACCCTTTGAACTGAAAGTGGCGGTTATTCTACCAGTAAAAACATACCCAAAGAGGGTTTGGTAATCGGCCGGTAGTAAACCATGGGCCATAACCAAAACTGTCTACCAGTTTTAATAGATTTTAGGGTCTGCGCATACGTTTGTTTGATCCAAATGCACACCATTTGGATCAAATATCGCACAATGGCTTTTTTATCGACGTATGTCGAAGCCATTTTACAATATCGAGTTCTCTTACATATCAATAAAATGACGACCAATTTTGTTCTTAAAAGATATATAGAATAGAACAATAGGTTATTTCATGATGCCCTACAATAGAGAAGGTTGCAAGGTTTAAAGAACTTCTAAAACGTCAATAATAAAAGAAGGTTCCTTTTGATGCTAATGCACCACAAGCCAAGAAAAGTGCATGATCCATTTTTTCAGTCAACTCGCAGCACGCTTAACACATGTATGTAATCGTATAATATCCTACTTTATGCACATTACAGAATCCTTAACGTCCGATGCATTGTGATGCTGATAATGAGATTCAACGCGTGGACAGATGAACGAGTAACGGCCGCACCCAGCGCGGGACAACCCATCTGACCACTGTTTATACTGCGCACCATTGCATATTCCGACCCGTTTATTATTGACGCGTTGACGTGCATAAATATGAAACGGCCTCAATAGAGACGTTGTCATACATCTGCCTGTATTGATGGACGGTAGCTGGTTGTGACAGCTACGCATCTGTAATAAGACCAGCTCATTGTTCGAAAACCTTGAACTAGTGTTGACGAGGAAGTGAGGTAAAAGCCGTTTGTTTAGAGACATTATCATACCCGTTGTCTTTGTTCGTCTCAGCTTGCTTGTTTGATTTAATCAGTCTGTTGGTACCTTCTTATTTGTGTTTTCGGTTGTCTAATCCTCGATCGCATCGTTTATTTGTTTGTATCTATAGGATCAGGGTTCGTATTCGACCTTGAGTTCGGATGCCGACTAACTTTGACGACTTGCATGCGCAGCGCCTGCGTTGTCGCATTTTAAAGTTGTAGGTCCTGAGTTCGAGTCTGGTCTGGTGGGAGGCTTCGGTGGCTAGTTACCACTCTACTGACATAGACGTATCCGACACGATCGCGTAGAAAACAGTTAGGAATATGGGTTTCTCATACCCCTAACAAGTAAGCCTGCTACCATCTAAGACTGCATCATCACATACCATCCGGTGAAATTGCAGTCAAGGGCTAACTTGTGGAATAAAAAAAAAAATAACTTAGGTCACACTTTTAATTTGACGTGTTAAGGAAGTAATCTATTGCAACTACTATTGTGAACATGCTTATATATACCTAGTAGTATATACTCTAATTTTGTCGTTACCTTAGAGAATGAGAAATACAGAGTATTAGAGAATTACCATCAGTAGAATATATTATACAGAGTATTAGAGAATTACCATCAATCGTTCTCTCTTATGCTTAATCTATAGGATTAGCTATAGACGCATGTTTTTGCTTCCTTATAGTGTTTTTTTGTTAAAATTACAGCAATATTACAGGAGTTTTCACTTGACGATCTCCGTGGCACAGCGCATGCGTTGTCGTATTATAAATTGGGAGGTCCTGCTTTCGATTCCCGGCTGGAGTCTGATCTGGTGAGGAGCTGGTCACGGCTAATTTCTACTCTACGGACTAAGCGATTTAGCATTCCGAAACGATGCCGAGAAGAAACCGATTAAAAAAAAGGGTTTAGCTGGCAGTGCATTGTAGTTCTTCTGTTGCTGGGGATGTTCATGGGAACGGTAATCAGTTCATCATCATCATTAACAACCGATTTACGTCAACTGCTGGACATAGGTCTTTTGTAGGGAGTTCCAATGCTCACGGTCTTGGGCCGCTTGCTTCCAGCGACTCCCTGCGACTCGTCTGATGTCGTCTGTCCACCTAGTTGGGGGTCGACCAACGCTACGTTTACCGGTGCGGGGTCGTCATTCCAGCACCCTGGGACCCCAACATCCATCGGTTCTCCGAGCTATGTGCCCCGCCCATTGAAACTTCAACTTCGCAATTCGCTGAGCTATGTCGGTAATCAGTAAACATCAAGTTATACGTCTGCTCGTTGGCCCAAGATAATAGAAGACAAAGTCCTTTAAAATTATACTTACTTAACATCGATGTGCAATATCTTCATGTCCATCGCGTGCACTGTTGTGAACACGTTGGTGGCGCCGTGCACCACACACTCTCGCGTCTCCGGCATGGCTAAGGGGGTGCACGCGGCGAGGAATACCGGCTCGTTGCGACTGCAGAGGGGCAGGTATGAGACGTAGTGACCTCGGACTAGCACCACCTGAGGAAGAGATTTTAATATCAACACCAACGTTTCATCACTTCAGCATACACCTACTATATAGTAAACCTTACTATATAGTATACTTGTATCATCATCGTCATCCTTAACAACCGATTGACGTCCACTGCTGTACATGAGTCTTTTGTAGGGAGTTCCAATGCTCACGGTCTTGGGCCGCTTGCTTCCAGCGGCTCCTTGCGACTCGTCTGATGTCGTCTGTCCTAGTTGGGGGTCGACCAACGCTTCGTTTACCGGTGCGGGGTCGCCATTTCAGCACCTTGGGACCCCAACGTTCATCGGATCTTCGAGCTATGTGCCCCGCCCATTGCCACTTCAACTTCGCAATTCGCTGAGCTATGTGGGTAACTCTGGTTCTTTTACGGATCTCCTAATTTCTGATTTGATCACGTAGAGATACTCCAAGCATAGCTCTCTCCATCGCCCGTTGAGTGACTCTGAGCCTTCTTATGAGGCCCATAGTGAGCGACCACTTATATAGGTAACTTTTATTCCGAAAAACCGGAGACCATTCCCTAGTAGTTCAAATAGAATAAAATACATAAGGAAGGACTATTTACGTCTATATTCAAGGTATGCTGCTCGTATTATGCTCCAAAATTTGCGTTATAAAAATCACGCGGATGAAACTGACAAGAAAAGCTAGATTTTTTTTTTGTTTAGCCCTTGCAATCTCACCTGATGGTAAGTTATGACCTAACCTAACCTGCTAGGCGTATGGTAAACCCATACTCCCTATTGGCTTTTCGTGCCAGCACGCTAAATCGCTTGGTGACACGTCTTTTTCGGTAAGGTGGTAAAAAAATAAAAAAATAAAATCCTTTTATTTCAGGTCAGGTCACCCATATATAAACTTATAAAATTTAAAAATAATATAGAAAGTAAAGTTAAATACAATTGAAATGACCTTAAAAGTTAAAAAATATAATAATAATTAAATAATTTCACAGTCATTTTATGTTAGGGGTCTTCTACCCTAAGTCAGTGTAAAAATATATTGTCAGGGGATACCTGAGCGACGACTTTGATCAGTTATGAGAATTGCGGACGGTTTCCCAGAAACCTGCATTTCTAATAAATAATTTTCCCAACTTAGCAACCTCTTAGGAACGGAATTTATACAGAGCTTATTGCTACACCAGCAAAATCATTAAAACAGAAAGACAGAAATTGTTATTTTTCTGAATCGAAGCTAAGGTGTGAAACTCACTTCCAGCATCTGTGTTCCCAGCCACGTATAACCTTAGTTCCTTCAAGGGAAGAGTGAATAGGCAAGTTCGCTCCAACCTAGACCTCATCAGTGCCTTCTGGTACTGATTGTCGTCAAACGCAAATCTATCTCAAAAAAAAAATAACTAAATATATCATAATCCAACACAAGCATAATCATGGTATGAGAACATGCGCGTAAGTCAAGCCTTATACTTTCAAATCTTTGAGGATTATCATCCTATAATCACTAAGCCATCAGAGCTGTACATTGAAGTGTCAGATACCTTTCAAATCCCAACAATGTAATGACGAATGCTAAAAGGTATTTGTCATAATGCCACATAATAATTAGAACAGAAGAGGAAAAAAAGAACACGGAGCGGAACTATGTGAACTCTATATGAAATATGATTTCCAATATTTCTTACGTAACAACTATAAGTGAAGGTCAAGCGACTCAAAAAACCTATTTCTATTAACGTCACCGCATTGAATGCTGGCTACGGTGGCCATTCGTTCCAGCTGTTTAGGACTTAACGAGTCCAAATGGTCGCTAACTATAATAAGTTTTTTCAAATAATCTTTATTCAAAAAAAAAGGCACTTTTGACGCGTCAATAATTTACATAGTAGTGATTTAATGGTGATAACTACATTCGTAAACTTAAAACTAAAGCTATGAGGGTTCCAAACCCGCCCCGGTCTAAGAAGAAGCCCACAACAAACTTAGCCAGGTAATAAGATTGATGAGAATCCCAGAGCTAATCAGCAGACTGCGAGCTCAGAATATGCCTACGTCATAACAAGAAGTATCCGGATATCCGTAGTATCATCATGATCAACCCATTGCCGGCTCACTATAGAGCAGGGGTCTCCTCTCAATATGGCAAGTTTGTCCATAGTCGACCACGCTGGCCATGTGCAGATTGGCAGACTTCACACGCCTTTGAGAACATTATGGAAAACATGTAGGCATGTAGGTTTCCTCAGGACGTTTTCACCGTTGAAGTAAGTGATATTTTAATTACTTAAAAACGCACGTAACTCCGAAAAGTTAGAGGTGCGTGCCCAGGTTCGAACTCCCGACCTCTGATTAGGAGGATGAGGTCCTAACCACTAGGCTATCATAATTAACGATTAGCAAAAACAAAGTAACAAAGGACAGTAATTGAATGACGGTAACTTAGGTCGCATTTGCGTTTAATGATAATATTATAAACCTTATTGAATATATAAAAGCAAGATACTTCCCACTTGGTCGGTCGTTCATTGTCACATTTGATTGATAACTGTACCTTTCTTTTATGTGTCGAAATTCGCTAAAATCGTTTCAACGGTTGCGGCGGAAATAGGCTGCTAATTAATAAATATATCTAGAAATTTTTGCGAAACAAATCTTGCTTATCCCATAATATTTTTCTAAAAGACGAAAATAGGCAGCTAATTAATAAATATACCTAAAAATTTTGGCGAAACAAATCTTGCTTATCCCGTAATATTTTTCTAAAAGACGAAAATAGGCAGCTAATTAAAACATATACCTAGAAATTTTGGCGAAACAAATCTTGCTTATCCCGTAATATTTTTCTAAAAGACGAAAATAGGCAGCTAATTAATAAATATACCTGAAAATTTTGGCGAAACAAATCTTGCTTATCCCGTAATATTTTTCTAAAAGATGGCTCTCACCTCTGACCGCTTCGTTTCAAAGGCTGTAGGCGTGGCGCTTTGACATTCTTCAGAGTTTTAACAACAATGGAAAGATAAGAGCAGTTCGACACAATAGTTCACAGTTCAACCGCTCACTGGAAATCTTCGAATCGGCTCCGCGGCCTTGGTACACATTTTATCGCCCATATTAAACACGCTTGTATTCCATTGCTCAACAAACGATCAATTGCTAGTAATAAAACTAAAAGATTGCATTAATAATGTAACAGAGAACTGTGTTTAATGATTATCATAAAACGGATAGATCGCAACAATTAGACACTTTAACTATTTCCAAGGCACAGAATCTGAACATTTACGAGATTTAGTTATATCTATGACTAATTTAATTGACTGAAACAATAAATTCTCTGCTTCCCACTAGGTTTTGCAGGCAATAATCAAAAATTAAATTCCTTACAAATCTATGAGATCTGATATATTTTTATATACTCCTAGTTCATGTCTATCAAAGATAAAGACTTAGCAATCGGGACGGTCAGCGATTTAATTACTTCTGTAAATTTTATTCACCTGATTTGCCTTGTGATTAGAAAGTTCCACGCCGAAACCATTGCCTCCGAATGCAAGTTCAGTTATCGTTCTCAGCTAATATCCTATTTCTTTGTCTCCATCAAAAAATGTTATTAGTGACGACGATTTAATTCAATTGCAAGTGGGCTTATTTGTCATTTTCTTTTATGTATATTCGTCAAAACTCTCCATTATTAAAATTAGTCTAAAATCGTTTTGTAAAGCAGATTTTTCGAGCAGGAAACAGTAGAAAATTCATTAGTTTTTTTCGCCAAAATTTTTCTACTTGAAAACACCTGTTACACATATATTTTGTGTGTAGATGAAAGCTTAGCCTATGGCTGTATCTTATTTATTAGTAAGAAATTCATCAATGTAACCCTTTATTAATGTATTTGAACATAATTCAGTGCTTGGTTTTATGCGATCTTAATGTTTGTTAATTACGTTGTCTCCATTATTATCAATAACAAGAAACCAACAGGCCATCTGTTTTAATGCTTAGAAACGCAAATTCAAACGCGCATACAATAATTACCACAATTAACACCCAATCCTAATCTCTGTCGAGATTTATTCACCGATTCCCGCGAAGATAAATAATGTGAAATGAAACGTTGCGTCAACGTCTCCGCCTACGAAAACGGACTATAATGAGGCTATAATCTGATATGAAACATTGAAATATCGGATCAAATAACAGAACGCCCAGGCGGACCGAGTAAGACATTGTATAAAGTCGTTCAAAAGCTTATGGAAATAAAATTGTTTTACATAAACTCAATGTTAGATTGAAAGTCTCGCCACCTTGTTTCACTAGGTATAAGCTTGCAAATACTATGATCATTGCGTTTATGATTAAGGTACCCGTGTAACCAATAATTGTATATAATTGTTTTAATTCCGCTTTATAATTAAATTATAAATCAGTGGGACGATTGAGCTATTACCCGAGAGATTTTGCCTTAAGTGGTTAATTAAGAGATTCTAAAGCAGAGAGAGAAAAGATAGGCTAATCCTAAGTCAAAGGATATAGGGGAAAAAGTAAAGGATGGTGAAAATATGTATAGAGGTTCTGGTATTTTAAAAACCAAGAAATTATGTATATATCTTGTAAATGAATACAGGATCTATTTTTCTTTTCTGATCAATCAACCTTAAACTACCCATATACCTATAGGGTTATTTGCGGATTAAAGTTGAAGTATTCAGATTAATTATGAAAGTCATCTTTTATGTGAATAACATACTGGATACGGTTGCATGGGAAATATTACGCCCGAAAATATTTGAGTTCTATAGGGATAATTAGATCACAACTGGGATTACCTCCTTACCAAAGAAGTAAACTGAGTTCACTCAGGTCGAGTAATTAAGACCAAGGAATAAAACTTGCAGAAATATAGGATAGCTCGTATACCATACCGCGTTGCAAAGATTAAGAATACGAATCATATGGTAGCCCCCATTGGATGCTTTTTGGGACCGATGGTTATTTAGGTCTCATTTTGAATAAATAAAAGCTAGATGGTCATTCATTGCGTTAATTGTCTCATTCTGAATAAATAAAATAATTAACTAAAAGCCAGATGACTCCCACTTGGTCCTTCATTGCGTTATGTCATTGACTAATCCCATAGAAATCCATGACTTTGTCCGTAGTTGTCGAAATTAGAAATATGAATATTGTTGTCGCAATGGGTGCTTTCCAAAACATTTCACATTTAAATTTCCTCTTATCGCCTACACATCTTAATCAGTCAATCTCATTACAAGCGAGTGGGCATGGCGACGTAGGGCGATCAATCGTGACTTATTATCTTATGAGTCCGAATCAATCGGTAAAGTCCACTCGGAGGTGAACAATGGTCCACTTTCTACTTCGATACAGTTGTCGTGACTCCCCGTGACCCGGTCATGGACATTTGAATTTGATCCTTGCTTATATTCGGACTTGTTTTAGGTCTGCGTCCCTCGACGAGGTCTACAGTGACTTAGAAGGATATATATAAAAGCTGTGATAGCCTAGTGCGTCAGCCTCCTAATCAGAGGTCGGCGTTTCGAATCCGGGCACGCACCTCTAACTTTTCGGAGTTATGTGCGTTTTAAAAAAAACAATTATCACTTGCTTCAACGGTGAAGGAAAACATCGTGAGGAAACCTGCACGCCTGAGAGTTGTCCATAATGTTCTCATAGGCGTGTGAAGTCTGCCAACGCACACGGCCAACGTGGTGGACAATGGCCAAATCCTTCTCATATTGAGAGGAGACCCGTGCTCTGTCGTGAGCCGGTAATGGGTTGATTGATCATGATGATACAAGAGTTCTTATTACCTGTCAAGGGTGGAAAAGGGTATTCTATCCAAAGCTATAAATTCATTAACGCATTTAGAAACTTTATGAAATTTTATAATTAGCGATAAAGATTACTGATCACCAATAAAGGATTGAGGTAAAGTTTGTCAGGCAGATAGCTATACAAAGCAAGCGTCTGCTAAGAAAGGATCTTCCAAAAGAAGAAAATTGATTTGATTAGACAAGTGTATCAGTTATGAAATTAGTGACAGAAGAAGGACGAAGTTAGTTGACTATAAAACAGAGGTTGAAGAAGTCAAAATAGTTCACAAAGAAATTTCGACTCACTCTGTCTGTCTGTCATAAATTTACGCCACAGTAATAACTTTGGTTTGACTGTAATCAACATAAACACAGCACTTGAATACTCTAGGTGCACATTAAACTGTTTAAAATATGAAGATTTACTCTAGAATGATTTTATTATTCAGCTATTGCGGTGCTTTGCCGTTTATAGGGTCTTTAATGTTGCCTGTCTAGTGAAAGGCGTTGGATTTTAAGCTTGGTGTGATAATTTTGATTTTATGACACGGTTGTTAGTATTTTGTTACTATGGTTTTACGATTGCAATCGAACTATTGTTAAGTGAATTTACAATTGTAATTTACACAAGTGTTAAGTTGTGGTATATGAAAATGTAGGTGTTGTTGCAAATACCAACATATATTCCAATAAATATTTAAATTAAACTTTTATATGACCTTTCTGGAAAACTAAAGTGGTATTAGACCTGCAGTTTTTTTTTTCGGACTGTCTATTAGCTGTGCTAACTCTATGGGTTGCCACAGCGTAACCGGGCTGTTTGGCAAGCTTCGGAAAGAAGCTCTGCCAGAAGAAATTTTGAGCCCTAGGGCTTGAAGAAACTATGTAGTGTAGTTACTAATTTATATGGGATCCTTCAGGACCGGCTATACACAGACATCACTGAACGCTCTACGAGTTCAATATAATAAAGGTTTCAGAATGTTATTGGGCTTGCCACGCTTTTGTAATGCATCCGAAATGTTCGCAACAGCGCACACTAACGATTTTTTCGCCATAAGAAACAACAGCATTCTGAGAACTGTAATAGACCGATACGACTCTCCAATCTACAAACATTTTTTAAAATCACATATAGATCGGGAACGGTCGGATGGTTAATTTAATGTTTAATTAGCAAAAATAGCAAAAAGGTTAGTCGACATCACAGGGGACCGAAGAGCTGCCAGCTACCTCGGACAAAGAATAAGTCTAGCCATTCAAAGGGGGTACGCTTTTTTTTTTTTTTTTTTATCGTGGGTAAATCCTCATGGATACCTCTGCGCCACGGGGAGGCACAGAGGTTATGTCAGACTCCTACTGACTAAAACCCCCACGTGTTCCTACTCACCGCTGTATGGTGGAGTCACGGGAAAGCCTTCGCATACAACCGCAACTCCACCAGCGGGTGTCCGCCGCAGCAGACCCTCCTTGGGCACAATGTGCCCAGTTTCGCCGGTTAGAGGTGTGCCGGAACAACAGCACACCAGCCAACTTGAGAACCGTAGTGTGAGTGATGGACGGCCCCGTTTCCATCGCCCACAAGTCCTCCGAAGGCACAGGAACAAGAGAGGTGGAAGAGCTCTCTCGCACCCGGCCTTCCATCTCCGACGGCAAGCGCAGCGAACGCTCGCCGTCCACCCAGGCCCACCAGTCCCATTCCTGGACGGGCCCGGCCCGCCAGTCCCATACCTGGACGGGCCGCAAACCTCCAATGGGGACGACCAGACCAGTCGTCACCCCCACCTCCAGCAGCAAACTGCCGCCCACCCCCGCCTGCCAGTCCCATACCTGTACAGGCCTTCCAACACACGGGGTGATACACCCCCTGGGTCATCCACTGCGCCCTCAGCTTGGTCAGAGGGACGCGCGGAGACCCCCTCCGCGTCGGGTCATTGGCCATCGGCTAACAATCTCGCACAAAAGAAATTGTTAACCGATGTTACCAGGGTGCACCGGCCCGAATGCTGCTCTTCCCCCCGGACGAATCAAGAGGGACCCACAGCACCCAGGCACACGTGGAGGTTACCCGACCTGGCACCCCAAAGGGGGAACGCTGCCAGTATCTTCGGAACTTTGCCTAAAGGTTCTCCTGTTAATAATATATTTTAGTTATGATGTTAAATTTTTATTTATTTTTTAAGATAATTAGTTTTAGGTTAATCTAAGTTTTATTTTAAGTTATATATGTATTTAACAATTAATTGTCTTTTTATGTTGATATTACGATATTGTTTCCCATATAATAAATGTTTAATTTATTTTTAATTTTTATGTTTCGTATTTTATAGTGCAGGTATTACATCATGCCCGGGAAGAATACAATGGTGTTCCCCGGGCACCTGGAAAAAACTCAGTGTGAGGGACACGCCGTGGTGGTTTTTAGTTTGGGTATACCCCCTAGGGGGGGAGTCCCACATAACCTCTAGTCCTGCCCAAGGGACGGAGGTAGCAATAAAGCTTTTCCACCACGACAAAAAAAAAAAAAGGTATTATATCATATAATAAATGTAAATTGGGCCTAGTTGCCATAATAAAGAAATTATATTATTATTTATGTGTATACATAGATTGTAATTTTTTTGAATCGCTTAAAGTATTCCTCAGGTCCCTTGATCGATTGAGGTCATTATCAAAACAATATTTTTAACATAATACAAAGGCTAACAGCGAAGTTGTTTCAGTTCAAAAAGTTCGGTCAGAGCAGTCACGCTCAGCCCGCTCAGTCACGATAAGTTACGTCAGGACACACCTCTCGTCCGCGTGTGTGCTTACAACCTTTTTTTACCAATCCTTTCTAACGGTGGTTTTGGAGTTGTTTTAAAACTGTAGGAGTTTATTTTGATATACGAGTATATCACTACCAGCTTGGTCGATTAGCACCCGATATTAAATCACAACAAATCAAATCAAAATAGCTTTGTTGATATTACAAGCATCTGTGAATCGTTCATGTATATCACATTTTTCATTATTTCTATTCATAAAGTGATGGTGATAACTACACTCTTCACTAAAGCTGAGAGGGTTCAAATCGCGCTCAGGTCTAAGAAGAAGCCTACAACAAACTTAGCCGGGTTTTTTTTGTTATCACCATCTCACATAATCAATAATAAATATTACTTTGATTAGTGACTATAGTGTTGTTTAGTACTAATCCATTATCTTCAGATGATGGAACAAATTTAGTTTCACCTCATCTCTGTTAAGGGTATACTTACTATTTTATATTTGATCTGAATTTTTGGATTAGATTCATAACAAGTTCTGGTCTGGTAGGAGGCTTCGGCCATAGTTAGTTACCACCCTACCGACTCACTTGTCATCATCATCATCATGATCAACCCATTGCCGGCTCACTACAGAGCACGGGTCTCCGCTCAATATGAGAAGGGTTTGGCTATAGTCCACCACGCTGGCCATGCGCGGATTGGCAGACTTCACACGCCTTTGAAAACATTATGGAGAACTCTCAGGTTTCCTCACGACGTTTTCCTTCACCGTTGAAGCAAGTGATATTTTAATTTTTTTAAAACGCACATAACTCCGAAAAGTTAGAGGCCCGGATTCGAAACGACGACCTCTGATTAGGAGGCTGACACCCTAACCACTAGGCTATCACAGCTTGTAGTGACTCACTTGTAGTGTAAGATAAAAAAATATAAAGGTTATCTTATGAGAGAAGAACCCGCCCGTGCCCGAGCGTGCTACCACCCAGCTGACAAAGACGTGCCAAAGACGTTTTAGCGTTCTGCTAAGGTAAAGTATAGAATTTTACCACTCGTACTGGTAATATTTGGCTAACCAGTTTCCAGTCCAGTCTTCACCGAATGTGGTTAAAAAATAAATCGTACAAAACTGTCATAATGCCAAAATTATTCAAACTCATTCGCATTATGTCATACGGCCACACCTATGTCATAATGCTGTGGCCTTTGACACGGCATGTTTAATATAATAATACTTTCCATTATTTGTAAATGACATGAACATTGGGAGCTTTGGCCATGGGTATTTCCAATTCCTAAGGTTTAGGCTCTATATTCGCTTCTCCCATGAGAGGTAAACCTTGCGCTCAGGAGTGGGATATTAATGGTTTAAAGTTGATGAAACTTACTGGCAAATATAGAATGCATTATTTACCAGTGCATTTAGTTTTGCTCACTGAAAGTATTCGGCCCTAGTGTCATTAGCGTAAGCCAAATACTATTATAATTATTTAATTATAAGAAAGTATTTTCATTACACGATTGTATATTCTTGTATACTTTATATAAGCAGTTAATTAATTAAATAAAGTATATAAGTATATACAATCGTGTAATGAAAATAGTTAAAGATCGCAAACGCGCATAAAATACCATACCATCTTAATACTTTTTTTACATAAGCTATATAAAAAGGCATTGGCTTTAAATCGAATATGAATGCGCTGAGAAAAGTGTACATTCAATGCAACTCTTAAACTTTATTTTAACTGAATATTGAGTTATACTAAGTAATTTTTTAAGGTAACATCCCATTTCACATAGGTAACATCATAGGTTATTTTACTTTGATAAATAGGAGAAGCTAATCAATTATTAGTCAGCAAAAAATGTCCGTGTAAAATAAGAATTTACTCATGAATTGGGAGCTTATTTTCGCTATATGTAGATATTTTTGTGTTAACGTAAAATCAATGTCAAACGGTTGGAATATTTTATTTTAATTAACTTAAATTATAATAATTATTTAAGGTGATATTTACCATATATTAAATGTTTTCGAAAACACAACTGATAAACATCAGTAAAAAATAAAACTTATTTTTTTTCCATTAGATCTCGTATGGAACAGCATATGTAGTACATTTTTTAAAGAAGGCTTTTATCACTCGGCATAGAGTCGTGACGGGCCGACGTCACGTGACGTCTGGTTGCGCGTGCGCACTTTGCCCGAATTCACACCGGCTTCACGACTTGATGCGTTTCGTTTTTTATCCCTAAGGGCATTGCCATCGACATTATTATTAAGAAGTCTATTCGTGAGTAGTATGGGAAGTTGGTATCGCAGCAGTCATATGTAAGACTAGCTGATGCCAGCGATTTCGTCTGCGTTGAGTTAGTGTGTGTGAAAATGTGTTTGTTTGTCTTCCAATCACGAAGCAATGGATTACTAAACCGACGACCTTTGAAATAATTACAGGTTAAATATTAAAGTATCCCGTTTCTAACAAAAAAAGAATGAATGAAATCGGAGTACGCGTTAATGAATTACAACTAAATACACATTTTGACTTTCATCCCCTCTCCCAAGGGAATCGTGCTGAATTCCGAGATAAAAACTATCCTATATGTTGAACCAGAGTATCAGCTACTCCTATACCAAATTTAATTCAAATCCATTTAGTAGTTTTGGCGTGATGCGCGGCCAAGATACAGCAGGCAGACAAAAAAAATAGAAAAAGCCACAGTATCGATAGTTAAGCATCCTCTAATTAAAATTTTCAAAATATATTAAATGTACAGAATTTGTCGATGTGGCCCAATGAGAATTGTAGAAGATACCCATTAATTCTTGATATAAAAGTAAATATATTGTCACATATTTTAACACACGTTAACTGTAAGGGTATTCGCAATCTATCGGGATCTGTAAAATGAGGCGTTTTGCATGTCTAAGATTCCACAAAAAGATGCAAACCTTATAACTAAGGTATCCAAATAAAACAGTAAATAAAAATTAAAGGATAACCCGTTATTTATTAATATTGTAGACGTCCTAAAGGTCACACATGTATCTATCTAATCTGAATAAGCGAAATAAAGGCCATTTTAACACACAGTTCTCTGCTTTTTCAGTCTATGGTACATTATCCATGGAGTATTCTATCTTATATTAATGAAGAGTTCAATGAAAGTGGCTTATCTGTTAGGGTTATATAAACCCACACTCCTATTTAGTTTCTACGCGACATCGTACCGGAACGCTAAACCCTTTGGCGATACGTCTCCCATAAAGCCTCCCACCAGAACAGACGCGAGCCGGTAACCGAACCCAGGACCTTTAAGATGCGAAAGCGCACGCACTGCGTCACGGAGTTTGTAAAAATAGAAAATTCTACAGAGAATATAAGATAAAAATTAAGATAAGATAAGATTTTATTGTTTAGAACGATTAGGATTTACAATATATATATAATTTGTCCCTACCCTGCTACTAGGAAAGCATATATTGCAGAGGGTAGTTCCTTCCAGCGATATAGTACATTCATTCCCAGAGAAAAAATATCTTATACTAACTAAAGCTAACATTATTTAAGCTTATATGAGCGTGTATGTATGTGTGTGTGTGTGGACGAGTCTGAATGTATATGTCATATTTATTTATTTTGTGTTTCTAACTCTAAAAACAAAGAAAATTCATACTAACTTCCAACCCTCTTTTTTCCCTCTTAGGGGTGGAATTTCCAAATATCCTTTCTTAGCTGACATCTCTTAACTATCAACTACCTACTTGCTAAATTATAGCTTTATACGTACAATAGTTTTTGAGATCTCGTGTTTAATCAGTATGTAAGTATGTAAGTGACCTTTCGCTTTTATATATATGGATTATGTATGCAAACATATTTTAATAGGAGCAAATATTAAAGTGCAGCCTTACATTTATACGGTAAAGGATACACAAGTATAAACAAAACACACATCCACCACAATTATTCAGCCCAGAGGCAGACAAGACGGAACGAGCAAAACAAGATTGACAAAGCGAAAAATAAGGCCACTAAATCACACACGGTAACACGTCTCCAGTCCGCCAGTCCACAATACGTTGCACTGTATGCCGTATGCAAATAATACATCTTAATATAGAGAGCGGTGGCTCGCAGTTTTGTTATTACAATCAGATGAATTTACATTTCATAAATAAATGCATCTCGGTCTACCCTAACGACGCCTCGCCGTATGTTTTTGTATAAAACACACGAGTGTTTAATTTAAATAAGATGAGGAGTAAAGTTGGTGTGAATTTTGAGCTTGGATTTCGGTATTGAATCATCGTGGTGTTGCAGTTTATTCTTTTTTTTTTTCTTCGTTTTATGGCTTTACGCAGATTAGCTAATGTCAAGTTTATTATTTTATTAGTTTTCTCCCTCTATGGCTTTACACAGATCAGCCAATGTCAAGTTTATAGCAATGTAGAAGCTAGGGAGAAGTGGCGGGAAACTTCGCACTCTAAGGACGCGGCTCCTTCAAACCTTTCCCAAATCAATACCTGTTAACAATTCAGAAAACCAACCACTACACAAACGACACCAACACTGTCCACTACACAACCAACACCAGTCCTTTCCAAAACCAGCCAACAAACATTAATTCAAGAAAAGCGCGAAAACACCGCGCCCGCCGTATACGAAGTCTCCCGCCTTTCTCCAGTTTATTCTAATTCATCATGTTTTTAATGATTACCTTAAAGATAAGATACAAGTTTATTTGATATTATTAATAATTGTTTTGTTTAAATAATAAAACTTTAAACTAATAGTGTTATATTGCATGTCATTAGGCTGAATTTGAATAAGAAGTTTCTTATTTATTTATTTATTTATTTATTAAGGAAGTCAACAGTTAATATTTTTTTATTACCATTTTTTTATAACCTCCTTCTTCACGATATTTTCCTTCACCGTTGAAGCAAGTGATATTTTAATTGCTTAAAAACGCACATAACTCCGAAAAGTGCCCGGATTCGAACCGCTGACCTCTGATTAGGAGGCTGACGCCCTAGGCTATCACCGCTTCAACTTCACTGTATGTTATACTAGGAGATAATGAAATCATTACCATGGCGTTATAATGGAGGTAGATTAGGTAATTTATTAGCCATAGCTATACGCACAAAAGAACCATTCCCATCACTCAATATCACCAATTACCGACGATTTCGTATCAAATGAATTCGGCGTTTGTATCGTACAGAGACATATCATTTGTTCGCGTTCTCACGGACGCCATAAAAATCTAATAATCCCAGAACCTCCGAACTAACACGTAGGTATATTAATTCAAATAATGACCGCCAATAAGCCATCTTTCGTCATAAGCGTATAGAAACTATCAAATACATATAATTAGAGGCATCTATAAACTGAGGTAATTGCAGCGTCTTCTTTAATTACGTTTCGGTATTGCAGATGATGTTATGAAAGGTTTTACCTGCTTCACTCACTCATGCTGTGACATTAGGGGTTTTTTCTACATTTTTTTTTTTATATACTACAAGTTGGCCCTTGACGGCAATCTCACTTGGTGGTAAGTGATGATGCTGTCTAGGATGGTAGCGGGCTAACCTGTTAGGAGCGGTAAATCCACGGTCCAAATTGGTTTCTACATGACATCGTGTCGGAACGCTAAATCACTTGGCGACACGTCTTTGTCGGTAGGGTGGTATCTAGGCACAGCCGAAGCCTCCTAACAGACCAGACTCGAGACGGGAATCGAACCCAGGACCTCCAACTTTATAATGCGACAACGTAAGCACTACGCCACAGAGGCACATTATTGTATTGATGGCAATAGTCAAAACTATTGAGAACTCCGTTGCGCAGCGCGCGGGCTCCTGGGTTCGATTCCCGGCTGGAGTCTGGTCTGGTTACAACCCTACCGACAAAGACGTGCCGCCAAGCGATTATCGTTCCGGCACACTGTCATATAGAAACCAATTAGGAGTGTAGGTTTACCATGACCCTAACAGGTTAGCCCGCTACCATCTTAGACTGCATCATCACTTACCAACAGGTGAGATGCCGTCAAGGGCTATCTTGTAGTGGATAAAATACTGGTATAGCTCAGCTAATAAAGCAATTAAATAATCAAGTCCAATTTCGCATTTAAAACGTAAGTTATATATAGTGTGTACAGAATTCGTTCGGTCCATTCATCATGATCAACCCATTGCCGGCTCACTACAGAGCACGGGTCTCTTCTCAATATGACAAGGGTTGGGCCATAAACCACCACGCTGGCCATGTGCGGATTGGCAGACCTCACACGTCTTTGAGAACATTATGAAGAACTCTCAGGCGTTCAGGTTTCCTCACGATGTTTTCCTTCACCGTTGAAGCAAGTGATATTTTAATTTTTTTAAATGTATGTGCGAAAAGTTAGAGGTGCGTGCCCGGATTCGAACCGCCGACCTCTGATTAGGAGGCTGACTCCCTAACCATTAGGCTATCACCGCTTCGGTCCATTATTATTTTTATTATCATTATTTCTCCATAACATAATATTAATAATGTCAGTATTGTAATACTGAATAGCTTATAATGACGATACTGAATGTTTTTTTTTGTATATAATCGTGACCTTCTCCGCTTTGTTGTTGTCTGATTACCACATTTTTGAAATGCATCTGCCATTTAAAAAATATTCAATAATGCAGTCAAGTACCTGCGTATATTTTATAATATTAACTTGGTTTTTAATTTTAGAAAAGACATGACTCTTGTTTTTGCTGTACTTAATGATTTTGACGACCGCTGGCACAGTGCTGAGTGCTGCGGTTTTTTAAATGAGAGACCTGGATTTATTCCCTGGTACGAACAATTCAGAAATTCTAAATTATT
The DNA here is from genome assembly GCA_928268935.1 of Lasiommata megera. Taxonomy (NCBI): domain Eukaryota; kingdom Metazoa; phylum Arthropoda; class Insecta; order Lepidoptera; family Nymphalidae; genus Lasiommata; species Lasiommata megera. The sequence continues at coordinate 8,445,538 of OV743328.1, forward strand.
TCTGTTTTTCTCTAATCTTTAGCTATTAATAGTTACAAACCTACCGATAAAGACGTGACGTGTCACCATTGGAAAATTTGTTTTAATATTGTATACTAATTATAATAATACCAATAATAATTAGTTTTTATTAAATTTGTAACTTTATGTAAAAACTTATTAACTGGGATTTAGTACAAAAATACGGGGATTGACAACGTAAATTTTGATATTGATTAGGGAACTAGTCTGGTAATAATTGACCTAATTCCGAGAAGCGTAGAAAGCCGTGGTTGGGGTGCCAGGTCGGGTAACGTCCACGTGTGCCTGGGTGCTGTGGGTCCCTCTTGATTCGTCCGGGGGGAAGAGGGCCTGGGTGGACGGCGAGCGTTCGCTGCGCTTGCCGTCGGCGATGGAAGGCCGGGTGCGAGAGAGCTCTTCCACCTCTCTTGTTCCTGTGCCTTCGGAGGACTTGTGGGCGATGGAAACGGGGCCGTCCATCACTCACACTAAGGTTCTCAAGTTGGCTGGTGTGCTGTTGTTCCGGCACACCTCTAACCGGCGAAACTGGGCACATTGTGCCCAAGGAGGGTCTGCTGCGGCGGACACCCGCTGGTGGAGTTGCGGTTGTATGCGAAGGCTTTCCCGTGACTCCACCATACAGCGGTGAGTGGGAACACGTGAGGGTTTTAGTCAGTAGGAGTCTGACATAACCTCTGTGCCTCCCCGTGGCGCAGAGGTATCCATGAGGATTTACCCACGATAAAAAAAAAAAAAAAAAAAGAAAGCCTTGGTTAAGACTTTAGCCTCCATTTGCCAGATAAAAATATGGTTACTGCGAGATTTGTAATAACCCAAAAAACGCGTAAAAAGTCGCGGGCAACAGCTAGTGGGTTCCTAATCATAATAATGCTGAAAAAAAATTCTAAGTAGGTAGCTAAACAAAATAAATAAAAAAAAAATCGCACTACCCCTAAATCAATTCAAAAAATCTATTTCAGCACCTCGACTCCATAGTCGAACCTGTTAACCACTATAGCTTAGTTTTAGATAAGTTTTTATAGTTTGGTATAGGAGTAGCTGATACTCTGGTTCCACATATAGGATAGTTTTTATCCCGGAATTCAGCACGGTTCCCTTGGGAGAGGGGATGAAAGTCAAAATGTGTATTTAGTTGTAATTCATTAACGCGTACTCGGATTCCACTCATTATTTTTTTTTGTTTAGAAAGGAGATACTTTAATATTTATCCTGTAAATATTTCAAGATTGTCGGTTTAGTAATCCTTCACTTCGTGACTGGAAGACAAACAAACACACTTTCACACACACTGACTTCCTAAAAACGTAACTCTAAGACCTAATCTCGAATTATACAGTAAGCCTACACGTCAGAGAATATCATATTATGTGAGTCAACATAGAGATTTGTAATGCCAAGGCGAAGCTTTCGACAATCTAAGCATAATATAATCCTTTAGCTATTTTCAATAGCTTCAAGAGGTAATACAGCGTTTCCTGTAAATGTATGGGCATACTATTGGTCATAGAAGCAAGAATGTTTTGCTCTCTGAACGATCCGACCCGTTGTTGTAATACGGAATAAGATTAGTATACTGGAACCGATAGGTGTACCGTTCGCAACGAAATCTAGAACGTTTATCGATTACACGTTGGTATATAACATTAAACATTATATATTGAAGCGGTGATAGCCTAGTGGTTAGGGCGTCAGCCTCCTAATCAGAGATCAGCGGCTCTCACTTTTCGGAGTTGGGTGCGTTTTTAAGCAATTAAAATATCACTTGCTTCAAACGGTGAAGGAAAACATCGTGAGGAAACTTGCATGCCTGAGAGTTCTCCATAATGTTCTCAAAGGCGTGTGAAGTCTACCAATCCGCACATGGCCAGCGTGGTGGACTATGGCCAAACCCTTTTCATATTGAGAGGAGACTCGCTCTGTAGTGTGCCGGTAAAGGGTTGATCATGATGATGATGATGATTAAACATTAGACGAGAACACATAATTTCTTTGTCGTTAGCTTCTAACCTGACGATACCGGTTTTTAATGGATATAAAAACCGGTAAATTTAACGGGTTTAAGTGCTTCTCCTACACTAAATTGCCAATTTTCTAACACCGGGCTTCATAGGAAATTTTATTCACAGTACCTATATACTTTTATATTTTTAACGTGGCATAGCCCGCGCTATCGCAAAGTTGGAGGTCTTGGGTTCGATTCCCGGGTCGAATCTGGTCTGGTGGGAGACTTCGGCCGTACGGACAGAGACGTGTCGCCAAGCGATTTAGCGTTCCGGCACGATGTCGTGTAGAAACCAATTAGGAGTTTGGGTTTACTATACCCCTAGCAGGTTAGCTCGCTACCATCTTAGACCGCATCATCACTTACCATTGGGTGAGATGCCATCAAGTTCAACTTGTGGTGTAATATATATAAAGTATGTATTTGAAGCAAATCCTGGGCATTGAACTCAGTCAGTTGCGTGATTTTTAGGAGTATGGGCTTACTATACCCCTCACAGATTAGCCCGCTAGCATCTTAGACTGCAACATAACTAACCATCAGGTGAGGTGCCGTCAAGAACTAACTTGAAGTATATAAAAGAGGGAGGAAGAGGGAGGGGAGGGTACAAACAATGGGACGTTTAAATTACTTAACGAATATTTAGAAATAGTCCGTCAACCTCAACTTAAATATAACAAAAAAATCTATTCAATGCCGTCATTTAGCTAAAATAAATAATAATATAATACAAAAGGGGGTGCAAAAAGTATAAAAAAATAATTGTGAATTAGTATTCATTATTTATTATTTAAAAGAATATTACCGTTAGTTTTAAGTTAAAGAAATTAGTTAACACCATCACTTCACGTATTAAAGTTATAAAAAATGTATGCACGTTTCAATCCTTATGATTTTTTTTAAATAATACAGTTCTTTATACAATTTTTATGCTGACTGTACAAGTCACATTTGAAGCAGTTGCACAAGTTTCTTTTGTCATTGTATAATGATGCCTAACGTTTCTGATGTTTTGTGTGTTGGAATGTGCTTCGATTAGACTTATGTGCCATACAGAAATGGATTATTCTCTCACTAATAACCAACGATACTGTCTATTGACACAATAGGACGGCCTTATTCCTTTTCTAATAAGAGCGAAATTTGTTTGCTATTTTCCGTGTAAGTGTAAATATGGCCAGATTTGCTGTGTCCTTGTGATCGATGATCTGACGGTAGTCTTTAGTTAAAACAGCTGTTATTGATGAAGAGAAAGGAAAAATTTGATTAATTGCATTCCGCTGTCAGGCTTAATTTTGTACTGCGCACATATCGACGACATTTTTAGGTCTAATGTAGTTCAGCCTAAAATGTCTTATTATTAATATTTTATTTTTCAATATATTAATATTAATATAACAGTTTATTTGTACACCACAAGTAATTAGTTACTTAAGTTAGAATACCTGAAAACAGACACATGAAGAAAGAAGTAGAATAGAAAAATGCGGCCTTATTGCTTACTAGCGATGTCTGCCAGAATGAAGAAAAACCCTCATAGGATTACGGTTGAGGTTGAGGAGGTTGAGGCCTCCGTGACGCAGTGCGTGCGCTGTCGCATTATAAAGTTGGAGGTCCTGGGTTCGATTCCCGGCTCAAGTCTGGTCTGGTGGGAGGCTTCGACCGTGGCTGGTTACCACCCTACCGACAAAGACGTGTCGCCAAGCGATTTAGCGTTCCGGCACGATGTCGCGTAGAAACCAATTAGGAGGTTGGGTTTACCATGATCCTGATATGTTAGCCCGCTGCCATCCTAGACTGCATCATCGCTAACCACCAGGTGAGATAGCCGTTGGCTGGGTTACGGTCGAGTATTCTGGTCGCCAGCCTAGCCGCCGGGGAGTCCCACATACCCCGTCGGAAGCGGCACAGTCTTGCCTGCGTCGCTTCCGGAGGGGATGCGTAAACGCATTTCCCAGCGGGGAAAATAAGGTGAGATAGCCGTCAAGGGCTGACTTGTAGTGTATAAAAAAATATATATAATAATTTGCTTAATAAATAGAAAAGCAAATGTGAATTTCAAAAGACATGTAACGCGAATAAAGCAAAACGTTATACCCGTTTGAAACCTGAAAACCAACACAAAACATAACAATACGTTATTACGTCAACAGAATATTTTTTCGTAAACATTACGAAGGCATTACGGCGCAAATATAACGTACGCCATTATTAAATGATAACAATAAACAACATCCTATTCAATCAATTAGGAAGGCAAAAAACACCAGTAAGGTATTTGTGAAGGATTGCCGAATAAAAAGGTGCGATAAAAAATATTCAAACTACTTAACTCGCAATCAATGATGGGTAATCGTGTTTGACAATTAAATAATATTTCAATGTCAGTCAGGTATATGAAATAAAGTATCCGAATCGTTAACGATTATGCAAAACTATTTAAATAGTTAAATGGAATGTACTTTCTGAGTTATATGATAATACGAGTATGCATATGACGCAATATAAGGAAATCTTCCCTTAATGTGAATGTTTAGGGCAGAAAGTGGTAATGAGGTACAAACTATTGTGTCAGCGATAAGTTGCAAATTACATTTTCACTCATCTAAATAAGTTAATTACTAGTGTACAATTTATCAATTACAGGCATATTCAACATTACCAAGGTATCTTTGAACAATTTTTTTTAAATGGGTTAGTACGTTTATGTACAACGGCAAGTGGACATAGATTTGTCACGAACTCGTTTCCACTTCCCCGAAAGTTTTCTAGAGAGGATGTGAAAGCCACTGATAATAGCTAACGAGGAATTTATCGATTTTGATAATATGAAACAACAATTGTTAAGTTTTTGTCTCATACCGCTGATGAACTGTTTTACAGACATGAATGAGCAACAAATTTTATATGTAGCTAACCATTTATCTATAGAAGAGTGTGTCAAATTGATAGAAACATTGCAATATGGGTCTTATGACTTGCCTACTAATCTTGAGGCAAAGGAAACAATACCCAAGAGTGTATCGTGTATTGAACTGTTAAATAATTTTAGTAAAGGCCAGGAACCGTGGCAGGGTGCGAACAAAAGTCATGAATTTTTAGCGCATAGACTGCGTCAAATTGGTAAGGGCGATATAGCAGATTGGCTTGGAAACGCAGTTTTCCATCATCTCGCAAAAGATATTAATGATTCGCTGCTCCAAAATCCATTTGCGGAGAGCTGTTGTACTCAAAGTGCACTTAACACTAAATTACACCAAGATAAAGAAACGGTCGGCGAAGCGGAATGGGATCTCATCGATATTACTTTATGGATAGTGTTAGCTAGTTTACTTGCAAGCCTGGTTTTCTCGTGTTGTCGTATATTATGCCTATCTTGTACAAGAAGTAAAAGACAGTCGACAAATGAAGAGATGAAAGTGCTATTAAAACGAGAACATTCCTAGAAGCGACAGTGACCAACACATTTAAATATGGGATTGACTACATTCAACATTGGTGTTTTTTTTTTCATCAATGGAACTTAAAACTGACAAAGTTCTTTATTAATAACTACAATTATTAGTTTTTAACTTTAGAGTTTAATAACTATTTTATATCACATTTCATGAAGAAGAATTTGCTGAATATTCTGAATATTAAAAAGTGAAAGAAAAATAATGGATAAGTAAATTTTAAAAGGCACAGTAAAATTTAACGTAAAACGCGAATATTTGTACATATCTCAGATAGCCTAAGTAATAATATACCAAATAACAAAAGGTACATAGTTTTAAGAAGTAAGCATAAATAATGTGGAGGATATAGTGAGCGATCGGAACGCACAGGCCGTCCTGATTGGGGTCTAAATGTCCCTCTGTCCACGACCTGTCCACTAATAAGGCGGTTTCGGGATTGCGCGTACCCCATCGCCCGTGTCATCTCGCCCAGAGCTTGATAAGCCTCATTAGTGGGCTTCTTAACTTCATCAAGCGATACTGGGGTTACCGACTACAAACTAAGAGCGCTAACTATGCGACCAATAGTTCAGTATTGCACAAGTTTTAGTATTTTAACTGTTCACTGAATGTCAACCATTGTTTTTATTATCTGTTCCCAATTAGTATACGCAAAGTTTATTGCGAAACCGAATCTGTAATTAACGTCCATTTGTCAGGCGTATCTAGAATCATTATTCAAACTAGATTTATATTTTACTAATAGGTGTTAGGTTAGGTAGCTTTAAATCTTCGCGTTTTTAAATTTTTCTTTGTTCATTTAAAACTAATCTTTGATATTTTTATTCATGTTATACGTTCTAGCATTTCATTAACGGATATTTTTTTTTGTTTTTTGTTTATTTATTTATTTAAACTAATGTAATCGTAATAATTTATCAAGTTCTTTGTCAGTGTTGAGAAATCCATTGGTGTATATCAAACCAATATATCAAACGTTTCGCCAGTATTGAACTAAGAAGAGTTGAAAGAGAATTTATTTATCCTACTATCCTACTTATATTATAAACGCGAAAGTTTGTAAGTATGGATGGATGTTTGTTACTCTTTCACGTAAAACCTACTGAATGGATTTTAATGAAACTTTACAATAATATAGCCTATATATCAGAATAACACATAGGCTATAATTTATAAAGATATTGTGTGAATTGTCCAAAATATGAAGTTAGTGTCAAGTAAGTAGGAAAAACTCCATCATTTGTGTCATAATTTTAGTTCTTTTCTACGGCACGCTAATAAAAGTTACTTTTTTTCTTTCTTTTTCTTGCCTTTATCCCACATTATGTAGGGTCGGCACAACACGTCTTCTTCTTCCACTCACTTCTTTCAGCCGTCACCTCACTACCCACACCTTTTACCCGCATATCCTCTTTTACACAATCCATCCATCTCTTCTTTGGTCTTCCTCTATTCTTTTGCCCTTCCACGTTCATATATAACATTCTTTTGGTGCCATCGCTTTCTTTCCTCCGCATTATATGACCATACCATGCTAGCCTGTTACTCCTCATCTTTTCTGTCACTGGCGCTACTTTTAGTATTAATAAAAGTTACTCGAAATACTAATTCTGCGCAGATGAAGTCGCAGGCACCAGCTAGTTTTTAATAAATAAATTGCAGAGCCATTTCGTCAGTAGCATAGTTTTTTTTTATACACTACAAGTTAGCCCTTGACGGCTATTTCACCTGGTGGTAAGTGATGATGCAGTCTAGGATGGTAGCGGGCTAACCTGTTAGGAGGACGGTAATCCCACGCTCCTAATTGGTTTCTACGCGACATCGTGCCGGAACGCTAAAATCGCTTGGCGACATGTCTTTGTCGGTAGGGTGGTAACTAGCCACGGCCGAAGCCTCCCACCAGACCAGACTCGAGCCAGGAATCGAACCCAGGACCTCCAACTTTATAATGCGACAGCGCACGCACTGCGCCACGGAGGTCGTCGAATAGTGGTACAGTTATACAATGATAGAAATATTACATATCCTAAGGGACTGTAGCCTCTAATGAATGCCATATCAGACGAGCGAGTGCTGATAAAACACCATTAATAAGCTCGGACATTTCTCCAACGGACTCATTGCTTTATATACTGATTGATATCGATTATGAAATGGAGTATAAAGTGGCCATTATTCAATATCTATTTATCATAATGCATTAATCAGTTGCATTTATTTCCAATTTATATTAAAAACATTCATAACTGTTCCGTTTGTGATGTTGAATTAATTCGACAATTTATTTGTTTGTACATTTGATTCTGAATCGGACATTGTACCTAGTGGATTGGGAATTTGATAATATGTTGAATTTATTCCCAAGGGATAAATATTAAAAACATTCATAACTGTTCCGTATGTAATGTTGAATTAATTCGACAATTTATTTGTACATTTGATTCTGAATCGGACATTGCCGATATTGCTTACAATTAGTTAAATGACTTTTGGATAAGATATTATTATTCGGATAAAATCCATTCACAATGTAAAATTGCCTAATCAATTGTACTAGTGAAGTCAAAATGTTCTGTATATGATCTGGTACAGCAGCGAAACGTGCTTTGGGAGAGCATTCTGGAATATCTTTATTGTTTTTTGTATACATTTGCATTGTATTGATTTGCCTGTTTTACGCGGATAGCAAATTAAGATTAAGATCATTGTATACATTTTTATCCTCTACAAGTTAGCCTTTAATGGTAATCCACCTGATGGTAAGTGACGATGCAGTCTGATATTGCAGCCCCTAACCTTTTAGGGGATACTAAAGTACCCACAACGTTGGTATTCTGTCAGTACCGTGCTGAGAGAAGTCCTGCATTTAATAGTACAACTAAAAATAGTATCTAATTGAAAAAAAAACAAGAGCAAAAATAAAAACCACGCTATATATATATAAAGAAAAAATAAATAAAATAAAAATTAAATTTAAAGTTCAAGGAACATTAAAAACTAAATTTAACAATTGCCACATTCGGTTTTTTGAATATTAAGTATCAAAATATCTATAAATCAAGAGTAAATCTATGAACCATAAAATTTCCCCTGTAATATCCATTCATAAACGTGAATAATATCTTCGGCACTAATTGATAGTGAGGTAAGAAAATTAAAAGCAATATTTCGTATGTTAATTAATACATTAAAATCGATACAGCGGGAGATTGAAACAGGTCGAATGGTCGTATCAGACATCCAACTTCGGGTGTCTGAGCATCATTCAAATTATTGTAACGTCACTCAGAACGGTTCCGTCGGTAAATGAAATTGATGAGAACATAATTAACGAGTTTACTTTCAAATCTTTTAAGTTAGTTAATATTAAAATTACCGGTAACTTCTTGAGAGTTGTGTCTCATTTTTTAAGGTTCCGTATCTTACAATTGTAATACATATAAGATCATCATCATCATGATCAACCCATTACCGGCTCACTACAGAGCACGGGTCTCCTCTCAATATGAGAAGGGTTTGGCCATAGTCCACCACGCTGGCCATGTGCGGATTGGTAGACTTCACACGCCTTTGAGAACATTATGGAGAACTCAGGCGTGCAGGTTTCCTCACGATGTTTTCCTTCACCGTTGAAGCAAGTGATATTTTAATTGCTTAAAAACGCACATAACTCCGAAAAGTTAGAGGTGCGGTACCTCTGATTAGGAGGCTGACGCCCTAACCACTGGGCTATCACCGCTTCAAGATAATTTAATTAGACTTGTTAGAGACAGCCAATCGGTTCATACTTTCAAAGTCAGAGTAAAAGATCACTATCTATCTGTTTCTTAATATTATATTTAACATTTATTTATTATTATTAGTTTCTTTTATTTTTTATATTAAATTTTCAAGTGTGTATTTTTTCTTTTTTCAATTTGTCTTAGTATATTTTTGTATGTAATTTAAACATACCTACCTATTTCACTTTATAAAATCGTCTTACTCACATCTGAGGGTAGTTGCAAAGATCTCTTATAGAGATAAGCTTTCCTTTGTATACTTATTCTATAAGTGTTTGATATCACAAATTTGGTAATAAAAATAAATAAATAAAATAAAATATGTAATGTTTTAGGTAACTAATCTAGATAGATGAAATAAATATACATAATTTATATGTGCTTCTAGTACTTAGTCTTTGATAGGTTGAGACTAGAGATTTGAGGTTTGAGGGGTGAGACTATTTACGATTCTCAGAACACATTCCAATAGCGCGATTTATTTTACAACTAACGCCATCAGTGATAGCAGCAAAAATCGTGGTATTTCTCTGTCAGCTTCTTCTTCTTCTTCTTGCCCTTATCCCACACTATGTGGGGTCACACACACGTCTTCTTCTTTCACTCACTTCTATCAGCCGTCACCTCACTACCCACAACTTTTACCCGCATATCCTCTTTTACACAATCCATCTGATCGTCTGATCGTCTGATCTGAAACTGCAATACCAGCTTTTATATTATTCCGCCGTTAAAGTAGTTACTTATATGTTTTAAATTTGCAACTGCAACTATTTGCAGGTTACTCCATGTTTACGAATATATCGTATACATAGTTTTGCCCGCGGCTCAACGTATGTTATGGAATTGAGCACTAGATCCTACCATAGGAATCTCGCATTTATCCGTTCTAAACTATATTAATTTCCAAGAGAATGAATTCGCTGGCAACAGCTAGTCCCTTATAGCTTTACTTTTAAGCTTACGAATATAGTTATCACTATCAACTCATTACTATGTAATTGACTTTCAAAGGATTATGAATTAATTTTATGATTGATTGATTGATTGATCAATATTTAACATTATTAGTTTTATTTGTTAAGATACAAGACGAACAGAGACCTCTAAAATCTAGATCGAAAAGGAGCAGCTGTAAGTGCTTTAAAATTACTCATGGACCTCTAAAAGCAGCTGTAATATAAAAAGTTAGACTGACGGACCAATTGATAGGCGTCAATAGAGCAGAGTTATTACTTGTAATTGAATAGCCACGGTAGAAAGTGACGGTGTGAAGTTTGACCAGTTTTGTGTAATTACTTCTGGGGGTCATAAACTTGTAATGAGCTATAGCAGACAAGATGAATTTCTAGTTCAGCTAATGCTAAAAAAACTGTTTTTTTTATACACCACAAGTTCGTTCGTAAGTGATGATACTGTTTAGTGGGCTAACCCGCTAAAATAAAAAAATGGTTTCGTGCCGGAACGCTAAATCGTTTGGCGACACGTTTTGGTCGTTATAGTGGTAATAAGCTAAGGCGGATCCACATAGATGGGATCGGGATCCCATCTATGTGGAATCGAGTCGAGCATGGGACGTGAGTCGAGTCCCTAAACCCACGTCGTGGAAGCATGACAATGGAGAAACGACAGTGTCCTGAAAGTGTCTCCACTCTCCACATTCCAAAATCAGAAAGCGCTCGCTTAAACACTTGTTTCGTAAGTAGAGTAAGAACTAAGAGACGTATGCCATTAAGGAGGATTGATTCGAAAAGAATCTAATGTCTGAAGCGGTCTCTTATAGTACGCTCAGGCGATCTCCCTAGCGCGATATACTTTTTGCCAAAATACAGCCAGCGCCATCTAGTTTCAACTTTGCAAGTAAGAGGGACAAGAGCGATCAACAACTTTCTTAGTGCTATCCAATCATCGTATGGTTGTTTTTTTTATTTATTTGTGCATATATGTTTACATAGAACAATATTTATGGCTAGCATAAGAAAACAACCCGGGTTTTTAAAATGAGCTAACACAGGGTAAACACTAGGTACGTCTTCTGACATTAATTGCCAGTTTATTTATTGTTGTTTGTACCAATCATAAATTACTTAAAAAGTAGAACTAAAAAATAAATAAAGAAATATAAAGCATAAACTTATTTTCCTTTATATATCTTTAATACTTGTAGTGTTACAGTTTTTGTTTTTTTTAATTAAATTAAATTCCGGGAAGCTAAAGTTTTTAAATTAGATTGATTAAAAATCTTGGGCATAAGCTGTATATTCTTTGAATATTTATATGTTTGGGGTAACAACAGGCTTAACCTAAATTGTTATGATATTGTTTGATTTTTAACGCAGTAGTTTTCGACAAAGAGCGAGGTTTAAAATAAGACATCATAATCTCTACTTAAGAAGTTCGCATGCATTGAAACAACGCTGCGTCTACACCCACACCCAATAAGTGGTTTACAGATAGAGGGGCGAGTGGACGTGAAATAACAAAACATTCTCAGTCGCAAGTTTATTGTCTCCAATTAATATTCAAGCACGTGCGAGTCCGCTGAGGACGGCGCAGACGCAACGTAAGGATTTTTCGTATCAATACTTACTTCAAACTTTTGCCCTGTTTTCGGAGTAAAAATACTGAAGTATTCGTAACAGTATAAGATGGTCTTTTGGTTTTTTGTTCGTCGTTTTATGGTTTTATAATCTCCTGATTGATTCTTGACATGATTTTGTAAATGATGATGCAGTCTAAGAGAGTACCATACTCCTAATAGGTTTCTACGCGACGTACTACGTATTTGTGTGTAGGGTGGTAACTAGCCACGGCCGAAGCCTCCCACCAGACCAGACTCAAGCCAGGAATCGAACCCAGGTCCTCCAATTTTATTATGTGACAGCGTGCGCTGCGCCACAGAGGTCGTCAGGTATCGAGGTACATGCGGCCCTTTATACAAGTTGGTCAAAAAAAAATTAGCTTCATTCACATAAAACCATTACAAGCATCTATGAATCGTTCATTTCATTATTTCTATTTGTGAAGTGATGGTAATAACTACACTCGCCAACTTAAAACTAAAGCTAAGAGGGTTCAAATCGCGTCCAGGTCTAAGAAGAGAACCACAACAAACTTAGCCGGGGGTTTTTTTGTTAACGCCATCTCACATAATCAATAATAAATTATAGTGCCTATGGAGATGACCTATGGGCAATTGACACTCATGTTTTTGTATCGTTTATATAGTCCTTAATATCGTAATATGATTTGTCTATAAGCTTTCGTTTTATAAAAACTTCGAACTTATTGATAAACGAGATGTCTACATATCAATAGGTAATTTATTATAGGTATAAAATTATATACAAATATAATAAAATTATATATAAATATATAACTAGGAATTATTAGCTAGAGTTTCTAAGCGGAATTGGTCATGTAATATCAGAATCTACACATGAATTCAATGTCTATTTTCGTAAATTTCCTTGTAAAAAGCCAACTTGTTAAAGCCATATTTTACTTTACGTTTGAAAACGCAATTTTGATATTGACGTACTATACGTGTTATATATAATATTATATATAATATGTATGTATATATAATGGAAAGGTTTATATATAATACGTATAGTATGACGTACTATACGTATTATATATAAACCTTTCCATTTTCTTTTCTTTTCATTGCAGCCATTTTTACGCTATACGGTATGGTTTTTTTTGTTATCGCCATCTCACATAATCAATAATTATGCTACCTATGGAGATAGAGCAATTCACAAACAAGCTTTTTTATTGTTTATATAGCCCTAATATCGTAATACGATTTTTCTGTAAGCTCGTGTCTGGTGTCTGTGTCGAGTTGGACGTCTCACAGTTTTTGTCGAGCGCTAAAACGCCCCACGTCCGCTGTCTAATCACTCGCATATATCATCTTAGGTGTACTTACCGCGTGTTCTGCAAATTGGTTCAGGTAGACGTTCATTTAGATACACCGTGACAACTATAAATTGATGAGAAAACGGATACCTTCGCTTTTGATATGCGCGCATTGCAACTTTAATCTTGTTCCAATAGTATATATAGTATTTAAGAAACCTTTATAAAAGGATCAATAGGTAGATATGTTATATGATTTTTTTTTAGACGACCAACTTGGCCTAGCGCTCGCTGTTGCATTAAATTCAAATAATCTTGTTTCAAAAAGCCCCATTAAAAGGCACTTTTGATGCGACAATAATTTACATAGCAGTGATTTGATGGTTATAACTATATTCGTAACCTTAAAACTAAAGCTATGAGGGTTCCAAACGCGCTCTGCTCTAAGAAGAAGCCCACAACAAACTTAGCCAGGTAAATTTTCTTTTTGTTACCACCATCTCACATACCTTTTAAAATTATATTAAGAGCTATCTTATTAGAGCAATATTTCATACTCATGCTTGTAATCTGTGATAGCTCAGTGGTTAGGGCGACCGCCTCCTTATAAGTTATGTGCGTTTTTAAGCAATTCAAATATCACTTGCTTCAACGATGGGGGAAAACATCGTGAGGAAACCTGCATGCCTGAGAGTTCTCCATAATATTCTCAAAGGCGTGTGAAGTCTGCCAATCCGCACATAGCCAGCGTGGTGGACTATGGCCAAACCATTCTCATATTGAGAGGAAATCCGTGCTCTGTAGTGAGTCGAGAATGGGTTGATCATGATGATGATGATAATGATACCTACATTATTATCTGCTGGGAATAGTGATGTTTTATTACCTTCTGATCACCAAACCGCATCTGTCTTCTTGCATTCCTGGCGACATTCATTCTGCACAAGAATACTCGGTCTTCACCGTCAGTCGGCGCTCTTGACAGCTCCGACCTGACAGTCTGCTGGTCTTGTTTGTCTATCACGTCGTAAACGCTGTCTCCGTGGATGAGGAGATCCTCCTGTGAAAGGAAATGGTGATATACTTTTTGACGACCTTCGTAGCGTTGTTGCATTGTGAAGTTGGAGGTCCTGAGTTCGATTCCCGGCTCGAGTCTGGTCTGGTGGGAGGCTTCAGCCGTGGCTACATACCACCTTACCGAAAAAGACGTGTGGCCAGCGATTTAGCGTTGCGGCACGAGGTCGCGTAGAAACCCACTAGTAGTATGGGACCACCATACCCCTAAGCCCGCTACCATCTTAGACTGCATCATCACTAGCCATCAGGAGAGATTGTCGTCAACCGCTAACTTGCCTTGTGTAAAAACAAAAACTCAGCTATTTCCAATAAGGCACTAGAACTGCTCAACTTAACATGTCGGTATACAATGCAATATTCACTGTGAATTCAAGTAATTTTGAATGAGACTGCCTTCAACGGTGACGGAAATCATCGTGAGACAACCTGCATGCCTGAGAGTTCTCCATAATGTTCTCAAAGGCGTGTTAAGTCTGCCAATCCGCACATGGCCAGCGTGGTGGACTATAGCTAAACCCTTCTCATATTGAGAGGAGACCTGTGCTCTGTAGTGAGCCGAGAATGGGTTGATCATGATGATGATGATAATACATTATAGATATTAATATTCGATAATTATTATAGACGATACGTTACTTATTGTAACTTTAGTTACACAACTCTGAACGATGTCGCAGAGAGGCTGGACCTATTCAGTTGTAAGCTGAGTGAACTCACAAGGGTGTCATCATGGATGATATGTTACCGGAATATTGAAATTTAGGCAATTTTTATATATCATGATCATGATCAACCCATTGTCGGCTCACTACAGAGCACGGGTCTCCTCTCAATATGAGAAAGGTTTGGCCATAGTCCACCACGCTGGCCATTTGCGGATTGGTAGACTTCACACGCCTTTGAGAACATTATGGAGAACTTTCAGGCATGCAGGTTTTCTCACGATTTTTTCTTTCACCGTTGAAGCAAGTAAAATTAACTTTTTTTATTATTTTATTATTATGCTATATATACTTTTATATTAGGCTACTCTAGCAAATTAGGTTTTTATCCTGTTAAGCTAGACTAAGAGGAGATAAATAAATAAACTTATGATAATAATATTAATATTTATACGTTTATTCATCGCAGCCGCTCTTAATCTTCGCTGTGTACAAATGAATAAATGAACCGTCATATTTCATCGCACTTATTGTGGAATACCACACTATAGCAGAGACGGGAGAGGTGCCGCGTCCACGATTAAAATAATTCCCCTGCGGTCGGCACACTGATGAAAATGTCGAAGCAATCTCGGTAAGTATACGCCTCTTTAAAATAAACTTGCTTTAACTTTGCGGCTGCGGAGCGGTTTAGGTTTCCGCAATTATTGTTGATGTGCTTGTCTTTTGTTTTAGAATCAACTTTAGATTTTGACGACCCTCGTGGCTTGGCTTGTGCGCTGTCAAATTTAAAATTGGAGATCCTGGGTTCGATTCCCATTAACTCTAAAACTAGCCTATGCAAATTCGCCCCAATAAATCGTTAAATGAACACATATAATAATTTGACATGCCCTGACATTGACATATTTCATGATAATTTATTTAGCTATAAGAAAAAATTGTACTTGGTTGCTTGATTAATTTATGTAAATATTTTTTAATTTTTAATTTAATTCACCCAATTTTTATTCTATTTATTTTGTAACCTTTTTTCACCTGACATTTTAAATATTTAATATCCAATCTAATTATTAATTTGTAAAATTTTATAAACAATTAATTAAATATTCGGAGAAGGTTGGCAATGCTGAGAGTGCCTATGATGGATAAGTTGTAACATCACCAGCACTAGCTTATTTTTGATTTAAACTGTAACTTACAACTTGTCGCTGGCATGCCTTATGTATAAATAAATAAATAAATAAATTCCCGGCTCGAGTCTGGTCTGGCGGAAGGCTTCGGCCATGGCCGTTATTTTAAAATTTCCTTAAGCTTTACTGAAATGCCACAATGCAAGTCTTGGTGGACTTTGAATCTCAGCAACTCTCTAGCTTTTTTCATGTTCATTGTCATTTCTCTTTTCTTTTAATTTCACTTAAGTCGAGAACTGTCTGATATTTGATCTAATTGACGACTTCCGTGGCGCAGCGCGTGCGCTGTCACATTTAAAAATTGGAGGTCTTGGGTTCGATTCCCGGCTCGAGTCTGGTCTTGTGGAAGGCTTTGGCTGTGGCTAGTTACCATCCTACCGACAAAGACGTTTCGCCAAGTGATTTAGCGTTCCGGCACGATGTCGCGTAGAAACCAATTAGGAGCGTGAGTTTACCATACTCCTAACAGGTTAGCCCGCTACCATCCTAGACAGCATCATCACTTACCACCAGGTGAGATAGCCGTCAAGGGCTAACTTGTAGTGTAAAAATAAAAAAATAAATAAACTGCGACATTGAGTTTAGATTTTTAATTTATTCTCCACGAACTCCCTGTCGCAGTGGTCAGTGCTCTAGACTTATATGTGGAAGGTCCCGAGTTCGATCCTCGGTAGGTCAGTTTATTTAGAATTTGTATCTTTGCTTTAGCCACACTAAAGAATTCACTAGACGTTTCGGTACAATGCCGGAACGAAAACCGATCAGGGGATGTTTAGTTCATGATCATCATCATGATCAACCCATCGCCGGCTCACTACAGAGCACGTGTCTCCTCTCCATATGATAAGAGATTGACCATAGTCCACAACGCTGGCCATGTGAATAGGCAGACTTCACACGCCTTTGAGAACACTATGGAGAACTTTCAGGCGTGCCGGTTTCCTCACTATATTTTCCTTCACCGTTGAAGCAAGTGATATTTTAATTGCTTAAAAACGCACATAACTCCGAAAAGTTAGAGGTACCCGGGTTCAAACCTTCATACCACTAGGATATCATAGCTACATAAAGGGAGATTAATACATATTAAAATATAGCATCTCGAACCACCAGCGTGGAATGTTTAACTAAAGCACCGTTTATATCAAATTTGTAGCAAATTACTAGATTCGCCCTTCAAAATGCCGACATCGCTGGTCAGACGGGGTTAATAAAATCGTTGCACATTCTCTTTGTTTTCTTAATACTATACAAATTTCAATTACCCCAGGTCGGCTGTTTATGTTTAATTAAATCATAGTTCTCATGCAACGCCAGTCTGTCTTGAGTTACGTTTTGACTCGGTTTAGGGTTGGCACTGGGTTCAATGATAAATGGTTTAGAATAACATTACATAGTTATTTTTTTGTGAACTACAAGTTAGCCCTTGACGGCGATCTCACCGTCTCACGGTAAGTAATGAATAATGGTTTACGATGGTAGCGGGCTAACTGGTTAAGCGTATAGTAAACCCAAACTCCTAATTGGTTTCTAAGCAGTGTCAAATTCAAATTCAAAATAATCTTTATTCAAATAGTCCTTAAAAAGGCACTTTTGACGCGTCAATAATTTACATAGTAGTTATTTCATGGTGATAAATGTCGAGCCAGAACGCTAGGCCACTTGGCGACAGGTCTTTGTCGGTAGGGTAACTAGCCGCGGTTGCAGCCTCCCACCAGACCAGACTCGTGACCAGACCTCCAATTTGATAATGCGACAGAGCCAAGCGCTTTGCCACAGAAGTCGCCAAAAAACTATCGCCGCCTATACCATACATTACGAATATGAGATTGTTTGTTAATTAGTTTTTTACGCTTTCACGCCTAAACCACTTAATCAATTTAAATAACTCTTGCACCGATAGAAATATTCATTATCAGCTAGTAACATAGGGCAATTTAACATCGGTATTCTCACGTTAACGGGAACTACTCGGGTGATATCGCAGGGTATAGCTATGTACAAAATATTCCTAGTAGTTTTGTACTACTATTAGTTACAAACATTCTGCCACTTTTTACTGGCAGTGGGCTGTAATTATTGTCATGATTCTGAAATTATTCGCAAGTAATTAACAATAGAAATATGTAGTTTATAAAAGATTTAACGCCACTTCTAAATTACATTGTAAAACCGATAACGACCTGTCAGGAATCATTTTCTAGCGGCCGAACTTTATTCAGTACAATAGTTCACATATAAATTTATTTTATTGCGATTACGAACTGCATTTCAAGCCCTATCAAATCAGCAAACATCACTGTCATGAAACTCCACCCACTTGCCGTTTAAACTGCGATAAGATCTACACTGCAATGCCACCCACGCAGCGCTGAGGAAAACTTAAATAGATGTGGAGAAAATACGTTCAATATTATCACAACTAAGCTAGTACGAATATTAATAGGTGATAAGTGACAACCCTAGATGCCGGGTTGTCAAAAAGACCCGCCCACCTGTCGCGTGCGCTCCGCTAATCTATAATGCGCAATGTCGCCCACGAAGAATAACTCCATAGTAAAAACTAAAACATTATTTATAAAGAAGAATATATAGAACAATATTTATAGAAGATATATTTCTAATGCAGTGAAATATAAAAAAATATACGCCTAAGTACTTATAAGTAAAAAATATATATATACTTTGTAAAAACAAAGTAAAAACGAAGCCATATTTCTAATGCAGTGAAATATAAAAAAAAAATTCAACAGCTAGAAGTCAATTATATTTCTGTTATGGATATAATTTTAAATAAACAAGTAGGTAGTCTAAACAAAAGTTTTATACGCCTAAGTACTTTAGAGAAATACCTAAATGAAACGAGTGAAAAAGCATACACGTGACCCAAACCGGCGTACGTCTAATTGGGACGACCACATGTCGCGATAACGTGACACCTGGATAGTTTGTACTTATAGCGATAATATTTCTGTTGAAGAAATTCATTTATTTGCTTTAAACATTATATTATTGTTTTCGAACAATGCGTGTTGCCAGTGATGACTTACGGATCCGAAACGTGGTCGCTCACTATGGGCCTCATAAGAAGGCTCAGAGTCACTCAGCGAGCAATGGAGAGAGCTATGTTAGGAGTATCTCTACGTGATCACATCAGGAATGAAGAGATCCGTAGAAGGACCAGAGTTACCGACATAGCTCAGCGAGTTGCGAAGTTGAAGTGGCAATGGGCGGGGCACATAACTCGGAGAACCGATGGATGGGGTCCCAAGGTGCTGGAATGGCGACCCCGCACCGGTAAACGTAGCGTTGGTCGACCCCCAACTAGGTGGACAGACGACATCAAACGAGTCGCAGGGAGCCGCTGGATACAAGCGGCCCAAGATCGTGGCCATTGGAACTCCCTACAAAAGACCTATATCCAGCAGTGGACGTCTATCGGTTGAAATGATGATGATGATGATGAAACATTATATAATTACATCTCAAGAAAACAGCTAATACTTTAATTATTATTAAACTAGTAGAACAAGCATACAAGTGACGGGATTGTGACCCTAGCAGACGTGCGTCACATCGCAACGCACACTTCCGCTAAGACATAATCCGCGATGACACCCGCGTATTTTGAGCGTAAATTTACAAATATAAAATATGCATCAATAGAATAGCTATTATAATATTAATTTACGCGAGGAAACAAGCATACAAGTGACGGGATTGTAATCCCGACCTAGGTACGTCACAGTGCCCCGCCCAACTGTCGTGTGCGCTCCGATAAGACATAATGCACGGAGCCGACCGCGCAGCTTGCGAAAATATTAAATGAAAAGAAATTGATTATTAAATAATAGATTTACAAATTATCAGTGTTTATATAGATATGCCAATCCAAAAAAGATTTTAGCCTTTTTCCTTGTAAAGAAAAACTTTAATTATTTATTTTGCAACAGTTAATGGAATGATTTGTCACGCCAGGAAAAAGCACAATTTAATTGATATCATGATGAGAACATACTAAGTGCTTTATATCCTCGCTTTTAACATCAAATCAATAGTGAATAGGCATCTTGTAGGCTGCATGATCACTTCACATCAGGTGTAATGCAGCCAAGCGCTAGACTATTTATTAATAAAATGAAAATGAATTAAAACTCCATGCGAGTTTTGTCTGGTCTTAATTTGGGTTATTATGTTTTATTCATAAGAAATACATGCATATATATCTATTGACTTCTTAGGTCTTTCTATTACATACCAAGTATTTATGTCGAACGATGTTTGATGTAGGATTATTTTATGTAGAGGTCGTAGATAAAGTAGCTGGTACCAAGCAAATCTTTTTTTTTTTTTTATTCACCTTAAGTTAGCCCTTGACTGCATCTCACCTGAGGGTAAGTGATGATGCGGTCTGAGATGGTAGCGGGCTAACCTGTTAGGGGTATGGTAAACTCATACTCCTAATCGGTTTCTACACGACATCGTGCCGGAATGCTAAATCGCTTGGCGACACGTCTTTGTCGGTAGGGTGGTAACCAGCCACGGCGGAAGCCTCTCACCAGACCAGATTCGAGCCGGGAATCGAACCCAGTAATCTAATCTTTTTTTAAGCTCTTTTCGTATTACACAGTGTTAATGTAGAATGTACTATACAGACGGTACTCGTAGATAAATAAGCTAATACAAACAAACAAATCAAAACAAATCTAATCTAATCATTATATTAGTATAGAGGTATAGTGATTGCAAACACAATCATCATCATCATGATCAACCCATTACCGGCTCACTACAGAGCACGGGTCTCCTCTCAATATGAGAAGGGTTTGTCCATAGTCCACCACGCTGGCCATGTGCGGATTGGCAGACTTCGAACGGCTTTGAGAACTCTCAGGCGTGCAGGTTTCCTCACGATGTTTTCCTTCACCGTTGAAGCAAGTGATATTTTAATATTTTTTAACACGCACATAGCTCCTAAAAGTTAGAGGTGCGTGCCCGGATTCGAACCGCCGACCTCTGACTAGGAGGCTGGCGCCCTAACCACTAGGCTATCACCGCTTCGTATAGAAGTATAGTGATTGTAAACTCAATATGAACGCCGAATGTACCGACGTCCAAAACACACAATAAATCAACGTAAGACTAATATTAATTTGTATCACAATCACGGGCGTTGCTTTTGTTGATGATTAATCTAAATATCCGGAGGCTTGGTTGTTTGTTTGTTTATTAGTCTAGCGGCTCACAAGGGCTCTGTGATGGACTACTTGTCTATTTTTCTTAAAGTACGATAAATATTAGTTGATCCGTGATTTTTAAAACAGAACATAGCCATTCTACTAGCTACCCTAAGTCATTAAAGTCTTAGTTTGTGGCAATGTTATCGCTAAACGTAGCTTTTCGTCATTAGAAAAAATTATAAAATCAAAAGATTAAAACCACTTTTGAAAGTCTATTTTCCATTTCGGCTTTAACTCTATCGATACATAATCAGATTGCTTGGGTGCACTGTATGTTTAAGACAAAAAAAAAACACGTTTTTAATATTCATTCATTTCTTCCTCAGCTTTTGAATATCTTCATTTTGATCCCACAATGTATATTTTTATTTTTACGTAAATTTTGCCGTAACTTAATTGCATCTTGCATCATTCTGGGAGCAATGTCCCACAACCTGGAGGGTCAAAGGTTTTAAACCCATTTTAGAATTTACAGCTTTTAACGTTGCGTGAATTCAAGTGAAGGCCGTTGCTCCAATGTTTTTGTTAGCGGACTTTAACCATACTTATATATTTCCTTTCATGAGATTATAACAGGTGTGCACTGTCAAATTCCTAACTCAGGACTGGTAATGGGAAATTATTGTCAGAAAATTCATTCAAATATCTTACAACTCCTGACCCTACATGGAAATCATGCTCTGGACCTCGTTATCCGCTGTCAACCTAACAGGTCGATCTGTCGCTCCATACCTCCATAAAAAAGGAAACAAACGAGCGCGCTTTCAAATTTACAACGTCAGCAGGAATCTACTCGTAAGTGCATCACAAAGAAGTATTGAGGTCAAAAGAAAATCAAGCGGTACGGAACGCCCTTTAAACATCACATTTGCCCTTTCCAACAATGCGGTACCCTCTCAACACATGAACGAAACCTTTAGCGTTCATAATCTGTTTACTTTAGCATCATCGTCTTTGGTGGGCCCATTGAAATTTATCTTAACATCGGACCCGTTCGGTATTTCGTTATTTTCAATTGATTCCGCGGTATTGTAATCTGTGTGGTGCCCGTTAGATCATTTAGATGGCACGATACCGATGATTGCTCCAGATCATCTCTGGTTTGTTGAAATTTCAAAATTAATACCGGTTCTGGGAAATGTAACGGAATTAAGATCTACGGTATAATCTCAGAGTACGATTTTTTTTTCTAAAAACCAATAAAATACAATTCTTAGCTTCTATTCTTATAAGAGAAAGAGAGCATTTATTATAAAGATATAAAACTTAACTATATGCATTTTGTTGCTACGTAACTATTGTATATTTTAAATCTATGCTGTGATTTCCACGATACAGCGTAGTATCCTAGTATGGACATCACAATCATAATCTGTACTCTGTACTATACTGTATACTGTTCCTCTGTTTTTATGTATGTCAAATAAATTCAAATAATCTTTCTTCAAATATGCCTTTAAAAGGCACTTTTGACACGTCAGTAATTTACACAGTAATGATTTGATAACTACATTCGTAAACTTAAAACTAATGCTATGAGAGTTCCAAACGCGCCCTGGTCTAAGAAGAAGCCCACAACAAACTAAGCCGGGTTTTTTATTTTTTTGTTATCACCATCTAACATAATCAAATTAAATTAAAGTACCTATGGATATAGAGCATTTCACATCCAAGCTTTTTTATGTTAAAATAAAATCTAATTATTTAATTATTGTAGCAACTATAGAACACTTTTAATTTATCTTATTATTTATAGTACTATTTTATAGCTAAACAAGACAAATTGAAGAACTTCCTTACTTTATAACTTTTTCTCGTGTCATGTCGTGTTGTTTCAACTCGCGAATAATCGGTAAGCATTAAATAAAAAAAAATAACTTCCATCAAGAGTAACTTCGTTACTTTTCACCGAAATTTTAATAATATTAAAATATTCACACAAAAAGCTACGCTTTTCTTCTTAATTTCATTTTCTATTATTTATTTCAACTGTGTTGAAATTAAAACTAATATTTTTTTTAAACTATTATAACACTAAAGATAGATTGAGAGCAAAGATTGTTTAGGTTTATTATAATACAAGATATTTTTTGAAAATTTTATGAAACCTGTCTATGAAATTAAGTTTAGCCAGTGATATTTAAAAAAAAAAGCAGTTAGATAGTAGTAGTAGCAATGCGTAAACGTAGCCTATTAACACGTAAGAAAATTGTAATTACCTTACTTAGTATCTTAATTAATATCTGTGAAAGTATCTAATTAAGACTTACACGTAACAACACAAGGTGTTCAACAATAATAATACATAGAGATAATAACCAAAAATAGCGATAAACACGGGTCTTGATAAGGAAACAGATGAACATTTAGAAATACAAAAGAGTTGCACAAGAATGATAAATTTGTATCGCCGCAGGCGCACGCTACGCCTGTAAGTGTGGCCACTCTCGCAAGACCCACCCTGCCGCCCACGGCATAAGGAATTGCAGATGGAGTCGGGGTAGGAGTATTAAATTTAGAGATCAGTTTTGGGTGGTCGGTTTAATAACAAAGGTATTAATGATTTACATCAATAAATCGGCACGGTTAGCGACGAAAGAGCATTGCGGCTATCATTACATTGTTCCGTTTGCATATTGAATTGCCTTCTATTGTTTATTGGCTCCAAGGCTGCTCGGATCTACGTGTGTGTTCTAGGGCTCGGGGAAAGTGCTTGAAGTGTGCAATTACATCGGTCGTTTCTCTCACCGTCCGACCCCCCCGTTATCCCAAACGTCGTCTAAGCCGAGGTTCGGCCTCAAAGGAGACGCCCTAAGCCAATCGTTCCCTTAGTTTCTTCGGGCTCAAAATTTCTTCTGGCAGAGCTTCTTTCCGAAGCTCGCCAAACAGCCTGGTTACGCTGTGGCAACCAATAGGGTTAGTACAGCTAATAGACAGTCCGAAAAAAAAAGTCTTTATTACTCTCCAACTCTTAACTAACTGTAAAAAAAAACTGTCGTAACGGATGTTTGTAAAATGATTACCTCCGTGGTACAGTGCGAGCGTTAAGGTATTATAAAGAGTATAGTCCCGGGTTCTACTGCCGGCTTGAGTCTGGTATGGTTGGCTTCGGTCGTGGCTAGTTACGAGTACCACCCTACTGACAAACACTTACCGCCAAGCGATATAGCGTTCCGGTATGATGCCTAAGGAAGGTTCAGCCAAGAACGCAATAACACTACTATATCTCGCCAAGCATCTACGCTGTGGCAACCAATAGGGTTAGTACAGCTAATAGACAGTTCGAAAAAAAAGGTCGTTTCTCCTTGTACATTAATTTCAGCGTGGTGGACTATGGCCAAACCCTTCTCATATTGAGAGGAGGCCCGTGCTCTGTAGTGAGCCGGCAATGGGTAGATCGTGATGCTGATAATGACCTCACTATAGTTTTGTAGTACGACCTTATAAAGTTTGAGGTCCTGGGTTCGATTCCCGACTTGAATCTGGTCTGGTGGGAGGTTACCGACAAAGACATAAAGCCAAATGATTTAGTGTTCCGGCACGATGTCGCATAGAAAGCAATTAGGAGAGTGGGTTTACCATACTCCTAACATGTTAGCCCGCTACCATCCTAGGCATCATCACTAACCATCAGGTGAGATAGCCGTCAAAGGCTAACTTGTAGTTTACAAAAAAAAAGTATACTATTAAAAAGGCATTTTGTTCCCAATATATCTCGAGTATCGTAAATATTCCCACGATCTCGTTCTTATGAGACCAGTAATGTAATGATCTATACCAGTCATTATTACTTTCCAAAAACCGAATAACAACCCTATATTCAAAAACACAAGGTGTATTTTACAACGCAGTTCTGTTTATCGCCTAAGCAATATTTTATTGTTATTTCGCAATTAAGATTAATGATAAGATTTTAGAGGTACCTAATAAGTACTTAATCCAAACATCTTGTTTAAAACAATGTCGATGTTAATACACTGTTTTTAAATAGAAAATTATTGTGTGGGCGGGACTTTATTAGAAAATATTTATATTGCCCATAATTGAGTGAAATTATAATAATGATGTTTCATTTCATTACGGATGATGATCGCCTCGGGATTTTAATTAATATAGATTTGAGTTTGTAATGAAATTAGTTTTACGATTCTTTATAGACACTTTGATTGCTGTTTGTTAATAAATCGTTTATGTAACAATGTCAATACATGAATAAATGTATTTCGTAATGTATTTATTTTGACGACCTCCGTGGCGCAGTGCGTGCGCTTTTGCATTATAAAGTAGTAGGTCTTAGGTTCGATTCCCGGCTCGAGTCTGGTCTGGTGGGATCTGGTGGTCGACAAAGATGTTTCGGAAAGCGATTTAGCACTCCGGCACGATGTCGCGTAGAAACCAATTAGGAGAGTGGGTTGACCATACCCCTAACAGGTTAGCCCGTTACCATTTTAGACTGCATTATCACCAGGTGATATAGCCCTCAAGGGCTATGTTGTAGTGTATAAAAAAATGTAAATATTATGTTTGTAATTAAGTAGTTATGTAATTATTAATTGTAGTGTTTGAATAGCCCACTGCTGGGTATATAAAATTATTAATTTACAACAGAAAAATCTAATAGAATCATCATGATCAACCCATTACCGGCTCACTACAGAGCACGGGTCTCCTCTCAATATGAGAAATGGTTGGCCATAGTCCACCACGCTGGCCATGTGCGGATTGGCAGACTTCACACACCTTTGAGACCATTATGGAGAACTCTCAGGCGTGCAGGTTTCCTCACGATGTTTTCCCTCACCGTTGACGCAAGTGATATTTTAATTGTTTTAAAAACGCACTTAATTCCGAAAAGTTAGAGATGCGTGCCCGGATTCGAACCGCCGACCTCTGATTAGAGGCTGACGCCCTAACCACTGGGCTATCACGGCTTCATACTATAATAGAATACTTAAACACTTTTAATTCGTTAACTTGGGTATCGAACCCATTACCTCGTCACACGCAGTCGAACACTCCAGTCCCTTCTTCCATTAGGCAGTTTAAAACTAATATCGTCAAATGTTAATGAAAGTTATTATTTCCATACACCATACATACAAAATCTCCCATAAAAAACCGATAAAAAGAATTCGGCTTATTTGACGGTTGGTCCGCAGAGTATAAGCAATCTTGTACATAATTTATACTTTTAAAAGAAATGAGAAAAACACAGATGAGGAATTAAACTTCTAGAAATTACCACAGCATACGCAATTAATATATATATTCCATGCATTTTTACACTATATTTTGTTATCTTTATATATATATGATAACGAAATATAGTGTAAAAATGCCTACAAAGAGAAGAAAAGATATCAAAATGAAATGGAAAGGTTATATATATATAATACGTAAAGTAAAATTTGGCTTTAACAACAAATTGGCTTTGTACAAGGAAACTAGATATTTCACGGACAATTTTGCTTAGAATTTCGAATTAATCATTCCTAGTTATAAGTATTCCTGTATATAGTAAGTAGACTTTATATATATAAAGGAGAATTGGCAAAAAAAGGATTTCTCACAAGGAGCACGCAAACTAGCACGCCACCGCGTAATTTAGGGATACGGTTTGCTTTATCTTTAGTAAAAGACTAATTAAAATTATGTCAAATGATGGCATTGCTCTAAAATTTAAACATGAATTTCACTCCATTTTCCCCGCTGAAATGAACCTTTCAACCGAATCACCTGTGAACAATAAACGAGCCGTCTCGACGTATCCCCATCAGATAAGATCTGGGAACATCAATCCGACATTTATCTCATGACATCTGACAAACCGTTACAATCACAACAGAATTGCGGAGTCGACTGACCGAAAAGATCGAGAGAGATCTTATATGGAAAGGAATAGTCCACATGTACATTTTGGACGATTGACGATTCCTTTTGAGACTAAGCTTTCCTTTGTGTACAAATAAACAAGAGTGATCAATAAACAAAATAAATAAAAGTAAAGTTTACTTTTCGCGCTTGTGAAGTCAACATCTCCTGAGGATGATCCGGTGTCGGGTCGAAACGTGCGTAGAGGTTCTAGTGGAAGATTTTGTGTGGTGTTAGATTATACAAATCTCCCGGTTGTCGGCGGAATATAGCAAATTGCTTGCTGTTTATTGTTTATCATGGACCTCCGCAAAACAACGCCTGCTTCTATTCATTAAACAAGAGTGATGTAACTGAATGAGATTACATAATAACAATTGACGACCTCCGTGGCGCAGTGCGTGCGCTGTCGCATTATACAGTTGGAGGTCCTGGGTTCGATTTCGACTTTAGTCTGGTCTGGTAGGAGGCTTCAGTCGTGGCTAGTTACCACCATTGCGGCACGACGTCGCGTAGAAATCAATTAGGAATGTGAGTTTACCACACTCCCAACAGGCTAGCCCGCTACCATCCAAGACAGCCTCATTACTTACCACCATTTAAGATAGCCGTCAAGGGCTAACTTGTAGTTTATAAAAAAAAACCGCCTCTCGTTAAACACATATGATTGTTTTAACGATGGTACAATCCAAGCACACGATTGTTCTTTCTTTGGTTATTATTAAATCGCAGTAAATCTTCTTCTTGGCCTTATGTGGGGTCGGCACAACACGTCTTCTTCTTCCACTCACTTCTATCAGCCGTCACCTCACTACCCACACCTTTTACCCGCATATCCTCTTTTACACAATCCATCCATCTCTTCTTTGGTCTTCCTCTACTCTTTTGCCCTTCCACGTTCATCTATAACATTCTTTTGGCGACATTCAATATGTATAATATCATTATTTTTTTCTAATGGATCGCATGCGCGGCATTCAATGCGCGGAAATTCAATAACTGATTTTATTTTTAATTACCTGTGGCAATCACTTGCCGATGTCACTCCAGTTAAAATATAAAACGGTTGCGTTGCAATTAAAATATTTGTTTCGCTATTTCGATTGCTTGAATAAAAAAGGTAAAATAATTACAGTAGGTACTGTAATATATTCATTTCATATAGAGTAAATATCAATCAATCTGCACCTAAGTGGTTTGGCGCGGCAAACAATAAACCAAGGTGATTAACTCACAGACATGCGGCTCTAACAAGCCATAGATTATGGGGTCACAGCTACAAGCTCTAACGACCTACCGGCGAGCTTTGTTGAAAAATTGCTCGCGATAAGTTTGATATGAAACACTTAAAGGTCTTTAAGATATAACGTAATTATTTATTTATTTATTTATTTATTTATTTATTTAGCTCCTCTTAATCTAGCTTAACAGGATAAAAACCTAATTTGCTAGAGTAGCCTAATATAAAAGTATATATATATAAAAATTGCCTAAATTTAAATCCGGTAACATATCATCCATGATACACTCTTGTGAGTTCACTCAGATTGCAACTGAATAAGTCCAGCCTCTGCGACATCGTTCAGAGTGATAAGTGCGCGCGTCCTAGATATTAATTATGAAAACATATATAGATTTTAGACGACCTCCGTGGCACAATGCGTGCGCTGTCGCATTATAAAGTTGGAGGTCCTGGGTTCGGTTCCCGGCTCGAGGCTGGTCTGGTGGGAGGCTTCGGCCGTGCCTAGTTACCAACCTACACACAAAGACGTGTCGCCAAGCGATTTAGCGTTCCGGCACGATGTCCCGTAGAAGGTCAGCCCGCTACCATCCTAGACTGCATCATCACTTATGATCAGGTAAGATAGCCGTCAAGGGCTAACTTATAGTGTATAAAAGAGAAAAAAGGGTTTTATATCGCTTAACTGCAGCTGATGGAAAGGTTAGGATAAGTCAGGCTGGAGTACTCCCTGCCAAGCGTAATTAATTTAATGTTTTTGGTAGCGAGGAGGGCTGGTCAATTGTTGCAATCTCCTGCGAATGTAATGGGTTTGAAGGAGGCCGCGGAGAGGGATAGCAGTTATCTGATGCTCCCCCTCCGCTCTGCTCCTTCTCCGTAGAAGGAGAACGAGTGGCAGGAGGCGCCAATACGCGCACCTTTTACCACCCCTATAGGCCCTAACGAGTGCATTGATGAACGCGATTATTTGGCTCCCCATCAGGATGGAATGAAAACCTTACCCACAACTTCGAGTGAAAATCTTGCCCACAACTTCCGAAGAAAAACAGATTCGGAACTCGGAACATATACCTAATTATTCCGATATTGTATCAACAAATTTGACTTTAATTGGTTTTGAAGCAGTCGGTGCTG
This sequence comes from Lasiommata megera, assembly GCA_928268935.1. NCBI lineage: Eukaryota > Metazoa > Arthropoda > Insecta > Lepidoptera > Nymphalidae > Lasiommata > Lasiommata megera. The sequence goes on from OV743328.1 coordinate 8,475,082, forward strand.
ACTGAGTTTCGGATGACTGCTCGAGTGTCTCTGTGACCCAGCCGCCAGGCGTTGCGAAGGAGCATCGCTTGGTTTTTGTGGGTATTCTGGTAGCCAAGCTAGCTGTCAGGGAGTCCCACATACCCCGCCGGAAGCGGCGCAGTTGTACCTGCGTTGCTTCCGGAGAGGATGTGTGAAGGCAACTGGCACTTTTTTTTATCCTGGGAAACCAGGGTAAAAAAATGTGATAACTAAGTACTATGTCTGGGAATAAGAAGTTTAAGTTATGGCTATTGACTATTGCCATACAATCTTGTGAACACGTGAACGTAAGTAGTTGAACTCACCATTGAATGTCCTAGATATTCAGCCGCGTTGTCTGATATGTACAGAAGTTTTCCATTCTGCGTCATCATCATAAGAAATCCGTTTAGGGCCTGAGGAAAACAAAAGAAACATACGTAAGTACAATACAATAGATTTTATTTTTATGTATATCTGTATCTTCTAATTTATGATCTATACGTTTAATCTCTTTTGAACATTTATAACATACTAAACTGTATTATCTCTTTTCATTCAAACTCTCCAACAGTCTAGGGTATTTATTTATTTTCTTTTTTCACATCTTTTTCCTGTTGGTACTACATTATTTAACTTCTGGTGTTTAATAAATAAAAAACTAAGTTTATCTACTTATCACATGAAATTTAACGTTTTATCACTTTAAAGGGTAAAGTTTGTTTTAAAAATAAATTTAAAAGCTGAAGTGTTGAAATAAATTTAGGAAAATAAAAATACATTTTTGAACGCTTCATAGATGCCTGTGTACCTAACACAGGCATCTATCATTCATATACAAATTTTGCATTTTATATTTTTTTTTTGGTTATTACTTCGTCATCCGTAGTACAACATAACCTGTAGACCAAATAGTGGCTTACTTTATTAATAGCCAATTAATAACAAAGCACAACATGTAAATACATCACAGTTTAGATGGACACAATAAGTAACAATCAAATATTCAAATGCCACGTTTCACTTTCATAATACTAGAAACGATATAAGCATTGTGAGGTTGCCAGTTTAATAAACAACTTGGGTAAGGGCAGCTTCACCATACAAATTTGTTTTGATAATCCATAATATTATATTTATTCATATTTTTATGTGATTATATATATATGTAAGCGGTGATAGCCTAGTGGAAGCGGTGATAGCCTAGTGGTTAATGCGCCAGCCTCCTAATCAGAGGTCGGCGGTTCGAATCCGGGCACGCACCTCTAACTTTTCGGAGTTATGTGCGTTTAAAAAAAAAATATCACTTGCTTCAACGGTGAAGGAAAACATCGTGAGGAAACCTGCACGCCTCAGAGTTCTCCATAATGTTCTCAAAGGCGTGTGAAGTCTGCCAATCCGCACATGGCCAGCGTGGTGGACTATGGCCAAACCCTTCTCATATTGATAGGAGACCCGTGTGCTGTAGTGAGCCGGTAATGAGTTGATCATGATGATATATTTATCCATTATTCTCTATTTATTGTACACCCTTACCCATATTTTTCATTATAGGTATACTTCGCTAGGTTCACTGGTAGAAAACGCTTTAGCAATAAGGACGCCTATGCTATCACTCTTTTCTTTTTTATGTATGTTTCTTTGCTGTTTTGTATTTCTTGTTTTATATGGTGTGCAATTAAGTGTTTTTTTTATTTCTTATCATGGTATATTGTATTTATTCGTAATCAAATATTTCCGGGGAAAATTTTAAGTATTAACATCTACCATAATTGAGCCAAGTGGGATGGAGAATGTTTTGATAAAATAACAAAGCCAAAGTTTCAATATAACAGTCAGCAGTCATTCTTTAGAAGACTTTATTATTATATATGAATGGATAGTGATCTCAACTATTTTATATTAATAATAAATATAACTGTAGGTCATTATAATAGCTTTTACTGCAAGAATACAATCCGTTGCTTAGTGAAAGGACGATAAACCAACACACTTTCGCCATAACAAGTAGTTGCTATAATATATCCTGGATTGAACTCCCGGTTCGAGTTTGTTCTGGTAGGCTGCTTCGGATGTGGCTAAGACATGTCGGCAAACGATTTAGCCTTCCGGCACGATATCGCGTAGAAATCAATTAGGAGTATGAGTTTACCATACCTCTGACAAGTTAGCCTGCTGCTAGCTTCGACTGCATCATTACTAACCATCATGTGAGATTGCCGCCTAAATTGAAGTAAAAAACTTTTTAAAGAATATTTTTTACTATAAATCAATATTTTAATGATTACAAGGTACTTCCGCACGTCACTCGTATCTGCCTTAATAGCAACCTTCTTCTTATTTATAGCATATCTTATCTCCTCCAAACTCAATACAGTCCTCTTCTACTCTACTCAATTAGCCAATACCTTCAAAGTATCTTACAGGAAACAGCATTATCTGTCAAAAATACTATTTATGTCACGTAGTGTATAATAAAAAATTAAAAAAAAAAACTAATCAACTACTTATTGTGGACAAGTCTTTAGTGTTCTAGTTGCAGTGAGATCAAGTTCTATTTAAGTTATGGCGTATACATTTAATACAGTTGCGTCGCCAATCTCAGCGTCTGATCCTAGCCTCTAGGATCCCTGATCAAATTAAACTTCTTCTTCTTCTTTAGCCTCGCCTTATCCCGTTACGCGGGGTCGGCTTTATTTATCATTCGGTGCCACGTCGATCTTACTTTGGTATCCTCATCATTGAGGTTGAGGCATTTCATATCCTTTTGGACATTCGTCTATTTATTTATTTATTTATTTATTTGGGTTTACAAACAAAGCCACAGTATAATATATAACAATCAAACTTACACCTAATATTATTAACCGTAGCGTCAACCACGTAAACCACAGATACATTGTAAGTGGACCGTTTACAAAAAAACCAAATTAACTTTACAAAAAGAAAACAAAAAACCTAATTTTAAAAAAAAAAAACAAAAACGAAATCTGAAATAGAAATGAATAATATATTATTTTTTAACTTAACTTAACTTATCTATAACCAACTTCCTAAAAGTGCTAATACGTGTAGAAAAGATGTCAATATTATTAAAGTTCTTATTATATGATTGTGTCATTCGATGCAATGGAGCACGCTTGCCCGCATTGGTGCGACATTTAGTAGTGGCAAAGAGCTGATGTATTCGGGTGCTTCGTATAGGTGTTCTAAACGGTACCCTATAGCAAAGTTTCCTAGTTAAAGCAATACAGTCATATTTATTATGACAACCATGTAGTTTGGGGTCTTCCCCTTCCCCTTTTCCCCGCAGCCATGGAAAGGCAATTTTCACTACGTAATCGTCAGGTCTACGCATTACAAAGCATCCCTAATCAAATTAGACGATGACGTATTCAGCTCTCAGGTTCGATGCCCAGGTAGCTATACTTCATCATCATATCCTCTTAAGGTCCATTCCGATTACCATTGAGCCCGTCTTCGAGCTATGTTCGAACCAACTTCATCTTCGACGAACTTGTTGAGCTGTCGGCTCAATCTAGCATCGTATCACTATCCCGCACTCTTGTCACAGGTTGTCTGAATCTAAAGTTGCATGTAAGAGATTGGTTGCAGCAATAAGGTCGCCATTGCATGTCAACATTTTTTTTTTATTTCTTTGCCGTTTTGTTTTTTTCTGTGGTGTTATAGGTTTGCGTTCAATATAACAAATAATATCTCTTAGTTTTTTTTTTCAAACCTGCCTTTGAAACCTGCCAACTATCTACGTTGAATTAGTTTATGTGAAAGTGTGTTTGTTTGTCTTCCAATCACGAAACAATGAATTACTAAACCGACGACCTTGAAATAACTACAGGATAAACATTAAAGTATCTCATTTCTAACAAAAAAAAAACAACTAAATACATATTTTGACTTTCATCCTTTCAACCAGAGTATCTGCTACCCCTATACCAAATTTCCTTCTGACAGACAGACTGACAGACAAAAAAATAAAAATAAATTGTTTTGGGCTCAGTATTGATAGTAAAGCATCCTCCAATTAAAATTTTCATAATATATTTAATGTACAGAATTCGTCCTGTTACAGTTTTATTATATTATAGATGAGACATTAGTCGAGCATACGAATTAAATCACAGCTCCACTAGGTATAGCCCATTTTTATTGGGTAAAGTATCTTTTCATTAATTATTGCTGCAAATTATATCTTAAAATGTAACGAAAATAACTCTTTCTAATTTATTTATTTCAACAGACTTCTTTTCCTATTTTTATAACGTACTTTAAACTCGAAAGTATTGAAATGATTTTTGGTATAACAAGCTGGAAAATTGAGATTACAAATAAAACTTTCCACATAAAATAATTAAGAAACCGCTCTCACAAAGAGAACGAAATATATCAAAGAGCCAAAATTCTTTGCAGTTATTGTGTTTCCCACGCTGCATTGTATTATAAATTGGTGCAGTTACTCCATCATTCGTCATCTCGCTTGCGCAAATTAACCAATTTACAAAGTCGAAAGAGATGGAAACATAAAAGATTCATCTCGATTCGAGTAAACTGCATATTAAATGGGCGTGGCCTTTGGAACCTCTTATTAACTCCGATACAGTATTATTTAACTCAACTTTGGTGTAATTTTTCATTGTAGACCTAATCAATGCGACTTAATATTTTCTCGAAATTGAGACAAGAAATTCAAACAAAATAAAAGTTCATTTATTTCAATTCACTTTTCAATTGTCAAGTCGGTCTGATTGTAGCGACTCTCCCAACCGTACTCGCAAAATTCTCAGATTTTTTTTCTACACAATTTTTTTTTTAACTTATATTATTTTTATCTCTGCCATATGTAAATTATATGTAAAGGTAGAATTAATGGTTGCCAGAAAAAATAAATCATTATGCTATAATTGAATATACAAATATTAACTATCAATTAATTATAGTATTTATAATAAATAAAATAAAACTAACCTTTGAAAATCCGAAGTTAGGTGTAGTAGATGGCTGTTGGTTGATCTCAAAGCGTTTGAAAACTGTAAACAAAAACATCAAATCAAATCAAAATTATTTACAACTCCAATTATTTAAAAACCGTTAATGTTATAAAATATTAAAAGAATAAACATCATTTTGATGGAAGGAGGGATGGGAAATTGCATGTTTTATTTTGGACTAACCCAAGATCCGTCCGTAGGTATAGGTTTTCCTTGACAACTTCTTAGGGAGGTTTTTCAGGATAGGAGAAAGAATAAAATAACTAATTGATAAATTAAATCAAACCTAAATTTTGGAATCTTAGCCTATTTGTGTGTGATGACAAACTAAACTAGCTTATATTTTACAAATTCTAATTAATTACATCCGTAGCGCAGCAGATGCCTGTCGTATTAGGTAGGTACTGGGTTCGATTTCCGGCTAGAGTCCGGTCAAAAGGGAGGCTTCGTACTCCACCGACAAAGATGTGCCAACAAGCGATTTACCAATGTCGCGTAGAAATAGATTAGGGGAATGGATTTATTAAAAACTACCATTCTTCTAACAGTTTAGTTCGCCACCATCTCAAACTGCATAATCACCTACCACCAGGTGCGATTGCACACCGTACCTATTACTTATATTGATTGGGCTTCATAGTGCTTTCTAAGCACATAAGATCGCTAACGACGCGGACTTCATCTCGATTGCTTGCGAAAGCGATATCAAACGAACAGATTACATATGCACCGTGAATTGTCATTATATCCCTTTACGTTTGACGATAGCGATACTGCAACGAGATTTCTGTTTAATAAATAGTACGAGTATGGCCATTCGACACAGAAAACCTTCATTCAAATACTTAATCCTTTAAAAAGCACTTTGGAAGCTTCTTATCAAATCATATTTATATAAATCTATGAATCGTTCATATATATTACATTTTTCATTATTTCTACGTTATCTTACGTCATACGGACGTGGGCTCCATCCACGGCCTCGGAGATGTACAGACCACTCACCGTCCGACCCCCCCTGTTATCCCAAACGTCGCCTAAGCCGAGGTTCGGCCGCAAAGGAGGCGCACTTAGGCAGACGTTCCCTTAGTTTCTTCGAACCCTAGGGTTCAAAATTTCTTCTGGCAGAGCGTCTTTCCGAAGCTCGCCAAACAGCCCGGTTACGCTGTAGCAACCAATAGGGTTAGCACAGCTAATAGATAGTCCGAAAAAAAAATCGTGAATGGTGATAACTACACTCGTCAACTTAAAACTAAAGCTTGTAATAGTGTTCGAATCGCGTCCAGGTCTAAGAAAAAGTCCACAATACACTAGACTACTACAATGGATACAATTATAAAAAAAAATACAATTTCTTTTGAATGAGTTACTAATTTTGTGCAGCCTACTAAACGGTACTACAAGCCCCTTACATATTAGTGAGTTGATGGTGATAACTGCATTCGTAAACTTAAAACTAATGCTGTGAGAGTCTGGTCTAAGAAGAAGCCCACAACACACTTAGCCGGGTAGCTATTATTTTCGTTAACACAAAGTCATGCCAATTAAGTAAAGAATTTATTTTTCATTGAGTTTTATGTTTAAATCCAAACATCATTCTTTGGAATGAATTAAGTAAACCTAATAATTATTACCTAATATGTGAGTTTATTCATCATAAATATTAACTAAAAAAAATTACTTTGTGAGGCCTACTAAGCAATAAATTATTTTGTAAGTGAAGCCTATTAAAAAGGACAAAACTTCAGAGTTCTTGTAAATTAAGTACATTCAAGTTGTTTGTAATTAGATTGGATTATTTCTATAACGCAGGGAGTATCGTGACAGGGAGCCGCTGGAAACAAGCGGCCCAAGACCGTGGACAATGGTTCTTCCTTCGAAAGACCTATGTCCAGCAGTGGACGTCAATCGGTTGATAATGATGATGATGATTTCTACATATCAATCAACATGATAACCGTTTAGAGGTGATAGCTTCGATTTAAATCGTATCAATGTCGTGACACCATCGGATTCTATAAAATCGGGCGTTTAGTGACAGATTACACACCTACACCGAGTGTCCATAAAACAGTTAATACAGACATAATGCTCGCAGGCAAGTTGCAAGAAACTATAGAAATGCCGTTTGCAATGATTGCTGAATGATTCGCGTGAATCTGAAATGGTAATTATCTAAGTATATTTGTAAGCTGTGATAGCCTTGTGGTTAGGACGTCTGCCTTCTTAGCAGAGGTCGGGGGCACGCACCTCTAATTTTCGGAGTTATATGCGTTTTTAAGTAATTGAAATATCATTTGCATCTACGGTGAAAGAAAACATCGTGAGGAAACCTGCACGCCTGAGACTTCTCCATAATGTTCTCAAAGACGTGTGAAGTCTGCCAATCCGCACATGGCGATCGTGGTGGACTAAGGCCAAATCCTTCTCATATTGATAGGAGACCCGTGCTCTGTAGTGAGCCATCGACCTCTGATTAGGAGGCGGACGCCTTAACCACTAGGGTATTCACAGCTTACTAGGCTATCACAGCCCTTCAAAACCATCATTAGACAGTGACTTTTTGATCTTCAGCACTCTAAACGTTATGCGTTGTAATAATGATTTTGTATATATTCGCTATGTAAACAACTTAAATGTGATTACAAATGAGTACACTAGATTAAACCACACGTGATGGTAAGTGATGATGATAGCGGGCTAAAACCTGTTAGGGTTATGGTAAACCCTTACTCCTAATTGGTTACTACGCGACATCGTGCCGGAACGCTAAATCGCTTGGCGACACGGCTTCGTCGGTAGGGTACGGCCGAAGCCTCTCACCAGACAAGTCTCGAGCCTGGAATCGAACCCAGGACCTCGATCATTATAATGCAACTGCGCACGCGCTGCGCCACGGTCGTCTCACTTTTGATATTAAGCCCGCTGGGCATACTCCAAGCGGCACTTTGTTATTCTGGTATGTTAATTTTACCACTTATACTTTAAAATGTTCTCTATTGTCCAACACCGTATCGTTAGGCGCTAAGATCGAACAATTGACAATTTGAGTGGTCTACTCGGCGAGATATAATCTGGATTTCATAGATGCAATATTGTTTCCTTCATAACCTTTCTAAACTGTATGGTTAGCAAGAAAAGTGATAAAGTATACTGCTAAATAATATTGACACCCTTTTATTTATTTATTTATACGACTTTATTGCAATATAAACTACATAACATACATGAAAATGACAAAAAAATCCGCAATTGGCGACCTTATCACTAATAGTGATTTCTTTCAGTCAACCATTTCTTTGGAGCCGATGAATTAAAAGAGAATGGAAGTTGCATAAATAATATATATATAGAAACACGCTGAAAGTGTATATTTTATTGTTCAAAAACGATTTACAATAATAATTTGTCCCTACCCTCTGCACTAGGAAAACCTGTATTGCAGAGGGTAGTTCCTTCCAGGGATATAGTACATTACTTCTTAGAGATAAGTATAGTGATTATAACCTGACAGACATGCAAAAAAGCATTTTAGTGACCTTCATAGGACCTAATTTCCTTTAAAAAAATTAGGCATAGATGAAGAAGATCGTACAAAGGAAGAGTCTGTTTACGATTACGATATGAATGAAATAAAACATCTTTAATAATTCTCTATATTGTTTTATTTAATTGTTAAACTGACATGAACATAGAAGCTTTCTTCTTCTTTAAACCTTTAATGTGTGCCAAATTGGTATTAAAAAAAATAACTCTATTCATGTAAACCTATTTACAAGAATCTATGAAGCGTTCATATGTAGCACATTTTTTATATTTTTCATTCGTGAGTTGAAAACTAGCCTGTGGGACAAAGTGATTCGTCTGACGTTGTCTCAACTGTCAAATTAATGGCATTGGTAACATTCGAAGTTAACACGAAAATAAATAAATTCTATTTAAATAGTTATCGTGGAAAAATATTTCGAAGCTTTTTCTTCTTCTTTAGGTGCCACTCCAAATAGTGAAGTTTGGTCTTCAGGATGGTATATTTCGCCCTGTCATTCGCGAGGTTGAACCGCTGGGCGGCTCTCGCGATACCACGTCCTGATGTTTCGCAACCAAGACTTCCTCTTGCGATCGATGCGCCCTATCCCAGCACTATACCCATCATTATGAGTTGGAGGCTGTATCTGTGCTCCACATAAGCAACTTTTTTCTTTATGACAGTCTTCCAAAGTTCACGTTGACAACTAACACGTCACAAAACTTCATTGGTACCGTCACAAGATTTTATTTGTATTGGTATTGGTTGGTAACCTTTTGGGTCCAGCTACTATATCAAAACTACTTTGTAAGAAAATTTTGATTTGGTATATTTTGGGCATATTTTTTCTCTAACTGTACTGGAGTATTTCGTGAAAGGATATCGCAATAGAGAATAATGTTATTCGCTAAACGGTTATTGAGATGTGGTTGTGTTGTGCAATTGATTGACTAAGGTTCGAAGTACAGGTAACCTTAACTTGGTTAGTCTGGTATGGTCAGTGGTCACAGCGTCGCGGCGAGTTACCACCCTACCGATAAATACTTGCCAAACACAGATCCCAACAGGCTCTGTGTTAAAAAACGTTGCCATAATACATATATGAAAAGTGCTTGCGGTATTGCAATGAGAATATATAGTAAGCTACCAACGAAAATTTCAATTGTATTTTATTTATTTTTATTATTTCAAATATGTTTAAGAAAAAAATATTTATAATGCTTCTAGAAAAATCATATAATGATGTTAAACAATATTTTGTAGATACAATTTATTATATACCTATATATATATATTTTGTTTCAAAATTTTTAAACAGAAACACTCAATATTTAAAATTTCATTTACCGAGTCGACTATTGAACCCGGGACGAAGCATTCAATGCATACCGCTTGACATACACGCTTAAATTGGGAGGTCTTGGGTTCCAACCAGAGTCCAGTCTTGGAGGCAAAAAAACATTGACTTATGTCTAAGGCTTTGAATTAAGTAAGAAACGCAGCTTCTAAGATCACGTGGTACCAACACCAAAATTGGTAAATTAAATTTGTATTTTTTTTTACTAGTTAATTTACTAATGAGGCGCAAAAGGGCAGTCAAGTGAAAAAGCCACATCATAACGATGACATGCAATTACCTTACGCCTGCGTAACATATTTAACATCAATCATAATTTGTTGTGTGCCTACGTCCCATCACTAAGGGCGGAATCACACTATGAACTTATTGTTTTGAAACTTGCGACCAGGTCGCGAAACTTGCTCAGAGTTCTCAGTAAACTTGTTTAACTAATTACATTGCTTGTAAGTAAACTTCAATTGGTGTTAAATCAAAGGGTGGGATGGCGGTCTTCGAGCCTAAACGCTCAGGTCGACATCAACCTCTTTCGTATGCTCATTATCAACCCATTCTCGGCTCACTACAGAGCACGGGTCTCCTCTCAATATGAGAAGGGTTTGGCCATAGTTCAACACGCTGGCCATGTGCGGATTGGCAGACTTCACACGCCTTTGAGTACATTATGGAGAACTCTCAGGCCTGCAGGTTTCCTCACGATGTTTTCCTTCACCGGTGAAGCAAGTGATATTTTAATCCTCCGTGGTGCAGCGCGTGCGCTGTCGCATTATAATGTTGGAGGTCTTGGGTTCGATTCCCGGCTCGAGTCTGGTCTGGTTTGGAGGCTTCAGCCGTGACTAGTTACCGCCCTACCGACAAAGACGTGTTGCCAAGCGATTTAGCGTAGAAACCAATTAGGAATATGGGTTTACCATAACAGATTAGCCTGCTACCATCTTAGACTGCAATATCACTTACCATCAGATGAGAGTACTGTCAAGGGCTAACTTGTAGTGGGAAAAAAAAGGAAAACGAGATAGTGCAAAAATAAAGGACCGATTTATTTTTATGTTGTTAAAGTCGCCAGTGTGGCTGGAAACTAAAGAATTGCCGGCGAAAAACCATGCATTGTACGAAATTCGATGTCACTCTGACCACTTACGGCAAACATTGTTACAATTAACAGATTCTGTCGATACATCCATGGATCATGTTTAAGTAAACGGAATAGTGCAAGGATAAAGGACCCATTCATTTTAATGTAGTGAAAGTCGCCAGTGTGGCTGGAAACTAAAGAATTGCCGGCGAAAAACCGTGCATTGTACGAAATCCGATGTCACTTTGACCACTTACGGCAAACATTGTTACAATTACCAAATTCTATCGATACATCCACGAATCATGTTTAAGTAAACGGAATAGTGCAAGGATAAAGGACCCATTTATATTAATGTAGTAAAAGTCGCCAGTGTGGCTGGAAACTAAAGAATTGCCGTCGAAAAACCATGCATTGTACGAAATCCGATGTCACTCTGACCACTTACGGCAAACATTGTTACAATTAACAGATTCTATAGTTACATCCAAGAATCATGTTAAAGAAAACGGAATATTGCAAGGATAAAGGACCCATTTATATTAATGTAGGAAAAGTCGCCAGTGTGGCTTGAAACTAAAGAATTGCCGGCGGAAAACCGTGCATTGTACGAAACCCGATGTCACTCTGACCACTTACGGCAAACATTGTTACAATTAACAGATTCTATCAATACATCCAAGAATCATGTTTAAGTAAACGGAATAGTGCAAGGATAAAGGACCCATTTATATTAATGTAGTAAAAGTCGCCAGTGTGGCTGGAAACTAAAGAATTGCCGGCGAAAAGCCGTGCATTGTACGAAATCCGATGTCACTCTGACCACTTACGGCAAACATTGTTACAATTAACAGATTCTATCGTTACATTCAAGAATCATGTTTAAGAAAACGGAATATTGCAAGGATAAAGGACCCATTTATATTAATGTAGGAACAGTCGCCAGTGTGGCTTGAAACTAAAGAATTGCCGGCGAAAATCCGTGCATTGTACGAAACCCGATGTCACTCTGACCACTTACGGCAAACATTGTTACAATTAACAGGTTCTATCGATACTTTCAAGAGTCATGTTAAAGAAAACGGGACTGTGCAAGGGTAAAGGACCCATTTATATTAATGTAGTAAAAGTCGCAGGTGTGGCTGGAAACTAAAGAATTGCCGGCGAAAAACCGTGCATTGTACGAAACCCGATGTCACTCTGACCACTTACGGCAAACATTGTTACAATTAACAGATTCTATCGATACTTTCTCGGGCGGGTTGAAACATCGATAAACAATAACTGAGCGGCCACCCGATTATGTTGATAAGATATCGAATAATTCCCGTCTCTAATGGACCCGACGCGGAGTGAGGACTTTCTAAACTATCTTTTAAGGAGGATGGATTAGAATATTGATAACTTATGGGTTTACGATTTATATCGAGCGATATAAACTCGATACGGAGTTTAATTCGAATATTGGAATACACGGGTACTTATGATAAGGCATGTGATACAAATCTTGCGCTAAGTGTGTTATTGTCACGTAGTGAGATAGTTTCCGAAAATGTTTTTTTTTTTTTAATTTTCAAATTAGCAGACGTAACCTGATGTTAAGTGAATGCTCATGAACATCGAAGGAGGAAAGGAGTCAATGACGCGTTGCTGGCTTAACACATCCTTGGAACCGTGTGCGCTGTCGCGTTATAAAAAAGTTGGAGGTCTTGGGTTTGATTCCTGGCTCGAGTCTGATCTGGTGGGAGGCTAGGGCCCTGGCTAGTTACCGGCAAAGACGTGTCGCCAAGCGATTTAGCGTTCCGTCACGATGTCGCGTAGAAACCCATTAGAAGTGTGGGTTTCCATCAATTCAATTTCCATCTTTCTATCTTTGTCGACTGTCACATTATAATGTTGGGGGTCCTGGGTTCGATTCCCGGCTCGAGTCTGGTCGGGTTTAGAGGCTTTAGCCGTGGCTCGTTACCGCCCTACCGACAAAGACGTGTCGCCAAGCGATTTAGCGTAGAAACTAATTAGGAATATGGGTTTACCATACCCCTAACAGGTTAGCCCGCTACCATCCTAGACTGCATCATCACTTACGATCAGGTGAGATAGCCGTCAAGGGCTAACTTGTAGTGTATGAAAGAAAAACATATTACATAAGGAAGAGTCGGTATAAATAGCCTCAACTGAACGCTAACTGATTTTAAAATGTGGTCTATTTGTCTTAACTAAGCAGCAACTCGTGAACATTTTTGTGAAGTGTTTTGTTACTTTGAACCCGCTTATAATTTCGAGGAAAAGATTTTTTTAATAAATTCAAATTCAAATAATCTTTATTCAAATAGTTTTTAAAAGGCACTTTTGACGCGTTAATAATTTACATAGTAGTGAATCTATCTCTCAATATGATAAGGGCCATAATCCACCACGCTGGCCATGAGCGGATTGGCTGACTTCACAGGCCTTTGAGAACATTATGGAGAACTCTCAGGCGTGCAGGTTTCCTCACGATGTTTTCCTTCACCGTTGAAGCAAGTGATATTTTAATGTAGGTTTTACTGTAGGTTGGTAAATGCCACGGCTGAAGCCTCACCAGAGAAGACTCGAGCGAAGAATTGAACCCAGGTCCTCCAGCTGTATAATAAATAAGAAATAAGATTTTAGCGAAAAATTATGAGTGAATTCATGGAGTACCTTTTGATTTTTGAAGAGGTGAAATTGAAATATATAAGTACAAATATTTTATAGGTTTATAATATTCGTTAGCTACTTACTAAAAAGCTTTGTCTTCTAAATTATAATATTGAATCAAAGATATAATGATCTTTGATTCAAAATTATACAATCATTGTAACAATAAACTATGTAGGTAGGTATTTCTTTCATACGTACAAATATTTCAATTGAATTGTTAATGAATGTTATTATAAAACCTTCTTCGTCATGGCTCAGTTAATTAATTAAGGCAGCGTGGTATCGTTTTTGAAATGGCCGCTAATCTGTGTTAGTACTGACCATTTCGAGGCAAACTAACGACGTGTACTTTGGATAATCTTCCAATTTAAAATATCTTCCACGGCTGTCATTCTAATATTATAAATATATTCATTATTTTTTTTACATTTCTAAATATTTGTATATTAATTTATATCTCCGATTTAAGTGCTTACGAATGCCATTATTTGAACGAGATACTTATGAGTAAAAAAAATATTATAAATTCAGTTAAAGTAAATTGAAATATAATAAATAAGAAATTTTATTTTACAATAATTAACTATCAAGAATATTGAAAATAATTTAAGCAAACTATGAGTATTTTGGCATTAGTAGTTGTAACTAGTACGACCATAGTCTCCAAAAAGACCATGCACAATTAAGATCATTTCTGAATTCCCCGGTTACTCAGCCGAGGATCGAACCAGGGAAGTCGCATTTTTTACACGTTATTTACTTTATTTATGCAAAAAAATAAAAATATTTTGTTGCTATATTTTGCTGCGGGAAACAAAGGCAAAAACACTTCCAAATAAATCAAATCAAATCAAAAATAGCTTTATTAATGCAAACCTATTATATGAATGTTTAATAAAGTGAATAAATAATATATTTTCATTTTTTCATTTATGAGGTGATGGTGATAACTATACTCGCCAACTTAAAACTAAAGCTAAGAGGGTTCCAAATGTTTCACGTATAATACGATACAATTACTTAATTCGTTATAATTTCGGTATATAACTAAAATAAATAACCTAAGACTATTTCTGTATAAAATATAATACGTATTATATTTTATATAATGGATAGGCCTAATAAAATAAAAATGAATGAAAGTGAATTTAAAACCCACCACGTCATGGTTCGGTTAATTAATAGAACGGGCGTGCTATCGTTTTTGAAATGGCCGCTAATCTATCTAAGTACCAACCATTTAGAACCCGCAGTATTGACGATCTTTGCTTTTTAAATGCGTAATGAGTTTTATGGTAATCATTGTCCGAGGTAATGGTGATGATGTACATTTATTTAATTTATGTTTTCGCTTACGTTCTTAGACGGTGATACGCTTAATTGTTATTTATCTTATCAATGATAGATGATATTGACTTCAATATCGATTATTGTAATTAGAGAGTAATTTAAGATGATAAGTGGAAACCACACCGTTTACCGCTTATCATCTTAAATTAAACTCTCATTGTAGGTATGGATTAGATAGAATAAAAATATATAATTTTGTTTTTAGTGTTCCGTACCTAAAAAGGAAAAATAAAAAACCTTATAAGATCACTTTGTTGTCTGTCTGTCTGTTGACAATAAACTCCGACACTCAAAGGAACCGAAATTATAGTATACTTTCCATTGATCTAGAACTATGAATTTTGAATTTTTTCTTTATTTTTATTTTTTTTAGCGAGCAAACGAGCTGGCGGGTCACCTGATGGTAAGTGATTACCGCCGCCCATGAACATTTGCAGCACCAGAGGAACCGCCAATGCGTTGCTGGCCCTTGAGCAATTTGTTAATCCGCCCTTTGAAGATCCCCATATTATAACCATTAGGGAACACAGAAGATGGAAGCTGGTTGGTGGAAGAGGACCAGGCATCTATAATAATAAAATATATAATGTATCTATAATAGATCTGTATCCAGCTATGGATGTTAGATTGAAGGTCCAAATGTTTTATACATTATTAGACCTTAAAGTGCATCAGACTCCAAGTCCAATGTCTCACTGCTGAGCACTTACCATGAGAGATGATCATGGGAGAACTTTAATCTCCAATGATTTCATTGCAGATCAGAGAGCATTAAAGATTCTCAAGAGTAATTGATAATGACCGAACCCTGTGGCTTAACTAGCTCTCAGAGGCAATTGTAGGACAACCCCTCCTTCTTGATTCTGTGAACGAACGAACCCGGGCACGTTTCGGAGTTACGTGCGTTTTAAGCAATTAAAATAAAAACATCAGGAAATCATCGTGCAGGAAAACATCGTGAGGAAACCTGCACGCCTGATAGTTCTCCGTAATATTCTCAAAGGCGTGTGAAGTCTGCCAAACCGCACCTGTCCGTGGTGGACTATGGCCAAACCCTTCTCATATTGACCCGTGCTCTGTAGTGAGCCGGCAATGGGTTGATCATGATGATGATGATGATGTATCTATTATGATTATGAAATAAATATATCATTATTAATTATTAAATGTGTACCGACAGTAGACTTTGCGACGATGTTCTAAACTTTGATTGCTACGAAGCCATTCTCCATACCGTGAATAATCGAATAACAGAGGCTCTATTGTCGCAGCCCTAGCTAAATAGCATTAAAAATGAGCTGAAAACGGCGCGGGCGCGGCCAATCACACATAGTGGCGGGTGGCGACAGAAATAACCGGCCGAGATTGACGAGATACATACCATTATGGGCTAACGAACATCTCAATTTAGCTAACCACCTGCCTTGCGCTCGCTTTAAATAAACCAACTATTCCTATGGGCGCTTCTCCATTGTGAATTTACGGCACGAGTATACCAAATCAAATCAAAAATAGCTTCATTCATATAAACCTATTACGCCTGTAATCTATGAATCGTTCATATATATCACTTTTTTCATTATTTCTATTAGTGATGGTGATAACTACACTAACCAACTTAAAACTAAAGCTAAGAGGGTTCAAATCGCGCTAAGGTCTAAGAAGAAACAAACTTAGCCAGGTTTTGATAATTTTTTTACCACTATATATATATATATATATATATATATATATATATATATAATTCATTTGTGTATGACAACAAAGTGATCTCATAAGCTTTTATATTTTTTCCTTTTGAGGTATGGAACACTAAAAACAAAATTATATGCTATGGTACATTCGAAACATATATAACCCTAAACCCTATTAGTTTCTGCGTCATCGGGGCTTTAGGCGAGCTCGAAGCTCAGCTTGTGAGAAGAGCACTTGGGCTGTGACACTCAGATCTCGGTTTAGTGTGACGTTGGAAATCGGGTTTGTAGCACTGGTATCTCAGTACGAGATCCTGTGACCGTGGATGAGACCCACGTCCGAACGTCAAATATCGGGGACCTCGTCTCTGCCGGCGATAAAGCTGTGTTTGGTGGTATGAGTGCGTCCGGCGAAATTATGGACAGCAAGATTTAAAATTTTTGTGTCATCCATTTCTGATACCATACAAATGCAAAATAAAATCAAAACCATATCGTGTAAAAAACGGTGCAAAACGGAACTTGTTAGGAATCAAGACAAATCGTCAATTTGCAAAAAATTGCTTTATTAAAATATTCCCCACATTCTAAAGACACAAATAATAACTTTCGACTTTGATTAATAATACATCAGAATACTTGATACTTTCAATCGCCAAAAAATATCTCGAATTTGGTGCCTACTTACTTTAGTTATACAAAAACATGTCCTTTCCCATAGCATAGGTGACATGCATACCAACTTACAAAGCTGTCTGCTCGTAAACAATTTTCAATTTTCTCTAGGGTACTTCTTAAGAAATCGGGTTAAAATTTTCCTATGTTCTTTACCATGTCAAAGGCTACGTGCATGCAAAATTTTATTCAAATCCGTTCAGCCTTTTTTGCGTGATTGAGTAACAAACATCCAAACATCTACATTTTCACATTTTTTATATATACAGGATCATCCGGCTCACTACAGAGCACGGGTCTCCTCTCAATATAAGAAGGGTTAGGCCATAGTCCACCACGCTGGCCATATGTCGATTGGCAGACTTCACACGCATTTGAGAACATTATGGAGAACTCTCAGGTGTGCAGGTTTCCTTGCGCTGTTCTCCTTCACCGTTGAAGCAAGTAATATTTTAATTGTTTTTAAAAACGCATATAACTCCGAAAAGTTAGAGGTGCGTGCCCGGATTCGAACCACCGACCTCTGATTAGGACGCTGACGCCCTAACCACTAGGCTATCACAGCTTCATATATATAGGATAGTTCATGTGTTTTTATATGGATCAGGTTGCCTTAAATAAATATTATTTATTACCTAAAACACTTATCGCTACCCTTCGATGGTATTCATTACAATGTCGTCGTGTAATGGAAAAGAGTCTTACGGAATTTGGCGAGATGTTAGCATTTTAACCAGTTCTCATATGGAGAAATCTTCGCAAACTGGTTTACTTTTCAATTGCCTTGCGAAAATTGATAATGACTTATTGCGGCGGATTGATTCATAAAATGTTTGAGACAGAAAATAGAAGAATATTATATTAAAAAATTAACCTAGTATCAGAATATTTATTTCATAGTATTATATATGTACAAACAACATATACACCTCTTGACCTTTTGACGACCTCCGTGGCGCAGCGCGTGCGCTGTTGCATTTTAAAGTTGGAGGTCCTGGGTTCGATTCCCGGCTCGAGTCTGGTCTGGTGGGAGGCTTCGGCCGTGGCTAGTTACCACCGTACCGACAAAGACGTGTCGCCAAGCGATTTAGCGTTCCGGCACGATGTCGTGTAGAAACCAATTAGGAGTATGAGTTTACCATACACCTAACAGGTTAGCCCGCTACCATCTTAGACTGCATCATCACTTACCATCAGGTGAGATGCAGTCAAGGGCTAACTTGTGATGAATAAAAAAAAAAAAAAAAACATATATATATACTCGTATATATTTTCCTTTTTTATCTACTACTAGACCTTGATGGCACCTTGGCTCACCTTGGCGTCTACGTTGCAACAGTAATCGCGCTTGGCGAAACGTCTTTGTCGGTATAGTGGTAACTAGCCACGGCCGAAGTCTCCCACCAGACAATACTCGAGCCGGGAATCGAACCCAGTTCCACCAAATTTATTATGTAAAAGTATATAGGTAAGTACTTATTCCAATTAGCTGTGAAGTAAATGGCATTTTCGGCCCTATTTAGATCTCAGTACCCGTTAAGCCTATTTTACTAAACATTTCATAATTAATAAAGCCCGCTAACCCGCTTTGGAGTGACGTGTTGGGCCTTATACTATATCGTGGTTTTAAAAGGTTGTGTGATATAGGCAAACTATTTCGGTGTACTAGCAATCTTTATATTACTATTCAATAATACATTATATATTTTGTATTAGCGACTAGAACTAGATAATCAATCATTCATGATCAACCCATTGCCGGTCTCATCTCAATATGAGAAGGATTCGGCCATAGTCCACCACGCTGGCCGTATGCGGATTAGCAGAATTCACACGCTTTCGAGAACATTACAAAGAACTCTCAGGCGTGCAGGTTTTCTCGCGATGTTTTCCTTCACCGTTGAAGAGAATGATATTTTAATTGCTTAAAAACGCACATAACTCCGAAAAGTTAGAGGTGCGTGCCCGGGTTCGAACCCCCGACCTCTGATTAGGAGGCGGACTTCCTAACCACTAGGCTATCATAGCTTCGATAATCAATCAGTCAATAATAAATTTTATTCAAATAATCCTTAATAAGGTACCTACTTTTGATACGTTAATTACATAGCAGTGAATTGATGGAGATAACTACATTCGTAAACTTAAAACTAAAGCTATGAGGTTTCCAAACGCGCCCAGGTTTAAGAAGAAGCCCACGAGAAACTTAGCCAGGTAACTTTTCTTTTCGTTATCACCATCGTAATGGGAACTGTTAATTATACCTTGCGCTAAATTGAATTTGTAGAATTGTTTTTATCTTCATCTTAATAACGGGTATAGGGGTTAGGAACTTGTTTTCTGACGGCTTCTCTGATTACGTGGTGAGTATTGTGACCATGCAGGTCATTTCTGCCACGCACTTGCAAATTGTGGAACCAGCTTCCATCTTCTGTGTTCCCCAATAGTTATTATATGGGGATCTTCAAAGGGCGGATTAACAAATTGCTCAAGGGCCAGCAACGCATTGGCGGTTCCTCTGGTGCTGCAAATGTTCATGGGCGGCGGTAATCACTTACCATCAGGTGCTCGCTATGTATATATATAAAAAAAAATTGTGATCTTATTAAACGTTTTTGGTTCCTGGTTCGATACCCAGTAGGGGTAATTTGGGAAAACCTAATTTCAGAATTTTCTCTGGTCTAGTGAGAGGCTTCTGCCGTGAAGTTAGCGTATCAGTACGAGGCCGCGTAGAAACCGATGAGGGGTTGTTATTACATAAGTTAGATCTTGACTGTAATATCATCTGGTGGTAAGCGATGATACAGTCTAAGATGCTAGCGGGCTAACCTGTTAGTGAATAGAAGTTGTATTAAATATTTTTTTTATACACTACAAGTAACCCCTTTCCGGCAATCTCACCTGATGATAAGTGATGATGCAGTCTAAGATGTTAGCGCGCTAATCTGATACGGGTATGGTAAACCCATGCTCCTATGCGTAATTGGTTTCTACGCGACATCGTGCCGGAACGCTAAATTGTTTGGCAATACGTCTTTTTCGGTAGGGTTGTAACTAGCTACGGCCGAAGCCTCCCACCAGACCAAACATGAGCCGGGAATCGAGCACGCGCTGCGCCACGGAGGTCGTCATTTCATCGTTTCTTTTCGGAGATCGTTACTTCGTTATTAAATCTATAATCCTTATAATAACATATGCCACAATAAAACTGTTTGTAGATTGATTATTTCCTTAGATAGTATTCGACGACCTCCGTGGCGCAGCTCTCGCTCTGTCACATCACAAAGATAGAGGTCCTGTGTTCTATTCCCGGCTCGAGTCTGGTCTGGTGAGAGGCTTCGGCCATGGCTAGTTACCACTCTACCGACAAAGACGTGTCGCCAAGCGATTTAGCGTTCTAGCACGATGTCTTGTAAAAACCAAGTTAGCCCGCTACCATCTTAGACCGCATCATCACTCCAGATGAGATTGCCGTCAAGGGTCAATTAGTAGTGGATAAAAAAAAATGAAGCGGTTATAGTTTTTAACGTACAAAAACGAAGATTTATAGTTTCCAAATTTGAACTAAAGATAGGAACGATAAATTAAAGAATTACAAAACAAACGGTATATAGTGTTCAGTGTAACACCAGGGAAATGTCAAATCTCTATGTGAGGCATTTACAGTGCATTTACAAATGCCATCTTAATTACGGAGCCCGAATGTCGGTTGCAATTTACAGGGTAACGAATTGGTAATTGTGCTAAATCATTCGACATACACCAAAAGTCAAAGGTATTTCAAGACATAGGGACTAGGATGTGTATACACCCTATATCTTGAAATACACTCGATTCAATTTGGTTCACTTAGTGTCTGATTTTTTAGCCTTAAACAATCTCTGAGCTTACATTCCTAAGGCTAATAATGTAGGTTTTAAAGCATGCTTTGCTATAAATACCGGAAGTCGACGCCTCTCGTGGCATTCTCGCTCGAGACGTCGGACCGTTCGGACCTCTTACTTATTGTCGCAATAAAAGTGTAATCCCGCAAGTTGTGGTTTTAATTACTATGAGCGAAAGTAAGGAAAATTGTGACGTCAGCAATGCTAACGTCACTCTTACTAAAAACAACTCTGACGCCCTTGATTCGTCAAATATCATAAACTATATTATGTTTGTTGGTCATATAATGCGGAGGAAAAAAAGTGATGTCACCAAAAGAATGTTATATATGAATGTGGAGGGGCAAAAGGAGTGGAAGACCAAAGAAGAGATGGATGGATTGTGTAAGAGAGGATATGCGGGTAAAAGGTGTGGGTAGTGAGGTGATGGCTGATAGAAGTGAGTGGAAGAAGAAGACCTGTTTTGCCGACCCCACATAATGTGGGATAAGGGCAAGAAGAAGAAGAAGATATTATGTTTGTTTAAATCCCGCAGAAACTGTTTGTTTGGGCTAAAAAGTATCATATTCTATTGCAGGAAGCTTATTTTTCATTGAAATTGGTTCATTGGGTTTTAGAGGCGTTAAAAAACAGAAAGACAGAGTTGCTGTCTAACTTTTTACTATAAGTATGGATTTACCCAACATTTACTCGTACATAGTATAAGAAATTTTGTTAAATGTAGTTTGTTTCTCACATCCACATTAGGAATTTTGTTTTAAACTCCTTAATAGTGCGGTAACACTCGCACATGAATGACCCAAAGCTGTACAATTAATAGGGCAATAGACTGATAGACAATGGACTTATTTAAGGGCGACCCGAAAAGGAATCGCACGAAGCCAAGTCTCGTGAGCATCAGGGACCATTTCTTTTGTAGTAATTGCCTATACGATTTGCATAAGCAGCACCGCTCGCCGTATTTTCACGGTACAAGCGGTCATAGACGCTCTGTGTACAGATAAATTGTACCTTTATAAGAAAATCTATTACTGTTCTACGTTTAATCGTTGGATTTGCTTCGAACTCTACTTTTGGATGATCGAAAACTTCAATTTGGAACTGCGTAATTGGTAATTGTGCTAAATAATTCAAACAATAAACAGCAAGTATAATTTGCTATATTCCGCCGACAACCGGGAGATTTGTAAAATATAACACCACACAAAATCATCCACTAGAACCTCTACGCACGTTTCGACCCGACACCGGATCATCCTCAGGAGATGTTGACTTCACAAGCGCGAGAAGTAAACGCAAAGTAACGCCTGCTTCTATTCATGACTAAATAATTCGATATATATACTAAAAGTCAAAGTTAAAGATACTCTAGTCACTATGTCTTTAAATACACCTGATTCGATTTGATTGCTTTGGGTCTGATATTTTTTTATCATTATACAATCTGACTTTACAATCTTGGCGCAGTGCTTAGTTCTGTTGTCTTTTAAGTGGAACGTCCCGGGTTTGATCCAGGATCCATCATAATCATAGTTTCCAACCGAAACATCATAATTGTTATGTTACAGAAAAAATGTTATTCTAACCCCAATTTTGTCAGATAAGGCTAGAAAAGCTAATTTCTCTGCTGAAACCGAAATAGAATTTTTATGCTCATGAAATTATTTTTAGAATATAGAACCGATTTTATTAAAATTATTGTGTCAAGTTGACCGAAAGTGACTTTTAAGCTTATCTTAAAACGTATGCGTAAGAATAGGTACGACCTATTTTAACAGATTTTACGCAAATTGTGACAGAAGTGGGTACGTCAAAAAAAAGCATAGTATCCTAAGAGAGGGTTGCTAGAAAGGAGAGGTAGTTATTTTGAAGTATCACGTTATATAGGTATCATATACTCTGATCAAAACATGTCTATCTTTAATATATTAATAATATTGAGTTACTGCCAAAGAGTAAGCAACCTATTTCCTACAATCAACGGGTGAAATAACAATGCGCAGTAGTTAGGTTAGCTTAGGTACTAGAAAGCAACATAACTGACGGAATATCATATTTTAAGTTATATTCAATATTTTTAAGCAACATTATATCTATATATATAAAAGCGAAAGGTCACTTACATACTTACAGATCAAACACAGGATCTCAAAATTATGAAGACTACAAGCTTGAAATTTTGAAAATAGGTTTCTTTTAGGGCGTAAGTATAAGGTTAGAATGTTTTTCATCCAAATCTACCCCGAAGGGGGTAAAATAGGGGTTTGAAGTTTGTATGAAAGTCCTATGTTTTTTTATTTAGAAACACGAAAATCGGCAATTTGACATTTGCCAGTAGCTTACTTTCTGAAGCAGGGCATTGGCCGCACGGGTAACCTCAATCTCAAGGGAAATCAGCATTTCTACGCAGACGAAGTCGCGGGCAACACCTAGTATATTATCATAAAATTGATCGGTTTTAATTACCTTAAAAACATAAGTGTTATCGCCACAATTATAAGTAGCTATATATATACATTATTATGTATTTATTAATCAAGACACATATTTTACAAATTTTTTGTAAGTGTTAAAATGTTATTAATCTTTATAAGTTCAAAAGTTTTCACATAAGTTTTCACAAGTTCACATTTGTTACACCCGAACTATACCTACATGAGAATCACAGATGCAATAAACACAATCTTATTTTTTTATGGCGTACAAATCCATAGATAATAAACAATTTTATTTTTATTATTTATTGATTGCTTACGCAGTAGAATTACTATTAACGCTCCGTCGTAGAATTACAATTAACGCTCCATCGAATGCATTGAATCAATAGAGTAACAGAAATAGAGTAAAACCCTCGTATGTAATTATCCTCCAAATTTATTGGCTTCCGAACACCTGTTGTGGAAGGTAATAAAGCGATTGTAAGTTGTTACAACCTACCTGCACAATTTTTTTCTATTGCTAACAACCAGTACTTTAGCCGTCATTGCTGAGTAAGATCTCTATATCGTTTCGTACTTGACCTTATGTTTCGGCTATACTAATAAAGCTGTAGTGTGTGTTTTATTTGAACTGAGTCATCATCATCATGATCAACCAATGCCGGCTCATTACAGAACACGGGTCTCCTCTCAATATGAGAAGGGTTTGGCCATAGTCCACCACGCTGGCCATGTGCTGATTGGCAGACTTCACGCCTTTGAGAACATCAGAACTCTCAGGCATGCAGGTTTCCTCACGATGTTTTCCTTCACCGTTGAAGCAAGTGATATTTTAAAGCTTAAAATGGCACATAACTCCGAAAAATTAGAGGTGCGTGCCCGGGTTTGAATCCCTAACTCTGAGTAGGAGGCGGATGTCCTAACCACAAGGCTATCACAGCTTCACGCACAGCTTTTCAACTGAGTAATCTCCAAAAATACCTGTCGAATCTGAACATCTTAATTTGTAATAGATAGTCCAATTCGCGAGTAATATAGAGACTTAATATAAATATATTATGCATATACGATTCAAAGTTTGCTGTAATGTTTCCATGAATAAAGCTATTACAGCAAACTATTATTGATTGATTATTGATTTGATTTCATTTGTTTTATTACGTCACGCTACGACCCTTAGTAGCCCACTAAGCCTCGAAAACTTGTATTTCTGACAATTTAAAAGCAAAACAATTATTATTTACTTACATACATAAAAATTAATAAACCTACATACATATTTATGTAATGTGCAATACATATTTGTACCGGGCGGAGTTTTACACCGTATATAATAATTTTTAATAGTATGTAATTATGAGTATGTATACATAATGTATATGTATATATAATATTTTTATTTTATTTAAAAAGAAAATCAGAGCGCTATATCTGATAAGGAAGATATTTTGCAACAGGTGTGTGGTTCTTACCCGTAATTAATTTTAACAGTAGGTAATTATTATCTTTCCCCTTGACATTTGCTTCTAAGCACTCGGTTTCATAAATTCATAATTAAAAATACAAAAATCATACCTGACCATTATTATTAGTTACTATTAGCCTTGGTTTTATACGTTTTCGGTAAACAAGCCATTTAATAAAGCTAGAATATAAGTGCTTACGTGCGCTAAGCATTTGATTACATGTTAAATGATTCTGTCTACATTAATTTAAACCCTGTTAGCTTTAGTTTTAAGTTGGCGAGTGTAGCTATCACCATCATTTCACGAATAGAAGTAATGAAAAATGTGATATATTATATGAACGATTCATAGATGCCTGTAATAGGTTAATATCAATAAAGCTATTTTTATTTGATTAGATTTAATATTTTCGTGTTGAATTTTTACAGAAAATTTTGTAACAAATGCTATCTTAACAATACATTATCAAAGACTAAGAATGAACACAATTTTATTATACACTGCACAAATGCACAAAAAACTTAAAAGCAATTTCAACAAATCCTGGTCTTGATTTTTTTATCATTCTTAAAGTTTAGCACTATCTTGCCTACAAATTAATTCTACACAATCAATCAATCGGAAACTTTTTTTTAATACACAAGTTAGCCCAAGGACAAGGTGGACAGACGACATCAAACGAGTCGCAGGAAGCCGCTGGATGCAAGCGGCCCAAGACCGTGGCCATTGGAACTCCCTACAAAAGACCTATGTCCAGCAGTGGACGTCAATTGTTTGAAATGATGATGATGATGATGAAGTTAGCCCATGACGGCAAAAAGTGGATCAAAATAAAGTTTTCTCCGCACCATGATGAAATATGACATTACGTTTAACACAATCTACGCGGACGAAGTAACTGGAATCGTCTAATTTGGTATAAATACGGGTTCATGAGCGATAAAATTCACTCCCCTGACCTAAGCGCTCCTCTCCGACGAAGGAGACCTAAACATATCCTTCACGACCCTGATGATCAATGCATACTGACAACATACTCGTATCACCTACTACACAATCATACGCTACACACCATCTTCGCCGGCGAAGACGAAGTCCCGTTATCTTACGTCATCCGGACATGGGCTCCATCCACGGCCTCGGTGACTTACGGAACACTCACCATCAAACCCCCCCGTTATCCCAAACGTCGCCTAAGCCGAGGTTCGGCATCACAAGAGCTTCTTTCCGAAGCTCGCCAAACAGGCCGGTTACGCTGTGGCAACCAGTAGGGTAAAAGACAGCACGAAAAAAAATAATTATAAACTTCAGTCTGAGACTCAGACGGCTCGAGGATATCTTTTGGTATACAATAATTTAAGACAAATGCCATTTAACAGTGATTTTTTAATATTAGTATTTTGTTCACTTTCGGAACAACCTAGATCTTGAACTGATCTTACAAAATCATTACAACAAATAACGGGACACCTAAAATAGGTGCAGCGTATCTGGGCTTTGGATCTTAACTTGGCAAGTCTAGAGCATTTTGCTCTCACTATTAACCAATCAAGAATGACATACGTTCTTTATCGCTACCATGATTTATGGAAGCAAATCACAAAATACACACAGCTCGAAACGTATTTGTCTAAACAAATTACCCCGCAATCAAAAGCTGCAATATCGGCACTCGTTCTTTTAATCGATAATATGTATTTGAATCGATACGAATAAATACGGGTCATTCCGCTTGTAAATCAAACTCGAAATCGATTTCAACAAGTGACTATTAATTAAGTTGTTGTTAGATTAGAAATTAGATAGTTGGGCGGTGATCGCGATAATATATTGAATCAGGTAAGTAACGCATATTTTCTAGGAATTCAGAGTGATAAAATCATTTTGCAATTGTTTCATCACAAATCTTTGTCCTTTGTGTAAGTTTTCTGGTAACAAACGTCACTTGACGGCAATCTCATGCGAGAGGTTGTTGAAACTTGAGACTAAAGACTTAAGCGTCTAACACTTGAAATCGACTGAAGAAGTTATAAATTGCAGCAACATACAAATTAATTTGTAGGTATGTTAATTGTAAACCATTTGGTATTACTAAGACGCTCTCTTTCTCCCATGCACACACAGACACACACACCCACAAACAAACACACACACACACACACATATACACACTTTTGTAATATCATTACATATTATTATGTTGCTAAATTTCAAAGATTGCATATATTGTTTTGGTATTTTCTTTTATATAAATTGTAATCTTATTTGGCCTTATTTATCATTAAGTCTGAAATGTAAATAAATAAATTATTAAAAAAAAAAGATGTCAATCTGCATTAAAGATGCGTTGGGTTAGCTTCGGTTTTAGCTTTGTTTCTATAAAAAAAAACTAGTGCCCTGCCGTTGGACATTAATATTCTGAAGATAGTATTAAGTGGGACTCAGTAGTCATTGACGAAAGGTATGCAAAATAACCGTGATTCATCGTCATTGTTCATTAAAACGACAATGTATGAAAGATTGTAAAAGGCGGAAATTATGTGGGAAGTTGATGATACAAACTAATCATAAAAACAATGAGAGATCCTACCAAATGAAATTTCTGAGATGTCTCTCAATAAGTTCAAAGTTTATAGAAAACGTAAGCTTGTAGAAAAGTCCTTAATAAGTACATAATCCTTTACACTATAGTAATAGTGTAAAGGATTATGTAAATGATAAACAAGCATGGGTATGAAATATTGCTCTAATAAGATAGCTCTTAACATAATTTTAAGGGGCATGTGAGATGGTGATAACAAAAAGAAAATTTACCTGGCTAAATTTGTTGTGGTCTTCTTCTTAGACCGGGGCGCGTTTGGAACCCTCATAGCTTTAGTTTTAAGTTTACGAATGTAGTTATAACCATCAAATCACTACTATGTAAATTAATGACGCGTTAAAAGTGCCTTTTAAAGGACTATTTGAATAAAGATTATTTGAATTTGAATTTGAAAAACATAGCGTTTGCAGTTTACGACCAGGCTATTCGACTTTGCGTTCCGATATCATGTCGTTGCAATTTAACATTTCAACAATCATCATCTTATTAACTACGTTTACTGATAGGTATTTCTAAAGTCATCTTTCAATCAGATCAAGGACGCTAACGCCCGCTAAGCGATTTTAATTGGGGTCCCAAAATTTTCTCTAAGCCCTTTGGAAGCAATGACATACCTCTCCCACCAATTTGGAATGTTAATTCAAAATTTAGTTTAAAAAATATATAACGTTCTCAAGTACAGAATTACTTACAAAATCTATGTCCAATAGTGGACGTCTCTTAGTCCGATATATTGGTAACAAAGAACGTTAAAATTTAATCAGTAGGAAACAAAAAATTTCAAAATCTTTCTTCTTTCTTCTTCTTTATTGGTTAGAAATGCATAACGAACCTTAGTTTTTAAATAAAGAATTATCATTGTAATTTTTATGATAGTATCAAAAGGAAGCACGTTTGTTGTACATAATTCTATATTGTGTACATAGACAAAGCGGCGATAATTTGCTCGTTACAAAATTATTCAGAAAATTCACACTTAACCTAATCAACGGGCATCTAAGGTCGCTTTAAAATCGCAATCAACATTGAAATATCCAATAAATCATTCGTAACAGTCTAAATTGCCTGTCAACGTACCACAAACAAAAATGACGGTAGAAACTTGGATGAAATATGATATTTCTTTTCATTTATCCACCTATCAATAATTATTATAGTGGCCGTCGATTGAGCCATCAATTCAGATTTTGTAATCGTCAAGTCAGTCGATCCAATCAAACATGGCCACTGTATTTTGACAAGGTTCTTATGGTTCTTGTTCGCTGGCCACGGCAAATAAGTTTTAATTTAAGTTAAATAATACAATAATTGGTATGTGTCAAGACTGAGTGGACAGCACGTGAGATTCTCGACTAACAGGCGACAGAATACTGAACGTTTTCATCATTAAAATTAGCGCCATAACTTCGGATTTTGTTTTATTTTTTATAAGCCCAATATAAAAGTGGTGCAACACTGGAGGCCTGGTGGGTAAGAATCTTGTCCCCCTTTTGGTTTACCGAGTTTGATCACCAACCAGCATCTCTCGTGTAATAGATATATGGAGAGATAGTTAAAATAACTTCATTGTAACAGCACAAGAATAATAATACAAGAAACGATAAATCGGCAATCAGAGAGCAGCGCCATCTAGTTTTAGAATAATGTACAATAGACAAGAGAGTGGGATCGCCCCCTCTCTTTACGCAACCCTAAGTTGCGTATGCAGGTTGTTAAAGACTCACCGGCGCAGGGCTGCGCATTGTATTCATTGCATTGATCGGTGGTCGAGACGCGGTAGTGCATAGTCGTACTTGGTGGAGCGTATAGTCTGCTATTTATAAATTACGATACTTATGATTGTTAATCTGTTCTAGAGTATAAGAGTATCTGGCCTCTTTGCCCGAAACTACCCACGTCTAACCGAACCGTCTAAATATTACCGACGGACACGCCCCTGTTCATCCTATATATTCATTATATTGTAATAATTACTTCATTCGCAATGCTGCAGGCAGCCTGAATCTTTACCATTTTCATTAAGTCTATTAGAAATCGTTTGCATAGAGACTTTTTGCAACATCTCAAGATGTCTCTATGCAAAAATCATTATAATTTCTAATCCACAGAGACAGCAGCTTACCGGTATTAGATGTTTCCTAAGTCTATTTTTAAGCTGCAAGTTCTAGGTAAATTTCAATAAGATGCACAAAAACGGAAAGGTCTATCATCAGCCATCTTAACTAACAGACACTCTAAATATTCGTATGGATCGCAATAAAATTCAAATTGTATGAATTAATATGCCTTTATCCGCAGTCAATAGGGGCCGTAATGACCTCTTGTTTGTTAAGAGTAATTATTCTATAAAACAATCGAAAGTGAGAACTGGCATTATTTCGTATAAGGTCATGTCATACATTTTAATGGCGATTGATGTATTGTGTACATGTTCTTGTTATGACCTTGTACTGATTGTTGCGGTGTTAGTCACTAAAGTTATTTTTTGGATTATTTCTTTTAAGCAAAAGGCTTTAATGGCATAGTGAAGCGGTACTTGACAGATGACGTTCACGGTCGCATTATAAAGTTGGAGGTCTTGGGTTCGATTCCCGGTTGTGGCTAGTAACCAAACTACCGACAAAATCGTGGCGCCAAGCAATTTAGCGTTCCGGCACGATGTCGCGTAGAAATCAATTACGAGTACGGGTCTACCATACCCCTAATAGGTTAAGCCCGCTACCATCTTAGACTGCATCATCACTTATACCAAGTGAGATTGCCGTCAAGGGCTCACTTAAAATTGTAAAACTACAGGTATGAACTCGCTTATAGATAAGACCAAGTAGGATGCAACTTCGATTCCCGGCATGTTTAATTTCTGGAAGTGCTTCAACAGTGAAGGAACTTGTATGCCTGAGAGTTCTGCTTAATCTTTTTAAAAGCGTGAGAAGTCTATATATTGCGGTTGTACGACATAAACTTTCAGTCATTCATTTTGAGAAGAGAAACGTGCGTAGATAGAGATACGATAAGGAGACAAAATGACCACGGAAAAAGTTTTAATTTTACGACCTAGTAACAAATTCAGTGATGCGGTAAAATCCCCACGAATACATACGTTTAGGTGTATATATGTATATATATTAATAATATTTCCTTATAAATCTGGGATATATTACTTCCTTAAAACCTATCCTATCTTTAATGCAAACAAGTTAAGCATTTAAAGATAATATAATATAATGTTTATGTCCGCGAATATTTACGATTATTTTCTAAATTATTTATCTCGTACTTCCCAAGATAAGACAACAGGCTGTTAGAATAAGCTATGGGCCAATAACAGATACGTACAGACATACTGTTTATTTTACTTGATATTTGTGTTAAATTTAAGATTAACATTGTATTGTGAAAGCATGTTTCTTATCGAATATTCTGTTTATGAAATTACTTTGAACTTACCTTATAACTTTATATTTCGTTTATTATATTAAGGAGTTGAGTTATAAATGAGTTACTAAAACAACCAAATATTTTAATTTTATTTAAATATTAACATTATATCAAGCTCAACTAGAAAGCAATATTTTTTTTCCTTTTATTTTGTTTCCTAATTTTTCGGCACTGAACCTGAAGCACAGGTTTTCCTATTTTGGTTTGAGAAGTATGATTACATATAATATTATATAAACATAAAAATCATAACGATCCCCCAACCATGTGTACATAATATACGCTTAATACCTAACAGGAAGTTATGTT
This sequence comes from Lasiommata megera, assembly GCA_928268935.1. NCBI lineage: Eukaryota > Metazoa > Arthropoda > Insecta > Lepidoptera > Nymphalidae > Lasiommata > Lasiommata megera. The sequence continues at coordinate 8,506,584 of OV743328.1, forward strand.
AAGACACTAATATAATTAGTACTTACATACTAAAGTATTGATTGTTTGAATAAATAATAAGTTTTTATAATTACCTTCCGATTATTACCGACTGAAATCTTGGAGATGTCTCTCAATAAGTTCAATGTTTTTATATAACGTAAGCTTATAGAAAAATCCTTTATAGAAAAGTTTTGGTGTGAATTGTTCTAAACTCATAGCCAATTATAATTTATTAGTTAATATGTGAGATGAATATAGCAAAAAAAACCGGCTAATTTGGTAGGGGCTTCTTTTTAGACCTGAGCGCGTGTGGAACCCTCCTAGCCTTAGTTTTAACGAATGCAGTTATAACCATCACCTTACGAATTTAAAAGAAAGAAAGAAAATGTATTCATTATCATATGGTGTTACAAACAGTACATCTTATTCTTATCAGAAATTATATTATATTACATAATTATGAACGCTTTATAGAAACCCGTAATAGGTTTACACGACTAACTATTACTACTACTATAACTATTTTGAATTTTTGAATTAACAAAGTTATTAGAGTTTTTTTATTAATTTTGTTTCCATCGAAAACACAATGGGTATAAACAATGCCGTATAACATCTCATACGCATTCGATTCAGTTATTGTTGTACAATCATAAGCCATTCTATAAATAATCGATACGAAAATAATTATTTCCGACCTTACCGCGGGAGTTAATCGTTGAATAGTAGACAATTAATTTAATTAATATTGCTGCAAAGTCGTTAGCGGTTACATAAAGGCTACCGAAAACATGGGTATCTTGATAACCGAGGTCAAATCTGTTATCGAAAACATTGTATTATTTTCTTCCCTACATAGGAAACTCGAATAGGACATGCGCTTTGTGTATTCATCATCATCATCGTGATCAACCCATTACTGGCTCACTACAGAACATGGGTCTCCTCTCAATATGAGAAGGTTTTGGCCATAGTCCACCACGCCGTGTGCGGATTGGCAGACTTCACACGCCTTTGAGAACATTATAGAGAACTCTCAGGCGTGCAGGTTTCCTCACGATGTTTTCCTTGACCGTTGAAGCAAATGATATTTTAATTGTTTAAAAACGCACATAACTCCGAAAAGTTATAGGTGCCCGGATTCGAACCGCTGACCTCTGATTAAGAAGCTGACACCCTAACCACTAGGCTATCACAGCTCCCCAATCTTTTTGTATTAAGTAGTAATTATTTATCCCGACAGCATTTTGTTTAAGTTTAAACGTTTTTATTCTTCTTCTGATTAAAGTTACAAATAATTCAACTAATTCAGTCAGTAAATATTTGTAGGCAAGATTGAATTGTTCATGATAACGATAACTTTGTGCTATTTTTTGACAACAGACTTTTTTATTTAAAAAAACGACAATTTCGATTGACATTTTGGCAGTAAAAACGCAAATATCCTCTCTACAATGAGATAAGAAATGTCCAACCCAGCTGTGGGTTTATTGTGCCTGTGGGATATTTTAATGCTAAGGACAATGGTAGTGATAATACGTAAGATACCAAAATAGCATACAAGCTCTATACGTAAGACAAAAAACCCTAAACTAACTAGGAACTAGTAAAGAAACTTTAACTAGCTATATAATCTGAAGATTATATCCGTGTAACGCAAAAACCGAATCAAAATCGAAGATCATTGCAAACAGCATTGCAGCCATCAAATACTTTGTTATTTCTCTAAAACCTGACATAAATATAAAAAAATATATAATATTGGTTTGATACATTTTTTATCTCTAACCGATGCATACGTTATTTAGAGATGAGCGTCCAATTTTTAAACAACCACGTAATATTTTAGACAAGGTTACCAGGGCACTATGAATATAAAAACGCATTTTTATTTACGATTATAAAATCTACGATGACTCATCAATTCGTAAATATTTTGGTCGACAATAACAAATATACGGCGGTATACAGTTAATCTGTCCATTAATTAAAGTCGAAATTATGAGGCTCACTTCATGTTTCGACTAATCAAACATAGACAGTTTTATTTTTATTTTTGGAGATCTTGTCTGATATGTAAACAAAGAATGAAATCATTTTAATGATGCGAACTTTTAAGATGATTTTTATACTAATATATAACTATCTACCTTTCAAATGCAAAAGTTACTGCGTAAGATTAATATAAACCAAAAACATATTACGCAACAAGTGCATAAAACCGTTCATTATATCCCAGATGTTAAGACAAGGATAAAAGCTAGGCAAGAGAAAATTAATGCTTTCACTTAATCTAATAATTTTATTTCGTTTTAACTAAAAGAATCGTTCACCATTTATGTGTTATTCATCCCATTTTGCCTGAGGAAGATATGATGATGATGGGCTTTCGTTATAATAGTTATCTGTATCTATCTGTCAGCCCGATGCATCCAGTGGTTTGAACTTTGCGTTATTGGGTCAGTCAGTTAGTTACCTTTGCCTTCTTTTATACACATTAATAGTTGACGGCTATCTCACTTGTTGGGAAGTAATGATGCTGTCTACGATGGTAGCGGGCTAACCTGTTAGGAGTATGGTAAACGCACGCTCCTAATTTTTCTACGCGCAATTAAAATGTTACTACGCGAAATCGTGCCGGAACGCTAGATCGCTTGACACGTCTTTGTCGGTAGGGTGGTAACTAGCCACTGCCGAAGCCTCCCACCAGACCAGACTAAATCCGGAAATCGAACCCAGGACCTCCAACTATATAATGCGACAGCGCACGCACTGCGCCACGGAGGTCGTCAAGAATATTAAATATTATATATTTTCAGAATATCTTCATTCCAAATTATAAATTTGGTCTGGCCTGTGAAGACACAATTACTTGGACAAAACTATGTTTACAACTTTGAACGTGAATAAAATAAACCAACGCACCGATTAGCGAGGTAAAACCGCGGTTCATCAAATTCTTCATTGAAATTTTTAGTTTTGTAACCACTTGTTAGCATTACCGCAGAGAATTAATAATTCAAGGTCAAAACTATAACCGTTTAACAGAAACATATAGATAGTAAGGTAGGTACAATAAATCGGTAATATTCAAAGTTAACTATTTGCAATAGAAGCGTACAAAAATCATGGGTTCTCTAACGTAACATTCCAATTATTACATTCATATCAATGTCGTTGGAAAAGAGCAACTGGTTAGTATCTTGTGGGTAGAAAGAATATATCATCCGAATAGATGGTTCGAAAGGCAGATACAAACTAGAAGAGATTCTAACCAAACTATAAAAACAGACAAAATTGAAATCCTTTAAAGACTTTAAATAAAACTAACTAGTTTTATTTAAAGTCATCATCATCATCATCATCATGATCAACCCATTACCAGCTCACTACAGAGCACGGGTCTTCTCTCAATATGAGAAGGGTTTGGTCATAGTCCACCACGCTGGCCATGTGCGGATTGGCAGACTTCACACGCCTTTGAAAACATTATGGAGAACTCTCAGGCGTGCAGGTTTCCTCACGATGTTTTCCTGCACCGTTGAAGCAAGTGATATTTTAAGGTTCGCCAGCTTTACAAACCCGGGTAAATTCGGTAACCTTTTTTAAAATTTCTTTGAAAATATATAATTAATTATTTTGAATTTAATTAAGACTGACTTAAGCGTAAAATTACTTCATAAGCTTGGTAAACGCATAAGTTTTAATTTCCATATAACAAGAATCATTTCGAGCTTTTGAGTTAAGTACCAGGCTCCCAGTAACAGTGAGGAACTCTTTTTTATGATTTTAGAGTGTGTAAGGTTATGCTTAGATATATAGCGAGATACAGAAAAGTACCAGGCTTCCAGCACAGGGGTGGATGTCTCGCTATAACCAGCGAAGTTCAAGCATTGCATCACACTAATCGATCTCATGTAGACAAACTACGGATATCTGTTAGTATCCAATAAGTGTTTATTAGTACCAACCTGTGTATTTATCGAAAGTATTTAATTGTAAAGCAGGTATATTGTGAGTTAAGGCAATAAATCTTTTGTACGGACGTACGCAAGCGCACAGTATATCCACCTTGACCCAGTAGGTACATAGGTACATGTGACCCAATAATAGTTACGTTTGAGTCTCTAGTCATTCTATAGATTACAGATTGCATTAATAATCAAAATGTATGATTGGCTTGCTTCATTATGCTATCTTTCTACCAGGGTATAATGACTTTAAGGTTATTATTTTTTAACGTACCAACGTAATGAATGCAAACATGTCTGTGTGGAAAACCCAACCACTAAATACTTCCAACAATAGTTAGATTGCACCTTCAAGTGTAACAAAGACTATTGCTGTAGCATAAGCAATTAAAATATTATTAGCTTCAACAGTGAAGGAAAACATCGTGAGGAAACCTGCATACGCCAGAGAGTTCTCCATAATGTTCTCGAAGGCGTGTGAAGTCTGCCGCACATGGCCAGCGTGTTTGACTATGGCGAAACGCTTCCTCATATTGAGAGGAGAGCCGTGCTCTGTAGTGAGCCGGTAATAGGTTGATTATGATTGCTTTAGCTTAGAGGGATATTGTGATTAACATAATTCCGTAAAACGGACTAAATTGACTCGTCTTAAAGAGTGCGTTTGTTTACACAATACCTTCTTTCTGGGCACTGTACTGCTTTAAGCTTTTATCTTTATATGAAGGTTAATTAGTCGATATATTAGATATGGAACCGCGAGGCAAAATATTTTTGGAAGAACTAGCTTCCAAAAATATTAACTCGGCAAGTTAAAACTTAAAACGGGGTTTGACTTATGTCACACCCAACCCTCCAGTTGGAGGTGTGAACAGATTAGTCTAGAAAGTAAATTGTATCTAATATTACTATTATTTTTTTGTGCTTTGTTAACTGTAATTAAATTAGATGTTTATTGTTTTTATCGTTTTATATATTAAATATTCAGCTAATTAGTCACCCGGGGTACATTTTCTAAATCATTAATTAAATTATGGCTTTTTTAAGGCAATTTCTTACTCAAACTCACATGTCTAAATAGCTAGATGTAAAGTCATCTACCCACCTGCCGTTAGTGTCTCGTAGATGGTACCAGTGGCCAAGTAATTTCAGGTTAGTTTAAAATTCAAATTTATACTAATGTGACACAGTGCGATGCACTCTAATTGGATTAACGTCTAGGAACACTATTCGTGTATGCGCAATTGGGTGTTAACTCGCTGATAAATACACTATTGGACAAACTAGCCGGGATTAGACAAATACGTTATGTCTTATATATCTACGAAGTTAGAGACTTGTGGGAAAAAATATTTACTGAACGATAATGTTGGATACGTTTACAAGGAAATTGTGGACTGTAAACCTGATCTTTTGGAACAGACAATACGGACGTAGGTTATCGAATATTAAGACTGCTATGGTATTTCCGAATAAATAGCTATCACCATTCACCACATTATAATTGACTAGTTTACATGATACTTTATAGTTTGTTTACTTAAGTTTTTAGTTTGAGTTTTATAGTCATCATGATCAACCCATTACCGGCTAGGAGCCCGCTCTGTAGTGAGGTCTCCTCTCAATATGAGAGAGGTTTGGCCATAGTCAACCACGCTGGCCATGTGCGGATTGGCAGACTTCACACGCCTTTGAAAATATTATGGAGATTTCTCAGGCGAGCAGGTTTCCTCACGATGTTTTCCTTCACCGTGGTAGCAAGTGATATTATAACTTTTTAAAAACGCACATTAAAAAACAAAAACACATGAAAAATTAGAGGCGTGTCCGGATTCGAAACGCCGATCTCTGATTAGGAGCCTGACGCCCTAACCACTAGGCTACCACCGCTTCTATATAGTATTATAGTAAACGCTTCTTATGTTACGTGATCTGCATTTAAAATGGAAAGTTTGTATGAATAGCAACTTTTAAAAGTCTATTTGAGTTTCAATTTGAGTTTGAGTTTTATAGATCTACACTAACAATGGCAAAGCTTGTATTTACACTCAAGCTACCTTTGATAAGTCTTTTTGAATAAAAATAAAGATTTAGTTTGACTTGAGCTTTGTAGTAAAGCTGCTTATGTAACAATACCTACATTTGGAATGGAAAAGTTTGATTGAAAATCAACTTTATTAGTCTATTTGAGTAAAGAAAAAGATTTAATTTGAGTTTTGTAGTAACGCTTCTTATGTAACGAGATTTACATTTAAAATGAAAAAGTTTGTATGTAGATTGAAAATCAACTTTTATTAGTTTATTTGAGTAAAGAAAAAGATTTAATTTAAGTTTGAGTTCTTTAGTAACGCTTCTTATGTAACGAAATTTATATATATATCGAGATATAAGTCCATTTGAGTAAAAAATAAGATTTAATTTGAGTTTTGTAGTAACGCTTCTTATGTAACGAGATCTATATTTTAAATAGAAAAGTTTGTATTTAGATTGAATGGCAACTTTTATAAATCTATTTGGGTAAAGAAACGGTTTTAATTTGAGTTTGAGTTTTGTAGTAACGCTTCTTATGTAACGAGATCTACATTTAAAATGCAAAGTTTTTATGTTGTTCTATTTGAGTAAAGAAACGGTTTTATTTTGAGTTTGAGTTTTGCAGTGACGTTTTATGCGAGACACCTATTAGGTTTTAATAGAAAATTAAAACTAAATAGCAACGTTACTACAATTGTATATTTTAACGGCGGAAAGCTTTGACTAGTGAGATATAAATCTACACCAATCATCAACACAAATCTAAGATACCGAACCCATTTACAAGTCTAACAACTTGACAGGCTACCAGTTTTTACACAGATTGATAAACATCTGACCTCAGCAACTCTTGGTGAATCGGTGGTGTATAGGTTAGAATAATTTTCCATTTATAAGTGGAGATCTTATCATGTTACCATGCTAACGAATTCGCAGCTAACTTACTCGGAGTTGAAATTCGTCTCTAAGGGTTATGAGTTTGATTACTGGTTCGTCAGCGAAGTAATGTCCCACAGACAGATCTCCTTTTTTTTGTTTTTTTTTGTCGTGGTTTAAAGCTTTATGGTTATCTCCGTCATTTGGGCAGGTCAGTGTTATATGGGACTATCATCATCATCATCATCATGATCAACCCATTCTCAGCTCACTACAGAGCACGGGTCTCCTCTCAATATGAGAAGGGTATGGCCATAGTCCACCACGCTGGCCGTGTGCGGATTGGCAGACTTCACACGCCTTTAAGAACATTATGGAGAACTCTCAGGCATGCAGGTTTCCTCAAGATGTTTTCCTTCACCATTGAAGCAAGTGATATTTTAATTGCTTAAAAACGCACATTATTCCGAAAAGTTATAGGTGCGTGCCCGGGTTCGAACCTCTGACCTCTGATTTGGAGGCTGACGTCCTAACCAAGGTTATCACAGCCCAAGGCTATCGAAGGGGGTATACCCTAACTAAAAACCACCACGGATTATCCCTCTCGCTGGTTATGTTGGACGCCCGGATGTCTGACAGATCTCCTAGGTCATAGAACAAAATCATTTTGTGTAAAATGCTTTTCCAATGCCAGTTGGCGGGCTTATTATATTAATAATATGATCATTATATTTTGAGGACGACGATGTAGTTACTATTAGTACATGCTATTATTATTTTTTCATGTACCTAATTGTAGGGGGACGATGTCGCTCGCGTCCGTAGGATTTACCACCTTTTCCTCGAACAAGGCCCACCCTACACGTGTCCCCTGGGTGGTGCAAAACGAGCTGACAACGCCGAGCAACAGGCGGCGGTTAATTAACCTGTCCAAGGCTACCACGCGCCCTGAGGTACTAAATACCCTCAAAAAATGTGGCAGTAATACCTTGGGAAAGTATTGCTGACCTCTTTTTCCCAAACCCCCCCTTTTTATGAAATGTCAGTTATAAGAGAAAACGTTCTGTCATGCGATCCGGCTAACCCCCGGCGCTCTCCGGTACCCGGGCTGGGGAGTGTGAAATCTGCTACCGAAGACACCACTGGAGTGAGTAACCAGGCTCCGGTGACTGTAAATGTTACTGGAAAAAGCAAGCAAGCAGTTTTGGAACGAGAAGAAGAAAGAAGACATAGCTCACAGAATACATCAGATCAAACTAAAGACAAAAGTAGAGACGGCAGACCCCAAAGTAAGCTAGTCCAACAAACTTTTCATAAAAGCATGTTTTACAACACTAAAAACCAACCAACTCAAGATCACACTGATCTAGATAAAGCTTCAACGTCAAACAAAAATTTCAATTCTACTGAGATTCAAAGTACTACTGGAATATCAGTTGACTGGCAAAGAGTCCCAATCCCGAGAAAACCTAAACGACGCAGAACATCTGCTACACCATCTCCACCTAAAGAATCGGAATTTGAGTCAAATAAATATGGATCACTTGATATTGATGTGGATGATGCTGAGACTTTAAGATCAGAAAACAGGCAACAAATAATCAAACCTCCACCTATCATACTTTATGGTATTGAGGATATCTCAAAATTAACTAATTTAATAAGAACAGTGCTGGATGTGGAGGAATTCATCATCAAAATTACAACTCGCAACCAATTGAGAATTAGTTGTTCAACGATAAACTCATATAAACGACTTATGGATTTAGTAAGAGCAAACAACTTAATTGGGCACACTTTCTCTAGAAAAGACACAAGGCCATATCGAATAGTCATTAAGAATCTGCACCATACAACACCTATTGAAGCAATCAAAGAAGCTATAGAGCAGACAGGCAACACCATTTGTGGAGAAATAGTGAACGCCCGTTACGGCCCTGATAAAATACCACTTTCAACATTCTTTGTCAATCTAAACCCCCACCCTAACAACTCAGAGGCTAAGAAAATTTGTTACATGTATAACACACGAGTAGTTATTGAAGATCCACGAAGAACAAACAATGTGCCCCAATGCAAGAGATGTCAGCAATATGGACACACTAGAAACAACTGCCTTAGACCTTATAGGTGCGTCAAATGTGCCGAAAACCATAACACAGTAGACTGTCCTAAAAAAGACCGCAGCACCCCAGCCAAGTGCTGCTTGTGCCTAGGCAATCACCCTGCAAACTATAAAGGCTGTCAGGTCTTCATGGAAATCAACAAAAGAAAGAAAAATCCCACAAAAAGAGATCAGACAAAGCCAAAAAATCAATCAAGGTATGAAAAGCATCAAAATCAAGCTAGTGGAGACACTAGAAAAGCAACTCAGAAAACGGATGAGGGGGACAGAACTCCAGAAAGAAATGAACGTAGGCATACAGGAGAATACTCCCCAAACCCAGAATACAAAACATATGCTGAAGCCACTAGAAATCAAAAAACAAATAAAACCACAACAGAATCTAAATTAGAAGAAATTCTCTTAAAACAAGCTGAAAAGCTAGATAAATTAATAGATCAGATGTCAATAATGATGAATTTATTGAGATCAGTAATTCAAAAGCTTATATAGTTTGATGGCTACTTTAAGAGTAGCAACGTGGAACATTAATGGTCTTAGTAGACATAAGAGCGATGTAGAAATATTTTTGAAACTACAGAACATAGACGTGCTTCTTGTATCAGAATCCCATCTTATTGAAAAACATAACCTTTTGATTAAAGACTATGCCATATATGCAACATCCCATCCAGACGGAACTGCTCATGCTGGTACTGCTATAATCGTAAGAAAAACCCTGAAACATGATCTCTTAGAAGAATATAAAACATCCCATCTACAAGCTACGACTATTATGTTATATGATAAACAAGGGTCTCTTGTTCTGTCGGCTATCTACTGTCCACCCAAACACAACATAAAAGAAAATCAATTCACTAATTACTTTAAAACCCTTGGACATAGATTTATCTGTGGAGGAGATTGGAATGCTAAAAACGTGCAATGGGGTTCACGTTTAACTCTACCCAGGGGTAGAGAACTTAATCTTAGTATGCTCAAAAATAACTTGCATATCCTAAGCACTGGTGAACCCACATACTGGCCAACCGATCCTAATAAAGTACCGGACCTTATAGACTTCTTCGCTTATAAAGGCTTGTCAAATCTTTACCTTAGTGTCGAAAGCTGTCTTGACGGGGGTTCAGATCATACCCCAGTGATAGGTACAATCAGTACATCAATCATTGAAAGGCCAACAAAAGAGACTCTGTACAATAAACGTACAGACTGGGATGCATTCAGAAACTACATTGAATCTAACCTGTCCCTTAAAGTTGCATTAAAAACCGATGATGATATTGATGAGGCAGCCATCACCATAACAAATGTTATACAAACTGCAGCTTGGATCTCCACACCAGAACGATGCCATACCCCAGGTAGCAAAAATATACCAAAGGATATAAGAGACAAAGTGCTTGAAAAAAGAAGGCTTAGGAGAGTTTGGCATAGCAATCGCCATCCCTCGGACAAAAAAGCTCTTAATCGTGCTATCGTAGAGCTAAGATCCTATTTAAAAGAGATCGATGACGAGACCTTGCAAAATAAATTGGAGAATTTGTCTGCGTCAACAAAAAACGAGTACTCACTTTATAGGGTAGTGAAATCCAATAAAGCCGCACCCATACCAACACAGCATCCTTTAAAACTAGGCAACGGCACCTGGGCCAGGAAAGATAATGAACGTGCAAAAGCTTTTGGCCAGTTTCTAAGCGAAGTATTTACCTCTAACAATGGCGATCCAGATACGGATAAAGAAGTTAAAGAGTTCTTAGCTACCGATTTACAATTAAGCCCACCGCTAAAAAGTTGCTCTCCTAAAGAAGTCTATAGAGTAATAAAAGAACTGGACTTGAACAAAGCTCCAGGGTTTTGCTTAATAACAGCTGAGGTCTTACAGCAGCTACCAAGAAAAGGAATTGTCTTTTTAACGTTACTCTTCAATAGTATTCTGAGAATGTCGCACTACCCAAGTATTTGGAAAATATCAGAGATAATAATGATCCCCAAACCCGGCAAACCACCGCACTTGGTATCGTCCTATAGACCAATCAGTCTACTGCCCACATTATCTAAAGTGTTTGAAAGGATAACTTTGTACAGACTCAAATGCATTCTTAACGAAAAAGACATTATCCCTCAACATCAATTTGGGTTCAGGAGTGGTCATTCAACAATAGAACAAGTGCACCGAGTGGTAAGTAAAATAAGAAATGCCCTAGAAAATAAAGAATATTGTTCGGCTGTATTCCTGGATGTCCAACAGGCTTTCGACAAAGTCTGGCACAGTGGATTGCTCTTCAAGGCAAAGAATCATCTTCCTCATAATCTCTATATGCTTTTGAAATCTTACCTGCAACAGAGAATATTTCGAGTTAGAATTAATGATGCCTACTCAGAATTCCATACCATTGAATCAGGAGTACCTCAAGGCTCTGTTTTGGGGCCAACATTGTATCTCCTTTACACTGCTGACATTCCCACATCAGAAAATGTACTCACTGCTACTTTTGCTGATGATACTGCAGTATTGTGCAACAATAAAGATTCAACGTTGGCATCAGACATATTGCAAAACCATCTGAACAAGATACAGAAATGGATGACCAAATGGCGTATAAAAGCCAGTTCAAATAAGTCAACACATGTAACTTTTACTCTCCGCAAAGACATATGCACCCCTGTCAAACTTGGACTAAATATCATACCTCATAGTGTGACTGCAAAATATCTCGGAATGCACATAGACAAAAAACAAACATGGAAACCCCACATAATGAAAAAACGCGATGAGCTTAATCAAATATTCAGAAATCTTAATTGGCTTATAGGACGGCATTCCCGAGTGTCCCTGAGTAACAAGCTACTTATCTATAAGACCATAATAAAACCAGTGTGGACCTATGGCATTGAGCTTTGGGGCACAGCTAAGAACTCAAATTTAGAAATACTACAAAGATTTCAAAACAAAGTCCTTAAAAACATAGCAAATGCTCCATGGTTTACTAAGATGTCGGAACTGCACGAGCATCTTAACATAAGAACAGTAAAAGAAGAAGTCGAACACAGAGCAAATACCTATAAACAACGATTAAACTATCATCAAAACAATTTGGCTACAGCACTCAGTTTCCCAATGGAATTTAGAAGGCTCAAACGCGCTTCCATATGGGACTTCACAGATTGAGCGAAACAATTAGCTAAGAGGCAGATCCGTCACTGGATGGACAGCCTCACATGTCAAGGAATTCTGAAAAAATCTGCTTATAGCTGTTCTAGCTGATCGCATGATAGAAAATTCAAATAAAAAAAAAAAAAAAAAAAAATGTACCTAATTGTAGTCTAAGGGACACCTACTTAGCTTTGTGGTTCTGTATTTAGAAGGTATTGTAAAGCTGATTTAGCTCGAAGGGAAGAAAGCAACCTGAAGAAGATGATTATCAACGGCAAAGTGGAAGGAAAGAGGCCTCGGGGACGGAGTCCGATGCGTTGGTCGGATCAAATCTGCATCGCACTCGAGTCCACGACATCCACAACATGGCGCGTATCAGTGGAAGGTATCAAGACCCTCAGTAATGAGGAATACGACGTAGAGAGAGAGAGTAAAGCTGATTTGCAGTTGTTTCGTTTCAGGCCTTTAAGTCGATGTCAGAGAAAAGCAGCATAAATTAATACACTACAAAACTAAAAGAACTCTAATGCAATACCACACTGCATGCCCATCACATAAGACGATGAATAGATTTTTTGACGACCTCCGTTGCGCAGTGCGCGCGCTTTCGCATTCTAAAGTTGGTGGCTGGAAATCGAACCCAGCGATTTCCGGCTCGAGTCCGGTCTGGTGGGAGGCTTCGGCCATGGCTAGTTACCACCCTACCAACAAAGACGTGTCAAGCGATTAAGCCATCCGGCACGATGTCGCGTAAAAACCGATCAGGCGTATGGGTTTACCATACCCCTAACAGGTTATCCCGCTACCATCCTAGACAGCATCATCACTTACCACCAGTTATTATACCCATAACAGGTTAGCCTGCTACCATCCTAGACTACATCGTCACTTACCACCAGGTGAGATAGCCGTCAAGGGCTAACTTGTAGTGTATAAAAAAAGAGATATTTAAGAAGTAACCAAGACCTATACTTTAAAAAGAACAATCTAGAAGCCGTAATATATCTTAATTTATACCACCTAGTGTTGTTATCTTCTTGTAATACACAGTGACGCAAATAATTTATTACGTAGAACTCAAACAACAATGCACTGGTACCGTGTATTTAAATGGCACGTGTTTACTTTTAGAATTTTCCTTAAGGCTATATTTGTTCTGAACTCATAAATAAAACAGCTTCTACGATCCTAACACTTCATGTCTCAAACACATCGGGTGTTTAATTTACTGGTAGTTTTAATTTTGCAAACATAAGACACGTTTAAAACTCTCTCATTCCAATAAACACAGGGTTGGAACACGGTGTTCAAACTATAAAAGCTTGGCCTATCTAAAGAGCCAAAGCGGTTCTTTAGATATGCCAAGTAAGCTTTTGGCCAAGATAACCAGACCCTGGTTAACTCTTTACTCTTTTATGTTCTGAATTCCGGGTCCGCTCTACAAATTATGTTAGTCATATTTACTTGTCTACATTTCATGAATGTGATTTCTAAATAAGAATCTATAGAGAGAGATCTGACTATACCAAAAAGATGAAAAGTTTATTTCTAAGGCAATGTATGACAATTACTCTAAGTGTACAACTGTATTGTATTGTTAACATTTATTAATGTTGGTTTTTTGGTGTACAAAAAAGTATATTTTCTTTCATTAAATATATTTAGCCACGTAAACTTTAACCTCATTGGTAATTTGACTATTAAAGATTTGACTAAATTATTACCACTACTTTCATATAAGTATGATATAGACTGATAGCCTAGTGTAAACACTAGCTGACCCGACCGCTGGGGGGTTCAAACCTATAACTTTTCGGAGTTATGTGGGTTTTTAAGCAATTAAAATATCACTTGCTTCATCGGTGAAGGAAAACATAGTGGGGAAACCTGCATGTCTGAGAGTTCTCCATAATGTGCTCAAAGGCGTGTGAAGTCTCATAGCCAGCGTGTTGGACTATGGCCAAATCCTTCTCATATAGAGAGGAGACCCCTGCTCTGTTGTGAGCCGAGAATAAGTTGATCATGACGATAATGAAAGAGCGTATGTTATCTTGCTTGTGACATTAAAGTGTCATAAGAAAATCGAACAACATTTCTCCTACTAATACATTTACATATTTATATCTTAACACTTCAAAAGTAAATCAGGATGTACCACCGAATGGTACCACCACTCCTAGGTAATGCATCAATTAATCAGAAGTAGTAAATGATCACTTAGCGAGCGTATCTCGCTCATACGTCGCGGCGACCTGAGTAGCGTTTATTTTATACGAAGATGTTTTATATGAGAGATAATGGCCGTACTTCTGCGTAATTTACAAAAATAAAACATTATAACTTTTTATATGTCAAGTGGAAAATTACCTCGGCACTTAAAGTGGTTACAATATTTAGAAGAAAGATATTTAATACGAGTACAAATGATAAATGATAAAACCATTGACTAAAGAATAGAGACGAGCGTTTTAAGAATGAGGTTTTTTTATCAAATTTTATTTTCTAACGAATTTTAATTTCTAAAATTTTATTCAGTGACTCCGACAATTAATTCATACAAATATATTTTAAATACACAAAATTTTCAGATATACCCGCTTCTCTTTTGCTATTTCGACAAGAGCGCGTTAACCAATTCAGCTGTGGTCCACCGTATATTTTTATCGTAAATTTTAGTGGAATATAAATTATTTCACTTTTCGTCTGTCCAGAAATTAAATACATTTCCTATTTTTGTATATATATTTTATATTTATTATTTTTTATGGAACTTTTGTCCGAATCCTTTATGCCGGCTCCATCAGCTCCTAATTAGATAAAAGCAACCTTATAAAAAATATAACAAAATAAATCTATGACTATGAAGAATGTAACAGACACAACCTACTATTTTTGTGTGTTAGTATTGTGTTTGTCTTAGAGCCTAAAATTAACGAATAAAAGAAAACCTTGTATTAATAATCAACATTTAGTCGATCAATTTGGGTTGCCTTAACTAAAAGATATTTTTACATACATAGAGAAATTACTTTTTTGTATTAAATGCCATATATCCTTTTCTGACATCGGCGGTGATAGCCTAGTGGTTAGGGCGTCAGCCTCCTAATCAGAGGTCACCTGTTGGAATCCGGGCACGCACCTCTAACTTTTCGAAGTTAAGTGCGTTTTTAAAAAATTACAAAAAAAAGTATCACTTGCTTCAGCGGTGAAGGAAAACATCGCGAGGAAACCTGCACGCCTGAGAGTTCTCCATAATGTTCTCAAAGGCGTGTGAAGTCTGCCAATCCGCACATGGCCAGCGTGGTGGACTATGGTCAAACCCTTCTCATATTGAGAGGAGACCCGTGCTCTGTAGTGAGCCGGTAATCATGATCCTTTTCTGACAACATATAAGCGAACAAATTTGCATTCACAATATTAGCTACCTTATAATTTTTACATTTAACAGGCTGAAATTGAGACAACGAACGTAAAAAGAATGCGAACAATCCCAGATAAACTATGTGAACTACTGCGTGGAATGTACAAAAGAGGTACAAATAAAAAAACCCTCGCGCAATCTCTTAAGCCGTGGCAAATTCATAAAACCCAACATACCTATTGAAACGTCGAACAATGATGGCCGCGTATTACCGATCCGGTTGCGAATAATTAGGCTGAAGATTCGCTAGTTCCCATGCCGGTATGTTAAAATCGTTGAGAAAATACCATACATGCGTGATCGCTAATTCGATGCTCCGTTGCAGCTTCAGCATTTAGATGAGACTTGAGAACTTACCGGTTTAATTGTATGCCAGTGATTATACGTTTAGTATTGAATGTTAATACACTTTTCTTCGAAGCTGATGGCCGAGTGGTTAGGACGTCCGCTTTCTAATCAGAGGTCGGGGGTTCGATCCGACACGCATTTTTAACTTTTCGGAGTAACGTTATGTTTGACGACCTCCGTGTCTGTCGCATTATAAAGTTGGAGGTCCTGGGTTCGATTCCCGGCTCGAGTCTGGTCTGGTGGGAGACTCCGGTCGTGGCTAGTTACCACCCTACCGACAAAGACGTGTCGCCAAGCGATTTAGCGTACCGGCACGATGTCGCGTAAAAACCAATTAGGAGTATGGGTTTACCATACCCCTAACCCCTAAGATAAGGTCTTAGACTGCTTTAGTTAAGCTTTGCGACAAGTCTTTATCGTATGGTGGTAACTAGACACGGCTGGAGCCAGACCAGAGCCGGGCATCGAACTTAGGACCAACTTAATAATGCGACAGCGCACGCGCAGCGCCACGGAGGTCGTCGTTACGTAAAGTGTAAGTTACGAAAACTTACACTTTACGTAACAGAGATTGTAGTATAAAACAGTCGCGAATATCCCTGATACGCTACAAAAAATTATGATACATAACAATCCTAAAATATTAATACATTCTCGAACCTTAAGCTATTAAGTTATATAGCCTTACCTTTCTAACTTAACCGATTAGCCATGTTAACGCAGTTTCCTTCAAGCCCAATTTAACGGATTATCACAAGGTCGCGTTTCGCACCACCGAAAATATCTGCATGCACGCTAACATCAAAATACAACCTTGAACCGCGCGTACCGAAAATCGATAATTACGTAACAGAATCGGTGTTCTCACGATGCCGTGTACAGTTATCCTTAATGCCGGTTTAAACAATGGTTTCGCTTTTGATAGGAAAATTAGAGAAAATTAGCGAGTTGGCCCCGCTACCGACTGATGGTTATTGGCACTAATGGTGCCCCCCGGGAACCGAACCTTGGAGAGTGGTGTCACGCCCGCGCCGCACGCCACTGACCGCCGGGGGTTCACATGGGTTAGGATCCGCGCGTTTTTGGACAGCATATGCGGATATGACTGTTTATTATCATTTTTTTTTCTTTAATTATTGTTTTCGAATACTACTTGGCTATGAGATTAAAATTGCATAATCCTATGAATATTTATATACAATTAAAATTACAATTTAAGGGTGTATTTTGAGTCAAATAATAAACAATAGTGATAGAGATTATTTGTCGTTGAAAAAATCTAAATAAATAATAATATTATTATTATTTATTATATTTATTTAAGTTTATTATATCTCTTTTGGGTTTTATATGTATTTATTTTGCACACGGGCGTAAGAGTTGGAATATATAGATTATAATATCTTAATAATATAATAGGCCTAGATCATAGGCCCCCGGTGGAGGGTCTGCTCGGCGGACGCCGCTGGTTAGGTTGCGGTCGAGTGTACAGGTGTTTCCGTAACCCAGCCACCAGGACGCGACGCGAAGGAGCATCGCTGGCTTTAAGTGGGTATTCTGATCATCAGTCTGACCACCGGAGAGTCCTACATACCGGACGGAAGTCTTGTCTTGTCTGCGCCACTTCCGGAGGGAATGCGTAAACACATTTCCCAGCGTGAAAAAAAAAATTGGTCCTTTGAGTTTGATAGTTTAGACTGATCAAAAATAAATTCATTCATGCCAATGATATTGAATATATAGTATTATTTAATATAATACTATATATTATGGTATGAATGAATTTACTAAACATACAAATAATCTTTATTCAAATACTCCTTTTAAAAGGTACTTTTGACTCGTCAATACTTTACATTGTAGTGAATCTTGGTGATGTAGTTATCACCAAGATTTGTAAACTTAAAACTAAGGCTATGAGGGTTCGAAACGCGCGCCGGTCTAAGAAGAAGCCCACAACAACAACAACACAACAATAACAACAACAACTTGGGTGCATCAACGTTATTCTTACGCCATTTGGGATGACTACCGTCTTCGCGAGTACAGACCGGGCTTCGATAAGCGACGATCGTGGGAATCTCAGTTTGCATATCATTTGCAAACTTTGCTCACCGATCGTAACAATACTGATTGTCTTTAACCGACCGGTTTGGTTTGTTTTTCTTTTTGTTCGGATTTCTCGTCTCTCGCTTTCTAAATATTAGGTTTTATACATTGAAATAACCGATGCGTCATTATTCCTCAATACTATGTATTTTTCAATTTATTCTTATAATACACAAACACATTTTAATTGCACTATAAATAAAGAACTTACAACTATGAATAATGAAATATGCGATAAGAAATGGGTTTTACATTTTTTTATAACATTTTCGACGACCTCCGTGGCGCAGCGCGTGCGCTGTCGCATTATAAAGTTGGAGGTCCTGGGTTCGATTCCCGGCTCGAGTCTGGTCTAATAGGAGGCTTCGGCCTTGGCTTGTTACTACCCTACCGACAAAGACGTGTCGCCAAGCGATTTTGCGTTCCGGCACGATGTCGTGTAGAAACCAATTAAATTAAAATTAAATTAAAATTGCGTTTATTCAGCCATTATAAGGAAAAAAAAAATTACATCACATCTAAAAACGAATGTGTCCTGAAATTGGCTGAACAGGGCGCTGCCTCAGCTTGATGCTGCGTCAAAATTGACTGCAGCGCTGATTTTCAGGCATAACCCATGCTGATATCACGGAGTGACTGGGAAAGTGCTCCTTTAGTGTGTGAGGGTGTGTGTGCGTGTGCGTGAGTATGTGTTTGGATTCTTTTCTGTTTTTGTTTTTGTTTTTATTTTATTTTTTATATATATTTTAATCCTGCCTGGAAAATTTGTTGGCTTTATGGCTTTTGTTGGCTATACGATATTTTCATTTCACAGTTTTTGTGTTTCCAATAAATACTTTTTTATAAAATGTTTGAAAGAAAACAAAGATTTCAACAGCCGGGCAGGTGGCGGAAGATCATTCCAAATTTTACAGGCAGCGTATTTGAAAGTCCCCTTAAAAGCGGCGGACCTATGAAATGGCACAGAAATCCGAGGTGCAGATCTCGAACCCAAGGTACTATTTTCACGTGCCCATTTTATTTTGGAGTGTAGGTAAGCGGGCTTTCCAGTATGAATAACCCCAAAAAGCGTAGTCGCCAGATGAAGTCTGCGTCTAGCCTCCATTTTCAACATGTTCGCGTCATTAAGATATGGGCTCATATGGCAACGTGGCCCGATGGGGAAGCAGAACCGGGCACAGGCGTTCTGGACTCTCTGAATGAGCTTCACCGATCTAGCCAATAAGCATGGCCCGTAGGCAGCATCTGCATAGTTTAATTTTGACAGGATCAACGACTCGCACAAGCGAACTCTAACGTCAACATTCAAGTATGGACGCATTTTGTAGAGTAGTTTGAGCCTGTAAAAACAGTTCTGAACTAGATTCCTGACGTGACTTTCAAACCGTAGGTTGGCATCAAAAATAACACCTAAATTTCGTACCTCAAAAACTCTTTCTACAAGTTTGCCCCTTATATTGATGGCTGGATTAAAAGTTTCCACTTTACTAATTGTATGTTTGGTTCCTAGTATCATAAGCTTCGTTTTATTCGGATTTAGATTGAGGGAGTTAAGTTCTGACCAAGTAGCTATATTTTCCAAGTCCTTACAAATTTTTATTGCAGCTTCCGCGGTATCATTAGGGTGGAATGAAAAGTACAGCTGAACGTCATCTGCGTAGCAGTGGTATTTGCAGTGACTGATGTTATGGACCATATCTGCAGTGTACAGAGCAAACAGTACTGGGCTGAGAATAGAGCCTTGTGGTACTCCTCTGAATTAGGAGTGTGGGTTTACCATACCCCTAACAGGTTAGCCCGCTACCGTCCTAGACTGCATCATCACTTACCGTCAGGTGAGATCGCCGTCAAGGGCTAATTTGTAGTGTATTAAAAACATTTTTTTTTTTATAAATATATGCTTTCCCATCTTCGGGAAATTGTAAGAAGATAATATCCACTGCACCAAAATTTACAGATATTAAAATTAATTAAGTTAAAGAATGTCGTTATCATCACCATCTCACGAATTAAAATAATGAAAAATATATTATACGAACGCTTCCTAGATGTATGTATTAGTTCGGTGTTAACATGAATAAAGCTATTCTGTAAATTCAGAATAGCTATAATATAATATAAAATTCATCAATTTTCAATTTTTATTCAAATTGAAAATTAAATATATATCTATTTAATCCCTATCCTGTGATAAATACGAATAATCCAGTCTCATATAATCTTTCACTCGCCACACAACTTTGTGCTAGGTTTTGTTTTTATCGTAAGGAAACTGTAAAAATCTCATCTGATAAAAACAATCTACGATTGTACGAGAACTAAATTCTTGTAAGCGGTGATAGCCTAGTGGTTAGGGCGTCAGCCTCCTAATCAGAGGTCGGCGGTTCGAATCCGGGCCTCTAACTTTACGGAGTTATGTGCGTTAAAAAAAAATATCACTTGCTTCAACGGTGAAGGAAAACATCGTGAGGAAACCTGCACGCCTGAGAGTTCGCCATAATGTTCTCAAAGGCGTGTGAAGTCTGCCAATCCACACATGGCCAGCGTGGTTGACTATGACCAAACCCTTCTCATATTGAGAGTAGACCCGTGCTCTGTAGTGAGCCGGTAATGGGTTGATCATGATGAGATTCTTGTATATTATTCGATTATTTTAACGGCTCGGAGTTATACCTTATGCTATGATAATGCAGCTAGCATGCTAGCTGTAGTACAGATTTTCAAATAACACAGTTAATTTAAATCAGAAACATTTAATGCTATTCAATATTAATACAACTCGCATAAATATGAGATATAAAATGAACTTTATGATGCGTTGATACGTAACCTTTGCTTCTTGTGCACCTTTGAGGCTCGCTGGCAGCTACTTACCCTAACAAACCGTGGATAAATTAATCTCTAACACGCATGGAGCCTGTCATCGTGTCCATCTGTCTGACTCCGTTGCCTTGATCTGGTATTTTATCCGTACCTAATTCATCTAACATTTTGGTCTAGCGGTTACCATGTTCGATAACGCATTACAAGATCCAGGATCGAACAATGTTGATCATAGAATTTTTTTGCCAAGAAATTCTCAGTTTGAAGTTCTTAACTTTGTTTCTTATCCGTGACTCGGAAAGTAAGGCATAATGGCTATGCGTCTTTAACTTTAACTAACAAAAAAAATTGACAGTTGATAGAATAAGTCAAATGCAAATGTTTGGGTACAGAATATTTCTTTGAATTCATTTATGATACTTTCCGATAGACGACCTCCGTAGCGCTGCGCTCGCGCTGTTGCTTATTAGAAGTTGGAGGTCCTGGTTTCGATTTCCCGGCTCGAGTCTAGTCTAGTGGGAGGCTCCGGCCATGGCTAGTTACCAAGCTACCGATAAAGATGTGCCGGCAAGCGATTTAGAGCTCGGGCACGATGTCGCGTAGAAACCAATTAGGAGTGTGGTTTTACCATACCCCTAACAGGTAAGCCCACTACCATCTTAGACCGCATCACCACTTACCATCAGGTAAGATGTCGTCAAGGGCTAATTTGTGGTGTATAAACGGTTTCTCAACCTATCGACCTGACCACCGGCCATTCGGTCTCCCCTGCCGGGGTGTAATCCTCCGCCCGGTGCAAATATGTATTTATGTAATGTGTATGTACGGTCTTTTGGGTTTTATATGTATTTATTTTGCACACAGGCGAGAGAGTTAGAATAATAATAATAAAATCACTTTATTACACACACAATACAATAAAAAGAATACAAAAAATAAAATAAAAAAAATAAACATAAAAACGGCGTATCACTGAAATTTATTAATTGTTATAAAATGCTAGAGAAATCGTAGACGAAGTCTTTTATTGTAAATCAAACTATGTACCTACCTATCGGATGAAAGAAAAATATACAGCAATTACCTAAAAGGAATTCAGTTGCCGAGCTTCTATACCGATGGGTGTTACATTTTCTCGGAACCGTTACAAACTAAAAACTATAAAGCAAATCGATAGTTAGCTGCATTGTTAAGACAGCACGGCAGGATTTATTTACTAGTTTACAGTACAACATTATTTCTCAAGAAACCGTCTAAGTGTTGATCTTCCGTCCCGATAAGCTCTAATGCTGGTATAACCTATGGTCTTTTAATACACCGTGTCGAACCATCGGATATCGTAATGGTTGATATTAGTGGCTTAGTAATTGTGCTATAGTTGTTATTAGAGTTGGTTACTTATGTATGTGGTTATTTGAATAGATGACGTTTGGTTGTATAGTGTGCAGGTACGTGTAGATGCTACGCGAATATAAGTATTTTTGTTTTGTTTTGTATTTTTTGTGTTCGTATTGTGCCTATTTTTTTACGATTTTTAGATAATTTTTTTTTTTAACAAATAATGTCTCGTCTCTTATTACGCATGCTGAGTTAGCGTATAAGTGGAGTGTACAAAATTATAAGAGAATTGTAGAATGTGTCCTTAAATTAAGATAGTTGTATACACGTTGGCTTCTTAGTAAATAAATAAATAAATATATATTTTATGAACTTTTTTTTTCTACTTTCCTTGATGCCAATATAATCTCGTTATAAGAGATGATGCAGTCTGAGATGGCAGTGGATTAACCTTTTAGGGTTATGATAAGTTGCGGATGAGTGCGCGAGCGTTCCCGTGACCCAGCCATCAGGTTACGCGAAGAAGCATTGCTGGATTATAGTGGGTATTAGTGGGTATTTAGGATTTGAAGCGGTGATAGCCTAGTGGTTACGGTGCCAGCCTCCTAATCAGAGGTCGGCGGTTCGAATCCGGGCACGCACCTCTAACTTCTCAGAATTATGTGCGTTTTTTAAAATTCAAATATCAATTGCTTTAACGGTGGAGGAAAACATCGTGAGGAAACCTGCACGCCTGAGAGTTCTCCGTAATGTTCTCAAAGGCGTGTGAAGTCTGCCAATCCGCACATGGCCAGCATGGTGGACTATTTCCAAACCCTTCTCATATTGAGAGGAGACCCGTGCTCTGTAGTGAGCCGGTAATGGGTTGATCATGATGATGATGATGAGTGGGTATTCTGGTCGCCAATCTGGCCGCCGGTGAGACCCACAAACCCTGCCGGAAGCGGCGCAGTTTTGCCAGCGTCGCTTCCGGCGGGGATGCGTAAACGTATTTCCAAGCGTTTAAAGGGGTATTATATACCCATACTGCTACTAGAAACCTACAGCGACATTGTGCGGGGACGGCGGTACGCCTTTGTGACGGGTTTTAATGTACACGAACGTAGCCAGACCAGACCAGGGAAAATTCAGTAATGATAAATTTCTAAATTGTCCCGGATCGAACCTGGGACTTCCTACTCATAAGATCACAGCGTTCGACACTGCGCCAGGTAGGTCGCCTAATTGTCAAAATAAATAGTAACATACGAAACACAACTGTAACTCGTCGAATCTATAATCATATTATAAAATTGAAGAGTTTGTTTGTTTGAATGTGCTGATATCAGAAACTACTGATTGAATTGACAAAAATATATTTTTGTTGGACATAACCGTTAAAGTTACGCATAAATAATGAATCACGGGATTGTTTCAATTAATTCTTGGTAACAACTGATCGAGTAACTTGTCACAAACCTTGCTGGAAGTAATTCGATTTCCTGACGTAGACACACACGAGGGCCATGAGCTGGAGCTGCGAGAGACGTTGCCGCGTCGAAGGAGGTAGGGGGAGGAGGTCCCGAAGGTTGGCAATCTCGGCGTTGATGAGGTCGCGCCGGAGTTTGGAAGCGCCTTTCGTTGATTTGCCTTGATCGAACCTGGGGACGGAGATGGTAAACTGTATCAAAAAGTTATCCACACGACACCTCTTTCTGCATCCTCCTCGCAGAATCAGGCGATGGCGGCCCAACTCGTCACGCTGGCCACCATGGTGCGATCCACGGTGAGCAGCGAAAGGTCAGGGCTCCACCTGAGATATAGTTGTAGTTCTTCTAAAAACCCTGAACCAAACGCAAGACTTTCATAATTTTTTGTATATAAATACCATTTATATTTTTATGTGGGTATATATTTATCGTAAGCGGTGATAGCCTAGTGGTTAGGGCGTCAGCCCCCTAATCAGAGGTCGGCGGTTCGAATCCGGGCACGCACCTCTAAATTTTCGGAGTTATGTGCGTTTTTAAACAATTAAAATATCACTTGCTTCAAGGGTGAAGGAAAACATCGTGAGGAAACCTGCATGCCTCCATAATGTTCTCAAAGGCGTGAGAAGTCTGCCAATCCGTACATGGCCAGCGTGTTTGGCTATGGCCAAACCCTTCTCATATTGAGAGGAGACCTGTGCTCTGTAGTGAGCCGGTATGGGTTGATCATGATGATGATGATGATATATTTATCCATATATTTTTTTAGCGTACACCCTAAGCTTGTTTATTTAGGTTGCCAGGGAGGGATCGCTTTTTAGCGATAAGGCCGTCTATTGTACTTCTCTTTCCTTCTTTATGTGTTTCGTAGCGGTTTTGTATTTCTTGTTTTTTGTAGTGTACAATATTTTCATTTAATTAATGTACATAGTGCCATCAACTAATTAAATTGAACTAGGCTAATCTCCTGAATGACATGTTTCTCATAAAATCACTAAAATTGACTGCATAAGATTACGTCTATAAAATTGATGACGTACCCCATTTATAGATACAATCCGAGATAGCAACAATTTGCAATACTAATCAGCCGCATTCCAATGGATTGAACTCGTATCTACTATTCTAGTCGGTATTATGTCATGGGAGCGATGTTACTGAATCCGGGTGAAATCATATCAGAAGCATTGTATAGATATATGTACCGAATATAACCAATGAATTCAGCATCTACTATAGTTATATCATTTTTTTTTACTCACTACAAGTTAGCCCTTGACGGCTATCTCACCTGGTGGTCAGTGATTATGCAGTCTTGGATGGTAGCGGGCTAACACGTTAGGGGTATGGTAAACCCACACCCCTAATTGGTTTCTACGCGACATCGTGCCGGAACGCTTAATCGCTTGGCGTCACGTCTTTGTCGGTAGGGTGGTAAGCCACGGCCGAAGCCTCACACCAGACCAGACTCGAGCCGGGAATCGAACTCAAGACCTCCAACTTTATAATGCGACAGCACGCGCGCTTCACCACGGAGGTCGTCAAAAAAGGTGTGAAGTCTGCCAATCTGCACGTGGCAAGCGTGGTGGACTAAGGCCAAACCCTTCTCACATTGAGAGAGACCCATGCTCTGTAGTGAACCGGCAATGGGTTGATCATGATGATGAAGCATTAAAACAATTACAATGAATATTCATTGGATATTTCTATCCCCGGATAGAAATATCCAATGGAAGCTTTAACACAGAAATAGAATCTAATACAGATATTATTAGTTTGTTCTGTCTGCCAATTTACTTTAGCTGATACCCGGAATCAAGCTTTAGGCTATATTCAAAAAATATGAGTGTTTAAGAGATAACTATCTGTCAATTTTAAGTAAGTTCATTAAATCTAAATCGATTTTCCCATAATATATATTTTTTATAATTGTTGTTTATTCAGTTTAATAATGTCTAACTATGTTATACCCGGATAGCGGTTAACCCGTTCCTAAACCAATAAATTAAAACACACATAATTTCCAAAAGTAAGAAATATATATTCGGAATCGAACTCCGTTCTAAGGAGAGGGAGATCTAATCTTAACTACTGAGCTATCGACTCATAACAACCAGTTATTAATTGGAAAAGAATATCACTATTGGTAGCACACATGCCATCTTAGTTTAAAGATTTATATACGACAGAATTGCCACTATAATGTAGTGATTGATAAATCCAAAGCCCAAGAATAAATCATAAAAATGCAAATACAATAAAACGGTAAGATAGAGGGTACAATTTACAGTATGTCGATTCGTTACGGAATAAATAATAAATTTCGTGAGGTTCCCCATTTAAGAGGAGATTTATTAACGATTCATATTGATTCTAATGGAAGCCCATTATTTGGACGTTTTTATGATTTTTCACTGTTTATAAGTGTGAACGGTTAGGTGAATATCATTAACTAGCAGAAGAAATTATGTCTCTATCAAGTTAATGTGGTTTTATGATGACGTGTTCTTTTTATTACCTCTTAAATATGCAGTGTTGAACTTTTAACTTTTATATATATGACTATGTCTAGACGGTCATGTAAATTGTTATTGGAGACGTGGTAAACGATTAGATACTTCTAATCTCATGTACTCATCTGCGTCTACAAATAACTACCAAAAAATAAACATGTTTTACAGGATTCCGTGGTCGTAGTTTACATGTTAGACCAAGAATAGAATATAGTGGAATAAATGTTGCTAGTATTATTCAAATAAGTTCTACAACAGGTTTTTTTAAATATATCTTTAAAAAAAGGTGGTCCTTTGCATAAGTGCACCAGGCTTTCGGCCAGCCGAGAAAAGTGGCGAATGCTCGTTAGGCGAACAACATCTGCCCTCAAAGACATTGCTTCGAGATGACAGTGATACAAAAGTGTAACGACGAAGAAGAAGAAGAAAAAAAGAAGGCCACAGAGTATTGCCAGTATATTAATGAGTGCAAAATTTAACATCAGGCATTAAAAAATAACATAACTTAATATTATATATATCGAATCGTGGATAGTGCTGTTAATTGTGTATTTATTTATAGTTATTATGTGTAAGTTTATCTGTACTAGTATTTAATATACAATTGTTTGCTGTCCCAAATAAATAAAAATAAAAATAAAAAAATAAAATTTAGAGCCTTCAGAGTTGTTTTTAGTAAGAGTCAATGCTGACGTCACGATCTTATTTACTTTCGCTCATAGTAATTAAAACCACAACTTGCGGGATTACACTTTTATTGCAACAATAACTTAGAGCTCCGAACGGTCCGACGTCTCGAGCTAGAATGCCACAAAAGGCACATAAGGTATTTATAGCAAAGCATGCATGTACAAAATTGATTGCTAACTTCTTAATACACTGATGACTGAATGAAGTTGATAACTCCTTCGTGCCGACATATATAATATCACAACTGAATCACAAAAGAAAAAAAACACGAGATTTTTATAAATAATAAAGATTTAACAATATAAACTGTTCAAAAAATATTTTCTTGTAGCCATTTCTTTGTTTCAATGAATGGTATCGTTGGAAGTGGCGTTATAGTCATTGGTAAACAATGTAAAATTATATAATTTTATATATTTTTTTGTTATAACTTTATTTATAAGATAGCAAGGATCCAGTAATTGAATTAACAATAAAAACTTTAAAAAATATGAACAGAACCAAGTACTTATTTTATCACTTAAATCGATAAAGCACGTGTTGATATACTTTTGTTAATTGAGACTGTTTAATCGTTAGGAAGCTTATCATAAGCGTTACGAAGTAACGTAAACGTTAAACAATCAAGCAAGGGTGAGTTGCTTTTTTCGGGAAGCAATCAAACTATACCTATACCACACGTAGGTGCACAAGAAAAACTTTCTTGGCTCTTAAATCGATTAATTGTATAAGCATTATATTTATTATATAGTTGCTGTCGATAGTGAATCTCTAGTACATAGGTATTTATAGAAATTAAACGATTTTCATTACATGCTAGTTGTAAAATAATTGGTACGTACTGACAGCTAATATGCCCTCCCAAGGTTCGTAGTAAAATATATATAAACAATAATAAATTTATCCAATTATAAACCAATAAAATCTTCCTCAATCATTATCTAAACAATTAATAAGTAAGTATATAAAATAATTATAACCATTCCAACAATAACAAAAATTACCCAAATTGCTAAATTAAAAACGTTTTCATACATTTTTGTTTCCTGTTTATTTCACGTCGTTAAATTTATTCCGAATCGAACGATTATATTAATTCCTTTTAAAAGGCAATTCTATATTTTCCAAATATTAAAATCGACCTTCGCCGGTAATTGAAATAAGATAAAACACTCAATATGGCAATTGTCTAAAGGTCAAACTGTGAGGCATTTTATTCTGTAATTTGATTGAGCAGTTTAAAGTTTAAATTGTGGGCATTGAAGTCATGGTTTACCTAACATGCTTTGCGATAAATTGTCTAATTAAGATGTTGTCATATACTGCTTTCTTGACGAGAAACTAAGATTTATTGACGGAGTAAAAGTAGCTTACATCTGTCCTTAGGTACACATTTTCAAAATGTAGTCCCCGTTAAACGCTATCCTCACTTATATAAATGCAAAATTGATCGACTTATTTCACATTTTCTACTTAACCTTTATCATATCTTCAAAACCAACCAGATACAGATAGAACAGCTAAAGAGTAAATATAATTATAAGTCTATACCTTACATAATATTATACGCGAAAATACTTTTTCCTCGACCTTATATTAATATCACAAAAATAACAATAGTACCGATTCGGCAGTTCACTAATGTATCAACTGAATAAGTGTCAGGTTAGATTAGGTTATACCATTAAGTAGCATTGCTTCCTTCCCTCCGAATTATATGATCATACTTTTTCCTCGACCTTATATTAATATCACAAAAATAACAATAGTACCGATTCGGCAGTTCACTAATATATCAACTGAATAAGTGTCAGGTTAGATTATTGTTATTAGGATATATCATTAGGTAGCATTGCTTACTTCCCTCCGAATTATATTATCATACCATGCCCCCTTATTCTTCCCCTTATATATTCATTTCTTAGCTTATCTATTCTTCTCACACCACACATCCATCTCAACATTCGCATTTTATTCCCGTGTAGGTACTATTATAAACCACTGTAAAAAACCTAAAATTGCCAATAATAATTGGATGGTCTACCCTATTTATGCCTATTAAATATTTTTTTACCTTGCACAAGTCAGTTTTAGCTACTATGTAATTGTTACTATTAAGTCAGGTCAGTTTTTTACGTCATATTAAAGTGGGGGCCAAGGTTTATAAAAAAAACTTAATTGATCGATAGTTTCTGGGAATTCATTAAATGTTTACCTTCACTTGGCATGTTACGCCATAAAACCATTAATATATTATATTAAATAACATTAAGTTCAATGTAAGACGTCTTGCTCGTCATTGATTGTTCCATACCGCGTAACTAACATCATCATGATCAACCCATTCTCGGCTCACTACAGAGCACGGGTCTCCTCTCAATATGAGAAGGGTTTGGCCATAGACCACCATGCTGACCATGTGCGGATTGGCAGACTTAACTCGCTTTTGAGAACATTATAGAGAGTTATAGGTGCGTGCCCGGGTTCGAACACCCGACCTCTGATTCCTAAACACTAGGCTATCACAGCTTCACTTAAGTTAGTTAGCTTACATTAAATTTAATTATATTTCGTCTGTGAACTTTTCTGTAACTAACATACGCTACCCTAACCTTTAACATTAAGTTAAGATCGATTCAGCCGTTCCAAATATTAAAAATTTGACGACCTCCGTGGCGCAGTGCGTGCGCTGTCGCATTATAAAGTTGGAGGTCCCGGGTTCGATTCCCGGCCCGAGTCTGGTTTGGTGGGAGGCTCCAGCCCTGGCTAGTTACCACAATACCGAAAAAGACGTGTCGCCAAGCGATTTAGCGTTCCGGCACGATGTCGCGTAGAAACCAATTAGGAGCGTGGGCTTACCATACACCTAACAGGTTAGACAGCTACCATCCTAGACAGCATCTTCACTTACCACCAGGTGAGATAACTGTCAAGGGCTAACTTGAAGTGGAAAAAAAAATCCGCCGGATAGTATGTTTGTCCGTATAGAAGATGTGAGATAAACATGAATACACATGATTGTGGATACACCACATCACAAGGTATAGCCTAGCTAGCTGTGTGAATGGATACCGAAGACGGCACGGAAAAAAAGTTTAATGTAAGGAACTTATTACACATCTCGTAACATGAAATTCCCACGTTAAATTAAGGAAAATCACCTAGAATTAACTAAAGGGGGAACAAAACGAGCACAACAATGAACACCTCAAAGTAAGCGGGTATTGGTTATTTGCTAATAAAAAGGAACACGCGATGTTTTACGTGTCTGCAGAAATAGCTTACATTATCCGTATTAATATTAAAAGGATAAGTACACACGCAATAAGGGGTCCGTATCAAGGTGGCATTATTTAAATTATTAACATCGAGATTTCATGTGAATACATAAAATATGTTTTTATTATTATATAACTAAATAAAGTTCTCTATTTAAGTATATAATAACATCATCTTACTAAATCCTATTATCAACCGAATCGACATTGCAAACTATATATTATATTAGGTAAATTATAAATCGATGTATATTTACTTGCTCCTATTATAATTGTAATTATTAAAGTTAGTAATTATAGTAAGTTAAGTATATTATGTTACAGTAATATAATTAAATTACAACAAATCTAAAAAGTCATCGATACCATAGTACGCAATATTATTTTTAATCAAATCAAATCAAAAATAGCTTTATTCATATAAACCTATTACAGTCATCTATGAATCGTTCGTATATATCTCATTTTTCATTATTTCTGTTCGACACTCGCCAGGTTTCAAAGGTTTGTTTGGCCTGCTAAAGGTAACTGCCAGCTATACATCATCATCATCATCATGATCAACCGATTGTCGGCTCACTACAGAGCACGGATCTTCGCTCAATATGAGAAGGGTTTAGCCATAGTCCACCACGCTGGCCATGTGCGGATTGGCAGACTTCACACGCCTTTGAGAACATTATGGAGAACTCTCAGGCGTGCAGGTTTCCTCACGATGTTTTCCTGCATCGTTGAAGCAAGTGATATTTTAATTGCTTAAAAATGCACATAAGTCCGAAAAGTTAATGGTTCGCCAGCTTTACGAACCCCGGTAAATTCGGTAAACTTTTTTAAAATTTCTTTGAAAAGAGCTCCAGCCGCCGGGATAACGGTCTCATAGTTTCAACCCCGAAAAGGACAAAGATGTACCTGCTACCAAGGTTATCATATTTGCATCTCTTGGCCTGCTGCACCATAGACGAAGGAAGTTGATTGTTGTGATGCGGCTAGAGTATCAGCACACGTGGCATCTCAAAACAAGCCACCTCGCCTGTCTCTTCCAGCATCAGATCTCATGCCATCGCTTCGCGCCTCCAGTACTACTAATAGGTACTACCACTAAGTAGGTAAGTACGTACGTACGGTACATGATCGGTAGTAAGAGATCTTCGGATTACTTCTATACCTAATCGTAATTTCTTAACTAACTTTTCAGTACTTAAAATAAAAATTGTTATAAATTATATTAGTGCAAATACTTGTATTTTTAATATTTTTAAACAGTTTTGAAATAAAATCTAGGTATAGAAACCACACCAAATAAAGGCTAGCGCATTCAATTTACGAGCAAATCGGCTTGTTTTAGAAATCAAGTAGTTAGAGGTGAAAACTCCACCCGTTTTCCCACGGTACGAGCCTTACAAAGGCAACTAATAATTTAGGCAATTTTCAATATCGGCCTGT
Organism: Lasiommata megera; assembly: GCA_928268935.1. Lineage (NCBI taxonomy): Eukaryota > Metazoa > Arthropoda > Insecta > Lepidoptera > Nymphalidae > Lasiommata > Lasiommata megera. The sequence continues at coordinate 8,538,149 of OV743328.1, forward strand.
ACCTGGTCCAAGGTATAAGCTTAAATAATAATAATAATAAATAATAATCTTTATTTATAAAACTCAGTACAGCACAATACAATGGAATCCTGACCCCTAAACTAGGAAAACCCGTATCTTAGGGGCCAGTGCCTTCCCAAACATTGAATAAATTAAGAGTTACAATCAATCAAGAGCACTTTAACAAATAAAAATATTTCAGTATGTGTTGAGTTTAGTTATCAAACTAAAATCAAAAATTCCTTTAAATCATTAAAGTTAAATATAAGTTTAACAATAAAAGTGCTTTGTAATATTGAATTTATTAAGATTTTTAATTATCTTGTTTTGATATAATTATACAAAAATGAGAGCCATTTTATTCATACCGTCGCTTAAATCAGTATTATTACAAAATTACCGTTAAGAAGGATTATAAATAGAGTCAACGGCCACATTTTTTATATAATTTTGCCTTTTAATCGAAGGAATGTAAGGTTTATTGTATAGATCAAACAGTGTGAACAGAGTCGCATAAGTTAAAACAAGTAAAGAAATCTGACATGCAATAGTTGGGGATCAAGTTTGTTACCTTTTCATTATATTTATCATTTTTTTTAAGTGAAGTAATAGTGATTATATTTTAATGAAGTAAAATAGGTAAAATATTAAAAATAAAAAAGTTTTATTTGTAGACAATGCGCTTAGAGGCATACGGAACGAAGTTTTTTAATAGTTATAAGAGATATTATATATATTTAATATCATGTTCATCTACGGATTACGATTTGGTTAGGAATAATTCCTTAATTTCTTTCTCTTATGAGAAAGAGGGCCTGTCCTAGTCCCACAGCCATGATAGGCTGATAGGCTGAAAATGGTGATGATGTTATTATATTCATTTTTACGAATATGTAAAAATGACTGCATCTCTTCAGCTATTGGCTTGCGGCATACACAAAAGACCCGTGTATAGAAACCGCAACAGCATATCAGCGCGCAGTACACGGCCCTCGCATTACTACGTATGGCATTCCTCTATCTCTTTACTCCTCTATAAATTCTAATACTGTCTTACGTAGAGCACTATTACTTTATGTTGCCCTAGTACGCTTTTTCATTAGAGCTAAATTAATAACAATAATTTTCTTTACTAAGGTAACTAGGACCTACTTGTAATTATTAAATAACTATGTTATTTAATGAATTTGTGAAATTATTAATTAATGTTATAAAAATTTTATTATAAATTATATTAAAAATAATAATTATGGCGCTCTTCCTTAAAAAACACAGGCTTTTAAGATGATGTTGATGATGATATCTGGGGTGTCTGAGATTCTTGATCTTTTCTGAAAGAGGAAGGTTGTGTTCATTATGAACAGAAATGTCTGTCTGTAACACCAATAGTACACAGGTGTACAGCTCAGCATATGTCGTGTATTATTAACAAATTTAACACTTCGCTGATTTTCAACTGCGAAGTGTCACGTCACGTCGTAAAAAAAAACAAAACTAAATAAACTGTAACGATCAATCCGTCACCGAAACCGTTTTCACACAAACGAACGTAGTCTTTTTTTTACCCACTACAAGTTAGCCTTTGACGGCTATTTCACCTGATGGTAAGTGATGATGCAGCCTAGAATAGGTAGCGGGCTAACCTGTTAAGGGGTATGGTTATAGATCCCGGAGCCTTCCACTGTTTTATGCTGATGGTGGCCACCGAGGGGGTTTTAGTGGGTAAAAATCCCACATAACCCGAGCTTATCCCCAAAACAATAGTCGGGTATCTGACTAGGAGATTTCCCCTCCGTAAAAAAAAAACAAAAAGGGGTATGGTTAACCTACACTCCCAATTGGTTTCTACGCGACATCATGCCGGAACGCTAAATCGCTTGGGGACACGTCTTTGTAGGTTGCGGTCGTGTGCGCGGGTGTACCCGTGACCCAGCCACCAGGCGACGCGTAGGAGCATCGCTGGGTTTTAGTGGGTATTCTGGTCACCAATCTGGCCGCCAGCGAGTCCCACATACCCCGTCGGAAGTGACGCAGTCTTGTCTGCGCCGCTTCCGGAGGGGATGCGTAAACGCATTTCCCAGCGAAAAAAAAAACGTCTTTGTAGGTAAGTCGCAAGCAACAGCTAGTATAAAATAAATTTGCCCTAAAAAAAAAGTACAATTTTTGCACAAATGATTACAACGCTGCATACAGTTACGAAATATTCAACACGGTCACACACCGATCTCACTTATTACGGCTAGAATTTCTACGAGATGTGGGGGAAAATTGCCCCGCTCCGGGGTCCGTTTAGCGCTGTTTCCCAGCCGATTGTTAGGTCCGGCTATCATAATCAACGCTTTATAAAGAAGCATGTGAGGCTGATGTGAGACTATGCAATAACGACCATATGTCATATATAATATAGCTTTGTAACTTCACTGCATTTTTGTATGCATGTGTCTTAACTATTTTATTCTTACACGTTAAGTGTTTAATGTTATATGCATGAATATTAACTCGGCTAAAAAGAAGCTACGACTTGGACGGTTAGTCTGTTTTTCTATACACTACAAGTTAGCCCTTGACGGCTATCTCAGCTGATGGTAAGTGATGATGCTGTCTAGGATGGTAGCGGGCTAACCTGTTAGAAGTATGGTAAACCCACGCTCCACCCATTAGGAGGCTGACACCCTAACTACTAGGCTATCAGAGCTTCCCTCCCTCGCTCTTTTATAGTGTCTAATAATACAGTGACTTTTAAAAAAATTGTTACCGTTTAACTGTAATCACATTCTATAAACCTAACTAACAATATATGTAACAGCTGTTATTATTTATTCGGATTAGTATCGAGTTACTAATGACATAGAATAGGAACTGGTGTCATTAAAAGTGACATCACTTCGACATTTACGTTTTTTTGACGACTTCCGTGGCGCAGTTTGTGCACTGTCGCGGCTTCGGCTGTGGCTAGCTACCACGTTACCGATAAAGACGTGTCGCTAAGCAATTTAACGTTCCGGCACGATGTCGCGTATAAACCAATTAGGAGTGCGGGTTCACCATACCCCTAACAGGTTAGCCAGTGGGCTAACCTGTTAAGGGTAAGTGATGATGTAGTCTAGGATGGTAGTGACCATCCTAGACTACATCATCACCAGGTAAGATAGCCGTCAAGGGTTAACTTGTAGTGTATAAAAAAAAACATAACAGACAATAAATAATATAATCGGGAATATTATACAACAAGGTGTAACATTCTCTCACTTTCTTTAATCGCTAAGTTCTCATTTCAGTAATATATACCCTTATTATTTTTATTATAACAGAGTTTTTTGGATAATAATGTCTTAATAGTATCTGTGTTTATGACACTCGCTCTTCGACTAGCAGTGTTTGACACTGGACCGTAATGTCAGTAATTAGCACTCAATTAACCTTCGTCTGTCAGTCTGTGTGAAGTTATTATCCGACTTCAAAACTTATCTACATTTAACACTGCGAGTAGCTTTTGCCCGAGGCTTATGTGAATGAAAAGCGTTGAGTGAATAGAGTCTTATAATAGAGAAGAAAGGTCATCGAGGTACTCCATAAGTATAATTTTTATCATTATTCTAAGCCTATTAATGGAGAGAGAGAAAAAAAAAACGCCGCTTCTCATAGAAGGAGTTTCAATGCAAAAACCTAAAACGCTGTTCAATCCAATGCTGGTATATTGAAAGTGTCTTTAAAGACTATAATCATCAGCATTATCATTATGATCAACCCATACACGGCTCACTACAGAGCACGGGTCTCCTCTCAATATGAGAAGAGTTCAGCCATAGTCCACCACGCTGGCCATGTGCGGATTGGCAGACTTTACACGCCTTCGAGAACATTATGGGGAACTCTCAGGCGTGCAGGTTTCCTTACGATGTTTTCCTTCACCGTTGAAGCAAATGATATTTTAATTACTTAAAGACGCACATAACTACGAAAAGTTGTAGGTGCCCAGGTTCGAACCCCCGACCTCTGATTAGGAGGTTGACGTCCTAACCACCAGGCTATCACAGCTTCAAAGACTATAATCATGTCAGTGGAAAACACTACGATACGCGACATCGTGCCGGAACGCTAAATCGCTTTGCCACACGTCTTTATCGGTAAGCGGGCTAACTTGTTAGAGGTTAGGTAAATTCATAATCCTAATCTGTTTCTACTAGGAATATTGCTGGAACGCCGTTTATTCGTCGATAGGCTAACTAGCCACGGCCGACCAGAATGAAAAGTGGCGTTCATAAGGCAGTACCGGTCGGTCTTGTCGGATGTCGCCTGTGAAGACCCAAGAGCAAGGTCAGTGTACGAGATGTGCGAAAACACAATGGCGCGCTCATTAGTACCCTGTTTGCGTGCACTAATTATGGGGACACGCGGTTTGCCGGCGTCAAACATGCACCGTCACAGGTTCCTTTATTTCCAGTGAAGTTTTCACCCAAAGGTGTTCGTTAATGTATGCAAAAGAAAATATATTCTAACAAGTGAGAACTTCCATAACCAAGTATTTTTTGTTTGATTCTTATAAGAAAATTTTTATTCACTGGTTACAAGTTTTTTTTAATCAATTTTTTTTTTGGATTTTTGTCCGTAACGAACATGGCAACTAAAACAAAACTATAAAATAAAATAATAAAGAAAAAGTATGACTATTAAAAATGCAACTCAAACAACCTACTTCTGCTGATGGTTACAAGTTACTGGCGATAGAGTCGAAATGATAAAAATATTCTTAGTTAAAATGGCAATTTTTTTATAAAAAAAAATATACAAAATAGCCGTTTCGAAGGGAAATACTGTAGATCTTTTACTGTTATTGTATATTTTTTTTAAGAATTCCTATGTACCGTCTCAATATATTGTAATATCTTAGTTAGTTAAATATATAAAAATAAAAACTCCCAAAAACTCAAAAAAAAAAATTATCACCTTATAAATCTAATAAAACACCATGCTGACATGGCGTATCAAGCTGTGATAGCCTACGTTTTACGGTTAGGACATTCGCCTCCTAAGCCCCCGACCTCTAACTTTTCGGAGTTATGTGCGTTATTTAAAAAAATATATAAGTAAATAATTTCTATAATATATACATACTAATATAAAAATATGGAAGGAATATAAATTAAATTAAATTTTTACGTAAATAACTAACTGTACTTTCATAGCTGGGAATAAACTTTGAAATCTCAATTTGAGAAGAAGGTAACAGGAGCCTTTTTCTGTAGGTATTCTTACAGGTCATAAAGAATTCTTATATTTCTCAAGATAGCATTGACAATAAAATATTATTAATTGGTAGTGTAATCACAGTTTAACCGCATGAATCATCAACGTCAGCGATAAACAATCCACCTCTCATTATTCGAGAACCTGACAGAAGTCTAGCCCTTAATCGAAGATTAAAATTAGCTGTCAAGTAAGACGCACTCCACACTCGCGACATGGTTTTTTTTTATATTCCACATAAACTTCATTAAAGCAGTATTTATGCATTGCAATCAAAGTTTAGTATTCATTACTCTCTCGATATCATGTTATCATTTAATGCGTGCCCAAAATCTATTCCCACACATTATAAGAAAAGGAAAAACCTTTTTTTTTTATAATGTGTAGGAATAGATTTTGGGCATGCTTCCTATCCGAAACATAAAATAAATTTCCTACACATTATAAGGTTTTTCCATAGTGAAAAATGTAATAGCTATCTGAAACATAACAAAAAATCTTACTTACTACTTAAAAATTTTGATGCAATTGATAAATACCAGACTTTTATGACAATTATTATAGTGTGGCATAACTAGTCAAATATTTAAAAAATGATTACTTTAACTTTATTTTTGCATACTCTAACTATAATATGAGTGAGTATAGTATAAGTAATAATATTATAATATAAGTACGTTAGAGTATGCAAAATAGCTCAGCGAATAATTCCAATAGACTCTCGTCCAGTTCATAAACTCAAAGCTTACAACTTGTATAAACACTCGGTATATCGGCGCGTTGAAAACATAAAATGTCTGTATTCAATGCAAGTTTCATGTTTGTAGGCGCCGCTAAACTACGACTGTCATAAACACGCCTGTCTTGACTTATGTGTGCGCACGCTCCGTCTGTCGGATTGTTTAACACTGGCCCGCGATGCCGTTGCTTTATAATTGTTTTTCACGCTCATTAGGTGTAATTGAAATAAATCTTTTGTTTAATATTTATTTTTATCGGCGTCGGTTGCGAGTTATATAGTGTACTGCGGACCACACAAATTGACACTTCAACTGTAGCTTTCATTGGGTTTTACTTGTCCTACTGTCACTGACCTAATCTATAATTACTTCTATTTTTTTTTAAAGTCCAATTGCTACCGAATATTAAAGGATTACCCGCTCGTTCCTCTAAAATTTGGATGAAAATTTAACGATGATACAGCCGTTTGGAACCCATAGGAAACGATAGTGTATTCATCGATTATATTTATATGTGGTATCAGATACTAAATCTGATAAAACAATTAAAACTATGTTAAAATCCTTACTTTATACTATACTAGTTGTAACCAGCGACTAAGTTCACGTTATTTTCTGTTTTCAAAAATCATTTGGGCACGGCATCGGTAAGTTTACGCGATGGAAGCTTTCTATGACTGTATCTAGGATACAACCCAATTCTATTGAAATTGCCCTAAGATTTGTTTACCCGTGAAGTCGTTTATAAGATTAGAGGCGCAAATGCCGACTGTCCACCTTCGAAAGGTGAAACTAGTGCACTGTAAGGTTTGCTAATTTAGAATAGAGATGTCCACTTGTCCGGTAGGGAGGGGGGGGGGAAGGTTAGTGAAGGATACGGGAATCATACCCTAACCGACAAAGACGTGCAGCTAAATGAGTAAGCTTCCGGCACGTTTTCGCGTAGAAACCAGTTAGGAGTATTGGTCTAACATATTCTTAAAAAGTTAGCCATCTTATACCAGGTGAGATTGCCGTCAAGGGCTAACTTTTAGGGTATAAAAAATACGATTCAGTGTAAGATGGTAGTGGGCTATCCTGTTAGTGGTGTGGCAAACGAATACTCCTTATTGATTTCTACGCGACATCGTGTTGGCGACACGTCTTTGTCGGTAGAGTGGTAACTGGCCACGGATTAAGCCAGGACATAACATACCCAGGACTCCAACTTTTTTTTATCCACTACAAGTTAGCCCTTGACGGCAATCTCACCTGATGATAAGTGATGATGCAGTGTAAGATGGTACCGGGCAAACCTGTAAGGGGTATGGTAAACCCATACTCCTAATTGGTTTCTATGCGACATCGTGCCGGAACGCTAAATCGCTTGGCGAAACGTCTTTGTCGGTAGGGTGGTAATTAGCCACGGCCAAAGCCTCGCACCAGACACGAGCCGGGAATCGAACCCACGACCTCCAACTTTATAACGCGACAGCGCACCCACTGCGCCACGGAGGTCGTCAAAAATATCAAAGTGCCTACCGAAAAACGCTAAGTCTACGAACCTATCTAGATTTTAATCAAGATTTTAACATAAGTTAATGTTACGCATAATAGGACAAGACATGTCATTAAATCACCATTGTATACCCTGTGTACAAATCGAGTTATATATGGTTGCGGTAAGCTTCATTCTTATTCATATTTGGCTGACCTTGGCTGACTTACAAACGGATGATCAGGAAGCCAGTTTTAGGAGATGTTTACAACCTTCAGAAGTTCCACTAGTATATATAGTATTAGTTAAATCAGACTCTGTCATAATTCACAACTTCTTAGCTGAGTTCCTTATATACTCGATGGTAAGATGGATACGGATGGTAAGAAACGGTGATAGCCCAGTGGTTAAATGCGGTGATAGCCCAGTGGGTAGGGCCTCCTAATCAGAGGTTGGCGGTTCGAATCCCGGCACGCACCTCTAACTTACGGAGTTATGTGCGTTTTTAAACATTTAAAATATCACTTGCTTCAACGGTAAAGGAAAACATCGTCAGGAAACCTGCACGCCTGAGAGTTCTCCATAATGTTCTCAAAAGCGTGTGAAGTCTGCCAAGTCCGCACATGGCCAGCGTGGTGGACTATGGCTAAAATCTTCTCATATTGAGAGGAGACCCGTGCTCTGTAGTGAGCCGGTAATGGGTTGATCATGATGAAGATGGATACTGCAAGTCAAGAAAAGTTTTTATTTTTTTATGCATTACAAATTAGCCGTTGACGGCTTTCTGACCTGGTGGTATGTGATGATACAGTCTAGGAGGGTAGTGGGCTAACCTGTCAGAAGTATAGTAAGCCTACCTAATTGGTTTCTACGCGACATCGTGCTGGAACGCTAAATGGCGTGGCGACACGTCTTTGTCGGTAGGGTGGTAACTGGCCACGGCCGATGCCTCCCACCAGCATCCTACTCGCAAGGACATACTGCCAAGTGTGACCCCGAATTAAAATAACAATCCTTTTAAAGGCACTTTGACTTAGCACTTAATCAATAACTTACATAGTAGTGAGTTGATGGTGATAACAACATTCGTACACTTAAAACTAAAGCTATGAGAACAAGATCACAACAAAACTTAGCCAGATAAATCTCACATGCCACTAAAAAATATTTAAGAGCTATCTTATTAGAGCAATATTTCATACTCAAGCTTGTTTATCATTCACATGACATGATATCACATTGACAGAAATGACAACTTGCTTATTTTTACTATGTTACGTAACAATATCCGTGATTAAGTTAGCTTTATTGCTAGCAACCAAGTGTTGTATGTTCCCCTATGCAAACATTTTACTTGATAATACTAAAGTAATAGATGGTAGTTTAGTTAAACCCGTTTTTTTTTATTCACCACAAGTTAGCCCTTGACTGCACCTCACGTGATTGCAAGTGATGATGCGGTCTAAGATGGTAGCGGGCTAACCTGTTAGGGGTGTGGTAAACTCATACTCCTAATTGGTTTCTACACGACATCGTGCCGGAACGCTAATTCGCTTGGCGACACGTCTTTGTCGGTAGGGTGGTAACTAGCCACGGCCGGAGCCTCCCACCAGACCAGACTCGAGCCAGGAATCGAACCCAGGACCTCCACCTTTAAAATGCTAAGCGCACGCGCTGCGCCACGGAGGTCGTCAAATGACTTTAATTTAATCGGTTTCGGTCGATTTGGTTTTAGTACGTATCATGCAAGAACGTTCAATCGCCTGGCGTGTGTCGACTTTGTCGGTAAGGTTGTAAACCACCGCCGAAGCCCACCTTTTTTTCTCGGACTATCTATTAGCTGTGCTAACCTTATTGGTTGCCACAGCGTAACCGGGCTGTTTGGCTAGCTTCGGAAAGAAGCTCTGCCAGAAAAACTTTTGAGCCCTCGGGCTCGAAGAAACTAAGGGAACTTCGGCCTAAGGGTGCCTCCTTTGAGGCCGAACCTCGGCTTAGGCGACGTTTGGGATAACGGGGGCGTCAATTGAAATTTCAAATTCAAATAACCTTTATTCAAATAGTCTTTTAAAAGGCACTTTTGACGCGTCAATAATTTACATAGTAGTTATTTTATAGCGATAACTACATTCGTAAACTTAAAACTAAAGTTATGAGGGTTCCAAACGCGAACCGGTCTAAGAAGAAGCCCACAACAAACTTAGCCGGGTAAAGGTGTAACATAATGGTAGTTAAATGCACAATACAAAATTATTTCGGTGGCATTGCCATCCATTGTTCCGGGATGAGGATGCGCAGACGTTAGCTAAAGGTTAATTCACAAATCAGTCATCTAACCTCAAGGTTACATCTTGTATTGTCATTCGACATCATTTGTCCCACATCATTGTGTATCAAAAGATATCATTATGTAATCCGTTTTGTAACATCGCTTTTAATAGCCTAATTATGATGTTGTATAAATAAACGATGGAGTGACATCAAGTGTTTTAGAGTTCCTTAATAGTTAATTACCTCTGGAACACCGTAGGAACTCTCATGGTTCGAGTTGGAGCTAAGCTCCGATTTGATGATGATGAGATGGTGTAATAAAAGTCATTAAAGCCACATGAAGCATTGAGGTGGGTAATCTCATATGAGAAAGGAGGCCTGTCAAAGCATTGTGACGTTAATATCATTCTTCTTCGTCGTAACACTCTTGCAGAGTGGTTGTGGTCATCACGAAGCAATGTTTTTGAGGGCAGATGTTATACGCCTCGCGAGCATTTGCCACTTCTCTCGGCTGGCCGAAGGCCTGGTGCTTTAAAAGCAGACTTAATCTGATCTGGCCATCGCATGGTTGACCTTCCTCGACCTCTAGTGCCCTCCACCAATATCATTATGAACGATAAAAAAGCTTGGGTGTGTATTGCTCTAACTCCTTAGCGAATTATAATTCATTATGTGAGATGGTGACAAAAAAAAAAGTTTGTTGTGGGCTTCTTCTTAGAACTGGGTGCGATTGGGACCCACTTTTTATTTAAGTTGGCGAGTGTAGTTATCACCATCACTTCAAGAAAAGAAATAATGGAAAATGTGATATACATGAACGAACGAACCTGTGATAGGGTTATGAATAAAGCTATTTTGATTTGATTTGAACCGATAATTGTGATGCCACAACGATCAAAAATGACGTCAGGCCTCAGGTTGTGTGATGGAACGGCACATATTTCTATTCAACTGAACCCCCGTCAAACGAGGTTCCCAAGACTCCTAAGCTATATACGTTTATATCCGCGCTTACTCGAGGTTTCCATTAAAAATGATTGACATTTGCTTCAACCAGTGCATTTTGACGCATTAATATTAACCGTAGATCCAACTAGTTCTTTTCTGACGAACGTAATGAGGTAAAGGTCACTGGTATAGTTAATATACCAGCAACCTAACTGTTATTTTCTCCGGATACTTATTTTATTGTTTTGTGTTTACCCTCATTCGATCAGTTAGTTTGCTTTGTTCATCTCAATTTCATCCGCCTTTTTTTTTTTTTAACACCGTGAACACGTGGTCATTAGACCCTCCGTGGCGCAGCGCGCGCTATCGCTTATATCGCTATAAAGTTGGTGGTCCTGGGTTCGATTCCCGGCTCGAGTCTGGTCTGCTGGAAGGCTTCGACCGCTTGTCACCACCCTATTTATGCGCGATTTAGCGTTCCAGCATGTGTGGCGCAGCGCGCGCTATGGCTTTATAAAGTTGGTGGTCCTGGGTTCGATTCCTAGCTCGAGTCTGGTCTGGTGGAAGGCTTCAACCGCTTGTTCCCACCCTATTTATGCGCGATATAGCGTTCCGGCATGTTGGCGCGTAGAAACCAATTAGGAGTCCATACTTACAACCATTCCTACCATATTCTTAACAAGTTAGCTTAGACTGCATTATTACTTACATCAGGTGAGATTGCCGTCAAAACTTAATCCAATATAAAAATGATCCTATGCCCATTAAAAAAAAACATAAACTTAAATGCCAAAAATTTTTTTGTCTTGTAAATTTAAATTTAAATCGAGAAAAAATGTAATCTGTAAATAATAATAGGCGTAATTGAATACAATTATGAAAGAGATTCTTATCTATAAATTATTTACAGAGCATATAGAAATAACAATTTTGATTTGTCGCCATAAATCCTTCTTACACGAACCGATTTGATCTACATACAAAATATACGCCAACTAGAAAATAATTTATATCAACACCTAGCGATGCATCTTGCGATCTTATAATATAATATATCACTTGGTACGATATTAAAGTACGGACTGCGTACCGGAACTTGATTTAATGTAGTCACTGTTATTGGATCCTGATTATTTATTACTAGCGGCCGTGAGAAAGATTCTCTATAAACGTTTTGCATTGACTGTACACGTATGATATGTTTTTTTATGACGTATGTATGAATGCGTAATGACGTGAGTTGTTAAGTTATAATAAAATAAACTTAGGTAAAGCAAATGAAATAGTTAATGTTTTTTTAATTATCAATAATATTGAGAAAATTAGCGGTGTATTTCTTTTTGTCTTTGATCTTTTTTATTCAAGTAATATCAGTCGAAGCTGTGATAGCCCAGTGGACGTTTGCTTCCTAATCAGAGATCGGGGGTTCCAACCCGGGCATGCATCATCATCATTATCATGAACAACCCATTACCGGCTCACTACAGAGCACGGGTCTCCTCTCAATATGAGAAGGGTTGGCCATAGTCCACCACACTGGCCATGTGCGGATTGGCAGACTTCACACGCCTTTGAGAACATTATGGAGAACTCTCAGGCATGCAGGTTTCCTCACGATGTTTTCCTTCACCGTTGAAGCAAGTTATGCAGAACTCTCAGGCTCCCAGAAATTAGTCATTTACGATTCAGAAACAAAAAAATGTTTACCGTGTAAATTTTAGATAAGATTAAGATTTTAGATCGGTTCAGGCAAACTAGTTATATAATAAATAATTATCTTAAATACTATCGGAATCTTGCGGAAGTTATTTTCTTTAAGGTACCTAATTCCATATAAAGAGACCAATCAAGTAAGTACTGGGAGTCTAGTGTTATGCAATTGCGTCTCAACGGTCGATCAATGACATCATCACTCATGAAAAAAAGAAAAACTTTATTTAAATAGTCCTTTAAAAGGCACTTTGAAATTAATAATTTACAAAGTATTGATTTGAAGGTGATAACTACGTTCGTTAACTTAAAACTAAAGCTATGAGGTTTCCAAACGCGCCCCGGTCTAAGAAGAGGGCCACAACAAACTAAGGTAAATTTTCTTTTTTGTTATCACCATCTCACATGTCACTTAAAGTTATGTGAGGATCTATCTTATTAGAGCAATATTTATTTATTTTTCATACGATTAACAACTAAAATAGCAGATCTATTATAGCTAATTGCATATTTCTATTATCTGTGGTGTACAATAAATTTGTAATCATTCCTTCATTCATTCATAAAATAAAATAACAAACAATTATATATTTTTTATTTCCCGCGCCAAAGTCGTGGTGATATTTAGAGTTTTCAATAATAATACGCTGAATTTTTCCTACTTAATTCCAATACTTAATACCTTGACTTGAATATTAAAATGGGGTCACAATATATTAATAGCCTCCATGCTACAAATTGAATTAAAAAAAAATGACGCACCATAGACGAGTAGAAACGTATCTATCAATTAAGCATCTAACCCGGGCATTGATTGATGCATCAATAAGTACGTAAATCCATTAAGGTAATACCGTCTGTCTGTTAATTGTAAGTTTCTACGGCTGTCGGTGCTGACTTCTAAAGTTTATGTTCCGCCTTTCGGGAGTTTAATGCTTGCGTCCATTTTACGTCAGAAAGACTTTTATTCCATTACGAGCTAGCTCCAGTCTGAAATGATTAGTCTAAGGCGGTAGCGGGCTGTCCTTGCCGGTATAACATAAGCAACCCACACTCCTAGTTTAGTACTAGAATTTAATCGCTTGGCGGCCCATCATTTTCTCACCGCCTACTTTTTGTCTGCACAAGAGAAAATTCGGAATCGACCAATTCCCAACCATCCCCGCCTGGGATCCAACCTGATATTTTTTATTTATTTAATTTTTATTCTTTATTTGTACACCACATATTAATAGAAATAATAAGAAAAATAAGAAGAAACAGGATACAAAAGGCGGCCTTATCGCTTAGTAGCGATCTCTGCCAGGCAACCTTAGGATTAGGAAAAAAAAAAGTAGAAGAAAGTAGGTGGCGTAAGTAGTAATATAAGCAAAAACCTGCATACTAATAACTACATACTAATACATACACCGGATTACATAAATAATACAATACATTAATAAATATGAAATAAATATACTAATATATACCTTATAATATTAATAAAAAGAAATAAAATAAACCTAAAAGTCATCATTTTTGTCTGAGGAAATAAAATTTCCCATTATGTCCCATTTATAAAAGCACAGCGTTCAACAATGCGCCAAGGAGGTCGTCAAAAGAACGTAACGCAAAAGAAGTATTCATATAACATACAGTTTAATTTAAACTACTACTAAAATTTGTAAACGGATAAGTTAGCTTAGAGTATGCTCAACTTAATTATTAAGCGTACCTTGAACAGCTGTGTGCCACATAGTTTTCCTAGGTAAAAAAAACACATTGGAAAACGAAGATTTTCCTGGATACTTTAACCTTGTCAGTTTCTCTAATCTTGTAAAAGTGGGTGCCAGGAAACCATCGCAACCTCCAATAAGTAACCTCCTATCGGGTGTTGTTTATTATTTTGTTATTTTGATTCTATATATTTAGGAGTCTTTCAAGTTTTGCAAATAAAATTGTTTAAATTAAAATAGTTATCACTAAAACTCGATTTTGAGAAATATTAATAATTAGAAACGAAGTATGTTTAAAATCTGAAATATTTTTTTTCCAACAATTTCAATCAACGTAAACGTGCCTAACTAGACCCAGATTAGAAAAGTATGTACGTATATTGCAACAATAATAAGTAAACATCATAGAATTATTCCTACAATTTATTCAAAGATACTAGGAACTGGGTTTCTTTGTTGTAGGTGTCATCTTAGTCCAGAACGCGCATTATTTGTAATAATGGTTAAAAAACGTATCGTCGTCGTTGGTGTATGAACGCTTGATAGATGCCTGTATCAGATTTATATGACCAAAATATTATTATATTTGATATAACAAAATATTTGACGACCTCCGTGGCGCAGCGCGTGCGCTGTTGCATTTTAAAGTCGGCGGTCCTGGGTTCGATTCCCGGCTCGAGTCTGGTCTGGTGGGAGGCTTCCGCCGTGGCTGGTTACCACCCTACCGACAAAGACGTTTCACCAAGCGATTTAGCGTTCCGGCACGATGTCGTGTAGAAACCGATTAGGAGTATGAGTTTACCATACCCCTAACAGGTTAGCCCACTACCATCTTAGACCGCATCATCACTTACCATCAGGTGAGATGCAGTCAAGGGCTAATTTGTGGTGAATAAAAAAAAATATTTATGAATTTAATTTTGCATTTGAACTTGTAGCTTGTAAATTTTAAATGATGTATCTGGATTGAAATTAGACCTTTTACAATCATTGAAATATTGACTGGCTGCCGTTTTCAAATAAGGTCGTCCACACAAACTATTTGTCACTGTCATTAGTTATAATAATAAGAACACAACACTATCGCGATATCACAACTAGATACTAATTAATTAGGTATGTACAATTTCTTCGCCTTGAAACAGTTAATTAATCCTAAAATACCTACAAACACTCCTTTCCTAAGGTTCGCGTTATGCAAATGGATATAGTGGGTCAAATGTTTCGATTAACGCAATTCAAATGGCAACCGCCGTAAGTCAAGGTCCCGATATTGAACTGGATATATCCGGCTGCTTTATTTATATGGTGCAAATCATGATCAAGCCATTCTAGGCTTACTACAGAGCGCGGGTCTAGTCTCAATATGAGAAGGGTTTGTCAATAGTCCACCTACCGTCCGACCCCCCCCGTTATCCCAAACGTCGCCTAAGCCGAGGTTCGGCCTCAAAGGAGGCGCCCTTAGGCAGTCGTTCTCTTAGTTGCTTCGAGCCCTAGGGCTCAAAATTTCTTCTGGCAGAGCTTCTTTCCGAAGCTTGCTTATTAATCATTTACATAATCCTTTACACGTAGAAATACATAGTAGGACTTTTCTACAATACTTTTTTCACTTATGCTTTGAGCCACATGAGCCTACCTGAACTAAGCTTAACTAGTATAGGAAATAAAATTATCGTATAATGGGTTTGACAAAAATCAACGTAGCGTCTTTGTGGAATATGCATCTTATTCTTTCATAAACATTGAAGTTTATGGAAGCATTTCCTATTTTAATTAATAAACGTCAGAAAAATTGTCTAGTACCTACCTACTTAGTTGATAAATCGAATAACATTATATATATACAGGGGTTTGTACTAGTCCTAAGTGAATTTTCATGCGTCATCTAAGTGTAGTATAATACAATATATATATAGCCAGCGTGTAGCCACTTAGGAAACAGTAATATAATATAAATAATAATTTTTGCTATAGCTTGTGCAATAATTCTCCCCCAAAAAAACCTGATAGAAATCAAGTTCGCCAAGGGAAATACCGGCACACGATGCTTTGTCTCAGTTCTCTCATATAATTCGTATATACGCTTCTTACTTCCACAAACCTAACTGTTTCATGGCACTATCTACTTAATTTAAGTGTTATACTTATTTCTTTAGCTGGACAAAAATATCGAAATTCAACGATTTTTTGTCCAAAGCGACATTCTTACTAGACGACCTCCGTGGCGCAGCGCGTGCGCTGTTGCATTTTAAAGTTGGAGGTCCTGGGTTCGATTCCCAGCTCGAGTCTGGTGGGAGGCTTCGGCCGTGGCTAGTTACCACCCTACCGACAAAGACGTGTTGACAAGCGATTTAGCGTTCCGGCACGATGTCGTGTAGAAACCAATTAGGAGTATGAGTTTACCATACCCATAACAGGTTAGCCCGCTACCATCTTAGACGCATCATCACTTACCATCAGGTGAGATGCAGTTAAGGGCTAACTTGTGGTGAATAAAAAAAAAAGACAACTTACAATATAATTATTATTCAAGCATAAATTAATATCACCTTCCGATCAATATAATCCGACTTAGTAATGACGTTAATCAACCCATGAATACTTTTAATCGCTCGTAATGAGTTAAGCCGGCAACGAATAACAACAGTTTAATTCTTGTTTAATTAGAGAGGGTACGTTAACGCAGTGTCAAAACATCCCGCTAGGTCTCTGTCAACTGTAAGTCACTAATGCCGAGAGCTTGACAGATGCTGCTGAGTTTTGACAAACTGTACTGACGCGCGCAGAAGTTTTATGGCCCTATGATTTTTGAATGTTGAAGGGAAACTGGCGTTAGGTAATGATGCACAATAAATCAGACTTACATCTATAAGTAGGTCCTATATGTATTCATATTTTTGATTACGCATAGATAAACATCTTTGATTGATATAATTCAAAGCAATAACTTAATTAAACCAGTAGCGACTAAAGACCGTTTAATTTTTATTTAATTAGATCGGTCACATCAACGCTGTGCCCAAAATCCCGCTAGGTCTCTGTCAATCGAATGTCTTTGATATCCAGACCTTGACAGATACTACTGAGTTTAGACTGTATTGACATGCGCGACAACTATCCAGAAGTTTTTGTTATCCACTGCAAGTCAGCACCTGACGGCAATCTCACCTGATGGTAAGTGATGATGCAGTGTAAGATGGTAGCGGGTGTGGTAAATCCATACTCCTAATTGGTTTCTACGCAACATCTTTTTATGCTAATTTCATTCACGAAAGGGAAAATATCGCTTTGTGGCACATCTTTGTCCGTAAAGTGGTAACTACTCGTTGCTAAGGCCGAAGCCTCCAACAAAACTAATATTAATAACACAGATCGTAAACAATTTTAATCAATAAATTACAAAGCTCTGTCAAATTTTATGCAATATTGAATAATTCAGGCACGTGTTAAGAATATTAATTAAATTAAAAGCGAACGCATTACTAAACCGCCTATTTTACGGCAATAAAGCAATGAATTAGAGTCTGGGTAAGTGACTACGCCCTGTCTTTATCGATAAGCTCTATAATCTATATTATTTTAAATAGCTTTAACTGTAATTAGTTATAGAGAATCTAGCTTAATAACTCGAGAATATCCTAATATTTTTTTTAAATTTTAATTGGAGGATGCTTTACTATCGATACTGAGCCGAAAAGATTTTTTTTTTGTCTGTCTGTTAGTCTGTTTGTCTGTATCTTGGCCGCGCATTACGCCGTAACTAATTGATGAATTTGAATGAAATTTGGTATAGGAGTAGCTGATACTCCGGTTTAACATATAGGATAGATTCAAAGCTCTGCTGTGTTTGTGTGAGTCGTCAAATCTGATCTCTTGGATAAGATAGATAGATAGATACACTTTATTGCACACTAATTTTAGAGAAACAAGGAAGACTTAACACATGAGTATGCAAAGGCGGTCTTATTCCTTAAGCAATCTCTTCCAGACAACCCTTGCGGAAAGAAGTAAATTATAGATAACAGCGCAATATATAATCTAACTGTAATAAATATTACAATTTTTTGATTGTTTGTATTTTAGTGTTCTAATTGATTATTTAATTATTAATTTTTTTCCAATTTATTCAGCTTTTATTTATTTACTTTTTATTTATGGAAAAAAATAATGTAAAGACTTTTGTACATAAGTTCACCAACGTCCAAACGAACCTGCGCAATGATCGGCTTAGCTATCTACATCGGCGCGTCTGTCCACGTGTCCGAATCAAATGCTATGCGACGTTTGTGCTTAGTCCGAGAGACAGCCGCCACATTTCGTATTCCTATTATACAAGTGTTAGTTGTAGTGCCATAGGTGCCACGCCATATATTTAATAAACAAGGAAATGTATTGACTCCGAAGCACTTATGCTATAACATTAGGAGAAGTTGTAAGGGAAAAACATGAGGCACTAAATTATAAAACGAATGCTAGTTTCTACTTTTTGTAGACTTTCGGTATACAAAAAGTAGACACTTCAAACCAAAGCTGTAAAACTAATTCCTATTATCTTAATACCCTAAAGGGTATACGCATATTACTGGTTTAACGGGGATGGATGGAAGGCTGTGAAACTTTGGTATATACACGGTTGATTTGAAAAATTTTCATGAATCCAACCTCCGTGGCGCAGCGTGTGCGCTGTCGCATTATAAAGTTGGTTTGGTTCTATGTTCGATTCCCGGCTCGATTTGTGGTAGGAGGCTTCGGCGGTGGCTAGTTATCTCCCGGATGACAAGGACGTATCGCAAAGCGATTAAGCGTTCCGGAACGATGTCGCGTAGAAACCAATTAGGAGTATGGGTTTACCATAACCTTATTTTTTTTTCGGACTGTCTTTTAGTTGTGCTAACCATATTGGTTGCCACAGCGTAGCCGGGCTGTTTGGCGAACTTCGAAAAGACGCTCTGCCAGAAGAAGAAACTAAGGGAACGTCTGCCCAAGGGCGCCTCCTGTGAGGCCAAACCTCGGCTTAGCCGAATTTTGGGATAAGAGGGGGTCGGACGGTTAGGTTAGGTTACTTCGCTACTATCTTAGATTGCATCATCACTTACTATTAGATGAGATTGCCGTCAAAGGCTAACTTGTAGTTTATAAAAAATACACTGACAATTCAGCTGGTAGTTTCTATAAAACATTTTATATCATAGTTTTATATAATATGGTCACGTCAACAATCAAATATAACGGCTACCTCTTAGACTATTATTTGTAGAAGTATATTATGATTAATGGGAGAGTGATGCAACGCTACGGGATACGGGATTAATGAAGTGACATTCTTGAATCGCTTATCCCATTTAAATTGTCCTAAAATGCACTCATACTTTACATACAAATGATCATTCAAATTTAGTCAAGATAGTTTTTTTTTATATACATCAGCAAATGAGACAGGTCACCTGATGGCAAGTGATTACGGTCGTCCATCTAAATGTGCAGCACCCGAGAAGCCACCGATGCATTGCTGACTATATTTGTTATGATTTGTAATAAATTTTTTGACCTTTCTTTTTTTTCTCTTTTTATGGCTTTACACTGAAGCTGTGATGGCGGGTTCGAACCCGGGCACGCTCCTCTAACTTTTTGAAGTTATATGCATTTTTAAGCAATTAAAATATCACTTGCTTTGGTTTGAAGGAATCGCGTCCGCCGAGTGCGAAGTTTCCCGCCATTTGTCCCTAACTTTAATTCTACAATGCTATAAACTTGACATTGGCTAATCTGTGTAAAGCAATCATTATGATCAACCCATTGCCGGCTCACTACAGAGCACGTGTCTCTCTGAATATGAGAAGGGTTTGGCCATAGTTTACCATAGTGGCCATTTGCGGATTGGCAGACTTCACACGCGTTTGAGAACATTATGGAGAACTCTCAGGCGTGCAGGTTTATGTTAACTGTTATGTTCTCCGGATACTTATTTTATTTTTTTGTGTTTACCCTCATTCGATTCAGTTGTTTTGCTTTGTTCATCTCGATGTCATCCGCGTTTTTTTTTTTTAACACCGTGAACCGTCATCTGACCCTCCGTGACGCAGCGCTTGTCGCTTTATAAAGTTTTTGGTCCTGGGTTCGATTCCTGGCTCGAGTCTGGTCTGGTGGAAGGCTTCGACCGCTTGTTCCCACCCTATTTACGCGCGATTTAGCGTTCCGGCATGTTGGTGCGTAGAAACCAATTAGGAGTCCATACTTACAACCATTCCTACCATATTCTTAACAAGTTAGCTTAGACTGCATTATCACTTACATCAGGTGAGATTGCCTTCAAAACTTTATCCAATATAAAAAAGATCCTATGCCCATTAAAAAAAAAATCATAAACTTAAAAAAATCTTATGTTTTGTAAGTTTAAATTTAAATCGAGAAAAGAAAATTAAATCTGTAAATAATAATAGGCGTAATTGAGTAAAATTGTAGAAACGATTCTATATCTATCTATAAATTATTTACAGCGCATATAGAAATAACAATTTTGATTTGTCGCCATAAATCCTTCTTACACGAACCGATTTGATCTACATACAAAATATACGCAAACTAGAAAATAATTTATATCAACACCTAGCGATGCATCTTGCGATCTTTTAATATAATATATCACTTGGTACGATATTAAAGTACGGACTGCGTACCGGAACTTGATTTAATGTAGTCACTGTTATTGGATCCTGATTATTTATTACTAGCGGCCGTGAGAAAGATTCTCTATAAACGTTTTGCCTTGACTGTACACGTATGATATGCTTTTTATATAGTTCAAATGCGTAATAACGTGAGTTGTTAAGTTATAATAAAATAAACTTAGGTGAAGCAAATGAAATAGTTAATGTTTTTTAAATTATCAATAATATTGTAAAAATTAGCGGTGTATTTCTTTTTGTCTTTGATCTTTTTTATTCAAGTAATATCAGTCGAAGCTGTGATAGCCCAGTGATTAGTGGTTTCATCATTATTATCATGATCAACCCATTCTCGGCTCACTATAGTGCACGGGTCTCCTCTCAATATGAAAAAGGTTTGGCCATAGTCCACCACGCTGGCCATGTGCGGATTGGCAGTTTTCACAAGCCCTTGAGAACATTATGGAGAACTCTCAGGCTCTCAGAAATTAGTCATTTACTATTCAGAAACAAAAAATGTTTACCGTGTAAATTTTAGATAAGATTAAGATTGAAGATCGACTCAGGCAAACTAGTTCTAAATAGTTATCCTAAATACTATCGGAATCTTGCAGAAGTTATTTTCTTTAAGATTATTCCATACGGTTGATCAATGACATCAGCACTCATGAAAATAAAAAAATGAAATCTTTTACTAACAAATAAAATAACCGATCTATTGTATTTACTTTTTTATTATCTGTGGAGTACAATAAATTTGTAGTCATTCCTTCATTCATAAAATTAAATAACAAACAATTATATATTTTTAGCAAAAAAGCGGCGACAGCCTAGTGGTTAGGGCGTCAGCCTCCTATTAAGAGGCCGGTTCGAATCCGGGCACGCAATTTTTCAGAGTCATATGCGTTTTAAAAAAAAATTAATATCACTTGCTTCAACGGTGAAGGAAAACATCGCGAGGAAACCTGCTCGCCTGAGAGTTCTCTATAATGTTCTCAAAGGGGTGTGAGTCTGCCAATCCGCACATGGCCAGCGTGGTGAACTATGGCCAAGCCCTTCTAATATTGAGAGGAGACCCGTGCTCTGTAGTGAGCCGGCAATGGGTATATCATGATGTTATATTTTTTATTTCCCGCGCAAAAGTCGCGAGCGATATTTCGAGTTTTCAATAATAATACACTGAATTTTTCTTACTTAATTCCAAATTATTATCGACTATGCCTTGACGTGAATATAAAAATGGGGTCACAATATATTAATAGCCTCCATGCTACAAATTGAATTAAAAAAAAAATGACGCACCATAGACGAGTAGAAACGTATCTATCAATTAAGCATCTAACCCGGGCATTGATTGATGCATCAATAAGTACGTAAATCCATTAAGGTAATACCGTCTGTCTGTTAATTGTAAGTTTCTACGGCTGTCGGTGCTGACTTCTAAAGTTTATGTTCCGCCTTTCGGGACTTTAATGCTTGCGTCCATTTTACGTCAGAAAGACGTTTATTCCAATACGAGCTAGCTCTAGTCTGCAATGAAGCAGCATATGGCATATGAAACCCACACTCCTTATAGTTTTTTACGCAATATAGTACCGGAACTCTTAATTGCTTGGTAGTATCAAAACGGCAGAACTCACGTGGATTGTTGTTAGAGTATGCCCAACTTCATCACTAAGCATACATTGAACACATACTTTTTCTCTAAAAAAAAACCTATTGGAATACGAAGATGTTCCTGGATACTTTAGGGGTTAATGGAAGTGGGTATCAGGAAAATTACCCACGCAACCTCTAATAAGTAACATCCTATGTGTTTTTTTATGTGTTTCTTTAAAGTTTTGCAATAAAGTTGTATAAACAAAATAAAAAATTTAAAAATAAAATTACTAAAACCCGATTTTGAGAAATGTTTATTAATTAGAAACGTAGTTTATTTAAAATAATTTTTTTTTTCACCATCCATGATTTTAATCAACTTAAAGGTCCTTAACTAGACCCATATTAGAAAAGTACGTACGTATATTACAACAATAATAAGTCAACATCATATAATTCCCATATTCCTACAATTTATTCGAAGATACTAGGAACTGGGTTTCTTTGTTGTAGGTGTCATCTTAGACCAGAGCGCGCATGATTTGCAATAATGGTTAAAAAATATTGTGTATGAACGCATTATACATGCCTATACTAGCTTTATAGGACCAAAATATTTATGAATTTAATTTTGCATTTAAACTTGTAGCTTGTAAATTTTAAATGATGTATCTGGATTGAAATCCGACCTTTTACAATCATTAAAATATTTACTGGCTGCCGTTTTTAAATAAGGTCGTTCACACGAACTATTTGTCACTGTCATTAGTTATAATAATAAGAACACAACACTATCGCGATATCACAACTAGATACTAATTAATTAGGTATGTACAATTTCTTCGCCTTGAAACAGTTAATTAATCCTAAAATACCTACAAACACTCCTTTCCTAAGGTTCGCGTTATGCAAATGGATATAGTGGGTCAAATGTTTCGATTAACGCAATTCAAATGGCAACCGCCGTAAGTCAAGGTCCCGATATTGAACTGGATATATCCGGCTGCTTTATTTATGTGGTGCAAATCATGATCAAGCCATTCTCGGCTTTCTACAGAGCGCGGGTCTCGTCTCAATATGAGAAGGGTTTGGCAATAGTCCACCTACCGTCCGACCCCCCCCCCCCCCCCCTATCCCAAAGGAGGCGCCCTTAGGCAGTCGTTCCCTTAGTTTCTTCGAGCCCTAGGGCTCAAAATTTCTTCTGGCAGAGCTTCTTTCCGAAGCTTGCCAAACAGCCCGGTTACGCTGTAGCAACCAATAGGGTTTGTACACCTAATAGACAGTCCGAAAAAAAAAAAATAGTCCACCACGCTGGCCATATGCGGTTTGGCAGACTTCACACGCCTTTGAGAACATTATGGAGAACTCGTTGAAGCAAGTGAAATTTTAATTGCTTAAAAACGCACATAACTCCGAAAAGTTATAGGTATGCCCGGGTTTGAACCCCCGACCTCTCATTACATGGCGGACGTCTTAACCACTAAGTTATCACAGCTTATGGTGCAAATAAGGATACATATATTATAGCTTTTACCGTGACTCAAATCCAGTTAATTCACACATAAGGTGGGCACCACTCAGAGCTAGAGAAAATGAAATGAAATTGCACAACAAAACAGCAAAGAAAAATTTATAAAAAAGGAGAAAAGTACAACATGCACTAGTGAGCACTCTAAATAATTCGAAAAAGCTTTGCTTCCTTAATGAATCAATCAATCAATCATAATCTTTATTCAAACAGTCCTTCAAAAGGCGCTTTTCATGCGTCAATAATTTATATAAATGATTTGATGGTGATAACTACATTCGTAAACTTAAAACTTAGGCAATGAGGGTTTCAAACGCGTCCCGGTCTAAGAAGAAGCCCGCAACAAACTTAGCTAAGTATTTTTTTTTGTTATCACCATCTCACATGCCACTTTAAATTATTTAAGAGCTATCTTATTAGAGCAATTTTTCATACCCATGCTTGTTTATCATTTACATAATCCATTACACGTAGAAATACATAGTAGGACTTTTCTACAATACATTTTCTACTTATGCTTTGGGCTACAAGGGTGGCTTTCTACCTGAACTAAGCTGAACTGAAATAGGAAATAAAGTTGTCGCACAATCGGTTTGACACACATCAGCAACGTAGCGTCTCTGTGGTATATGCATCTTATTCTTTCATATATATTGCAGTTTATGGAAGTATTTCCTATTTTAATTAATAAACGACAGAAAAATTGTCTAATACCTACCTACTTAGTTGATAAATCGAATAACCTTATATATATACAGGGGTTTGTACTAGCCCTAAGTGAATTTTCATGCGTCATCTAAGCACCTATAATAAGATTTAATACAATATAGATATAGCCAGCGTGTAGGCGCTTACGAAACAGCTATTGCTTGTGCAATATTTCCGCCCAAAAAAAAGCCGTATGCTGATAGAAATCAAGTATTCTAGAAATCAAGTTCGCCTAGGGAAATACCGGCACACGATGCTTTGTCTCAGTTCTCTCATGTAATTCGTATATACGCTTCTTACTTCCACAAACCTTACTGTTTCATGGCACTATCTACTTAATTTAAGTGTTAAACTTATTACTTTAGCTGGACAAAAATATCGAAATTCAACGATTTTTCGTCCAAAGCAACATTCTTACTAGACGACCTCTGTGGCGCAGCGCTGTTGCATTTTAAAGTTGGAGGTCCTGGGTTCGATTCCCGGCTCGAGTCTGGTGGGAGGCTTCGGCCGTGGCTAGTTACCACCCTACCGACAAAGACGTGTTGACAAGCGATTTAGCGTTCCGGCACGATGTCGTGTAGAAACCAATTAGGAGTTTACCATGCCCATAACAGGTTAGCCCGCTACCATCTTAGACCGCATCATCATTTACCATCAGGTGAGATGCAGTCAAGGGCTAACTTGTGGTGAATAAAAAAAAAAAAAGACAACTTACAATATAATTTTTATTCAAGCATAAATTAATATCACCTTCCGATCAATATAATCCGACTTAGTAATGACGTTAATCAACCCATGAATACTTTTAATCGCTCGTAATGAGTTAAGCCGGCAACGAATAACAACAGTTTAATTCTTGTTTAATTAGAGAGGGTACGTTAACGCAGTGTCAAAACATCCCGCTAGGTCTCTGTCAACTGTAAGTCACTAATGCCGAGAGCTTGACAGATGCTGCTGAGGTTTGACAAACTGTACTGACGAGCGCGGAAGTCTTAAGACCCTATGATTTATGAATGTCGAAGGGAAGCCGATGTTAGGTAATGATGCAAATTGATCTATAAGTAGGTTTTATATGTATTCTATATTTTTGATTACGCATAGATAAGCATCTTCGATCAATATAATTCAAAGTAATAACATTAAACAATTCATGCATTCTTTTATTCATGCGTAATGAATTAATCAATTTAATTTTTATTTAATTAGATTGGGTACATAAACGCTGTGCCCAAAATCCCACTAGGTCTCTGTCAACCGAATGTCTTTGATGTGCGCGTAACTATCCGGAAGTTTTGTTTTTATTTACTACAAGTTAGCCCCTAACGGCAATCTCACCTGATGGTAAGAGATCATGCAGTCTAAGATGGTAGCGGGCTAACCTGTTAGGGGTATGGTATATCCATACTCCTAATTGGTTTCTTCGCGACATCGTGCCGGAACGCTAAATCGCTTGGCGAAGCCTCCCACCAGACCAGACTCGAGCCGGGAATCGAACCCAGGACCTCCATCTTTATAATGCGACAGCGCGTGCACTGCGCCACGGATGTCGTTCACTATATTTTATGAATGTTAGATTGCAAAACACAAAATTCCGCCTGCCATTTAAAAAATACCTAACTAGAAAGTTTATTTTTATGTTTTTTAACAGCCTCGTTGATCTAGCAAGTGATTGTTAAGGTAGGCTAGAATTCACTAAACAAAATATTCTTCTGCTGGGAAAAAAGCTTGTTTTTTTTTAAATAACAAAGTATTTTTTTATGAGGATATCATTCGCGAAAGGGAAAATATCGCTTTGCGGCACATCTTTTTCCATAAAGTGCTTCGGCTGAAGCCTCCAACCACGCTAATATTAATCACACAGATCGTAAACAATTTTAAACAATAAATTACAAAGCTCTGTCAAATTTTATGCAATATTGAATAATTCAGGCACGTGTTAAGAATATTAATTAAATTAAAAGCGAACGCATTACTAAACCGCCTATTTTACGGCAATAAAGCAATGAATTAGAGTCTGGGTAAGTGACTACGCCCTGTCTTTATCGATAAGCTCTATAATCTATATTATTTAAAATAGCTTTAACTAGAATTAGTTATAGAGAATCTAGTTTAAAACTCGAGAATATCCTAATCTATAACATATAAAACTGTAACAGGACGAATTCTGTACATCAAATATTTTTTAAAAATTTTAATTGGAGGTTGCTTTACTATCGATACTGAGCCCAAAAGATTTTTTTTGTCTGTCTGTTAGTCTGTTTGTCTGTATCTTGGCCGCGCATCACCCCGTAACCACTTGATGAATTTGAATGAAATTTGGTATAGGAGTAGCTGATACTCCGGTTCAACATATATGATAGATTCAAAGCTCTGCTGTGTTTGTGTGAGTATTCAAATCTGATCTCTTGGATAAGATAGATAGATAGATACACTTTATTGCACACTAATTTTAGAGAAACAAGGAAGACTTAACACATGAGTATGCAAAGGCGGTCTTATTCCTTAAGCAATCTCTTCCAGACAACCCTTGCGGAAAGTAGTAAATTATAGATAACAGTGCAATATATAAACTAAATGTAATAAATATTTCAATTTTTTGATTGTTTGTATTTTAGTGTTCAGGATCATATGCCAATTGATTATTTAATTATTTATTTTTTTCCAATTTATTCAGCTTTTATTTATTTACTTTTTATTTATGGAAAAAAAGAATGTTAAGACTTTTGTACATAAGTTCACCGACGTCCAAACGAACCTGCGCAATGATCGGCTTAGCTATCTACATCGGCGCGTCTGTCCACGTGTCCGAATCAAATGCTATGCGACGTTTGTGCTTAGTCCGAGAGACAGCCGCCACATTTCATATTCCTATTATACAAGCGTTAGTTGTAGTGCCATAGGATATTTAATAAACAAGCAAAGGTATGGACTCCGATGCACTTATGATTTAACAGCAGGAGAAGTTGACCCTTTCAACTTCTAAAATACTTCTTCTTCTGTTAGTGCCATCTCCTACCGGAGGTTGGCAATCATTAAAGCTAATTGGATCTTGTTCACTACCGCCCTAAACAATAATCTTTTTAAGCCAGGATGTTCGTCTTCGGCCAGGTCTTCGTTTGCCCTTTATTTTGCCTTGCATTATGAGTTTGAGTAATTCATATTTGGAGTTTCGCATTATGTGGCCCAGATATATCTAAAATACTAGGCAGTAAATTATAAAACGAATGCTAGTTTTATTTAGATTAAGTTACTGAGGATATTATACTATTAATTTTAACGGACTAGAATACCCTAGAGGTACGCATATTACTGTTTTAACGGTAATGGATGGAAGCCTGTGAAACTTTGGTATATACACGGTTACATATAAGATATACACGGTTGATTTGAACAATTTTCATGAATTCGACGACCTCCGTAGCGCAGCGTGTGCGCTGTCGCATTATAAAGTTGGTTTGGTTCTGTGTTTGAATCCCGGCCCGATTCTATTGTGGTGGGAGGCTTTGGCGGTGGCTAGTTATCTCCCTGACCACAAGGACGTATCGCAAAGCGATTAAGCGTTCCGGAACGATGTCGCGTAGAAACCAATTAGGAGTATGGGTTTACCATATCCTTATTTTTTTTTTCGGACTGTCTTTTAGTTGTGCTAACCATATTGGTTGCCACAGCGAGCCGGACTGTTTGGCGAGCTTCGAAAAGAAGCTCTGCCAGAAGAAATTTTGAGCCTGTGAGGCCAAACCTCAGCTTTTCAGCAAAGGCGAATTTTGGGATAACGGGGGGGTCGGACGGTTAGATTAGGTTACTTCGCTACCATCTTAGATTGCATCATCACTTACCACTAGATGAGATTGCTGTCAGGCTACCTTGTAGTGTATAAAAAATACACTGACAATTCAGCTGGTAGTTTGTATAAAACATTTTATATCGTAATTTTATATGTGGGTACGTCAACAAACAAACATAACGGCTACCTCTTAGACTATTATTTGAGGAGTATATTATGATTAATGGGAGAGTGATGCAACGCTACGGGATACGGGATTAATGAAGTGACATTCTTGAATCGCTTATCCCATTTAAATTGTCCTAAAATGCACTCATGCTTTACATACAAATGATCATTCAAATTTATTCAAGGTAGTTTTTTTTATATACATCAGCGAATGAGACAGGTCACCTGATGGCAAGTGATTACCGTCGCCAATCTACATCTGCAGCACTAGAGAAGCACCGATGCATTGCTGTCTCTATTGGTTATGATTTGTAAATAATTTTTCGACCTATCTTTGTTTTCTCTTTTTATGGCTTTACACTGAAGCTGTGATAGCTCAGTGGGAAGCTGTGATAGCTCAGTGGTTAGGGCGTCCGCCTTCTAATAAGATGTCGGGGGGTTCGAACCCGGGCACGCACCTCTAACTCGAAGTTATGTGCATTTTTAAGCAATTAAAATATCACTTGCTTTGGGGTGAAGGGAGCCGCGTCCGCCGAGTGCGAGGTTTCATTTCCATTTGTCCCTAACTTCAATTCTACAATGCTATGAACTTGGCATTGGCTAATCTGTGTAAAGCAATCATCATGATAAACCCATTGCCGGCTCACTACAGAGCACGGGTCTCTCTGACTATAAGAAGGGTTTGGCCATAGTTTACCATAGTGGCCAAGTGCGGATTGGCAGACTTCACACGCTTTTGGGAACATTGTGGAGAACTCTCAGGTATGCAGGTTTCCTCACCATGTTTTCCTTCACCGTTGAAGCAAGTGATATTGTAATTGCTTACAAACACTGCTCGAACGAAAAGTTGGAGCATTCGCTTAGGGGTAGTTTAATGTAAAATCCTTTTTTAGCTGACTACCTGCCAAATTAAGTCGATTTATTCTTTCTAAACCAAGCATCTCAAAAAGAATAGTTCGGCCGTGGCTAGTTACAACCCTACTGACAAAAACGTGTCCCCAAGCGATTTAGCGTTCCGGCACGATGTCGCGTAAAAACCAATTAGGAGTATGGGTCTGCCATAACCTTAACAAGTTAGCCCACTACCATCTTAATCTGCATCATCACTTACACCAGGTGAGATTGCCGTCAAGGGCTAACTTGTAGTGGATAAAAAAAAATCTTCTAATTTTATCAAAACTTTATTATTCTTTCTTTATTACACAACTTACGGCTCTGAAACGTGGTCGCTCACTATGGGCCTCATAAGAAGGCTCAGAGTCACTCAACGGGAGTTGAGTCTCCCCACTCTTGATGGAGAGAAAATTTATACTTAATTTCATTTTTAAAACTGTGTGGTATGTAAGTCTTAGAAACTCCTAGTGTGATGTCATAATATAGTTTTGTTACGGATCCGAAACGTGGTCGCTCACTATGGGCCTATTAAGAAGGCTCAGAGTCACTCAGCGAGCAATGGAGAGAGCTATGCTAGGAGTATCTCTACCTGATCAAATCAGAAATGAGGAGATCCGTAGAAGAACCAGAGTTACCGACATAGCTCAGCGAATTGCGAAGTTGAAGTGGCAAGGGGCGGGGCACATAGCTCGGAGAATCGATGGACGTTGGGGTCCAAAGGTGCTGGAATGGCGACCCCGCACCGGTAAACGTAGCGTTGGTCGACCCCCAACTAAGTGGAGAGACGACATCAGACGAGTCGCAGGGAGCCGCTGGAAGCAAGCGGCCCAAAACTGTTAGCATTGGAACTCCCTACAAAAGACCTAGGTCCAGCAGTGGACGTCAATCGGTCGTTAATGATGATGACGATGATGATGGTTAGGTTAGGTTAGTTAAACTAAAAACCTTGCACTAAAACACTTTATATACAAAAAAAAATGTAAAAAGAATACAATTCATTATCAAATAGACTCTTTCGGCATACCTTCAATAGATGTCGTTCAGTATTTTTGGAATGCTCGATGAAAAAGGGGTCTGCTTTTAACCGCTTACAATAAGAGCAAGTCATCTCTAACCTAATATAAATAGCTTGCATTGAACGAAGGCCGATAAAGGTCGTCTTCCAGATAAACGAATGCGTTGCCACAGATTAAACAATACTACAAAACGTTACTCCAAAAACACTTTGATGTCCTTTTCTTGTTTACTTTAATACACAAAACGGTGGTTCTTGTTTACTTTAACACACAAAATACCGCTTTGTTGTATTACAGCATATCACAATTGATACAACAAAGCGGTGATAGCCTAGTGGTTGGGGCGTCAGCCTCCTAATCAGAGGTCGGCGGTTCGAATCCGGGCACACACCTCTAACTTTTCGGAATTATGTGCGTTTTTATGTAATTAAAATATCACTTGCTTCAACGGTGAAGGAAAACATCGTGAGGAAACCTGCACGCCTGAGAGTTCTCTATAATGTTCTCAAAGGAGTGTGAAGTCTGCCAATCCACATATGGCCAGCGTGGTGGACTATGGCCAAACCCTTCTCATATTGAGAGGTGACCCGTGCTCTGTGGTGAGCCGATAATGGGTTGATCATGGTGAATACATCAAAAGGAACTTTACAGGTGTTGGGGAAAATAGAAGGTGGAAAGAGTTTAGATGCTTGCAGTGCATTTTAGGTATGTGTATGTATAAAACTTAAATAGACTTAATTCAAAAAATATTTTAGTTTACACTATACACACAAAAGTATGTTTGTTGATTTCCCCATCTTTTAAGCCGAATCAATTTATTTTTTCGTAAAGTTACAGGTCTGCGGTCGAGTGCACAAGTGTTCCCGTGACCCAGCTACCAGGCGACGCGAAGGAGCATCGCTGGATTTTAGTGGGTATTCTGGTCGCCAGTCTGGCCGCCGGGGAGTCCCACATAACCCGTCGGAAGCGGCGCAGTCTTGCCTGCGTCGCCTCCGGAGGGGATACGTAAAAGCATTTCCCAGCGTGGAAAAAAAAAGTAACATGTAATTTATGTAAGCGGATAATCTAAGCTACTTTTTAATGTTTAAGTAGCAAAACAAATTTAATAAAATAAAGAAAACTTTAATTTGAAGCCAACTTTTTATTTTGCTAGCCCATAACTTGTAAGTAACAATCACTTAACCTATATTATTAAAAACAAATACCTAACTTAACCTAATCGTGTCACTAAAGGCCTCGGCAACTACAAGGCTTTTTGGAGGTAAATAAAAAAAAACTTAGTACACAATATCCTTTATTATTATAGCAATGGGTGTGCAATTACCCTCAAAGCCGTAATGGTCTTACGCGCATTACGTTATTTTGAGTGGTTTGTGAGGAACAAAAAACGTAGAGACAATTTGAGTTATGCGCGGAACAGTCCGACTGCGTCCGATAAATCAACTGAGAGTATTAACGTTTAAATTGTAACAGTGTACGTAGGCATGTCCGCCAAACCACACTGGAAAAGTGTGGTGGTTTTAAGCTCTTTTTTTTATACGCTAAAAGTTAACCCTTGACGGCAATCTCACCTGATCGTAAGTGATGATGCAGTCTAAGATGGTAGTTGGCTAACCTGTTAGGGGTATGAATTCAAATTCAAATTCAAAATAATCTTTATTCAAATAGTCCACTTTTGACGCGTCAATAATTTACATAGTAGTTATTTCATGGTGAACCCATACTCCTAATTGGTTTCTACACGACATCGTGCCGGAACGTTAAATCGCTTGGCGACACGTCTTTGTCGGTAGAGAGGTAACTAGCCACGGTCGAGGCCTCCCACCAGACCAGACTTGAGCCGCGAATCGAACCCAGGACCTCAAACTTTATAATGCGATAACGCACGCTGCGCCACGGAGGTCGTCAAAACTCTTTTTTTTTTACGTAATATATGTATATTTTACATATTGACGACCTCCACAGCGGCGTACGTGGTCTGCAGTATTTAATCGATTAATTAAAAAAAAATATAATACAAAAAAGAAAAAACATTCTTAAACATGATTGATTAATCATGTTTTTTCTTTATTTGTAGTGTAATAAACATTTGTCTATCAGAGACCATTCCTTGGCCTATAATCAGATTTGAGGTAATTTTATCACAATCTTCAAGATCCACATTAGATATGATCATAAACTTTATTCAAATAATCCTTTAAAAGACTTCAAACTTTTGACGCGTCAATAATTTTCATAGTAGTGAGTTGATGGTGATAACCGCTTTCTTAAACTCAAAACTAAATCTATGGGGGTTCCAAACGCGCCCTGGTCTTAGAAGAAGCCCACAACGAACTTAGCCGGGTATTTTTTTTTGCTATCACCATCTCACATGTCACGTAACATTATTTAAGAGTTATCTTATTAGAGCAATATTTATGATAAAGTGAAGGTCTGGGTTCGAATTCTGGCTTCAGTCAGGTCTAGTGAAAGCCCGAGTGATTTAGTGTGCCTCTTCCCTGGCCCTGGTCTAAGAAGAAGCCCACAACAAACTTAGCCAATAAACCACGACAACTCCAACCCGGTACTAAGCTTTCTTGGACGTAAAGACCGCACGTACAAATCTAACCAAAATTCGCATCATCCTCAGATCTGTACCAAAGAGGCTGTTCATCTCGACGATACGAAACGTAATAGTAATGATGGTAAATTGCATAATGTGATCTGGTGCGAAAAGATACGTACGCTACGAGCAGACCTCGGTTTAAATCTAGCGTAACGAATCTGTAATTATTGAATTTTGCGCATACATATTTATTGCGTAACCAACCAATGTAACTGTATTATAAATGAAAATGTCAGTTTGTTTGTTTGCTTTCAAGTCTAAATAATTCAACCGATAAAAAAAACTGCAATTTTTATTTAATGTAATTTCTTTATGGAAGCTTTTTACCACAACTTCAAAAAAATTCTATCGTTATTAAATATTCTTCCCTTTCAATGGAGTTATTATGCATTTTATTTAGAAGAAAATTTCACAGTACACACAAAAAATATACTCTTTAAAACATTCGAACGGTAATAAAAGGTCCGCACGAAGCCAAAAATTAGTTTTATTTAAAAAAAAAAGTCGGGTAAACCCGGTATACAATTACCAGGTTTCGCAGTTTGATCATACTAAGCAATAGACCAACTATGCAGCGGACAAGTTTAAATGGATGATCAATCTGAAATATTTGCGAGCTAGTTTACGTGCAAGGCACATGGAGTTTTAAAGAATTTAAAACATATGGTGAACTTGCCATAAAAATAATTTCTTTATCTTTCATACATTTTTTTACCGCTACATAAAATCCCGTGTACCTTGTACGTAATAAATCATTTTAACTCTCGAACTATAATTTTTTTTTTCGTGGTGGAAAAGCTTTTTGACTACCTCCGCCCCGTTGGGGGGGTATACCCGACCTAAAAACCACCACGGCATGTCTCTCTCGCTAGTTTTGCTGGACGCCCGGGGGACCCGTTGTATACTTCCCATACGAACTTTCTAACCATCCTATCTTAATACTCAGCAGACTTTGTACCAAAAAACAGCACTCGAATTAAAATTTACCTTACACGTACTAGTTATCTAGATTGTCCTTACTTTACTCACAGTACCTTCGCTAAGATCGAATAAACACTAATTTGTGAAACTTACGTCGTCGGTAGGTACATGAAAATAATAATTCACCTCGATTTATTCCGTAGTTATGTACTTTTATTAGACAGGCTAAATGTGCTAAATAATGACGTTTCACACAAGCGGGCCATGTTTACACTGACGTTGGAAGTGCTAAATTTTTAGTATCACCACGAGTGTTGTGAAAACTATTGTGTACATACCTTATGTTTAGCTTTCTTATTAATATAAGGCCTCTTGTAATATATACGTCACATTATGAAATGTTGAAAAAGCATCCGACGAAGCATTCTGTTGATCTTGGTGCTATTAGCTCATATTTCAGCTTATTTGATATGTTAATGATGAAAGTGGGAGATACGTACAAACCAGAGTTACCGACATACTCATTACTACGAACGAGGTAAAGTGGCAATGGAGGGGGGGGGGGAGATGGCTTAGATAAACAAAGCACCTTAAGGTTCCATGGTGTTGGAATGGCAACACCGCATTAATAAAATTTGCGTTGGCTGAACCCCAATTAGGTGGCACAAACAGATTACATTAAACGTCGTAGGAAGCCGGAAACAATCGGTCAAATAACGCTGACCTTGTTACCCTCTATTAAAAATATTGGACATCAATCGATTGATATGATGGTGATATTAGCAAAATACGAATCTATAATCTATTAAAATTTATATAAAATTCAAATTCAAGTAATCTTTATTCAAATAGTCCTTTAAAAGGCGCTTTTGATGCGACAATAATTTACGTAGTAGTGATTTGATGGTGATAACTACATTCGTAAACTTAAAACTAAAGCTATGAGGGTTCCAAACGCGCTCCATTCTAAGAAGAAGCCCACAACAAACTTAGCCAGGTAAATTTTCTTTTTGTTACCACCATCTCACATGCCACTTAAAATTATGTTAAGAGCTATCTTATTAGAGCAATATTTCATGCTTGTTTATCATTTACATAATCCTTTACACTATAGTAGGACTTTTCTACAAGCTTACGTTTTATATAAAACGTCTCGTAATTTTTAATATAACGTCTCGTAATTACAGAAACATCGAAAATGATGAACACAAATATGTAAAATCGAATTTACACAGGTATAACTTGCTTGCCATTTTTGATCTAATTATGAGATGCTTGTGAAAATTGTTGTGTAATAAAATATGTTCTCTACTGAGAATTCTCAATAATCATATTTAAATCTCACAAGTTCAATGTCATTCATTCATTCTTGATCAAACCATTGCCGGCTCACTACAGAGCACGGGTCTCCTCTCAATATGAGAAGCCTTTTTTGGCCACAGTCCATGCCATGTGCGGTTTGGCAGACTTCACACGCCTTTGAGAACATTATGGAGAACTCTCAGGCGTGCAGGTTTCCTCACGATGTTTTAATTCACCTTTGAAAAATGATATTTTGACTGCTTAAAAACGCACATGCTTAACTCAGAACAGTTAGAGATGCGATGCCCGGGATCGAATCCCTGATTAGGAGGCGGACATCCTAACCACTAGACTATCACAGCCATAAAATATCATACTACTGTGTTAATACCAAAACAATTGTATATGTAATGTTTGGACTTGAATTCGGTTTTTAAATATGTCTAGAAGTCTAGTTGTATGTTATCAATTCTTATCTATTTACAGAGATGCATTTGGCATCAGGAAATTGAACAAAAGATACTTTGTTTCCGGGAAATATAGGAATCATAGATTCATTTATTCGTTATTTTTTTTATTTTGTTTGTTTTAGATATTCCAGTAAATGCAAGTAGAGTCCCTTTAGGCAAGGTTCCGTAGATACTGGCAGCGTTCCCCCTTTGAAAAGCAAGATTAATTTTTTGTCCGAGTTAGCTGGCACCTCTTCGGTCTCCTGTGATGTCGACTTTCAGTAAATTATATGACATTTATTTAAGGAAAACATACAAGAGCGATACAAAAATAATGTCATACTAAAAAAAAAAATTGCTGCCAACAAAATATGGTTAGACACTGTCAAGTAAAATGCTAGCATAGGGGAACATAAATCACTTTGTTCTAGCAATAAAGCTAACTCTGAAATCGACTTTACCACTTTAAATACTAAAATTAAGCAAGTTATCATTTGTGTCAACACAATGTCATATCAACCTCACCATGATACTTTATCAAATTTACTAACAATATTTAATTCATTTTCAATATATCGCTAGTGACTTGTTCAGTTAATTGTTACTATTATTTCATATTATCATGATCAACCCTTCACGGCTTACTACAGAGCACGGGTCTCCCCTCAATATGAGAAGGGTTTGGCCATAGTCCACCACGCTGGCCATGTTCGGATTGGCAGGCTTCACACACCTTTGAGAACACTATGGACTCTCAGGCGTGCGGGTTTCCTCACGATGTTTTCCTTCACCGTTGAAGCAAGTGATATTTTAATTGCTTAAAAACGCACATAACTTTGAAAAGTTAGAGGTGCAAGACCGGATTCGAACCTCCTACCTCTGATTAGGAGGCTGACGTCCTGACCACTAGGCTATCACAGCTTCTATTTCATATTAATGCATGCTTAAATCAGTCCGTTACTTTTCGGTCAGTAACTTACTGTTCATTGCAAAAAATATGTGAATGTTGATAAAGCATTTCTTATCATTTTCTATGGTCATTAGTAAGGGTATTCGAATCTATATATATAATAGTGAAAGGTCACTGACGTACTTACTTACTACTACTAACTGATTAAACACAAGATCTCAAAGCTATTGTACGTATAAAGCTATAATTTAGCAAGTAGGTAGTTGATAGTTAAGAGATGTCAGCTAAGAAAGGATATTTGCAAATTCCACCCCTAAGGGGTTAAAATAGGTGTTTGAAGTTTGTATGAAAGTCCTATGTTTTTTGATTTAGAGACGCGAAAATCGGCAATTTGACATTTGCCTGTAGCTTACTTTAATTGGCCGCACGGAAAACCTCAATCTCACGGAAAATCAGTAACGCAGAAGAAGTTGCGGGCAACAGCTAGTCAGACATAAAATACTTAGTCAAGTGAAATTGTCACTTCTTAGACAAACCTAACTTGGAACTTAAGCATATAAGATGTTCTAATATCCAACAAACATTATCTGGATGCTGTTAAACGGTTACTAACCTCGTGAACATGATGGCAAGGCGGATGTATCAGTGGTACGCTCTGATCGGCGTCCCCTGGGGCCCCTACAGTTGGCATCATTGGCGCGCCAGGCTCAACTTGCCAGCCACGTTTGTACCTGAAACATTTTTATTTTCTTAGTTTTTTCATTTTTTATCTTTATACACTACAAGTTAGCCCTTGACGGCTATCTCACCAGGTGGTAAGTGATGTGCAGTCTTGGATGGTAGCGGGTTAACCGTTAGGGGTATGGTAAACCCACACTCCTAAGTGGTTTCTAAGTAGTAGATACTGGTTGACTTCGTGTCGGAACGCTAAATCGCTTTTCGACACGTCTTTGTCTTTGTGGTAACTAGCCACGGCCAAAGCCTCCAGCCAGACAAAATAATAATCTGTTAGTTCATAACAGACATAGCGTTTTCTTTTTGTTAAATTTTATATACAAAGTATTTAAGTTAGTTGTTAAAGTAAATAGTAATATTAAGTATAAATAATTTAAGTTAACTAAGCTATCACATTAGTTTATCAATCAGTTTAATTAAATTAAGAAATCTTTTCAAAACGTGATTACTTTGTTTAATATTATTTTTAATTAAACGAAACATAGATTTACATAAGCTTTTTAAATTGTTAAAACACCAGTAGCAGTAGTCAATTTTGACTTTGGGGAGTTCTGACGAAATTTCCTATAATAATATCTGCCGAAGTACGAGTACCTACTTCATGATTCAAAATTTTTAATCTGTCAAAAATAACAGGCAGTCTTCTGAGACCAATGAAGTTTTTATAATAAATAGAGTGATTCTATCATTTGAGAACATAGATAAGGTTACACAAGTAAGAACCACACAAGAGGTATAAGTGGAAGTTCTTAACTAAGTTCATTAAATAATTATCACATGAAAGTAAACGAACATATTATCTTAAGTAAACAATATTATTTTATGACTATGGAGATACGATCACTAAAACACACAAACGCCTTATTTAACGTCTATTTATGCATGCACTGCGTGTTTAAGCATTTAAAATAATTAAACCATTGTATTTAATATACAATTTATCTCTTTCTCCTTCTCTGGTATTTGACATAGCGTTCCTGAACGTGGCCTTGAAGTGCCAGTCTCAATTCTCGTATTTTTTATCAAAACGCCGTTTTAGACGTTTTACTACAAAATGCTCAGCAAAATATTTCGTGTGCGTATTGTGTACGACACGAAAAATGATGTATGTCAAATACACAATATAATGTAGTAGGTAAAAAGAAACTCGTCAATTCAGTTTAGTTATAGCCTTTTAAGAAGACACCCACTTTTTATGACGCTACCAAAGCAAGCGGCGCGCCCGATTGGTTCACCCATTTATGGCTGGTGATAAATAACCCGCGAGTTGTTTTACTGAAGATGGCATGCTAAAAAAGTGTCCAAACAACCGATCATAATTACGTCAAGACCAATCCGAGATAAGTATTCCCAAATACTCCCGATTTGGAAGTGGGAGGAGTTAGTAAGTTTATGTTTTTGTACAAACTCAACCAATACCACAGAATCTAAATAAATTAAATTGTAAGCTATTTCAAAAAAGGAAAATTTGTCCATGAATTCTTTGATTCCAAATGTTTACACAAGTAAGAAGGCGAGGAGTGCGATGCAACTGTGATAGCGTAGTGGTTAGGGACGTGCGCCTCCTAATCAGAGATCGGGGGCTCGATCCCGGGCACCTATTAGTTTTCGGAGGTATGTACGTTTTTTTTAAAGGTGAAGGAAAACATCGTGAGGAAACCTGCATGCCTGAGAGTTCTCCATAATGTTCTCAAAGGCGTGTAAACCAGCGTGGTGGACTATGGTCAAACCCATCTCATATTGAGAGGAGATCCGTGCTCTGTAGTGAGCCGGCAAAGGGTTGATTATGATGTTTACACAAGATTGTAATTTTTACTAATATGACTTTTTGTATATGGTTTGAAATTTCAGACTAAGCTTTAGTGTAACCGGGTTTAACGAAATTACCGGAGTTATTACCTCAGATTGGTTAATAATTAATTGGTTAATAACCAATTGGTTAATTGGTCCTTTTGTGGCAGTTAATATGTCATAACTATTATATTTCCAACCAAACCGTTCTGCTTATATCGCAAATTATATAATAAAGGTGACGGTAGTTGTGTAATTTTTTATGTTCACGCCGGAACTATGGAACCTAACTAAAACTAAAACTATGGAAATGAAAATACACTATATTGTACACCACACAACAAGAAATACAAGACAGTAAAGAAAAACACAAAGAAAATGATATACAATAGGCGGCCTTATCGCTAAAGAGTGATCTCTGCCAGGCAACCTAGATATATATACACTATATATATACTATATATATATGAAACTTCAAAATCAGATAAATTATAATTATACCCTAAATAATTTATTTATAATTCGAAGAAAAGTTTGGGACTACATTTGCAAATCTACGGATACAAGGCAAATTTCTATTCCATCTTGTTTTATGCGAGTACCTGGTGTCTCTACAAAGGATATCTAAAGCGACTAGACTCCTATCACAAGTGGCTATTTAGCATTTAAAATGGCAGGACGAAATACCCAGCTCAGAAATTCTGCTGACAACAAAGTTAAGCGGATTAGAGGCCATGCTTGCGAAATGTCAGCTAAATGGCGAGTCCCTCTTTTGCGTGAATAATTCTTGGACTCTCTAACGAAGTTTTCTACTCGAAACTAACGGAGGGATAGCTCAGATCTGGTGGTAAATTTTTGTACTTCAAAGATGTTCTCAAGTGACGGATAACGACATGTATCTACCTAATAAGCGTAGCGTAAGAAGAACTCCCGTCTGCCATGTCACAGGCAGGAATGGGACAACTCTTTTGATAAGGCAGTTGAGAATTTTGATGAACGTCGTCTTTAAGAATTCGACTATTCATATAAAAAGAACTTCGCATTTTTGTGCCAGATATAATAAAACATCTCGGACTGTACCTGGCATTGACATATTCCACGATACATTTGCGGTGTTTAGAAAGAAACTCATCGATCATCTATGGCATGATCGGTGAGTCTTCCATCGTTTACTTAAATTTAAGACCTATTTATTATATTAAAAATATGTAGATTGTTCATTTAATTTCTTTTAATTAGTTTGTATTTGTTTAATCTGTCTTAATCGTTCTCTTGTGGCCATTTACATGTACCTATTGCAGTCAATGTTGTGTACATTTGCAACTGATATGCATGTGGTGGTGAATGTGACACTTTTGTTTGATGAAATGTATTTTTTTATGTATATTGTAAGTGTATCAATAATAATAAATAAATAAAATTAAAAAAAAAAGAACTGACCAAAGACTTCTTACACTTACAATATAATTACAATAGCTTTCTTTGATGATGACTAAGATGGTAGCGTGCTAATCTGTTAGGGATATGGTACACCCATACTCCGGACTACTGTCGTGCCGGAATGCTTAAACCCTTGGCTTTTTTTTTGGGTGTTAACTAGCCATGGCCGAAGTCTCGCATCAGACCAGACTTGAACCGGGAATCGAACCCATGACCTCCAAATTTATAATTCGACAGAGCACACGCTGCGTCACGGAGGTCGTGAAAAAAATTATTCATGCGAATTGATTGTCAAAAACACCTTTATACATAGTTCTCTATTACAAACTATTGGACACCTTGCAACTATTTAAAACTATTGTCAAAACTTCTATGCAATAATAGACCATATCGCTAGAGCACTAAAAGAGAAAATTGCATTCCTAATTTTGACACATCCCAACATTTTATGAGGAATGTACACATCGTTTTACGATCAAAGAACAAATTACAGTGTTCAACGACTCAATAATTTTGTACTAAGGGCGTATATTTAAAATGATTACATCCACTTTGGCCCGGTGATTGGACACATTTTGGTGTATAATTTTTATGCTATTATTTGTCAAAAGTCTTGTAACGGGTATTCGTTTAGTGCTTACATGATTTTTTTTGTAATAAAACTTAACCATGGTTTAGTTAAGTGCGGCCTATTTGACCCCAATGATCTGTAAAACTTAACGATTTCAATTACTTTCATATAACGTATAATTCAGTGCTTCCATAAATACACGCATTCAAGACAAACGCCTAAAACTTTTAGATTTTTTTATCCACCACAAGTTAGCCGTTGACGGCAATCTCACCTAATGGTAAGTGATGATGCAGTTTTGATGGTAGCGGGTTAACCTGTAGGGGTATGGTAAACCCTTACTCCTAATTGGTTTCTACGCGACATCGTGCCGGAACGCTAAATCGCTTGGCGACACATCTTTGTCGGTAGGGTGGTAACTAGCCACGGCCGAAGCCTCCCACTAGACCAACCTCGAGCCGGGAATCGATTCCAGGGCCTCCAACTTTATAATGCGACAGCGCGCGCGCTGCGCCACGGAGGTCGTCACAAACACAAACAAACAAATGCGTGAGTGTCTTATAAGTTTGATGATATATTTTTTAATGCCTAATTTTAATGGCCTCAACGAACTAAATGTTAGCTATTTTTCGTAAAATTTCACTCTGTAGATTCTTACGTACAGGTTCGTTAAAAGTTTTAATGCAAAAAA
Organism: Lasiommata megera; assembly: GCA_928268935.1. Lineage (NCBI taxonomy): Eukaryota > Metazoa > Arthropoda > Insecta > Lepidoptera > Nymphalidae > Lasiommata > Lasiommata megera. The sequence goes on from OV743328.1 coordinate 8,580,031, forward strand.
AAAAAAAATTACTATTGAATTATCAAAGTTGTCATTCTCTATTATGGGGCCTAAACGTCCCACTTTATTTGCGAAGTGTTAAAAATACTTATTGCATACAATATGTTTGTATTTTAAGTGCCTTTGTAATTTATGGGCATCTAGTCGCATAAAGGCGACGCCTAGATTGTGTAAACTATAAAGATATAGTTTATCTTGCGACTATTTCGGCCCGTATTTACATATACAAACGATAAGCGAATGTTTGTAGAGTTATTGCAGAGTGACTTATAATAGATCGTCTGAAAGTAATAATTGTTAAAATCTTCTTCATCATCATACCGACCGATTGACGTCCACTGCTAGACATGAGTCTTTTGTAGGGATTTCTAAACTTTTTTTTTAATACACTACAAAGTTAATGAATAGAATAATAGTTACTTTGCGGAAGTCCATGATAAACAATAAACAGCAAGTATAATTTGCTATATTCCGCCGACAACCGGGAGATTAGTATAGTATAACACCACACAAAATCCTTCACTAGAACCTCTACTTTTTACTTTTCTCGCTTGTGAAGTCAACATCTCCTGAGGATGATCCGGTGTCTAGGATGGTAGCGGGCTAACCTGTAGGGGTATGGTAAACCCACACTCCTAATTGGTTTCTACACGACATTGTGCCGGAACGCTAAATCGCTTGGCGACACGTCTTTGCCGGTAACTAGCCACGGCCGAAGCCTCCTACCAGACCAGACTCGAGCTGGGAATCGAGCCCATGACCTCCAACGTTTATAGATAAATATGTTTTTTACATCTGTCAAACGTACACGTGACTACGTTAATGACTTGGCGGGGCGTTGGCTTAGGTAGTAGACCAAGTGCAACACATAGGAGGCCCGTGGACTCATATTTTTTTTTTTCGAACTGGCTATTAGCTGTACAAACCCTATTGGTTGGCACAACGTAACGGGGTGGTTTGGCAAGCTTTGAAAAGAAGCTCTGCCAGAAGAAATTTTGAGTCCTAGGGCTCGAAGAAACTAAGGGAATGTCCTATGGACGCCTCCTGTGAGGCCTAACCTCGGCTTAGGCGACGTTTGGGATAACGGAGGGGTTGGACCAACGCGTCGACACAACGCCTCTGCCGGGTTATTGGGAATGTACTTGTATTTAAATCATAAACCTGCAGTTAATTTTATTAGGAAAATACACAGAACAGTTATGGGGACACAATAAATCAGTTTTGACCACAGGACTAAACTGGCTCTCAGTTATTTAGCCATCGATAACCCGTATACGGTGGCGCTCTAAATCACATAGCCTTTTAAGAGAACCTGGCTCGGACAAGTCACTGGAGCTATTTCAAAAATTCGACGATTTCGTACGGGCATTTAGTTTAAACAAATATTTTTTATACTTATTAATATTTAATATTGTCGAAGGTAAGTCATTTCTTTGTTGTAGCGAGTTTTCAAATTCAAATCATCTTTATTCAAATAGTCCTTTAAAAGCCACTTATGACGCGTCAATAATTTACATAGTAGTGATTTAATGGTGATAACTACATTGGTAAACTTAAAACTAAAGCTATGAGGGTTCCAAACGCGCCCTGGTCTAAGAAAAAGCCCACAACAAACTTAGCCCGTTTTTTTTGTTATTACCATCTCACATAATAAATAATAAATTATAGTATCTATGGAGATAGAGCAATTGACACCGAAGCTTTTTTATCTATATATATAAAAGCGAAATACCACTGACTGACTGACTGACTGATGATCACGATATCTCAGGAACTATAAAACATACGATCCTTAAATTTGGAAGGTAGATTCCTTTTATGAAGTAGAGGTCAGCTAAGAAACGGTTTTAAGAAAATCTACCCCTAAGGGGTAGAAATGGGGGTTGGAAGTTTGTATGAAAGTCCTATAATTTTGAAGTTAGAGACATGAAAATTGGCAACTAAGTTTTTTGTTATAAATGATAAAGATCTGTATAATCAATGTTATGAAAATCTACCCCAAGGGGGGTGAAATGGGGGTAGGGCGTTTTCATGAGGATTCTATGTTTTCGAAGTTAGGGACATGAAAATGGGCATTTAAGTAATTTGTTTTAAATAATAAAAACCTGTATACGCAATATTACAAAAATCCACCCCTAATGGGTAGAAATGGGGGTTGGAAGTTTGTATGAAAGTCCTATATTTTTGAAGTTAGAGACATGAAAGTTGGCAACTAAGTTGTTAATTATAAATAATAAAGATCTATACGATCAATAATGCGAAAATCTATTCCGAGGGGGGGTGAAATGGGGGTAGGAAGTTTTCATGAGAATTCTAAGTTTTCGAAGTTAGGGACATGAAAATTGGCATTTAGGTAATTTGTTTTAAACAATAAAAACCTGTCTACGCAATATTACAAAAATCCACCCCTAAGGGGTAGAAATGGGGGTTGGAAGTTTATATGGAAATCCTATAATTTTGAAGTTAGAGACATGAAAGTTGGCAACTAAGTTTTTAATTATAAATGATAAAGATCTGTATAATCAATGTTGCGAAAAATCACCCCAAAAAAGTAAAATGGGGGCTGGAAGTTTTCATCAGGATTCTATGTTTTCGAAGTTAGGGGACATGAAAATTGGCATTTAGGTTATTTGATTTAAATAATAATAACCTGTATACACGCAATATTATAAAAATCCATCCCAAAAGGGGTGAGAGGGGTGAGGGGTTGGAAGGTTACGTGTAAGTTCTGAGTTTTTGGAATTAGAGAAATGAAAATCGGCAATGTGAGCATTACTATTCAGTAACTATGACATGTAGGTATAAGCTATTTTGCAAAATCACACATTGAAAGTGGAAACATAAAGAAAGAAAAGGAATTTGGAAGTTAGGCCCTGCTTAGGCGTAGACATCCGCTAATAATTTGTAAAAATCCGCCGCAAAGAGGTTAATACCGGGGTTCATGTTGGTTGAAAATCTTATAAAGTTTTACTTCTTTGAATCCATTGAAATACTTTGTACTAAGAAATCCTTACTATCCAGACAAAATCATAGTAATATTATAAATGCGAATGTGAGTTTGTATGTTAGTTTGTCCTTCAATCACGTCGCAACAGCAATGCATCGTCGTTTTTTTTGAAATTATAGTTGTGAACCTAGAGAGTGACATAGGAGAGTTCCCGTTGGAATTTTTACAACTTATTCTGACTGAATTTTAAAAACTTATTCACGCGGGCGAAGTCGCGGGCGCCAGCTAGTTGTTTATATAAACCTTAATATTGTGATATGATTTTTCTATAAGCTTTCGTTTTGTAATAACTTTGAACTTATTGATAGACATCTCCTAGATAATTTATTATAAAATAAAATTTACTTTGAATGAGTTACTAATTTTGTACAAACGGTACGAAAATATATATTTCACTAGCTGATGACCACGAATAAAACCCCTATTACAAATTCCTATGTAATAAGTAACGTCAGTAATGTATTATATTATCCCAGGTGACAAAGACGTATCGCCAAGCAATTTAGCGTTCCGGCACGTTGTTACGTAGCAACCGATTAGGAGTACGGGTTTACCATACCCTCGACTATCCCGCTACCATCTTAGACTGCGTCATCACTACCAGGTGAGATTGCCGACGAGGGCTATACTGTAGTGGAAAAAAAAATGTCTCTAATACCTACTATTCCTACACCTGAATTTCCATGTTTTCACTCCCACCAATTAAAATCTAATTTCGACGAAGTTTGCCATGGCAAACTAAAACTATAGTTATAGGCTCACTGATCTGAAATTCAGTTTTTCTCAAATCTCCCGAAACCTAGTATTTTCGGGGATAGAAAGCAGCCTTTTTATTTATCCAAAGTATAATCTATCTCCAATTAAAAATTTGAGCCAAATTGATTTCTTACATACAATCTTTCGACTTTATCATATTAGTGTGTATTCAACTAGCTTTTAGTCGCGACTTCGCCTGCATTAATTTCGTCGTTCTAGTGTATCTTACGCCAAATTGACAGATCATAATTGACAATACTTGCATTATATTGACGTCTAGATCCGTAAAAGGTATTGTATTCATCATCATGATCAACCCATACCGGCTCACTACAGACCACGGGTCTCCTGTCAATATGAGAAGGGTTTGGCCATAGTCCACCACGCTGGTCATGTGCGGATTGGCAGACTTCACACGCCTTTGAGAACATTATGAAGAACTCTAAGGCGTGCAGGTTTCCTCACGATGTTTTCCTTCACCGTTGAAGCAAGTGATATTTTAATTATATTAAAAACGCACATAACTCCGAAAAGTTAGAGGTGCGTGCCCGGATTCGAACCGCCGACCTCTAATTAGGAGGCTGACGCCCAAACCACTAGGCTATAACCGCTTCAATTGTATTAACTGACTGAACCAAAGACATGGTTCTCTTTCGCGCCAAAGGCGTCTGAAGTCTACCAATCCGCACATGGCCAGCGTGGTGGACTATGGCCAAACCCTTTTCATAATTAGAGGAGACCTGTGCTCTGTAGTGATGCTATAGGTTGATCATGATGATGATGATGACTTCGGGTGTTGGTGACCTAAACGTGCAATCATGCGATTTAATAATACTCGACATGCGTTCCCGGCTTTACCCTGTCATACCAACAAAAACAAACACCGCGTCGCTACTAAAGAAACAATATGAGAAACAGTAGATATTCGGAATCCTGGCCACTTATAAATCGAACAAAACAAAGATATTGTAATACGCCGTACTCCTCCCACCTACAGGGAACGAGCAGGACGGTGCTTTCGGTTGAAATGTCATAGGTCATTAGGTTCGAACTATGTACGGTTCGCAATATGCCAATATGGAAGCACCGTGACTTTTATAGTTAGGTTGGTTCAAACAATAGATTCGAGTTAAATGCGTCGATGACCCGACTAGTATGGACTTAGATGACTTTGATAAGGGAACATAGCAAGTGGTGAAATTAATTGTGTGATTATACCAAGTTATTGAATCGTTGGTGTATGCGAATTGTATTTGCGCCCGTGTTTATGGTAACAGAATAGATATGGCGTCTAGACGATTGCTATGATATCCTAGTACTTCGTTCTTGATAATATGATCGCATTTCAGATATATGTAACTAAAGTGGATAAAAACAATTTACTAAGGCTAGGGGCTAAGCTAAAAAGTTTATTATTGACGCATTAAAAGTGCCTTTTAAAGGATTATTTGAATAAAGAAAAAATATAAGAATATTGAAAAAATACTGGAAGCTGAGCTTTTTTGGCGTTTTCACATCGTGTTTTTAATCTAAGAATATTTATTTTTAGACAAGCAGGTGATAGCCTGGTGGTTAAGACTTAGTTTCCCTTTCGGAAGGTCTGAATTCGATCCTCAGCCTCTAAATTTGAACTTGAACCTTTTTTATTTATATCCTTCAAACATTCTTTAACGGTAACAGAAAACATTGTGAGGAAACCTGCATGCTTGAGAGTTCTCCATAATATAGTCAAAAGCTTCTGAAGCGTGTCTATATCACAGTGAACTACGACCAAACCCTTTATGTTTTTGAGAGTAGTCCCATGCCTTGCGATGGACAGGTAATAGGTTGACAATAGTAATTATGTTTTATATAAACTTGAAATGTGAAAATATTGACTGAATAAAATGTCCATCCCAATTAAACGACCTCAGTAAAGTAATCTAATAATGTCATAGCGTAATTCTATAAAATATTTTTCATATGGAAACTCCATAGGTACGGGAGATCGAGATTTATTGAAACTTTGCTTATAATCCGGAATATATTCACATTATAATTATAAACGCCAAAGTGTGTATATTATGTTTGTTTGTGGCCATCTAACGTGTAAACTAATGAACTGATTTAAAGGAATTTTGACATTTGTCTGTAGCTTACTTTCTGTAACAGGGCCTTGGCCGCACGGGAAACCAATCAATCCACGGGAAATCAGCAATTCAGTCGCGGGTAACAGCTAGTAATAATATATAAATCAAGAAACTATATACCATTATTGTCAAGTCACAAATCTCAGTTGGAAATGTGGCAGAATTTCTATGTCCCGGAATACCAAATGCTCCAAATGTCCCCAAGTTCACTGAACCGCCATAATGTCAGCATTTAAACGAATGGCACTCGGCCCCAAAATTAATAACCGTATAAGAAAACACTGGTTTGTCATCTAAAAGTCATCCCAACGTCGATTCAAATTATGATAAAATGAGCATTAGTTCTGGTAGGGCGGTAATGGTGGACGAGGTAACTGTAGATGTGGCACTTCTCCGATTTATTTTATTTATTTATTTAAACAAATTTACTGCACATATTAAACATGAGAAAACATAACATAAAAGCAAAAGGCGACCTTATCACTAAAAGGCCTTCTCCATCTTCCAGGCCACCTTTTTGAAAGAAGCCGACAGATATATAGAGGCGGTAAAATCGCAACACTTACACATACTATTAATATATATATATATATATATATATATATATATATATATATATATGTGTGTGTGTGTGTGTGTTTATTATGTATTTGTTATATCAATAATTCCTATATCTAATTTTAAACAACTATCTCGCTAAAGTAGTAGAATGGTTTGAAGTCAATAATTTGGCACTAAATGAAAAAAAAAACTAAGTGCATTAAATTTAATTTTTAATTTTACATTACCAAACTTGTAAATACTACTGTACTGCTTAAAAATGAGGAATTAGATCTGGTAAATACTACGGTTTTTCTTGGAATAACTTTGATTCAAAGCTTCAATAGGGCCCTCATATAGATAATTTATCGAACAGACTTAGTTCTGCTGCATACGCGGTTAAAAAGATATGCCATATGACAAATATAGAAACAGCTACGCTTGTATATTTTAGTTATTTTCATAGTATTATGTCATATGGTATTTTATTATGGGGTAATGCTGCCGATATTGATACTATATTCGTGCTGCAGAAGAGGGCTGTTCGTGCAATTTATAATATGGCTCCAAGAGAGTCATTAAGAAAAAAATTTAAGGATTGCATGGCCAATACATATTTGAAAATTTAATGTATGTCCATAGAAATATAACAAAATTCAATAAAAAATGCGATTGCAACAATCTTAACATCAGAAGTAAAAATAAACTTGTGTTGCACGCTACTAGACTACAAATTAGAAAATAAATTAGAAATTCATTTAAAGGTAATTGTATACAATTTTATAACAAATTGCCAAATGAAATTTCTGGGATGTCTCTCAATAAGTTCAGAGTTTATATAAAACGTAAGCTTGTAGAAAAGTCCTACTATAGTGTAAAGGATTACATAAATGATAAACAAGCATGGGTGTGAAATATTGCTCTAATAAGATAGCTCTTAATATAATTTTAAGTGGCATGTGAGATGGTGATAACAAAAATAAAATTTACCTGGCTAAGTTTGTTGTGGGCTTCTTCTTAGACCGGGGCGCGTTTGGAACCCTCATAGCTTTAGTTTTAAGTTTACGAATCTAGTTATCACCATCAAATCACTACTATGTAAATTATTGACGCGTCAAAAGCGCCTTTTAAAGGACTATTTGAATAAAGATTATTTTGAATTTGAATTTAATTTGAATTTCTATAATATATACATACTAATATAAAAAAATACTAATATAAAAAAATACTAATAAATAAAAAATACTAATATAAAATATGGAAAGAATTAATATGCACTAAATTGACAGATAATGCTTCATGGATTTATGTGCGTTATCTACACTAAAATTAGAAAGAGAAAAGTTTTTTATGTTTGTATGATTTGTATGTTTATAACGAGGAAACTAATAAAACTACTGGACCGATTTCAAAAATTCTTTCACTATTAGAATGGTACATTATCCCTGAGTAACATAGGCTTTATTAATCGCAAGATAAAATTAGGGATCTCCAGTATATCTTCAATATTGTGAACCATGGTGTAAAAAATGTCTTTCATCGTATGCACTACTTAAACTGTTGATGATAGAATAGATAGAAAAAAATGTTTTACAATATTACAGAACATATCAATATTTACAAAAAACTTCGCAATACTATGTATCCAACTACTGTAATTATGTATCTAAAACTACTTTTTTACATTTTAAAAGTTGATAGAAATGCCGACTAAATTCATACATTTGTATTAATTCTTATATAAATAAATCATTTTGTATTCAAGACTGTTTCAAGACCTGTAGATTCCTTTTTTGATTATTCAAAACGGAGATTCTTTTCAAATGATATTAAGAAATTAAAAATGTCAATCTAAACTAAGTACTAATGTAAATAAGATAGACCCGAGATTCGTAACTGAAACCCGAAACTATGACTATGGTCAAAATTGCTCAGTTTTATTCAAAATGGCTTGCTGTTTAATCACATAAAATATTATAGAGGAACTTATGGAACATAAATTAGTTGCAAAGTTTAGCTTAAGTAACTCGATCTTATTGCTTAGTTAAGGGTTTTCTAAATAAATTAACTAGGATATCATATTTTAATAGATATTTTTTCTTATTAGATAAAACATGTCCATAGTTGGCCGAGTTTCGTCGATCGATGTAACTGTATTTGGAATGAACAGTGAGTGTGCTTAGTAACTTAGTTGCTCTAAAAAGCGGTTATAAAAACTATTAGATTATAAAATTGTATTTCAAATCCAACAAAATATGTTTATATAGTTTTTAACCTAATTATATTGATTCATCATCATCATCGTCATCATGATCAACCCATTGCCAGCTCACTGTATAGCAAGGGTCTTCTCTCAATATGAGATGAGTTTGACCATAGTCCACCAAGCTGGCCATGTGCGGATTGGCAGACTTCACACGCCTTTGAGAAAATTATTTAGAACTCTCAAGCATGCAGGTTTCCTCACGATGTTTTCCTTCAGTTGCAGCAAGTGATATTTTAATTGCTTAAAAACGCACATAACTCCGAAAAGTTTGAGGTTCGAACCTCCGACCTCTAATTAGGAGGTGGACGTCCTGACCACTAGGCTATCACAGCTTATTATATTGATTAAATTATTGTTATTGTGATGGATTATTATATAAAGCAATGTGTATAATAGTTTAATTCTTGCAAGCGAGTGTTTATTAAAGCCAAAAATATAACATAAATCAATATCGGAACTTTATGTTTACTATCTATAATTTTATTTATAATTTTAAGTGGCATGGTGGTGATAACAAAAATAAAACTTACTTGGCTGTGTGTTTTGGGCTTCTTCTTAGAACAGGGCACGTTTGGAACCCTCATAGCTTTAGTTTCAAGTTTACGAATGTAGTTATCACCATAAATTCACTGCGACGAATATGTAAATTATTGACGCGTCAAAAGTGTCTTTTAAAGGATAATTTGAATAAAGATTATGATTGATTGATTGATTGTATCTATGGTTTATGATGTTAAAGAAAGAGATATCGCCTTAAAATAACAGCACAAGTGAAAAAAAATAATATCGAAAATATTTCGATATCGAGTCTACCTTGTATCTATCTGTCTATCGAGTGATGTATATAGTCTATCGAGTATAGATTATGTTTATTTCCCTCCATGTGTAATCAATATAACAGAAATCTATTTGTAATTATTTTATTTCTTCGATAAAACAAAGAAGGGTCTAACCATTTTATTCACCGCTTCATTATTTTCTTAAGTAAATAAAAAAATATTTAATACGTATTTTCCGTTTGACCCTTGAATATGGATAAACCTATTTAAAACTATGCAATAATTGAAGTTAACATAAATTTAAAATAGTAGAATTAAATAATCACGTCACAGTTTAGCAGTCCTACAGTGGTGTAGAATGCATTTACCTAGAAAAAGAAACCGGAAGCATAACAGGGGACATTAAGCCAAGGTCAAAGACACCAAACTTAATGGCGTAGGCCTCAAGATTTTTATTATAGTACCTACCTACACATACAGTAAACATAATATGTCTATTGCAGTTGTCAAATCATTTGGCCATATGATTATCGAGAACTCCAACTATACATTTATATCACTAAAATTTTTACTCTCAGACCTCTTCACCTACATATTACAACAAATAGTTTTTTCATAAACTACAAGTTTACGCCAATCTCTCCTGACCATGAGCGATGATGCAACCTAAGATGGTGGCAGGCTAACCTGTTAGAGGTATAGTAAACTCATACTCCTTTTGGATTCTACGCGACATCGTGCAGGAACCCTAAATCGCTGGCCACACGTCTGTCGGTAGGGTGGTATGTAGCCACAGCTACAAGCAGTCTCCAATCAGACCATACTTGAGCCGGGAATCCAACTCAGAACCTCCAACTTGACAATGCGACAGCTCACGCGCTGCGCTAAGGAGGTCGTCAAACGTAATGGAGGTATTATTTTTTGTATACCATCTCTGTTGTATGATAGCTCACCACACCACAATCAAATTGGCCCAACCAATTTAGCCCCAAACCAACCAGTGTTGATACTTTTGAATTTAGTTATATAACTACACTTAAGGCACTGTACATTTTATGGCGTTACAGAGAGTTATCGTTAAATGAAAAGGTTAGCCCGCTACCATCCTAGACTGCATCATCACTTACCACGAGGTGAGATAGCCGTCAAGGGCTAACTAGTAGTGTATAAAAAAAAATAAAGCACCTACTGTAGTTTTGCTAAAGTATGACGCTATTGTAGAATATTGCATTAAATTGTATTTAACATTGTTAAATACTTAACAGATAACCATCATTGCTATCATCGTTAATAAAGAAACAAGCTTTATGGCAGCATAAATTATTCTAATCGCAATCTCTAACAAGGATTAGATCATCGTACAAGTTTATCGATGAATGGGAAAAATACTACCTCAGGTCCTGGATTCGGTTCCGAGTCGGTTACACTATCTATTGATGCGATCATCTTGTTCGCGAATGTGTGAACTGTGAACTGATACAAGGATGACTAACAGTTAGTGATATTTACGGTTTTTTGTAGGTATATTATCTTCCGGGTTCTGAATCATATTTGTACATAAATAATTTAACACACTGCCAGTTTTGTTATCCTTCTTTCCTACTAATGTAACCAATGAAATGAAATAAAATGAAAATGAAATATAAAAGAAAAAATGTAATTAAATTAAATGAGAATGCTCTTTATTTGACACCATTAAAACATACATACTAAAGAAAAGTGAAGAACCAATCATAGAGCCCATTCAAAAAATTATACTGTTTATGTAATTACTAAGTTATTTGGAACGGAAAGTTTTGTTCGTGTTATTCTTAGACCACACAAAACAAAAATCCGTTTTGACGTATTAAAACGCAGAAGTGGCAAAAGAATGGCAAAAGAAGGGCCCATCCCGTAGTGGTTTTTAGCTTGGGTATAACCCTCTGAATTCCATATAACCTCGTCCTGCCCAAGGTACAGCGGTTGCCATAATTTTTTTTTGTTCGGACTGTCTATTAGCTGTACTAACCCTATTGGTTGCCACAGCGTAGCCGGGCTGTTTGGCGAGCTTCGGAAAGAAGCTCTGCCAGAAGAAATTTTTGAGCCCTAGGACTCGAAGAAACTAAGGGAACGTCTGCCTAAGGGCGCCTCCTTTGAGGCCGAACTTCGGCTAAGGCGACGTTTGGGAAAGGTTGCCGTAAAGCTTTTTCACCACGACGAAAGAAATGGTTCAGTAATAGGATCAGCATTCATGTTAATACGTGACATAAAATGACATTAACTGAGGTCTAAATAAGTATTGTTAATTAATTAATTATTAATTACTTCTTGTTTGGAAATCATACGTCTTTTTAATACGTATTCATAATCCTATCGTTTTAAAGAAATAGACATTTTTTGTCTTTCTAGATCTACATAGGGATATTTTAAAATATATTCAATAATAGCTCCTGCTCGTGACTTCGTCTGCGTGGAATTCAGAATTGGGTCCAGAATGGGTTATAGGGTAGTTTTTAGTCAGAAAAGTGGCATGCCAAATTTCATCCAAATCTGTTCAGCCGTATTGCGTGATTGAGTAACCAACATTCACATTTATAATATACTTACCTTTTACCTGCAGCTTCGCTCGCATTGAATCCATTAAATAGCTATATGATAGATCATTACAATAGAAATGAATGAAAATGATAACTATAGTTTGATAAACCATTTTTTTATCTCTCGTAAAACATATAGTTTTACTAAAGATTACTTTATTTTTCAAAAATATAATCCTGTCAAAATCGGTCCATCCATTTCAGAGATTACCCGTAACAAACAGACAGACATACAAAAAATGTAAAAAAAAATGTTTTTGCTGTATGTACGTATATTCATAAGTATGTATGTAATCAAAAACGGTTATTTGAAATTAAAACAGATACTCCATTTTTAAAAAAGTTAACTTAATTATTATTGTCATAAATCTTGAGTAGAAATTTAGATAACGATATTTATTCCGAGGAATTTGACATCGATTTTTGTTTTTGGAAACTTTAACAACACGTTCTTGGGGTAGGTAGCTTTACCATCGCAGTTATGGGGCTAAGTGCACATTAACGCATCCTTCCAACAAAGCACCCAGGCCTTGTTAAACAAAGACCACCTGCAACCCTTCCCGCTAAGTGGCCGCTAATGAAAGCACCCCGCTGTCCTTTGCGACAAGAGTGCTAATGTGTAAAATGCGGGGTCAATATTGGTATATCGACCGTTAGGGATTTTTAGGTAGCGTGTACCTAAAAGTTACTATTGGGCACTGTTTATGTTTAATGTTTGTGATAACCACCGCTACGCCACGCTCTCTATTATTTCCCAAAACAAATTGTTAATTCTGACCAGAAACCAACCGTATAGGCGTTGAAGGAACAAAGCTATTTCAAAAATACAATGTCTAGAACTACGCCTTTTGATAACCTCCGTGGCGCAGTGCGTGCGCTGTCGCATTATTAAGTTGGAGGTCCTGGGTTCGAGTCTGGTCTGGTCTGGTTTAGTTACCACCCTACCGGCAAGGCGTGTCGCAAAGCGATTTAGCGGTCCGGCACGATGTCGCGTAGAAACCAATTAGGAGTGTGGATTTACCCTTAGGTTAGCCCGCTACCATCCAATACTGCATCATTACTTACCACCACCAAGTGAGATACCCGTCAAGGGTTATCTTGTAGTTTATAAAAAATAAATAAACAAGGTAAAAAATATAAATAAACTTTGGGGGAAATTGCGTATTTAAGAAACAGATTTAAAAAATTTTGGTATAGTAGCGAAATTAAACTTAATATCGAATCGAAAGTATCGAATCTGACGAAAACAACTGTCGAGATGTGCGAACTACTTCGTACTTAGGTAACGTACTGGTTACACTGTAAGTGTCACATGAAGAATTAACCATAAGGCATAAAATCTATGAAAGTTGCTATAGTGCTTTGAAAAAAAAATGTTATTATCGTTAAAGAGTTCTCATAGCGAATTAACTTTTATTTTCAACTCACCATGTCATTCAAATTCAAATAATCTTTATTCAAATAGTCCTATAAAAGGTAAAAAGCGCTTTTGATGCGTCAATAATTAACATAGTAGTGATTTGATGATGACAACTAAAATGAAAGGGCGGATAAACAAATTACTTTGAGTAATTTGTTTATCCGCCCTTTCATTTTAGTTTTTGTCTTTCATTGTAGCCAGCAACGCATTGGCGGTTCCTCTGGTGCTGCAAATGTTCATGGGCGGCGGTAATCACTTACCATCAGGTGACCCGCCTGCTCGTTTGCTCGCTTTATATATATATATATATATATATATATAGATATATATATAAACTACATTCGTAAACTTAAAGCTAAAGCTTGAGGCTTGATGAGGGTTCCAATGAAAATACCATCAATAGAAGAGTGCTTGCAAAAATAATCTGTGCTCAATTATTTCCAAAAATAGCTTCTGTCGTCGATCGACAGTCTTATTGTGATGCACCAGGGAAAGGAATCACATGGATGCAAAGTTGAAATAAAAAAGAAAAAAACGTCCAAACGAGATGCGGCCGCGTACGCCAAGATCTCGGTCAAGCGGGAGCTAAGTTCTTTTGTTTCCAGCCTCGAATCAGCCAGTGTTTCGAATCTAGATTCTGTTTGTTTTCTTTTTTACCTTTTCGCTCTTTCCCCGTACCCTTTTTCTTTATTGTCTCTGTGCGGGCAGTGAGGCTTTTTGAGAAAAAAAAAAAACAACAGCCGGTGGCTTATGGCTCCCCATTGATATGCGTTCGAATTGAAATTTAAATATTTGCTGGGATACGCGGGGACCTTCGTCGGCTATTCTCTTTTTCGAAATCACTGTTGCCATCTTAATATTTAATATGTTACTCAGTAAACAGCGTTGCAGATTTTAATCAGAAAATAGTCTTTTGTATGCCTTTCGAATATATTTTACATGTGAGTGATCTTCAGCTTTTTCTTGTTTTAACGATTATATTTCGAACGCTCATTGTTTTCGTAAACGCCTAATAGATGATAGGTCAATTCTGTCAATAATTGAATAGAACTTTTACTTAGAAGATATAAACATAATTATATTAATCATATTGTCCAAACAAACTTACTTTATTGGAAATAAATCGACGTACTTTACGTCCACATATCATTTTGTGAAACGAAAAATTTATATGCGACATAATAAGTTAAGCGGTGATAGCCTAGTGATTAGAGCGTCAGCCTCCTAATCAGAGGTCGGCGGTTCGAATCCGGGCACCTCTAAATTTTCGAAGGTATGTGCGTTTTAAAAAAATTAAAATATCACTTGTTTCAACGGTGAAGGGAAACAGCGTGAGGAAACCTGCACGCCTGAGAGTTCTCCATAATGTTCTCAAAGGCGTGTGAAGTCTGCGAATCCGCACATTGCCAGCGTGGTGGACTATGGCCAAACCCTTCTCATATTGACAGGAGACCCGTGCTCTGTAGTGAGCTAGTAATGGGTTGAACATGATGATGATGATGATACTAATCATTGTTCAGTCTTTATTTTTAATATACTTGTTTAAAAAAAAAAAATTCTATCCTATTAACCTATTTGACGATGCTTTTTTTATTCTATTTAAATGTAGAATTTAAAATTTTCCTTGGGAAGTTACATGTACTCCAGAACCCGAATTTAAAAAGGTAATGTGATGTGAAGAGATCTTTTTGATATTCATGCATGACAGCCAAATTAATGTGATAAACTAATCTTTAGGTAATATAATAAAACTGTGGCAGGACGAATTCTATACAATAAATATATTTTGAAAATTTTAATTGGAGGATGCTTTACTATCGATACTGAGCCCAAAACAATTTTGTTTTTGGTTTCATCTGTCTGTTTGTCTGTATCTAAAACCAGTAGTTTCGGATTTGATCATGAAATTTGATATAGGAGTAGTTGATACTGCGGTTCAACATATAGTTTTTATTCCGCAATTCAGCACGGTTCCCTTGGGAGAGCGGATGAAAGTCAAAATGTGTATTTAGTTGTAATTCATTAACGCGTATTCCGATTTCATACATTCTTTTTTTGTTCGAAAGGAGAAGAAGAATGAAGGTTTAGTAATCCATTGCTTCGTGATTGGAAGACAAACAAACACTTCACACACACTAACTCAACGCAGACGAAGTCACGGGCTTAAGCTAGTCAAATATAAAGAGGAAGCAGGTTTCCTAAATTTCTAATTTCTAACGCTTAATTATTTTGATTAATCGCGCGTTTAAAGAAGACAAGTGCCTAGTTATTTGGACCGTAGAAATTTAATTGCGTTTCATAGCCGAGGTCAGGGGGCGGCAGCGGTCCCGCTGACCATGACTGGTTTTGATTACGAGAATTATCAGCGCAAATATATATAGGTACCGATAAACGGTCGAGCTTGTTTATCGTATTAGATATTAATTTGGAATCAGATTTGCAGTACTTCTAATTAATTTAGAAATTGATAGTTAATATGAATCAATGGAAACGGTGTTATTCTAAACCATTCAAAATTCAAATATTCGAAACATTCATTAAATCAAGCAGCATAGATCTCAGGATCAGGACATAGAACAAGTTACCACATCATTGTATACCGTAAACATATCGGTCAATATGTTTACGGTATGTTTTATTTATTATTATATATATATATATATATATATATATATATATATATATATATATATATATATATATATATATATAAAATAAAAGAAAGTCGTGTTCGTTACACTATTTATAACTCATGAACGCCCGATTTGGCTGACAATCTGTGGGGAGGTAGCTTAAAACCAGTAGATGGACATAGGTTACTTTTTATCCCGTTCCATTTCACGCGGGATTTATGAAAATCTGAATTTCCGGTCAATGATATTATGATTATTACATAGGAGTTTATAAAAACCCCTAATCTACGAGAACGAAATCGCGGGCATCGACTAGTTTATAATATAAAGCTAATCCTATTGAGAAAATAAAAAATCAGTAATTGCTCTTTTTAATTATTAGTCTACTAGCGCCTGCCCGCGACTTCGTCTGCGTGGACTTCAGAGAATTAAACGCAGACTATGTTCTTTTCCATGTAAAATGCTATATACATTTTATCTAAATCCATTCAGCCGTTTTTGCGTGATTAAGTAACAAACACTTTGACATTTATAATATGTACATATAGGATTTATCAACATAACAATTAAGATTCTACGACAGTTTACAAGTGTGGACTCACATGAATCTTTTATGTTTGACGAACAAGTTCGATCGTGTATCACCGCCTTAAATTATACTGAGTAGCCGTAGACAAAGTTCGATAAGATGCTTTTATAGTGATGAAAGTTCAATTCATAGTAATACATCATCATTGAATCTGTTAACTTGTTGATGCGAACGGAGAGCCGTGGATAAGGTCAAAGATCGTGGAGGTACCTTAAGGTCACGGATTCGAATGCCCAATAACAAGTGTTCCCTACTATTTATTTTATTTATTTATTTATTAGGAAGCCCACGTTGTATACAATATGACTGTTGACTTATATACTATAGCACAATCTAAAAACATAATATCTTTTACTGACATAGTATACCCCATTTAAGGGCTAACTCAACATGTAATTACAACCTTATTTTCACTAAGAATATTAAAACTACTAAAAGAAAACTCAAAACCAACAGAAATAAATAGTAAGTATATTTGAAGAAGCTTTTAGAGTCTTCTAAAAGACGGAAAATAACAAAACATTAATTCTCTAAAAGGGGGTGTACCCCACTTTTGTGGGTAATATACTCATCAGGATTAACCTATTGCCGGCTCACTACAGAGCACGGGTCTCCTCTCAGTATGAGAAGGGTTTGGCCATAGTCCACCACGCTGGCCATGTGCGGATTGGCAGACTTCACTCGCCTTTGAGAACATTATGGAGAACTCTCAGGCGTGCAGGTTTCCTCACGATGTTTTCCTTCACGCTTGAAGCAAGTGATATTTTAATAGCTTAAAAACGTAGATAACTCCGAAAAGTTAGAGGTGCCCGGAATCGAACCTCCGACCTCTGATTAGAAGGCGGCCGTCAGAATCACTAGACTGTCACCGCTAATATACTAAAGAGTTTATTTACTAATATATTTTGTAGTTACAGCCGATGTTCCATTTATTAAAATATATATAACCCTATTAGATCAAATATATATAGTAAAAACAAAAAAAGTTACAAAAGTAAATACATACATTATACATTGACATTGAAAACCCAAATGTGTTATGAATTAAAAAAAAAAGGTTTAATTGTTAGCAATAATTTCAGTAGGTATTACTTAGTAGTTACTTCAATAAAGAATTAAATCTTAAGTCAAACCTATACTTTATAATATCGTACCTATCATAGTATTATCAACTTTTTTTAATACACTACCAGTTAGCTATCTCACCTGGTGGTAAGTGATGATGCAGTCTAGGATCATAGCGGGCTAACCTATTAGGGGTATGGTAAACCCACACTCCTAATTGGTTTCTACGCAACATCGTACCGGAATGCTTAATAGCTTGGAAGTCTCGCACCAGACCAGACTCGAGCCGGGAATCGAACCCAGGACCTCCAACTTTATAATGCGACAGCGCGAACTGCGCCATGGAGGTCGTCTAAGACTTATCTATGCTTTAATTTTAACATTGTATCATAGCTGAAATTCAATGCAAGTACACACTTACTTCGCCAACTGTCTGTTGATAACGATCTGTCACTAAATTTTGTTAATGCTGTTTAACGAGCTAAACTAATATGGTTAGGCCACACCTCGCCCAAATCCTATTAAAATATTACCTAACAAAAAAGATTTTATCTGAAACGCATTAAAGACACAATTTGTCCAATATAAATCAATAATACAGTTCTAATACCAAAATTTGCAATAAATAATATTAATAGCCTTAAAACAAGGAGATTTACGTTTCAGAGCGGCTATTCGGCGCCAAGGATACCTTTTTTATATCACAAAATGTCATGTGTCATCTTCTTATGTTAAATTTACACTACATTCAAACTCTACCCAATGCTTCGTACAACTATACATACGTTTTCGAAGACGCAGAGGGCCAAGGAGGTCGTCAAAAATATATCGTCCTTGCATATTATAAAGGTGGAGGTCGATTCCTTCCTCGAAGCCGGTCTGGTGGTTTTAAGGACTATTTGAATAAAGATTATTTTGAATTTGAATTTTGAATTTGAAGGCTTCGGCCGTGGTTAGTTACCAACCTACCAAAATCCCGATGACACGAACAAAAAATTAAAGCAGCCCCTTTGCTTATGCTTTCATATTTTGTTCGTGCAAGTTTTTAGGTCGTGAAATTAGACCTAGTGTAGGTAGGTTGCATTAGTTTTTCTAGATTGTTAGGAAGAAACAATCATCCATTCTAAATTACGGATATTTGAAATAAGAAAAATAATATTGCTTGTACCCACGGGCATTGCAAAACCCGACCCTTTAAAGCTTGTGCACGGCGTTCATGCGTCGAACACGTGGATAGCTTCTAGAAATATGAATAATAGAAGTATAATAATTATCAAAATATTATTATTAATATTGAATAATGAAGCGGTGATAGCCTAGTGGTTAGAGCGTCAGCCTCCTAAACAGAGGTCGGCGGTTCGAATCCTCTAACTTTCCGGAGTTATATGCGTTTAAAAAAAAATTAAATATCACTTGCTTCAACGGTGAAGGAAAACATCGTGAAAACATCGAGGAAACCTGCACGTCTGAGAGTTCTCCATAATGCTCTCAAAGGCGTGTGAAGTCTGCCAATCCGCACATGGCCAGCGTGGTGGACTATGGCGAAACCCTTCTCATATTGAGAGGAGACCCGTGCTCTGTAGTGAGCGGGTTTGGGTTGATCATGAATGATGATGATGATGATTTAATAAATGAACTAATTTCATATAGAACAGATGTGTACACCAGTTTGGTGACATCAGAAATAATCACGCAATAAAATAGTAGCCAAAAAAGCTCTTCCTATTACAGTCTTTCTCGCTTTGTCCTCTCTATCAAACCAAAGCTTTCATTATTTAAATGTAATACTTGAAAGTCACACTATGCTCAACTAGCTATTGTGTATCTAAAAGCGAATCGAGCTAAGCCTTTATTTGTGTTTTCCCCAGCGATATCAAGATACCGTTAAGTGATATCGGACATTTGTTAACAAAGATCAACTTATATCTAACCCCGTTACTACACTTCAAGAGGACAGAAAGCGAATTTAAATCTAAATCAAACAGGCTACTATGGAAATTGGATGAATCATCACTGTCGACATTACCGGCGTATGTTTGTCCCAAGGTTTATTTTTTTACAATCTACATGTTAGCCCTTGACGGCTATCTCACCTGGCGGTAAGTGATGATGCAGTCTAGGATGGAAACGGGCTAATCTGTTATGGTATACCCACACTCCTAATTGATTTCTACGCGACATCGTGCCGGAACGCTTAATCGCTTGGCGACACGTCATTGTCGGTAGGGTGGCAACTAGCCACGGCCGAAGCCTCCCACCAGACCAGACTCGAACTAGGAATCGAACCCAGGACCTCCAACTCTATAATGCGACAGCGCGCGTATTGCCACGGAGGTCCCAAGGTTGTGCTTTTATGAAGCACTATGTCCGCGTTAAAACACTTTTTTTTCTCGGACTGTCTTTTAGCTGTGCTAACCATAGGGTTACCTATAGTGGTTACCACAGCGTAACCGTTTGGCGAGCTTCGGAAAGAAGCTCTGTCAGAAGAATTTTGAGAAAGAAACTAAGGGAACGTCTGACTATGAGCGCCTCCTGTGAGGCCGTACCTCGGCTTAGGCGACATTTGGGATAACGGGAGGGTTGGACGGTCAGTGGTCCGTACGTCTCCGAGACCGTATGGAGCCTACGTCCGGATGATGTAAGATAGCGGGAACCTCGTCTTCGCTGGTAAAGACGGTGTGTAGCGTATTGTGTGGTAGGTGGTACGAGTATGTTGTCGGTAGTCATCTGATCGTCAGGGTCGTGAAGGATATGTTTAGGTCTCCTCTTTCGGAGAGGAGCGTTTAGGTTGGGGGAGTAAAACGAAGCCGCAACTGCGAGAGCATTGGGGTGTCGGATACTAAGCTATAGCGTTTAGTACAAATAAAATCTAAGGTTACCTAATCTATCATTAATTCTTTCCCCACGGGTTGTCTGGAAGAGATTGCTTAAGCAATAAGACTGCCATTGCATACTTATGTGCTAAGTGTTCCGTGTCTCTAAAATTTGTGTGCAATAAAGAGTATCTATTTATCTGCCTAAAAAACGTATTTAATCGCATCGTATACAATTGTAGTTTTATGTAAAATTAAATGCAAACTTTTATAGTTTCTCAGCAGCATTGTTATGGAACACAAACCTTAAGAAACTTTAAGATCTAATTTTTCCAAAACCTGATTTGTTTATCTAACGATTTGTCACTGTTACTTTATTTCTGCTAAGTGTTAATATAAAGATAAGAGAGTAATAGAAAGAGAAAAACTTAAAGATGTCAACCTCATAAACCAATCCATACTCAATATTTAGTTTAGCCATAGTCGACCACGCTAACCATGTTCGGATTGTTAGAATTCACACGCCTTTTTGAACATTATGAAGAACTCAGGCGTGCAGGTTTCCTCACGATGTTTTCCTTCACCGTTGAAGCAAGTGATTAAAAACACATATAGTTCCGAAAGTTAGGGGCGTGTGCCCGGGTTCGAACCCCCAACCTCTGTTTAGGAGGCAGACGTCCTAACCACTAGGCATTATAAATACGATAGCGTGTCTGTTTGCCTTTTTTATTGTTCGTTTGATCGTACTGATTAATACATTTGGCACAAAACTCTTTTATCCTGAAGATGGAAAAGTTAATGGAAAAATAACTGGAGAGGGATTTAAAAAACCTACAAACAGTTCCATCCAACAACGGATAAAAGTTATGTAAGACGTATTTTTTGGATAAATTTTTTTCATTTTTTTTTTATCCATAAGATAGGTATATAGACTTCTTTTAGTCCAGGAAAAGAAATTGGCTCTAAGTAAAATCCTGTAGTATTTTTTAACAATCTTCAATCTACAATCCCTTTAATTACCCATATAATGAACCTGTGATAGCCTAGTGGTTAGGACGTCTGCCTCCTAAACAGAGGATGGGGGTTCGAACCCGGGCACACGCCCCTAACTTTCGGAACTATATGTGTTTTTAATCACTTGCTTCAACGGTGAAGGAAAACATCGTGAGGAAACCTGCACGCCTGAGTTCTTCATAATGTTCAAAAAGGCGTGTGAATTCTAACAATCCGAACATGGTTAGCGTGGTCGACTATGGCTAAACTGATATCATATTGAGAGGAGAACCATGCTCTGTAGTGAGCCAGCAATGGATCGATCATGGTGATGATAATCCATATATTAAATTTACGTATATGTGGTAGGTACCTACTTGTCTTGCAACAGAAGATAAGACCAGTTATCCGCAACTGATTGGGAGGAAAATTGGTATACTTACGTAAGGTCGGTTACAATGTTAGTACCATTGCTGGTACGATAATGGAGATATAAGGTCGCTAAAGGTACCCCTGAAAGAAACGACTTAACCCCATCGAGGTTTATCGAACTTGTTCTTAAGCATTTTTGTATTAGATGATAACAAGGGTTGATAAATTCGGAAGGTAGCTACAATGATCTCTAAAACATACATAAATAAGTAATCTCATCGAGTTTGGGCGTGTAAGTTTGGTGACAATGCGACGTTATAGTACCGTCGAGTTTTGATCGAGTCAGACCGAACTAATGCAGATTTAACGTTAAAATATTAGTTTCATTTAAGTACAAGTGACAACAACTAATCTTGAACTTTTTTGAGCATTTATTTTGTTATTACGTGAGATAAGCTTGCTTTGTTTATGACTATCTTTCATTATATTTGACGGCAATTAAAAAGCAGCGCCATCTAGTTGATGACAGACAAGAGAGTAGCATCGCCCCCTCTCTTTACGCAACACTAAGTGACGTATGCAGGTTCTTATAAGACTTACCGGCGCGGGACGGCGCATTGCATTGATTGCATTCATTCGGTTTGGACCGTTGGTCGAGTCGCGTTAGTGCATAGTCGTACTTGGTGGAGCGTATAGTCTGCTCCTTATAAATTACCATACTTTAAATTGTAATTCTGTTCTACCAAGATTATCTGGTCTCTTTGTCTACCCAAATTACCGACGAAGACACGGCCCCGCCCCGTAGTCTTCCTATATAGTAATACATTTATTATTGTAAATAATTTGATCCCCAGTATGCAGACAAATGCGGAGTGAGTGACAGTGTGCATCTAAGCGACTCCTTAATCTTTTGAGTTAGTAGGACAGTGTCTTATATTCTTATTGGCTTTAACTGCTAGCGTTAAGTTAATTGTAGGAATTTTCAGATCTCACGGTCTTTTGTATCAAGTAGTTCCCTTATTTGATGTCTTACGACAACTCAGTACGACCAACGCTTTATTTTCGGTGTTGGGTTTACAATCAAACACCCTGCAACGCCAACATCCATCATCGATGCAGCTAGCTATATGCCTTTAGCTTCACATTATTACAACGTCAGAAACTCTCTTCCTCCTTCTTTGAATCTACTAATTACTCATTTGTTCACATATTTCCCCCGAGGATAACATCTTTTAATGCAAAGTGATTCTGAGATTTTAGGTGTGGTAAAAACATAGTTATGGGAAATGATCTGTTCAATTGTAGGATATAAATGGCCTCATTTTTAGTTACAAATGATTCACTACATTTCCGAATAGTTTTGAATCCACTGTACCCATGTCAATAACTGATATCGATTTAGAATAACCCACGAGATTGTAACAAAAAATACCAGATCAAATGATGCGTCACCTTGACTGACCTATTAAAATAATTTGTTCATTGCAAAACTTAGCTAGAATTAGTAATCACAAATAGGTCTGGTCTTTACAGATAGGTAAAAAGACCCGTATATATACACGGATCTTTTTCAGTAAATAGGAAGATTTGGAATTAGACTTGAAACAATCTCAAGTAGCGAAGTAATTATTAAAATAATACCAATATTAAAAACTTCATAATAATTTATATCAGAATGTTCAGTACAAAATCATGGTCCTGGAGTCGGGTCATAGTTAGGTTAGGTTTGGAGTTGTCCAACCCCGTCTTGTTGAGCGCTTTGAGCGGGTGATATCGCTAGCTTGTTAAAATATCCTGTGCCAAGCCTATTGCTACTGACGATTACTGGCAAGTAAAACAGATAACCTGCATGTCTGAGAAATCTCTATAATGTTCTCAAAGGTCTGTGAAGTCTGCCAATCCGCACATGGCCCGCGTGTTGGACTATGGCCAAGCCCTTTTCATATTGAGAGGAGACCCGTGCTCTGTAGTGAGCCGGGAATGGGTTGATCGTGATGATGAAAACCGATAAAAATTGCGCGTGTTTATCCCTAACTTTGGTTGCAACATCAACTCAAAACGATATAGGATACATGGGTAGCTCAAAAAACAGTTAATCCTAGTTGCATAGACATGAATAGTGAATACCTACAAATTCGACTTAGATATATGCAAACGTTTGTCTATTTATTTAGCTATTTGTTGGCGTCTCAACAGCTAAACCAATTACGTCGAAATTTGACGTATAGATAGGTTGCACCCTGGAGAAGTAAAGGATAAATTTGTATACCTATAAACTGCAACCGGGATAAACAAGCATGGGTATGAAAAATTGGTCCAATAAGATAGCTTTTAATATAATTTTATGTGGCATGTGAGGTGGTGATAATAAAAATAAAATTTAAACTTGTTATGGGCTTCTTTTTAGAGCGGGGCGTGTTTGGAACTTTTAGAGCTTTAGTTTTAAGTCTACGAATGTAGTTATCATATGCCTTTTAAAGGACTATTTGAATAAAGATAATTTGAATTTGAATTTGGGAACCGATTTCGCATCAACCAAATAGATACTGTGCCTTAAGCAGGAACCAAATAGATTTCCATTAATGGTGCAGAGATAGCTTGTGTTCCAGAAACGGAAATTGGTACATTTTTGCCCATGAGAACGGAAGTTTCAAGGAGATTTTTGAGGAACCACTAAATACAAATCTCTGCTACTAGCGGATGATTTGGCAAACGTGTAAGTTTGCAAGTTGTATTGTCGTCATTATCATCATCATCATGATCAACCCACTGCCGGCTCACTACAGAGCACGTGTCTCCTCTCAATATGAGAAGGGTTTGGCCATAGCCCACAACGCTGGCCATGTGCGAAATTCACACGTCTTTGATCTTCATGGAGATCTCTCAGACATCTCTCAGACAGGCAACGAATCAAGTTTCCTCGTGATGTTTTCCTTCACCGTTGAAGCAAATGATCTTTTAATTGCATAAAAATGCACATAGCTCTGGAAAGTTCTAGGTGCTTGCCCGGGTTCGAACCCGACTGATTAGGACGTCCTAACCACAATGCTATCACAGCTTTAAGTTGTATTGTAATGCGATTGTATTACTGCAAAGTTTTACAAGACATTTCGTATCGTCGAAACGTTACCACGGTTTCGGAATGTGGAATCCACTGAGCGGTAACCAGTAAGCCTCTAGATAGGTACTGCTTTAAGCGACATTTACATAGGCATCCAAGCGTCTTTATCATTCATAGTATTCTCGGATAGCAGCAGTTACATTGTATGGCTATGCTAAATTCATAGCCCTTCCTTTTTTTCTATGTAAATAAGCATACAGCCCAACTTAATACAAACTTTTGATCTGGTGGCAGGCTTCGGCCGTGGCTTGTTACCACCCTACCGACAAATACGTGTCACAAAGCGATTAAGCGTTCCACGATGTCGTGTAGAAACCAATTAGGAGTG
The DNA here is from genome assembly GCA_928268935.1 of Lasiommata megera. Taxonomy (NCBI): domain Eukaryota; kingdom Metazoa; phylum Arthropoda; class Insecta; order Lepidoptera; family Nymphalidae; genus Lasiommata; species Lasiommata megera. Next base: position 8,605,418 of record OV743328.1, read on the forward strand.
TGGGTTTACCTTACCTCTAACAGGTTAGCCCGCTACCATCTTAGACTGCATCATCACTGACGATTGGGTGAGATTGCCGTCAAGGGCTAACTTATAATGGATATAAAAAATGTATCTACCTATACCGGCTTATAACAAATCAACCAAGTTATTCAACTTAGTTAACTTAGTATAACAAATCAACTAAATATATTAACTTAGTCCATTTGCTCGACGGGCTTAAATAGTCTAAATAGTAGTAGTCTTTATTGTTCACCGTCCGATCTTCCCGTTATCCCAAACGTCGCCTAAGCCGAGGTTCGGCCTCAAAGGAGGCGCCCTTAAGCAGACGTTCCCTGAGTTTCTTCCAGCCCTAGGGCTCCAAATTTCTTCTGGCAGAGCTTCTTTCCGAAGCTCGCCAAACAGCCCGGTTACGCTGTGGCAACCAATAGGGTTAGTACAGCTAATAGACGGTCCGAAAAAAAAAGTCTTTATTACTCTCCGACTCTTAACTAACTGTAAAAAAAAAACTGTCGTAACGGATGTTTGTAAAATGATTATCTCCGTGGTACAGTGCGAGCGTTATAGTACGAGTATTATAAAGTGGATAGTCCCGGGTTCTACTGCCGGCTTGAGTCTGGTCTGGTTGGCTTCGGTCGTGGCTAGTTACCACCCTACTGAGAAACACTTACCGCCAAGCGATATAGCGTTCCGGTATGATACCTAAGGAAGGTTCAGCCAAGAACGCAATAACACTACTATACGTATACAGAAAAATGAGAATTTATGCGTCTATGTCTATTTTTGGCGTACCTTAATTTATGGCTATTACTTACTTAATAAGAATTACTTTTCTTACGATAAATCGGTTATTTCGGGTAACTGTTACTTGATAACATACTCTTTACACACCCACATACTTGTTATATTATAATGATTATAATTATTCTAATTATTAACAAATAATAACTGGCACTCATTTGTTATAATTGTTTTTAGAGAGGTTATTTAGGTTAGACACCCGACTCACCGTGCCCTGAAAAGTATGCTAAGTTATAGTCCAGTATATATATTTTATTCTTTTTTTTTTATTTAATTTATTGGGTTCAACCAAATTAAATGATAACATCGATTTATTACCATCCTCTGAAGTACAACACAAAAATATTCAACCACTTACTTGAATTTAGATTAAATGGGTGATGTATTTAACGAAAAATTATGTCTTTGTTAAATATATCACATAGTGGGTGATATACAATATTTATTCTTAATTATATAACATATTATTACACACAAAAAAATAAATTAAAAAATAACTAATTTTCCTTACCCTTTCAAATATAACGTCCGAGTATAATATTTCTTTACCACTTTTTACTAGTATAAATACTATCCACAGATGAATATGATTAAAATTCAGTAGTTTACACGTTTTTAGTTCACACTTCTAACGAGTCAAAATTCACGCCCTTGTAACCACATAACTGAGCAAACAAATTAAGTAGACCTTACAAAGTGTTTAGCACTGAATTCGGAACACACAAACACAAAATTATGTTTATTTGTAAAAAAAAAAAAAATGTCACTTCAATCCATTCCATACACTAAAACATCCAATGAAAAAAATATATAGTTAGGATATAAACAAATTGGACGAACAAGTAATTTCTGAACTGGTCGTAAGCAAATGTCAGGTGAGATCGACGCAGGAGCGATTAAAAGTCATCCGTTCCATTTTTGAATAAAATCGTATTTGAGAAACGAGATTTACGTTTGCGTTTCAGTACGGGGCTGTCACCGGTGGTGTGAGGTCGCGCGCGAGCGTGTGTTGCGCGCGGGCATCGGCGCAGCACTGCGTTCGCGCGCTTTTCGACCCACCAAACCTTCGCAGCCTCTCTAGAATGGGATGTGTTATACACTAGCTTTATCTGTGGCTTCAACCGCGACGGATTAAGACCAAAATCGAAGACTGAGTCATACATTCAATGGATATATCAATATACCTTACTAAGTAAAGTCATTATTGAGTAAACGGCCTAACCGTGGTCTTCTTAACCTGATAACTCTACACAGCCTCTTTAAGGCAGAACGGTTTAAATACGTTATATAGTTTAAGTCATTTTTTTTTCCTCTTTTCTTTTTTCGGACTGTCTGTTAGCTGAACTAACCCTATTGGTTGCCACAGCGTAACCGGGCTGTAGGTTAAGTCATTGTGACAGTTATAATGTATGGGGTGTATACAATGTACTTGTATCTACGATTGTCAGATCTGTAAAGTATTACAACCAAAATAGTCTTCAGTCATACATTAAAATTAACAACTTACCTCTCTGGATAGCATTGTATACTACTTTTATTCTGCGGCTTCAACCGCGACGGAGCATAACTGAATTAAGGCCCGAGTCATAACATTCAATGTCGATATATCTTACTAGCTAAAATTACAGTTAGGTATTATGAGGTTTGTTTTCTTGACCTACAAACTCTACTCTTGTGTACTTTAACTATCAGGTTTTTAAAATCATAAACTAAGCTTAGAGTTTTATAATCTATGGACATGAAATGTTCCTTAATATTCAATAACAATTTACGACCTCTTTATATAACGATGTCTTGTATAGAAGCTTTATTAAAGCCAAAATCCTGAAAAAAAAAACTATCTTATACAGTTACGTCAAAATTCTACTAACTCGAACTCAAGTTTTATTCGTGCTATGTAAACTATAAGTTTAACAGAATTATTTGTTTGTTACACAAATAATTACAATAATTTGATGAGTAAGCTAGACTAGCTTTATTTGTGAATACATTTGCTTTTAAAATCAATGGATATACTAGATATCTATTACTAGATAAGCACTTATTTTTTCTTAGTTATCTTATAATGTACACAATTGTAAACTAAGTGTTAAAAAGTGTTTTTTTTTTAGTTGATATGGTTGAGCAACAACTAAAACATTTTTTTAAATAGATTCAAGTGAGGTGCAGAACAAAAATGCATGGGAAACACCGCATACAAATTGATGGTGTAAAATTAGCTTACGACTAGTAATAGATAAAAAGTAAACATAAAGATAATTAATAAAGACAAAATAGATAAATAATATAAAGTGAAAAATTATGGCAGCTGGCTCAAGTTGGAACGAAAAATTGATATGACAATCAAAAATATTGTAATTATATTACCATTTTAGACAGGCATGTTCTATAACTTTACTTAGTACGAAATAGTACAAATCTTAGCTTAATATCCCACAGTTGGGCAAGAGCACAAAATAAATCTCTGATAAAGGCAAGGATTTATAACTTATACGATTTTCGCTGTAGTAAAAGATACCTTTACACTTACCTCCGTGACCTCCGCTGTCGCATTATAAAGTTGTAGGTCCTGGGTTCGAATCCCGGCTCGAGTCTGGTCTGGTGGGAGGCTTCGGCCGTGGCTAGTTACCACCCTACCGACTTGTCGCCTAGCGATTTAGCGTTCCGGCACGATGTCGCGTTGAAACCAATTAGGAGTATGGGCTTACCATACCCCTAACAGTATAGCCCGCTGCGATCTTAGACTGCATCATCACTTACCATCAGGTGAGATTGCTGTCAAGAGCTAACTTGTAGTGGTAATTAAAGTCTAAGAAGAGAACTCTCTGTATAGCTAACAATTAATGAAATAAATACATAAAATGAAGTAACTATATAAATTCATTGAATTGATCAATTTATTTTAGAAAATGTTTGTCCTTCAGTAATCCAAGGATGGGTAATACAAAAGACATCAACGCGTCAGCATTTATTGTTTTATTTTTAACATTTTACTTTAACTTTAATTTTTATAAATATGTAAGGATTTGTTACCGTCATTCAATGTCATGAATGCTTTAAATTAATCGTCGAAAAAAAAAATCCTTTAATACTTGTGATAAGTGATTTGGAAATATACTACTACGACTAAATTTGTGATGTGAAGTTAGATAGGTGAGTACTATTGGATATAGATTAGTACCCCCCACCGGTAAACGTAGCGTTGGTCGACCCCCAACTAGGTGGACAGACGACATCAGACGAGTCACAGGGAGCCGCTGGAAGCAAGCGGCCCAAGACCGTGAGCATTGGACAATCCCTACAAAAGACCTATATCCAGCAGTGGACGTCAATCGGTTGTTAATGATGATGATGATGATGATTAGCAGCTATAAAAAGTTACATAATACAATAAAGCACGCAAATTATCAGTATTGGATATAAAACAAACGATTATTATTAAAACTAAAGATCTCGATTATGATTATAATTATGACTATGGTTATGATTATTATTAATTAATAATTAAAGAAAGTATATATCAAAAATAACATTAATTATACTAACAATTTTATTTTCTTTTAAAATAAATTTTAAAAGCAAAATTCCGCAGACGTCCGTTATCGGAACGTAAGAAATATGATTGACGTAATCTGATACAACACTTTAACAGTATTGCGTTACTGTCAACACAGATGTAAAAAAAACGGGCGAGCGAGACAACGCTACAACCGCTGCACCGTCCACAATAATCGTTTCCTCTTCAAACAGAACAGTCATCACGCGTCACTGCTAAAGACGGCCCACTTCGAAACGCAACCGCAAACTATACACGTCCTCCTCACTCGTAAACATTTTCACGCACGTAGACAGAGAGGTGGAAAATTCAGGTTCTACATTGTCGTTCAGTTTTTTGCCGCATATAGATCAACTTTGAAATAATATGTCGTTGACCCCAGATGTTTTGAACTTGTAGAAACAAAAAAATATATATATAGTCCAGACAATACTTTTTTTATCCGAAACGGATGTAAATTCTTCGTAGCTAGTTTCGATGAAGATTAGATACGTTAAACGTTTCACAGATATTTTATGAAATTGATGTTTTTAATGATTATGTGACAAATTAGATTTCACAGCTCATTTAATTCGCTGTGATAGCCTAGTGGTAAGGACGCCAGCCTCCTAATCAGAGGTCGGGGGTTCAAACCCGGGCACGCACGGATTTATCACGTTTTTAAGCAATTAAAATATCACTTGCTTCAACGGTGAAGGAAATCATCGTGGGGAAACCTGCACGCCTGAGAGTTCTCCGTAATGTTCTCAAAGGCGTGTGATGGCTGCCAATTCGCACATGGCCAACTTGGTGGACTATGGCCAAACCCTTCTCATATTGGGGGGAGACCCGTGATCTGTAGTGAGCCGATAATGGGTTAATCATGATGATACTATAACCTGATACTTTTTTTTGGGACTAATACGCGACATCATGCTGGAACGCTAAATCGCTTGGCGACATATCTTTGTCCGTAGGGCGGTAACTAGCCACGGCTGAAGCCTCCCACCAGACCAGACTCGAGCAGAGAATTAAACCCAGGACCTTCCACTTAATAATGCGACAGCGCGGCGCTGCGTCACGGAGGTCGTGAATAAATAAACACGCATATTTGCAGAGCAAATTTTTCTTCTGGCAGAGCTTCTTTTCGAAGCTCGCCAAACTGCCCGGTTACGTTGTGGCAACCAATAGGGTAGGGAAAAAAAAATTGTTGCATTCATAATATGATTGCATAGCCGATATATACAAGGTGTCTCAAAAGAAAGTTCACATTTAAATCTTTTTTTAAAAGAAAAGTCTTAGCTTTATTGAAAAAATGTTTATTTTATATTGAAGTACACTGTTTGGGAATTTATTTTTTAAAAATAACATCGTCCAAATGTAAACCGTTGCGCTCTCGGCATTCATTTAGTCGGGCACTAAAATTGCCTATGACAGCTCGGCAGGTAGTCTCCGTGATGGCTGCCATTTCATGACGGATATTTTCTTTTAATTGTGCCAGGGAGGTCGGTTTATTAGCGTAAACTTTTGATTTGACATAACCCCACAGGAAAAAATCCATAGGCGTTAAATCGGGACTCCGTGGAGGCCAATTTATGTCACCTCGCCTGGAGATTAATTTGTTCGGAAAAATTTCTCGAACTCGAGGCAGAGATCTGTTGGACGTGTGTGAAGTTGCTCCATCCTGCTGGAACCATGTTCTTTGGTTGTAACCAGGAAAGTTTTGCAGTTGGGGTACGAAAAACTCGTCTAACATCTCCACATAACGCTCTGAATTCACTGTGAGTGTGCGTCCCCTTCCATCTTCAAAAAAGTAAGGGCCGATAATTCCTCGCGCCGACATCGCTGCCCATACGGTGACTTAGGGTGAATGTAGCGGTTTCTGATGTTTTTGTTTTGGGTTGGTTGCACTCCAGTAACGACAATTTTGCTTGTTTACATGCCCATTCAGATGAAAATGGGCTTCATCGGAAAACAAGATGTTGGTGAACGTTGGAAAGCGCTCAATCATCTGATTTACAAAGGCAAGCCTCTGACCAGCATCTTGAGGCTTCAGTTCTTGCACTAACTGAATTTTGTACGGGTGCAGCTTTAAATCTTTGTGTAAAATGCGGCATAATGAAGATCTGTGCACATTTAAAGCAACAGCACGCTTCCGAATCGAGAGGTTTTGATCATCTCGAATAGACTGAGTAACACTGTCCACGTTTTCGGCTGTTCTTGATGTTCTTGGTCGCCCAGATTTTGGTTTCTCCAGAGTTGACCCAGTCTCTTCAAACTTCTCAACCCATTTTGCAATGAGACGAGTGCTAGGCGCATCATTTAAGTGACGAATATGTCGAATACTGCAGAATTTTCTACGCGCTACAGTCGCCGAATTACCGTTTTTGTAAAACTCACGTACGCACAACGCACGGTCCGCACCAGAGAAACGCTCCATAGCGACTAAATTCCCAAGAGCCAGACTACCGACTGACATACCCCCCGCGCCCCTCAGAATAGTTGCTTTCGCGTAATAAGATAAGCAAATGTGAACTTACTTTTGAGACACCTTGTATATGAAAATTTAATGTATGTTCATAAAAATATTGATAAATTTAAGAAAAAAATGGACTGTAACGCACTGAACATCAGAAGTAAAAGTAAACTTGTAGTACCGTTTAGTAGGCTGCACAAAATTAGTAACTCATTCAAAGGAAATTGTATTTTATTTTATAATAAATTACCTATTGATATCTTGGAGATGTCTATCAATAAGTTCAAAGTTTTTATAAAACGAAAGCTTGTAGAAAAATTATGTTACGATATTAAGGATTATATAAACGATAAAAAAGCTTGGGTGTGAATTGTTCTATCTCCATAGGTACTATAGTTTATTATTCATCATGTGAGATAGTGATAACGAAAAAAAGAAAAACCCCGGCTAAGTTTGTTGTGGGCTTCTTCTTAGACCGCGGCGCGTTTGGAACCCTCATAGCTTTAGTTTTAAGTTTACGAATTTGAATTTGAATTTGATGATGATGACAAAATAACCTAGTAGTAGATACGTAGTATTAGGAACGTTTAGCTGTAAAAGGTATCGAATAAAATTTATATTCCAATAAATCGGCGAGCCGGCCGATTCATCGGACCGTTCCCACCGATGTGCGCCATATCGAAGGATATTGAGCGTAATTTGTAGCTTCGTGGAACTGCGAGATTTACTGCCCTGCAGATACGGCCTCCGATGAAGAAAACTGAACGCGTTTTCCTTCTAACCACATAAATTACAATGGTATGTAACTTTTATGTTTAAAGTATTAACCAATGGTTTTTGGAAAGAGATTGAGACTAATCTAATTTTACGGTTACTTAGTACACTGAAAAATGAAATGAAATGAAAATATACTTTATTATAAAATATACTTATTGTACACCATACAAACAGAAGAAATACAAGACAGTCAAGAATTGTACCTTTATTATACAACAGTATATAGTACAATAGGCAGGCTTAGGGTATACAATTACGAAAATATAATATAATGCAAACAATATATTACACATACATATAAACAAAACTAATAAAAACATACATAAATAAATAAAAATAAAAAATATGACATAAATTACCGAGAAGAAAGAATAATAACTATCAAACAAATAAAAAATCATAAAAAATATAGTAATAATAATAATAGTATTTAAAAAATTATTGTCTTAAAACTAAAAATTGTATGTTCGATTTCAATAATAAAAGTATAGTACTGATAAACCCTTACTGCATGTAACTAGCGATAAAGTCAAAATAATTAAAATATACTAAGTAGTAGACAATAATAGACAATAGTAGACAATAATAATTTTGTATTTTCTAACAGATTACACTTTGCATTGTGTTGAAGCTGTTGAAGTGATGTTGAAGTTCAACCTGTGATAGCCTAGTGGTTAGGACGTCAGCCTCCTAATCAGAGGTCGGGGGTTCGCACCTACAACTTCTCGGAGTTATGTGCGTTTTTAAACAATTAAAATATCACTTGCTTCAACGGTGAAGGAAGACATCGTGAGGAAACCTGCATGCCTGAGAGTTCTCCATTATGTTCTTCAAGGCGTGTGAAGTCTGCCGATCCGCAAATGGCCAGCGTGGTGGACTATGGCCAAACCCTTCTCATATCGAATTCAATAATATAAGTACAGTGCTGAAACCTACCTACATGTCAAAATTACTGAAATATGCTTAGTAACAATCATCATTTTAGAATTAAACTTTGTACCTTTAATAAAGTATATTTTTTTTATATATACACTACAAGTTAGACGGTTATCTCACCTGGTGTCAATATATAATACAGTCTAGAATGGTAGCGGGCTGGTAGCGGCTGATTATGGTAGCGTATGATTGTGTGGTAGGTGGTACGAGTATGTTGTCAGTAGCCATCTGATCGTCATGGTCCTGAAGGATATGTTTAGGTCTCCTCTTTCGGAGTGGAGCGCTTAGGTCGGGGGAGTAAAAAGAAGCCGCAACTACGAGAGGGTTGGGGTGTCGGATTGGCACGCACTGCGCCACGGAGGTCGTGTATTGATATAAATGATAACTTGCTTAAAGTCATCGATCTATCGTACTCTAGTAAGCTCTATTGCTAGTGACTCATGTTGCCCTATGCAAACATCTTACTTGATAGTTGTGAACCTCTTTAAAATAAATCATCATCATCATCATCATCATTTCAACCGATAGACGTCCACTGCTGGACATAGGTCTTTTGTAAGGAGTTCCAATGGCCACGGTATTAGGCCGCTTGTATCTAGCGGCTCCCTGCGACTCGTTTGATGTGGTCTGTCCACCTTGTTGGGGGTCGACCAACGCTACGTTCACCGGTGCGAGATCGCCATTCCAGCACCTTGGGATCCCAACGTCCATCGGTTCTACGAGCTATATGTATGCTCCAAAATAAATATCATATTATAATTAGTAACTTAGTAAAAAAATTAGTAACTCTTACAAATTGTATTCTTTTTTTATTTCATAACAAATTACCTATTGATATCTTGGTGATGTCTATCAATAAATTCAAAGTTTTCATAAAACGAAAGATTATAGAAAACGATATTAAGGATTATAAAAACGATAAAAAAAGCTTGGGTGTGAATTGCTCTATCTCCATAGGTACCATAATTGATTATGTGAGATGGTGATAACAAAATAAAGTTTTTTGTGGGTTTCTTCTTAGACCTGGACGCGATTTGAACCCTCTTGGCTTTAGTTTTAAGTTGGCGAGTGTGGTTATCACCATCACAAATAGAAACAATGAAAAATGTAATATAGGTATATGAACGATTCATAGATGCCTGTAATAGGTTTATATGAATAAAGTATTATTTAATTTACTTAATAACTAATCCACACCATATATAATTAAGCCATATGTAATTTTTATAATTTTCACAGTCAATACAGCTTCTTACATCGCTGAAGTACTTGAAGGCAGTCTTCTTCAGTAGGGTGGTATCTAGCCATGGCCGCAGCCTCTTACCACGTAAATCACCAAACAAGAAAAACAACTGAAATTATAAAGAGACCCAGTCGGGTATCAAACCCTAGACCTCCCGCTTATAAGACCACGATTCTCACCACTGCGCTAAGGAATTCGTCAAAAACTCTTCAATTCTTCCCCTCGCTTAGTGACTCGATTTTGGACCATCTTATTAAAAAGTCACCAGCATCTTAGCTGTCACGTATAGACCTCTGCCAGCTGCGTACCATCACGTAATTAGAAACAAGCTCCAAGCTCCAAGCTCAACTTCCGTAAATACTCCAAATAGCGAAGTGTAACTAAATCAATACGATCCGCCCCAACCGTTTGGGTATTCACAACCACCCACATAACTTGACACCTTAAACGACCAACTCACTTTATCCATCCATCAAACAGGAGGGATCTAGTTAAAATGGTCGGTGGGCTCAGAATACGGCCGTCATTTGTGGTCTCGTAAAATGCCTTAATCAAACTAAACAAAAAGTACGATAAAAAATACATTTCTCGAATAAGTAGAAAATGCATCGTAATAAGTAGAAAAATGTTCGGATAAAAAAACCATTGCTGCTTACTGTACGAACAATAGATAAAAGCAATCTGATTCGATTGGAACTCGTCAGTTGACTGTTTTGTCGTCTATTTATTACCTGACTTGTCGTCATCTAAAAAAAAGGAAAATGTGATTGAGAAACTGACTAACTGACCGATCTATCAAGCTCGTGTCACTGGAAAAAACATAGCACATAGAAAGGATTTTTGAAAATTCGTCCCTAATAAATTTGATTTAAATAATTTGCAGTCTGTCAGCTTTAAAGTTCATGACAGTGAATATAGTAAGCGAAGCGAAGTAAGTAATAGATCGTTGATTTTTTGACGACCTCCGTGGCGCAGCGCGTGCGCTGTTGCATTTTAAGTTGGAGGTCCTGGGTTCGATTCCCGGCTCCAATCTGGTCTGGTGGAAGGCTTCGGCCGTGGCTACTTACCACCCTACCGACAAAGACGTGTCGCCAAGCGATTAAGCGTTCCGGCACGATGTCGTGTAGAAACCAATTAGGAGTATCGGTTCACCATACCCTAACAGGTTAGTCCGCTACCATCTTAGACCGCATCATCACTTACCATCAGGTGAGATGCCGTCAAGGGCTAACTTGTGGTGTATAAAAAAAAAGATCTACCTCTTCCTATTCCTCATTGGAAAGAGAGTTGAGAGCTGAGACCGTTACTCTGCTTCAATATGAAAATATTAGCCCGGAAAAATAAATATTCTCGTAAGATTTTTATGAACAAAAACATCGCGGACAGAGTCGTTCGTATGAACTTGTTTTCTAAAGTCAATCGTTTTTGCTACTTACAAATATTCTGTACTAGCCCGCAACTAGGTCCACGTGGGTAAAGGTTGTATCAAGTCAGTATAGCTCCTCCTTCGAATCTCCAAAATTAGTAACCCAGGGGCAGTTGTGCATTTGTCATACGCAGTTCTTATTATTAACAATGAATTGTATTACTCATTCATCCATCAATAAAGAATTTCAAAATATATTCACTGTACTGGAAGCGGTGGTAGCCTAGTGGTTAGGGCGTCAGCCTCCTAATCAGAGGTCGGCGGTTCGAATCCGGGCACGCACCTCCAACTTTTCGGAGTTATGTGCGTTTTTACACATTTAAAATATCACTTGCTTCAAGGGTGAAGGAAAACATCGTGAGGAAACCTTCACGCCTGAGAGTTCTCCATAATGTTCTCAAAGGCGTGTGAAGTCTGCCAATCCGTACATGGCCAGCGTGATGGACTATGGCCAAACCCTTCTCATATTGAGAGGAGACCCGTGCTCTGTAGTGAGCCGGTAATGGGTTGATCATGACTGGAAACGTCTAGCTACAATATAGTTATGAGTATAAATTATTAAGTTAATTTAGTAATAAGTGAAAATGAAATGAAATTTGTTTTAATCAAAGAATCCGAACGTATTCAAGTTGTTATTTATCATTTCAACTCCTTAAAATAACATATCAAAACGGAAGGTATTTAACGTTATCACTTGTTTAAGTGAAGATAAATATTACCCGCGTAATAAAATGCAAACAAAAAACTAAGTGGCCATCGAAACCAATTGCTTTTCGTCACCTATACCTATTCAAGATCGGCAATTAATTTAACTAATTAAATTAAAGTCATCTAAGGACAAAAAGTAAGTTTGATTTGATCAAAACCCACATATCAAAAGTATTTATTTATAATTAGTTGCTAAATTACTCAAGAAAGGGTCTTAATTCTATATTCAACTGAACCGATATTTAACAAATCGTTTTTTCATGAAACCATTAAAAATATCTATCTATTAATAATATTTGTTAAAGTGCTAATTAATTGAATAAAAAATCTGACCCAAGGAAAATGGGAATAACGTAAGGGAATAGATTGAGATCTCTAATTATTATTCCAGTTTAAATTCGTACGTAGGTAAGGTATTATTAGAAGCAATTACGGATTACTACCGAGGTTACCGATGTATGATAATAAACTGTTAAGAGGTATAATAATTATGTCAGAGGCGTTATTTATTACGATAATCAATTGATTTATACGATGCGATTACAAATGGCCGTGACATAGGTTACAAAATAATATTTATATACAACCTCAATAAATCGGTACCTGGTTACTCAATAAGAAAAGAATAACTTTTATGTATGAATATATATATTTTTTTTATTGTCCTAAAAAATGCAAAAGAATTTCATCTAACGCTTATATTATGCGTAGTTAATAAATAAATAAATAAAATAAATCATCAATCTGTTTTAGTTTTTTGCAAGCGGTATTGTAATAAGTTTTGAAGCGATTACTGGGTTGATTGACCGCTCGTGATAAAATTCACACATTTTTTTTTAACCACTACTAGTTAGCCCTTGACGGCAATTTCACCTGATCGTAAGTCATGATGCAGTCTAAGATCGTAGCGGGCTAACCAGTTAGGGGTATTGTAAACCTATAGGTACTCCTAATTGGTTTCTACGTGACATCATGCCGGAACGCTAAATCGCTTGGCCACACATCTTTGTCCGAAGCCTCCCACCAGACCAGACTCGGGCCGGGAATCGAACCCAGGACTTCCAACTTTATAATGTGACAGCGCGTGCTGCGCAACAGAGGTCGTCTAAGCTAAGTGGTAAAGTGTGCGATCTTGCTGAATTTCTTTAAACACAGAAACCCCGATACAAATGCAGGTAAAAGATTTGCAATTACTGACCTCAAATGCAATTACTGACCTCTCACACACGCTAGGCATCTTTCAATGCGTATTGGTGGGTTTTTAGGTATAACATGCTCTAGTATCCGTGATCCTTAGACAAATTAGTTAACCACTTGACCAATAAGGCAGGGTAATATACAATGTTGTGATATCAATAAATCTTTGAATATATTTAGCAGCACGTGCGCTGTCGCATTATAAAGTTGAGAGTCCTGGGTTCGATTCCTAAGTCTAGTCTAGGGAGAGGCTTCGGTCATGGCTAGTTACCACTTTACACACAAATTTACCCTATTATGACGATCTCCGTGGCGCAGCGCGTGCGCTGTTGCAGTTTAAAGTCGGAGGTCCTGGGTTCGATTCCCGGCTCGAGTCTGGTCTGGTGGAAGGCTTCGGCCATGGCTAGTTACCACCCTACCGAGAAAGACGTGTCGCCAAGCGATTAAGCGTTCCGGCACGATGTCGTGTAGAAACCAATTAGGAGTATGAGTTTACCATAGCCCTAACAGGTTAGCCCGCTACCACTTACCATCAGGTGATAAAGTAACTTGTGGTGAGTAAAAAAAAAAAATATTAAGAAACCAATAACTGGCTATGTTAAGCATATCCCTAAAAAGTTAGCCCGCTATCATCTTAGACTACATTATCACGTTACAACAGGTGAGATTTTCGTTAAGGGTTATCTTGTAGTAGAATAAAAAAAAAAGCTTATTAAATTAAATGTCCATAACAAAAAGACGATGGACAGTAAAACGAATCGGCGGAAACATTGGAACTGAATCAGAGCGAGCCATATCTTTAATGCAACGCTGAGCTGCCGGCGTAACATAACTTAGTGCATATTTATTATGGTGCGCCGATTTGCGCGGCTCCATTGTCCCGTGTGATGGACCGATATCATGTTTAAGTACAAATCGGTTTTTACGCATGCTGTAGTTACCTCTAAGTTGATTTATATGTGTATCCTAGCACTTAAGGTTATTAATTTTTTTTACATACAATTCTGTTGGTGGCGCTTTGAATAAATAAATAAATTACTGATTGTTCGCCCCGTAAGTAAATAGTCGTAATTTTTTATTTAATTTAATTTAAATAACTATTGCAAAACTTAATAATGACATAACATACATAATAATAATAAAGCAAACGGCAATTAAGTTTACTTTGTTCAGTGATAAACTTAACTTTATTGTTGCAAAGTCCTATGTGATAAGATGTCCTCTATACAAATATTTTACGTGATAGTGACTAATACAATTTTTTATTTAAAATTTACGCTTTCCAAGAGGCACACCCTCAAGAATAAGCTTAAAGATATGTTGACTGACCCAAACTATAGTATCTACTACCGAAAAATTGATTCGCCTAACCTAACGTTAGGCGAATCACCTCTCACCTCACTATCTATACTATGAAAGTGATCTAATACTAACTACTAGTAATAACATTTATTATTTATTTATTTATTTTATCTCCTCTTAATCTAGCTTAACAGGATAAAAACCTAATTTGCTAGAGTAGCCTAATATAAAAGTATATATATATATATAAAAATTGCCTAAATTTAAATCCGGTAACATATCATCCATGATGTCACTCTTGTGAGTTCACTCAGATTACAACTGAATAGGTCCAGCCTCTCTGCGACATCGTTCAGAGTGATAAGTGCGCGTGTCAGGGGCGCCTGGTTGAGCAGGTTGGTGCGTCCCCTCGGCACAGCCAGCAGCGGCGGCCTGCGCCTTCGATACATGTATGAATGTGATTAAGACCTAACTTTATTACTGTTGTATAACTGTTTTTGGAAGACACAAAACTTAGTTGAAGCTAATGGTGGATAACCCATTACCCACCCTGGTTTAAATTAATTATGTTAAAGATTGGCTTTGGAATCAAAAAGCTGAGTTGGAATATTCGCCGTGGATCACATATGAACGCTTCATAGATCCCTATACGAGGTTTACATGAATAAAACTATTATGAATTTTAAATTTCACATTTGCACTTGAAGATTTAAAAAAGCACACTTCAATAATCTGTTTCGTAAAATGGAAACCAACACAAAGATTAGATTAGTTGCGTATCGCACGTACATCCCCGCGGGGCGCGGGTTCAATCCGTAAATAATCACTAATGTATAGAGTGCGCGCCTTAACTAGATTACGCGTGCGCGTACGCCGAAATGCTTTTTGGTTATAAATTTATTCTAAATATGCTCTATGGTTGTTTGATAAAACTGATCTTATTAATGCAGACCGTAGGACGAACTTAAATATTGATAAAGTATGCATCTAATATTATAATGACTTAAAATGTAATAGGTGAATATAGTTCGATCTCGAACTTTTTGGAGTTATGTGCGTTTCTTACGCAATTAAAATATCACTTACTTCAGTGGAAAAGAAAAACAACGTGAGGAAACCTGCATGCCTAAGAGTTCTATAATGTTCTCAAAGGCGTGCGAAGTCTGTCAATCCGCACATGGCCAGCGTGGTGGACTATGGCCAAACCCTTCTAATATTGAGAGGAGACCCGTGAGCCGACAATGGATTGATCATCAAATGTAGAAAAACAGCGATCACATACGTTACTCGTACTATATATTAGTCTGAACTTTGTACTCATAGTAAATAGTTGACACATATTAGTAGATATAGATCATAAACTAAATGCCATTTATTGTTAACAGAAGTGAAGGATGGTGCGTTGTTGCGTTTGAGGTAGAAAACAAGGATCCAGTTGTAAAAAGCGCTCTCGCTAATTAAGCGTACACATTGAAAAAAATACAGTGTCTAAACTTTGTACTTTGTGTTTGCCATAGTAAAAATTGGACATAAATTAGGATAAATGGACAACTAATTGCTATTTATTGTTAACAGAAGTGATTGATGGTGCGTTTCAAGTGATTTCATGTTTCAAATGTCACTGGTGGAGGTAGAAAACAAGGGTCCAGTTGTAAAAAGCGCTCTCGCTAGTTACACGTACACATTGATCAAAAATACTTTGTCCCAAATTTGTAGCTTTAGTAAAAATTTGACATACATTAGGATATATGTATCGAAAACTAATTGCCATTTATTGTTAACAGAAGTGATTGATGGTGCGTTTCAAGTGATTTCACGTTTCAAATGTCACAGGTGGAGGTAAAAAGGTAAGGATACAGTTGAAAAAAGCGCTCTTGCTAGTTACACGTATACATTGACCAAAAATACTTTGTCCTAACTTTATAGCTATAGTAAAAAATTGGACATTCATTAGGTTAAATCGACAACTAATTGCCATTTATTTTGACATACATTAGGATATATAAACAACTAATTGCCATTTATTGTTAACAGAAGTGACTGATGGTGCGTTTCAAGTGATTTCACGTTTCAAATGTCACAGGTGGATGTAGAAAACATGTGTCCAGTTGCGAAAAACGCTCTCGCTAGTTACACGTACACATTGACCAAAAATACTTTGTCCCAACTTTGTAGCCATAGTAAAAATTTGACACATTTGATACATTGGGATATATAAACAACTAATTGCCATTTATTGTTAACAGAAGTGATTGATGGTGCGTTTCAAGTGATTTCACGTTTCAAATGTCACAGGTGGAGGTAGAAAACAAGGGTCCAGTTGTAAAAAGAGCGCACGCTCGTTACGCGTACGCGCTCGCCAAATGTGCGGTGTGCGAACGGCGAGCTGACAGGCGCAAAGGCGGCACCTCCGTGTTGTGACGCGCCAATCAATTTGTACTTACGAGTCATGTTACAATACGCAATACGTCGCCGGTTAACTGGCCGGTGGGTGATTCTGGGAAACTATCTCCCAACCACCTAAGCTTTTTTTTTTCTCGCCGGAAAATGCATTTATGCATCCCGCCCGGTGCCAGCTCCAGGCATGTGCGATTCGCCGGCCAAAATGGCGGCTAGAATACACATTAAAACCCAGCGGATGAGAGCAGATGGGTGCCAAAAGGCTCGCGTTGGTATGCACTTCGATACCCTGACGCCTTCATCAGTGCATTCGTTGGTGTCTACGGGGGTTGTAACAGGTGCGCGTATTGGCGCCTCCTGCCACCCGTTCTCCTTCTATGGAGAAAGGGCACATCAGCCCCCTGCTAGCCATAACCTTACCTAACCAACACTTTAACTAATACGAAGGACTTAATACACAGGCGATCCTTAACTTATAATATCGCTTCTATTGAACACATACGAGTATGTTCAAAATCAAACCATGTGTGAATGGCAATAAGCATAATGTAATTGTACGTAAAGCTAATTGCTTAGAATGCCAATCGTAAGCGTATTATCTTTAGATACTGCTTAATAGATACTATAAAAAATTTATAATTATTTATTATAGTTTGCCTATGTGAATATTTTTTTCAGATTTGTATACTGCTCATAATAACGTAAAACCTTTGAAATTTGAGCACGCAGTATCGTACGTGAAGCTTAATTACATTGCCGGTAAGTAATTTAGCCACGTCTCAAGCGTCCCACCACACCGGACCTCGAATAGTCGGGATTCGAACCCAGGACCTCCAACTTTATGTGCGACAGGTCGTTGTTGTAAGCATAGATCAAATAAACTGAAATTTGGAATGTAGATAGATGAAACACCGGATTAACGCATAAACCAGTAGATTATACATTTTACACCGGAAAATTTATGGTTCCTGCGGGATAAGCGAATTCTTTCATATTATTAAACGAGTTTAGTTTACAAAATAATTATAATTAACAACAAAAACAATGCAACTGTATTATAAACACATAAAAACTTAAAATAAACCTTAAATTTAACCTAAAACTAAAAATCTTAAAAGGTATATATATATATATACATGTCGAAAAATGTTGCTGATTTGACTTGAACGGAACGCAAACGCCATCTATAGGCGTTAGACGGAGTCTACGGAATGAGCCGGAAGGCGGAAGTTAGGAATTTAATAAGTTTGAATTCAGTAGTAAGGGCACACAGTTCGCCACGAGGTTTGGCGCCGGGCAGGTCTTCTGAGTGTTCGTAGAAACTGTCTTGTGTTCCGTATCACGTGTGTGTAATTGTGTTAGTGAAATTAGTGTTCATATAATAAGTGTAACTGGAATCGTAATTAAAGTGAATATTGTAAGCCAGTACCTATTATCATTTGAAACCAACCTACCCACAAACGCCCACAGTATAATAACTTGCCTGTTATCAAGTCTAGGTTAGATTTTAAAAATGGAATCAGATAACATAGGCAAGAATTCACAAGTCCCGTTATATATATATATACACACACACAATTTAAAAACTAAAATATATTATTAAAAGGAGTCCCTTTAGAACAAAATGTAGTATCATCCAGCAGCTCGGTGTGCCCTCATACAAAATACATAGCGATGCGCAGGAGTCGACGGCTTGTTGCGCTAATGAAGTGGCCCGGCCGCTTTTTACAAACCGGCACGTTCTATTTTGTAGAGCGAGACGCGAGAACCTGTGAGACGAAATAAAAATAACTAACAAACAAGGTTAGTCTTAGCTGTGAAATAGAATTGTAGAGCTTTACTTTTTGCTTTTTTGTTTATATTAACATCGCAGATAAACAAACGGACGGTCCTTGACGGAAATCTCACTTTATGGAAAGTGATGATGCAGTCTAAAATGGTAGCCGGCAAGCCTGTTAGGGGTATGGTAAACCCATACTCCTAATTGGTTTCTACGCGACATCGTGCCGGAACGCTAAATCGATTGGCGACAAGTCTTTGTCGGTAGGGTGGTAACTAGCCACGGCCGAAGCCTCCCACCAGACCAGACTCGAGCAGGGAATCGAACCCAGGTCCTCCAACTTTATAATGCGTCAGCGTGCGCGCTGCGCCACGGAAGTCGTCAAAAATTTGTCAAGTCTGCCAATCCGCACATAGCCAGCGTTGTGGACTAAGGCCCTTCTCATATAGAGAGGAGACCTGTGCTCTATAGTGAGCCGAGAATGGGTTGATCATGATGATAAGATAAGCGTTGGTACTGTATGGAACTCATGACCGTGTTTGAAAGTTAGAGTACATAATTACAAGTAATTTTCTAAAGAACGTAACTCTCAGGCGTGCAGGTTTCCTCAAGATTTTCCTTCACCGTTGAAGCGAGTGATATTTTAATTGCTAAAAACGCACGTAACTCCGAAAAGTTACAGATGCGTGCCCTAATTCGAACCCCCGACCACTGATTAGGAGGCTGACGTCCTAACCACTAGGCTATCGCAGTTTATCTTATACTTTTATTTATTTAAAGTAAACAATTCTTTGTTTTAAAACCGATTTCAATATTACCATACCATGTCGGGGACATATTTATTGATACCATGCACTTTATTCGACTACCGCGTATTTCAGGCTATTGTTGCCGTCCAATAAACAATCCGAACAATACCTTTATCCTCATAATGCGAATGGATTCCTGCACGTCTATATAAGCGAGGACGTACAGTGAATACCTAGAGGCAGCGAGATGTTCTTACATCTAGAAGGATAGACCGCCATTTTTATTTTTCTTTTCAGAGAGGAAAAATCATTACGGAATCTTACGGCCTGGCAGCAGGGCGTGTCCGACTTGCACGGACTAAAATAACCTCCCCAGCTCTCTAGATTCAATACGTAACCGCTTGGCATCACTTCATGCTAACCCTCTTAGTGTTCTCTCTCATTTATTATTTATTTTTGCCCAGAACATTTGAGCACACCGATTCCACTCTTCTTGGCTGGACGACATGCGGGCTGTCAGATTTGGGACATCTATTTCATTCGTACTGACCTGATCTAAAGTCTGCACAACTGGGACACTCAAAGATCGCGTGTCTTCGAGTATCTTCTTCCCTACAGAAACGTAGCGTTCTTCGCAAGGTGCATTCCCATTTGTGAAGAGGTACGTATTGAACACCACATGACCACTGAACGCCTAAGGTACAGCCCGGTTATGCTGTCGCAACCAATAGGGTCGCAACCAAGTATCAGCAGTGATAGCTCAGTGCATAGGGCGTCCTACTAAGAGGTCGGGGGTTCGAACCCGGGCACGCACCTCTTACTTTTCGAAGTTATGTGCGTTTTTAAGCAATTAAAATATCATTTGCTTCAACGGTGAAGGAAAACATCGTGAGTAAAGTTGCAAGCGTTTTCTTTTCGATACAACTTTAAACAGCATAATAAAATAGGGATTTTTGTATCTCTCTCATAATTACTTTTAAAATTTGTCATGATTTATACATATTTTTGTTTTATGTTTTTCCGAATAATAGGCAAATCTGTGCAGCAGTGTAAATTAGTAATTTCTTCAATCCAATACACACATAGATCTTCCATATTTCAATCTTAACGTCCCGCTCCGACAACGGAATATACTTCACTAAAAAATGAATCTTTTATTTAACTACGCGGCAAGAAACAGCGATGTCTGCCACAGTAAACCCCACTCTCAGACAAAGACAGCTCGAGGGTTCATAACACCTTATTGCCTGCCGAGTAAAAAGTAAAGGAGTAAGTATAAGAGGTTTAGGTAAATGTTTTGAAGCTATTGATTCTGTAACATTGAAATTTTTAAATTGAAGCAAATCAAACCAAAGTTGCCTTTCCCCAACTGCGGATATCTACAGCAAAATTTAATCAATGTTATAATAATAATCATTTATTTCAATTTAGTACAACTTTTCTTAAACTACACTGGTCCCCAAACTAGGATAGCCCGTATCTTCTTTCATCATTCATTCATCATTTTTTTAATGTTATCCTCTCGTACTAATCGAAAATAAATTCAATTTTAGTTTATTATTTATGGGTGGTATCTAGAAAAACTATAACATTAAAAATAATTAACATTATAGGGCAGATCGAGTTTTATTATCATACCAAAAAAAGCTTACTTATTCATTGGAAGCAACAAAGTAAAATAAGAATCCAAGCGATAAGATTCCCCATCTCGAACAAGCATTCCTGGCAGGCATACCCTTTGGTGTAAAAAGCTTTTGTAATATGTGAGGAAATGGAAAGTGGGATGCGCGTAACGCGAGATTCCCGTACGCGCCGCTATGCGGTGCGATTCTTCGCGCTAGAGTTGGCCTTTGGAGCTATCGATACCATTCATACAAACATAATAAATCTCTCTCTCAGGTGACTGACAAGTTTTGTGGTAAGCATATTCGATGGCAAATGACAAAGTCTTGAAGGAAGAAATTGTCAGTACCACCTCAGTTTTTCAACCAGAATCGAAGCAATGTGATAGGCTGTCTGCCCAAAAGTTAGAAGTTCGTAAGCTGAGGTTCATAAATAAAAGTGTAAAACTAACATGCATCACACACTGCTTAAACTAGAATATAAAGAACAAAGTAACTGGGCTTAAGCTTACGCATATATCAGTTTTGTAAGAAATCAAAATTCAAATTCAATATTCCTTGTATAGGCAATTTTAAGGCATCAATAATTTACATAGTAGTGATTAGATCGTGATAACTACATTCGTTAACTTAAAACTAAAGCTATGAGGTTTCCAAACGCGTCCTGGTATACAAAGAAGAAGCACAAAGCTTTCTGAATGCTGTTTATTTGATTTGGCTTCATTGATGAACATCAATTAACCGTTTTAATGAGGTTTCACTATCATTTAATCACCATCATTAAGAAACTATTACCAGACCACTACAAGGCGTAGGGCTCGTCTCTGCATGACGAAGGTTAGTAGGCTCTGTTAAAATACGCCGTCAAAGTGTGAATTGCTGGTTTCCTCACGATGTTTTCCATATCACGTTAAAGCAAGTGAAATTTTTGTCTAATTTTAAATTAATTGTTCCTATTAAATTAACAACGCATATAACTCCGAAAAGTAAGAGGTGGTTCGAGGATCGAACTAGGTCCACTCGAAAGGGAGTTCGGCGTATGAACCATTAGACTATCACCTACACTTGGCTACATCTTAGTTTTAAGCTCATCTTCGAGTTTACGTGTGGGTATATACCATACCAATTGTATCCAAATTATACTAAGATAGTCAAAATTATACGCAGTTATATTAAGTGCATAAAAGATGATTTAGGAAAGTTATTAATAAATGACGAGGAAATAAAAGAGCGATGGAAAGAATATTTTGAAAGGTTAATGAATGAAGAAAATGATTGGAGTGGAGAATTAGAGAAAATACCACTCAACTTGGGAGTCGTAACAGAAGTGAGTATAGACGAAGTAAGAATGGCAGTGCAGAGTATGAAAAATGGTAGAGCGGTAGGACCAGATAGTATACCAGCTGAAGTATGGAAGTTTCTGAAAGTAGATGGATGGAGGTGGCTGACTTCATTTTGCAATAAGTTGTTGCACGAAGAAGCGATCGCTGAAGAGTGGTGCAAAAGTTCACTGGTACCTATATATAAAAATAAGGGTGATATACAGGACTGCAACAACTATCGAGGAATTAAGCTCATGTCACATACTATGAAGATTTGGGAGAAAGTGATAGCAAGAAGAATGAGAAATGAGAGTGAGGTAACACCAAACCAATTTGGATTTATGCCGGGGCGGGGAACGATGGACGCTATTTTCGCACTCCGACAACTGTGCGAAAAATACAGGGGTGCACACAAAAACCTGCACATGGTATTCATTGACCTTGAAAAAGCATATGACAGAGTTCCCCGTGAGGTTTTGTGGTGGTCTATGAAAAGGAAAGGAGTGCCTGGGAAGTATGTGAGTCTTGTGAAAGAGATGTATAGAAAAGCGACCACGTACGTCCGGGCAGAAGCTGGCGTTACTGGCATGTTCAGTGTGGAAGTGGGCTTGCACCAGGGATCGGCTTTGAGCCCTTACTTGTTCCTCCTTGTAATGGATGCTCTTACATCAAACATACAGGAGGAAGCACCCTGGTGCATGTTATTCGCTGACGACATTGTTCTTGTCGGAGAGGATGCGTCTGAGGTCCAGAGCAGATTGGCAAAATGGCAACATAAATTAGAGAGCGTGGGCCTAAAGATAAGCCAAATGAAAACTGAACATATGTTTTGTGATTTTGGCGGCCCCTCTCGTTTCTCCGAAATTGCCTTAAATAGTGTATCCCTACCAGTCCGCTCGGATTTCCGGTACCTCGGCTCGCTCTTCCAAAACGACGGTAATATTGACCGAGATGTGTACAATAGAATGAATGCGGGATGGATGAAATGGCGACAGGTCTCAGGAGTGATATGCGACCCACAAATGCCCCTTAAACTTAAGGGGAAAATTTATAAAACAATCGTAAGACCTGTCGTGTTGTATGGATCAGAATGTTGGGCGGCAACAAAAGAAAGAGAAAGAAGAGTTCATGCGACAGAAATGCGAATGTTGAGATGGATGTGTGGTGTGACAAGAATGGATAAGATAAGAAATGAATATATAAGGGGAAGTCTAAAAGTAGCGCCAGTGACAGAAAAGATGAGGAGTAACAGGCTGGCATGGTATGGTCATATAATGCGGAGGAAAGAAAGTGATGTCACCAAAAGAATATTATATATGAACGTGGAAGGGCAAAAGAGTAAAGGAAGACCAAAGAAGAGATGGATGGATTGTGTAAAAGAGGATATGCGGGTAAAAGGTGTGGGTAGTGAGGTGACGGCTGATAGAAGTGAGTGGAAAAAGAAGACGTGTTGTGCCGACCCCACATAATGTGGGATAAGGGCAAGAAGAAGAAGAGTCAAAATTATACGCAGTACTTTTATAATTTGATTAAAGTAAACTTTTCATGCATAATCACTTGAATGAAGAATTTTTTTATTTCAAATGACATAACTTAGTAAGACAGAGTAACAGATGCTTCACTATAAACCGATAAATTTCTTTTATCGACACAATGAAACTTCTATAATTTGTCACTTCACTATCTCGTTTCTTTTATTTGTCGGTGCGTCGATGTGCGTTGAATATTTTTATACGGTAGATAACAATTCGGGTTGCACGTGCCCGTATCCATTGTGAAGATCACCGATTACTTAGTGGGGATAAGATTGAATACCAATACTCACTATTGGGTTATAACTTCATCTTTATTTCACACTAGCAAGCTAAACGTGGCCTTGCATCGCTGTGTCAGATGTTTAGATTAACAGTAACGAACTTAGTTCCTACAAGGTGAATCTAGATGGCGTCACATGTTTATTGACTCGCGCTGTCGTTATGCTTATCCCACAATGTATGTATGGATTGCCTTCTAATCTACGAGACTTTGTGTACAAATTACTCATATTAGTTAGTGGGGATAAGATTGAATACCAATACTCACTATTAGGTTATAAATTCATCTTTAGTATTTCATACTAGCAAGCTAAATGTGGCCTCGCATCGCTGTGTCTGATGTTTAGATTAACTCGCGCTGTCGTTGTGCTTTTTTTTTTTTTTTTTTTATAAACTTTATTGCACAAAAAAAAACTGTACAAAAAGGCGAACTTAATGCTAAAAGCATTCTCCACCAGTCAACCTTGGTACATAAAGAAAACTGATGGTAGGCGCACGAACAAAAAAAAAAAAAACAGTAAATGTATATATATAAAAGTAATAGATAATATAATAATAAATAAATACAAACAGATAATTAAAAATATATAAATATAAAAAAAAAAAAACAAAGAAAAAAAGAGATGCAATACGAGCATTACATTGACTGTACAAGCACCAAAATAAAAAAAAAATGGTTAATACCCACAAAGTAACAATTTTCTTACTCTATTTTTAAAAGAAGAAACACTTTGCAACACTCTAATGTCTTCAGGAAGTGAATTCCAAAGTTGAATAGCTTGGAAAAAAAACGAATTAGCCAGACAGGTTGAGGAAGGTGCACAAAAACTTAGTTTTGAATTATAAGAAGAGCGAAGATCCCGCTGACTAAGAGAAGGAAGGTAATGAAAGTGAGTTTTTAAGTAAGAAGGAGAGGAGTCATTATTAAGAATGGTAAAGAGAAGACATAAGGTTCTTAATTTTCGCCGCTCACGCAAATTTAGCCATTTTAATTGCGATCTGTAGTGAGAAATATGGTCAAATTTACGTAGGTTGAAAATGAAACGGATACAACAGTTGTGTAGTCTTTCTAATTTACCTAGAAGAGCGGTGTTTAAATCTAAATAACACACATCCCCATAGTCAAGAAGAGGTAGTATGAGAGATTGAATAAGCATGACTTTAGTTCTGACTGGAAGGAAATTTTTGAACCTGTAAAATGAACGTAATATACCATGAATTTTCCGGCTGACTTCAGTAATATGATGTGTCCATGAGAGAGTACTGTCTAAATAAAGGCCCAGATTCTTTACATGACTGCTAAACGGTACTACGGTAGAGTCATATTTAATAACGGGCAAGCTATTCAAATTAACCTTCTTAAGCAAACGAGCACCTCCTAAGACGATGGCTTGACACTTACTCGGGTTAACATTTATGCCAAAGTGCATAGACCACAGTTTGATCTTGCGCAACTCATCATTCAAAACACCAATAGCAGTTGGGAGATTGTCTAAGTCAGCTTGAGCATATAACTGCAGGTCATCTGCATAAAGATGATAAGAGCAACCAAGATTTATCGTTATAAGATTTATAAAGACCGAGAACATAAGTGGAGAAAGAATGCCTCCTTGGGGAACTCCAGCATTCAAGTTCTGCCAATCAGATGAAGATTGGGAAAAGCATACCTTTTGTTGGCGATCCCGGAGGTAAGAAGAAATCCAATCCAGAGCTTGGGAGGAGAATTGCAAATGAGTGAAAATAGAAATTAGGATATCATGATCAACAGCATTAAAAGCGTTAGTGAAGTCAATGAGAACTAATACAGTGATCAAGGATTTATCCACACCTTGCCTAATGTCATTGGTAACCTTTAGGAGGGCAGATGTAGTGCTATGGCCAGAGCGAAAGCCTGACTGAAAAGGGCTTAGTAAGTTAAACTTAAGAAGATGATTGGAAATTTGCTTATGTGCACATGCTTCAAGAATCTTTGACAAAAAGGGCAAGACAGATATAGGTCTGAAATGAGATGGAAGAACAGGATGTGGAACTTTGGGAAGAGGGTAAACGAAGGCTTTCCGCCATATAAGAGGAAATTTCCCAGTAGATAAAGAAAAATTTATGATATGAAGAATTGGATCCACAAGATGATCTAACAGTGATGTAATCATAAACCGACTAATGCCATCGCACCCAATAGCTTTCGATTTTATAGATCTTATTGTTTTCGTTATACTTTCACTATTTACTGCTATAAAAGAGAAGGAATCAATAGCCGTTTTGGGAAAGTTAGTTATTTGACTGATTGTGTGGGACTTCATATTAGAATCGAAAGGGGTAGAAGAACAGAAATGGTTGTTGATATCATTAAGGTTCAGCAAAATAGGGCAGTCCTGGGATTTATTTACACATACACCATGTGCCCTTAAAAATTTATGTATATCAGAAGAAGACGCAGAGGATAGATTTTGATCAAAATAACGTCGTTTGGCAGCTCTTACCATCTGATTACACCTGTTTCTTGCAGTTTTGTACAGGTTCCATTTATCAATGGACCTATCTCTGATATATTTGCGATAAGCTTTGTTGCGTTTGGACATAGCCATGCGTATACCTCTATTTAACCAGGGAGCTGGAAGTCGTTTAAGTTTTACCTTGCGTAACGGCGCATGAGTATCAAAAATGTTGATAACATTCTGATTAAAGATATTTACTTTCTCGTCAACACTACCTGCCTGAAACAGAGGTTCCCAATTGATAGCTGATGCATCAAGCCGCACTTTTTGAATATCCATTTTTTTAAAACTTCTTCGCTCTACAATAATTGGAGCTTGCTTAGTAGGGTGAAGTTTATAAGATACATAAACCATGTCATGATGTGAAAACCCTGGAGCTGGATACTGG
Organism: Lasiommata megera; assembly: GCA_928268935.1. Taxonomy (NCBI): domain Eukaryota; kingdom Metazoa; phylum Arthropoda; class Insecta; order Lepidoptera; family Nymphalidae; genus Lasiommata; species Lasiommata megera. Next base: position 8,632,389 of record OV743328.1, read on the forward strand.
CCATGTTTTACAATAAAGTCGAGAGAAGCTGTAATGATCAGATCCAGCCAGGTGTCTTTAGTGTTAATGTTATGGTGAGTGGCACTTAAGGGTAATATGTGTAGGCAGGACGCATCAATTATAGATTTAAGGAGAGAAGATCTAGTTACATCAGAAGCTGTTAAATCAGTGTTAAAATCCCCCATGACTATGAGATGTGTGTATTTTGAGGCCAAGGACTCAAATACAGGTTCAATGTGAGAAAAATATTCAACAGAAGGTGGACAGTATACAACTCCAAGAACGACTTTGGCTCCCTGAATATAAACTTCTAGAAAAATATATTCAGGTCCAGCATTATAACTACCCTGGGAAACATTTAAAATGGCGTACTTAAGGTTGCTGCGTAGGTATATCGCTACACCACCACCACCTTTGCCAATACGATCGTTTCTGATTAGAATAAAGCCGGGTAATGAATAAGCAGTGGAAGGAAGATTAGGCTTAAGCCAACTTTCAGATATCAGAATTCCGTGAACGGTTGTGCTAGAAAATGCATCTAGTAATTCATCATAGTGTCTAGGAATGCTTTGTGCATTCAAGTGACAAACGTTAAAGTGTTTAGGACAATTCAAAGTGTCACTTAAGAATTTTTTAAGAGTAAGAGAACAGCTGTCATTGCAGGATAAATATGAATCATCATCAGATAAAACAGGACCATTATCTGAGGAGTCATGTGAGTCATATGCAGAATAAAAAGAATCATTATCCGACATTTGGCACGTGTATTTACTTTTTTTCTATTTAAAGAATTTCTATTATAATATAAAATAAATATAATATATATATATATATCTGAATAAATTTGATTTTATAGATTAATCAATATAAGGATATTATTACTGAATATGATATGATTTTAGTTTACAATTTTTTGAGTTTGCTATGCAATTCACATAAAGGTACCAGAATTTTATAGAACCTCCCGCCAGTTAGTTAAAGGTATACATGTAAACACATCAAATATAAATATGAAACTTATTACATTAGACATGCATAGACTATAAACATAATTATGCATAGGCAGATGAATATAGTTAAATGTAACTTCAATAGCTTTAACTAATTATATTAAACAATTACTTAAAGATTTAAAGAAATGTAAACTTATGGCTCGGACACAATATACTTGGGTACAATACTGTAATGTGCTTCATTATGATCAACCCATTCTCGGCTTACTACAGAGGAGACCCGTGTCTCCTCTCAATATGAGAAGGGTTTGGCCATAGTCCACCACGCTGACCATGTGCGAATTGGCAGACTTCACGCGCCTTTGAGAATATTATAGAGAACTCTCAGGCGTACAGATTTCCTCACGATGTTTTCCTTCACCGTTGAAGTAAGTGATATTTTAATTGCTTAAAAACGCACATAACTCCAAAAAGTTAGAGGTGCGTGCCCGGGTTCGAACCCGCGACCTCTGATTAGGAGGCTGACGTCCTAACCACTAGGCTATCTGAGCTTCGTTTTGCTTATTCCAAAATTATTATGTTGTCTATGTATTGCCTATGCATTACATTTGTGTACAGATTACCCGAATTTATTTTGACCTATTAGTAATTACAGCGAATTACTTATTATTAATGAGTATGGATGTGATGTTAGTTCTTTTATTCATCCCAAATGATGAAGATGGAGAGAAGGGTTAGAGCCAATACGGTTTAATGGGCATTACTCTTAAAATTATTCCATTAAACTGTTACTTTTTAAACAAAACTATTCAAAGATAACCAAAACATAACACGTTAATATAAACACTGAAGCGCATAAATGTCATTTCCGATGATTTATTGATAAACCTTATCTACCATTCTGCCGCCTTCGTTTTGTAAACAAAATACATATTCGTATATCGTGTCAATAACATTAATTATTAGGTACTGAAGTTATACATACATATTTAATGTATGTATAAAAGGAATAGGTGGTGGACCCTCAACTAGGTGGACGTCATCTAACGAATTGTGGAGAGCTACCTGCTGGAAGAAAGTTGACCAAGGCCTTCGAATTGAACTTAATATAAAAGACCTAAGCCCAGAAGTGGAAATCTACCAAGCGAAATTAAGACCAGACAGGAGATGTCTGTGAAAAGATAGTTTTTAATTCATCCCCCGGAGGGGTGAAAAGAGGATATTGTCCGTTATTTTTATTTTCATATAAACTTGGAGGTGGAATATAAAGTAACCTATGTATTATCCTGTACTTCATCATCAAAATTGATGGAGCAAAGATTAGCCCTGGCAGACAGACAGTTAGGAAGTAATGAGTCCAAATTTACACACCGATAGCTGTTATTGAACTGACAACTAACGTTACTAATATGACTGACAGTTCAATTTTATTTATTTGTAGTACTTACTTAAGGTATTGGTTTCGGTATAATGTATTACTAGCAGTCCCTCGCCACTTAACCGCGTATCTACAACTTGTGATAAAAACATATCCTATACAAACTTTATTCTCCTATTCTGCACAAAATCTACCGACCCACTGCGTCGCCACACGTGCCTGTGTTATTTCCTTTGTTAGACTAAGATACTAGTGTGGTGTGTTAAAATACCCTGTCTATACCTTGCTCAAGAATTGGACTTTCAAAAGATTGATTAAATCGGACTAGTAATTTCTGAGGTTAGCGCGTTTTTACCAATAAACCTTCATCCCCTATTCATCCCCTTTCAGCCCTTCGGGGCGTGAAATGCTCTTTATTAAATTAATAACCCAATATTTTATTTTTTTTGGGTTCCTTAATTTCATGGTGCCTTTATGTCTATTGTTTTTTTCAGACTGAATTCAGTCTATCAATGATATTTTTGATAAATGAACGGCCTTGTATTGAAACAAATTAGGAGCAAAAGAACTTTTTCAAGAAATGGGCTAATAAATAATAAAAGTATTTTCGAATCGAACTAGTATTCTACCTAGTGGTACTTCACAGATCAGTGCATTTGCATAAAAAACTAACGGATAGATAAATCAAAATTATTACTATGACTTTCAATGTCGTACATAGTATGTAATTAGAAATTACACAAAATACACACAGACACTGCAATTAATATTATTGTACATATATTGGTTTCTGAGGGAAATGTGAGATAAGTACGTAGAAAAATAATAAAAACTTCCATATTGAGCTAAAATACTTTAATTAGTGTTGTTATAACGAATATTGACCTCAGGACCTTTGACTGGTGATATGGTCAGTGCCCTAGATCACTGAGTTAGAGACAAAATTACGTCGCTTCTATAAATAAATGGCCGGATACTTACCTAATCAGTCTTCTTTCGTCTTCAAACATGGTTGGACTAGTGGCTCTTATTTCTTTATCATTATTAGCGGTAAGTCCTTACATTTTTATTATTTTGGTAACCGATTAAGGAGAAATTGCCATTTCATTTCATTTTGAAGCTGTGATAGCCTAGTGGTTAGGGCGTCAGCCTCCTCATCAGAGGTCGGCTGTTCGAATCCGGGCACGCACCTCTAACTTTTCGGAGTTATGTGCGTTTTTAAACAATTATAATATCACTAGCTTCAACGGTAAAGGAAAACATCGTAAGGAAACCTGCGCGCCTGAGAGTTCTCCATAATGTTCGAAGTCATTGAAGGCGTGTGAAGTCTGCAAATCCGCACATGGCCAGCGTGGTGGACTATGGCCGAACCCTTCTCATATTGAGAGGAGACCCGCGTTCTTTAGTAAGCCGGCAGTGGGTTGATCATGATGATCATTTCATTGTGTAAAATCGGAATCCAATTTATTGTATTTTTTTATTTCATTCCTATTAAAACCTTTTAATTAGTCCCATTTAAATTACAAAAAGCTGATTTAGATGTTTTTGAAAAAAAATCTGTCTGTTTCTTTTATCTAAATTATTGATTCGCAGATACTACGAATCCGACTAGAAACTCAGCAATTGTTCCTTTCGATATCAAGATTTCACAATAATTTCATTCAATGTTGTATTACGAGTAATTATATGGGAGCTGCATCCTTTCACTCATTAATTTGTCACTAAGAAATTTATAAATTTCATAGGAAACTTTCTTGAGAACATTGTTAATACACAATGTTATAGATTAAATTTCTTACTGATATTTATTTCACCTCCAGGTATGCCACGCGGATGTGGCCACACCGGTAAAATGTGGGAAGATGCCTACATCGGTAAGTACCTACAGGCATAACATTGTTTTTTTTTTTTTTGACACTGGTAAATGCGTTTGCGCAACTCCTCCGGATGATACGCAGAGAGAATTGCGCCGCTTCCCGAACGGCTTGTGGGACTTGGCGGTCAGAGTGACGATCAGAATACCCAGTAAAACCTAGCGTTCTTATGAGTCGTTTGGTAGCTGAACGGGACGGGAAGACTAACGCAATGGTCCGCAATATATGTCATGCCCTTTGAGAGAAGGGAATTCCCAACAGTGGGACTAGGTTGATTAAGATCTTGATTAGTTAACTAATAGTTGACAGAGTTGTTTTTGCGCTTTGAAGCCAACTGGCTAAAATAGAACCCTTCATAAATAAAGTCTATGTTCTCTGTTTGTTTGTCGGTATGTCTATTCGTCCAATAGTCCTCAAATCACGTTCTTTACATCCCATATCAGCTCACACAGCAAATTTAATTAGTTTTAGAAATAATTATTATTCGTATTTTTTATTTTATATTGTATTTTAAATTGCAATTTATTGTGTAATCGGTAAATGTATTACGATTCCTTTTCTTCTGTTTAATTGTGTAATGAAGAGTGAGTTATAAAATTAGCCAGCTGTAATGTCTCCGTGGGCAAATAAATAAACAAATAATTGAAATAAATAAAAGATTTCTACAGTAGGGGTTAAAAGCGATCAAGGTGCGATATAGTGATAGTATGATTGATATATTATTCTTTATACTTAAATTATTTATTATAAGATTAAATAGTTAATTATTTAGATTAAGCCCGTTGTTTGTACCTCTTTTGCACGCCCCAAGAGGCAATGTTTAATGCAATAAATGATTTGATTTGATTTCAGATATACCGGTGCCTCGGGACACCAAGAGTAGTTGACCCGAAATTGGCTGCCCAATGTGATAAGAGTCTGCCAGAGGTAAATATTTCCGATGGATGTCAAAACACAAAACCGGAGATTTCTTTTTAGATTAAATACAAGGAAAACCATTTTATTATTGCCCACAAAAATAAAACTATACATACTATGACAGAAAATTGTAAGCATTTAAAGGCAGCTTTATCACTGAGCACCAACGTTTAAGGTTAATTCAGACAGTATAACATATAATACTTTTATATTATATATATATATATATATAATTTATTTCTCCAGAACGATTGTGTCAACCAACATTCGCTGCACCACTATTTTTATTATTACTAATTCTGAAATTTTATTTTTATTAAGCAACGAAAACATAATATTTGTGTATATAAGAAATACGCGTACTCAATATGAGTCAAAACCTTTTATGTTTCAGTGTGAAAAGCTAACGTGCATATTCCGGAAATCTGGTTGGATGGACGGCGATAAAGTAGACAATGTGAAATTAGCAGCGTACTTCGACCAGTTCGCTACAGACAACCCCGACTGGCAGCCGGCAGTGGACAACCTGAAGACCGCCTGTCTCCAGGGTGAACTGCCTGCCCAGGGTGCTCTTCTGAACTGTCCAGCTTTTGATGCTATGCAGTGCACCTTCGCGAGCTTTTTAAAAGTGAGTTCAAATGGAAATTACTGAGTTCATTCTAAAATAACAATTATTTTTGCAATATCATTTAAAATTTTCACTATAAAATTGGAGGTCCTGGGTTCGATTCCTAGCTGGTTTGGTAGGCTTGGGCCGTGGCTAGTATCCACCCTACCGACAAAGACGTCTTGCCAAGGTATTTAGCGTTCCGGCACGATGTTTTTATTGTTTTTTTATTTATTTAGACTGGCTCAAGGACAACACTTATCTCTAAAGAGACTTCTGCCAGTATTCGATTTAATTTTATTGTAATGCAAGCGATGATAGTTGAACTTTAACCCCCTTTTCGAGGGGACCGAGTTCGATTTTCGTCACAACATTAACTCTCGGAGCTACGTGCGTTTTAGGTTAAGTAATTTAAAATTAAATCATTTGCTGTAACGGGGAATGAAAACATCTTGAGGCAACTTGTATGCCTATGAGTTCTCTATAATGTTCTCAAATACGTCTGAATTCGGGCATTCTGCATTTGGTCAGGGTGGTGGACTACGGCCAAAACTTCATGCTGTGATAAAATGTTAAAACCCACCATTTGCGTATTGGGTGTATGTTAAATCCTCTCTCTTATCAAAGTGGTGTTTTAGTACCAGCTTTGAAAACTAAATGTCTATGATGATGATGATGATGATTCTTGTTTCAGCATGCCCAACCGTCTCAATGGTCTCAAACAGACGCCTGTGCCGAAGCTCGCCAGTACGCTGCCTCCTGCCCCGTTTGTCCAAACGACTGCTTCGCCCCCCAAATCCCTACTGGCTCCTGCAATGCTTGCCTTGCTTTGCCAAGATCACCTTAAGATGTTACCAATAAAACCAGCTGAGTGCGAGTTGAACTCACGCGAAGGCTTCCGTACCACAGAGCCAATTATATGAAATCCTACATCCTCCATCCTGATGTTTACACGAACATCCGAAAAACACGTCACTTGGAAGGCGGCCCCCTTTAATTGTTTTATAGCGCCAATAAAAATACACATATATATATTTTCAAATCTCTACCTATACAATTGAAACCAGTTGGATGCGATGCCCATAATCCCAAACATAATAATGCTCCATTAATAATAAAGTCATATATTATCAATATATTAAAGAAATAAATAGAAAAAAGTTTGGTGTTTTATTTGTAATATAACGTTGACCTATATACTTATAAACGTATATGAAGGACTGAAAATAAAAAATATTTTTATGACAATATTGACGTACCTTCGTGGCGCAGTGCCTGCGCTGTCGCATTATAAAGTTGGAGGTCCTGGGTTCGATTCCCGGCTCGAGTCTGGTCTGGAGGGAGGCTTCGGCCGTAGCTAGTTACCACCGACACAGACGTGTCGCTAAGCGATTTATCATTCTGGCACGATGTCGTGTAAAAAAACAATTAGGAGTATGTTTACCTTACCCCTAACAGGTTAGCCCGCTACCATCCTAGATTCCATCATCACTTATCACCAGGTGAGATAGTCGTAAAGGGCTAACTTGTAGTGTATAAAAAATGTCTGATTATTACGCTGAGCTTTTACGCAGAACTTTTCCGCGTTTTATTAGATTTTTAAAAATCCGGCTAGATTTATTAGTTATCAAAATACCCTATGCCTATTTCCAAAATAAAAGTTTTATTTTAACCAAATTTCATTACACGCGGTATAGTTAATATATGGAATATATTTGGAATAGGTATGTTTAGAAACGGGAACATGGAGAGATATGAGACATGGGATAATCTTTAATATAAAACTAATTCGTTTATTATTACGCAGGATTTTTTTATACCCTTTATCTAAGCGGACGAAGTTACAGTATAATTATAAAGCTCAGGACGTATTATGTCGTCAAAAAAAAAAAAATGTTCTCCATGGATTGTTGTTTGGACGTAGAGTTTAGAATGAGGAAGAAAATTCACCTCGTACATTACGACCCTTTCTTCGTAAACCGAGTGAAACCGCGGGAAACAGCTAGGATATTATAAAACAATGTATGTTATGCGGTTTTTCCTAGTCTATTAGCAGCATCCAGAAATCTGATGTCATGGTAGTTTTACTTTAGTCACCGTTAGGTTTTCTAGTGTTTTAATTATATGTTTAAGATAATATAGTTCCAACTAATTTCGTAGCAGGAAAATGTTCAGGTAATATATTGTAGGTGATTATATATATTCCAGGAACATATCTTATGTAATATTGGCTCTGATTTTCATCATCATCATCATGATCAACCTATTTCCGGCTCACTACAGAGCACGGGTCTCCTCTCAATATGAGATGGGTTTGGCCATAGTCCACCACGCTGGCCATGTGCGGATTGGCAGACTTCACACGCCTTTGAGAACATTATGGAGAACTCTCAGGCGTGCAGGTTTCCTCACGATGTTTTCCTTCACCGTTGAAGCAAGTGATATTTTAATCGCTTAAAAACGCAAATAACTCCGAGAAGTTAGAGGTGCGTGCCCGGATTCGAACCGCCGACCCCTGATTTGGAGGCTGTCGCCCTAACCACTAGGCTATCACCGCTTCAACTCGCTTTGATTGTATTCAACATTATTTAACCAACAATGACTGGTAAAAAAATACCATGGGTATCTACATAGTAACATTACACGTTGGATGTTTACTTTACTTATCAGAACCAAAATGTCAAACATATTACGTTAGTAACTTATTTTAAGCATTGTACTATGGGAAGAGCGATTTCTGGCAAACGTGTTATGTTGAACAGTATGTCTTCCCATATCCACTAAAACGAAGTTTTAAAGAGTTATAAATACAGTACAAATAAATAATCATTTTTAGGGTAACCTATTTTCATTTCATTTTTTAAAAGGAAACTATTAGCAAACCAAATATGAATATTTCAAAATCAAGTTTCTTTCCAGTTCGATCAAGTTTTGTTATTATATATTAGTAATAACCAGAAAAAATAGAAAGAAAGAAAGAAAATTTATTTATTATTATATGATGTTACACACAGTACATCTTATTCTAATCAAAAATTGTATATCTGTCTGTAATACCAGAAATAGCATATATACAATACCATTTTCTATTTCTTCGGTACTGAGAATTTCCGACAAAAATAGTGCTATTTATAAAAAGACAAACTTAATTTTTAAAATAACTCTAAATACGTTTTTATTATAATATAAGCACAAAAACCGCGAACAAATAGCAAATTGCGCTCCAACAAAAAACCACAGGCGCCGCAGATCGCCCAGATTGAAACGTCCGACAATAAATCCACCACGTGCCTATAGACTCGGCCGTTTACCGGTACGGACCGGTTGTGAACTAAAGACGTCAATTATTATATAATAACTAGGGTGCGTCACTAAGAAACTAGGCGCGGGCACACGCTGAGCAAATTGAAGCAGGTTCATTGTCATTATCTAAAGCCTCATTTGTACCCATCAACGGGTGTCCTCTCAATATGAGAAGGGTTTGGCCGTAGTCCACCACGCTGGCCATGTGCGGATTGGCAGCCTTCACACGCCCTTGAGAACATTATGGAGAACACTCAGGCGAGCAGGTTTCCTCACGATGTTTTCCTTCACCGTTGAAGCAAGTGATATTTTAATTATTTAAAAACGCACATAACTTCGAAAAGTTAGAGGTGCGTGCCCGGATTCGAGCCGCCGACGTCTGATTAGGAGGCTGACGCCCTAACCACTGGGCTATCACCGCTTCTTATAGTATAGTTACTTAAGTGGAATCAATTAAAATAAGATTATTGCTACTACAGTAGCGAGTATTACATTGTCTCCATTTTCAAAACCTACTTCGCTTATGTCAGAATACTAATATCATAAAAGCGTTCCCACCTAGTAAGTTGGCGTATCCGTTTAAGTTTACGGCCACCTTAAAGCTTTCAAAACATAAAACCAACCGCCCGAGGTAATAAATTACGGCAACATAAACACCCAATATCAAGCGGCCCGTGCAAAAAAAGACCTAAGACCACTTAAACCGAGTAATGTCTAACAAAACAACGTCATAAATTTCAAGTTAAAGAGGTGTTATAATTAATGTAGGTAACATAAAAGGTTTAACGTGAAGGCTTTGCTAATTTCTCGACCTTCTGAGCGGTACCAATGTCATAATTTGCAGACCAACTCAAATGCTATTGCCTGTTGTCTGTGATGGGTTTATTTCTTGCAAGCTTCCTTCAAGAGGGAGAATATAATAAACATTATGTATGGACGTCTTAATTCTTCGCAATTTTTATCTGAAATGAAAGCATGCTATTAAAGATTACTATAGTGAACTGAGAAGCGGTGATAGCCTAGTGGTTAGGGCGTCAGCCTCCTAATCAGAGGTCAGCGGTTCGAATCCGAGCACGCACCTCGAACTTTTCGGAGTTATGTGCGTTTTTAAACAATTAAAATATCACTTGCTTCAACGGAGAAGGAAAACATCGTGAGGAAACCTGCATGCCTGAGAGTTCTCCATAACGTTCTCAAGGGCGTGTGAAGTCTGCCAATCCAGTGGACTATGGCCAAAACCTTCTCATATTGAGGGGAGACCCGTGCTCTGTAGTGAGCCGAGATGGGTTGATCATGATGATGATGATGATAGTGAACTGATACGTTACAGATATTGAGATTTATATGAAATTTATAGGATGGTTGTTCAGCTTTAAATGTCGCCATGGGAAGCCTTTAAACATTATAGTAAATTTAGCATTATAGTATCTACTTCAAAAGAAAAATTGCGTAGGTATATTAACATTTCCGAACGTTGTCTATATTCTTTAGCACATTCACATTTTGCGGTCGAGTGCACAAGTGTTCCCGTGACCCAGCCACCAGGCGACGCGAAGGAGCATCGCTGAGTTTTAGTGGGTATTCTGGTCGCCATTCTGGCCGCCGAGGAGTCCCACTTACCCTCTCGGAAGCGGCGCAGTCTTGCCTGCGTCGCTTCCGGAGGGGATGCGTAAACGCATTTCCCAGCGGAAAAAAACATTTATTTGTTTGCGATAAATATGAAACTAGATAATTGTAAGCTTTTGACATTAATCAACATTTATTATATAGGGGGCAGTAATAATAAAAATTAACTGTGTTTTACATAAAACTTAGATTAACCTAAAACTAACAATCTTAAAAAATAAATAAATATATAACATTATAACTAAAATATATTATTAAAAGGAGTCCCTTTAGGGACTGTGTTTTGTAATCGTACATGCAGCCAAATGAATAAATAAATTTCTTATGACGTCATTAAATGTACAATACTTACTTAGGATTGTTATCGAAGTTTGCCGATGTCCAATATTTATTCACAAGTTGCTTACGTAATTAGCTTTTTAATTTCGTTTATGGAATAAATTTTGTTCATTTTAATTAAATTGGAGTTGTACCACTAGGCTATCACAAGCTGTTATAGCCTAGTGGTTAGGAGGTCCGCCTCCCAATCAGACGTCGGTAGTTCGACCCCGGGCACGTACCTCAAACTTTTCGAAGTTCTGTGCGTTTTTAAGTAATTAAAATAATACGTGCTTCAACCTGCATTCCTGAGAGTTCTTCATAAACATTAAAGGCGTGCAAGTGAAGCCTGCCAATCCGTACATGACCAGCGTGGTGGACAATGGCCAAACCCTTTATATTGAGAGGAGACCCGTGCTCTGTAGTGAGCCTTGGCAATGGGTCGATCACGATGATGATGATGACTAAGCGTATTTTTACTAATTGCGAAAAAGGGACAATGGATGATTTAAATGAATCGCGTTTAATAATACTATTAATAAAAATATTTGTTTATTTTAGTCCATACAAATACAATTTTACTTGAATTACCTGGGACCTGCAAACTAGGATAGCAGAACTAGAGGAGAGTTGTACAAGGAATAAAAAGTCACCAATGTGTTCAACTTTTTCAACTTTATAAGTGTTTCTATTCACCATATGTTAATGAACAGTTTATATTATAATAAAATTACTATGTTAATACACAGTTTATAGTAAATCACGCAGACACTGTCACACTCGCAGCTTACGACACTCTGCACTTTAGTTCTTAGAACTGATTATGCGTAGATTTTGAATAAGATTTGTATGGTTACACGGAATAGAACGGTTTTGTTACATAACCATAGCAAGGGTGCATACCTATCCAATCGTATGTTATATTTTTACTCAAAACATATTACCATATAATATGCGTACGTAAGGACAGATAGAAATATAGATAGGTAAATAGATTGGATAATGTTATTGCAAGAAAACATATAGGAGCAGTACAAAAACTAAAACCAAAAAAGTAAAATTAAAAAAAAAGTGTTAGGTGCAAAGGCGGCTTTATCTCTTATAGCAATCTGAGCGTAAGAAACTGGCGGTAACGGGAGTATTGGATATTGCACAAAGTTATGATAAAATAAACATACATAAACATCAATATTAAATTCAGATAATAAATACACAAATAATTACAACAGATAAAACTTAATATATGGCTATTAAAAGAAATACATAATATTATGTATCTATAAATTGCTTATTTTATACATTACAAGTTAGCCCTTGAAGGCAATCTCACTTGATGGTAAGTGATGATGCAGTCTAAGATTGTAGCGAGCTAACCTGTTTGGGGTATGGTAAACCCACACTCCTTATTGGTTTCTACGTGACATCGTGCCGGAACGCTAAATCGCTTGGCGACACGTCTTTGTCGCGTGGGACCCAGTCACGGCCGATGCCTCCCACCAGACCAGACTCGAGCCGAGAATCGAACCCTCCAACTTTATAATGCGACAATGCGCGCGCAGGGATCACGGGGATGCGTAAAAGCATTTCCTAGCGTTAAAAAAGAAACTTCTTATAATATTAGATAATTAATTCACAAATAGCATTTGAATTTAATTACACAAAGTTCCAACTACGCTTGGACCAGATAAGTGCAATCTAGTGACTCATGAGTTCGAATTCGTCGAGATAATGTTCCGAATGTCAAAACATATTAATTCAATGTTACACCTGGGACAATTAATTGGTGGTGACCGGCTATACTCTTACACCGTATCGAATTACAGGCGTCATTCAGACTTAAATAACATAATTTAGGCAACGTACAGACATAGGCATTTACAGTATTTACACCCAACTTAAAAGATATCCATAGGTATATGACAGACATAGGTATTTTTGTAGAAAATCACGGTTTTATTTCCAGCACCTTCCTGCTAAATAGTTTTGGTTACCCTTATGGGTGTCTAGGCACTAACTAGGTACTAAGACTGTATCACGACAAAGGTACTCCCCCGACCTAAGCGCTCCTCTCCGAAAGAGGAGACCTAAACATATCCTTCATAACCCTGACGATAAGATGACTACTGACAACATACTCGTACCACCTACCACACAATCATACGCTACACACCGTCTTCGCCGGCGAAGACGAGGTCCCCGCTATCTTACGTCATCCGGACGTGGGCTACATCTACGTCCTCGGAAACGTACGGACCACTCACCGTCCGACCCCCCGTTATCCCAAACGTCGCCTAAGCCGAGGTTCGGCCTCAAAGGAGGCGTCCTTAGGCAGTCGTTCCCTTAGTTTCTTCGAGCCCTAAGGCTCAAAATTTCTTTTGGCAGAGCTTCTTTCCGAAGCTCGCCAAACAGCCCGGTTACGCTGTGGCAACCAATAGGGTCAGTACAGTTAATAGACAGTCCGAGAAAAAAAAAAGACGACAAAGATACATCATAGACATCATCTTAATCAATGGATTTCCACAGCTAGACAAAGCTTAAACAGCTTTAAACTCCCCTACAGTTTGAAATCGTCTCTTGGAGTTGTTACAATACAGAAAAAAATATTATTTTATTGTTTAATTCTTATAACATAGTTATAGTAATTATCGACAAATCATAAAAATATGCTAGCTTCTTCTTTATCTTTTTTTTCTTGCCCTTATCCCACATTAAGTGGTGTCGGCACAACACGTCTTCTTCATTCACTCACTTCTATCAGCCTCACTACCCACATCTTTTACACGAATATTCTCTTTTACACAATCCATCCATCTCTTCTCTGGTCATCCTCTACTCCTTTGCCCTTCCACGTTCATATATAACATTCTTTTGGTGACGTTACTTTCTTCCCTCCGAATTATATGACCATACACTGCTAGCCTATTACTCCTCATCTTTTCTGTCACTGGCGCTACTTTTATCTTTAGATTACCCCTATCAAACTTCAAATATGCTTAGCATAAATATTAATTATGGAATATCAATTAAGGTTACAAAAAATATTATATATGAAGCTGATATGGCATTACATTGACAAAAAATATAGCTTGCTGATTTTATCAATTAACATAGAAAAATTAATTACTAAATTAAGTTTTTGACGACCTGGGTTCGATTCCCGGCTCAAATCTGGTCTGGTGGGAGGCTTCGGTCGTGGCTAGTTTACCACCCTACCGACAAAGAGCCTACCGTAGAAACCAATTAGAAGTACGAGTTTACCATACCCCTAACAGGTTTGACCGCTACCATCCTAGACTGCATTATTACTTAAAATCATGTGTTGCCCTCAAAAAAAAATATGTAAACTCATCGTGTTACCCTCATGTTACCCTATTCAAACGATTAAGCTGTGATAGCCTAGTAAGCTGTGATAGCCTGGTGGTTAGGACATCCGCCTACTAACCAGAGGTCAGGGTTTCGAACCCGGTCATACACCTATAATTTTCGGAGTTATGTGCATTTTTAAACAATTACAATTTTACTTTCTTCAACGCTGAAGGAAAACATCGTTAGGAAACCTGCGCGCCTGAGAGTTCTCCATAACGTTCTCAAAGGCGTGTGAAGTCTGAAAGCGTGGTAGACTGGAGCCAAACCCTTCTCATATTGAGAGGAGACCCTTGCTCCGTTGTGAGCCGAGAATAGGTTAATCATGAGGATGATGATGCAAACAATTTACTTCATAGTGACTAACAAAATTTACTTCGCAGTTTTTTTTTCAGTACAAGGAATTTACTAAGGTCGCTATAAATTTATTTGTCGAGTAATTAACCTATACATGGAATGCAATAAAGACATTGTGGTTGGTTATTTCAAAAGCCATAATTGCAAAGTCATGTTTTTGGAAGATCATCATTCTCAACCCATTACCGGCTCACTTCACCTACGGGCGCGGGTAACTGGAGCTGGAGAAGGACTTTGCTCGAAGTCTAAATCGCTGGCTAAGTGAGAAGTTCACACGCCTTTAATCAACATCATGGAGAAACTCTCTAGCGATTAGCGGGTGAAATTTCATTTAAAAACGCATAATTTATGTATGTACCCATATATCCTGGGGCTAACCCACTCAAAGGGAGAAATCTATCTATTATCCCTGCTCACCTCACCGCTTCAACCGCATTTGGAAGAAATAAATAAATTGTTCCTTAATACTTCTGGTTGTTACGGATTACAGTAAAATAAACGAAATGTTACGCTAATCTATTAATAATACAAAAATTGCGTGATAAACAGTTCTCAGTAAAATGTTGTTTTTTTTCGTTTTATTGGAACACCTCAGTATGACCTCAACCTTATTTGCATTGTTGTTAGAATTCTAGTTAACAATGAGAGCGATCTAGTCCTAGATTCCAGCAAGTTCTAACAGAACATTAAGGAAAACAGATTAAATTGTACTTTACCTATATGCAAAACTGTTAACGCAAATGTTAATTCTGATTAAACAACGTCATATTATTCGTACACCATTTATTATTGGAATTTGCTCGTAACGAGGCAGAGCGATGGGAGACCTTTGCCCGGTTCGCTTTCGCTGCCCGCCGTGGTTCGCACCCTGGTGGCCAGCGAGGCGTCTTGGGCTTCCGTCGACTCCTGCGAGGAGGTGATGACGCAGTAGGAGGTGGCGGAACGGCGCCGGGACAATGACGCAGACACGAACCCTCTCCGGCGTCGTAGGGCGGGGTGCAGGCGTCGGGCGCACTGTTACAACCCTAACTATAGGACACATATTGCTGAATTGCTATTTCCAATTTGACCCCAATTATAAAGTCAGCAATATGGGCCTATAAATTCCATACATTTTCCAAATTCAGTCAGTTATAGTTCTCTAGTCAAATAGCTGCCCAGCTACGAACCCGGTCTAAGCCTGCCGGCTGGCTTTCAGCTCTTGACTAGGAACTTGCTCCGGCTCCTATAACCCTTCACTAGGGTGCCGCGAAATTAAGTATAATCCAAGTAAACGATAAAAGTAGTGTAAAAGTGTGTCAATATTTTAAATAAACTAGTTGGTGTTTGAATTGGTGTTTTTTTTTATAAAAACCAAAGTCCACGAACTAACAGCACGATCGCCGCCTGCCCCCCTGACGAGGAGCTCTGGGTGACGGATGAGAGGCATCCTCACCCACCGAGCCTAACCCTCGGGTCGTGAGGCGCGTCCATTGTTCCTGGCGCGCCTCGGACGGCGATATGGGGCCTGCATCATAGGCCCGCCGTGGAGGGTCTGCCTCAACGGACGCCGGGTTACGGTCGAGTGCACGAGTGTTCCCATGACCCAGCCACCAGGCGACGCGAAGGAGCATCGCTGGGTTCTAGTGGGTATTCTGGTCGCCAGACTGGCCGCTGGGGAATGCCACATACCCTGTCGAAAGCGGCGCAGTCTTGCCTGCATCGCTTCCGGATGATGAAAAAAAAAATTTAAAAACATAATAATAAAAGATGTCAAAATTGTTATTATCATCTCCTTCAGCCAAACAATTTTTTGTCAAATTCAACTTCAAAACATTTTTATACATTGTTTTACATTGCTGTAATATTGGCACCTACTGTGACCACGACAAAGAAATTGACAGATTTATGTCCAAGCGTCAAACACGCCAGCCTATTTGTCTACCTATTTTAGAATCGTGCGCACACCGATCGTAAACAGGTGACGTAATTCAAAGCCTAATGTGGAACACCAAAATAACTACCGAAGAAATAAACGTTCGAGTAGGAACAAGCGTTACTTTGTGAAGTACATTGATTAGTCTATATTCACGTCTATACTCGTATATAGGTTAGGTTAGGTGTTATTCACGAGTATAGGTAATCAATGCAATGTTTGTGTGGTCTAATATTAAGCAATCGATATATAGGTATAATATATCGATTACCTAATTCATCATCATCATGATAAACCTATTTCCGGCTCACTACAGAGCACAGGATTCCTCTCAATGTGAGAAGTGCTTGCCAACAGTTCACCACGCTGGCCATGTGCAGATTGACAGACTTTCCACGTCTAAAAAAATATTACGAAGAACTCTCAGGCATGCAGATTATCCTCACGATGTTTTTTTATTCACTGTTGAAGCAAGTTATATTTATATTGCCTAAAAACGCACATAACTCTGAAAAGTTAGACGTGCGTGCCCAAGATCGAACCCCCGACCTATGATTAGGAGGCGGAGGCTATCACAGCGTCTATTGCATAATTAACTGATATTAATTAACTAATTTGCACTGCCACAAACAAACGACGCATCCATCTTCCGCGATGTCGTGCAAAGTTACACCAATCACAGCGCTGCTTTAAAACGAGTCCTCTGATTGGTCGCCAATTGGAAGTAACGTTAAAGTCAGCTTGCACGCCACCGCGTACAACAAATCGGCTACGCAGCCAACATCAGCGACCAAGACTATCGACTGTATGCGCATGCGCACACTCTTGTACACTGTAGTTGTTAATTCCGGTATAGAGCCATAAATCGCTTTAGTGCACTTAACAAACACTGGTTAATTAACAATTTCAACAGCGGTATCGGACGCGATAACTTGAACTATCTCTGCAAGCTGCAGGTTTAACAAATTCACGTCCACTATAAGTTTGTAACAATACTTAGATAGCTAGCTATGCTAGTGATATTTCCTTAGCCTCCGGTTGTTCGACTGATTAAATTGGCATTTAAGTACAGTGAGTTGCATTCGAAGGAAGCCCGTGGATACACGGACCACGAATGTTGGCGTTTTAATTCAATTTGCTACTCGCTGACTCGATAGACGTTGTCCTGTCCAAACTTCAAATTGATATACAAAGATAACATATTTTAGCTGAAATTCAATTTAACGTGCCACTCGAAAATGCACGTTTCGTTGGCAAACTTTATAGCACAAACCTTAAAATACAGTAGTACAGTTTTATAGAACAAAACCTAATCACAGTAACCTGGTAAGAACCTGCCGGGCACAACAAGTTTTTCCAAACTACGTAATCTGACATCGACTGATTTTCTTTCGCAATACGAAATTTCTGCATGTATATATTGGTGCCATTCAATAATGAACGCTTTGTTGTTAAACTATACAGAACATACCTTCATACATACAGTACAGTTGTATAGAATAAAACCTAATCACAGTAACCTGGTAAGAATCTGTCGTGCACATCAAGTTTTTCACACATCAAAACATAAAACATCACTTTAATGCGAACTAACATCCACTGTTTTCTTCAACTATACGAAATTTCAGCATCTACATATTGATGCCATTCAAAAATGCATGCTTCCTTGACAAACTTTAAGGAACAGATTTTAATACACATAAGATACAGTTTTATAGAACATAACCTAAACAGTAACCTGGTAAGAATCTGCCGAATACAAGTTATACATAATCAATAATACTTATTTATAAAATAAGTAGATATATATAACATAAAGATTTATAAATTTATTTATAACATCTGAAACTTAAAATAAACCTTAAATTGAACCACTAAAAATCTTAAAAAATATATTATAATTACTAAAATATATTATTAAAAGGAGTCCCTTTAGGCAAGGTTCCGAAGATACTGGCAGCGTTCCCCCTTTGGATTGCAAGACTAATTCGTTGTCCGAGGTAGCTGGCTCTTCGGTCTCCTATAAATATATATTATTGATTATTATATTATTATAGCCATTTTTTTTACATTTTACAATGTTTAATCCCACGTCATTAATTTTCGGTGCCATACGCTATAATAAACAATTAAACCAAAGTTAAGTTTATTTTATTCCAGTGTAGGGCCCACTAGCAAGTTTTGATTATATGGAAAGTATGTAATCAAGCATATGTATAGTAAGTAAATCTATACAGCCAAATGACTTATATAGTAAATTTTAAATCTCAGAAAACCTGTAAAAAAAGACCTTAGTTATTTTTTCTAAAAACTTAATTTAAAAAAAAGGGAACGTTCACCAATCTACCTGTGAGACGCAACATTTATTCTACTCTAGTTCAGATTAACTCGATTCTGTAAGCAGAATCATAGCCCATAAATACTAAGCAATATTGATAGGCTGCATATAGCTTTCAAATATTTAGAATTCCTATACACTAGATCCTAGTATAGAGCGTGTGGTCCTTAATTAAGACATTAACCCATAGGCTTTGTCTGAAACGTGACCCGGCACCTATAACTACGTTACACTACTCTAGTGACACCGAGCGTACACGGATATAAAGCAACTAGCTGGGATGCTCTAACGAGATCTTATTTAAATAATACGCACGTAGTTTACTAGTCAAGGGACATATTAGAAGATTATGCCCGCCGGTTTTACGGCAAGATATAATCAATTAAAGTTAAAGAAATTTTTAAACCGGATTATGCTGAAATATATTTTTTACACTAACTTACAAATTTAAATAGCTTTATAAGTTACTGTATAATTTCTAGACCTAGAATCCAATAAGCCTGATTTCAAATACAGAAGTATATTTTATCAAATATCTGAGCCTCGCAAGACCATACGATGTCCATCTCGATTTCATCAAGGTCTACGGAGACGTTGTCCTTGAAGAAATTAAGAAGTGAAGGTGACATATTTGTCGGAGGTTTCTCAACCTCCTAATGTACTCTGGTTAGACGTCACGAACAACAATTCCTATACAAAGTTCATACTGAAAGGCCACATCATCCGCGTCAAGCAGGCTTACATAGCGGCGTAAAATTTGGCGTCCTGCATGTGACCAATCATTAAACGCATCCGTTTGAACTAAACTGCAAAATAGGATTATAGTCTAGTCATCATGATCAACTCATTGCCAGCTCACTACAGAGCACGGGTCTCCTTCCAATATGAAAGGGTTTGGCCATAGTCCACCACGCTGACCATATGCGAATTGGCAGAATTCACACGCCTTTTGAGAACATTATGGAGAACTCTCGGGCGTGCAGGTTTTCTCACGATGTTTTCCTTCACCGTTGAAGCAAGTGACATTTTAATTGCTTAAAACGCACATAACCTTGAAAAGTTAGAGGTGCCCGCCATCACAGCTTCAATAGTCTAGTCATTAGGTGTTATTCCAAATCATCCAACCCGAACACGTAAGCACTATATTTAGACTATCCAATTTAGTTTAGCCCTCAAATTTACGTTGGACGTTGGACGACGACATTGGACGTTGGAAAAAAAAACAAATGAACTTTATTGGTTGGAGGTATCCAGCAACACTATATAAGTGGTATTTCAGCCGTTTTGCGCACTGTTGGTACAAGTATTTCTTCACCACATGCATTGTAGCCGGTACAATTTTATGTCACTTTGACGATGTTATCAATTGTGCAATGCCCATTATTGAATAAACAGAAGTTGTCAACGGTAGAAACGGTCCGAGAGCTGGACGAATTTTGAGAATCAAACTAATATTCTAAAGGATAAATATTGTTTGTAGGTGTGTATATTTAATACTTAATACACGCTGGAGTCCCTAGAGCACCGAAGAGACGTTAGTTCTCTTTGTGTGTTCTATCGTCTCTACAATGGAGAGTGCTCTGAGGAGCTATTTAATCTAATACCACCTTCCGTATTCTCCAGTCGCACTTTTCGTCGCAGAAACAAATATCATCCTCACCACCTGGATGCCTGGTCCTCTTTCACCACCCGCTATTCCACGTCATTTCTGCCACGCACCTGCAAATTGTGGAACCAGCTTCCATCTTCTGTGTTCCCTAATGGTTATAATATGAGGATCTTCAAAGGGCGGATTAACAAATTGATCAAGGGCCAGCAACGCATTGGCGGTTCCTCTGGTACTGCAAATGTTCATGGGCGGCGGTAATCACTTACCATCAGGTGACCTGCCTGCTCGTTTGCTCGCTATGTATATAAAAAAAAACTTGGAGCTTCGTAATTTAAGAATAACTGAAACGCTTTGCACTTTTATTTTTATGCTCGTTAATAAAATGCAAAAAAGTTTTTTAGTTATCATTACTCTCTCTAACGCAATTATTTAGTCTTGCTATTCCTTATTCCTTAATAACATAGCTTTTAGTCATAAATACTGGTACAAATTTCTATCGGTGATCTAGGGCACTTTCAAATTCAAATAATCTTTATTCAAATAGTCCTTTACAAGGCACTTCTGACGCGTCAATAATTTACATAGTAGTAATTCGATGGTCATAACTACATTCGTAAACTTAAAAATAAAGCTATGAGGGTTCTAAACGCGCCCCTGTCTAAGAAGAAGCCCACATCACACTTAGCCGGGTTTTTTTTCCCGTTATCACCATCTCACATAATCAATAATAAATTATAGTACCTATGGAGATAGAGCAATTCATACCTAAGCTTTTTTATCGTTTATATAATCCTTAATATCGTAATATGATTTTTCTTACGTACTTAAGATCGATAAAAAGATGCCTTTCGTAACAGTAAACATCAAAAAATATATTTTAAATCTTACTTATCTCATCCCGATCTTAATTTCTCCCCTCCCAGTACCTACCGATAACTAAGTTAAAAAAATATAACAAGGTGGTAGCCGTTGGTAGAGTAGTAAAATTTTATTGTACCGTCCACTTAACCCGTAGCGTGTACAAAGACATGGGGCCACTTAGGCCTAATAGTTGTGTCATTATAGTAAATACTGAATTGATTTTATTCACTCACTCACTGTGTTAATGGCCTAGAGCTTACCATATTAGAATACGGATCACGGGGCTCTGGATATGGTTCCCGGGTTTTTTCAATACCCAAGCTTTTCAATCATTTATATTTTTCTTCATTCATAATACAATTTTACTACTAGCTTAAGTTTGACACCAAATGGAATAATTTTTTATTTTTTTTTATATGTATTTCAAATTTTATGTCGTCAACTAGCAGCACAATTTTTGGCTTAACTTCTAATGTAAAATTGTCACAGTTTTTATAGCTTTTTTGTATGGATACTAACTATTGCCTACGATTTTGTATTTGTACTAACATTTAAATTAATTAATTGCATATGTTAGGTTCATACACTGTAAGAAAACAAAATTGTTGCCAACAAAATATTGTGAGGTACTGAATTTTGTATATTGTGAGTAAAATGTTTGTTATCGCGATTCTAAGAAGCTATATATATACATTATGATGTATTTAATAATCAAGAAGTATATTTTACAAGTTGTCTGCAGGGCTTAAAATGTTATTAATTAATTAAAAGTATATAAAAGAATAAAACTTGACTAGAATACTATTATTAATGTATTAAGTTGGTTGTCATCATATCGTGCCGCCATGCTATTGGTTCTCGTCAAAAAGGTAGTCAGTGATTGGTCCACGCAAAAAGAGCACGCAAAAGAGAATTTCTATAAGCTTAGTGACATTTTTGCAAGTAGGGTTCAATTTTATATATAATAAGATTAGCTAAGTTTTAACATGTTTGCATCATCATCATGATCAACCCATTTCCGGCTCACTACAGAGCACGGGTCTCCTCTCAATATGAGAAGGGTTTGGCCATAGTCCACCACGCCTGGCCATGTGCGGATTGGCAGACTTCAATAAGGTTTCAATTTTATATATAATATTATCTAACTTTTAACATGTTTGCATAGCGAAAGTTAATATGCGATAGTTTTAATACGATTTGTGACTTTTAATAATATTTTATTAATTTCATCTGTACAGACACTTATATATTTAAGGCATATAACAACATCTAGGAAGTTGAACTAATTTATTTATAACAAATGAAACTTAAAATAAAGCTTAAATTGAACCTAAAACTAAAATTCTTAAAAAATAATACAATTACGAAAATATATTATTATAAGGAGTCCCTTTAGTCAAGGTTCCGAAGATACTGGCAGCGTTCCGCCTTTGAATTGCAACTTAATTATGTTTTAATCATTTTGACTATGTCGCTGGTAACATAATTTTTATTTTCAATGGTTCCTAAGATACAACGGATTAAATGAACCTAGTAGTGATAGTGCTCGTTGATTTTGCGGCAACCAATTAACTGTTACACAAACCATGCCCTTGTTTATATTACCTCAAGTCATATCTCACACCTCCTACATGTAAATTTAATTGCCTTGGACGACAAAAGCTTAGGCAGGGTTGTCACTCGTTAACACACTCCGATTTTTATATATATATGTATATATACATATATAAATCGAAGTTCACTTACACTTTGTTAAATAAAAAAAATAAAATCTAAGTTGCATGTATAACAAAAGTGATAGAATCGTCACTAGACTCTGCCGAAGCCTCTCTCCAGACCAGACTAGAGAATTGCCGTCATTGAACCCGGGACCTGCCACATTATGATACTGCAGCACATGGCCGCGCCCCGGCAATGAAGGTAGTCAAAAGTGCAAAATGAATTTTAAGCTAAAAAGAAAAAGTTATCTTAATTATATTTGACATAGCTTGTGTTTTTTCTTTGCATCACCACTCGAAGAGTGATGTTGCAAAGATTATTAACAGTTCGAGTACGGCATATTGAACCCATCCCCCAATCTGTTTCTGTCGAAGCCTCCCAAAAGAAAACCTTAAAACCAGATATTATAAATTTCCAAATTAACCTGTCGATGGAACATCCGAAAGCCCAAAGCTTGAAGGTTACATTGAAGACGGCCTTTTTTGTCGTGGTGGAAAAGCTTTAAAGCGACCCCCGTCTCTTGGGAAGGACAAAGGTTACGTGGGACTAGGCCCAGTGCATGCCCATCTTCCCGTGTTCTTCTTCTCTTCTTAGTGTACTTCTCGGCTGATGGACAGCCCTAATCTTAGGTCACAACCCAGTTATCTGTAGCAATCGATAGCCCCTGTGCAGTTACAATTAACAATTAAGTGATAGCTATCGACAATTATCTCATATTGTTTAACTTAATTCGATTACAGATTGCGTGTAAGTGCAATAGAATTTCGTCTATATAATATAGTTCATAGGCGATTTAGCGTTCCGGTACCATGTCGCAACTAATTAGGAGTAAGCGTTTACCATATCCCTAACACCAGATGAGATGGCCGATGGTTAAAGAAGGGGTTAAATCTGCTACTTACTAACAACAAAAAATCCTGCCAATTCATTCGCATCCATTGATTTCCCTCGAATAAAGTGAGAAGTAAGAAAAATATACTCGTAAAACCAACTAATTGAAGTTTATGTAAAAATAGAATACTTAAAAGTTTCTCACGCAAAAGTATTCAGTGTTAGAAACAGAGAATCATTTAGTTAACACGGTAGGTTTAGTAGTTGTATAGGAATTCGATTATTTTAAAGTATATTGGCACTCAAGTTCGTTAAGTTTCAACCCCGTAATGTTCTACGTGTGGTTGGAACAATAACGACGAACAAATCGAAATTGGTATGACTTCCATCTTGTTTTCATATCGCACGCATTGGCACGCGCCGGTAGCCAACCACTTTAGCTCGATAAAGGATAATCGGCATCCATTAGGCACAGGCCAGTTCATATTTTAGATGGGAATATTCAATGAGAAGTAAGGCGTGGGTGATGTCTTTCAGTAGTTAGATTTAAGCTAGGTAGGTGGAAATAAACTGGGCTGTAATTCTATAAATAATCTAGTGGTGCGTTTACCATTTAGGAGGATGGATTCAGTCGACAATACATCTGGTTAACAGACTTTCATGGTCTTCACATCAGATGACAGGTCTACAAGTTTCATCATCATGATCAACCCATTATCAGCTCACTACAAAGCACGGGTCTCCCCTCAATATAAGAAGGATTTGGCCATAGTTCACCACGCTGGCCATGTGCGGATTGACAGACTCTCGCCCGACTTAAAGTCGTCATCGAAGCTAAAAAGCTTATCAATGACGAGCAATTTGGCTTTCGATCCAAACATTCTAGCGTCCACCAAGTGCACCGCCTAACGGAGCACGTGGCGCGAGGGCTTTACGATTGGAAACGTGGTCGCCTCACAGGAGCCGTATTCTTCGACGTAGCCAAGGCTTTCGACAAAGTCTGGCACGCCGGTCTCATTTATAAATTACAAACCCAGGGTATCCCGGATAGGCTTTTATACCTATTAAAAGACTATTTAACCGATCGCACCTTTAGGTTTCGAATAGACGGCACTCTGTCGTCTAGGAGACCCCTAAAGGCTGGCGTACCCCAGGGTTCAGTTCTAGCGCCCTACCTCTATACGCTGTACACGAGCGATATACCCAAGAGCCCTTATGTAGAGCTAGCCCAGTACGCGGACGACACTGCTCTTTACACGACCAGTCGTTCGCTACCGTACATAGTAGCCCGCCTTCAGAAAGCGATCAAGCGCTTAGGCGCTTGGTTCCGCCAATGGAGGATAGAAGCTAACCCGGAAAAGAGCAAAGCGCTTCTTTTTACCGGACTTAACCGCCCTGACCCCAGATACAAAAAGGACCTTATATTATTTAATCGTGTGATTCCATGGGAACGCACTGTCAAATATCTAGGTGTAACCTTTGATAGTCGCCTGTCCTTTTCGCCGCACATACGTAGAGTCAGTCAGAAAGCCCGTTATGTTCTTAACAGACTCTACTTCATGATTAATAAAACGCAGTAGGCTACCTCTCCGTCACAAAGTGACATTATATAAAACTTGTATCCGCCCAATCATGTCTTACGCGAGCGCCGCTATAGCGCTTCGTCCCACGTATAAAACCTTTCAAACGATTCAGAATCGTTTCATGCGCACGGCAACCGGCTGTCCCTGGTATGTGCGTAACGTAGATCTGCACAGAGACCTAGAACTTGACACTATCGCTCAGCACTTTAAGAAACTCTCGAAAATCTATTTCGAGAAATCAATCCGACACCCCAACCCTCTCGTAGTTGCGGCTTCTTTTTACTCCCCCGACCTAAGCGCTCCTCTCCGAAAGAGGAGACCTAAACATATCCTTCATGACCCTGACGATCAGATGACTACTGACAACACACTCGTACCACCTACCACACAATCATACGCTACACACCGTCTTCGCCGGCGAAGACGAGGTCCCCGCTATCTTACGTCATCCGGACGTGGGCTCCATCCACGGCCTCGGAGACGTACGGACCACTCACCGTCCGACCCCCCCGTTATCCCAAACGTCGCCTAAGCCGAGGTTCGGCCTCAAAGGAGGCGCCCTTAGGCAGTCGTTCCCATAGTTTCTTCGAGCCCTAGGGCTCAAAATTTCTTCTGGCAGAGCTTCTTTCCAAAGCTCGCCAAACAGCCCGGTTACGCTGTGGCAACCAATAGGGTTTGTACAGCTAATAGACAGTCCGAAAAAAAAAAAAAAAAATTGACAGACTTCACGCCTTTGTAAACATTATGGAGAACTCTCAGACGTGCAGGTTTCACGATGTTTTCCTTCACCGTTGAAGCAAGTGATATTTTATTTTTTTTAAAACGCGCATAACTCCGAAAAGTTAGAGGTGCGTGCCCGGATTCGGACTGCCGACCTCTGATTAAGATATCTGAATAGGCTATCACCGCTTCGTGTTAAATAATCTTATTTTTAATGGACATTAGGTAAATAAATTGATCGTGTTTGAATGCTTAATAAATTACGCTAAAATTGAAATGCAGTTAGTGGACTAAATCAAATAACACTAGATTACTTAAATTCATGGTTAGGTAGAACCAGTATCACGTGAAACAATATAAAACGTAATACAATTGCGAAATTACAATAATTCTTGCAATTGTTGGTGGATTACGGCCGCGGCTGGTCTTCAGTGATTGAACATTGATTGTATGATTAGGAACATTTCTCCACTCAATGCCACAGGCCGGTTATTCCGTGAGAGTTTTAGAAAAACAAGATGATTGCTCTCATTACTTATAGGATGCTTTATATTTGAGAAGGGATTCTTATAATCGTCAAAAACATCATAAAATGATCAACCCGTTGCCAGCTCACTACAGAGCACGGGTCCTCTCAATATAAGTACGGTTTGGCCACTATGCCATCCACCATGCTATGACTCCATACGCCTTTCAGAACATCATGGAAAACTTTTCTGCCGTGCAGGTTTCTTCACGATGTTTTCTTTCACCGTTGAACTAAGTTTTTTTTTCCCCACTACTAGTTAGCCCTTGACTTGAAGGTAAGTGATGATGCAGTCTACGATGGTAGCAGGCTAAGCTGTTAGGAGAATAGTAAACCCACACTCTTAATTGGTTTCTACACGACATCGTACCGAAACGCTTAATCGCTTGGCGAAACGTCTTTGTCGGTAAGGATAGGTAACTAGCCACGGCCAAAGCCTCCCACCAGACCTCCCACAGACTCAAGCCGGGAATCGAACCCAGGACCTCCAACTTTATAATGCGACAGCGCAACGGAGATCGTCAAAAACAGTAATAGTAATAAAAGTATACATGTATAGGTATGTTTTATACGAGGACGTGGATATTCTAACGCGTGCTCCATAAAAGCAGGCAGGTCGTAGACATGGGAATAAACAGTATTCCAAAAAGGCAAAATAAACGATACGCGCGGCTCAGACACCTGACAGTCCCATTACCGCGAACTTTCAGCCCCCTCTTGTTTATGCAGACAAAACATGCTCTCACTGTTTGTTTTCGTCCACGTTTTCATGTGACCTGGGGCCAGATTCTGCAACACATATAGTGTAAAGGATTATGTAAATGATAAACAAGCTTGGGTATGAAATATCGCTCTAATAAGATTGCGTTCAAATAGTTTGAATGACATGGGAGATAGTGATATGTTGTGAGAGAGATGGTATGATGGAATACTTAATCGGCTACGTTTGTTGTGGGATTCTTCTTAGACCAAAGTGTGTTTAGAACCTACGTTTACTAAGTTTACCAATGTAGTTATCACCATCAAATCACTACTATGTAAGTTATTGAGGCATCAAAAGTGCCTATTAAATGATTATTGGAATAAATTTTATGATGTTTTTTTAAGTGTGTATAAGCTATGGCCAAACCCTTCTCATATTGAGAGGAGACCCGTGCTCTGTAGTGAGCTGGTAAATGGTTGATCATGAATTGTAATTAAGTCTTTCGTTTCTATGTACGTGTTGTCACACGTAATTGCATAAGAGTAGCATTGGTAAGCATTAATTTGTAAGATTCACCGCGACCCGTTCTCACCCCACTGCGCGCCATCACCTCGCCCGCCGACAGGGTTACAGCTCACCGCTTGACACGTAATTAAATAATGCTCCAAGTGTTCACACTAAATTCAATATCTCCGAGCAACGCCAGATCTAGTTCCGAGATCCTGCCGCTCGCTACCAACGGTACGCCATCTCGATCGTATATTATGCACAAGAAATTAATAGCACTGTAATGGAGGTCACAGTCCATTGCCTTTAGTATAGTTTGCAGTAATTAGTTTAATGTTTATGTTATTAAAAACCTTTTTTTTTTTTCGTTTTATGGCTTTACACAGATTAGCCAATGTCAAGTTTATTATTTTATGAGTTCTTTCTTTTTATGGCTTTGCACAGGTTAGCCAATGTCAAGTTTATAACTTCTACATTGCTATAAACTTGACATTAGGGAGAAATGGCGGGAAACTTGGCACTGCGCGGACGCGGCTCCCTTAAATCTTTCCCAAATCAATACCTGTTAACCATTCAAAAAACTAGCCAAACTATCCACGACACAACCAACACCAGTCCTTTTCAAAATTAGCCAACAAACATTAATTCAAGAAAAGCGTGAAAAAACCGCGCCCGCCATATACGAAGTCTCCCGCCGTCACTCCTATTAAAAACCTATTAAGATTCTACTGAATAAATAGTTTTTTTTTTTTTTATATATAATTAGTCTGTCCAATAATATTGTTACATAAAAACTTTTCCTTTTTTCAACTTTTTAATTATTTTGAATTTGGAACATGTATATTGTTATAAAAACTTCTTTAGATTTTGCGCTATTTCACATATTTTTCGTGTTCATTATAAAATTACGCATTAAAGTGGGTATGGAGCCAAAAGCTTGGAAGCATTGTTCCGGACTTTATAAGAGGTGAAGACTGGCCCATATCAAGTCCACACCTCAAACCTTTAGACATCAGATTATGGTCTATTTTAGAGAACACGGCCTGCTCTAAACGACACGGGAAAATTGAGTTTCTTAAAAGAACTTTGGGGCAAGTAGTGGCAAAATTTCTCTTGGAAACAGTGCGTAAATCCATAATTTCGTTGCCATATCTTTTAATTTGCTTGAATAATAGCCAGTATCGAAATATCTCATTTGGTTTTTTTTTAACCAAAAACAGTAATGTAAGATCTCGTCAGCCATTTTGAATATTATTTTTATTTTTTTTATTTTTTATTCATTTATTTGTAATCAACAGCGTTTAAAACTATTTACATTTCAGACTTAATCATAAAATAAGGCCAAATAAGATTACAATTTGTATAAAAGAAAATAGCAAACAATATATGCAACCTTTGAAAATTAACAACATAATAATATGTTATGTTATTACAACAGTGTGTGCATATATTTAAATAATGCGTCATGTTCCAGCGTATTACTAGATCACCGTTAAAGTGTTTTCGAGTTCGAGTTTTCGCTATCGAGTTTGGTGCACGTTACGTGGTAAGTGATTCAGTGCTTCGAGATCAGTTGTAACTGAACACTCTTTGTTTTCTTAGACAGTTCCCACAGAGAAAATAATTGAGTGTCTGTTCAGCGAAATATCGTATTCGCACATTACTTATGTATCACTCGCTATACGTAATGAATCAGAAGTGGGTTAAAATTACAGCCACATACAAGTCGTCGCTTGAAAACAACATCGTTTATTATCTATAATATTTATAATAGTACATAAATACATGCATCATAATGCATACACACACTTACCAAAACGCACTCTCTCTTTCTCTCTCTCTCTCTCTCTCACACACACACACACACACACATTGTTTAATTTTAAAGGTTGCTTAAATTGGTTGCTCTCTTCATTTAAGTAAGATAAGATAAATAAAAATAAAAACACTGCTACGTGAATTCGGGCTGGGCTCGGAAAGGTCTGCATCATTTTCCCACTGTCTTTTTTTTTAAATATTACATCGCGGGCTACTGAGCAGACGGTTCACCTGATGTTAAGTCACCGGCTGAACCCGGGATTTTTATCGGTTCCTTCTTGAGATCATACTGACACGCTAAATGTCTTTGGTAGGGTAACAAGAATCCGCTGCTAAACCCCAGACTCGAACGGGGAATCGAAGCCAGAACCTCTCAAATATATGACCGCGCAAGCACAGCGTAACGGATATCGTCAATATGTCACAGCGAGCGTAATTAAGATCACATATTGCACACCTAATTTACGCGTTTAAGTGTTTTAGTTTGCGGTTGACTATCAACTTGTCAAATTAAAGTTATTTCCTGAACTTAAATTGCTTTTGAATTTTGAAAAAATTTAGTCATTTTTGCATTCCTTTAAGGGAAACTTTACTAACGCTACAGAAAAACCTTTAAAACCAACACCTACTCGCTTATTAAGGAATATCCTTATGTATGAATGTGCACCCGAAAACTTCTATATCATCATTATCAGCCTCATAATGAGGGCCAGAGTTACCGACATAGCTCAGCGAGTTGCGAAGTTAAAGTGGCAATGGGCGGGGCACATAGCTCGGAGAACCGATGGAAGTTGGGGTCCCAAGGTGCTAGAATGGCGACCTCGCGCCGGTAAACGTAGCGTTGGTCGACCCCCAACTAGGTGGACAGACGACATCAAACGAGTCGCAGGGAGCCGCTGGATACAAGCGCCCCAAGACCGTGGCCATTGGAACTCCTTACAAAAGACCTGTGTCCAGCAGTGGGCAAAGGCCTCTTCTCTCATAGGAGAGTTTTCACGTATGTTACGGGTATAATATACCAGGAAAACGGAAGGGCTTTACGAGCAAATATTCCTCACCTATTAGAGGTTGATTATTATGAAAAATATTTTTCCAGCGATCAATACAGTTATCAGTTAAGATTAAATAGTTGTATTTTTTTTATATACAAGTTAGCCCTTGACGGCTATCTCACCTACTGATAAGTGATGATATAGTCTAGGATGGTAGTGTAACCTGTTAGGGGTATGGTAAACCAACACTCCTAAATGGTTACTACGCGACATCGTGCCGGAACGCTAAATCGCTTGGCGGCACGTCTTTGTCGGTAGGGTAACTAGCCACGTCCGAAGCCTCCCACCAGACCAGACTCGAGCCGGGAATCGAACCCAGGACCTCCAACTTTATAATGCGACACCGCCACGGAGGTAGTCAAATTATCTCTAAAAATGTTTGTATACAATTGGACGAGAAAATGATAGAGATATTTATATCGTCTCTCGCATTTTACACCTACTGGTGTTATTATAGTTAAACCATTAATGGCCGTATAGCTATACATAATTTTTGTTTCTACAAACACTTCGAATCATTTATCCTTTTAATTGAACTCTACATTAAGAGTTCGTACACTACCGACATTACTTAACGCTTAGTGACACGAGCGCATAACTCACGTCACACGGGCCATTATTGTAAGTCAAAATGGCGGCTATCAAAGAGAAAGCTCGCTCTCTCACATCATTCTCCGAGCTTATGGTCTATGAAGCGCTCGCGGAATTTAGCATAGACGAAACGGCCAACGAAATAAACACCTTATTATTTGGAGCAAAAAGTTTATTTTGGATTGTAGGGTATATTGATTTTATTCGCTACAGTGTGACAGCGCTAAATTTATCAATTTGCGAAGATTGTTCTTTGTCCCGTATTATTAACACGTAACCGTAGCGTTAGTGTAGCAAAGGCTACTAATATTAAAGTGTGGATTTTTTTTTTAATATTACATAGTAGGTAAACGAGTAAGCTGTTCACTTGATGATAAGTGATTACCATCACGTACAAAAGCAGAGCACCAGAAAAGCTACCGATGTTTTGCCGATAGTCGATACCTACTCTTTTTTTTTTATTCACCACAAGTTAGGCCTTGACTGCATCTCACCCGATGGTAAGTGATGATGCGGTCTAAGATGGTAGCGGGCTAACCTGTCAGGGGTATGGTAAACTCATACTCCTAATTGGTTTCTACACGACATCGTGCTGGAACGCTAAATCTCTTGGCGACACGTCGTTGTCGGTAGGGTGGTAACCAGCTACGGCCGAAGCCTCCCACCAGACCAGACTCGAGTCTCGAATCGAACCCAGGACCTCCGACTTTAAAATGGAACAGCGCACGCACTGCGCCACGGAGGTCGTCAAAATACTCGGCAACAATCCGGAACGCCAAATCGCTTGAAGGCTTGTCTTTGTCAGTAGCGTGGTAACTGGCGGTGACAGTCTTCCACCAGATCAGACACGAACCTGGAATCGAACCCAAGACCTCCCACTTTGTAATATGGTAGCACAAACACTGTGACCACGGAGGTCGTGATACCACACTGTGCTCTCCCAGCAATGTTCTATAAGTCGGATTTCCTTAATTCTTATAGTGGAACTATAAATAAAAAAGAATCCCGTCGCAATAACCTCAACACTAAATTTCAATAATATATTTTTATCTTTTGAGAAACAACCGAGTGCTTTTAAAAATGAACCTATCCTAGAAGATATTTTGTATAATCATTATGTACGTCGACAAAAAAAAAAACAAAAAATATAGAGCTATAAAAAACTTGAACAAATATTACAAATTAATAAATAATGTGGAAATTTCCGTAAAGAGAAACAAGAATGAAAATCGTAAATATAAATAAGATAATATTACAACGCATATATACAAGGAAACAGTAGAAAGAATTAACAATTAATAAATATTAATTTATAAGAATTTCATTAATGACTGCATAGAAAATGCTGAATTGTTTTTCATTAAAATTAAAAGATTTACTTATATTTAAGTTGGATTTTATTGTCAAATTAATTTCATTGGATGATCTCTCATTGAGGCACATGTTGAAGCTAACGCCATTGAGGCTATCATCTTTATAATAATTATTATTATTAATATGTAAAACGTACAGAATACAGATAGTATGTCAGTGGAATATATATGAAGTAGGTAAATTTTCCATTCAGTTTCAAACTACGACATATTAAGTACACCTCTAAAGATACTTTTACTTGGATTCTAACAGTGATTTAAAATATCCATTAAATTCATTTATATTGACAATTTTGAAATTTCAAAGTTAACACGAGCATTTAATATCTAAGTATTTTTTTAAATATTTCTAGCAGTAGACATTAAATCAAAACGAACTTTGGTATTTTATTTTATAATCATTTGCTACTTTGAAATGTAGATATTATTGAAAGGAACTAGCGAATGTCTTATATTATTATAATAATTATAATTATTGTGAAAAAGAACTTTGTAAAATGTACAGAGATATACTATTTGTAGTGTGTAAATATATAAGTAGTAATAATGAGTAGAAGTATTTATTAACTATTAAGTACGTGTCTTATTCAATTGATTTTATTTAGCACATATTACAAAGATAGGGCAGCCTAAGCGACACAACTGCCCGACCACGCTCAAAAATTTACCGTATATAATCGTACCTTTATCCAATTCAAAAAGAGCTGCATACAGTATCAATGAATCTATGTCCACTTCTGAATATAGGTCTTTCACTTCTCCACACGATTCTCCACCTTTCTCTTCTGTGCCTTCCGCCTCCGTCCAGTAAGCTAGAAGTCGCACTTTTAGCTTTTCACTCTGCGGTCTCTATTTCAACAAACGTCTGCCCCAAAAGCCATCCATTCGTAGTTTTGATTATTACTGACACAAACTTTATTCTGTTTATCTGATAACTTTGGTTTACTTCATAGAAAATAGAAAGAACACATTCTATTTTGCATGATATTCTACTTAAAAACTACGCTTCTCTTTCGTAACATAGTTATCAATTCACGGACCTATACAAAACGCTTTCCCTCCTTTTTCACATCGCAAAGGTCAGTAATGACATTTTCATCAGTAACTATTAAATGTGTACCTTATAATAAAGAGTTTTCACATGATCAGTTAACAGATGTTATAGAAGCCAAATTTTGCACTTAACATTTAAAAAATAAACTATTAACAGCTCCATTTGTAATCGATGTAGGTAATACGACTTAAGATAAATGTTCAAACATGATCGAGTAGTTTTGCGCTAGATCTGTTCTTACCCCAACATTATATAAATGTCTAATAGTATTATTAAAGATCCGTTTCAATAGAACGTACATTGCAATCAAATCACTGGATATTTAAAAGATCACATCTCCTTACTCGCCAGTGACATAATAACGTTAAGTAATTATTTGCTTATTCTGATTTATTTTTAAGCAATATTCCAATTTATCTTAGGTATTGGTTAAATTGTGTACCTTATATTGAAACAGATTTAACTCCTTTTAAATGAAAAAGACATAACACTTAATGACACCTTCAACAGGACACCTATAATTTAATAATAGTAGTGCAAATGTTATATTAAGATCAATTTGCAAGACAGAATTATTTATCTGGAAAATATAAACTATTTAATATTTGTATCTATATAATATAATATGTATAATTTAACTTTATACACAATAATAGATAAAGATATAATAAGGAACATATTAATTGCACTGACAACGATAAATAATCTGATAATAATCAGACATTATTTTTTATATATATTTAATAATAAAAACTAAAACAATAAATTATAAAAAATAAACAAAATATCTAACTAATAGCAATGTTATAATTGAATAATTACAATTAATTATTGTTCTTAGTGTTAACTTTATAATATGCACATCATAGCAAATACCTAAGCGATAGTTATACGGCTAAGAAACAATTTAATCATATTTTAAACCCTTTTTTGATAAAATAACTAATATTGTCAATGGCACCATAACTTTTCGAAAGTGTATATTTGCTAATTTATTTATTATAACATTTAATTGAAAACTTTGTGCTGTGTGATGCCTTCGCTATATACTTTCGGTATCATTATATGCTTCGTAGCGACATTTTACTATTTGGACATCTTTAAGTAGACGTTAATATTATTTTCATCGGTAGTAAGTACTGATAATATATTAGTTAATTAGATTAATTATATTATATTAGCATAATATAACAATAAATAAGGCCGAATTGGAAATCATGAATATCTCATGCCTATTTCTTTTTTAAATATATATTTTTTTATACACCACAAGTTAGCCCTTGACGACATCTCACCTGATGGTAAGTTATGTTGCGGTCTAAGATGGTAGCGGGCTTACCTGTAAGGGGTATGGTAAACCCATACTCCTAATTGGTTTCTACACGACATCGTGCCGGAACGCCAAATCACTTGGCACACGTCTTTGTCGGTAGGGTGGTCACTAGCCACGGCCGAAGCCTCCCACCAGACCAGACTAGAGCTGGGAATCGAACTCAGGACCTCCAACTTTAAAATGCGACAGTTAAAATACACAAATCATTCTGTTAAACTTATAGTTTATATATAAGTTATCTGATCAATAGCGAAATCTGAAAGGATTTTCGGTAATACCTACTACATTTTTGCTATTTTTATTTAATACCGCAAATTAAAAAAAAAGTGATTAATAATATTATAATCCTTTTCTACATTTGCCTCGCCAAAAGACACCCGTTTATCCGAACTTTTTTAATAATACTTATTAATGTAATATTTTATGGCACTGATTTTAAATAATTCCTATGATAATATTAATAATGTTTCATAAATAAATCTCGTTGTGTGATATGAATAATTACCAGTATATGAATAATTAAGAAATAACTCTTTGAAATAAGCAATTACAGTTAAGTATCTAAATTAACCACAGTAAATAAATTACTACGCTATAAAATAAATTTAATACGATATTAAATCTATGCCGTTTTCAAATAGCTAAACAAAGCTGTCTAATTGAAAAAAATGCTATATATAAAAGAGCAATTGACTTTTTTATCTAAATCTTTATAATTACTTTAATAAAACTAATTTAATGACAGTATTCCAGCTGTTATTTCTAATTCTAAACCAATATAAATATGACTAATAAATAATATCACGCTATTATTTGTTAATATTATGAATGGCAATTTTTTTTCATTGTTTTAACCATTATCAAATAATTAATATCAAATAATTTTTATCAAATATGACAATATTATTTTGTCATATTTGATAAAAATTATAAGAAAAACGTTTGTGCTATAGATAAACTAAATTAACGTAGTTTGTACGATAAAATTTACTAATCATTAATAGCTAAATTAAATTTGCCGTTCAATAAACAATAAACTTAATTCGCTATAATCTGTAGGGTAGTAATTATGATTTATTTAATCGTTATATATGACACCATACTGGTGTTCTCAATAACGATCGAAATATTGACTTTATAACATACCGGAACCGTGTGTTATAAAGTGTTGTTTGTTATGAACTGTTTTAATGCAATAAAATATATATATTTTTCAAATTAAGATTATTGCTCGCCCCAAATCATAGACGTCATCAAAATGGCGTCTATTTCTGTGCAAGAAATGCTTAGCCCTCACTGAAAAAACAACGTTCGAAACATTTTTTAACATGTTGCACATTATCAAATGTAAAGTAACTGTATGACAGGTATCGGGATTGAAAACATTTTCAAATGTTCTGGACAACGTTTAGCTTCAATATAAATTAACGAAATCTCTTAATCCTAACAAGAATTCAATTCCATCCTTACAAAATTAAGTTTTGGCGGCTTTCGTAGTTTTTTACTTTAACTAGTTTTTTTTTACTATTATGCTTTAATTACTAGAAAGATATCAAGAAAAATAATATTTTAAAATAGAATATTCTATACACTAAAACAAAACCACTAATTTCGTAGGCCGATATTGAAACATACTTAATTTACAAAGTGTATTTTCATTTCGTATCGATTTAATTTGATAAATGAATTACAATGCGTTGTCGATTTTAACTACTACACGTTAAGACAAATCACGCAAATAAACTTTTTTCTAATTTAGCGTTTTTTCATTATTTTTACAACTAGTATCGCGTAATGATCACAAATAAAAAAAATAACAGCTCAATAACACCCTCTTATAAAACATCTGTAATACATAGATACTTCTATTGCACACAAATGGTGAAGAAACAATAACATGGAAAACTTAACACATAATTATGCAAAGGCAGTTTTATTTTTTAAGCAATAAGGCCGCCTTTGCATAGTGCCGTATAATTTTAAATTTTCGTGAATTTCGTCGAATGTTATTTTACATATTAACCACCAGTTTCAGAAACGGAAATCATGGATAAAATAAGTCAATTATTTTATATAGTTTATCGCTCGAGAATTGTTACCATCTTTTTTTTTTCGGGCTGTGTATTAGCTGTGCTAACCCTATTGGTTGGGACAGCGTAACCGGGCTGTTTGGCGAACTTCGGAAAGAAGCTCTGCCAGAAGAAATTTTGAGCCCTAGGGCTCGAAGAAACTAAGGGAAGTCTGCCTAAGGGCGCCTCCTTTGAGGCCGAACCTCGGCTTAGGCCACGTTTGGGCTTAGGCGACGTTTGGGGTTATTCCAAATGTAGGTTTCCTAATACAGCAAAATTATTGTTAAAATCACAAAGTTGTGGTTGAAAGGATTTTCTATTGTAGATATACATTTTCTAAATATGATTGCATCAACACTATCGCGGTAATATCTATATATTAAAATGTACGATGTACGAATCAAAATTAGAACCTTTCCACATTGAAGTACACTTGACAGTTATTTGACTAGCCTTTCAGAAACTGAGGATCCCTGTACTTCTTATCTATTACAACATAAATTACTCGAGTGCACAATAAACTTGACAAACCCAAGTTTAGCTATTATTATAAGTTTTGTAAATAAGTTACACAACCAAAGTAAAATATGTTGAACGAACAATGCCATTTTTTTAGTTTACTGTTATAATACAAAAAACTATTTTACAATATAATAAAAGCAGTACATTAGCTTGTATAGTTTCATTTAATTCAGTATGGTATTATTCTTTAACCGTTATACGTCTTTATGTGCTAAGTCCTACAGTTCATTTTTATTTATAGTTATTTAATTTTTATTGTATTACAGATTTATTATTTTTAATTGAATTTCCTTTAGAAGAGATCCTGCGATGAATGGTTACATGTATTTTCCTGTAAAATATAAACAATTTTTAAAATACAATACTTCATATATTTGTCATGGGATGGGATGAAATATATACTTCGGTACTCTTATTTAGATATAGAACGTTTAATACTTGCTAAAGTGATTATAAAATGTGAGTATTTTTAAGTTTAGTAAGGAAGTATATTTGAGATAATGGTGTACTGCAGTGTGAGCGATTGTAGAATTAAATTGCTTTTTATATATAAAATTATATATATGAAAATACAAAACAGCGTTTCTATTGCATCTAAATACATGTACTCTAATATACGTTTCGATATAACCCAACCAAGTGTAGACATGACGGTCAACTAAGTGAAGAGTATCGGTGTGATGTTTGTGTTCCTACGATGCAAGCCTATACAAAACACTTTAATGGAATCAAAGAATATCTAAATCATTTAAAAATTTAAAATGTTATAAAAATGATTATTCAATTTATACTAATTATAGTTAACAATTCATTAAAATTGTTATCCATCTAAATATAACTTACCTTGAGGAAAAACATTTTCATGTAATTTATCAAAACTTACCTTACTTAAGTCAATGAAACGGTACAAATAAAAGCGGTTGACATGTGAACAAATGTGATTTATAAATATGAGTACTAGTACACTACAAGTATCTAAAACTAAATATTTTGGATGTGACGTTACGTTACATAATAGATGAAGCATATCTACAAGCACTAATCAATCAAGAAGAAAAGAAGAGGAAGGAAGAAGAAGAACTATCAGACTTACAATTAGTATGATTAATAGTTGCAGTAGCATTGCCGGTAACAGCTGGAGTGATAACGCCGGTCATAGACGGTGTGCCACGATATCGAACTAACCAAACATTTGTTTAATGTTATCACCTGCAAAGAGCCGTAAGCAGAACATACGCCACGAAGCATCTAGCTACTAAGCTATCGCTCTGTTCAATTATGAACATACAACGAGAAAGAATGTGCATAAAATTAAATCACATACAAAAACCTATTAATAACCTGACACCATTAATAATTTGACACCATGAAATTTCAGAATAACGTAAATTGATTTTATGCACAAAGGTCACAAATTTACGTTAATATAAGTGTTAACAATTGATATAAGCCAAAAACAATCACTAAACATAACAACACAGATGACTAAACAGACAGACTTTAGATAAAACTCCAGGAAGAGAATAGAAGCAACCTAAAGATTGCGACCATTTATAACTAGAGCATGGGTTTAGTACTTAATTCTTCATATGTATCTATCCTAGGAAAATAGCTGAAGATCTATTTAAAACCAAACTATTGAATAGTGATATATATTTTTTTCATGTCAATTTCATACTAAGATTTTCCTAAATAAAGATGAAATCTGTTCAAACTTTAAAGGAGACGGTCCACATTGAGAAGATGTTAATAAACTAAATAAAAAAGGGACACATAAAATAATAAAGCATTTTATTATACACAAAGCAATTAAAATGATCAATATTAGTGTTTAAAGACAAAATCTATTCTTACAATAGTTATCCGTGCGTACGGTAAAAACGCCTCTATTCAATCGAAAATCAGTATTTTAGAATCAGTTTTCTTTCATTTAAAGGTTTGGACACACGTACACAAAACTGCCTGGTCTGGTTTAAGTTAGAACCCAGAAATGTAGGTGTTTATTGTTAATTAAGATTTTTTTTTTCCGGTCTGTCTATTAGCTGTACAAACCCTATTGGTTGCGACAGCGTAACCGGGCTGTTTGGCGAGCTTTGGAAAGAAGCTCTGCTAGAATAAATTTTGAGCCCTAGGGCTCGAAGAAACTAAGGGAACGACTGCCTAAGGGCGCCTCCTTTGAGGCCGAACCTCGGCTTAGGCGACGTTTGGGATAACGGGGGGGTCGGACGGTGAGTGGTTAATTAAATTCACGTAGTATAAACGGTTACTTACGAGAGTCAATATTTTTGAAGTTTTAGTTAAGAATCACTGAATATGTAAAATATGGATAAAATCAATTCAAAACCATCAGAACGGTTTGAAATGGTTTATATTTGTATTTTTATTTAATTTATTAAGTCTCCTCCCAATATCTTTATAACTAAGGACCGTCTCGCGTATGATTATAAAATAATAGTTGTATAAGCTTATAATCTTTTCTTTAATTGTACAAATTTTATCTATATTTATAAGGCACACACATAATATAATACATCTAATATCTGTAATTCTAAGACTCAATCACTTCACAACGACAATTTCAAACAAAGCCGTAAACATATCAATACTCACCAAACAGCAGGCCTATTATAACGATTCCAATGACGCCCATTATGATCATCATCTGTAATATTAATTATTATACAATTATATAACTTAATTTGTTGTAATTGTAGAAGCTGTGATAGCCTCGTGTTAGTAGGACGCACGCACCTATAACTTTTCGGAGTTATAAGCGTTTTTAAGCAATTAAAATATCACTTGCCTCAACGGTGAAGGAAAACATCGTGAGGAAACCAGCACGCCTGAGAGTTCTCCATAATGTTCTCAAAGGCGTGTGAAGTCTGCCAAACCGCACATGGCAAGCGTGGTGGACTACTGGCCAAACCCTACTCATATTGAAAGGAGACCCGTGCTCTGTAGTGAGCCGGTAATGGGTTGATCATGATGATACAATAGTATAGTTCAATTTGCTGTAATACGCGTGAAACA
Source organism: Lasiommata megera (assembly GCA_928268935.1). Classification (NCBI taxonomy): domain Eukaryota; kingdom Metazoa; phylum Arthropoda; class Insecta; order Lepidoptera; family Nymphalidae; genus Lasiommata; species Lasiommata megera. The sequence goes on from OV743328.1 coordinate 8,673,240, forward strand.
GGCAAATCATCACAGCGCAATTGATTATTTCTTCGCACTTTATAAACATACAAATTTCCGAGAATGCCCTGTCAAAGCACGTGGCGCTCCGACACGTAAGTATCCTCAGGTAATGTTGACTTCACATATTTCAACTTAGTCTTGAGATTGATGACAGTATAACTAATCAGCACGCTTGACTGGATTTCAAATGATCGCGATATTTTTCACGTTTAGTATGACAAGAAAATTTAAGGAAATTACCTTTAGATTTTGTAGCCAGAATTTATTTTTTAAACTCTTTGCCTGCTGTTCAAACTGCGACGCTCCTTGCTGAAGTGCATCTGTAAATAAAGTGAAAATGATTTAATATATGAAATATATAAAAAATAATATATGATTTAATTAATAAGTTGATTGATGTGTAAAGAAAATATTTTTTAAATGCAAATATTTTTTTTCTTTAGCCGTCACAGCCTTAGTTCTATGCCAACTAAGAAACTACCTAAATAAAAATAAAATAATTTACTAAACGCACATACCCAAACACACATTCACACTCGTTCACACACACATACATACACGCAAACGCTCATACACGCCTAAATAATGTTAGCTTTAGTTTAGATAATTTATCTCTAAGAATAAATGTATTATCCCTGGAAGGAACTACCCTCTACAATACAGGTTTTCCTAGTGCAGAGGGTAGGGACATATTAATATTGTAAATCATTTTTAAACAATAAAATATTATCTTATCTTATCTTATCTACCTTTCGTCGTTATTTAAATTCTCGGCACTTATGGAAAAAGCATAGTAACAATTGCAGATTTAATCTATGTTCATTGAGAGATGCCATTGCTTTTGTGTTTTAACATATGCTCGGAAGAAATTTCATAGCATCGAAATTATTTCTGATCTCGCCAGTTTCAGGTGCAATTTGCGAAATTTCCGTACCTGCCCTGTCGTCTAATTCTGATAACTTTGCATCTCGGTCCAGCACCTTCTCGACATTCGTTTTCATTATATCAACCACCTGAAAAGCGTTATTAAATTATAATCTCCCTATACATTTTTTACATATACTATATGTATATGATCCGGTGTCCAGGTTCTCCAGAAGTAACTATTTATTATTACTTCAAAATGTGCGTTAGTAATAAGAATGTTAAATTTAGTGGTGTTTTTGTTAATAATTATTTTTATCTTTAATTGTAAGAGCTGTTATAGCCTAGTGGTCAGGACGTCAGCCTCCTAATCAGAGGTCGGGCACGCACCTATAACTTTTCGGAGTGATGTGCGTTTTTAAGCAATTAAAATATCACTTGCTTCAACTGTGAAGGAAAACATCGTGAGAAAACCTGCATGACTGTGAGTTCTCTATAATGTTCTCAAAGGCGTGTGAAGTCTACCAATCCGCACATGGCCAGCGTGGTGGACTATGGCCAAACCCTTCTCATATTGAGGGGAGACCTGTGCTCTGTAGTGAGCCGTGAATGGGTTGATCATGATGATGATGATGTAAATTTATTGAATTAAGAACATACCTCATCCACTTGAGCCTGAGTCTGTTGCAGCCTCCTCTGAGCAGCAATCTGCTGTGGCGTCCGAGGACCCCCGATGATCTCTCCATCTGGCCCAGTTTGTGGTTCCGCTGGAGCTAAACCGCCGGGTGTACCGCCTTCTGCCGCCCTAGAAAGATATAAAAATGATATTTGTAATAATCCATTTCCAACATACGAATATTAAACCTTGATAGCAGCTAAATTTTTATGCCTTTTGGGTTTAAGACTATGGGGCCGTGGGCCCCGGGGGCCACGGTCTTTTTCAAGTTTTCTGGGGATCCTAGAGAGAACTGGCTAAAGAATTAGTTTGGTCATTCAAAAGGGAAATTCTGCCAGTATCTTGGGTATTACGCCTCGTTACGGCGTCTACAACGTTTTAGTTATACATTCTTAATTTCGTTATTAAATAAAAACTATGAAAACTGAAAATGCTTTAAATTTGCTACTATAGAAGTAATCAGAGTGTAAAATGCATACACAGTTTTTGAAACACCATTAATAATCATAAATGGTTCACATTAATACAAATCAAAATGATTTGAATTCTTAGATGGTGCCCGAAAAGTTTTGAATTTTTTTTTATACACTACAAGGCTATCTTACCTGGTGATGATGAAGGCTAATATGGTAGTGGGCTAACCTGTAAGGGTATGGTAAGCCCACACTCCTAGTTGGTTTCTATGCGACACCGTGCCGGAACGCTAAATCGCTTGGCGAAACGTTGGTAGGGTGGTAACTACAGATGGCTGAAGCCACCCACCAGAATAGACTCGAGCCGGGAATCGAACCCAAGACATCACTCTTTATAATACGAAAGGGCACTCCAATGGCGCACGCTCAGTGACGACACGGAATTCACAATAACCCAAATCTTGTGCACGTTTTCAATCCTTCTATTATCGTAATTACGTAAGTTTGTATGTTTGGATCATTGTTTCTCCTTTATGCCTCTCGAGGATCGAACCCAGGACTTCCAACTTTATAATGCAACGGCACACGCACTGCGTCACAGGGGTCGTCAGGATAATTTGTAAATGAAAAACATAGTGTTGCTACGATGACATTAATTGGATATCTTTTACGACGCCTCATAAGTGGGGCTCTCTTTATAAAATGAATTAGTACTTGAGATCCATCAAGCGATAATTTCCATGTTCAAGTTGAAAGATGTTTAACTACCCTGCTGAGAGAAACATCAATAAAATATTGGCTGGAAGCCAAACGATGGTGAAGTAGGCCATCATACCCTCCACTGGTAAGCACAAAATAGGCTCGATTAAATATTATAATATCTATTGCATATATTCGTGCAAAATAATATCTGGCATTAAAAATTCTAATAATTGAATAAAATGCATAATTGAAGCTGTAAATCTTCGATTAATGATTCAGCGTTCACTGGTAGTTAATTGTTCTATACAATTACATAGTCTATATGTATGTACTGAATGTACTGAAGCTGTGATAGCCTAGTGGTTAGGACGTCCGCCTCCTACTCAGAGTTTGAGATTTCGAACCCGGGCATGCACCTCTAACTTTTCGGAGTTATGTGCGTTTTCAAGCAATAAAAATATCACTTGATGAACCGGTGAAGGAAAACATCGTGAGGAAACCTGCATGCCTGAGTTTTCCATAATGTTCTAAAAGGCGTGTGAAGTCTGCCAATCCGCACATGGCCAGCGTAGTGGACTGTGGCTAAACCCTTCCCATACCGAGAGGAGACCCGTGCTCTGTAGTGAGCCGGCAATGCGTTGATCAGAATGTTTCTCACTGTACGTTGAAACAAATTTATATTATACCTGTCATCCTAATAACCATAAGAATTAAGAGGTTCGCCTTTAGCTAGGACCACGGACTATGCTCCTATCAACTTGACTTTACTGTTTCAGAATTAAATATTAAATGCCTTATGTTTGAGATATAAAAATGGGTCATTTAAAACATTAATTTTAGTATCAGCGATAGTACTATAACACCTAACAGAAGGCTCCACACACATATACCTACAGCAAAAATTGTTTTTTTTTAACTGTACGATTACTGTACTGTATTTTGTACGGACGATTGAATGGAACACAGAAGCTAAGGCAGTAGTTCAGGATCGAGAAAGATCAGGGTAACCTAATCGCAAGGGCGTTTCATATGAGACTCGGATCGCGGCTAAGGTTACATTGGAAATTGGGATTGGTTTGACTGAGATTAGTCCATACGACCCAATTGTGGCCGTGGATGAGACCCGCAGCCGCCGGTGACGTAAGAATTTGTGAACTCGTCTTCGCTGTACAGAGGTGGATGAAAATTTTACTAAGGTCCTGTTATTTTTTTTTTTATAAAAGCATGATGTTCCGAACATATAGATTAATTAATTTTACGCGGAACATAAACGCCTTTGTCTAAGTGGGATTATATGTATACTGTGTCCATGATACATATTTTAACAACTCAATCGATACACGTTGTCACTAGCGGTCATGTTTTTGTTCCTTACGTTTCTGTACAGTTTAATGGAAATTAAATACTTCTACTTGAACATTGCAATTTTTGAAGTAAAATGAAAGCACTAGAACAGTCCTTTAAAAAGTAACATAAACGATTCCATAAAATAAAAGAGCTTTGATATTTGGTCCAAATAGATAGCTGAGGTTTAGAATTCCCAGCTTTTGTTTTAACTTAACGTAAAGAACTTAGCCAAAAAGAAGCCTCATAGGTGCTATGGGCGATTTGAACCTGTTTTTGTATTGATTGAGTTAAAATGGTGTTAATATAACTTAACAGTATTGTTAATATTTTTCAATTTACTGTACCTTGGGATTATAGGATAAGTGTGCGTTTCCTACCCTACACAATAAGAAAACGTCAAAACGGCTGAACGGATCTGTATGAAATTTAGCATGGAGATAGATTTTAGCCTGAAATAGTAAATACTCGTACGTTACTTTTTATAAAAGGTTTCCTTACGATAGTTTTTCCAAATATATACCTTAAGCTACCTTAGTCCCAGACAAAGGGATATAGATTATTTTTCACATAGCAATTTAGTTTGATTAAAACGTATCACACAACGAAGTTTGAAAACGAACGAAGTCACGGGCAACAACTTATACACATAGTAAATTTGTATTATATGTGTGTCAATAGATTTGTAGGCCGCAATTTTTAATTTACGTGCAACAAAATCCCAGTTTTTAATGTGAAATTCCTTTGCAATCCTTTTTGCAAATTGTAACAAAAATATAACCTCCCAGGAACAAATCTGACATAAAATACAATTAATATCTCAGACTATCTAACTATCGAAAAATTTGCCTCCTGCAGTTTACGCAATTAAAAACAACAATGAAACATTATACAAAAGATTTTCTTCGTAAGCAAATAAGTTTCTGACGATTTGGTTCTATTTTTTTTTGTAACTTAATATTAATGTTCTGGATATGTGTATTGAAATACCTTATTAATATTACTCACATTTTGTTCTGGACACTCGTAAATAAAAATAGGGGTAAATGCGCTTAGTTAGCTGCGGAGATGGGAGCTTTTACTGACGCGCGCTTGCCGCAAACCAACTGATTCGGCCGCAGTAATGTCGCGCACAAATGTGTTACGCTCATAGCTTTCGAGTCTGCGTCATGGTGGAATGGGGTCAGTTCTAGGAGAGTGTTATGTGGTGCACTCTTATGGACAAAAATATTGGTTTAACCCACTTAAAATGGTTGCATATTAACATCTTTGCGCATTATGTTTGTTTTTTTCTTTTTTTTTGTTTTATTTATTTTGAATTCAAGTTTGTGGTGTGCAATAAAGAGTTTATCTATCTATCTATCTATCGAATAGATTAAATCTAAAATTACGACTTTATTTTTTAAACAAACTAAAACTATTTATAAAATAGTTTCACTTTAGGAAATCATCTTACATTTTAAGGTAGCTGGAAGTTATCCCTTCTAGAGATAAGTGTTTGTTATCACAAATCTGGTACAAACATAATAAAATTAAATGATTAAAAATTACTTGCGTACGTACTAATTTAGAGTACTAATGTGCCGTCTTTTTTCTATATTTGTCGTAACGCTTTTTTTCAATTATTACTTATTACTTATTAATGATGAAATTCTGGAAATTATTGGGGTGTTTAGCTTAGTCGGATATTTCAATGTTAAGACTAAGATATGTCAATAAGGTATGGTATCTCAATCGAAATAAATTGTTTGATCGATTTCAGTGGAATTCTATTTCTGATTGAGTTAATTTTATTTTTATTGACTAGGTGTAACAATATTAAAAGTTGTGTAAAACAATCACATTATCTCGCTGATATTATAAAAGTAAAACTTTTTAGTTTTTTGGTTTTTTAATACATATTATAATTTTAACAAGAAAAAATATCCGAGCAGCATTACAGTTATATTTCAAGCTTAGGTTGCCTAACCGTTATACTTTATGAATGAAAATTCATTTTGTAGCATAGGTATTATACAAATATAAATATATGCTACATTTGGCCCTCCAAAATTCTTTTTAATATTTAATCACACACTAATATTATAAAGGTAAAAGTTTGTATTTAAGTGCGTCTGTTTGTTTCACGTCAGAACTACTAAACCAATTTGGCTGAAATATAAAACGGAGAGAAACTCCAAGATTACCCGCCGAATTTTCGACAAACAGAATTTCACGTCGATATAACTATATCTGTAGCTTTAGCTATAGCTTTTTTCTACGGCAAACTCCCTCAAAACCAGAAGTTTAGTCGGGAATGGGAGTGGTAACGGGAGTAGAAACAGGAATAATGAAAGTAGGATAATCCTCAATTACAAAGGTTGCATTGTAACATAATATATTTAATAAACAATGAACCAACGACTCACTCTCTCCAATGAGGCCTGTCTAGTCCTGTGTTGTCATTAAATAAAATTTATGTGAGTTTTAGAGTGCAAACCATTACCAAAAAGTGCCTTATAATTGCTTTAATAAATGACACGAGTGACCCACTTCTCTCACCGCCAGTACCGCATTTGCAGAGCGCATGCGCGCGCGGCACTGCGTGAGTCGCATCGATTGTCCCCACTCGTGGGGTAGGTCCGGGTGACTTCGCACGTGCTATCAATTCATATACTCCTCCATAGGTATACACTTTTTACCGCACCAGAAATGGAAAAGGTCACATATACGAGTACATTCCTTTTCAATCAAATACTTGAAATACGATGTTTGTATGATTATCGCTTGATAAAGCCTAGCGTCCAAGCTTTTTTTTTTTTCTTTTTTTTTATTGGATCATTAAACTGGTCACAGTCAAAATATGAAGGCCAAAAACAAGAAAGAAGAATAAACATGAGATAGTGACCTTCTTGAAATTATCACAGCATGCACAATTAAAGTTACCTTACATCTAAATCTAAATAATTCAATTAATACCTGTAATGCAGTAATGGACAGTTAAATGCAAGCCTGGTGCTTACATCTTCAAATTTAATGAGCTACATGACGTCACATTGAACCTAATGGCGGATATGACAAAAATAAATTTGGTTATTAAAGGGTATTCTGGGTAGATACCAATCTATATTACTAGGTATAAATATATTTAAAAAGTCGGGTTTGTTCCAACACTTGTAACTCAAGAACTGCTGGACCGATTTTCGTGGTTTTTGATTTGTTGGTAAATATTAAAAACAATGGCAAATTAACTAGTAAAAATATGGAATAAAAGTCATTTTCTCAATCATGTTTATGGGTACCTGTCAAACATTTAACATAGCAAGGGTTTCAAGATTGATAAAATATATCAAAAATATTCGGATTATCGAGTATTTTAGATTTTAAAAATGTCAAATACAATCAGTAACGTCAACTGATTAACATAGTTACTGATATTCAAATAGTTTATACCTGTTCTACACTTTTTTCTTTTTTTTTTCTATTTTTGGCTTTACACAGATTAGCCAATATCAGGTTTATAGAAATAGGGAATTAAAATTAGGGAAACGATATTATTAATCTTTGTTATAAATCATAGCACTTGCTATACTATATATATAAACTTTTTAAATGTGTTTAATACTTGACAATGAACATGTGAATCATTTGTCATTACTTAGTGAGAAAAGGTTTACCTTCTTTTATTTAATCAAGTCCACTTGCGAAATATGGAATGGGTAATTAATGGTTTTGACGACCTCCGTGGCGCAGCGTGCGCGCTGTCGCATTATACAGTTGGAGGTCCTGGGTTCGATTCCCGGCCCGAGTCTTGTCTGGTAGGAGGCTTCGGCCGTGACTAGTTACCACCCTACCGACACAGACGTGTTGGAAAATGATTTAGCGTTCCGGCACGATGTCGTGTAGAACCCAATTGGAGTATGAGGTTACCATACCCCTAACAGGTTAGCCCGCTACCATCTTAGACCATATGATCACTTAGTGAGATGCCGTTAAGAGCTATCTTGTGATGTATAAAAAAAAATGTAATAAGTATCATCATCATGAACGACCCATTAGCGGCTCACTACAGAGCACGGGTCTCCTCTCAATATGAGAAGGGTTTGGCCATAGTCCACCACGCTGGCCATCTGCGGTTGGCAGACTTCACACGCCTTTGAGAACATTATGGAGAACTCTCAGGCGTGCAGGTTTCCTCACGATGTTTTCCTTCACCGTTGAAGCAAGCAAAGTATTAAGTATCGTTAAGTCTTAAATGAACTTTTTATATTCGCCAGATCTTAAGAAATTACGTTTCAATTAAACCGATGCATCAACCTATCTAATGAATAAAAAATGTCTCTATCGATTTCGAAACCATATTATTTACCCTCAGTGATAAAAATAAACCTAGCAAAGAGCTCATTAGCTACGAGTAAACTTAAGTGAACCGAATTTATTGCTCAGGCGGATTGGCGTGACGACCTACGTGGCGCAGAGCGCGCGCTGTTACATTTTAAAGTCAGAGGTCCTGGGTTCGATTCCCGGCTCGAGTCTGGTCTGGTGGGAGGCTACGGCTGTGGCTAGTTACCACCCTACCGACAAGGCGTGTCGCCAAGCGAATTAGCGTTCCGGCACGATGTCGCGTAGAATCCAATTAGGGGCGTAGGTTTACCATAGTCCTAACAGGTCAGCCCGCTACCATCCTAGACAGCATCATCACTTATCACCAGGTGAGATAGCAGTCAAGGGTTAACTTGTAGTGTGTAAAAAAAAGCGATTACCGAGTGCTGTTTTTATGTACCCATTACCCAAACTATCACTAATTGCAAGTTTTATTATATAATTGAAAGACATTTAAAATTAAACACAGTGGACACTTACATAAAGTCTTAATCACGACTTTTTCTTGTTAAATGTTTTGACGCTTTTGTCTTGTTCTTTTTTTTCTATCAAAGCGACTAGAGAGTCAAGTTTTCACGCACGAACAAACCCTGGTTTAACGGAACAATACCTATTTTTATCAGTCTTCCAAAAAAGCCGAAGTGCCATGGGTATTTGCATTGACTTATTTATTGTTTTTTGACAGCTTTTTTTTCTTTTCAATCCGGTTGAACACAACAGGATGTTACCAAACCGGGTATATTGAAATCCCCGTTTCACAGTTTTCCCCGTATTATTAACCTAGAAAAGTTTGATTGCTAGTTTGATTTTTTTTTAACAGCGAGTGAGTGTAGAATTTGCATGATGGCTTTTTTATCTTAAAACTATATGCGACCTATAATGCCTTGATTCGTTAAGTGTTGGTATAAAATATAATACCAAGGATACCTTTTATTGCAAAATATTTAACTTCACTATTATAATAAATGAGAAAGTTCGTGTTTATTTGTTGTTCTTTCACGCAGCAAAAGAGTTAATCATTTGCGAACTATTCATCAGCCGTAGAGCTCATTCTTCTAAAAATCCAGTACAGTACGAGTAAACACTGAGATGATGTCAGTGATGATGATGATGATGATGATGTCAAGAAGGGGAGCGGGGGGGGGGGGGGTTTATGTTATACTGTATTATCACTCAACAGGTAGTAGGTACAATAATCGCAGATTCGTTTTCGAATATCGAATTACTCTAACGTCATAGTAAATGAAAACGTATATACTTAGTCTTTTATAGGTGATAAAAATATAGTATAATAGAAATAGGCAGTACGTAAATTCAGTCAAGGGCTAACTTACTAACTACTAAACTAAACTAACTAAAGATATAGTACTAGCAGAGTCGAAGATTCAATACCTACTTCGTCTTTTATATGACCTTTCGTTTAATTTTCTATAATTAACTATACAAAACTAATTATAAATAGTTATAGGATCTAAGCTGTGATAGCCTAGTGGTTAGGACGTCCGCCTCCTAATCAGAGTTCGGGAGTTCGAATCCAGGCTATAACTTTTCGGAGCTATGTGTGTTTTTAAGAAATTAAAATATCACTTGCTTCGACGGTGAAGGAAAACATTGTGAGGAAACCTGCACACCTGAGCGTTCTCCATAATGTTCTCAAAAGGCGTGTGAAGTCTGCCAATCCGCACACGGCCAGCGTGGGGGACTATAGACAAACCCTTCTCATAATTGAGAGGAGACACGTGCTTTGTAGTGAGCCGATAGTGGGTTGATCATGATGATGATGATAGGATCTAAACTAAAACCTCTCTCAATGTCTATTCAACGCTTTCGTGCAACCTTCATTGTTCAGATTTGCGCCATCTAGATGATTTTAGGTTACATTGGTATTACAAAGTTTCAACGCTAAAGTTCAAGTATCGATAATAAATTGTTCCAATTAATAAACTGCAAGAATTCATTTCTTAATTAGCAGGAGGTTCTGTCCGAAGCTTAATTGCTACTATAGGGTCTTAATTAAGGCGCACCACAACGTCATTACTTACCTTTATCAGAGCTTTTTCATCCGCACTCCATTACTATGTACTGAGTATGTTGCGATCTCTGGCCATATATTCGGAAAACATTTTCGAGTATCTAGCCAATAGTGTGCAATGGTTTAAAATATAAAGTTTGTAGTTTTTAGTTTAGTAAAGCCTTCAGTAGTAATCTAAGTCAATGTACGTTATATAAGCTTAACTATAAAATAGATTCATCATCATCATCATGATCAACCCATTCTCGGCTCACTACAGAGCACGAGTCTCCTCTCAATGTGAGAAGGGTTTGGCCATAGTCCACCACGCTGGCCATGTGCGGAATGGCTGACTTCACACGCCTTTGAGAACATTATGGAGAACTCTCAGGCGTGAAGGTTTCCTTTCGATGTTTTCCTTCACCGCTGCAAGTGATATTTTAATTGCTTAAAAACGCACATAACTCCGAAAAGTTAGGTGTGTGCCCGGATTCGTACCGCCGACCCCTGTTTAGGAGGCTGACGCCCTAACCACTAGGCTATCACCGCTTCAAAGCTATTCATTCCCCATCAATATCATTTATCGTAAACTCTTTAAGGTATGCTTTTGTTTTTGTTTTTATCACCGTTGCCTTGTATGAAGCCACCTCATCGCCCGGAACAATTGTACGTATTCTTTTGGGTATCTTCCTTTAGTATAGTAGACCTTATTGTCTAAGACATAAGACATACAAACCATCCTGTATTATTATATCGTTGTTATTGCAATATCACCCTTATTTTTCAAGAAATATGGAATACGATATTTGTTTAGGTGTGGCCGCTATACATCGATGCTTAATGTAAGCGCAACAATAAAACAATAGTAGATTCATTTATCTCCACCTTATGAAATAGTATGGATATTACATATATTTTAAACCCTACTTTTTTATTACAAAATTTTAATACAGCTATCGTTCGTAATGAAGCGGTGATAGCCTAGTGGTTAGGGCGTCAGCCTCCTAATCAGAGGTCGGCGGTTCGAATCCGGGCACGCACCTCTAACTTTTCGGAGTTATGTGCGTTTTTAAGCAATTAAAATATCACTTGCTTCCCCTTATATATTAACATTCGCATTTCTGTCGCATGAACTCTTCTTTCATCCGTTCTTTTTGCCGCCCAATATTCTGATCCATACAACACGCAAGGTCTTACGACTGTTTTATGAACTTTCCCCTTAAGTTTAAGAGGCATTTGTGGGTCGCATATCTGGGTTGAAAATATTGATGATGTATAAAACACCAACATTATTATTAACATTTAATAATAAAAATGAACATTTATAAAACAAAAGCTTGTAGAAAAATCATATTACGATATTAAGGATTATATAAACGATAAAAAAGCTTGGGTGTGAATTGCTCTACCTCCATAGGTACTATAATTTATTATTCATTATGTGAGATGGTGATAATGAAAAAAAAACAACCCGACTAAGTTTGTTGTGGGCTTCTTCTTAGACCGGGGTGCGTTTGGAACCCGCATAGCTTTAGTTTTAAATCTACGAATACGTGATAACTATTATCACCATTAATTTATTTGTATTTAATTAGATTTATTGCTTTTTTTGTTGTTCTTTAACCTGTTGTAACATAATGTTTACTTGGCGCATTGTGAATGTTGCGTACACTTATTATTGATATTCGTATCAGTGTGTATAATAGTGTGTAATTATGTGGCGAGTGTATGATATGTATATTGTTAGTGTTCCTTTAAATAAATAAATAAAATAAAAATAAATGATATAACTACTACGTTAATTATTGACGCGTCAAAAGTTCCTTTTAAAGGACTATTTGAATAAAGATTATTTTGAATTTGAATTTGTACCAGCGTCGTATCCATATTATACAGCCTTATGATAAATACATTAAGTATAAATTTTATAAGGCCATTAAAATTAGGGCGGTGGGCCGCGAGCAAATTGTTAAGCGGTGATCACAAAGAACGCCGCCTAATCAATTGACCCTACCGCGGCCGGCGGATGAGAAAAATGTACCAACCGCAATATATTTATAAACAATAATTATTCTGTTATTGTTTTAATGGACGGTCATTAATTGTTATTTATAAAAGTAGAAAGTGAGAGGCGTGAGTGTCTAGTGAAAATTTTTAGTGACCATTTAAATTAATGAAAGGTTGCATTGAATTATTAGTTAGTCTGATATGCTAGTGGAAGCTGTGATAGCTTAGTGGTTAGGAATTCCGCCTCCTAATCAAAGGTCGGGTCGCTGCCGGGCACGCACCTATAACTTTTCGGAGTTATGTGCGTTTTTAAGCAGTTAAAATTTCACTTGCGGACTTTCAACGCTGAAGGAAAAATTGTAGGCAACCTGCACGCCATGTTTTTTGTTTTTCTGAGAAGATTTACTATAGTAACATTTTTTTTTTTCACCGTCGGAATGTAGATATTTCAACGAACAGAAAACTTGCCAACTTTTTGAAAAAAGCTGATATTTTGAAGGATGAATTTTCGATGGAAAATTAGGGTGCTTTTTCGTTATTAATTCATAATAAGGTGAAAAAATAAAAATTTGTAATCAAATAAATTACAGCGTATTTGGGACATAAAAAGGTAAACATTTCACCAAATTTCGTGAAAAAAAAGAATGTTTGGAAAAGATAAAAATAAAAAACAAAAACTTGTTTTTTTTCATTTTTCACATAAATTTTGAAGTTATGTGAAAAAAGTGTAAATACAAATATACTCTTTATTACCTACAACTTTGCCATTGGACTTTTTTCCGTAGGACTTTTAGTTTTGCCGGAAATCGAGAAAAATCGTTTTTTACCCTTAAAAACTCACACCCATTCCTGACCTCTGATCGCCCGAAAATTATTTATCCTTTCATTTTTATAATATTCCCCTCCATTTTTAAGGGTTTTCATTCTACTATTATTATTTTTGGTTTCAAAAATTATCGACCCTGGATATAAAATTATAAAATTAAAATAAATAGAACCCACGTAACTTTGTCTGATGGGAGGCTGCAGCCGTGGCTAGTTACCACCTTACCGGCAAGCGATTTAGCGTTCTGCATGCTGACGCGTAGAAACCAATTAGGTTAGCCCGCTACCATCTTAGACCGCATCATCACTTACCATCAGGTGAGATAGCCGTCAAGAACTAACTTTTGGTGTATATAAAAAAAAAATTAAGTTTGGTGTAAGGCAGAAGCCGGGGGTCAGGCAGGTGATACCGACATTCTATTAACAATTAGCCCACTTAAGTCGCAACTAGGCGCGGTAAACAGATCCCGGCTTTGTCCACCCGGTTAGCGTGCCCCGGCTAAGTGCTCGAATCCTTGTTAACTGTTTTGGTTAACAAGACGACCGAGCTGTTTGCTAGGGTTATTGGTACAAGGAGCCAGTGCCTTGCTTGCTTTTTGGATGCCTTGAGTGATAAGCGTCAGCGCAAACCAGAAGTGCAACGCGTGGACTATGGCTTAACCCTTCTAATATTGAGAGGTGACCCGTACTATGTAGAGAGCCGAGAATGGGCTGATCATATTTGACAACCTCCGTGGTGCAGCGCGCGCGCTGTCGCATTATAAAGTTGGAGGTCCGGTGTTCGATTCTCGGCTCGAGTCTGGTCTAGTCGGAGGCTTCGGCCGTGGCGAGTTACCACCATACCGTCAAAGACGTGTCGCCAAGTGATTTAGCGTTCCGGTACGATGTCGCGTACAAACCAATTAGGAGTGTGGATTTACCATACCCCTAACAGTTTAGCCCGCTACCATGTTACCATGTTACCGCTGCATCATCACTTACCATAAGGTGAGATGCCGTCAAGGGCTAAGTAACTTTTTTATGTTATATTTACAAATAAGAGTTGTGCAAGTATTTTGAGTAAGGTTTGTGCTTAGGCATAGAATTTGAATGGAATAATGCGACTCATATTGAGTAAGAAAATATTTGATCTCGATTTATATATTCGAGAAATTAATTTTATTTATATACCTACAAGTTCAAGGTGTTATCAAACATCGTATTTGTTAAAATTCAGTAAGCAAAACGCCTCCTCTCATGATTTACATTTGCCTGCATAAAACCTTCAACACTATTTTAAATTTTCGCCTTAAATTCGTAGATTCCAGTTGAATGGTCCACATAATATTGTTATTCATACATTCTCGGTTATATGTGAAATGTCTACCTTATTTTTCTCGCTACTGTGTGTTACAATTTTGACGTAAGCCTCTGGATGCTGACGTGTCAATATTGATGGAAACAGGGCCAAGCCTATGACTTTTTGTTAAAAAGTGAAGTTACTTTTATGTCACACATACCTACACTTTGGGGAATAAATTCAAATTCAAAATAATCTTTATTCAAATAGTCCTTTAAAAGGCGCTTTTGACGCGTCAATAATTTACATAGTAGTGATTTGATGGTGATAACTAGATTCGTAAACTTAAAACTAAAGCTATGAGGGTTCAAAAGGTGAGAGGTGTCAAAACGCGCCCCGGTCTAAGAAGAAGCCCACAACAAACTTAGCCAGGTAAATTTTATTTCTGTTATCACCATCTCACATGCCACTTAAAATTATATTAAGAGCTATCTTATTAGAGCAATATTTCACACCCATGCTTGTTTATCATTTATGTAATCCTTTACACTATAGTAGGACTTTTCTACAAGCTTACGTTTTATATAAACTTTGAACATATTGAGAGACATCCCAGAAATTTCATTTGGCAATTTGTTATAAAATTGTATACAATTACCTTTAAATGAATTTCTAATTTTTTATAGTCTAGTAGCGTGCAGCACAAGTTTATTTTTACTTCTGATGTTAAGATTGTTGCAATCGCATTTTTTATTGAATTTTGTTATATTTCTATGGAATATTTTTATTGAAAGTTTGTCTCTTGCTGAACGGTTATCTTTAAGCTGGAGTAGAATGATTGAAGCATCCAAATACAACCCAACCCATTCTCCGCTCACTACAGAGCACGGGTCTCTCAATGTGAGAAGGGTTTGGCCACAGTCCGCCACGCTGGCCATGTGCGGATTGGCAGACTTCACACGCCTTTGAGTACATTATGGAGAACTCTCAGGTTTCCTCGCAATGTTTTCCTTCACCGTTGAAGCAAGTTATATTTAATTCCTTAAAAACGCTCATAACTCCCACGACCTCTAATTCGCAGGCGGACGTCCTACCCACCAGGCAATCACAGCATCAAAAACCGATAACGCGGCCGAATTGTACCTTCGTTATTGCGTGTCGGGTGAAGTACTCGGATCCCACTAGGACATCAAATATCTCCAATGGCAGGCATTAACCAAAAATGGAGCGGTAATGATGCACCATCTACTCAGTACCTAAGCGGTTAACTGGATTTTTACCATACCATTTAACAGGGCATTGTAAAAAGTGGTGTCACCCGGCGTCTTAGACAAATTTCGGCGTTTCGTCTAGCCGCATTATCACGTATACGGTAATAGATCCGGCGGCCGCAGACAGCATCTGTCTTTACCCTATACTCTGTGTACAGGGTGTAGAAATAAAATTTAAAAAAAAACAATGTTTTGATGTGGTATTAACACGTCCCACGAGGATTTATGGATTTATTGGATACTCCTGATATGCCTCGAACAACCGCGTCGAATCACCCGCTTGTGCTTTTACTATATTTGCTAAGATTCTTCTTAGACCGGGGCGCGTTTGGAACCCTCATAGCTTTAGTTTTAAGTTTACGAATATAGTTATCACCATGAAATAACTACTGTGTAAATTATTGACGCGTCAAAAGTGCCTTTTTAAGGACTATTTGAATAAAGATTATTTTGAATTTGAATTAGATTTTTTTAATCCAGCTGATTTTTCTGATCTAACGAATAACCTTTCATCCTCCATTTTATACATCCCAAATAAAATATTGTAGTATTTTAACAGTCAACCTACTGAACTAATAAATAATTCCAATTTGCATCGATATGTCTAGAAAAATACTTTTATATAAACTTTGAAATATTAAACAACAAACAATCGAATTAATGGACGAACGAACGCACGCACGACAAAAAGAACGAACGAAATAACATATACGAGATTTTGAGTGCGGACTCACTCATACACACCAAGACAGAGGTATTTTGATGCTACATATTATTTATTAATCGATTTTAATTGTTTTTTTTTATACACTATAAGTTAGCCCTTGACGGCTATCTCACCTGGTGGTAAGTGATGATGCTGTCTAGGATGGTAGCGGGCTAACCTGTTAGAAGTATGGTAAACCCACGCTCCTAGTTGGTTTCTACGCGACATCGTGCCGGAACGCTAAATCGCTTGGCGACACGTCTTTGTCGGTAGGGTGGTAACTAGCCACGGCCGAAGCCTCCCACCAGACCAGACTCGAGCCGGGAATCGAACCCAGGACCTCCAACATTTAAAATGCGACAGCGCACGCACTGCGCCACGGAGGTCGTCATGTAAATGAAAATTAAAAATATTTATTTTACCAAAAACCATTTGAATTGTTTAATTGTTTTTTTCCATGGTACCCACACTAGGTAATCCTGTCTCGTGGATACCTTATTCGCATTAACATTTGACTAAACTTTTGTATAGCGTGACAAAAAACATACAAATTTTAATAGAACTAGTTGTGGTTTTGAGCATCATTACTGATTTAGCTTCACGCGAATATACAATATATAGTGTGAAGAAGTAAACCTGAGTATCTGTAACCCCTATAACTAAAACCTAGTGCCACATTTATATATGCACATTCTTTCAGCATTCTCTCACATAACACAGAGAAAATGTGCCATTTTCCGGGGTCCTATTTTCCTCGTAAATTTTAATAGAGACACTAATTAAAATTTACGAGGACGAAAAAACAAAACATCACCCACTGTTGTATTAATTGTGATGGAGTATCAACATTGTTTGTACTAGTGTCAAAGTTTGCATCACTACATGTATTTCATACGTGAGTAAAATTTCGATGACATAAAATCGAAACCCATCATTTATATGTATATATCAGTTAAAGTATTATTAGATTTTATAATAAGTTAATTTATTTAATTGTCAGTAAATAAAAGGCCTTATATCTCATACAAATAAATTCGCAGGTATTTTAGTTTCGTGAACTTATTAAGAGTGATTGAGATTCGATGAGAGTAATACCATAAATACTAAAGATTATTACGTATATATAGAACACTCTGTATAAACTAAATTGTATGTACAGCATAAGTAGAAATGCAACTGAAGAAGGCATCGGAGATGTGAGCGCAAACACTCGCACGTGTTACTGTTACGTTTCCAATGAACAAATTATAAAGCCAACCTTTTTTTTTCTTTGCACATTTTTCTCTGTCATATCCGAATGCGACCTTTTTGGTAAACGTACATTACAATTCGTATGTTCCAATTTTTGTGTCCACAGACCGTAATAGATGTTTGCAAGGCTCACTATTTTGAACGCGGTTTAGGATGCAAATTCTACTATTAAAAAAAACACACACCACAGACGAACAAATAAGGTTTGCTTAATTGTTCGTATGTGGTGTGCCGTGTAAATTTACGAGTCACCAAAAAAAGAGTCATATATTCAAGCTGAATTTTTTTTTAGTTTTTTATTCCAATTTTAAAAATTCCTGCAACACTCTTTAATATTTTTTTATTTTTTAATCACGTTGCTAATAAATAAAACTGTAAAATATTTTAGTTTTTTTTTATTTCAACTCAAAAACTGCACTGATCATGATGATATACATCCTAGATTCTAATTCTTCTAGAATACAGTTTAGCGAAAATAAACATAGTTTTCGCAGAATTTTATTTTCAAAAACAGAAACAACATGACTATCACATGATGATGAAATGAATGATAAAATATCTTTTAACATTCAAACGTATAAATAAGATATCAACTATCGTAAATAAGAGATAAAGTTAAGACAATGGTCTGAACATAGAAGAAATTCAGATTTTCTGAGATAATGTTCGAAAATTATAGCTTCATAATACTTCAAAGGCTTGGTTGGTTATTGGTTAGCCAAGCTAGTTTGAAGACAGGACTATCGATTGCCGATATGCGATACCTAGCGAATGTGTGGCTGCCATCAAAATGAGAATCTGCCAAGTTATTAATTGAGCATTGTTACCTTGTAATGGTATCTGACCGTTAAAATGTATATGAAGACAGAGTTGCAGGTTATTGCCTGTTCTTAATTTATTAAGCAACTATAAAATCTATATCTTACGATACAATATAGTGTGTGAAGTCCGTTTAAAAACTTGACAGACGAAGTATCTGTTCTATTTTTTACTGCTACGAAGCGGTGATAGCCTAGTGGTTAGGGCGTCAGCCTCCTAATCAGAGGTCGGCGGTTCGAATCCAGGCACGCACCTCTAACTTTTCGGAGTTATGTGCTTTTTAAAATAATTAAAATATGACATGCTTCAACGGTGAAGGAAAACATCGTGAGGAAACCTGCACGCCTGAGAGTTCTCCATAATGTTCTCAAAGGCGTGTAAAGTCTGCCAATCCGCACACGGCCAGTGTGGTGGACTATGGCCGAACCCTTCTCATACTGAGAGGAAACCCGTGCTCTGTAGTGAGCCGGTAATGGGTTGATCATGATGATGATGATGAATTATAGGAAAGGAATTGCGGAACCATAAATACTTTGCTATGACAGCTACTTATAATTATATAAGATAAATAACAATGAATGAGTTTTTGGTGAGAAAACTACCTTCGCTAACTTAAAAGGAAAACTACCAGGGTTCCAGAAGTTCCGACAAAACAGGCTGAATAGAAAGACTAAGCATCACGATGACGTGTTGGTAGTTAGTCTTCCATCGCTTTGTATATTGATATTACCGAGAAAGTCCGCTAAAACTTAGTAGCTACACCTACATTTTTCGTATTCGACAAAACAAGAAGTGAAGCAAATATGTAACGAGAGTGTGCCCTTAGCAAATACTTCAAGGAACTCCTTACTGTTGTTATAGTAACGTCACATATGAAGAGTGTTCTTTTTTTTAATACCCTACGAAAAATAAATGTGATTTTGTTAACTAACGCACTGATTTTAATGAAAAGTAGAAGAAAGTTTGGTTGAATTCTGGAGATGAACTTAGGATAGGACACATGATAACTTTATTCCAGCAAAGAACTGGAAAACGTTCTAATGGGTTTAAAATATTACTTTAATATATCACATGTAAAATGAAAGTCGATCTTGTCAAAATTTTGAATGGAGAAAGAGAGACAGGAGAGAAATTTATACGAGCAATTCCTATATGGGTGCATAGGATTTTTATTTACCTACCCACAACTGATGTAATGAGATTAGAATATATTATTTAATTTGTGCATTGTGGGCTATTTTGAATTGAAAACTGAAAATGATTTGCAAATTTTTAACCAATTTTTTTTTTTAGTTAAAATATTCAACGGTGAAGGAAACTTGCTTCAACGGTGAAGGAAAACATCGTGAAGAAACCTGCACGCCTGAGAGTTCTCCATAATGTTCTCAAAGGCGTGTGAAGTCTGCCAATCCGCACATGGCCAGCGTGGTGGACTATGGCCAAACCCTTCTCATATTGAGAGGAGACCCGTGCTCTGTAGTGAGCCGGTAATGGGTTGATCATGATGATGATGATGATGATCCAAAATTTTAACCAGTTTTGATCAGAATGCAACCAGACCTCGACGAAGTAAGGCAGTGTAGCTGCAAGCATAAAAGATTTTATTACTGGAATTTAAAACACTGTAAACAACGTTGATACATAAAGTAACACAACACATTTAATTCGACGTGTCATTAAATATAAATGTACATGAAAAGCTATTTTCAACAATGGCTGGCACGCCTATGGTTACACCGTGTCACTGTTTATACCCATTTACTTATTTTAACATTTTATTCAGCTAACCAATATCCTTTGAGTACCTATATTACTCAAGATACAAGTGGCACTTCATAACCCCAGAACACAACGTCATCGCCGGCGAAGACGAGGTCCCCGATATCTCACGTCATCCGGACATGGGTCTCATCCACGGTCATGGGGGCGCTCGTACTGATACACCAGTCCAACAAACCCTACAAGTCCCAACGTCACCCTAAGTCGAGGATCAAGTCTCACAGGAGACGCCCTTAGAGGGACGTTTCCCAGATGTCGTCGAGCCCAAGTGCTCTTCTCTCAGGCTGAGCGTCATGCTCGCCAAACCCCCCGGTGACACAGTAATAACCACTATAGTTATCTGTAACTGGTAATTCGAATAAATAACTTTATACCCCATTTCGAAGCACCCTGTTAAGGGTACACCTACCTACGCGGTACACTGCGTGTTTTACTTGCACGGGTTTGCGCAAATTTGCTTACGGGTAGCATTGATTTGTTTGCTTCTGTTTGCAAATATTCTTTACTGACTTAGAACCTTATCCTACATTACATACAAAGTAGCGTAGATAGATAGATAAACTCTTTATTGCACTTTACAAACTTGGATTCAAAATAAATAAAACAAAAATAATAAAAAAAACAAACATAATGCGCAAAGGCGGTCTTATCGCTAAAAGCGATCTTCTCCAGACAACCTTTTGTGAAAGGAAAGAGTTAAAAGGAAAGGGGGATAGTGCAATAGCCAGAAAATAATATAATAGCAATTACATTTACTTATATACAGATATACATTACTAAATAAATATATATATATTAAACTGGGTAGTTCAATTTTTTTTATATACTACAATTTAGTCTTTGATAGCAATCTCACCTGGTGATGATGCAGTCTAAGATGGTAGCGGGCTAACCTGTTAGGTGTATGGTAAAGCTATAATCCTGATTGGTTGCTACGTGACATCGTGTCGCAACACGAAATCGCTTTGTGACACGTCTTTGTCTATAGGCTGGTAACTAGAGACGGCCGAGGCCTCCCACCAGACCAGACTTGAGCTGGGAATTGAACCCAAGACATCCATCTTTATAATGCGACAGCACACTCCATTGGCACACGATCAGTGGCGCAGTCGACATGGAGGAATGCAAAATTACCCAAATCTTGTGCACGCTAAGAATCCTTCTAATATCGTAAGTACTTATGAAAGTATGTTTAGATGTTTTTTTCTCCTTTACGCCTTAATAAGAGTTATTTTGATGAAATAAGGAATAGAGATCGTTTATAAACAATTGTTATTAAAAAGTACGAAATATTTAGATGATGATTCTGTATTTTATCACAAAGCAAGTTTTGACCGCATCAATTTAATACCTATAATATAGCCCATCTATATATATATATATATATATAGATGGGCTAATGATACATAGATATACCTAAATAGGCAAACATAGCGGATGATGTAATAGCATGATTTCAAACACTTTATTAATAGATTCAATAGGCATACCCGCTATCATAATATATTATCAAAACTGCATCTTAATACATGAAGCAATTATAATATTCATCTAGATATTGCATTACGGCATTCCTATTAATGTAATCTTAGATAATTTATAACCAGTACCAACTTTATGGATGTTATTTATATTTGCGAAGATTTTATTTGCAAATATGGGTAATATTTTCATTTAAATATAGTCCTACATCATGTATTTATCTTACTTGCTATAGAAATAATAAATTTATTGTCATTTTTAACATCAATGTACTTAACAACATTTCAAATCAATGTACTTAATATGCATTGAAATATTCGATATCTGCAACACATTTTCTGACACAAAATGATGTTTTTCTTTTAAATACAATAACTGCAAGATATTTGTAACTAGGAGTATATTCTATAACCAAAATAATACTGGAAACATCTGCCACCACATCATATCAGGTAGGCCAGCGGGCGGTTAATTTTTATTTATTGTCTGTATTTTTAAAACCATGAACACCATTGCTTTTTTTTAATTTTAGTTTTCCATTCTCTCGGCAGCCGCTGCTTCATATTTGCAAACATCTACTCTAACATGTCGGTACTCTGAAAAAAAATCCAAACTTCAACTCGACACACTATATCGACAATATGTAACAAAACACACCATATAATTTTTATTCAATGGCCATTTTATGTTATACAGTCCAATCAACTAAAAAGCATGTCCAAAAATTAGGGACATTGTTTAGGGACAAATAATACAGTCTATAATTCTAGAGAACGTTCACGTTCGAATTCATTTAGCCTCGAAATATTTCAGTAATTCCAGTCCATACTGTCAAGTTACCAAAACTGTTAAGTTTCTATTTACGTAAATCACTATTTCATAATGTGTGCCATCCCGAACGGATAGCATGAGTTTTGGAACTGTCTTTGGGAATTTAGTTTACTTAAGAGCTTTGTATAAACCAAAATTGCGTTAAATGAGCTTCATTTTACTTACGTTTTTTCTCGTCACAATTGTATTCATACAAATCGCAGTTATCATTAAACATTCTAGAGATACCCAGTGAGTCTTGTCCGCAAATCGGCACGAAATCATGCTGACACTGGTCAGCCATTTTGCAGAAGTTGATAACCTAAAACAAATTACATTGTAAGAGCTTATATTTTCCCCGCTATCCAGAATACTATAAACATTATTAATATGGGGCAACAAAAAATTAAAAAATTACCGGCTCCAAAGGGAAAAAATAATCTTCTGCTTCTATTTCAACGTGAGACCAAACCTCGGCGGCGAAACCTAAAATTATAAAACCTGAAAAAAAATTTAACACGTATACAATTTAACATGGATACATAAAATCAAAAATCAAATATTAAAAAGAAAACATTTTTTACTGTATAAAATAAGCTATGACATACGTATACATAAAGGTCCGTAGCCCACGAAAATACTAGTATGAACTACTTTTTTTTAATGACTTTACACAGATTAGCCAATGTCAAGTTTATAAAATTGAAGTTAGGGAAAAATGGCGAGAAATTTCGCACTAGGCGGACGCGGCTCCCTTAAACCTTTCCCAAATTAATACATGTTAACCATTCAAAAAACTAGCCACTACACAAACGACACCAAAACTATAATGTCCACGACACAACCAACACCAGTCCTTTTCAAAATTAGCCAACAACAAAATATCGCGCCCGTCATATACGAAGTCTGCCGCCTTTCTAACGTAAAATCATGAACTACTTTATAATTCCTACACCGGTTGGAACCACAGACAATAAAAAAAAGTTTATTATAAAAAAAATACCATAGACAATGAAAAAAAATCATCATAAAAAATATATACTCACTAGAATAAAGCCTGCGAAGTATCATTACTTACACGAGCGATCTAATCACTTGCCAAATATGTTCTAATTATTATTATGGACTTGTTTACACTGGACGCGTAACTATGGTTGTAGAACAGGAAATTATACCAAAACATACGCCTTACAGCGAAAACTATTTAGACCGGTGACAGATCACAGGCAGGGCTTTGAAACTGTGTAAGAGAATTACACATTATACGGGTCCCCCGGGCGTTTAGCAAAACCATAGAGAGGGACATGCCGTGGTGAGTTTTAGTTCGGGTATACCCAACTAGTGTAGTGAGAGTACCACATAATCTCGTCCTGCCCAAGGGACCCATAAAGCTTATCCACCACGACAAAAAAAGGGGTTTGAAATTCTATCGTTCATGATTTTTATTTGTATACACTTTAACGTTTTTTTCCCTTTCATTATTCATAATGTTAACATAGTACGACGAATATAAATATCGTAATAATTAAGAATTTTCTTGTGTTACACTGAAACCAAGAAAAGTAACAATACAGGAAAGTAGATTACTATGTAATGAGCTATTCGATATTTTTCTTGCAAGCTTACGTTAAATAAAA
This sequence comes from Lasiommata megera, assembly GCA_928268935.1. Lineage (NCBI taxonomy): Eukaryota > Metazoa > Arthropoda > Insecta > Lepidoptera > Nymphalidae > Lasiommata > Lasiommata megera. The sequence continues at coordinate 8,697,481 of OV743328.1, forward strand.
TGTTAACATAGTGGCTAAGTAATATTATCAAAGGAAAACAAAGAGTAAAATAAGTGTGTAAATAATATGTAATAGGTAGTTCTGTTAAGATCGACTGACTTAATAGACACAAAAAAGGCTTACTATTCTAAGAAAATGATTAGTACCATATCAGATGGTATATAAACGAAACAATGAATGAAAATAACTAAATAATGTAACATAGTATTATATTCTATTTACATTTATTATGATAATTCAATGTACATCAAACATTTTACTAAAAAAGATTTGATATATTATCATATATGTAAACAATACTCACGCCTGAAAAGTGATAAGTGCGTAAAAACGTAACGGGGTCATTCGTTCAGTAGATTTTAATGCTCATATTTTTTTCATACTCGAGTTCTTTTTTTTATGCACTACAAGTTAGCTCTTGACGGCACACCTGGTGGTAAGTGATGTCTAAGAAGGTAACGGGTATGGTAAACCCACACTCCTAATTGGTTTCTGTTAAAGGTCTAATATCTACACAATATGTCACTAGTGCTGACATCTGTTGTGCAATGTCAGTAGACATGTTTGTATATTCATTTATTTAAAAATAAAGGTAGTCTATGCCACTCGTCGACGGGTATACGTTGTTTTATTTTAGGTTATAGGCCCATCTACTCTTCTACTCGACATCGTGCCGGAGCGCTAAATCGCTTTGCGACACGTTTCCGTCGGTAGTGTGGTTACAAGCCACGGCCAAAGCATCCCACCAGACCAGGCTCGAGCTGGGAATCGAACCCAGTAACTCCAACTTTATAATGCGACAGCGCACGCTCTGCACCACAGACGTCGTCATATAAGAAAATATATAGGTATAGAAAATCGATTCTTAAGGAGTTAACTTCAAAAAAACAAACAAAATGAAAAGGTTGAGCACACCTGTCGTCAGCTCAGTCAGTGTTGCCAGGACCGCCATGATAAAACATATATATAGAAAATCGATTCTCAAGGAGTTAACTTCAAAAAAACAAACAAAATAAAAAGGTTGAGCACACCTGTCGTCAGCTCAGTCAGTGTTGCCAGCACCGCCGTGGTAAAACATATATATAGAAAATCGATTCTTAAGGAGTTAACTTCAAAAAAACAAACAAAATGAAAAGGTTGAGCACACCTGCCGTCAGCTCAGTCAGTGTTGCCAGGACCGCCGTGATAACCCACAACACGAGCTAAACGGATATTATCATTTAATAGATCAATACACCGGGATGTGGTTGAACGTCATCATTCAATGTGAGTAGTACGTCTTAATCATGGCTTTTTATATCCTAACCTACGATTTTTATTTAAACTACAAGTTAACCCTTAACGGCAATCTCACCTGATGGTAAGTCATCACTTACCATCATTTACCATATTAGACTGCATCAGCTGTTAGGGGTAAGGTAAACCCATACTCCTAATTGGTTTCTACGCGACATTTATTTATTATGGAAACCCAACAGTTAATACATTTTACATGACCATTTTTTACTGTTGTGAGCTAATGTGAATGTTTAGCTTTTTACAGGTTTTTCACAAAGACCGCACATAAAAAAAAAACGCAATATAATCAACTACAAAGGCAACAACCAAAAACTAGTCACTAAATATAATAAAGTTAAAACAAAAGTTCAAGTCAAGATTGCATAACATATGTCAATTAGTACTATTTAGTATAAGAGATGTCAATAATTTTACTTTTGAAGTCATATATTTGTTATAAAATAAATCAATTTCCCTTTGTTTTTTACACTGTTATTATATATATCAGGTATTCTTGACATCGTGCCAGAATGTTAAATCGCTTACACGTCTTTGTAGTAGGGTAACTAGCCACGGCCGAAGCCTATATAGCCTTTGTCTGGTGGGAGGATTCGGCCGTGGCTAGTTACCACCCTACCGACAAAGACGTGTCGCCAAGCGATTTAGCGTTCCGGCACGATGTCGCGTAGAAATCATTTAGGAGTGTGGGTTTACCATACCCCTAACAGGTAAGCCCGCTACCATCATAGACTGTATCATCACTTACCATCAGGTATGATGGCCGTCAAGGGCTAACTTGTAGTATAAAGAAAAAAAAAGCCTAGGAGACCAAACTCGTGGCGGTAATTGAATCCAGGACCTTCAACTTTATAATACAACAGCACACGCACTCCGCCTCGGAGGTCGGAGGTCATCTCAATCGTCGGAGGAGTATCTTCATAACTAGTATTAGCTCGTAAAAATTATATACGTCAATTTCAAACATATATTGCATATTTTCTAGACATGTCTGTAAAAGAAGTAGTGTTACTAAAACTTAAAAATCATTAATTTATCAATCATTTTAGTATGATCATGATGAACTATAATGTACAAGAAAAAAAATACACACTTGAGCTTTTATTACGCACTAGCTGGTGCCCGCGACTTCGTCTGCGCAGGATTAGTATTTCGAGTAGGTATATCGAGCGTGGCGTAGAAAAGAACCACAAAATTTTACACTTTTCGTCATATTTTGGACAATTCACACAATATCTTTATAAATTTAGCCTATGTTTTATTCTGATTTATAAGTTTATACTATTGTAATATTTTATAAAAATCCGTTCTGTAGTTTTTATGTGAAAGAGTAACAAACATCCATCCATACTTTCAAACTTTTGCGTTTATAATATTAGTAGGATTGTCTCAGACATATACATATATACTGTACTTTGACTTTGCTCGCTCAGAGTTAGTGTTAAAACGGGAAAGAAACCGCACGAAACTTGTATTTTTTTAACTAGGTATATCTTAACGCTAATAAGGCGATTTATTGTTTATTAGCATTAAAACATATACCTATGTTTTTTTTAAATATATAACTTTAAAAAACTTTAAGTACATATAAATTATCATCTCAATGCTACATGCATTCAATGAGACATTTCCGAGGCGTTACAAAGTAATGTTTTCTTATTCACAGATAAACCTTCTTTCGAAATACAATACTTAATAACAATCGTAAAAGCCATTTCAGAGATAGGTCACAAATAATTAAATATTAATTTATATACAAGAATTGCTATTAACATATCAATAATTTATAATACTGAAAGTTCAAACCAGAAAGCAAAAAAAAAAACATCAAAAACTTGTTTCCGTACCCTCAAAAAGAGTTAATCCAGCGGAAAGAATAGGTACCCGCTTGGCTTCACACAAATGTTTAATATCACAGAAGGCCTCGGAGATGATATCTTTGTGATGCAAACAAACAAAAAATATCCCACGGAGTACTATTCTCTTAGACTTATTACATGACTTGTGTATAAAGAACATTTGGGTCAATTTTTATTAAACGAAATCGACGGAATGATTTGAAACGAAATTTAATTATTAAGTACGCAGTAACGAATTATGTGTGGTAGGTGTTGTAGCATAACATTATAAATAACTTACTCTATACTATATCTTCCAAGCGAAATAGCGGAAGCGGTGATAGCCTAGTGGTTAGGGTGTCAGCCTCCTAATCAGAGGTCGGCGGTTCGAATCCTGGCACGCACCTATAACTTTTCGGAGTTATGTGCGTTTTTAAGTAATTAAAATATCACTTGCTTCAACGGTGAAGGAAAACATCGTGAGGAAATCTGCACGCCTGAGAGTTCTCCATAATGTTCTCAAAGGCATGTGAAGTCTGCCAATCCGCACATGGCCAGCGTGGTGGACTATGGCCAAACCCTTCTCATATTGAGAGGAGACCCGTGCTCTGTAGTGAGCCGGTAATGGATTGATCATGATGATACTATATCTTACTCACATCTGAGGGTGGCTGGAAGAGATCGGTTATAGAGATAAGCTTTCCCTTGTATACTCCTTTGTAAGTGTTTAATATAACAAATTTGGTACAAAAATAATAAAAATAAAATAAACAAATAAAGAATGATGTTCATTATTATACAAACTGCCTCGATGATCAAGTGGACTGACTTTGGACTACGAGGTGATGAATTACGCCAAAATAAAAAGTAGGACTTAAAACTAATTATCTAATAAATAAATAATTTAAATTAGTGTCTAGATTTTTCTGTTTGACTTTAGCATCTTTAGTTCAAATATGTTTTGTACTTATGCAATTGTTTAATGGACGCGAGAAGTCTTACTTCAGTCTAAAGTTTGAATCCCGGTTAGATTGGTAAAGAAAGCTTAGCATTGTGAAATAAAATTTTTAAAAAACACAGACCTTACGATTCGAGAGTGCCTAAAAAACACATCTACTTAGAATAAATGAATTTTGAATTTGAATTAGTGTATCGTAAATTATTGAAGCGATTAAAAATTTATTTATATGCAAAGACATTCTGATTGCAACATAACGTCAAGCCATATTTACAGTCGCGTAAACATTTCCAACGATTGCGTTATACAATTAATACTTTAATATGTATATTAGCATAATGCTATATTTCAGATATGTTATGGATCGTCCCGCCTGCTTGCGGTCATCTCCCTGATTACGCATCGACACCATCGGTAAGGCATTTTTCTATGTGGGCGGCTTTTATACACATATATTACTGGGTAAAGAAAATATCGCCTTAAAAGGTTATTACAATTAATATCTACAATTCTTATATATTAATCACCTATAAGACGTCTTATACGAACCTAGACTTATACATTAATCAAGTGTTCAAAGTTTTCATTGCCTTTAAAATTTTCACACTCGCAAACGTAGAGTCGCTGACTATCGAAAAACGTAACGTTTAAAGTAAAATGGGTCTAATGTGTTCGAATTAGAGTCGCAATTTACGTACTACTTATTTTTATTTTACAAACTTGTGCTGGTATGGAAGTGTGGACGAATTTGAGTTTTATAACTAGGCAGTTACATTTCAATTTAGTATGACGTTAGTGGCTTTCGATAGTCGTCAACAAAGCTACGATTGTGAGCTAACAAGTTTTGGACGATTTGTCATTTTTTCTGCAAAGAGAGGCCACTATTACTGGCTTAGTCTGTCATAATCTGTTTTGATTATTGCTTTACTTTTCGACTCAATCAATGGACATAAGAAGTTTATGTTTAATAATTTTCCTTCCAGAACAAAATTGACCAATTCTGCAGTCTAGCAGAAAGCTGCATACATGACACCATTCCGATTTGCGGAAAAATGGGGGACGAGATACGGACGTTTTTGGATCTGTGCGACTTGTTGGAGTTTGCCTGTGATACCAACCAAAGTATTTACATTATAAACTTTTTTAGAACCTTTATTTTATATTAATTTTATCTGAAAATTAATGAAAAATGAAAAATATTTTTTTACCAAAAACAATATTTTTTCCGATGGTACCGACCCTAGGTAATCCTGTCTCGTGGGTACCTTGTATTTTTATCTAGATATTAAATTTTGAGTTCTTGCAGATTTTTTTTCATCTAAAATGCTCTGCTTTGGCAATTGCATACATATGACTGGAGAAGGTTTTGTATATGCATCCCTTACCATAATATTTTGTCCGAAGACAAACTTTGCAGTAATTATTTTAAACTTGGTTGCTATTTTTTCAGTTTTCACGCACGTTGAAGATATGCCGGGATGTCCGAAGCAGAGAAATAAATAAAAAGATCTATTAGATCTGATAAATCTGTTTTGTTATGTGAAAAGTAAGTTATTAACAATAAATGAGTAGTAGGTAATTAAATGCTTTAATAAATATATTCGCTTTATTTACAACCATAGTGACCCAAAAAGATTGGAAGACCGCAGACCAAACTCCCTGCAGGTATTGCCACATTAGTTACAAAGAAAAACTTGTTGATCAAATTGACCACTTGACAGATTCGCTTGGATTCACGAGAATAACAAAAATTGAATACTACATTACATTGAATTGAATTATGTATAAATTTATTTTATTTGGCGGACATGTCATAGCTATTTTTAATAACTTTAATATTATGTTTACCTTTATCTCCTGTCTACTTATCTTCCCTTGGTCCGTGGGGTCCTAGCTATAAGGCTTTGAGGCTTTTTAAGGAAATAGCAAAAGGTTAGTCGACATCACAGGAGACTGAAGAGCTGCCAGCTACCTCACACTAAGAATTAATGTAGCTATTCAAAGGTGGAACGCTGCCAGTATCTTTGGAACCTTGCCTAAAGGGACTCCTCTTAATAATATATCCAATTCAAATTCAAATTCAAAATAATCTTTATTCAAAACTATTTGAATTATTGAATTTAAGGACTACCTTAAAAAGGCACTTTTGACGCGTCAATAATTTACATAGTAGTTATTTCATGGTGATAACTATATTCGTAAACTTGAAACTAAAGCTATGAGGGTTCCAAACGCGCCCCGGTCTAAGAAGAAGCCCACAACAAACTTAGCCGGGGTTTTTTTTCTTCGTTATCTACTTATGTAGTGTTATAAAACCTCTATAATGTTTATAATTAACAAGCAGACAAAACCACGGGTGGCTGTTAGTTATTTACGACGAAGAAAGATCGTACACAGACATAACTTTTTGTGCAAAAAGTATCTTTACTTAAATATGTGTTTAAGTACCATTACGGTAATACCTTGGTCTGACCTGAGATCGGAGAGCGAGATAGAGTTATTGCAAGTTGTGTGGGCGTGATAGAGATGAAGATAGCCCGAAGGTTGACCGGTAACAGGTTAGGGCAGAAAGTATAGCGATGCCAGTAAGGTACGAAGTCTCGGGTGAATCCTTTCACGGTTACACCGATATTTTGATCAGTGATTAATCTATGGTTAGATAATATAGTAATATATTATTTATCATGTTATATTTTGTATATTTTTTATAACTATATCTATATATATTTAAATCGCTTACACTTAATTACAGCTTGACAATAACTGGTTCCATATTAAGTCTGCAGGTAAATAAAAAACATCATAAAATAACCAAATTAATATTAATATACTTTTCAATCTTTTTCATGTAACTATAACATTGTCCCAGAAGGTCTGAAACCTTTTTACACCACCATTCTATGTACTTTCAGCTTTGTTTGATTGGCTCAGATACCAGTCACCACGTTTTTATAAAAAGTGCATTGCCAAGCGATATAAAGTTCCCGTACGATGCCGCGTAACTACAAATTATATGCTCGTATAACTATAAACTGTTAATAGTTTGATTCGTTCCTATTTCAAGATTCATTTAATTTTATTAATATATTGTTATAACAGCTTAGTTGGTCTTGTGATTAATATGGAACCCAGATTCAAAACCGAAGCGTAAGAATCGAATTTTCTCCCTTGCTTATTTACTTTTCAGTGCCAGCCTAGAGTTAAAATATTTGCGTCCTCCACTTCATGGTAATAGAGTGTCTCGGGTATTATATTATATTATATTAGAGCATAGACTCATCGAATGCTGTTTGGCCCGAGATATATTATAGCTGGGGCAGGAAGATTGTGTCGAGCATTTAGCCGTTGTCAGGCTATTGACGATGATGATATTAATAATATTAAACTACGATTAACGTTAATCGCACAGGTGGCACCCGGCCGTGCGGTCCGTGAGAAAGCTACAATTTGAACAAGGCGTAATTAGCGGGTGCATTAAATCGGAGCCCGCCCGCTCGCCGCTCGCCGCTTGGCGATTTCGTTGATTAGCCTCCGAGGTCAAGTTCAGGACAGGTGGATTTTAAGGGTCAAGGACTTTAAACTTTTGACCACTGTGATCAAGTTAAAGTCACAGACATGACTGAGACTCAAGTCTGATCAAGTCAAGTCAGTGGCGTGCTCTTAATACATTCACTAAAGCAACACTACCAAATAATAGGCAACTCGTATTGAAGAAAAATGACATGGCCGGAATGTATATGGAGCTGTGCCCTAATTATTATTATTTATTTTTTTATCCTCTACAAGTTAGCCCTTGACGGCAATCCCACCTGATGGTAGCGAGCTAACCTGTTAGCGGTATGGTAACCCACACTCCTAATCGGTTTCTACGCGACATCGTGTCGGAACGATAAATCGCTTGGCGACACGTCTTTGTCGGTAGGGTGGTAACTAGCCACGGCCGAAGCCTCCCACCAGACCAGACTCGAGCCAAGAATCGAACCCAGGACCTCCAACTTTATAATGCGAAAGCGCGCGTATTGCACCACGGAGGTCGTCAAAAATTAAAATATGCATGTTCATTATTTACAGTACATCAAATTAATGCTTATAAGTGTGTGTTTACATCCGTTTAAGTTTTATGATCAGAGATAAAGCGAATGATCGTATAATAAAAAACAAAAAATCCGCCTAAATATTTTGATGAAATAATATTCATGAACAATACGCTATGAAACTAATTATATCAGGAATAATATTAAAAAAGGGTTACACGTAGAAGAAACTCACTAGCTTTTCCTTTACCGTTGAAGCAAGTGATATGTTAATTGCTTAACAACGCACATAATAAATAGATATGATAAATATTTAATGATAATTACACAATAGTACTCATAGAGAAAGAATAGTTTGGACATTTAAATTCGATAGAATTCGCGTCATAATGTTGATTAACGCGTGCCCTTTCGCTTAAATTCCACTCATATTTACTCCAAAAACCACCGAAGCTGATCCACAGTTCTCTATACCACATTCTAATACCGAAATTTGGATAGAGTAATCCAAACTAGCCTACCTACATTTATTTAAAAAAATATATTTATGAATTAGTTATTAACTAGTACATTTAGTTTTGTATTAATGTATTTCATTGATCTTAATATGTAATGATGTTAGTTTATAAGTAACAATTATTTAACTTTTAAGCAAGTGTTATGTTTGTAGATAAGCGTGTACGTGTAAGTAATTGTCGATGGCTTAGGTGTACGGAAAAACTCAAGCTACGAGTTTGTGATCACACCTAACTATTATTACATTATGTTAATGTTTTTCTTAAATAAATAAATAAAAGAGTCGGCTAGTCAAATAACCCGCGGCTCCTTATTATACCAGGGAGGGCTACCTGGTTTGTTAATTATTGCCAAAAGAGGCAACCCACGTTTAGAATGACGACTAAGAAAAGTTTCTTAAGATAAAAGTACGTTTGCAATAGAATTGGTTATCTCTATTCGAAGTCGACTAAATCTAGGCTGCCAGCTCACACAATACGGCACAGATCCAGCAAATTTTTTTTTTTATTCACTACAGGTTAACCCTTGACGGCAATCTCACCTGATGGTAAGTGATGATTCAGTCTAAGATGGTAGCAGGCTAACCTATTAGGGGTACGGTAAACCCATAATCGGTTTCTACGCGACATCGTGCCGGAACGCTAAAGTCTTTCTAGATAGATAGATATACTCTTTATTGCACACTACATTGAAAATAACTAAAACAAAAAATTAAATAAAAAAAAAAAAACACACATAATGCGCTTTCTAGGTAGGGTGATAAGCTGTTAAGTTTCAGATTAGCACCGAGGACAAACCTCTTTGGTTTTTTCGGTGCCGTTATTGTATAATTAATTATATTCCTTTTATATTAATAATAAATATATAATAAATAACTAACCACGGCCGAAGCCTCCCACCAGACCAGACTCTAACTGGGAATCGAACCCAGGACCTCCAACTTTATAATAGCGCGCGCGTTGTCGCCACGGACGTCGTCAAACTTACTCCAAAAACCGCCAAATCTGATACAAATTTCCCCGTACTGCTGACAGAGCGGTGTAGATAGGGTGCTCCGATAAGAGTCGGTTAGCCTAATAACCCGCGGGCCCTTTGTCTATTGTTTACATTAGGGTGTGCTACGTGATTTGTAAGTCACGCCGGCACCTTTGGGCGGACCTCCCTGCTGTTATTGTTAAAGACGTCGTCATGATGACGAGTGACGCGACAGGGTGATCCGACGCTCAATTAGAGTTCGATTACGAAGGAATGTTGGTTATAGTTAAGATATTAATTAACTATATCCCATTTAACTGTATAAAGTTCCCATAAGGTACCCAAGAAAGCCTATTATTTTCCCCTTAACTATTCCACGCCGGTACACCTACTGTTGCTAGTTCAAACTCACCTATATCGAGGATATGTCAACTGTATAATAATCTTAATAAGGTAGTGGACATACACAGTAGATCTCTAGCGAAATTCCGGATTTGATTTAGCTTTAAGTGCAAGTGAAAAATAGTTGTAATTGGTAGTTTAAGTGCGTTTAGTTTAGTTTAATTTATTTTCTGTTATTGTTAGTATATTTTATAACTAGGATTAGTTCGAACCCGGGCACGCACCTATAACTTTCCGGAGTTATGTGCGTTTTTAAGCAATTAAAATGTCACTTGCTTCAACGGTGAAGGAAAACATCGTGAGGAAACCTGCACGCCTGAGAGTTCTCCATAATGTTCTCAAAGGCGTGTGAAGTCTGCCAATCCGCACATGGCCAGCGTGGTGGACTATTGCCAAACCCTTCTCATATTGAGTGCAGACCCGTCCTCTGTAATGAGCCGGCAATGGGTTGATCATGATGATTAAGTTGATCGATGCCTGAACTTCTTATCTATTGAGTGGAATAACATCACACTGTACATCGTAGGGCGCACGTGTCTAAGATTACCGGCGCGTGAGTGGACGACTAATGACACAGTGTCACTTGCGCTGCCACCGACGCGCCGCCCGGACGTTCCCTGAGACACCCTTTTGATACTACCGAAAAATAACAATCTTTTTTTTTCATTAATACCTTATTAAGTCAACCTGTGAGGTTAACTTCCTATTTTTTTTCTATCACCAATTACAAATGGAGGATTTTTTTGTTATATTATATTCGTATGTTACAGACGTTTGTACTGATGACCTCCGTGGCACAGAGCGTGCGTTGTCGCATTATAATGTTGGAGGTTCTGGGTTCGATTCCCGGCTCGAGTCTGGTCTGGTGGGAAGTTTCGGCCGCGGCTAGTTACCACCCTACCGACAAAGACGTGTCGGCAAGCGATTCAACATTCCGGCACAATGTCGCGTAGAAGGGAGAAGATGTCGAGTAGAAGGTTAGCCCGCTACCAACCTAGACTGCATCATCACTTACCACCAGATGAGATAGCCGTCAAGGGCTAACATGTAGTATAAAATAAAATAAAAATTATATTATATTCGATTATATTTGTATTCATTTAAAAAATAGACGCTTTTAAGTATAAAAGTAGGCTTTCAAGCGACTTGCGATACTGGAGTAAATGTAATTTTTTTTTTATAGATAGCCAAATTTGAAGCCCATAATTAATTGGACATATAACATGTACGCAGATGCAGAACGAAGTAAATGCAGCGTTAGTAAACCCCAGATTGGGTGAATAGACGAAAATTGAGCCGCAAAGAGCCTGTACCTTGTGCACAGTGGCTCATGGAACGTGGAATTGGGAAATCCTTAAAAAAGACGTAATGAACAGCAGTGGACGACTATGGAATAATATGATAATAATGATGAGAAGAAGCTCTGATAGCCTAGTGGTTAGGATCTCCGCCTCAAATTCATTGTTCAGAGGCTCGATCGCGGACACGCATCTCTAAGTTTTCGGAGTTATGTACATTTTTAAAAAATTAAAATATCACTTGCTTCAACGGTGAAGGAAAACATCGTGACGCCTGCACGCCTGAAAGTTCGCTATAATGTTCTCAAAGGCGCGTGAAGTCTGCCAATCCGCACATATCCAGAATGGTAGACTATGTCCAAAGCATTCTCATATTGAGAGGACACCCGTGATCTTTAGTAAGCCGGCAATGGGCTGATCATGATGATGATGATGATGTTAAATCCAACCAGTGTCAAACTATGGGATTCCATAATGGACTTGACACTGGTTGGAGCTAGTAAATGAATACAATAATTATTTTTATACCTTCGACCATTATTTATCAACAGATATGACTCTTGGATTAGAATTTACCACAATGAATCAATATATTAAATAACAAAAGTTCAGGGCTTACTAGCATCGTTTGCAGGAGTGTTATTTCAAATTTAAAATCTTAAATGACCGCACCCTAAAGTCCCTTATATAAAGATGAAATCATAATACATATTGCAATTAAAAATATGTATAAAATTGACGTAACTACCGTAAGCTCCCAGATAATCATAAAAATTACCATCTTCCAATCCTTAATAGAGACGTAATTTTTTTCGTTGTAACTACCGTAAGCTCTCAAATAATCACAGAAATTGCCATCTTCCTTAACAGAGACGTATTTTTTTGTTAGATGTTCACGAATCAATTTACTATTTCATTGGAATTAGTTTTTAAGCGACAACGTTTTTACTCGAATGGATCGAAATGGATATAAAACCTCACGTAGACGTTTTAATTTCTGTATTAAGAAGCAACATTTTTTATGAAGCGCAAATACTGAGCTTTTTTATTGGCACAACAGTTGTTAACTCAATTAAACCTGTTTTTATTTCTGTTAACAATGTCGTGGAAAAAAGGTTTTTGCACGAACTATTAAAAACAAATAGATCTTCCTTTTCAATACTGGCTAACTTTCAGATATATGATTTGCTATATATAGCTATGATGTTTTCTTAATATTAGAGTCTAATAAATTTTCATAAATATATTGAATTCTAATTTCTTTCTTTTCTATTTAGTAACTCTTGACTGCGTCTTGGTCCACGTTTCTATATTTTTTTTTATCCTGTGAGAACTGTTAGTTTTCCCGTTTGTTAGTTTATAAACTACAAAATATATGTTAAATTTGATGTTGAGAAGTTAAGGCTTGGGAGCGTAATAAATAAAGTTACTCACGATTTTTTTTACAAGTGACTGCAATCTCACCTGATGGTAAGTGATGATGCAGTCTAAGATGGTAGCGGGCTAACCTGTTATGGGGTATACTAAACCCACGCTCCTAATTCGTTTCTACGCGACATCGTGCCGGAACGCTAAATCGCTTGGCAACTCGTCTTTGTCGGTAGGGTGGTAACTGGCCACGACCGAAGCCTCTCATCAGACATGAGCCAGGAATTGAACCCAGGACCTCCAACTGTATAAATCGAAAGTGCGCGCACTGCGCTACAGAGGTCTTCAAATCGAATTTATAATATTATGTAGGAGCAGTAGCAAAGTTTTTCTATCCACGTATTATTTTCATATTTAAAGCTTGGTAAAGTTTATTACCTCATTAATTAAAATCCTTGCAATAAATAACTTTGCGAACGTAAAGCATAAACGAGCTCGAATGGGAAATGAATTAAACACTTCCCTAACATACCTAGCTTCAACTAACAGTCGTCATATTAAAATTAATTTATTCATATTTCGAGTTGTTTACAATGGCACGATATGGTTTTATTCATACGTGATTCAGGGAATTACATCAGCACCATCTTCCGGACATCCGTGTGTGGTTCCTGGAGTTATCACTCTTCTTGATACTATGCTCTTATTATAAAAACAAGTGAAGTCGTCACTGGACACCGGGTAGATGTCATAGTTGATACTAGAATTTACGTATAGGGGGCAAGAAAGCGTCATGCCGTTTTCTGTGACGGCATACGCATCAATTTAACTTCCAACGCGATTTTACAGTGATACGTTACAAATTCAAAATAATCATTATTAAATTTCCATTGAAAGGTGACTTTGAAAATAATGTACATTTTTATATTGAAGTGAGCTGAGATGATGAACACATTCGTTACATTTATTCATTCAATTTTTCATTCTTTACATTCATCTAAAATATTGAATACAAATACTTAATACTTCAATTAGTATTAAGTTTTTGTATTCAATATACTTGAATTAGTATAAATTATTTGCATTCAATATTTTAAATGGGACTTCTTTATGACATGATCTTATGGTGTAGGTATTTTATTTACAAATTTCACGGTATGATGACGTCTAGAGACTCGTTAGATGCCCTCTGTCCAATTACTAGTGGGATCTACAATCTGCAATAACCAGCTGTGACAGCTCTTCTCATATTGAGAGGAGACCCGTGCTCTGTAATGAGTGGCAATGGGTTGATCATGATGGTGATACCAACGCTACGTTTTCCGATGCGAGATCTAGTAAAGCACCTGGAGACTTAATTTCAACCTCCGTGATTAGCCGCCGGCCGGGTACAATCCCCGTATGGGGCAATTTAGGATTTATAATTTCTGAATTTACACTGACCTAGTCTATTAGATATAGAGGTAGAATTTGACCCTAACTAGTTACTTACTTTGATACATTGAGTATTTTTAACAGACCTATATATCCATATAACTCCCTTAACAACCAACTCTTAAACACTAACTTTAAGTTTGTTACTACATCACCAATTTGTAAGATTTCCACCGAAAACTTCAGCAGTTTTCCAACATCAATTTTTACAATTCTAGTGAGATATGATAGGAATTCCTAAAAATTCAACATAACATATTATGTATGTTAATGCATTTTGAAATTATAAAAGCATATAATACTACTAATAATGGCATTAACAGAATTTGCCTCTTTTTATGCACTACAACCAAGCTATCTCACCTGGTGGTAAGTGATGCTGTAGTCTACGATGGTATCGGGCTAACCTGACAGGGGTATGGTAAATCCACACTCCTAATTGATTTCAACGCGACATCGTGCCGCTAAATCGCTTGGCGACACGTCTTTGTCGGTAGAGTGGTAACTAGCCACGGCCGCCTCCCTCCAGACCAAACTCGAGCCGGGAATCGAACCCAATACCTTTATAATGCGACAGCGCATGCACTGCGTCACGGAGATCTAGGGATCGAGTTATTTTGATCGATAGAGTTTGGCATAACCATGAAGACATTCAGGAGAGCGCATCGTCACGATAAAACGTCTTTGGTTAAATTGATTGTGAATCCGCCGGGGTATTAGTTGATGATGAGATTATGGTCATTACGTGTAACCCAGGAGCCGCCCGCGGGCCGCGTTCACCTTTTTTTGTGCTTTGAAACTTATTGCGTTCAATCTTATTTAGATTTTTGTTAGACATCTAAATTATTTTCCAATTTTTCTTTTTATTGAATAACATTTACTTTTCAAATCTCTCGTTTTTCATTTCAATAGACTGACTTCTTATCTCTAAATAAATAACAAAGCATGAAATAGACCTTATCAAGTTATTGCATAAAACTGTTGTTTTGATTTTTATCAGACGTCTTATTTATAAATTATTTTCAAATTGTTTTTTTTTTCATTAAATAACCTATTTTGGTAACTTATCACTGAATAAATAAAGCATAAATAGGTACTTAGTAATAGCATATAAAATCGAATCTATTTACCGCTAAGCTTTAAAATAGTAAGTACAGTGGACAAAGAGACTATTTGTCTTGTATTTGTTACGTTAGAATGTGAGAAGGATCCAACCTGTTCTCCTAAAATCACTGGACAAAGTTCTGTATATATTGGGCTTTTTGTACTAGCCTATAGTAAAGTAATATTGGTTTCACTCCGAATCTTGAGGAACACTTTAATCCTTACCTCTTATGAAAACAAACGTGTATCTGCAATTATAAGGATGATCTAAACTCCTTTTAGCGATGAGAGAAAATGTACTAATGGGGCAATAATAGGCTGATGATATTACTTGAAGCGGTGATAACCTAGTGGTTAGGGCGTCAGCCTCCTAATCAGAGGTCGGCGGTTCGAATCTGGGCATGCACCTCTAACTTTTCGGAGTTATGTGCGTTTAAAAAAAAAATATCTTTTGCATTTATGTGCGTTTTTAAAAATTTCAAATACCACTTGCTTCAACGGTGAAGAAAAACATCGTGAGGAAACCTGCACGTCTGAGAGTTCTCCAAAATGTTCTTAAAGGCGTGTGAAGTCTGCCAAATTTGCACATGGTCAGCGTGGTTGACTATGGCCAAACCCTTCTCATATTGAGAGGAGACCGGCGCTCTGTAGTGAGCCGGTAATGGGTTAATCATGATGATTACTTGAACTATATCCTTAATAATCTATCATCATGCGCATTATTGATTCACTTGATTAAATAAAAAATATCAAGACCCCTTCAATGCAAAATATCTATTAGATCTCTATTAAGGCCATATGTAGTACTTAATTATGCAAATAATGACCACTAGAAACTAGCTATCATTTGTCCATATAAACACTTGTTAATTGTAATGCGTTTAGTAACAAAAGGTCGTAACAAATCGCGCCACTCAATGTCTCATTAAAATCTTATTAGCCCGAGATTTCGTATCTAGATACGACACATGCCTCTTCGCAAATCGTCGCGCTGCAAGACGCACTTGAGTATCAATAACTGTCATTACACTCATTATACCATCGTCTCTTTTGCGCAACCCGACCCGTAATTACAACGTTATTTACGTCCCTTTCGAACTCATTAATTTGAAGCAATGCCCGCCACACAGACTCATTCCATTCCACTCGCGCCGAGACGACGGAAAAACGCGCGGTATATCCGTCCCTGTTGCTCGCTATTAACGCGCCCTAAAATGAAGCCTTAAATTTTCCTTTTTTTTTTTCTTTTCCCCAAAACGAGAGCTACTCTTTCCGGATGACAAGTCAAAAGCGTTTAAGACAGTTTTGAAATCGGATGTCCCCCAGCACGGAGGGGCTCGTTAAGGTGCGTTTCGAGAAAAAGTAAAAAACAAAACGAGCTGGAAAGAGAGGCTCTGTTGGAGGCTTTTATAGTCGCTGCTCCGATGCGCTCGCGCACGGCGGTATCCGAGCTTAGGATCGGTCTAATCTCATTCTAATAAAAAGCTCACGCATATATCGACGCGTTATCGTTAGTTTTGAATTAAAATAGTTTTTTTTTTTTTAATTCTTCGATCGCGCTTCGGACGTTCAGTGTATTATCAGGTGTTGAATTATGCCAGGCGCGTGCCGTTTATGGCTCCTTTTATGGTTACATTTTGACGATAAATTAGTGATTTTTTTATTAGGGTTGTTATTCTAATCATTAAGACTCCTCCGTTCTAACTGTGTGGTCGTGTTTGTTGTTTTTTTTTTTTTCATTTCTGAAATGGAATTCAATTGAGTTTGTGTTGTGATTGCCGCCGTCAAAATGTTTTTGAGGTAAGCGGTTTTGTTTCAACATTCATAAATTAATATAGCATTTGTTTTATTTTATTGATAAGGACTTTTATTAATATTTTTATGCTTCTAGTGAAGTTTTTGTTTTTGAACAAACGAAAAAATATTTTACGAAAAATTATTTTCAATTACGACAGTTAAATATTTTTTTTTTTTTGTTTTAACAAAAAACTATTTATTCTTGATACCATCTCAATTTTTAAAAAGGACGACTCGTTAATAAGTTACGATCATTATAGGTCAGGATTTTACAATCGTTAGGAAACAAATTGACGTCAATGCATTGTAAGCTGTAGTGTAAAAATAAATTGTCATGAACAAAAAATTCAAGGACGACTGAATAAGAATAGTCTTAAGAGAAATGATTTAAGCAGATAGAGAGAGTTATTAGAGAAAATGTGACAAAAATATTTTAAAAAGAAAATATTTAAACACTAGCTGGTGCCCGCGACTTCGTCTGTACTGGATTAGTATTTCGAGTACCTTATATTAGCCTGGCATAATAAAGAACTAACATTATGATATTAAAATTATCACTCAGATGGTAGATTTTGTTCTACTTACTTGACACTATTCGTCATATTTTGGACAATTCACACAATATCTTTATAAATAGTAGCCTATGTGTTATTCTGATGTACAAACTATATTATTGTAAAGTTTCATTAAAATTCATTTAGTAGTTTTTACTTGAAAGAGTAACAAACATCCATCCATCCATCCATCCATACTTACAAACTCTCGTGTTTATAATATCAGTAGGATTTTAAAGTGAACAGTTATAATTTTTAGATAATTATGGATTCATTCATTCATTCGTGATCAACCCATTACTCTCACTCTCACTCACTACAGAGCGCGGGTCTCCTCCCAATATGAGAAGGGTTTGGCCATAGTCCACCACGCCATGTGCGGATTGGCAGACTTCACACGCCTTTGAGAACATTATGGAGAACTCTCGGGCGTGCAGGTTTCCTCACGATGTTTTCCTTAACCGTTGAATCAAGTGATATTTTCAATTGTTTTTAAAAACGCACATATCTCCGAAAAGTTAGAGGTGCGTGCCCGGATTCGAGCCGCCGACCTCTGATTAAGAGGCTGACGCCCGAACCACTAGGCTATCACAGCTTCTTATTTAAATTATGGATACTCTTCGATAAAAAAAATCAGTCACAATTATCGAGACCGATGGTTTGACACTTTCTCGCGTTTATGGATGGCGAGATAAAAGAAACGTTTGGTTTCTAATTAAGAGTCACTGTTGTTTCAAATTGACAATAACAGATATTGGTTATTACTGCGTCACTGGGATTTTTGATAACGACATCTGGGGAACGTCCCCCTAAGGGTGTCTCCTGTAAGACTCGGAACTCGGCTTAGGTTGACATTGGGACTTTGGGTTTGTTGGACTGGGAACTCAGTCTGAGCACCCCCGAGACCGTGGATGAGAACCACGTCCGGATGACGTCATATATCGAGGACCTCGTCTTCGCCGGCGAAGACACTGTATTTGGTTGTGTATGTGTGTATGACCTATTTGTTAATCTAAAAATTTTGCATACTATATTATTAGCGACATATTAGCGTCGACTTAAGTTTTTAGGCATGCTGTAGTTACCTCTAAATTGATTTATATGTATATCCTAGCACTTAAGGTTTTTGAAATGTTTATATTTTTTGCATATAATTCTGTTGGTGGCGCTTTAAATAAATAATACCTACCTGGAAGCGTTTTCTAAAGTCAGTCCTTCATGAGAGGGGCGCTCTGATCGAGGTTATAACTGGACGCCTCAACCACTAGAGGGTTGGGGTGTGAAGTGCTTAAGAGTCACTAAACGTGAGCCAATCTTTCATCGTCATGCGTTTCCTTGAAATACATGCTTGTAGCAAGAAAACGTCTGCGCATACCTCTTGCGCTATCTGATTAATCGCTGCATTGTTGGATTAGTCGAAATTGATACAATGTCTACAGCTAATATTAAAATTTATAAATAGAAAACAAAATCATCATCATCACCATTCAACCTTTACCGGCTCGATACAGGGCACGGATCAAATTCAAATAATCTTTATTCAAAAAGTCCTGTAAAAGGCACTTTTGCCGCGTCAATAATTTACATAGTAGTGATTTGATGTTAATAACTACATTCGTAAACTTAAAACTAAAGCTATTAGGGTTCCAAACGCGCCCCGGTCTAAGAAGAAGCCCACAACAAACTTAGCCAGGTAAATTATCTTTTTGTTATCAACATCTCACATGCCACTTAAAATTATAAAAATTATATCTTATTAGATTATTATTATATTAAAATTATATCTTATTAGAGCAATATTTCACACCCATGCTTGTTTATCATTTACATAATCGTTTACACTATAGTAGGACTTTTCTACAAGCTTACGTTTTATATAAACTTTGAACTTCACTCACTCATAATAAGAAGGGATGTGGCAGCAGTCCATCACTGGGTTGATCATGATGATTATTCAAGTAAATCTTATTCAGGCATCTATGAAGCGTTCATACTATTTGATGGTGATAACCACACTAGTTAACTTTAAACTAAAACAGGGAGGTTTCAACCCCCTTCGTTTTGCCTCTGCTCTAAACGCCCAAAACAAACTTAATCATCTCACATCAGCATATCAAAAATTCATTATTATTAGATATCAAGTTAAAGCAATCTAAACCCAATATTTATATTGGTTATAATATGATCCTTTAGACTTTATCAAAATAATATATAAAAAACATAAATTTTTTGATAAACATTTTTTTATGTGATATAAAACGTGATCAATAAAATTTACAGATTTTCCATTTTAGTTTATCAACGACCAGAATGTTGAATCTCTATCAGGCTGTAACATAAACGAATGCTCATAAACAGATATAATAATACATCAAACATTTTACATAAAACTTAGATTAACCTAAAACTAACAATCTTAAAAAATAAATAAATATATAACATCATAACTAAAATATATTATTAAAAGGAGTCCCTTTAGGATAGGATAGGATATAATAATATTTTATCTGTTATAAAGTCATTGATTACGCATTAACAT
This sequence comes from Lasiommata megera, assembly GCA_928268935.1. Lineage (NCBI taxonomy): Eukaryota > Metazoa > Arthropoda > Insecta > Lepidoptera > Nymphalidae > Lasiommata > Lasiommata megera. The sequence goes on from OV743328.1 coordinate 8,717,594, forward strand.
GAATGGAATTAAAAAACAAGTTTCGACCACAGGTTAACAAGAATTAATTAAATTGAATTGAATTCATAACAAATTCAACATTGCTTAGTAAGCTAAATGATGAAAGATGCAATTAATACCATTAAAGAAAAACTAGTCTAACTGCTGAAAATCTAAATACTCATAAATAGATACCAACATATTTTTATGTGTCATTGATTACGCATTAAAGAAAGAAAGAAAGATAAAGTTTTTTATTTAGTCATACAGTTTTGCATGCATAAATGTATAATTTGCCATGTTTACTATATACTATATTTACATTCACAAATGATGACCAAATTAAGGCAACCCACTCAGCACTAACTGCGGCAAGTCGCAGCGTTGGATTTCAATGGGATCCTGAATATTGGTACAATCACGGACGCGATCATTTATATACATATAATCTACCTTAATTACCAGGAGATCATAAAAAAAAGAAGAAAAAGGAAAAGAGATATTACAAATTATTAAATAATAATCATCATCATGATCAACCCATTACTGGCTCACCACAGAGCACGGGTCTCCTCTCAGTATGAGAAGGGTTTGGCCATAGTCCACCACGCTGGCCATGTGCCGATTGGCAGACTTCACCCGCCTTTGAGAACATTATAGAGAACTCTCAGGCGTGCAGGTTTCCTCACGATGTTTTTATTTAACCGTACAAGGGAGTGATATTTTAATTGCTTAAAAACACACATAACTCCGAAAAGTTAGAGGTGCGGGCCCGGATTCGAACCGCCGACCTCTGATTAGGAGGCTGAATTCCTAACCACTAGGCTATCACAGCTTCACATAATCTACCTTAATTATCAAGAGATCAGAAAAGAAGAAGAGAAAGAAAAAGCGATCTTACAAATCATTAAATAATACTAATACTTATATAAAAGTTATACTTACTACATTAACATTAATGGAATTTAAATAAAACAAGCTTCGACCACATGTTAACAAGAATTAATTAAATAGAATTGACTTCATAAGAAATTCAACATTATTTAATAAGCTAAATTATAAAAAACGCATTTAATACCATTAAAGAAAAAACTAGTCTAACCGCTGAAAATCGGTTCTATTGTTACAAAAGTGTTAAGTGAAAAAGTCAAGCAGCGATGTTGGTTATTTTCGTACGAATTTCGTCTTATTTGGTAGTAATATAAGCGCTGAATCTCTTTGAACGTTTGAGATTTACCGCGCAAATAACCCGCTCAGTAAATTCAGGTGGAGGTAACCTTGTATAAAAATAAATGTAATACACGTCCTAACACCTTTTGTTTGTTGTTTTTTAACCGAAGTCCAGTCTATTTCGATGATAAAATAAAAACTGTAACTTTTCCAACACAATACTTAGTTTTAAAATTACTGTATTGACTAGATTTACGTAAATCTTTAGCAGTTCAAGAGACATATTGCCTATATTTTGTATGCATTTCAAATGCGAACCGACTTGATGAATTAGAATCATGACTTCAGGTCACGTGATCTATGGATCCATTCCTGGGTAGGGCCAAAAAATTTAAAGGTTTTTCTGTTAGAATTTGAAGTACCAGCCTGGATTTACGAAATTGGCGTAGTTTCCTCTCATACCTCGGAGAGCAGGTTAAACCATAGATCACTTTACTTTCGTGTGGTAATTTAATCGAAAATTTTCGATTCAAAATAAAGAAAGATTAAGCATAGTAATACACACAGGTAATACACATGGGCTACACCTAATCTTTCTTTATTTTAGCGTAATTATTTGACGTTGAAAAACACAATTATTATTCAAGGAAAATATAAACAATCATATAGATAGTACACTAGGTATCTTTTATCTGGAACTAATTAAAAAAGTGAAAACATTGTTGGCTTGAACCAATTGATTTTAATAGTTCTTACACTATTTAGTCATGAATAAAATAAAGGCTTTATATTTTTAGTATTTTTAATTTTAACGCATTTACGCATCCATTTCGGAAGCGGCAGCTTAAGACCTGGGTCGCTTCCAAAGAATACCCACTAAAACAGAGGTAAACGTTAGCATAAACTGTGACGGTTAACAAATAAAACAATTACACAGTTAAAACTGCATACAAAAAAAAAATTAACCGGACTATATTAATATAATTTAAAGCAAACAAAATCCCCACTAAACGCGTTACAAGATCACAGATAAGCCCAACATAAAAGGCAGTGAATCTTTTAAACTCTATGGAACATTGAATCAAAAAAACTGGCCTCTATGTTTCTGAGATCAACAAAAAAAAAAGAAGTATATACGAAATAAAACATCTGATTATCCATCTTGACTTCACTATTGTAACAACGTCGATCGACGTCGTCGATACCGAACGATCGGCCGGATAAAATATTTCGATCGTCATTATGTCAAATCTGCCCGCTTTTGACAGAATTATCGTATGTAATCAAGTAATCACGGCCTAACTGCTGAGAAATGCTTACAAGCACCGGCACTATTCGAGGGTCGATGCCCATAGTAGTATCGATAGAGGTATTCGGAAATAGACATGTGCTATATTTTATCTGTAAAAAATTGACGTTGAATCGGCTGTTATATATTCTAGGTTTGATATGTTATATCTTAGAGTATATTGTTGTGCCATAGATATAGGGAAGTCACTGTCTGCTGTAACACAATATTTAAACTATAGCAGGAGACAGGGCTTCATACTTATGAAATGTAATTATGCCTTTGATAAATAAATAAATGAATAAAAAAAAAAAAAAAAAAAACTGATGAAAAAAAAAAAAGAGTAAACCACGTCAGAGAAACGCGGGAGACTTCGTATATGGCGGGCGCGGTTTTTTCACACTTTTCTTGAATTAATGTTTGTTGGCTAATTTTGAAAAGGACTGGTGTTGGTTGTGTCGTGGACAGTTTTGGTGTCGTTTGTGTAGTGGCTAGTTTTCTGAATGGTTAACAGGTATTAATTTGGGAAAGGTTTGAGGGAGCCGCGTCCGCATAGTGCGAAGTTTCCCGCCATTTCTCCCTAACTTCTACATTGCTATAAACTTGACATTGGCTGATCTGTGCGAGGCCATAAAAAGAGAGAACTAATAAAATAATAAACTTGACATTGGCTAATCTGTGTAAAGCCATAAAACGAAAAAGAAAAGAAAAGAACCACGTCATGACTGCTGAGAAATGTTAACCACTTTAATTACTAGGTAGTTTGAGTGTAGATGACCAAAATATCGATAAACTTTAATGTAACTTTCTTAAGATATAATATAGCTTCAATCGATCAATCAGCCTATAGACTGCTGGACATAGGCCTTTCCGAGAGCGCGCCACCACACATGGTCCTCCGCCTTCCTCATCCACTCGCCACCAGCGATCCTTTTCAGGTCGTCGGTCCAGCGAGCAGGATAATATAGCTTATTAGATTCTAATTATTTTTAATGGACAATTCATTAAATCTGATTTTAGCTGAATTTTAAATCAAATCAATCAAATCAAAATAGCTTTATTCACATAAACCTATTACAGGCATCTATAAATCGTTCATCACTTTTGAATCATTCAGATATATCACATTAACTTCCATTATATTTATTGGTGAAGTGATGGTGATAACTACACTCGCCAACTTAAAACTAAAGCTAAGAGGGTTCTAATGGCGCCCAGGTCTAAGAAAAAGACCACAAGAAACTTAGCCCAGGTTTTTTTTTTGGTCACACTATCTCACATCTTCAATAATAAAGTTAAAGCAATTCACGACCAAGCTTTTCCTTAATTTGTAATATTAATAAATAATTTAAATCTATAAACTTTCGTTTTATAAAAACTTTGAACTTATTGATAGACATCTCCAAGATGGTAATAATGGTGGATAGGTAATTTATTATAAAATAAAATACAATTTCCTTTGAATGAGTTACTAAATTTGTTCGGCCTACTAAACGGTTCTACAATTTTTTCATTGCTCTTGGCTGTGTCTGTCTTGTGTAAATTGTCTTCTGTAAATAAATAAATAAATAATAATAAGTTTATTTATTTAACACACATTTTACATTTTCATTGTAGTAAGACACAAAGAATCTGTGAACGAATAATCATCTGAGGAATGCATAAGTAGTCACCATTTGCGTGTATACGTCCTTATTTGATAAGCTTTAGGTTAAGGCGCATTTCAAGTACTGTCTCGTGGATTTTGTCTGGTTTTTTTATACACTACGTTTTAGTCCTAGACGGCTATCTTACCTGATGGTAAGTGATGGTGCAGACTAAGAATATAGCTAGCTAACCTGTTAGTAGTATAGTAAACACATACTCCTGATTGATTTCTACTCGACGTCTTGCCGGAACGCTAAATCGCTGGGCGACACGACTTTGTCGGTAGGGTGGTAAAAAGCCACCGCCGACGCCACCTACCAAACCAGACTTGCGCTGCGCCTTTGCAGTCGGTTTTTACGCACTACAAGTTAGCCCTTGACGGCTATCTCACCTGGTGGTAAGTGATGATGCAGTCTAGGATGGAAACGGGCTAACCTGTTAGGGGTATGGTAAACCCACACTCCTAATTGATTTCTACGCGACATCGTGCCAGAACGCTTTATCGCGTAAATAAAGCTATGCCTTCGAATAAAAATCAAAACAATGTATAAGTATTCTCTGCCACAACGTGAAGTCACTCCTTTACAAAACATCTTCAAAAGCGATTAGTTCTTACTTGTCCTCATGGTTACTTGAATTATCTTAGCCGTATGAAGACGAGGTCCCCGCTATCTTACGTCATCCGGACGTGGGCTACATCCACGTCCGGATGTAGCCCACGCCCACCCCACCGTTATCCTAGGGCTCCAAATTTCTTCTGGCAGAGCTTTTTTCCGAAGCTCGCCATTGATAAATCCAAACACATTCTTACCAGTATCTTACTTACTCTTAGATAATATAAACATGTTCTAATCGAACATTTCCTTACACAAGATTATCAACACGTGCCTCAATAAAACCAGATGTACCCGAAACATTAAGGGCTCTATACACGGGCGATCCTTGGGTTGCGACCAATAGAAGATTTGGCGACCTCCGTGTCGCTATCAACAACAATTATTTTATTCATCATCATCATCATAATCAACCCATTGCCGGCTCACTACAGAGCGCGGGTCTTTCTCAATATGAAAAGGGTTTGGCGTTATCCGCGTTGGCCATGTGCGAATTGGCAGACTTCACACGCCTTGGAGAACATGATGGAGTACTCTCAGGCATGCATGTTTCCTCACGATGTTTTTCTTCACCGTTGAAGCAAGTGATATTTTAATTGCTTAAAAACGCACATAACTCTGAAAAGCTAGAGGTGCGTGCCCGGATTCGAACCGCCGACCTTTGATTAGGAGGCTGACGCCCTAACCACTAGGCTATCACCGCTTCAAATTCCTCCTATTAGTATATTATTTCTTAATTTTACTCCTTGAATGTATGTAGTTTGGTACTGCATTTAACAATTTTGATTTAAAATTATGAACGTAAACTATTTCTCGTGAAAAAATTTGCATTCCAGCCTGTTCTTTTACCCAACTTTATACCGCAGATCAGCTAAGGCGTGTATCTATCGCATAATCACGATTGCTCCGTGTACGGAGGCCTTAAGATATAATTTACACGGCGCGCTCCACGGACGGACGTACCGTGAAATGTAACTATTTCATGCTCCCAACTATGTCTGGAATGTGATGTAGCGTTTACGGTCTTTATAATTCATCCTGCATAAAAGCGCTGGAATATACTCACTCAAGTCGCTTTTTATAAAACGATTGCAAGTATGTTCTATAAATTTAATATCCTGAAAACAGACCTTCTATCTTTAACTATGTTTACACCTTTTATACGTCATATTTATCTATCATGGACTTCTACATAGTAACGATTGTTTTTATCACTATAAAACTCACCGTCTGACCCCCCGTTATCCCAAATGTCGCCTAAGCCGAGTTTCGGCCTCACAGGAAGCGGACTTTAGGCAAACGTTCCCTTAGTTTCTTCGAGCCTTAGGGCTCAAAATTTCTTCTGGCAGAGCTTCTTTCCAAAGCTCGCCAAATAGCCCGGTTACGCTGTGGCATCCAATAGGGTTAGCACAGCTAATGATGATTAACCCATTACCGGCTCACTACAGAGCACGGGTCTCCTCTTAATATGAGAAGGATTTGGCCATAGTCCACCACACTGGCCATGTGACGATTGACAGACTTCACACGCCTTTGACAACATTATGGAGAAATCTCAGTCGTGCAGGTTTCCTCGCGATGTTTTCCTTCGCCGTTGAAGCAAGTGATATATATTTTTAAGCACAGCTAATAAACAGTACGAAAAAAAGAAAATCACTCCAAATATAACACAAATTAATGTGAAAGGTTATATATAAGTGTGTACATTTGTTCTCCTCGCCGACACTTCTGAACTGGGTATAGATTATTTCCTGAATTAGGAATAGTGATAAATATATATATATTGCAAAGGAAAATATAAGATAGAATAATAAATACCTCTCTAAGGCTATAGATTAGGTAAAAGATATGGTTAACCTTAAAATTAATAAGAAAGAAAAAGCTCAAAATAATGTATTAAAGCAACGGAATGTACCGTGAAATGTAAGTATTTCATGCTCCTATGTTAGGAATGTGAACTTTTTATACCAAATTATCGTAAATGAACGATGCCTCCAACTTTTTGTACAGGGTTCAAATCTGGCGAGAATTTGAACTCCTTTTTTATAGCACGATCAATAAATAAATCGGAGCGGACTGTCACTGGTGGGTAAGAGAAAGCTTCATGAGACAGCCATTGATCATGATGAATCCTTTAGTACGACATTTCAATAAACGTTTTGTATAAACTTTGACAGCGGTGATAGCCCAGTGGTTAAGGCGTCAGCCTCCTAATCAGAGGTCGGCGGTTCGAATCCTGGCACGCACCTCTAACTTTTCGGAGTTATGTGCGTTTTTAAGCAATTAAAATATCACTTGCTTCAAAGATGAAGGAAAACATCGTGAGGAAACCTGCACGCCTGAGCGTTCTCCATAATGTTCTCAAAAGGCGTGTGAAGTTTGCCAATCCGCACATGGCCAGCGTGGTGGACTATGGCCAAACCCTTCTCATATTGAAAGGAGACCCGTGCTTTGTAGTGAGCCGAGAATAGGTTGATCAGGAAATTTTCTTTTTGTTATCACCATCTCACATGCCATTTAATAATTAAGAGCTGTCTTATTAGAGCAATATTTCATACCCATGCTTAATTATCATTTACATAATCCTTTAGTGTCATTTCAACAAGATTACGTTTTATATAAACTTCGAAGTTCTTGAGAAACATCCCAGAAATTTCATTTGGTAATTTGTTATAAAATTGTATACAATTACCATTCAATCAATTTGTAGTGGAAGGTAATACACTTTGGTCAGAAGGTTTCTGATTAATTCAGTCCAACGTTTTACCGCTGAGCGATGGCTTCGACCTTTTCGGTTGAAAAGAAAAGTAACACGTTTGATATATTATGCAGACTTCCGACTATCGGCGTTTTTTAACTCAAGAGAGAAGCCATGTCCGTCATGTTAACATACACCGAAGCGTCTGCCGGCATGTTTCATCTCACCCGGCAGTCCTTTTTTAACCAACCATTAAGTTTTATTTTTTGTTCGTGACGTTTGTGAACGATGATTGGTGCCCCCATCGCTTTATTAATTTGATTGAATTCGTCGATTGTTTGTTTTCGAGATTTGGAAACAACGGATCTAATGATATGTTTGGAGCTGTGGATGATGATGGATGGATGCTGTGCTTGAGATTTTCTTGTTGTTATTTCATATAACTAATCGCTCGCCTTTATTACGTTGAAAATATTCATAGTACGTACTATTATTTTTTTTTATACCCTACAAGTCAGCTCTTGACGGCTATCTCAACTGGTGGTAAGTGATGAAGCTGTCTAGGATGGTAGCGGGCTAACCTGTTAGAACCCACGCTCCTGGTTGGTTTCTACGCGACATCCTGCCGGAACGCTAAATCGCTTGGCGACACGTCTGTGTCGGTAGGGTCACTCGCCACGGCCGAAGCCTCCCACCAAACCAGACTCGAGCCGGGAATCGAACCCAGGACCTCCAATTTTAAAATGCGACAGCGCACGCTCTGCGCCACGGAGGTCGTCAAATGCTACTAGACGAGATATTTTGTGGACGAGATTTGAATGAGTCAGTTGTTAATCGTAAAGGCACTACGGCCGGAGATGGGTTCAAATCCCGACGGTTCCAAAACATTTTGTACGCATTTTAACTTTATAAACGGTAAGGCTGACTTTGGCTATATGTATGTTATAGTGTTTGTTTTTTTTTCTTTTCTTGTTAATATCAGAATGGTTAGCAAAAATCAAATCACTTTAATACAATATTATTTATTATATTGTCTGTAGATCATTAAAAAGAAAACGATTCACTTCATAAGTGCCAACTTACTTTCAGACAGTTTTTAACCATTTTTGTGTAACATGACTATTTTCTCTATCTTATGGAAGAAATTGGGACAGTTTTTATTTTTTTATTTTTCTATTTTTATATATTTTTTAAATATTATACATTTTTTAATTTTCTTGCACCTACGATGTATATTGATAGGTGATTCATTGTTTGACTGGCAAATAATGATTAGTTAAGTTCGCCTTTTCTATATTATATATTTAATATATTTTGACGACCTCCGCGGCGCAGCGCGTGCGATGTTGCATTTTAAATTTGGAGGTCCTGGGTTCGATTCCCGGCTCGAGTCTGGTCTGGTGAGAGGCTTCGGCCGTGGCTAGTTACCACCCTACCGACAAAGACGTGTCGCCAAGCTATTTAGCGTTCCGGCACGATGTCGCGTAGAAACCGATTAGGAGTATGAGTTTACCATACCCCTAACAGGTTAGCCCGCTACCATCTTAGACTGCATCATCACTTACCATCAGGTGAGATGCAGTCAAGGGCTAACTTGTGGTGAATAAAAAAAAAAAAAAAATCTTGTGCAATAATGTCTATTAAAAAGTTAGATGTGTTAGCGATTATATGAAAGTCCACGCATATAAACTCTCAATCAAGACAGACCAGTGCTCATTTCAAAGAAGAGACAACTTCAGCCTTCGAACGTGAAAAATAAAAAAAGAACGGAGATGGCAGGAAGATTTTTCTTTTAATGTACGTGATACAAGCGCGATTGATAAGATAAGATAAATACTCTTTATTGCACACAAACTAAAGAAACAACAATACAAAACATTTAACACATAAGTATGCAAAGGCGGTCTTATTGCTTTAGCAATCTCTTCCAGACAACCCTTGGGGAAAGAATTAATTGAAATATGAGGGTAATGGCGCAAAAACATAAAATAAAATATCAATAAATATAATATATAAATATATACTTTTATATATAAATAAATATATATCAGTACACATAAACTATTCATTGATATGGCATTTAAATAAATAAAACTTTTTAAGTCGACTTTTAAAAATGTTTATGTCGACTTTTAAAATTGTGATTTAGACATATTGATAATAATTAATTATGTTAACTCGAAAAGAAGTTGTTTATTGTCAAAAAAACAATAGCTAGTTCGAAAATTAAAGACGAAATGGTTATTAATTTCACCGAGTTTCAAATAATAGTCTGGAATAGATTTTTTTTTTTGTCCACTACAAGTTAGCCCTTGACGGCAACCTCACTTGATGGTAAGTGATGCAGTCTAAGATGGTAGCGGGCTAACCTGTAAGGGGTATGGTAAACCCATACTCCTAATTGGTTTCTACCCGACATCGTGCCGGAACGCTAAATCGCTTGGCGACACGTCTTTGTCGGTAGGCTATGATAGGATAGGCTTATTTTATCCCGGACAAGTGTGACGACAGCTATCAAACAGATACATAAAGATTTCCATGCAAAAGAAGCCATGGGCATAGCTAGTGTATAGAATATTTTGAGACTATTCCGTTTCTATTTTCCTCTATTTAATTATAGTGCCGTAAAAAATTCTCAACAATGTAGGAAACGTAAAAAAGCAGAAGGGATTCTAGGATCATAGACAATGTGCGGATACAGTGTTCCGGACAGGTGTATGTCGGCATGGTACAGGCATATTAACATAACGCGCAAACCATTAGAATTGTTGTAATGGCGCCGCGCCGACGTTTACGATCCTTTTATATTATACGACTGTGCCTCCGATATAACCAAACATCCAGGAGACTCAAGTGTAAATCTATTAATCTCACTACTGCATTAAGGCTATTTTATACACGACCTCCGTGGCGCAGTGCGCGCGCTGTCGAATTATAAAGTTGGAGGTCCTGGGTTCGATTCCCGGCTCGAGTCTGGTCTGGTGGGAGGCTTCGGCCGTGGCTAGTTACCACCCTACCGACAAAGACGTGTCGCCAAGCAATTAAGTGTTTCGGCACGATGTCGCGTAGAAACCAATTAGGAGTGTGGGTTTACCATACCCCTAACAGGTTAGCCCGTTTCCATCCTAGACTGCATCATCATTTACCACCAGGTGAGATAGCCGTCAAGGGCTAAATTGTAAAATGTAAAAAAAAAAAATACACTTGTAGTTAGTTTTGTGGACTAATAATAAAAAATAAAAATAAAAACTATGATGTCAATGACTTAGTCTTATGTCAATACAGCCCGGTTACGCTGTGGAAACCAATAGGGTTAGTACAACTAATAAAAAAAAAATGTCTTAGCTGTGCCGACTGCGCTCGAATGAAAGATCTTAATATCTCTATTCAGGGCAACTTGATTAAAAATTGATTAGTAACGATATTATCGTATACCTCTACAAAGAGTTCAATAAGAAAAAAATATATTGCTGGCAACAAAATTGTCTTTGTCGATACCAAGTAAAATGTTGCCATACATGAACTTTTGACATAATAATTTTTGAATAAAAAATTGATCACTGATTTTATTAAACACTTACAAAGTAGTATAAATTGTGTTAATGTAATGCCATATTATTTTATAAAGTGCCATGGCGAATTGACCGTGGTACTTTATAAAATTTACAAAGAATTCCAAAGTGATTACTTTAACTACGTAAATTTTAACAATTGTCTTGACTTTATCGCAAGTAAAATGTAACAAAATACAAAAACAAGTGAAATTCGAAACTGACAATCTTATTCTTCAGTATTCTAAACTAAAATTAACTTAAAATTATTGAAATATAAATTTACTCTATTTACTAGAACTCTATGTATTCTTATTGGTTTAATATTTGCAAAACTAAAGTCAAAGACGAGTTATTTGAACATCTCAGATAAACATTTGTTTATCTGAGGACAACTGAATAATACGTTTGATGGGTATAAAATATAATATTAAATTCTTGCTTATGTAGTACCTCTATTTAAATGCATAAAATGAACGAATTTAATCCAAGTAAAGTAGAAATAAAACAAGTTTTACAATGATAAAGCTTTCTATAGAGAAAGATTAAGAGATAAGTTTAAAGAATATAAAATAATGAAAATCATAACAAATATACGATTATATATGTAAATGTAATGTATGTCTTATGGAAATATTGTAATAAAATTCAAGTAAATAAAGTAAACTGAATGAATGATAACACACAAAAACCCGGCTAAGTTTGTTGTGGGGTTCTTCTTAGACCTGAGCGCGATTGGAACCCTCTTAGCTTTAGTTTTAAGTTGGCGAGTTTACACCCTCAATATCATCTCACGTTTTAAAATAATGGCAAATATGTTATATGTGAAAGCTTTATAGATGCCTGTAATGTTTTTACATGAATATAGTAGTATACTATTACTTATATTCTATGATATATTACAGATAAGTTTAAAGTATCACTTGCCTTTGATCCGCCCAATTAACAACTTTTAATCTCTCATTAACGTTACCATAAAAAAGCATTTAAGATCGATATCTTAAATGTTTATAATAGCATAGAAATTACAAATCGTTGTAATTTGAGGATGGAAATTACAACGATTTGTAATTTCTACGCTATGAATTTAGTAATATCAATATTCTTTTCTTTAGTAGTTTACAGAGAACGCTTCATCGTTTATCCCGGTTATTTATCCAGGAAAAAACGGGCCTAAAATTTTAAAATAAGTTAAGCATTAAGCCGTGGAAAATTTTCGAAAAATATATGGGAGAGAAACGCTTTTAGTGTTAAGGTTGCCTTTTGCTTTTATGTTATGTTTTTTTTTCTTACCACTTTTCTTTTGTTTAAATGTGCAATAAAGTTGTTTAAATAAATAGATAAGAGACAAAAAGTATATTTTATCGCAAACGTGTCGTTGTCGCATACAAAAAACGCAAAGGATGCCTCGATTTATTGCCTTACGCCTCCAAGATGTTTATTGTGATGCAAATATGTATAAGTTCATTTCAAATGCAAGCAATTTCTTTTCCTATATCCTTCACAGGAATACTAAATCAATGTGGAATCAATTTTCATTCATTTCTGTAAACGTAGATATTATCAGTATTACTTGATTTGTATATTTTATAATAAAATATCTATGGTGAAGCTGTGATAACCTAGTAGTTAGGACGTCCGCCTCCTAATCAGAGGTCGGCGGTTCGAACCCGGGCACGCACCTCTAACTTTTCGGAGTTATGTGCGTTTTTAAGCGATTAAAATATCACTTGCTTCAACGGTGAAGGAAAACATCGTGAGGAAACCTGCACCCATGAAAGCCATAATGTTTTTAAAGGCGTGTGAAGTCTGCCAATCCGCGCATGGCCAGCGTGGTGGACAATGGCCAAACCCTTCTCATATTGAGAGGAGACCCGTGCTCTGTAGTGAGCCGGCAATAGGTTGATCATGAGCGAATATTTAATAACTAATTTTGAGAGCGGAGGCCCGTCCAAGCAATTGGACGTTAAGAGGCCAATGATTCTTATCTTAACTTAACTAACAGTGAATTCTTTCATACAGATTCGAGCCAACGAAGTCCACAAAGGGCGCAAGCAAAATGCGTCGCGATCTCATCAATGCCGAGATATCGAATCTACGAGACCTACTGCCCCTCCCACCCTCGACCAGACAAAGGCTTTCACAGCTACAGTTGATGGCACTCGTGTGTGTTTACGTGCGGAAGATGAACTATTTTCAGCAAGGTGACCTTCTAGACTATTCCCATCTTCATAGAAAGAACTGCATAGCTCGCCCTAGGTTAAGTGTTGCGTCAGTTATTCCTTGCAGCCCTTTAAGCAACGATTAGCCACTCATGTTCGGTTCAAATGACAATTGGAGCTACGAAAGGTTGTGCGTCTTTAAGTCGGTTGGATTAGGTTGACCTTGACTCCTTATAAAATGTTTGGTTCAAGTCACTATGCAACTTTCGTTGTTAGTTAATATTATGATTGAAAAATTGGGGCGGTTTGTTAAACAGCACCAATTTGGTAAAAAGGCATTTTGGTAAAATTGGTAAAGATAATTTTTATAAGACGGGAGTCGTTTCCGCAGGTCAAAAATAGCTTTTTCTACTTCAGTTTCAGGCCACCACTCTATGTTTTTGGAGTAATATATACGTGGGTTTTTTAGCAATTAATTATCAATCGCATTAAGCGTGAAGGAAAACATCCTGAGAACATGTTAACGCCTAAGACATCTCCCAGATTTTATGATCATAAGAGTGAAGACGTGGTCTCAAAGTGTTTGAAGGCCACACTAGACCAGTGTGGTAGACTATGGGCTAAGCCCTCCTGATTCTGAGAAGAGACCAGTGACCGGTCTTTGAAGCGTTGATAATAATGATTTTTATACGCCTTAACAGCTAAATTTATCTAACTAAATTCTGCATAGAGGTCACTTGCTTCCCCGAGATAATAATCCTTACAGTGTTAGTTTATATATTATCATCAAAAGAACCTGATATCCACTACGTCATTCAAGTGAATGTAATTTTCCATGGAGTTGCATAAACAACGCTTCCAACAACATCCGTGTAAAATCCGCCCCAGCGGTTTCCCATGCCCCAGCATCTTTGGCTAAGCTCATCACGTATGCCGTTATCCTAAATCTCGGCCATGTTTTGAAAACGTCCCCAAAGTTTTTGTTTCACCTTCAGTCACGAAACGGCGTATTAAGACGTTTAAAATGCATTTAGCTCGCTATCTTATCTCGCTTTGCTATTACTTCACCCATAACTCCGTCTTTCTTTCTGTTTTAGTGTTTAAGAGTCACGACTTCAGTTATCAGTACAAGGAACAGCAACCACCGACACCTAATATCGGATTTTCAAAGGTATATTTTACTTTTTTCAAGTTTACAAGCGTTTTACGACGCAACGTGCCGTAATAAAAATCAGTTGTTACATTACAATGTGTTTTTCAGGCGATGAATGGTTTCATGATGATGATGACACAGAACGGCAAACTGTTGTACATATCGGAAAATGCTGCGGAATACTTGGGACATTCTATGGTTTGTATGTTTATTATTTTATTGGATAGTTAAATTTATGAAGTTCAATTTTTTGTAACAGCAGGTATTCTAGTTACGTCCAGCAATAATATCTCGGATACGTCACAATCAAACGGGATGGGTGTGGGTGGAATCACTTTTGCATATCGACCACCAATTGAACAATTTGAAATCCTTTTTTTGATTCATATTTTCAAAGTTGTGTATATATAACTTTGCCAAAGTACAATAAATTTATGTGACGATGAGACCTAAAATAAAGGATGATCCAATTTAGAACATGCTAGATTAGAAAATAGGACTAGTGCTACGATTTATTCTATAGCTATTTAAGAAAAATCATAATCATTATGATCAGCTTATTAAAGCCTCACAGTCTCAGAAAGTTCTCTAATAGGGAGATAGTTTAGAGCACATACAGATAGCATAGATTGTCTAGTTAGTGTAAGTGGCATTTTGCCGTTCTAATTGGATGTAAATAAATAAATAGATACAACCATAATAAATAATTATTTCTATTTCTGTTTCTATTTAAATTTATATTTCTATTTTGCAATGATCAAATGAGAGTTGCTTGGTTTTAACGGTTATTATAACATATTAGTGATTTCAACCTCGACCGACAGTTACGACTAGACATGCTATCGGAGGGACGGGGGTGGATACCTAAAATATCTTAACTCAGGGCTGATACTGAGAATACTTAGTCTCCCTTATTAGAATACCGAGTCTGATTCCTTGAACCCCTAACTTATCTCTATCTTTCCATAGTTATATGAGCGTTTTTTCATCTGCGTGATAGAGTTGGCCAAAGCCTTTTTGACACTGAGAGGAGGCCCGCGCCCTATTGTTGAGTAAAACATGACCTCGATAATGTTATTTATAGTTTCCTTAATTTTAGGAAGACCTCTTAATTCACGGAGACAGCGTATACGACATTATTGATAGACAGGACCACCAAATGGTCCAATTAGAGCTAAATAAAGGCAGCAACGGAGAGACTGAAAACGTACCAAAGAATAGGCATTTCTTCTGTAGAATGAATGTGTCCAGAAACGCTAGACGCCAAATGAGATTTGGTGACCAAAAAGTAAGTTTGCTTAATTTTTTTTTTTTTATACACTGCAAGTTAGCCCTTGACGGCTTTATCACCTGGTGTTAAGTGATGATGCTGTCTAGGATGGTAGCGGGCTAAAATGTTAGGAGTATGATAAACCCACACTCCTGATTGGTAGAAACCAATCAGGAGTCCCGGCACGCGAGTTCTACGCGACACCGTCCCGGGACGCTAAGTCGCTTGGCGACACGTCTTTGTCGGTAGGGTGGTAACTAGCAACGGCCGAAGCCTCCCACCAGACAAAAAACTTAAGTTTATAAATTATAATTAACTATTAAAGGAAGGAAGATAACTTGCCCCAGTTCACGTGTTTTTCTTTTATATAACTACTACTACTACTAAGTAAATTAATAAAAATTGTGCACTTAATCTCACGTATTTAAGGAAAAGTATTAATTTATTTCTGATTTTCGAGAGCACTTTTATTAATGATTTTACGTGCTATGATATCGCTAACTTTAATTTTGCTTATTTAACGTGTCTTATTACTTGACTAATCAAACCTGAGAGTTGAAGGTGGTGAAATATTTTGGAGTAAACTGGGGACTTCCAGATTTATTCTCTAGTGTACACATATCTTTTATAAGGTTATTAGTTTTCTAATTCTCCAATAATAAAGTAACTTAACTCTTGCTACTATTCAAAGAACTCTTTTTTTTTTTTATTCACCACAAGTTAGCCCTTGACTGCATCTCACCTGATGGAAAGTGATGATGCGGTCTAAGATGGTAGCGGGCTAACCTGTTAGGAGTATAGTAAACTCATACTCCTAATTGGTTTCTACACGACATCGTGCCGGAACGCTAAATCGCTTGGCGACTCGTCTTTGTCGGTAGGGTGGTAACTAGCCACGACCGAAGCCTCCACCAGACCAGACTCTAGCCGGGAATCGAACCCAGGACCTCCAACTTTAAAATGCAACAGCGCACGCGCTGCGCCACGGAGGTCGTCAACTCAAACTCAGTATTTAAATCTACAATTCATGTTTATTTTTTAAAAGAATGACTTCTTTTTAGGTAGTTTTAGTTCGAGGCCATTATGTATCATACCTACCACTATGTAGTCGAAACGAGCCAGTGTTTATAGCATCGTGCACTCCCCTGGCTATGCCTGAGACGAGGGAATGCGTGGTTCACGGCGCCACAAACGTGTTTACTACCATACACTCAATGGACATGAAAATCTTACACATAGACGCTAAGTAAGTGACGTGAGATAACAAGTACCTAGACCAGCAATAACTATTTGGATGAGGAAATATTATAAAATGTATAGTACATTTTTCTTTAGAGATAAGGTAAACAAATTAAGACGCACTTTGTGCAAACAAATACTATTACCATCATCGTGAATTTGAAAGAAAAACATTTCAAAAAGTGTTAAAAGTAAAAAAATCGCCTTAAACCTTCCATATTTGTTGCGTAATGTGATTGTATAATCTACTCACAGTACGCAATTGTTTTTTGGATCCATAAACATAATAGTTTTACTAAACAACTTTACTTTATAATATTTATTATTTTAATTTCCTTTTGTAATTTCACTAAAAGTTAACCCTCCACCACAATCTCAACTATTGGTTAGTGATAATTCAGTCTAAGGTGGTAACGAGCTATCCTGGTAGAGGTGCAGCAGTAGAATATCCCTAACAGACCTCCATGAGACTGGGAAGTCCCGGGTCGAGGTTTAAAGAATTGAATGACGATTGCACTAATTTCCCTCAGATGATTTCTTTGGACTTACTTTAACCTAGCGATACTAACCGCTTAAAATTGGTACAAATAAGTAAAACGGCTTATTGTAACTATGAAAACGTATAATTTTAATTCAAGACAATTATAATTTTGAATTTTAGTTGCAAAGTTTAGTTGCAAATGTAGATGATAAAACATTAAAATGAATTCAATTCAATTATTTATGCAGTCATGTTTTGTGATATTTAATAGATACACTTACATCCAGTCAAATTGAGCCTCATGGCATGCAATATTGCAGAATTAATTTAAAATTAATTTATAAATTAAAAATAATTATAGTATATTATTAAAAATTATTTACTTATAATTAAAAACAATTAATCTTTCATATATAGGCTACTTAGGTACTACGTATTCTCTACACTCATTCAATTCAATATAAAATATGTATTTGTATCGCATTGCACTAACTAACTAACTAACTTAAAGCATTTTTTATAACACATTTAACATTTTTCAGTGGTGAATGGTACTTAGGTTGGAAGAAGAGCGAATTGGCAGACGTATCCTGGTATCAAATTCTACATTGGGACAGTCTACGGGAAGCACAGACCAAACATAGATTAGGTAAGTTTATTTATTGATAAAGCTTTCGTTTTAATAGCTTACCAGTACATGGTAGACAATTCCAGAACCTTGGGACGTTCGACCGTGGCTAGTTACCACCCTACCGACAAAGACGTGTCGCAAAGCGATTTAGCGTTCCGGCACGATGTTGCGTAGAAACCAATTTGGAGTATGGTTTTACCATACCCCTAACAGCTTGGTCTGCTACCATCTTAGACTGCATCATCACTTAACATGCTAACTTGTGGTAAATAAAAAAAAAAGTTACCACCGAAGGCGAAACACTGTCGCGAATATTAAAAACGGTTTCTCACTCAGCAACCAGAGATTTTGCTATCGTGTTGAATCCTCTACCTAATATATGGGCATACATTAATAATGTATTTTTACCCGCGCCCCATTATATAGATCGATCAATATATACAAAAAATTACCAAATAATATAACTAACGAAAACAATTTGACGTCCTTTAAGCGCAAATTAAAAGAATGGCTCATCCTTAGAAGCTTCTACAGGATGGACGAACTGTTCCAATAAAAGTTCCTTAATTTTTATTGAAGTTCCTTAATTTTAATTGAATACTTAAGGCCTCAATTGGACATCAGCCTATGCGTAACAATTAAAATATTATTATTTTTTTGACTCATTGAATTATTATTGTTATTATTTTTAATTTTTAATTTTATTTTTTTTATTTTTTATTGAATTGTTTAACATTGGAATATGATGAATATGTATATCAATTGTACTGTTTGCAATGCCCTGACCGGGCCTCATGTCTGTTGGATGTGGAAGCAAATAAATAAATAAATAAATGTATTTGTGGTAACATGACGATTCGGTAGATTATCTTGTGAGAAGCTGGATCTAATGATTGATGATGAAAGGCATATTGTTTGCATCTTAATCACATGGTTTAGTAAACATTACATACGTATGCATACTTCGATTACAACCACAACACAATTAATAAGAAATCCAACGTGGTAATGCAAATTTAATTCTTGTTATGCAACCTATGCAAACATGATTTGTATATTAAATTGACTACAATATCTATAATACGAAACGTGTTGAATAGTGATTAATATTGAAGTATGCGACAACATTGTTTCGGAGATGCAGAAAGTGCATCGTATCTATTAATTTATTTTATTATATTTTTTTTCGGACTGTCTATTAGCTGTACAAACCCTATTTGCACAGTATGTATGGTATTAGTATGGTTGCCACAGCGTAACCGGGCTGTTTGGCGAGCTTCGGAAAGAAGCACTGCCAGAAGAAATTTTGAGCCCTAAGGCTCGAAGAAACTTTTTTTTTTTTATCCACTACAAGTTAACCCTTGACGGCAATCTCACCTGATGGTAAGTGATGATGCAGTCTAAGATGGTAGCGGGCTAACCTGTTAGGGGTATGGTAAAGCCATACTCCTAATTGGTTTCTACACGACATCGTGTCGGAACGCTAAATCGCTTGGCGACACGCCTTTGTCGGTAGGGTGGTAACTAGCCACGGCCGCGGCCTCCCACCAGACCAGACTCGAGCCGGGAATCGAACCCAGGACCTCCAACTTTATAATGCAATAGCGCGCGCACTGCGCCACGGAGGTCGTCAAAACTAAGGGAACGACTGCCTAAGGGCACCTCCTTTGAGGCCGAACCTCGGCTTAGGAGACGTTTGGGATAACAGGGGGTCGGACTGTGAGTGTTCCGTACGTCTCCGAGGCCGTAGATGGAGCCCACGTCCGGATGACGTAAGATAGCGGGGACCTCGTCTTCGCCGGCGAAGACTGTGTGGTAGGTGGTACGAGTATGTTGTCAGTAGTCATCTGATGGTCAGGGTCAAGAAGGATATGTTTAGATCTCTTCTTTCGAAGAGGAGCGCTTAGGTCGGGGGAGTAAAAAGAAGCCGCAACTACGAGAGGGTTGGGGTGTCGGATTGAGAAGATATTTTATTATCAGCCCGTACTGTCCCAATGTTGGGCAAAGGCGCGAAAGTCGCGAGGGTTCCAGATCACCCTACCAAAGTTTCATCACGATACGTTTAATGGATTCGACAATTGCAAACATTGATTTTTATTTATACATATAAAAATCAAATGAAGCTGTGATAGTTAGGGCGTCAGCCTCCTAATCAGAAGTCGGCGGTTCGAATCCGAGCACGCACCTATAACTTTTCGGAGTTATGTGCATTTTAAAACGATTAAAATATCACTTGCTTCAACGGTGAAGGAAAACATCGTGACGAAACCTGCACGCCTGAGAGTTCTCCATAATGTTCTCAAAGGCGTGTGAACTCTGCCAATCCGTGCCATCCGACTATGGCCAAACCCTTCTGATATTGAGAGGAGACTCGTGCTCTGTTGTACGCTGGCAATGGGTTGATCATGATGATATAAAAATAATATACTCCATATTCATATATATCATCCGAAATTACAATGAAAACACTTTGTTACAGTAACACAATCTGATCAAGACAAATGTTGTATACTTCTGGTAAAGCTTCAGCAGCGAAGCGGTCAGTTCCTTTGGGTGCACATGGTGTTACAAGTGAAAGACGCCGCGGACACTCCACGTCAGTTTATAATAGCTACTAACCAAGTTTTAAGGTAAGAAACATTTTCAAGTTTACATTCAAACTGAGGATTTGTTACCTAAAAACTTATAATAATGCCCATATTACGTACGATGACAACACACACACACAGACACACACACACACACACACACACACACACACACACACACACACACATACACACACACATTCGCAAATTGTTTTATTTTGTTTATAATTTTCGTTAATTTAGTTGTGAAGTCAACATCTCCTGAGGATGATCCGGTGTCGGGTCGAAACGTGCGTAGAGGTTCTAGTGTAAGATTTTGTGTGGTGTTATATTATACAAATCTCCCGGTTGTCGGCGGAATATAGCAAATTATACTTGCTGTTTATTGATTATCATGGACTTCCGCAAAGTAACGCCTGCTTCTATTCATTATTTTAAACACACATGTTACCTGATCAATAGGATAAGATAAGATAAATACTCTTTATTGCACACAAATTTTAAAGAACCAACATCACAGAACACTTAACACATAAGTATGCAAAGGCGGTCTTATTGCTTAAGCAATCTCTTAAAGACAACCCTTGGGAAATGAATTAAATAAAACATGAGGGTAACGGCGCAATTTTACCAAAATATATTATAAAATATCAATAAATACAGGTTGGAGTTTATCAAAAAAAAAAGATAAAACTGAAATATTACTCGTACTGTATGCCTATATTTGTCTCAACTAGAATTAAGCTAAGAGATAATTCAAGACAAAGCAATTTTTCAATTAACTACTTTGATTTTTCTCTAACTACCTTCGAATTCCAAGGTATCATGAATCCTGTTCGAGGTATAGACTAAGGCCGGTAAGATATACTTTGATTTTGCCCTAACTAAAGAAAACAACAAGATAACGAGACCAATACAAAGTTAACCCATAAACCCTCAATAGATTTCTACCACAGTTCAAGTTTATAGTTAATTTCCAGCTAAGCTTTTATTAAAATTCAAGTTGAATCAAAATATCGACATCCAGGACGAACCATAGATCTATTTTTCTTTATTCTGTTATTATATATAACCTATATCATACAAAAATCTTTGTTTAACCCAACAGTGAAGAAGAAGCATCAATAATGCTCGCGAATTCCTGGCTCTACCAATACTACGGGTATCAGAACCAACCTTGCGGCATGCTAGACCCGAGGTGTCAGAAGTTCTTCAGACGAGAACCATCTTACACTGACCCCTATCAAGAGTATCAATACGTGGAAAATCCCGAGGTTGATTACGCTGGCTATCACATGACGCCTTATGTACATAAAACGGATGAGTATGGCTGTGAAAGGGTCTATACAGATAGAGGTCCAGTGGATTATTCGACGCATTCCCCACAATCGACGATAAGTGAGGAAAGGTAAGATCTGTAATCCTGATTATTATATATTACTATTAATATTATTACAATTGAAATATTATTTAAATATCATTGAATAAATCGAATGGTCCACAGTATTTATTGTTTAAAATAAACTACGTTAACAAGTTTCAAACAAATCTTTTCTTACACAAAGACTAAGAAGTTGTAATCAATAGTTTATTCATATATGGAAACAATTTTAGTGTTTAATTGTATGTAGCCAAACTTAGCAATCATCATCATTATGATCAACCCATTTTACGCTCACTACAGAGCACGGGTCTCCTCTCAATATCACTAGGGTTTGTCCATAGTCCACCACGCTGGCCATGTGCGGATTGGCAGACTTCACACGCCTTTGAGAACATTATGGAGAACTCTCAGGCGTGCAGGTTTCTTTACGATGTTTTACTTCACTGTCATAAGAAGACTCAGAGTCACTCTGCGGGCGATGGAGAGAGCTATGCTATGAGTATCTCTACGTGATCAAATCTGAAATGAGGAGATCCGTAGAAGAATCAGAGTTACCGACATAGCTCAGCGAATTGCGAAGTTGAAGTGGCAATGGGCGGGGCCGATGGACGTTGGGGTCCAAGGTGCTGGAATGGCGACCCCGCACCGGTAAACGTAGTGTTGGTCGACCCCCAAATAGTTGGACGGACGACATTAGACGAGTCGAAGGGAGCCGCTGGAAGCAAGCGGCCCAAGACCGTGAGCATTGGAACTCCCTACAAAAGACCTATGTCCAGCAGTGGACGTCAATCGGTTGTTAATGGTGATGATGATGATGATATCCATCGGGTGAAAAGATGTATTTTCACCTAGTTGATATATTTTTACCTGTTACTAGTTGTAAGCTAATTTAACAATTAACCACTATCTATTTGCACGTGGTGTTTGCCCGTAAGTTTTGTCTGATGGGTGGCTACGGCCGTAGCTATGTACCACCCTACCGATAAAGACGTGTCGCCAAGCAATTTAAAGTTCCGGCACGATTTCGTATAGAAACCAATTAGGAGTATGGGTATATATACCCCTAGCAGCTTGGCCTGCTATCATCTTAGACCGCATCATCACTTACCATGCTAACTTATAGTAAATAAAAAAAAAAGTTAAAACGTGCCCACCACCACCACCACCGAAGAAGAAATACTGTCGCGAATGAGTATGGTTTAATTAGGAGTATTGGTTTAACATACCCCTAACTGCATAGCCCGCTACCATCTTAGACCGCATCTTCGGTTACCATCAGGTGAGATGCCGTCAAGGGCTAACTTGTGATGTATAAAAAATATGGCTGAGTATTTTTGTGTTGTGCCTCAGTAAGTTACCATACAAACAATAATCCTCAAGGTCGATGAACTGCACAAATTCGGTCCTTACGGTTGGAATATTTTTCTGATGTGTAAGATAAACAGGTAGATAAAAAGTCCAAATACGGAGACATACTTCACCAACTCGCCATCCAAATACAGAATAGGTAACAACATTTTGACGAGATAGTATTGAGTTTTAGGGTCAAGTTTGAAACGTCCATCAAAACTAGCACTGAAATGAATCAAGAATCTTGGCATACGACCTTTTTCTCCTCGACTTTTCATATTTGTTCAAGATTAGGGTAACCAATTTGCCTATTTCACAAAGGATATGCTTTGCTTTATGTTGCCTAGACAGTTTCTTACACTAGCATTGATGAGTGACAACACACCTATTCGTAAAAAATCGTCTAATACTTATGATATGAAGCTGTGATAGCCTAGCGGTTAGAGCGTCAGCCTCTTAATCAGAGGTCGGCGGTTCGAATCCGGGCACGCACCTATAACTCTTCGGAGTTATGTGCGTTTTTAAATAATTAAAAGATCACTTGCTTCAACGGTGAAGGAAAACATCGTGAGGAAACCTGCACGCCTGTTCTCCAAAATGTTCTCAAAGACATGTGAAGTCTGCCAATCCGCACATGGCCAGCGTGATGGGCTATGGCCAAAACCCTTCTCATATTGAGAGAAGACCCGTGCTCTGTAGTGAGCCAGTAATGGGTTGATCATGATGATGACTTATGATATCACATGATAATTATAATACGAGTATATCAGATTTTATTAAAGATTAACGGTACTTGGCATGCGTTACAATACCACTTATTAAAAAAAAAAACTTTTATGCATGGATTGGATGCATGGGCCAGAACCTTCGTGGGTGCCCTCAAAATACCCTCAAAGGTTCTTCATAATTTTATTAATGATTTCGTAACGCGAAGAACACTTACATATAAACACTGATTTTATTTATATAAATAAATATTAGATAAATGTGTAGTTATGTTATCTCATAATATATATCATTACATTACACAAATCATCTTTTTTGTTTAAATATTTCCATATTACCCCAGATAATTATGATATTATTTACATTCTTCATATCGGAAAGAAAGTATTAATTAAGCAGGTCCGTAATTCTGTGATACTGAAATCGTACTACGCACAAAATTAAAAAGTGACGTAAAATTTTGAATGTATGGTTTCATGTTAAGACGTCACAAATTGCATTACCAAATGTCATAAGATTTGTATATCATAACGAGAAAATAAGGGACCTATTTTAAGTCATGCCCCTTCTTTTTTTTTCTTTTTTCTGTCCTGTATTTTAAAATGCATAGCTGGCAACTCTTGCATGGTCCGAGAGTAATAAATATTTTCCTACGGGCCATTCAATTTTAAACCTTAACTTCATTAGTGATAGAGTTCATAGAGTTTTGTATCAAAAAATATTTTTGATTGCGACTTCACAATAAATATGGTAATGAAAGGTGTCAAATTACGCGGATGGACAGATGGACGGACAGGGTGATGATTTTCTTATTTATATTCCCGTGTGACATGACGTGTACAAATTGTACCGAGCGACCTTGTCTGTTTGTTTGTTTTTTTTATTAGTAATGTACTTAAGATGCTGTTGAATATTGTGTGAACTTTGAGGTGTTACAAATAAATTGTGTACAAATATTATATATATTGCCAAAATTTCTTGGACTTGACTAATAGTAATACTCGTAATAATAATAATATGTATGTAGGATTATTTTTATTTAAGTTGATTATATCTCTATTGGTTGTTATATGTATTTATTTTGCACACGGTCGTAAAAGGTAGAATATAGTGGGAATAACAATAATAAAAACTCTATTACACTCACACATTACACAACAAGGGTAAAACACCGTGTAAGGGCGGCCTTATCACTACAAGTGATCTCTTCCAGGCAACCGTTATGAAAAGGAAATACGATTACGAATACGGAAATATGCAAATACGAGTAAATAGCATAAAAACAAATAAACTTACATAAAATTACATATAATAAAGTGTACACACTAATTTACATAAATAGCAATAATTATAACATACAGATGTTATAATAATACATATATACATTAATTTAATGAATAGTAATAGGATTATTGGTGATAATCCTGTTTCATAAATACCTCTATACCAAACTCAATTGAAATCTCTGAAAGTGGCTCCTATATTCTTCTCTACAAGTACTGTTTGAAAAATATTTTGTAACTAATTTAAGACCTGCCAATTTGAAGTTGGTTCGCATTGACCCAAACAATTAAAAAAAAAAAGTAGGCTGACCATATTTCTCATTAAGAGTAATTTGTACATTTAATTATAACCGACAAAGACGTGTCGCCAATCGATTTAGCGTTCCGACACGATGTCACGTAGAAACCAATTAGGAGTATGGGTTTACCATACCCCTAACAGGTTAGCCCGCTATCATCTTAGACTGCATCATCACTTACCATCAGTTGAGATTCCCGTCAACTTGTAAACATAACTCAAACGTTATGTAATGCCGCGGATTTGATCCATTTCACGTAATCGGGTATGATGGACTTGCTCGTAGCAACGCACACTAAGGTATTGAATTTCCTTTTGTTTCAGATCTCCGCTACACTATGACGCACCGCCAGACATAGTCGTCAACAGCAATATGTACATGTATCCAATGCAGGGCAAAAGGGACTACTACGAGCAGCATCCGCACCAACATTACAATGCACAAGAGCCCTTCACCAGTACGAGTATTGAAGGTAACCTATATCTATACTAAAAGTTTATCTTATATATAAAATTCTCGTGACATGATATTCTCGTACATCATGTTTGTTCCCATAGTCCTCCGAAACGATTTTTTTATACGTATTCAGTAAGTCTGAGAATCGGCTTCTATTTATTTTTCAAACCTCTAAGTGGTGTCCACCCAAATTTTGTTTTTTTATTTGGATATTTTTTTTAATTTTTTTTTTTTTGTATTATGTGGCATTGAACAATTTATACAACCCTAAATTTTCACCCTTCTATCGCCAACCCCTATTTTTTAATAGTCATTTTAGTAATTTAATCATTTGTCATCTCGCTCAATAACTGAACAATTATCGTCTTTATTGTGAATGTTTTTCTTATGAAAAAGTAACTAATTGTTTATATTCAGCTGTCGTTACTACGCATAACATATTAATCATAATCATGAAAATATAGAAGTGATAGTTATATAATATGGGAATGATGTCCATTATCCGTAATAAAAAAAAACTAAAATTTTAACAAATAACAACTTTTTTATTAACACTACAAATTAACCCTTGATGGTAATCTCACCTGATGATAAGTGATGATGTAGTCTAAGATGGTAGCGGGCTAAACTGTTAGGGGTATGGTAAACCCATACTCCTAATTGGTTCCTACGCGACATTGTGCCGGAACGCTAAATCGCTTGGCGACAAGTCTTTGTCGGTAGGGAAAGTAGCCACGGCCAGACTCGAGCCGAGAATCGAACCCAGGACCTCCAAATTATGATGCAACAGCGCACGCGCTGCGCCATGGAGGTGGTTAAACTTTGTTAAGCAAATTATCAACAGGTTATAGATAGATTGAATCTAGAAATCGGACAATAGACTTTTTCTTCCGCCATAGGCAATAGGCAATAATCCACTAACTTTTTTTTCTCCTCAGGTATCGAATACCCACCCGCTAAAAGGATGCGTCTAACACCAGGCCCTTTGAGCCTAGAAGGCACCGACGGCATGGACAGATGGAACCCCAGCCCACCCTGGTCAGAAACCCTCAAAATTACTGACTACACCCAAAGGTTCACCCCCTACAACATGATACCAATGCCAGCTGAGAGAGCAATGGTCACTTAATTATAAATGATTAGTTTGTATTTTCTTTATTAGACATTTAAAAGACTTTATGCAATATCGAGCAAACAATTTAATTGAATTGCAAATTTTTGTCAGCCTTTAAGGTAAAGTATTTTGATGGGTTGAAATAATAAAAACAATGAAAAAACACAAATCAAAATCGCATTCTATCTAGTTAACAGAATTATTAAATCATTTATATCAAGGATATTATCCTTCATCTGCATCTGCGAAGAATTTTGATTTCCCAATTTGATTTGGGTTTTTGTTTATCCTAGACATAGATGGATTTATAATGTTTTAAATTTCGTTCATACCCATTCATACATATCCTCACACACGAGTTGACAACCTTTTATATATAAATAAAATATATATAAAAGGTTGTCAAGGTATATAATCGGTCTTCCTTTTTCTCATATAATTTGTATGCAATAAACAAAGGTTATTGTGTGCAAGCTCAATTTGATATTGACGAGTTAATCAGTATTTTTATCGTAAGAATTAATTATTGTATATTTAGCTAAATGTTACGTGTTAAATTAAGAGATACTTTGTATTGTAAGATAATGGAAATTTATTCCGTCCAAATATAATATTTTTTTCATTGCATTCCAAAGGAATAATTGTTTAATAAGTAATGAATTGTTCAATGAAACTATATTTTTGTAAATACTAAAATAAAGATAAGATAAATTGGTGTACATAAATAAGTAGCGAAGAAATAAATGGTTTTCAAATCACTAAAAATGTTGAACTTCTTTTACCTTGTAATTGTATTCTTTATTCGCCATAAAATTACAGATAAGGTTTTCTTCAAAGTTAAAATACAATCAAAGGTGGAACTCTCGACTGATAAAGGAATGGTTATTAGGAACATTAATTTAGCTTAATCCATGCATTGATTTAGGAAGAATGTCCTAGCAGATTCCGTTTTTTTGTCAATTATGAATATCATCATTACTTGGCGACCTGGTACTAGCCACCCAACGCCTCTCATTATAAGACATGTTTTGGCCGTAGTTCACCACGCTGGCCAAGTGTGAAGTCCACCTTCACACGCCTTTGATATCAATACAGATTTTCATCACCTCCAGCATGCAGATTTCCTCTCTCTGCATTTATCCGTCTATTATAAAGTAGCTAGCCATATCTAGGAATTTTGTTATCAAATATGCTCTTCACTCTGGACGCTCTGTCATAGATATTATTGAAAAAGTGGAACAAGATCGACATTTCAGTAAATACGTTACATATAATCTAAAGACCCATTTCAAAAAGCTGGCTATAGAAAAAGTTCGATATATGGGTAAGAGCTCACTGGAAGAATCCTAACGAATTTTGCAATCATTTGCACTTTTTTACTGACACATAGTAAAATATCGAAGAAACTTTTTCCCCAACCTATAATATCTACATTGAATAACGTCTTATGGGCTGTATTAAAACTACTTCAAATGCTTATGAGTTAAAAATAATATAAACAAATAATGAAGTTTATCTGTTATTAAATGCATGCATGTTTTCTTGGAACTTTAAAAGTAAAATATAGAATTTAATTGAAATGATTTTAAAAAGAAGCTTATGTCTAAAATATATACCTAATACACCTTAAATAACTTGTTTACAATTTCAAGATAAGATTACAAACCTTCTTCAACAATCATTACGTAATTGTAATCTAGGTTTGATTAATTCAGCCAATTACTACATTTACATAAGTTTTGCGAATCGCTTAAAATGCGTTCAATTAACATTAACGGCAGTATCGCACTTCCTAATAGATGTAAAGCGCTTAACAATGTCCATTCTTGGAAAACCCCCGGGCCTCTGATGAAATTTCACACAGTGCTTGGAAATATATGTGTGTGGAGGAATTGAGTGTAGATCATTTTATAATGGTGGCGTTACAAGCGTCAAATTGATAAAAGCCTTACCGGCTTAAAGTGGCGTAAGTATAAAGCGATTCATGATTACATATATAACTGGCTTATGACCAAGTAAAATATTACAGAATTGAAAACAAAAATAAAAAATTCTTATAATACTTCGAAATACGGAGTACCAGAGAAAGTATTAAGTATTCGTTGTGATAATCATCATCATCATCATGATCAAGCCGATCTCGGCTCACTACAGAGCACAGGTCTCCTCTCAATTTGACAAGGGTTTGGCCATAGTCCACCACGCTAGCCGTGTTCGGATTGGCAGACTTCACACGCCATTGAGAACATTATGGAGGACTCATATCACAACTTTTTGTAAACTTCTCTGTAACTTCTTCTGTAAGAAGTATTCACAATAGTACCTTTAATCCGAATAAATATATTTATAAATAAGCAATGACAAACCTCACTGAATGTTTTTAAAGACTTTATTTAATACGCTGTTAAATTGTCTTATTGAGAGGGGACCCGTGCTCTGTAGTAAGCTGGCAATGGGTTGATCATGATGATGAGGATGATTGTGAATACTTGAAAAAAAATGTACAATGCGTAATATAATGGCATACGCTCCTCGCTCATATTTTATGTCTAAGTGCTAACTCTAGCTTAGGCATTACTATTGCAAGTCTGTCCACCTGACAGCTACGATGAATTATTGATGCCTACAAACCTACGTGTTCCAATGGTTACCCTGGATTAACAATAATGGGGTACAGAATTTAGTGCGTAACTAATAAAATCGAGAACGAAATTAAGCAAATTTTCCGTGAATAATCCAATTCAATGAATACAACCATATTATTTCACGAATACTACAAGTGTTACCTCTTTAGTTTTATTGCCCTCACACAAACTCACCGTTACAGCTCGGTTACGCTGTGACAACCAATAGACAATCCGAAGAAAGAAAAAAAAACTCACCTGTAATAATAGCTTAAATCCATAGACCTAGGATACTGAGATGATGATATCAATCATTAGAAATTCTTATAGAAACAAACCTAAAAATTCTACAAATATCTCAAATTCGAATTAAAAACCTTGTTCCACCTAGATTATCGTTTTCCAGCTAAAGAACTTTACAAAAAAACGAAAACACTTTCCCTTAACCAATTATATAAATTTAAAACATGTATACTACGAGAAGTTGGAAAAATATTAACCGAAACCATACACACACAAATTACTTATAAAACTAAATCACATCTAAATACACGAAATAGACTTAAGTTAAAAACTAGAAGAAATTATGGCAGTAAAATAATACAGGTTGAGGGAGCACAAATGTATAATAACCTACCTAAAGAGATTTTCAGCGAAAATTCCTTTGTGTCTTTCAAGAAGAAACTTAAAAAGTTTATATTATTATAATTTAAACTTATAAAAACGCCACTTTTGGCCTCCTACTTCTTTATATATACAGTGTTTTTATTTGATTTTTCTTAATTTCTCATTAAGTGAAATTGTTTCTTTTGAGAATAAAGATGTTTAAACCTCAACAGGAGTAAAAAAAATCGAAATGATAAAAAAATTTAAATAAATACTTTTTAATAGGTTTTGTTGTTTTTTGCTCCTCTCTTCCTCTTCTGTATTTATTATTTCCCCATACACGTCTTACTGCCATGGTATATTCTAAAATGGATGCCAGATCGCGTGTGAATATGTTCATTTGTAGAATCTTTAATGAAGATGCTGAATAAACATTACACAATTTGAGTCAATTTCCTTTTCGTTTATTTAACCCTTTTTGTTGGATTACCCACAACTAAGTAATATTTAATTTATTGCTTGATTTCATACGGTATATAATTAAATTTACAAGGATTTAAGTTAATAGGCAATCCTATTGGTTTTTAGGCAGAATGTTGGTATCCATGTATTACCATTCTGCCTAAAAAACAAATAAATTAAAGATCTATCATGAAGAAAATCTCGTCGACTTTTTATTAAATTTTGTTATAGAATTCACGCAAATAATATATACACTGCATGAAAGGAACTAAATAAAAGTTAGGTGTGAAATCATTAGGGTTAACTAAGAGACCTGATTTGTCAGTAATCTAGTAAAAGTAACTATGATTTATGTTAAAATCTTGCGTAATCATATCACAATACGATGACTACTTACACTTGATTGTAGTTTATTTGTAACTGGATCTTACACACTACTTATCCGGGTTCGTGTCGGATATTAAAAGGCCCGCAGGAAACGGGATATCATACATCCGTCTTGGAGAGTCAAACTGTTTCAGTACCAAGTTTTATCTGTACAGTTCAACAGAAGTAGTAATCAAAAAATAACTAACCTTTTGAATTTATGATATTAGTTTACTATAACGGAACTGTAAAGCTGTCAGAAAATTATTACCTAACAAATGCTTCCTACTGCATAGCACCGTCCACATGTTTGAGAAGCATCGCCTAGGTTCGCATTACTAATGCTCGTTAACAGAAAACAAATTAATAAATTATACTCTGCCTGATGGTAGTGCGTGGGAAAACTGCGAGGTGCTTAATTTATTCATATTATTTATCTAGGCCATCTCATACGTGGACAGATTGAAACAAATATGATTTGCATCTGTGTTTCAGTTTACGCGCGAACTACTGTTCGAATTTTAAATTTGCCATTCGAATGCGCATTCACTTTGTATGCTCTCTGACATCACGATGATTTGCATCTTTCGTATTAGCAAAGCTTTTTAGCTTCTAGCTTGCTAATGATGATGATGATGATGAAAAATGCGAATCATTAAGTAATTTATGTTATGAAAAATGCCTTTTATAGTAGTATTAGTGGTGATTCATGTTGATATTATTATTGATAACTAAGAAACGCTGTCTGTCTGTCCAACCAGGCGTCTTTCTGTCAGCGGACTATACCATGAACTCAGACTAGACTAGAGAGACTACATAAGTAGAAGAAAAAGTACTGTGTATTAATGAATGTTTGAATACAATTTAAGTGTACACCATAGAAAATAATACAAAAATGTAAACACAATAGAGCCTTCAATTTGACGCCCTTTTCGCTAAATAGCGATTACCACCAATCATATTAAAAGGCAAAAATATGCTTGACAGGTGGTACATCATAAAAATATGCATAAATTATACAACAATCTTAAACTATAATCACTATATATTTTTTATTTTCTTTCTGTAAAGAGGAAAAACAATATATAAGGGGTAGTCTAAAAGTAGCGTAATAGAAAAGATACAGGCTAGCATGTTCATATATATGTATACCAAAATAATGTTATATATGAATGTGGAAGGCCAAAAAAGAGATGGATGAATTTAACAGAGGATATGCGTGTAAAAGGTGTGGGTAGTGAGTTGACGGCTGATTGAAGTGAGTGGAAGAAGAAAACGTGTTATTTCGACCCCACATAATGTGGGATAAGGGCAAGAAAAAGAAGAAGTGTAACGAAAATAATGAGCTATCGAATACCATAGGTCCAGCCACACAAAACAAAATTCGTTATATTTCTAAAGTTAAGTTGATTTACTTACACTGAGGCTCTAAACGGAAATAGCTTAGAGGTTTAGACTTCGGCCCTACTTTCTGGGGACTGTGGTCATTTCCCGACACGCACCATCTATATTTTCGGAGTTGAACGGGTTTTTATTTAATTTATTTAATTTTAAACTAGATTTTACTTTCATTTTTCTATGGAGGAGAAAATTTAGAGTACACCGGCATGTTTGAGATTTTCTCCTCTATGCGTGCGTATAATTGCTTGTGAAGTCTGTCAATCCATTCTGGTCTGCGGCTACAACCCTTATCTTACTGAAAAAAGACCCTTTCTCTTTAGTGGGCTGATTGATAATGATAAAGTTTATTTATCTCCAATTAACTTGAATGAATTAATGAATGACTGAACCTTATTTTTTTATGTAATGTTTACTACAGCTATGCAAGTACCGTGTTTGTTCAGTGTCGAGTGCGTTTTTCGTATTTTTACGTATTTTCTACTTATTCGATCTCGTGAGAGCTATCTTCAAATTGCACAGAATCGATAAAAATTGAAGATTTACTGAAAATGCCAAACTTAGCTAAGCAATATGTGTATTAATCGCGTTATACCATAAGGTCTAATCGACGCAAGTGTCATCCTCATTTATTTATATAGCTATTTATTTTATCTACTAAAAGGCAATCTCATCTGGTGGTAAGTGATGATGTAGTCTAAGATGGTAGGAAATTCGGTGTAAGAAAACAACTTGTAACAAGTGAAAAATTTACGTTTTAAACTACCTGTTTCAAAAATAAATTATACACTTACAGCCGAGTTTTCAAGTTGAAATTGAAAATACTTGAACCTGCTTAAATCATTTCTGACTTACTCTAACAACTTGTGGGGTTCCCGAGCTTTCCAAATTACTTTTTTTTAGTATTTCAACTACTACTAATTACTAATAATTTATTCATTATATCCAAAAAGCGATGAAGCTGTGATAGCCTAGTGGTTAGGGCGTCAGCCTTCTAATCAGAGGTCGGCGGTTCGAATCCGGGCACGCACCTCTAACTTTTCGGAGCTATGTGCGTTTTAATAAAATTTAAATATCACTTGCTTCAAGGGTGAAGGAAAACATCGTGAGGAAATCTGCACGCCAGAGAGTTCTCCATAATGGACTATGGCCAAACCCTTCTCATATTGAGAGGAGACCCGTGCTCTGTAGAGAGCCGGTAATGGGTTGATCATGACGATGATGATGATATCCAAAAAAATAAGGATTTTTCATTATCATCTAAAATCGGCCATCAATGGTGGCGGAAAAACGTGGAAACTTCTGGAAATTGTATCGCTATGAAATTTTTTTATTTTTTTACATTACCTCACACTATCATTACCAATTATGTAGTGAAGTTATACTAATCCAAAGATGGTATTGTACTTTCATTTGCAGTAAAGGAAGTGAGAATAAAGCCAACAGGTCGAAGCTTAGCGCCTACACGACCAAAGTACTCAGCTCCTAGGTACGTACTCGACGTAATAGGCAATAATCCGTCCGCGTTCTTATTTTCCTCTATAAAGGGAATCCAGGATGCGTGCATATTTCCATGAATATTTATCGGTGCGTCGGTTTACGCTGTAAAGCGCATTCTAATGCGTTTTTATCTGACACTTTGTACTTGTACCAGCATTCGCCTTCCGACTCGGATGAGTTACGTTTTACGAGCACTTACGTTTTTAAAGGTGCGAGTGACCTTCGCTACGGTATTGAGTGCAAATATATTACATGCGTAAAACGTATCCGCGTAAAGAAACTAATGAAAATTTTCATTCGTGCGCCAACCATCACTTTATTCAACTTTCTTGGACGAGTGCATGAGCTTTCCCGTAAACTAACC
This sequence comes from Lasiommata megera, assembly GCA_928268935.1. Taxonomy (NCBI): domain Eukaryota; kingdom Metazoa; phylum Arthropoda; class Insecta; order Lepidoptera; family Nymphalidae; genus Lasiommata; species Lasiommata megera. The sequence goes on from OV743328.1 coordinate 8,751,997, forward strand.
ACCAAATGACACGAAACAGCATTGCTGGTTGGTGGGTTTCTTTTTTTATACCCACTAGAAGTTAGCCCTTGACGGTAGTCTCATCTGGTATAAGTGATGATGCAGTCTAAGATGGTAACGGACTAACCTGTTAGACCGTGGCCATTGGAACTTCCTACAAAAGACCTATGTCCAGCAGTGGACGTCTATCGGTTGAAGTGAGTGAGTGAGTGAGTAACCTGTTAGGAGTATGGTTAACCTATACACTGGGTTTCTACGCGACATCGTCCCGGAACGCTGAACCGCTTTGCGACACGTCTTTATCCGTTGGGTAGTACCTAGTCACGGCCGAAGCCTCTCACCAGGCAGGCCCACATACCCCGTTGAAAGCGGCGCAGTACTGCCTGCTTAGTTTCCGAAGGGGATGCGCAAACGCATCTTTCCTTATTTGAGCTTAAGAGGTTGCGTCGAGGAAAATACTCGTATCACCGTCATATTAACAAAGAAGTTTATTTATCTACGAAGTATTCAGCGAACAGAATGAAGAAGAAGTTCACTGAGGATAAATTAGTAATTTAAATGGTCGAATTCTAACAACCAATTGTATATTATTTATAATGATAATTTGTTTGTCGATTTTATTAATGGTAAGTTATGGAAACTACTGGACCGATTTCATTAATACTTTCATCATTAGAAAGCAAGTTATTTCCAAGGTAAAGATGAGTAAATTTAATTTAATTTTTAGAAAGATTTCAGCCCGAAGCAATAGCCAATGCAAGCAGAAGAAAACCGTTTTATCAGCGTACGGTAATGGTAAGTTTTACAAAAGTATATATACTACAAGAATATGTATTTTCAATAGATCTTAAAAACAACCCAAATCTCTTACGAAAAAGCCACACTAACGCATTCTTTCAAAAATTACTTTTTAAAATATTGTAATGAAATATCAGTTTTTATTTACCCTGAGACTGATGGATGTAGATCTATAAAACGCTATTATTATTTGGATCTATATATATATAAAAGCGAAAGGTAACTTACATACTTACATACTGATTAAACACGAGATCTCAAAAACTATTGTTCGTATAAAGCTATAATTTAGCAAGTAGCTAGTTGATAGTTAAGAGATGTCAGCTAAGAAAGGCTATTTGGAAATTCCACCGCTAAGGGGGTAAAATAGGGGTTGGAAGTTTGTATGAAATTTCTTTGTTCTTAGAGTTAGAGACACAGAAATTTGCATTAAGATTAATAATAATAAATAGAAAACATGTACATCAATTTTTTTTAAATATTACCTGTTAAGGGTGGTAAAAAAGGGGATGACAGGTTTTGCTTATTTATTATTTTCTAGCTTTTGAAAATAGGTTTTTTTTAGGGCGTAAGTATAAGGTTAAAATTTTTTTTCATCCAAATCTACCCCGAAGGGGGTAAAATAGGGGTTTGAAGTTTGTATGAAAGTGTTATGTTTTTTAATTTAGAGATACGAAAATCGGCAATTTGACATTTGCCTGTAGTTTACTTTCTCAAGCAGGGCATTGGCCGCACGGGTAACCTCAATCTCAAGTAAAATCAGCAATTCTAAGCAGACGAAGTCGCGGGCAACAGCTAGTTTTGAAAATAGATTTCTTTTAGGGCGTAAGTATAAGGTTAGAATTTTTTTCATCCAAATATACCCCGAAGGAGGTAAAATAGGGGTTTGAAGTTTGTATGAAAGTCCTATGTTTTTTAATTTAGAGACACGAAAATCGGCAATTTGACATTTGCCTGTAGCTTACTTTCTGAAGCAGTAACGGGGAACCTCAATCTCACGAGAAATCAGCAATTCTACGCAGACCAAGTCGCGGGCAACAGCTAGTATAATATAAAGCGCTAAAGAAATACGTAGCACCAATTATTTCTAAGAAAAATCGAAAGCTTTTCAGCACTTCCTCTTCGTTCACTAATAAAAAGCAATTCCTTTATTTTTATGGACACTGCCAACCTTCTTATGCAGAAAAAGGATGATAAATAATTACAGTAGGTATTAATTAAAATTCCGTCCACCTCCAACGATTAATTTATAACTGTTTGCGATAGTATCTTTCACTGAATAAACCCCGGCGCTTCTGCAAACAACAAATTTAAATATAATAAGCGATTAATTTAAATATAATAAGTAATTATTATATTTATAGAAAACAATTAGTTTTGTCCATTTTTCTTTATGCGTTTCGCCGTAGGCTTTATGATTTCCTGTTTATGTTCCTTGTATGCATAATTACTTATTAATCAATGGTAATAAATCATAAATAGACGTCTATGTCATAACAAATAGTGATATTTACTTTATTATCGATTTATTAAGCTTGCATTACTTTAAAGTAACGATTTTTTTTTTAATTATTTTTTAGGTGACGGGTTTGAGGAACTTTGCAATATTTTAAGTTTTGGATTGGTTTCTCAATATTTTAGTAAAGTTTCAGTTTTTAATACTGTTAGTAACTGTATAATTTTTTCGGTCAAATCCATCAAATTTTTTCAAAATCTGCTACACCACAAGTTAACCCTTGACTGCATCTCACCTGATGGTAAGTGATGATGCGGTCTAAGATGGTAGCAGGCTAACCTGTTAGGGGTATGTGTAAACTCATACTCCTAATTGGTTTCTACACGACATCGTGCCGGAACGCTAAATCGCTTTGCGAGACATCTTTGGCGGTAGGGTGGTAACCAGCCACGGCTGAAGTCTCCCACCTGACTCAAGCCGGGAATCAAACCCAGGACCTCCGACTTTAAAATGCAATAGCGCACGCGCTTAGCCACGGAGGTCGTCAAAGGTATTTATTCAAAATCTTTGCGGCGTATAAGAGATAAATATGCAAAAGAACAAGAGAAAATTACTAAACGATAAGGCCGCCTTTTGTATCCTGCTTCTTCTTTATTTTGTTTTCTTATTATTTCTATTTTTGTTATGGTGTACAAATAAAGAATAAATAAATAAAAAAATAAAATAAAATTCAGAAATTAAAAACCCAGTCCACCTCCCCGTAACGAGACCAAATCGCGCTCAAAACTGCGTCCTGGAGGTCGTCAAAGAAACTACTGCGCTACTCCGAAATAGCGAATTAAAGCGGCACGTACTACGAAATATAGCCGAAAACACACAAAAGAAGATCATAATTATTATAATCAGGCCGCAATAATGCATAAGTCGAACTCCCCGCCATGCTCCGCGCATACCAAGTGAACTGCCGTCAAAGCTGATTCTTATAATCGTGTTAATCGAAATGGGCTGATATTGAAAACAATTGACAGGGTAGCGCACGACTACAGTACCAGATTAGAGGTTGCAAAAATGTTATCGATACTTTGGCCTGGACCTAAATTAAACGGTCCCATATATATATGTAGTGATATTTTTTTCTACTCGAGGAGTTTTTATACACCGACCAGCTCAGCGCCGTGATACTTTTTATATACCAAAAGTTAACCTGCATCTCACCTGATGGTAAGTGATGATGCGGTCTAAGAAGATAGCGGGTTAACCTGTTGGTTAACCCGCTATCTTCTTAGGGTATGGTAAACCCATACTTCTAATTGATTTCTACACGACATCGTGCCGGAACGCTAATTCGCTTGGCACGTCTTTGTCCTCTCAACAGACCAGACTCGAACTGAGAATCGAACCCAGGACATCCAACTTTAACTACAGCGCCACGAAAGTCGTCAAAATACCCTAGAAGCCGGAAAAAAATAGGGATGCCAAACTTCGTCCTCCAAAGTAAGCAATAATGTATTCGTAGCGTAAGTATATAAGTAGGGCTGTAGCGTGTGTCAATTGTACTACGGGTAGATCTAGCTGTAAAAAATAGTTTATACTTAAAAGTCATCATCATCATCATTGTTATGAGCTAGAATTATGGGATTATAGCGGGACAATCCCTTAACTCTAGCTAACCCATCGCACCCATTGACCAACAACACGGTGTGTTTTAGTTGGATGATTCCGACGAAACCAACACGCCTCCTTGGTTGCAGCGCTATTGAATTTCCCAAGTATAAAAAAAAGAGTTCGGGTTCGGAATGATAACATGGACTCTTGAAATTGGTATCTTCATTACATTAAACGTGTGTGTCTCATGAGGAACTTTTACTAACACCGATTTCGTTTCTATCAGTATCTTACAATTTCTTCTTTTCTAATATTAGTTCTTCATTTTCACTGTACTACTTTATCGATCTAAACCGCCAATATCTTTATTCCAGACTATTACTGTCGTTTGAAAATAAAATTGAAGAAAATCTAAATAATGATTCTTAATTAAAATTATCAGTTTTGTACAGCATGTTTTCATGCATGTATAATATCTGCAATCCTTATACAATAAATCCCAAAAGTATAGGGATGAATGAATTTACATTATAGACTACTGCAAAGTAACGCCTGTTTCAATACAATAAAGATTTCGTGTCAATATTAATCTTTAAAGAAACATAGGTATGCTAAACGTCATCCTCCAAAGCGAGCTATAAATCATTTATAACATCAGTGTAAAGTAGGGCTGTGCGTAGATCTAACTGTAAAATAGCTTAAGACCAATTAATGTGCAATGTATAATTACCACAATCCTTATAAAATAAATCCCAAAATTACCTATACGGATGGATGAAATTACATCATGGACTACCGCAAAGTAAAGTAGTAAGTAAGATTTCGTGTCAATATTAATCTTTATCGACCTTTATAACACCATCTCTATTCATTTCATAAACGCACGATTTTCATGTCCCCGTCCACGTGTGCGCCGCGTACACACGACTCCAGCCAACACCCTGAATTTATAAGCGGCTAATCAAATTATTCTTTGTTTTCACCCTTTCTAATCGCTTCATGCGCACGCTCTTATAACACGTGCCGGGCACCGCAAATGAATTTAAATCGGCTTTTTTATAAATGATACCGATTTAAACAAATCAAAGCGATGTTAAAACGGTGCGTCGATTCTGTCGATGTTCCTTTCGGGCCCGACAATGGTGACATTAACGGATATTTCGGCTTTCCATTTGTGATCCCAGCGTATTGTGAGAAGTAGGGACGGATGGTCGACAGTGATCAATCATTTTGTGTACGGATGTTCGAATAAAAATTTTCAAGCAGAGCAGAATATAGAATGAATAAAATATTTTTTTTTCTTTTTAAGGCTTTACACAGATTAGCCAATGTCAAGTTTTCAGCAATAGAGTATTGAAGTTAGGGAAAAAGGGCGGGAAACTTCGCACTGGGCGGACGCGGCTCCCTCAAACCTTTCCCAAATTAATACATGTCAACCATTCAAACAACTAGTCATCACACAAACGACACCAAAACTATAATGTCCACAAAACAACCAACTCCAATCCTTTTTAAAATTAGCCAACAAACATTAATTCAAGAAAAGCGTGAAAAAACCGCGCCCGCCAAATACGAAGTCTCCCGCCTTTCTCGAATCAAAAATTTAAAGTCCCTATGGACTTTAAATTAGTTATTAATTTTTGATTCGTTACATAAAATTAAAAACACAAAAACTTGGCATAGACAAAAAGCTTAACTTGCCCTCCGAGGCACGAAAATGGCACGCAAACAACTTGACTTCAATCGAGTGCTGAGAACTTCATAACAAAAAACGCAACGGGTTGCAATTTTTGGCCAAGTCCGGAAATCGAACTCGAGATATCGTGATCTGTAATACAACCTATTAGCTAGGTACTTGAAACTAACGAGGTAATTCTTATTATATATTTGATAAAATACTTATAATTCCCTAAGTATTGTAAAATGGGCTTTTTTATCTAAAAGGTTGAGGCTAAAAAATACTTTATGACACACATAAAATTAAAAAATAAAACAATTACAAAAGGCAAGACTGGGTATAAGCCAATGAACTCTTCCAGACTATGAAACAGGTAATATTTAATTAAATCTATTTATATTTTTACTATTACACTTTTATTAAATTTCCACCATAACAATAGACAACCACTATGAAAAATGAAATATGTATTTAACTTAATCTATTATTATTACACTCTATTTTACTTCCACAATAAGATAAGAATTTAAACAAAAAAAAACAAAAATATGCAGAAAGGAGTAGAATACATATAGGTTCATGCCTGAAAATCAGTCAACTCCGACGCAGCATGAGCGCCCTGTTCAGCCAATTACTAAAAATATAAGTTATAGATGCAATCCGGTGACTGGGTTCCGGGAGTCCAAGAAAAGAAAATTAAAAGCAAAGGCAGCGCCCTGTTTGGCCAATTTCTATAAATATAAGTTATAGATGCATAAGCCGGGGACTGGGCTCCGGGAGTACGAGAAAAAAAATGTTTTCTGGAAATCCATGGCGCCTTGTATCTTTTATTTAGGCTGAATAAAAGCTGTTTTATTATTTATTTTTTATTTAATCCATAAACAGACGGCCTTATCTCTAATCTATGTGGTTGGTGAAAAATAAGAGTAACATAAACCTAAAATAAAATTCCGACCACTTCGGTCAGTCATGTTAGCGACATCTAGAAGAAATAAAGTGAACTAAATGGTAGCAGTTTCGCCACAGCCATTGAAAATCGCATTCACTTCACAAAGTATGTGTGGTAATACGAGTACATACCCATAGATGGCGCTAGCTAAACGTGGACAACGTTAAAGTTGCAGTCGTGTATTTAAAAAGACTTTTACCAAGACATAGTGATTATATTCTATTTGTCTTCAACAAATTAACTTTACTTCTAACTAACAATGGTATGTAATTTAAGAACTTAATTTAACCGATTTTTAATAGTCTTATTAGATGGGAAGTATGCATTGTATACATCTCTGCCACAAAAGAGATGGACACTTTTTTTTTTTTTTTTTTTCGGACTGTCTATTAGCTGTACAAACCCTATTGGTTGCCACAGCGTAACCGGGCTGTTTGGCGAGCTTTGGAAAGAAGCTCTGCCAGAAGAAATTTTGAGCCCTAGGGCTCGAAGAAACTATGGGAACGACTGCCTAAGGGCGCCTCCTTTGAGGCCGAACCTCGGCTTAGGCGACGTTTGGGATAACGGGGGGGTCGGACGGTAAGTGGTCCGTACGTCTCCGAGGCCGTGGATGGAGCCCACGTCCGGATGACGTAAGATAGCGGGGACCTCGTCTTCGCCGGCGAAGACGGTGTGTAGCGTATGATTGTGTGGTAGGTGGTAAGAATGTGTTGTCAGTAGTCATCTGATCGTCAGGGTCATGAAGGATATGTTTAGGTCTCCTCTTTCGGAGAGGAGCGCTTAGGTCGGGGGAGTAAAAAGAAGCCGCAACTACGAGAGGGTTGGGGTGTCGGATTGACGATGGACACTGATTGACTACAATGGAATATGCAGTAAGCTTATGATGATAAAAAAATTAAAGAATAAAAAATCTAGATTTACATCTAGTGTTTTATTCTTAGTTAGTGTACAAGTGTATAAGCAATCAGTGCAAGGGTGGTTAGTAGAATAAAACAGTTGTATCCATATCAATCATTTTTATTCGAAATACTTGCAGATAATAACTTCTTCTGACCTTCACATATGAGTGCATCAACTAAATTAAAAACTGAAATTAAATAGTTTTTTTAATTAGGTATCCATTTGCGTGATTGGTATTCATTAAGAAATATATTTAATGAAACTATGTATTAGAATTACTCAACGGAGGTTTTTTTTTTGAGAAACTATTGGAAAAGTTTTTTAACATTTATTTTAAATAGATTACTTTAAACGTACGTACAATTACGTAACGTGATTCAAACTACGAATAAGTTTAACCTATCCTTTTACTAAATAAATACACCTGGTGCATCATGGCCCGAAACTGCCTGAAATTCCATGGTCCTTACATACCCTTTCCTTAGAATTGAAATAACTAAACTGATTTAATATCTTTCTTTCGATATGGACATATGCGTCACATTGTAAAGTTAACCTTATTTTGACCCCTTAGGTATAAGATGCCCCATTCTTTTGTAACCTTCTCAACGGGAATTAAATATTAAAAAGCATGCGTATTAGGTTGGGCTATAAAAAAGCCAGAAAATACCTTTATTCACTTTAGTTGTGAGACAATCTGTTTAAGTACTTTTGGTAACTATAATATCTTTATATAAAGCACAAATTTTTGAACGGACAAAATTTGATTTACTGTTTCAACATGATCAACCCATTACCGGCTCACTACAGAGCGCGGGTCTCCTCTCAATATTAGAAGGGTTCGGCCATAGTCCACCACGCTGGCCATGTGCGGATTGGCAGACTTCACACGTCTTTAAGAACATTATGGAGAACTCTCAGGCGTGCAGGTTTCCTCACGATGTTTTCCTTCACCGTTAAAGCAAGTAATATTTTAATCTTTTTTAAAAACGCACATAACTCTGAAAAGTTAGAGGTGCGTGCCCGGATTCGAACCGCCGACCTCTGATTAGGAGGCTGACGCCCTAACCACTAGGCTATCACTGCTTCATTTACTGTTTACTATCTAACAATAATGTTGAAACCCTTAAAGATACCCTCGAAGATTTCATGATTATATACTATCAGTATTAGTGGTATGTAATAATAATTTACGAAACTTAATAAAACTACAAGTTATCTATACGAACGTCCTATTCCTTTGCAGTTGACTTTATAAAGTGTACACATATCCTCGAATTCGGCCAAAAAAGCTTGGGTGTCATCGAAACCGCACACCCGTTCTCCTCCAGGAGTACAAGTTTTGAGTTTGAAGCATTGAAACTGGGCGAACTTTTCTCTCGTCACAGGGTCGTCATAGCTTTGGTGCTAGAAGTAAAAGCTGGCTAAACCAGAATGATTTAACTTATATGTATGACTCAGTTTATGCTATGTCCTAATTGATAGATATACTAGTATAGATACTCTTGCTCCTTTTGTCTTCAAAGGTCTTGTGGGCGATGAATACGGGGTCCTTAGTAGTCCAAAAGCAACGTCCAATATTAGCTATATTTCTATTAAATTAACCGGTTCTCGCGGTAATTAAATAAGCAACCATTATAAACAACAGATTGTTGAGTTTTTTTTATTATGTAGATATATATAAAAGGTAAACAAACATGAGGTGATAGCTGTAATACTCACTCTGGAAAAAGCAGTGCATTTATTTAAACAACTTGAAATATAAAGTAAAACTGTAAAAAAACGTTAAAAGTGTGATTATGAACAGAAAAATAAGACAAAATTATTGTTACAATTTGATTTAAATTTTATTTTTATGTTATTGTCAAGATATAATCAAATTTAAAAAAAAACTGATCTGATATAAGCTTAATACCTTATAGTTAGTGTATGTCATAATTTTGTGTTTGTTTAATATTTATTTTTCATTTGTTTAACCTTACCGAATGTTACGTTAACGACTCCAAAGAACATAATTTAAAAAAGATTGATACCTACATATGTACAAATAAAAGTCAAAGCCACCGTTATTGCTAAGCTTGTATATAAAATACATCAATATAATATCGTAAGCTAATTTCACGCTCAAAGAATTTAATATCCCCTGCAGAACTTAACGTCGGTAATGGTGAAATCTGGAAAGAAAATATTATAATTACATTTATTTCTTTTGTACGAGTATTCCCTCGCATCATAACGTCAGCTGTAACTTATGTGTAGATTTTCAAATAAGTAATTAATAATTTTATGTGCCTCCTAATTTGACGACTCTGTATATATATATTTAAAACACGCTACAAGTTCATCTCGTTTGTTTTATTGGCACCCAAAGAAGCAGAACCTGATGAACAAAATGTTGTCTCCAAAAAAAAATACCAAAGCAAAAACAAATTTATATAAGTTTTGTTAAATATGCTATGTGCTTAATCTATATATATAGATTTTATGCTAGATTCATTCATTCACGACAATTAGACATATCTTTACGTTGAAATATTTTACAACGTAAGGATAAGTGTGATTTAAACGCAAAACCACAGGGATCTTTCAAAGTATACTCTATGCGTACGTTCTGCATCTTGACCAACGAAGCCTTACGGTGATATTACGTTGACTTCACAAAAACCAATTGCCAATCAATATTTAACTAAACTTCTCAACTTCACAAACTCGTATAAAGGTCATAATTTGGAAGATCTGTGTAGGACAATGAGTTTAGAAATTCTGAATAACAACGCACATTTTGACAATAATACAAAATACATGGAAACAATGAAGAAGGACAGAAAGTTTACGAATATAGTTATCACCATGAAATAACTACTACCTATGTAATTTATTGACGCGTCTGAAAAGTGCCTTTTTAAGGACTATTTGAATAAAGATTATTTTGAATTTGAAAAAAAATTGAATTTTGAATTCAATACAAGAAATGATAAATCCAAAACATGCAGAAAAAGTTTTTCACTCACCGTGACCTTCATTACAGTTGTGGGTGTACAAATCACAAGCGGTGTCGAATTTCAGTCGCTTGTTAAGTCGTCTATCTCTACCGCACACAAGTCCTCCTGTTCTATGACAGTACTTCATTCGCCAGCACCAATATTCATTTATAACTGCAGCCTTACCCGGCACTATTGTTGGTCTTCCAGTAGATGTGGTTATCTGTTAGGATATTATAAATATTGTATATGTTGCGACTGGATAAAACTGTTTTATGTATCTTGTAGTTAACATGTCTGATTACTTGAACAAGGGGTTCCCGAGTCGGTCAAAAAAATATTGAATTTACTGTACAAACTATTCATTATCCCAGAATCAGGATATTGAACCTCCGTGCCTCAGAAAGTACGTTAAATCATGTTTCTGTTAATATCAATAATATGTTTTGGTCTGGTGGGAGGCTGCGGCCGTGGCTAGTTACCACCCTACCGACAAAAGACGTGTCGCCAAGCGATTTAGCGTTCCGGCACGATGTCGTGTAGAAACCAATTAAAGGTATGTGTTTTCCATACCCCTAACAGGTTAGCCCGCTACCATCTTAGACTGCATCACCACTTACCATCAGGTGAGATTGCCGTCAAGGGCTAACTTGTAGTGGATAAAAAAAAAAAAAAAAACATGGTCATAAATAACTCAAACCAGAGCTGAAGTAGAGTCTACAAAATTCAAAGATCATTTATTACAAGTCTGTGTATTTGTAGTAACTCTACCACCGGTTCGGAAGTCAGATTTCTACCGAGGAGAAACTAAGAGGAAAATTATCATTTGCTCTCTATCAACATCAATTTTGTTCAATTTAACATTAATTATTGAATGTTAATATGAGTGATGAAAGCATGGCAGCCTGCTACCAAGCAAGGCTTTTAGAAATTAATCAGTGTATAATAACCGAGTTGTAGCTTAGCTTAAGTAGAAGACCTTAATGTTAAAGACAATCAAATGCATTGAATAGATCATAAAACACAGATTCATTCAGCATTCTCTTAGGATTCCCATGTTTTTTACTCGTAAGTTAAACGCTTGCTTCCTCTATGATGCACATTCGGTGAAGCCATGCTGCTTTAGCTGTAGTAATTTATTCTATTTAGAAGAGTATTTAATATATTTATTTCAAAGACCTTACTAAGAGCTGGTCAGATTTAAATAGGTTTGTGACAACACACACACTGTACACACAAGTCTCCTGATCTATGAGAATAGAAGAAGGACTATTGAGGATTATAAAACAATGAATGAGACGAATCTTCATAAAAATGCAGTTTTATTGTTTCCTGAAATCGACAATTTCTCTTATAGCCACGGCTTACATTTGCATTATTAAAACACTCAAGCGTATGTACTATATCAGCAAATAAGATATTTAGTATTATTACTGTTACCTAACCGTTAAGTCCCACATAATAACATTATTTTTCAGGACATTTTATGTTTTACGTGAAAGCCTGTTTAAATTAGTTAGCTGTTTAAGAGTAACAAATCCACACATGTAGACTTCTAAATATCTCATTGTATCATTATCTATATAAACAACCAAAATTTATAATATTATGCAAGTGTGAATTAGTTTACTTATTCTGATTATTTCATATTTAAAGTCTTAAAAGTAATAAAATTTATATGTAATAAGTCAGTTATAACAAATAGACAAATTCCTAATGTTTGTATTTAATATAAACTTGCTTCTCCCTTTTTCTTTGGTTGATTTTTGTCTTTCTTGGCTAGCCTTATTTAATCTGACTCATTTGCATCCGTATTTTCTCCTACCAATTTCTCTTCGCCTTCGTTTTCATTGTCTTCAATTTCTTGGTCGGCACCGTCATCTATATCATATTTACTTGCTTCGTCTGCTCGGTCATCATCGCCAACTTCAGATTTACTAGCGGTATAACCTCTATCAACTCCATCGTCTCTACTCGCTTGATCAGCTTCATCTGCCATACTTTCTTCTTGCATTCCACCCTCTTTACTATCGCTTCGACCTTCATTTTCATTGCTAGCTCCATCAGCTTTATTCAATTTGTATGCTCCACTTGCATCCTCTTTACTTTCTCTAGCTAATGTACTCGTATCTTCATTATCTGCTTCATCAACTGCGTACTCTTTACTTGCTCCAACAGAGTCTACCAATTTACTAGTACCATCAAGTGGGTCTTCTATACCACTACCTCTTTCAGTAATATCTTCTTCACTAACTTCATCAGCTCTATTCTCTTTATTTGCTTCCTCGTCTTTGCTTTCTGCATCGGCTTTTGCCATATCACTTGTTAAGCCGGGTTCATCGTTATTATCATTACTTTCATTTAGATTAGTTTCGTTTTCATTCTTGTGATGGTCATCTACATTATCATGTGCTAAAGGCCTCTTAATCAATGGTAATTTTCGACAATTTGAAGGGTCTACTTTTCTGTAATCTAAAAAAACAATATGATCATATTTGTATTCCATGAGCAGGTTTTTAAGGAGTCTGTCAGTGGTAGAATTATAGTTCTGTCCGTAATAGACATTTTAATTATATATAAATATTTTACACTTCCTTTGCAATTGAGCATAGAAAATTATATTAACTATTATAAATATTTGCCTATAATGCCTTACTGGTGTTTTTTAAACAGTTATATTCTTTCATATCACAGGAGTCTAAGAATCGCCGAACTTTGCCCTGCATGTCCTGTCCACATTTCTCGATACCGTCGTGAATACAAATTTTTGCTTGATAGCATTTCTGAAATTAAATAGTTATGAAACCGAAAATATTGATATTTTAATAACAATGAATGTTGTCTTATCTTCAAAATATTTATCATCCAAAAAATAAAATTATTTTATTTCAAAACACTTACACTTAAAGTAATTTCTACCCTTTGGATTTTTTTGTATCAATTATTGTAATTAAATTGAATTATGGTAAGCACTCATATAAACACGATAATATTTCAAAAACACCAATTGATTTTATATGTTTATACCTATATGAAATGGTTACTTACATATGTGGCATCACATTTCTTAAAATTGCTCACAAACAAAGCAATACCTAGAAGAAAATTGAAAATGCATAAATAAATATTAGTTCAGTGTATTTGTGAGCAGAAAAAGCTAAAATCTATTTCTCAGTATTTACCCAGTAGAAGTAATTTCACGCGCATATTGCATTTCTTTTATTCGTTTTCAACGACATAACATTTATATGAACTCAGTGTTTTATGAAAGATAAGTTATATTTCAATTTTCAATTTCGCTTTCTCGAAAATCAAATCGACATAAAATGTTCGTAAGGAAGTATTACAAGCAATTATTATTTTTTATATACTTAATGTCACATCGTGGTCACACATTGAATCAAAAGAAGGAACTATTATATGTGCGTATTTCAATGCTTTATGGGAATTAAACATTACCCTTAATTTGTTCTGATCCGTGCAGAACCGGCAAATCTGCACCGTGCGAATTATAGTTACTTCGATCCTAGTATATCACACCTATTAGATCGTCCAAAACGCGGATATAAGGATGTTGACTTCACAAAATAAAACTGTTGCTTAGGCAATTGTTGTGCAAGTACCTCGTCTTTTGTGCTAATACTTCCTAAAGCAATATTCCCTGACAGTCATAGCAAACTTTCTTAGTATAGCACAAAATGAACCACGAGAATTAAAAAAAATCCTTCAAATTACATGCACGGCTTAGCAACTTAACTTATTTGGACGAAATTTAGCATCTGATTAATCTATACATACATACATAATGCCACGACGCGACGGTAGCTTCCCCGCATTATTTGATTAGTTGTATTGTAATGTTATGTTAATATTAAAACGAAATAAATTTTATTTAAAATATTATGTACAAAAAGTAAAAAAAAAAAAAAATTTAAAAAATATAAAACGACTGACAAAAATGAAAATGAACTACTAATAAATCTTCTTCGTCTTCTTAGTCGATACGCTCTTGACAGAGTGGTCGTGGTCGTCACTTGGGTGTTGTGGCACGCTTCACTATACGCCTCCACTCCTCCCTGATAACTGCCTTTCTTGTGCACTCATGTAATGGGACATCCACCGCAGCCTTCACCTGTGCTGTCCATCTCATAGGCGATCTGCCACGAGCTCTTGTACCCTCTACTCTTCCCTGGATCACTATACGTTCAATCGAGATATTATTATACTAAAAAATATTAACTTAAATATACGCCATGAACCTTACAAATGGCTACTGGTTATCATGACTCATAAAGGCAAGACCAAATCGTGGCTTTCAACCTCCTGAGATTGCATCCTAAGTGCGGCCAATCACAAGACACACCCATATAAATTAGAATCTTCCTATTGGTCGCTGGCAGGACGCAAACTTTGTCGCATAGTCATAACTTGCGTGCGCTGTCGCATAATAAAATTGGAGGTCCTGGGTTCGATTCCAATCTGGGTCGGTGGGAACCTTTGGCCGTGGCTAGTTACCGCCCTACCGACAAAGACGTGTCGCCAAGTGATTTAGCGTTCCAGCACGACGTCGCATAGATACCAGGAGCATGGGATTACCATACTCCTAACAGGTTAGCCCACTACCATCCTAGACAGCATCATCACTAACCACCAGGTGTGATAGCCGTCAACGGCTAACTTGCAGTGCATTAAAAAAAACTTCGTTCAAATTACAGTCGGATTGTTTAAGAGCTTCTATATGCATACATGATGATAAACGTGTTTGTGGCTTGGAACTTAGGACTAGAGAAGTAAGATGGTTCCTCAACACGTGTGATATTGATGAATTCAACTGCGAATACGGAACGAGTAAGCAAATATCAGTTTAACTCTACATTTTACCAGCCATTTAAGCCCTCATCATCAAGAAATAGTATTAGAACAAGCGATTTATAGGAATAGATATGGTTGATCGAACGAAAGTTTAGCACTAAACCGACGCACGCATAAATCAGCGCCGTCTCTTGGTATACTCATGAAAAACTACAGAAAAAAAATTGTCTCTAAATTAGCCACCCTAGAATATCCCTTCCTATATTATCAATAGCGAATTTAGCATAGAGATATCTTATTTGTTCAGAGATAATTAATATTTCCCGCGGGATTTAAACCAAAGAACTATGTATATATATTTAGGGTTTTTTTTTTACCCGACTTCCAAAAATAGGACGAGGTTCATTGTTCGGTTCAGTATGGTTGTTTTTCTGATTACTGTAGTCAGAACTCCGTCATTTATGAACCGATTTGGAAAATTATATTCCATTTCCAAGATGGTGTGTCATACATGTTAAGAAATTATATACAATAAGTTAAGTATTTATATGTTTTATTATACAGTAAATAAAATGTGTGTTTTTTATAACTGGAATTTTAGATAATCTTCCTAATAACAGTTTTGAGTAGGCAGTCATTTCTAAATATATCAACCCATTCTCTGCTCACTACAGAGCACGGGTCTCCTTTCAATATGAGAAGGGTTTGGCCATAGTCCACCACGCTGGCCATGTGCAGATTGGCAGACTTCACACTTCACTTTGAGAACATCATGGAGAACTCTCAGGCGTGCTTGTTTTCCTTCACCGTTTTTTAATACTATTTGGTGCCTGAGTGTTTTAGACGGTTTTCTTAATTTAAAGATAGTTTTTTATTGTATTACAGTATTTGTTTACAATGTGTTACAGAATTCGTACAGTCTCAAGAAACCAAATGCCGTCATGTACCGCCATTGTAAATGTGAATTCGCTGTAGACCATATTCATAGAATAGACCATACCATAGGAAGTTTAGATTGTACTGGAACAATATGATGTTTTAGTAAACAGCGGCATAGGTAAATTGTAAATATGAATCTAACATCACTTGCTGTGAGTCAGTTTAGACGAGAAGTTAACTATTCTGGAGCTATGCTATCAATTCAATTCAAAGGTAAAAACCAGTTTTTTAAGTTATCTTAGATAAGTAGGAAGGCTTTTAATATTTTCTCATATGATTTATTTCCTATTTCTTATCCATAAATATCAATCGAGTATTTTAATATTAATGGCAAGTTTTATTGGCAATTCAGTTCAAAGGTAAAACCAATTTGTTTAAGGTATCTTAGATAAGTAGGAAGTCTTTTAATATTATCGCATATGATTTATTTTATATTTCTAATCCATTAATCTCAACCGAGTATTTTAATGACAAGTTTTATTTGAATGTCATCCGCAACATAAGCGACTTCAAACGGCCAATAGATGGATTTAAAAGTGGCTTCATTATGACAAGCTTAAAGCGATAAATGTATACATAAATACCAAATTTCTAACCAATTTCTCCAGTAGTTTTAGCTGTGTGTGTGTGTGTGTGTTTAGTCATCATTCGTTATATATAGATAACATAGATATTTTATGGTTTGCAGTTCTTTTAATCGTCAGTGTACTGGTGGGATTGGCGTATTCGCACGGACCTCCACGCGATCGCGACAATGAGGATATTACCATGGGGCGGAAGGTAAAAAAAGTATGACCATCATCACACTCAGCATTAACATCCCATTGGGCGCAGGCCTATTCTCTCCTGGGAGAGACAGATTTAGACCATTTATCATGCTGCAATGATTTTTGCGCTTTTTTTTTTATCGACTACAAGTTGATGGCCTTGACTTCAATCTTTCCTGGCGGTAAGCGATGATGCAGTCTAAAATGGAATTGGCTCACGTGACACCTCTTTGTCGTTTAGTGATAATTGCGTGTTTCATCTGGTTAGATAACGCCAGTAACTTAACTCCGGGATGGTACTGAGAATTTCTCCTTCAATATGCAGTAATTCTGGTTCTGGTTCGATCACAATGGCGATAAGGCAGTTCGTTCATTAAATAGATTTCATTTAGGTGAAGTGGTGTTGGATAGATATACTTTGAAATTAAATATCAATCTAATCCTGAATCTTCAAATAGCAAATAGAATTTTATCTCTTCTTTTCCTACTTTCCGATACTGTCAATAATTGCACTTCTAAATTCATTCTGCTATGTGATTTTGGAGTAGATTGATTATTAACCTCGGGCGATAAGTTTTGCGTATTGTCCATGTTAACTAAATCTGCACGGTATAATTTCACAAACCAATGTTCCAAAATATGATTAAATAATAAAGTGAATTTTAGCGGATTTTCGCTCATCATAGCAAAATTCAATGTTACTTTACATTTCTCAAAGTACCAAACCAGAATTTAATGGCAAAAGAAAAATATCTTTTTAGTATAGTTTCATATTCCGGTCAGTAACATAAGAAATAGCTTATAA
This sequence comes from Lasiommata megera, assembly GCA_928268935.1. Taxonomy (NCBI): domain Eukaryota; kingdom Metazoa; phylum Arthropoda; class Insecta; order Lepidoptera; family Nymphalidae; genus Lasiommata; species Lasiommata megera. The sequence continues at coordinate 8,769,687 of OV743328.1, forward strand.
ATAGAATTATCTCTATAGTTACCATACCTTATTATTGATCATGTGAGATGATGATAACAAAAAAAAACCGGCTAAGTTTATTGTGGGTTTCTTCTTAGACCTGGGCGTGATTTGAACCCTTTTAGCTTTAGTTGAATAATGAAAAATGTGATATATATTAGCGATTCATGGATGCCTGTAATAGGCTTATATGAATAAAGCTATTTTTGATTTGATTTTATTTGATTTAGAATCCCTGTTTTATCTGGGAGAAATAACAGTTATACATAACTAAGCAAGTTAAAAGTGTCCATACAAATTAAGACGGAACACTTCGTTGTTATTTTACCGCTCGTGTACGGGGTTAAGGAAGTTGACATGGTAGGTTTTTTTGACACTGTCGTGGCGTGTATTTAATTTCTGCAGATGGGAGCTAAATGGTGCAGCATGGCGAAAGTGTGCAACCACGACCGCGTGCCGATATGTGGCATAAGCCACGCTGGTGACGTCATGGGCTTTAGGGATCTCTGTGACATGTTTGATTACAACTGTATTAGAAGAAGAAGTAAGTTTACCCATAATCTGAAATCTGCATTATCATCGTTATCATCTTAATTGCTGGACGTCACTGGACTTTGCTTTTACATTCTCGTCTTCTGTGTCTTATGGTGAAATCTATAGAGCGTTCTTTGGCTGTGCTCAGCCACTGAAAATTAGACGACGTCGAACCATTGATTTACCACTAGCCGTAAATCGATCATTAACGCTCAAAAAATGGGACGGAAAAGTAGTGCACAAATAGCGACGCGTGCACTCCTTTCCCCCAGTGTGTGACAAGGCTAGACGAAAGACGATTCTAACACTCGAGCCGTATAATCCGAATGAAATACAAAGCACTACGCGCCGCTATAGATAACATAACGGCCAGATGTCTAGTGTATTAGACGGGTTGTAATACACCGATGTGTAGGAATATATAGTTAGTTGGTGACAAATTTTCGCCTGGCTTATAATTATTTAATTATTAAAATAATATCATCATCATGAAAAACCCATTACCGGCTCACTACAGAGCACGGGTCTCCTCTCAATATGAGAAGGGTTTGGCCATAGTCCACCACGCTGTGGACCATGTGCTGACACCATGTAGAGATTGTCAGACTTCACACGCCTTTGAGAACATTATGGAGAACTCTCAGGCGTGCAGGTTTCCTCACGATGTTTTCCTTCGCCGTTGAAGCATGTGATATTTTTTTTTTAAACGCACATAACTCCGAAAAGTTAGAGGTGCGGTAAAATTATATAACGGCAAATAAATATCTACATGTTCATTATTTCGCCCATATATAGAATACATCAACACAAAGATAAATATAATTAAGTTAAGATAATATCTTTTTCTTTTTAGATTACAAGCAATCAGCATGTCCGGAAGACAAATCAATTCTCACCGTGTCCCGTCGACCAACTAATAGTTTCTACGATGACAAATGATTGCTTTGTATTTTATAATTATACGTACAATAACACTATAACTTTAATTGTAATGTACCTTTTTTGTATTATCTTAATAATTATACATCATCAAAATTAAAATTGTACTCAAAGTGTTTATTAATCTTATTTTGAATTGGACACCCCTTCCCCATTAACATCAAATTAGAAAAATAATTTGAAATTTTATCATTTTCCTCTGGCCATTTAATAGAGACAGGGGAACAAATCTCCACCCTGTTTTACAAGTCCGACAGACTTTAACGATTATTTTAAACCAAGTGATGGTTTAACCTACGTTTTTTTATCGCTGGATTGTAATGATTGTCATCATTGTGACATATAAAACCGGGACCGCTGGCTTAAAGCACTCTCCAATGCACAGAGATGGATACCACTAATCTAAAATAAGTGCAACAAGTATAGTAAAAGTAGGGAATAATAAATAAAATACGGACACAAACAAAGAACCCGTGCCGTAGCCCCGTGGTATAACAAAATATTTTTACTTAAGATATAGGATACAGCTCTCATTAAGTTTTTAAAACCAAAAACACACGTAGAATACATATTAATAAATTATACGCAATGAGATTTTATTATTATTACCTATTTCAATATCGATTCCTTTCGGTGGTTTTGCATTCACAAAGGTCTATCGTTACAGTGCGAATTGCCGCTTTGTAATCTCTCTACCTTTGCCCATCCCTGTAATGCACTCTCTGTGTGTTGGCAGACATTCTGTTAAATCCACCACTCACATCAAACCAGGATAGCTGGTGCTAGGGTTTAAGGAAATCAAGTGCGGAGTAGAATAGCTATTATGCAATTGTAACGTTATGGATACTTTTAACTTGAGTGCTGTTTTTTGATACGAGGCTGTAAAGGGATGAATAGTAAGAGAGTTAATATGAATAATTACGTACAGCCCATACGAGATTGTATCAACCACCAGGAAAAAAGGACAAAAATTACAATCAATTTATCGAGAGAAAAATACAATTACAGATTTTAGTAAATATGATAATTTTGTACTATTGTTATTTAATTATTGAAATTTACAAATGCTACGTATGCAGACCTAAAATGTAGATAAATATTAACTATGAGATATGCATAGTAATTTAATTTTTTTTTTTTTAAAGATTTCGTCAACGATCAACCAAACCTATTTTTTAAATTCTGGCATATTAGTCATATCATAGTGATATTTTTTTTAATAACACACATCAGTATCTTATTAAACGAATCAGTTGACTTTCTTACCAGCTGATGCTTAAGACCACTTTGTTATGCTTTATCTAATGCACTTATTTCAAATTGAATACATATAATATTGTGATTACGAAATAATTCACTGATCGATCGATCGATGGACTGATCCATCGACTGATCGATCGACTGATCGATCGACTGATCGATGGACTGATCGATCGACTGATCGATCGACTGATCCATCGACAGATCGATGGGCTGATCGATCATCTGATCCGTCGACTTATCGATCGACTGATCCATGGACTGGTTGATGGATTGGTCGATGGACTGATCGATCGACTGATCGATCGGCTGATGGGTCGACTGATCCATCGACTGATCGATCGACTGGTCGACCGACTGATCGATGGACTGATCGATGAACTGATCGATTGACTGATCGGTCGACTGATCCATCGACTGATCGATTGACTGATTGATGGACTTATCGATCGACTGATCCATGGACTGGTTGATGGATTGGTCGATGGACTGATCGATCGACTGATCGATCGGCTGATCGGTCGACTGATCCATCGACTGATCGATCGACTGGTCGACCGACTGATCGATGGACTGATCGATGAACTGATCGATTGACTGATCGGTCGACTGATCCATCGACTGATCGATTGACTGATTGATGGACTGATCGATCGACTGATCCATCGACTGATCGATCAGATAACAGGTTATCTTTATATAAGTTCAAAATATTGTATCACTGTTTTTAAAACTTGAAATATAACCTTAATTACTATACAGTTCATCAGTGATAAGAATATTTTGTTTTATTTATTTGGTGAAAAGTGTATATAATAATATAAAATGTGAACTATGACTAAAAACGTAAAATGAGACAATACATTATAATAACTGCAAAGTTTCATATTTAACATTGATTTTGAGATTCAAAAAATACTCAAGACTTCTAAGATACGAAAATCTTTTTCCGAAACCTATACAAAGAGAATCAATGTCGATCAAAGAGCTATTGTAGTTAATGGATTTACACAATCTCGAGATGGGAGAATTGTCAACCAATTGTCCAAACAAAAAAACCAAATTGTCACCAAGGACAGTTCTACGCATGGAGGGATAAAGTGGTATTATATTGGATGCATTACCATGCTGACAAGGCACCAGACGTAGAAATCAAGTAATTGTTGTATCATTTTGTTCCAGACCAATGTTGTTTTCGCAATTCAACGTTGTAATATAGAAATATTTCTATGCCAAAGTTTGACGTAAACTAAGCATTCTTGGTATCAGGTTTGCTATTGTAACTTGTAGTTCAGTATCCGTTGATTGTATGATCGTTAACTATAGATTGTCCTTACTGAATACCAGATATCGCGTTTGAAGACACGCTTGTATATATTGGTGTATTGGAATATGTATCTGCTTCAAGCACAGTTACTATTAATATTAATTTCAACAGTACAACCTCACATAGTTGGAGACAAAGCTCATTTGGTAAGTTGTAACCAACGTTTGATTTTTGTTTAGCAACAACGTTGTATGAATCATTTAATAGGGATAATAACCATAAATATGTTAAATCTTTTTGTTTGTTACTTATTCATAGTTCTATCAATTATAAGGTCTATAATTATACGTACATACTAGGCAGAGTTAGTGGTATTAATGGTATTAATAACAGTCGAAACAGCCCGCTAACCTGCACTTGTCCCTTTCTCCTCCTTCCTCCATGAGAGGGAAATTCTGTGCCCTGTCTGTGTGTGTGGAACAATAAATGGCTAAGGATTACTGCATCCAAAAGGACACGGACATTTTAATGATTTTTAGACCACCAATTTTGTTGACATAGTTAAAAAAGGTGTTTTGTTAAGGATTATGTAAATTTACCCAGATTATATATTTATGAATAAGTTAAAATGTTTAAATATATTTCATATGATTTCAGACGGAATTGAAAAAACTGTGTGAGCACGCATACATCTGCTTTCATGATAACATTATAATTTGCGGTAAATCGGTAAACGAGGCGAGGACTTTTCTAGATTTGTGCGACCTTTACGAATACTCCTGCGAGTATAACATGGGTAAATATTTAATAATGTGTAATCTGTACCATATTAAAAAAAAAGGTAAAATTATATGTTGAAAAAAAACAGTGTTTCCACCCATTTTAGACACTCACCTTGTTTTCATCATTATAAAATTGACATCACATTATAAAGTTCTCGTTCGATTCCCGGCTCGAATCTAGTCTGGTGGGAGGCTTTGGCCGTGACTAGTTACCACCCTACCGACAAAGACGAGTCGCCAAGCGATTTAGCGTTCCGGCACGATGTCGTGTAGAAACCAATTAGGAGTATGAGTTAACCATACCCCTAACAGGTTAGCCCGCTACCATCTTAGACTGTATCATCACTTACTATCAGGTGAGACTGCCGTCAAGGGTTAACTTGTAGTGGATAAAAAAAAATATTAAATTGGATAATCATGAACGTAATCAACTAGTTCGATAGTGATAAAAAAAATCTGTGTTGGTTATGAGTGTTTAGACAAGAGAAAATATTGATATAATGAATTTCTTATTTCCTCCCACCATAACGCCTGGGAGGTCATCAAACATTTCAAAGTTTCACGTCTCAGAATAAATATATGCATCTAAGGTAGGCACGAATTGATGAAACTAAACCATGTTTGTTTTTTATTTCAGTTTTCAGACACGTGAAAGAAGAAGAAGGAGTCTGTCCAAATGCAAAAGAGTTGAATCGTGGAGTAGGATGAAATCTATAATTATATGAATCACAAAAATTACTTTATTAAAAAAAAAATCGTTCATTAGGGTTCATTTATTAGAATGGTTTCCAGACATATTATAAAAATTAGAATAAAATATTCATTTAAAATAAATATGTTTAAGAATTCTTTAATGTTTGTGTTTATAAAACAGGTTTACATGATGGCACCAACGCAAAATCTGAAATAAGGAATATTGTTATTAGCTAGAGAGTTTCTTGCAGTCTTTTACTCAATAGAATCTGCATTCTGAAGAAGTGGTATAGTCGCAATAAAAAGAAAGACAAAAAGACTAAGTAAGGCCTACGTTTTGTAACGAAAATTTAAATAAACAATATAATTATTACAATGAAATTCCAATAAGAAAGGAAGAATTCGCATGAAAATAGATGGCACAATTCATTGCAAAAATTCATTCCCTTGCATTAAATAGAATTCATATCATAGTAGAAGAATTACAATGTTTACTTACTATACTTCCAATAACAGTTGACTTGTAACATGTGGCAGATGTCGTCAAATTTTCCGTAACCAAAGTTGTCGTCATATCCACAGACGGGGTCCATGCTTCTGCGGCACAATATAGCTACCGAACACCAAGGGCTTGGTTGATTCTCGTTTTGGGTATTTGGTACGATCATTGGTCTACCACCGAAAGACCGACGTGACTGAAAAGAAAAATGTCTTGGAAAACAGTGAAAAATTTGTACAAGTACGATGTTTAATTTTTGTTCTAGAATTAATATTTTTTCTTTTAGATTAACCTACGCTAGCTACCTAGCTACTAACCTAGCTACGTTCATCCGAAATACTTAAGGAAATACCGATAGCAAAGTAACAAATTGCACAGGCTCTGGTCAAAGCAACGAAGATAAATAATTGGAATACAAATTATCCAAAAAAATAAAAGCATTACAACAGGCTAATGAATTTATTACATAAGATAGTCAGGAGTTATATAATACTAGAGGTTTTTCGGTAAGTGTGTGGTTTGTCGCCTGAAGCAAAGAAACAGTATTCATAGAAGCAAAACTTTATACTACAAAGGACACAATTTTAAATAAGTAGCAACTTGCTTCAGAAGATTCACAACCCACTTACCTCCGGATTAGAACTAGATAAATCACGTTCGGCAACCGCCACCGGTTCTTCGTCACTTCGTATTTCTGATAATATCAAATCTTTTAGGAGCATTCCATACTTAGGAACGTTTCTTCCAAATCTAACAATTGGAGGGTCATTTTCAAGACTGCGTCTGGTTGTACGATGTACCTCTAGTTTTTCGGGGAGTTTTGGCTTCTCAAAATCCCTACTTAAAACGGCAACGAGCTGTTTTATCGTATCTTCGTTGGTCTGGGCCAATCTTACAATGTGCTCCAATGCCTGACTGTGCTGTATTAATTTGTCTTCTACGAACTTATTGAAGTCGATTACAGTGTTAACAGCTTCACGCTTTGCTTTTTTCTGGCAAAATAATGATTTGGCTTAGGTTATGACAATTTGAATGAGAAACTTTACAGTACAGTAGATTCTTAGCAATGACCACTAGGCTTAATTTGCTGTAGTCCGCGAGAACCAAACAAACCGGTTTTATTTATATTATTTTCTCGACATTTTGGACAGTGCTTTATTTCCAATCACTCCGAATACGTGCTAACTTTTCACAATTACCATTTTTTTTTACGCTGGTGCAGGATTTTATGGTGAAGTTGAGAAATCGTCATATACTAGGAAAGTGCTGGGTTCGATTCCAGGCAAGAATTAATTTAAAAAAAAAAACTTTGTTAGGGGTGTGGGTATGTAAGCTACAATACTTCTCTGTGTTCCCATAGGCACCATCAAAAATCAAATTTGTAGTCAAGCCATAACTTATTATTTAATACAAAATCTTTTAGTTCCTTACTGTGCCAGGTTCCATTGGGTATACTAAGACATGTTGCAAATTCTCTATTGGCTCTTGATACACATAGCCCGCCATTGTAATAAATATGAACCCTGAAAATATATATTTTTTAATTTTCTATACATACAAACAATTCATAGCTGGCACTAATAAATTATTATATGTTTTATATTTAAAATATTTTTAGAAAGAAATGTGAGGTACATTTAATTATTTCTCACTACCTCGCAAGCTTTGCAATACTACATAAACATAGAGATATTTAAAATAACAAATATTAAAAAAAAAACGAATTCAGATATTTTGGACCAGGATCTTGCCTAGCGTGGTGGATTACGACCAAAACCTATGCTGAAAGGAGCCCGCGATTTTTAGTTGGCCGGTATATTTATATGACAAAAGATTAAAGCAGGAATAACCTATAAATAGTACCTACCTAAAGTAAGATATCTATAATTATTGACTTTTTTGTTACTCACATAGAGTAACAAAAAAAACCGGTATAAACCGGCAAAAAAAGAAACACAATTGCACAATTTTCTGCCAGATTTTGTATGATGATGATTTACCTAATCACTAAGAATGCAATTTTAATGTTTAAAAGGAGCGTTTTATTTACCTATAACGTATAATAACTATTTCTTTTAAGCCTTACCTAAGGTTAAGGGCCGCATCGTGTCTCTTATTGATTCCGTAAGCCCTACTAACAGGTTCGGAAGCAAAAAAACCAGCACTTATAGTGTCGCTAATTTGGCACTTCATTGAAAATAGTTTTGATACTTTGCAATAATAAAGTTGCTTTTAACGTATTGAATTCTTATTCCTTTTGAATTCTAAATTCTTTTTTTTTTATACACTACAAGTTAGCCCTTGACGGCAATCTCACCTACAGGTAAGTGGTGATGCAGTATTAGATGGTAGCGGGCTAACCTGTTAGGGGTATGGTAAACCCATACTCCTAATTGGTTTCTACACGACATAGTGCTGGAACGCTAACTCGTTTGGCGACACGTCTTTGTCGGTAGGGTGGTAATTAGCCACGGCCGAAGCCTCCCACGAGACCAGAGTCTAGCCGGGAATCGAACCCAGGACCTCCAACTTTATAATGCGACAGCGCATGCACTGCGTCGCGGAGGTAGTCAAAAAACGAAAGAATTAAAGTTTATCTATATAAAAATTTAAATAAGCTACAAAAACCTGTCTATGTATTGTTGATTTTTTATCATCATGATCAACCCACTACTGGCTTATTACAGAGCACGGGTATCAAGTGTTTGGACTCACTCCACCATGGTGGCCGTGTGCGGATTGCCAGAGTTCACACGCTTTTGAAAACATTATGGAGAAATCAAGCATGCACATTTTTCTCGCGATGTTTTTCCTTCGCCATTGAAACAAGTGATATTTTAATTGAATCACATAACGCACATAATTCCGAAAAGAAAGATGTTCGTTCCCGGGATCTAACGCCCGCCCTCAGATTAGGAGGCAGATGTAACCACTAGGCTATCATAGCTTTTATTATATTTTAGTAAATACTGGACACTAATGTTATTTCTTAAAATATTTGTTTTAGCCGAAGTTTTAAGGTTAAAGTATCACTAACATTTTATCATAATACTGCGTAGGCCGATTGATAATATTTTATATTATTGTAGACATAGGAGGAATATGATTATTTTGGTATGGGAAAATTTTCTTATATAGAAATAAAGATTATCTAGGGTTTAAAGACTTTACTATCCCAAAGAATATAACGTTCACTTATAAGAGAACTTAAAACTAATTATACAAAAATGAAATAGTTTATATTAGTGAACCGTGGCGCAGTGCATGCGCTGTCGCATTATAAAAGTTGGAGGTCCTGGGTTCGATTCCCGGCTCGAGTCTGGTCTGGTGGGAGGCTTCGGCCGTGGCTAGTTACCACCCTACCGACAAAGACGTGTCGCAAAGCGATTTAGCGTTCCGGCACGATGTCGCGTAGAAACCAAGTAGGAGTGTGGGTTTACCATACCCCTAACAGGTTAGCCCGCTACCATCTTAGACTGCATCATCACTTACCATCAGGTGAGATTGCTTGTCAAGGGCTAACTTGTAGTGAATAAAAAAAAAATACGATTTTTTTTTGTTTTTTTTTACCTTAACTAAATTACTGACAAATTTTGTAGATTTTCAAGTAAAATAATAATTAAAAGATATTAAGTTTACGCAATAAGCTATCATCTCAGTACAATGTAAAAAATTGTACGTCAGCGCCTTTTAAAGATCAATCTTAATAAAACTATTTTTAATTGAATACAATTGAATAATAAAATTGTTAATCAATCTTTAATTAGCTTTATTATAATAAATAATCTTTTCCTAGTATATATACAATTTAAAACCGTTTAATGTGAAATGACATTGTAATATTTTTTGTTTACCTTATATTAATATTTTTTCTAGCATTTTCTCTAATCTAATTAGCTATAGCTATTTTTTTTTTTTAATTAAACTAAAGCAGAATGTCTTTACTGATTGACGATGCCCACTATTTTTATATTTAATTTTAAGGATTCTTACATCCTATTAAACTAGTTGAATATTTTGGAGACACAATTGTAAGACCAAAATGTACCACATTCTTGAAAATAATGATATTCTAGTCTATTCTATTCTGTTCTCATATTGTTAGTTTATCGGTGGCCAAACTGTTGAGTTCGCAGAAAAGGTCAAAAACTGAGTGGGAGGAAGATTCTTGTAACCTTTCAGTGTTACCTATTTTTCTTCTTTAAAGGACCGTACCTTGTAGGACCTTTACCAAAAGGCCACAGCAAAGGTTCTATCTTATATTATTTTCAGAAATGGTGTATTTTTATATAATTCGCTTTAATTTTAAATTTTATGTAATGTAAATTTATAATATTTAAACATGGGCAAGTTTCTTCTTTAGTCTTTTTATTTGATAACTTATTTAAACTGAATCTATATATATATTAAAGCGAAAGGTCACTGACGTACTTACTTACTGATTAAACACGAGAACTCAAAAAATAATGTACGTATAAAACTATAGTTTAGCAAGTAGGTAGTTGATAGTTAAGAGATGTCAGCTAAGAAAGGATATTTGGAGATTCCATCTCTAAGGGCGTAAAATAGGGGTTAGAAGTTTGTATGAAATTCCTTTGTTTTTGGAGTAAGAGACACAAAAATTCGCATTAAGTAGCTTATTTTCTGAAGCAGGGCATTGGCGGCAGGGGAAACCTCAATCTCACGGGAAATCAGCAATTCTACGCAGACGAAGTCGCGGGCAATAGCTACTATGTTTAAAATTTAAATTTTAATTGTGTATAATCGCCTTCTACGACACCACAAAAATCGTATTAAGAGTTGCTAGTTTGAATCGTAGCGCGTTTATTTAGATTGCGTCGTGGTGCACAGTGAGTACAATTAGAGTCACTACAAACTGAAAAACATAATTTAACAAACGTGTTTGTAATCTGGGCTTAGAACTGCCTAGATCAGCAATAAGATCTAGTCTTTTAGAGCTCTTTCAACATTTTTTTTTAAACCTTTATAGCTACTTCCGTCCCTTGGGCAAGACTGAGGTTATGTGGGACTCCCACCCATGGGTGGTCTACCCGAACTAAAAACCACCACGGCATGTCCCTCTCGCTGGTTTTACTGGACGCCCGGGGGACCCGTTGTATACTTCCCGGACGAACATGGCATACCTTGACGACTCAGCATAATTAATGATTATAATTCTAAAAACAAAGCGTTTACAATATTGCTTGAAGCAATGGTATGAAGTGGTGAAAAGATTCATGGTACTAATAATAATAAATAAATAAAATAAAATAAAATATTTTTATTGCAGGTCAGGGACCCATATAAAACCTTATAATTTAAATTTAGATAAAATATTAAAAGTAAAGTTTAAAAAAAAATGAAAAAAAAGACTGAATAGATATAAAATAATTTAAAAATAAATCCTGAGTTAAAATTTATACTTTCAAAAGAATTTATTATTGTACGTAAAAAAATATCGAGTTTGGAAGATTGAAATAAGATTAGTCAACTGAAACAGTGTGGTTGGGTTGAGCTCTGAATAGTTTGAAATCACGATAATAATTATGTAAAGTTTCAAAATGTTTCAAGCCGAGTACTATTTCTAAACGTGATTTATAGTTATTAAGCGCATCGTGATTAAATTACCAGCATCGATACGGCTCTCAGACAGTAAATTGCACTATAACAGCCGTCACATGCAATAATGGAAATGAAAAAAGGCAATTATATAAAATAACATGTTTCAATTTATTTATAACAACTGAAACTTAACATAGACCTTAACATACCTTTTTCCCCCTGCAGGATGCCCTCTTCCAATAAAAAGAGACCTTGGTGTGCTTTACTGGTCATAAATCAATTATACATTTTTTTGTCTTCTTATTTACACATTATTTATTTACATCAAGAGAGAAATTTCAGTTAAAACAATAATTAAATCATTCAAGTTACAATTTTTTTTAAGTTTTCAGTGCCAAATAAATTACAATTTATAATTTAAAATAGACAATTACTTTAATTTAATCATACAATAATACACCAAAAAAGCAAAAAAATTTAAACGTCTTTAAATAATTATTTAAAACATTAAAATCACTTAAATCTATCTTAAAACTAATCGAGTGTGTGGTCTAAAAATGCTTCAAAACTCGGAGCCCGGAGTTCGCAGGACAGCGATCTCCTCTTGGGTATTGCGAGGAACAGAACAACACGACTTATATGAAAGTGCCATCCATATATTATGCGAACGATATAAGAGGCACTATGCATCTCTATCAGTTTTTCTGTTCCTGGCAATAGCAATTCTCGCTACCCTGAATGCGTCTCGGCCACATTAACATACCTTAGATTGAACCGAAAACTAAAAATCTTAGAAAATATAACATCATAACTAGTTATGTAAATATAACATCATAAATAGTTGTAAGATTGAGTAGAACCTTTTCACTCACTTACTCACTTACTTACACACTCACTTATTTACTCGCTTACTCACTAACTTACTTACTTGCTCACTTGCTCACGTACTCACTTACTTACTTACTTACTCTCTTACTCACTTACTCACTTACTTACTCACGTACTCTCTTACTAAGTTACTGACTTACTGACTTACTTACTCACTTACAATATCAGTTCGGTTTTTAAATTTTAATTTTTTATTTAATAGTGAGTGAGTAAGTTAGTAAGTAAGTATGTGAGTAAGCGAGTAAGTGAGTAAGTGTGTTAGTGCGTAAGTAAGGAAGAAGAAGAAGAAGAAGAAGAAGAACAAGAAGAAGAACAAGAAGAACAAGAACAAGAACAAGAACAAGGACTAGAACAAGAACAAGAAGAAAGTAGGTGGCGTAAATAGTAATATAAGCAAAAACCTGCATACTAATAACTACATACTAATACATACACTGGATTACATACATCATACAATACATATATACTTATATATCCCTCATAATATTAATAAAAATAAATAAAATACACATGATAGTCGTCATTATTGCGTGAGGAAATAAAAATTGACAGCTCTTTTCAAAACAGTGAGTGTCTTTGACTGTCTTATGCTTAATTGGAGCGCGTTCCACAGTTCGATTGCCTGCACTGTGAATTATCGCTTATAAAATTTCGTTCTATGGAACGGCATGCTCAAAGTCAGCGCACGGCATGATCTCAGGTCAGACTGCTCACCAAGGAAACGAAACTTCACTTTAAGATAAGCAGGAGTTTTTGAAGTTTGTATAAAAGTCCTATTTTTTTTAATTAAGAAACACGAAAATCGGCAATTTTACATTTGCCGATAGTAGCTTACTTTCTGAAGCAGGGCATTGGCCGTACGGGTAACCTCAATCTCAAGGGAAATCAGTAATTCTGCGCTTACAAAGTCGCGGGCAACAGCTAGTCAATAATAAATTAAAATTTGCTATCAGAGCAATTCACACCCAAGCTTTTTGATCGTTTATATAATCCCCAATTTCGTAATAGGATTTTTATATAGGCATTCGCTTTATAAAAACTTTGAACTTCATTTCAAAGATATCAGTAGGTAATTTATTATTAAATGAAATACAATTATTTTCTCATTGTTCAACTGACTGCACCTTTCAAATGTTAGATTGAATCACTGACCTGTAGCGCACTAGAATGGAGGTCAGTGAATTAAATAAACATTAAATATAATATACTTGGTGTCGGATTTCATAGTCAAACTTTTTCCGCATGAATATGGAATTTTTATATTTTTTTAATGGAATTTTTGATAGTAGATAAAACACATTCATCATCATGATCATGATCAACCCATTATCGGGTCACTACAGAGCACGGGTCTCCTCTCATTATGAGAAGGGTTTGGCCATAGTCCACCACGCTGGCCATGTACGGATTGTTTTAGTAGATAAAACACATTATAACCCTTAAAAAACACATTGGTTGAGTTCGTGGGTTGTTGCCAGGCTAAACCAAGAATAGAATTTAATCGATGTGAGTTGCGACGGAGCTTGTAATAGAAGGGTAATGGAACTCGCAGATGACATCCGCACCCATTTCCGTGTTCTGCGGCCTTGGTACTTCTACCTAAATATATAGGCAGATAAAATGGCTACGTTATAAAACGAAACGACGAACAAACATAGAAACAAACAATTTCGCATTTATATTAATATTATTATGAAATCAAAGTTTATTGTTGTTGAAATAAAATATTTACGCTAGTAAAATAAAGGCGTTTAAATTATCGATTTGTGCTGTTGTAGGTTAAACAGTCTCGTGTTTTCCTATTTTCATGGACGGAAATATAACATGTATTATGAAAAATAAAACCCGTGACAGATAATGTTAATTTTACTGGGTAAGGTTTGAACGTGGAGTTTATTATAATATGTAATCTCGGCAAGATCACGGAAACTGTCTAGTTGGTATATGGATTCATCATGATCAACCCATTACTGATTCACTACAGAGCACGGGTCTCCTCTCAATATGAGAAGGATTTGGCCATAGTCCACCACGCAGGCTATGTGCGGATTGGCAGACTTCACATGACTGTAAGAACATTATAGAGAACTCTCAGGCGTGCAGGTTTCCTCACGATAAAAATATCACTTGCTTCAACGGTGAAGGAAAACTCCTTTGAAGCAAGTGATATTTTTTTTGCTTTTAAACGCACATAATTCCGAAAAGTTAGAGGTGCATGCCCGGATTGCCAGCCTTGGCGCCCTAACCACTAGGCTATCACCGCTTCATATATGAATATATATATGGATTAGCACGTTAAATACCTACTATTTTAGAGGTCTCGGATATGAATCCTGGATGGGCCTTATATATTTTATATAATTAATTAGGTTTAAGAAGACTTCTCTTTGCAAGAAGGCTAGTTACCACCCTACCGACAAAGACGTCTCGCCAAGTGATCTAGCGTTCCGGCAAGATATCGCGTAGAAAGCAATTAAGAGGCTGTATCATCACTGATCATCAAGTGTGATTGCCGTCGAGGGCTAACTTGTAATCAATAAAAATAAAATAGGGTAGTAAATAGCCGGGGCCGAAGCCACAGATCCAATAAATATTGTGATGTTTAGTCCAGCGGAAATAGGTATACCAGGATTAGGGATTTATCAATAAGAGACGTTGGCTTGCTTCATTTTAAAACTATAGTAACTACATGACTGACATAGCTGACATTAGGCACTGCCCGACAAAGAATATACAACCTACATACATTACAAATATCTACACGAATTTCTAACATGTGAAATAAACGCTCAATTTGATTGGCTATTAAAAATGACGGCAATCAGAGAGCAGCGCCATCTAGTTTTAGAATAATGTACGCCAGATAAGAGATCGGCATCGCCCCCTCTCTTTACGCAACACTAAGTGACGTATGCAGGTTCTTAAAAGACTCTCCGCCGCGGGCCGGTGCATTGCATTCGGTCGTTTCGGATCGGTGGTCGAGACGCGGTAGTGCATAGTCGTACTTGGTGGAGCATATAAGTCTGCTCTATATAAATTACGATACTTATAAGTGTAATTCTGTTTTACCAAGAGAATCTGGTCTGTTTGCCCGAAACTACCCACGTTTATCCAAATTAACGACGGACACGCCCCTGTTCATCCTATAAATATATTTCCAAAATTAATTATCATTCATAATATTTACTTTGCGCGTGGAATATCAATTGCTACGCGGGATTAATTAACATTTTATGGGAGATAAACATGTATGCAAAGGTGCGCTGACTCGAAAATGGTTTCACGTATTTCATTGTCTGTTATTTGTTTGGCTCAATACTTACAGCTGTTCAGGTAAATAGGGATTTAAATTAAAAACAGCAATGGTGGTAAATCTATCGTCTAGTTAGAGAAAGAAAATATTTTTTAAATCCAGAACAAAGTGTGTGTTTAACTTTTTTTAATCATCTCCGCTTTTATGCGAGATTTACTAATAAACGTCCAGAAATTTAAATATCTTGTTCTTCTATTTACTACAAGCGAGCCCTTGAAGGAAATCTCACTTGGTGTAAGTGATGATGCAGTCTAAGATGGTAGCGGGCTGACCTGTTAGGGTAATGGTAAACCGGTACTCCTAATTGGTTTCTACGCGACATCGTACTGGAACGTTAAGACATTTTTCGGACACGTCTATATAAATTTGGTGTTAACTAGCCACAGCCGATGCCATCCACCAGACCAGACTCGAGCCGGGAGTCGAACCCAGGTCTCAAATTCAAATTCAAAATAATCTTTATTCAAATAGTCCTTAAAAAGGCACTTTTGACGCGTCAATAATTTACATAGTATTTATTTCACGGTGATAACTATATTCGTAAACTTAAAACTAAAGCTATGAGGGTTCCAAACGCGCCCCGGTCTAAGAAGAAGCCCACAACATACTTAGCCGGGGTTTTTCTTTTTTTTCGTTATCACCATCTCACATAATGAATAAAATGAATAATAAACTATAGTACCTATGGAGATAGAGCAATTCACACCCAAGCTTTTTTACCGTTTATATAATCCTTAATATCGTAATAGGATTTTTCTACAACTTCGGACTACCCCAATAAAGAGTCAGCTGACGTATTAAATATAAATCAAAAACTAAATCTAGTTGTAGTGGCAGTTAAGATTAAGCATAATTAGCTTATTTAATTTCTCATTGATTTCAGCCATTAACTCACTAGTGATCTTCCCGTTTGTTTCAACTCACAGTGAGAGTATAAAGGTAAGGTAAAACATTTTCTCCTTGTTATCCTTATCCTATACGTGTGGGTTGGCACAGAATGTCTTCTCTTTCCACTCACTTTTTTTATAAGATGTCTACCTATCTCTTAATAAAATCATTTTAAATACAAGCCTTGTATCACACATTTCATCCAGATAGTGGTCTCTTCTTCCTCTTTTTCTTATTATGGCTTACCTGCTTACATATAGCCACATATTTTCTGACATTTTAAAACTCCATTTATATATACCAGTTCCATAATAAAGTCGATCTTCTGTACAACTTTATTGAAAAGTTAAGTTATAATATCTTTGATAAAATTTTGTGAATGCATTCAGAAATAAAAAATTTAAACTTTGAATTTTGATTAGATAGAATATTATATACAAATACTTCACTTTTGTATACATTGTGTTCCTGGCCACGATCGAAGCCTTCTACCAGACAAGACCCTTAGCTGGAAATTTAGGACATAAATGGGTCAATGAGCAATGATTTTGCCGCAATTCATATAGAAATTGCAGCAAATGCTTTAAACAACTTTTATGTCACATAATATGGAGCTCGCATTTTATGCTACAACTTAAGTTGAGAGTAGATTCCATGCCATTTTTCTTTCGTTATAAACAAGCTTTTTAGCAAATTTAAAGTGGTAAATGCATATATTTAATTTAAAACATTAGTATATTTATCATGATAAACCCATTCTCGGCTCACTACAGAGCGCGGGTCTCCTCTCAATATGAGAAGGATTAGGCCATAGTCCACCACGCTGGCCATGCGGATTGGTAGACTTCGCCTTTGAGAACAATATTAGTATTTTATTAGTATTATTATTAAGACATAATTTATTGCAGAATGAAGAAGAATGCAAGATAGCGGACCTGTGCGTCCACGATAAGGTACCAATGTGTGGTATTGACTCCTGCGGCGAAATGAGGACATTCATAGACACTTGTGACATGCACGAGTTTAACTGTGACAGTAAGAAAGGTATGCGACTTACAAAGCTCAACACATCATCATCATCATGATCAACCCGTTACCGGCTCACTACAGAGCACGGGTCTCCTCTCAATATGAGAAGGGTTTGGCCATAGTCCACCACGCTGGCCGTGTGCGGATTGGCAGACTTCACACGCCTTTGAGAACATTATAGAGAACTCTCAGGCGTGCAGGTTTCCTCACGATGTTTTTCCTTCACCGTTGAAGCAAGTGATATTTTAATTATTTACAAACGCACATAACTCCGAAAAGTTGAGGTGCGTGCCCGGATTCGAACCGCCGACCTCTGATTAAGAGGCTGACGCCCTAACCACTAGGCTATCACCGCTTACACTGACTACATATATACTAGACTACAACTCGTCTAACGGGTACCTAGGGGTAACAAGGGGGCATCCACTATCCAACGAAAGAGGGCGTCCCCTATACCGTTCTTAACCCCTGTACCGTTATTCTATACCGATGGGGCTACATACCATTCCTAAAAATGAAACGAGTGTTCCACAAATTTTTACTTCTAAGTCTGCAAGGTTTACATCGAAAGACGCTGTGACAAACATAACATAAGTCAAGGTCAAATAGAATCCAAAGATTACTGTGGTCATAGATCGAAAATTCTGTTACTAATATATAATTCCTGTCCTTTGCAATACCTTGTTACGAGTTGTTGCCCGCGTTAAGCCTCTTTAAATTCGTGGACAAACAACCGCTGTTAAATAACAGTAGATAGATTAAACACTTGGACAATTGATTACAGACTTCAAGCAACGACCCATCCACGAGTGCTGGGTGACGTGCAAAAGAGGAAGGTCGTTCAAAAAGCCAGAGTACAGAACCGATTGTAATTTAAATGTGAAAGCTAGACATTGAAATACTATAGCTATTTGAATATCTGAGTCTTTTATTTAAATTTTGATATAAATTCTACTTAGCGAATACTAACATCATTGGCATCTATTTTTTTTTAATGCAATTTTAAAGTTTAAAATAAATTTAAATCCTTTATAAATAGGCGTCGGTTGCCTGTCAGTAATTTAAACAATCACTTGAGTTCAATTCAATCTAAATCATAGCATACAAATAAGTAAATTCTTTAGATGTAAGCAACGTACGATAAAAATGGTATGGTGTCTGTGCCGCTACCTATCTGTGGTTGCAAAGGCGGCAACAGGAAAGACGGGAGACTTCGTATTCGGCGGGCGCGGTTTTTCACGCTTTTCTTGAATTAATGTTTGTTGGTTAATTTTGAAAGGAATTGTTGTTGGTTGTGTTGCGGACATCATAGTTTTGGTGTCGTTTGTGTAGTGACAAGTTTTTAGAATGTTTAACAAGAATTAATTTGGGAAAGGTTTGAGGGAGCCGCGTTCCCTAACTTCAATTCTCCATTGCTATAAACTTGACATTGGCTAATCTGTGTAAAGCCATAAAAAGAGAAGAAAAAAAGGCGGCAACATTGGACCAATGACGCGAGTTTTTGCAAAAAAAGACCGGATACAGCTGTCAAAGAATGGCGTCAACGCCTAATGGTTCTCAACTTTTTCCCGCCGTTTTTATTTAACACTTTTCTACTGACTGTGTAAACTAGTAGTGAAATGCAGTTCAGGCTCACTAGCGTTAACAGAAAATAATTACATTAATGTGTTATTCAGATAATAAATTCAAATTCATAGTTCAAATTCAAATAATCTTTATTCAAATAGTCCTTTAAAAGGCACTTTTGACGCGTCAATAATTTAAACAGTAGTGATTTGATGGTGATAACTACATTCGTAAACTTAAAACTAAAGCTATGAGGGTTCAATAAATTTAACTCGATGGTCTTTAATAGGTATATTTTTCGATTTCGAGGAATTCACAAAAGAGTCCGTCCGATTTAGATTAAATTACCAAAATTTAAATCTACAATTTTTTTTTGTCTACAAATTTTTTCTTGACCTCTTACATGAACAACGACATGTGGACCGCGAGCTCATTATACCTCAGATGATGATCACATTATAAAGTTGGAAATCCTGGGTTCGATTCCTGGCTCGATTCTGGTCTGGTGCGAGGCTTCGGCCATGGCAAGTTACCACCCTACCGACAAAGACGTGTCGCAAAGCGATTTAGCGTTCGAGCACGATGTCGCGTAGAAACCAATTAGGAGTGTGGGTTTACCATACCTAACAAGTTAGCCTGCTACCATCTTAGACTGCATCATCACTTACCATCAGGCGAGGTTGTCGTCAAGGGCTTACTTGTAGTGGATATTTAAAGATACTGTAATGTGTTGAGTATATGAATTTTGATGACAAGAAACCAGACAGCTTAAATCATACTTTTTCAGTAGTCGGCTAAAGATACGACGACAAAAAAAAAATCGACTAACTACCTACAGTATAAGATTTCCCGCTCTCGAGTATAAAAGCATTAAAACGTCAAAGTGAAATGGACCTAATTCTTATTTATTAGCGTCGCAATTTCCGTACCACTTATTTTATGTTTTACGGCCAAACGCTGGATGTTGTAATTTGAGCTTTAATATTATAATATACGTTTCAATTTCTTCTAACATTAGTGCGTTTCGATCGGCGAAAACTACTCTATGATTGAGAGCATACAAATCTAAGGGTGCTTGTCTTCTTCTTGACGCCGGCTATGTCGTCCGCGTGTTTTGTTTTTTTTTTAATCCTGTGGGAACTTTAAGGTATATAAAACCTTTAGTCCATCCAGAGTGCAATCTTATTTAATCTTATTATCTTAACATCTTCTTCTTCTTCTTGCCCTTATCCCACATTATGTGGGGTCGGCACAACACGTCTTCTTCTTCCACTCACTTCTATCAGCCGTCACCTCACTACCCACACCTTTTACCCGCATATCCTCTTTTACACAATCCATCCAAATCTTCTCTTAACATCGTTTACTGAAATCTTGTCAGGAGTGCTAAATCTGCCATACAGTTCATAGTTAGAAATTTTGATTTTGTAGCCAATGTTATTCTATATCTTTAATTTGTTGGGATTTTTCCTAGTTTCCATTCAAAGTTTATTTATGGGTATCCTTGCTAGATGTTTCGAGGTAGAGGACGACATTCTCCAATGGACAAATCAATAACTTACTATCATCATCATCATGATCAACCGATTCTTGGCTCACTACAGAGCACGGGTCTCCTCTCAATATGAGAAGGGTTTGGCCATAGTCAACCACGCTAGCCATGTACGGATAGGCAGACTTCACACGCCTTTGATAAAATTATGGAGAATTCTCAGGCGTGCATGTTTCCTCATGATATTTTCCTTCACCGTTGAAGCAAGTGATATTAATTTTTTTTTAAAACGCACATAACTCCGCAAAGTTAGAGGTGGTGCCCGGATTCGAACCGCCGACCTCTGATTGCTGACGCCCTAACCATTAGGCTATCACCGCTTGTTACAAATCAATAACTTACAATAATTTGATGTTTTATTAAAGCGTACCTATCTTACACTTGTAGAAAATAAATTTTATTACTAAAATTACTATTTTAGTAGTTTAGTTAGTCCACTACCATCCTAGACATCATCATCACTTACCACTAGGTGAGATAGCCGTCAAGGGCTAACTTGTAGTGTATAAAAAAAAGAAAAAACCGTAAACCCGTAGTCTAGAATAGTAGCCAAGGGCACTAGGTACCTTCTGAACGCTGGCATAACACAATGACTGCCGCCGTATCGTACCCTGGTATTTATACTCTTTATCTAAGTCATAGAACTTTTCACAAGAAACTCGTTAACAAAGAGAAAGTTCCAGAATGATTCCTCTGAGGAATTACTGAGGGTGAACCTACATTCTAAGAAATTCCTCAAAACCAAGTACTATAAACCAGATATACCTAGACGAGTATTGACTTACTAATACAGCCTTTCTTGTTTTTACAAACGAATGTGAACTTTAACGTGAGAGTAATAAGTTTCCGTTTACAATAAAACACGCCGAAATTATTTTCAGAATCCTATTATTTTTTATAGAACGTTTATATGTTATGCTCATACAATGGTTGACGCAACAATTATACGTTTATCGATTTGTTTTTTACTGAAGCTGAAAATTTGTTGCGCACATATTGACGGTGCTAAGGTATGGTCGTTGGTTTTTTAAACATACGAGTAGTAATATACATCGGCGCGTTCCTATGAGGCCGAACCTCGGCTAAGGCGACGTTTTGGATAACGGGGGGGGTCGGACGGTGAGTGGTCCGTACGTCTCCGAGGCCGTGGATGGAGCCCACGTCCGGATGACGTAAGATAGCGGGGACCTCGTCTTCGCCAGTGAAGACGGTGTGTAGCGTATGATTGTGTGTTAGATGGTACGAGTATGTTGTCAGTAGTCATCTGACCGTCAGGATCAAGAAGGATATGTTTAGGTATCCTCTTTCGGAGAGGAGCGCTCACGTCGGGGGGTAAATGTGCAGACGGGTCACCTGATGACCAGTGATTACCTTCGCCCATGAACGTCTGTATATTGAACCGGCGTATCAGCTACTCCTATACCAAATTTCATTCAAATCCATCCAGTAGTCTCAGCGTAATGCGAAAAAATAAAAAATAATTGTTGGGCTCAATATCGATAGTAAAGCATCCTCCAATTAAAATTTTCAAAATATATTTGATGTACAGAATTCGTCCTGTTACAGTTTTATTATATAATAATAGATAAAAAGGTAGTTTTGTAAACTTTAATCTTTTTAACACGCTTTTATTAGCTTCACCTGTATGTATGTATGTTTGTTTGTTTGTTTGTTTGTTTGTTTGTTTGTTTGTAACCGACTCCTTTGAGCTCGATTTTGCCCTACTTTGAACGATCAGATTTGATTCAAACTTTGCACACCTGTCAAAGGTCGATGACAATGCAATAATCCGATCAAAATATCCGATTATCCTAATTAGATTCGCCAGGATTAATTAATTTCTTTCCGCATCCTTTGCATGCGAGTAAGAGAGACAGAGCTAGTGCGCGAACTACGCATGCGTGCAGTAGCGTGTTTTTTTAGTTTTTTAAACTATTATTATTTCTATCAGGATGCGAGTTACATCCGAGCAGAATTTCGTAAGATTCGGTGCAGTGGTTAAATCAAACAAATATTTTTTTAAGTGACAATAAAAGTTTTTTGATTACAGCTAGAAGAAGAATGCAAAATAGCAGACATATGTCGACATGATCAAGTGCCGATCTGCGGTATCGATTCCTGCGGCGAGATGAGGACGTTCATAGACACGTGCGACATGCACGAGTTCAACTGCGACGGTAAAAAAGGTGAAAGAAAACAACTCCATCAAAAAACCATTCGACTTCCAGTTACAGGGGCTAATGAGAAAACTACACTGCATGGCAGCTAGCCTTGTAGTGTCATCATCATCATGATCAACCCATTGCCACTATAGAGCACGGGTCTCCTCTCAATATGAGAAGGGTTTGGCCATAGTCTACCACGCTGACCATGTGCGGATTGGCAGACTTTACACGCCTTTGATTATTATGGAGCACTCTCAGGCGTGCAGGTTTTCTCACGATGTTTTCCTTCGTTAGAAGCAAGTGATATTTTAATTGCTTAAAAAACGCACAAACCTCTGAAAAGTGTGGGTAACCTTGTGGTGTGGGTACTGGGAATTTACATGTATCTGGGTTAATACTGGCAATACACTTGTGTCACGAGTTATGTTACAGGTAGGGTAGTTTGCGATTTGTAAGTTGAGATCATATTGTATAGTAGATTTTGCACTCGCTTTTTTATTTTAAATACGAAGGTAGAAGAAGAAGAATAGCGATAAGGTATTTTGTATCCCATTTCTTTATTTTTATATTTATATTCTTGTATCGAAGCTGTGATAGCCTAGTGAAGCTGTGATAGCCTAGATGTTAGGGCGTCAGCCTCCTAATCAGAGGTCGGCGGTTCGAATCACACCTCTAACTTTTCGGAGTTGTGTGCGTTTAAAAAAAATATTAAAATATCACTTGCTTCAACGGTGTAGCAAGTGATATTTTAAATTTTTTTTTAAATGCACATAACTCCGCAAAGTTAGAGGTGCATGCCCGGATTCGAATCGCCGACCTCTGATTAGGAGGCTGATGCCCTAACCACTAGGCTATCACCGCTTCGCTTTAATAAAGTAATGTTATGTAAATGTAAAATGCTTTCGCCAGTAAAGTCTTTTTACTTGCAAAAGGAAAACTATTTAGGTAACAATCTAATCCAAGTGTGACTAGACGTCTGCAACAGTGTGACGTATGTACGAGAACCATTTTAACGAGACCCAGATGACATGAAGCAAATAAAGGAATGTTGTTTAGCTTTGCGTTAGTTCCAAGGTCAAAGTTATCTAGTCAAAGGACACCCACGCCGGCGCCCGTTGCAAATCTTCGATTAATGATTCAGCATTCACTGGTAGTTATTTGCCCTATACAAATATATGGTGTATTTGTATGTAGAGAAGCAGTGAAAGCCTAGTGGTTAGGACATCCGCCTCCTAATCAGAGGTCGGGGTTTCGATTCCGGGCACGCACCTGTAAGCTCTCTTTCCAACAACTATCTTCAACGGTGAAGGAAAACATCGTGAAGAAACCTGCATGCCTGAGAGTTCTACATAATGTTCTCAAATGCGTGTGAAGTCTGCTCCGCACATGGCCAGCGTGGTGGACTATGGCCAAACCCTTCTCATATTGAGAGAAGACTCGTGCTCCGTAGTAAG
Source organism: Lasiommata megera (assembly GCA_928268935.1). Lineage (NCBI taxonomy): Eukaryota > Metazoa > Arthropoda > Insecta > Lepidoptera > Nymphalidae > Lasiommata > Lasiommata megera. The sequence continues at coordinate 8,794,078 of OV743328.1, forward strand.
GCAGCAATGGGTTGATCATGATGATAATGATATGTATGTATACATCAGACAAAATGGTAACTAAAATAAACTGACTGACTGAAAACTGAAACTGTTATACACACGTAATAGCGAATTGCTTATAAGCTGACAGAAGATTATTATGATATTTTCGACGTCCTACGTGGCGCAGCGCGTGCGCTGTCGCATTATTAAGTTGGAGGTCCTAGGCTCGATTACCGGCTCAAGTCTGGTCTGGTCGGAGGCTTCGGCCGTGGCTAGTTAACACCCTACTGACAAAGACGTGTCACCAAGCGATTTAGCGTTCCAGCACTATGTGTAATTAGGAGTATGGGTTTACCATACCCCTAACAGGTTAGCCCGCTACCATCTTAGACCGCATCATCACTTACCATCAGGTGAGATTGCCGTCAAGGGCGTTGTGTGGTGTATAAAAAAAATACATTATACTGGTAAGTTACAGTGATAGTTTCTATAAAGAACAAAGTAATTCTGTGTAGTTGATATCCCTGGGCCGGATATCAACTACACAGAATTACTTTGTTCTTTATAGAAACTATCACTCTAACCAGAAGAGACCGCTCCAAAAGCTCAACAGCGCGATGTAAGAACACTAAAATACCTCTTTGCCAAGAACTTTTAATTAGTTTTGACACACTTTTCACAGATTTCATTCAAAAACCCGTCCACGAATGCTGGGTGACGTGCAAACGCGGTAGGAGCTTCAAGAAGAGCGCGTACGGAGCGGAATGTGACCGCAAGAATATGATTAAATAGCTGGACCTTGACTCTGTTTATTATCCAACAAACCTATCGATTATATCTGGATGGTTATAACCATTGACTATTTATGTATCGTCTTATAATACCACTCCCAAATTACCTGGTTGTTGGTGGACTGTTAATACATAATGTAGCGAAATTCATATTTTAATGTAGTCCAATCTATGAAGAGTTAAACGATGGCTCCAAATGAAATTTTTGTGGTGTGGAAACTTATTAATCCCATAAAAATATTTGGATAGTTAAAAATAGTGAATTTAATAAAAACGAGCTTTATTTCACTTGTGAAACCAATGATCGAGATTATGTATACATATAATGCACACAAAATTTGAATTATTTATTAGACTTATTAAAACGATTTTCAATTCAGACAAACGAGATTCAAAATATTATGATATTGCTGTATTTTAATAGATTATCCAATTTGCTACTTATGACTCTTAATGACTCTCTTCTACGAACCAAGTAACAACTTGGTTCATAGTCGGAATAAAAACGTCACATATAAAAAGAAAGACATAAAACTGTTGAAAGAAGGATTCAAAAATATTTGCCTCTTCTAATATCCCGCCTTGAAAGAAGGTTACTTAGATCTACCCAAGATCTAAGTAACCTTCTTTCCAATAGCGCAGAATTGTAATCAAAAGTAGAACTAATGGAAGGTTATTTAAAAAATCTGATTTGATGATAAGTCTTAATAAGTTAGGTTCAATATTACCAAAAGTAGATATCACATCTACTTGGAGATAAAATAAATGTTAAAAAAAAACTTTAATTGCACAATAACTTACAAAAGCGTACTTATTGTTCGAGATCACAGTATACTGCTAAAATCTAAGACGATAATAATTAAAATATACAATCGAATTCTTTCACATAAATAATAATAAATCTAATTGAATTACTGCTACAATATATTTGGTGCTATATTTACAGTGCAACATATAATGTAAAATAATAAGAACTTACGCGAATATATCAAATATGAGTAAGTAACAAACAAAGTAATTAATTATTATAAGAACAATGACGTAACAAATAATTTAACCAAGAAATAACAAAAGTACAAAAAGATTACTTTTAGATATAAACACCTGCCCTGCACTTTTTTAACTATAAAAATTATTAATTTATGTTGGAGACAAATAAAAAATAATTAAAATGCATTATGATATAAGCTGTAGGTAAAATCGTAATAACGCGAGAAATCCATTTTGTGTGTCAAATTTGACACCTAATTCAGAGAGTGACATTTTGTACGTCATCCTTCTCAACATGCATTCAGCTCACTTGAAGTTAAGTTAACTGAACTTCAATCAATTGGAAGTCTCGCGTTGTTAAGATTTCAGTCACTAATAGTCCATAGGGTCCAGCATTAATTCCAGTCTTATATGAATCCAGCATTTTTCACTATATCGTAGATACGCTGCCTTGGTATCTTCTCGGCTTCGCGTTCCACCACCTGCATTTCCTTATTCGTGAACCATGATTCCTTTGCCAATCCAGAAGCGATCGATGGATTACTGTAGAATGAATTAGATTTCAATAGTTCCGGTGGCAGTAAGGCCTCGTTGGCAGCATTCAAGGCTACAGCTGGGTGGGGATGTATTGAAGAAGCAGATTGAGCATATTCAATCCCTGGTGAAACCAAGGGTTGGGTGAATATCAGCCCAGGGCGTGCCTGAGCTATTGCGATGAAAGTGGCGATGATGGTGATGGAATGCATTTTAATCTGTGAGAGAGAGAATCAATTGTATTGAGTAAGACTTAAGAAGATAAAATACTAGGTACATATCTAAAAATTTTTGAGAGAGAATCATTTATATATATATTGAGAAGTCTAAAAAGTCTGGATACAATCATAATAATTTTTAATGGGCCATAAGAAAATCGTCTACAATAAAAGAAAATTAATTAAAAAACATTTTAACAACAGAAGTAATTACGTTTCTGTATACTTTTCATTTTATATAATTGATTTATATTTACTGATGCGTTAATTTTTATTGATGCCATCATATCTATAATCGAACTTGCTTCTCCTGATAGCATCTTTTTCGTAATTTACCACATTGTAAATTGATAGACCTTGTTTCATACAAGGACTTTTAAAATTACCAACGAAATTTCTACGACATCTCAGAACCGGAAGGTATAATAGAAAAAGTTGTAACCATAAACACTTGATAAAACAAACAACACTTTTGGATTTATTTCCGATTTTCTCAAACTCATCACATTATCGAGAAAAGACTCCCCAACCAAATTCTTAAAACTAAGCTATCCTTTTGTAACTTTGCTTTATACTAACTAGTCCATAGCAACGTTAATCATGAACTTAACTTGAGTAATAACTTAGCTATCTAAAACCAGTCACCTCAATACTAAACATTATAGATAACAGTTAAAAAACAAATATATAAAACTTAACCAACCAGCGCAACTAAAGTCACGGTCAAAGCAAACACTAAAACTGCGCGGGCGCCGGCACTGCGAGCATATATAAGGCTGGTACATGCAACCTTCCTATACTTCCGGATTGTTGGTACTGCTTATATGCACTTAATGCAAAATCGTTTCTGAATTAAATAAATAGTAAGCTCCTGGTTTGTAACGGAAAGAGACAAAATGACCATAGTGCCGAGGTCGATGTGGGATGCGACCTGCTTTGATAGATCACATTTTTTGACGACCTCCGTGGCGCAGTGCGTGCGCTGTCGTATTTATAATACGAGTTGGAGGTCCTGGTTTCGATTCCCGGCTCGAGTCTGGTCTGGTGGGATGCTTCGGCCGTGGCTAGTTACCACCCTACCGACAAAGACGTGTCGCAAAGCGATTTAGCTTTTCGGCACGATGTCGCGTAGAAACCAATTAGGAGTGTGGTTTTACCATACCCCTAACAGGTTAGCCCGCTATCTAGACTGCATCATCACTGACCACGCGGTGAGATAACCGTCAAAGGCTAACTTGTAGTGCATAAAAAAAACATCTTACCGGGTACATCCCGAAAAGCGGGTGCAACTGCCGAAAGTGTTATCACTAACCAAACTCTAAAACCCTTGAGACTTTGGGCCCATGGTTATCGGACATGAAACTATTTAATGCCGTGTCCCAAAAACCGATCTACTATCCTTTGGTGACCTTTATTTAGTATGTCTAGCTATACAAAGAAGCAATAGCGGCAGTGTTTTGGGTATCATTCCCATCATCATCATCATTATCATCATCATGATCAATCTATTGTCGGCTCGCTACAGAGCACGGGTCTCCTCTCAATATGAGAAGGGCTTGGCCATAATCCACCACGCTGGCCAGACTTCACACGCCTTGGAGAACATTATGGAGATCTCTCAGGCGTACAGGTTTCCTCACGATGTTTTCCTTCACCGTTGAAGCAAGTGATATTTTAATCATTCCCATATATTAAATTTAAATATTCAATTGGACAACACATTTTTTCCTAAATATTCTAATTAGTAAATCAGATGTTACCATCTGATATAACCAGGAAAGGAAATACGTTAAGAACTTAGTTATCGATAAAATAATTTACAATATAGTTAATAATGATTTCAACACCGCGTCACTCAAATTATCGTTACTAAATTATCAAAATGCTCTGAATCAAAAGTAATAAATAAAGTTCAACCAGTCGTTTGCCTTGTCAGCCCCGTCAAATAATAACATAATCTACTATAGACTCTATTTCCATTACCATAAGAACTTGCCTCATTTGAAAGCTCACACCATAGCTCGAGGCAAGACATACCTTCCTGAGTCTATCGTTTCCTAGTTCCGGATAGCATTACTGGTTTATAAGTACGAGAGTATTATTATCTAGATTATTATTAACAAGGTGTGAAGGTCACTTTTGTACTACAGATATAAGCTTTTTAAAGCGATGCTACCCTATTTAAATAATTCCACCTATTACAATAAAGTTGGCATTGCCTTCAGCAACTCTCTTCGACTCTTATAATGTTTTCTATACATTTAGAGTGTACTGAAAATGCATGTTTTGTTGTTTGTAACCACACCAACTCCTGCGGACCCCAAATGTAGAACGGTTTTTCCAAACTTTTACCTCACCCGTTGCCAGCACAGCATCAGGTCTCTGATCTACACCGATAACTATGGTCTTCTACGGAACGCCTCATTTCATAGATCTTCTATCACCCTACTCTGAACTGGTGCTCTTTTATGGGGCATAGTTAGCGAGCGTGCTTTTAAGCCATAATTACTTACTTATTATTATGAGAAGTTTGTCTGTAGACAGTTAATATACTTTTCTAATCAATCATCATCATTAACACCGAAATGTTTCTATATTTGTGTCCTTACAACCCTCAGGTAGAAATTTCCCAAAAAATACAATGAAAAACAGACTTTATTTAAATAAGCATCTGTAAATGATAGACAAACAATAATTTGCAGATCTTTTATGGAAATATTACTATTTACGTAACTTAGGTAGGAATAGTTTTTAGTTTATATTTAATAAAATTGATTAATTTATTACAACTTACGTAAAATTTGGTGAGAGCTGATCCGGTCAAAAAGCTATTCTACAGTTTGACGGAATTCTTATACTTAGCAGTTGTTTTTGTTAATACAATAAATAACCAAAAACACCACAAAGAACAAGTTTCTTGTATGGCGCCCCACTTTAATTTTCTTCTTTATTTTATTTTTCTATACGACTATTATTTTACTATACGGTCTTCCGTAAGCAAAGGTTTTCATTAATACACTATGCGTACCATACTAAATATATTTAGGTAGTATTTGATATAATATAAGCGGTGATAGCCTAGTGGTTAGGGCGTCAGCCTCCTAATCAGAGGTCGGCGGTTCGAATCCGGGCACGCACCTCTAAATTTTCGGAATTATGTGCGTTTTTAAAAAATTAAAATATCACTTGCTTCTACGGTCAAGGAAAACATCGTGAGGAAACCTGCACGCCTGAGAGTTCTCCATAATGTTCTCAAAGGCGTGTGAAGTCTGCCAATCCGCATATGGCCAGCGTGGTGGACTATGGCCAAAACCTTTCTCATAATATTGAGAGGAGACCCGTGCTCTCTAGTGAGCCGGTAATGGGTTGTTCATGATGATGATGATTTGATATAATGCGCTACTTTATTGTAGCTCAGTGACGGAATTTCAAAAATACCCAAAATTATGTACCGAAAATAATTATCCTATTAGCTAGCGGTGTTTTGCAACGTGCAGAACCATACTGTATTCAGTTCTCGTGAGATACATGCCGCCACGTGCAATGTATGCTTAATATAACTTTTATATAACGATGTCACCAACAAGTACCAACTTCATACGTAACAAGTATTTTACGTTTAATTCCGAACATGTTTGGTTTTTAGCAGATTCGTCGTGATCAACCGATTGCCGGCTCACTACAGAGCACGGGTCTCCTCTCAATATGAGAAGGGTTTGGTCATAATCCACCATGCTGGCCATGTGCTGATTGGCAGACTTCACACGCCTTTGAGAACATTATGGAGAACTCTCAGGCTTGCACATTTCCTCACGATGTTTTATTTCACCGTTGAAGCAAATGATATTTTAATTTTTAAAAACGCATTCAACTCCGAAAAGTTAGAGGTGCGTGCCCGGATTCGAACCGCCGACCTCTAATTAGGAGGCTGACGCGCTAACCACTAGGCTATCACCGCTTTGCTGATTCTGCTGTTCGCTTTAGCTGATTACGGGAGGGTAATGTGTTTGAAGTATCTATATATGTTACATTATCTTTTATGATTTACGCATATGGCAATATCCGATGGAACAACAATATTAGGACTTACTTTAGATCGTTCGATCGATCGAAGAACGTAGAAACAAATTAAATTTCCCCATGGCTGGTTTTCAGTTTATGAACTTTTATTTAATTATCTTTATTCTTCGGCATAATCTATCATCCTGTCGAGATTGGTATAAGATTTACAGAAATCCTTTAAAAATGTATCATAGTTAAGATTTCTTCTTTGTGTTCCTTGATGCACCACTCTTTCTTTATGGTACGTAATGATTCAATCTAACTTGGCAGAGTGTACCTGCCGCGAAACGATAGGTAATAGAACAAATTGATAACGTCACAATTCATTTGACAAATCTCGATAGCATGACTGTCGATCCATGTTTAAATTTTCAATTAACGCCACTGTATACATGGCATTAAACGTTCCAAAAAGGTTTCATTGAAGCCATGCTTATTCGAAGAAACACGAAACCGCATAACTGAAGGCGTTTATAGTAGCTAAATGAAAATACCTAATAAGTTAATGGATAAATGTGTATTTTATAATAAAATATAACGCCCACAGGCTTCGCATCCCACGCCTCGTTTTGTGATTCATGTTTGCGAAATTAACTCTACATTTATAAATTTCGGTAAAATATCAAGGTAAAATTTTAGGGTAAGTGAAATTATTAAAAATATTTGTTGTAAAATTTGAACTGAATGTGTAGATGGCTTACCTACTTATCGCACCCATCATTTCTTAATGAAATTTTTAAATCTCTCTCATTGAATTCAGTTATGATGTTGGAAACTCGAGGAAAACAAACCTGGGATAAGATACTAAAGTCTGGTGTGTAAGATAAAGTTATGAGCGCAGATTTAATTGACATACATTACAAGTTATCCCTAGACTGCAATCTCCTTTCGGTAAGTGATGATGCAATATAAGATGGTAGCGGGCTAACCTGTTAAGGGGTAATGGTAAATCCGTACTCCTAATTGGTTTTTACAGTGGCATCGTGCCGGAACGCTAAATCACTTGATGACACATGTTTCTTCACGACAACCAGACCATCCACAGCGACATCTTGCCGGAACTTTTGTCTGGTGGGAGGCTTCGACCGTGGCTAGTTACCACCCTACCGACAAAGACGTGTCGCCAAGCGATTTAGCGTTCCGGCACGATGTCACGTAGAAACCAACTAGGAGCGTGGGTTTACCATACTTCTAACAGGTTAGCCCGCTACCATCCTAGACAACATCATCACTTACCACCAGGTTAGATAGTGAAAAACGCTAAATCGCTTGGAGACACGTCTTTGTCGGTAGGGTGGTAACTAGCCACGGCTTAAGCCTCCTACCAGACCAGACTTGAGCTGGAAATCGAACCCAGAACCTCCAACTTTCAAAATCACATGAGTTAGAAGTTACAAAACAACTCCACATCAAAAGACCTTCAAGTGTCACTGTGTGTCGTGAACTACTGTGCATACAGAGCAAGCGGCCGCCTTTGCTGTATGACGACATATAGGTTACTAGAACATCTTAACACGTTACTAAGCATACCAAATATACAAGAATCATCTCTTCTTAATAGCACGTTAACTAAAATCGAGATGTTAACTCCAAACGTTTCTAAATTACAATTCCTTCAAATGACGTTATTCTTACTACAGAACAACAATTATATCCTCTTATTTTTGGGATTAATGATGATCATGATGATCGTAATCCCAGATCCTGAGGAGTTGGGTTGGTACAGAAATGTATAGATTTTCGGTTTTTCTGCCAAGAAATTCTCGACGTTGTTCACTCTCGCGCCTCGCAAATGCGTTCTCTGTTTGTTTCTTTTTAACCTTAAACCGGCATCAGTGCAATTGTTGTCCGATAATTAGATCGCGTCAGTTTTTATATTGGAACGAAGTTCCTTATCGCGCGTTGTGAAAGGGGGCTAGACGGAAAAAATTCTTACGAAAAGTTGTCACGACACTTTTTGTTATTGTAAGCTGTGCGGCGTCGCATGTTTCTCTGTCTGTCTCTCTCTCTCTTATAGAAAGCAAGCCAGATATTTTCATTTCTATTTCGCATTGAACAGTGTGGTGTCGCGACGATTATTTTTGTTGAGTGTATACAGGTTTTTTGTGAATAAAAAATAATAATAATAATGAATCCTGACAGTGTTTCTGCACTAGTTCCGGATATTGCTGATGGAGTACAAAATTGAGCCTACTGATTAAGTTTATATAACATTATATTTGTTAATAATAAAAAAATATTATTATAACTTAAATAAAATAAAATTTTATTACAATTCCTTCACTAATTAATCAAAAGGAACTTCGTTCCATCCGGGTGTCCCTTGACACCTCTCAAGTTTTTTTTTAAATATATTAAATGTGTTTTCCGGGATTAAAAGTATCAATCAATAAATCATAAACTTAGTTTCAATAATCCTTTGAAAACACTTTTGACGACACAATAATTCGTAGTTGATGGTGATAATTACATTCGTAAAATTAAAAATATTGCTATAGGGGGAGGCATCCTCACCCGCCAAACCTTATTTCTTGAGTCGTGAGGCGTGCTCAATGTTCCTGGCATGCCTCAGACTTAGGAGGCCTGAATCGTACACCTTCCCTCTCGTAAATTTTTTAGTTAATGATAAATAGACGTACATGTTAAAATTATTAAGTCATTAATAAAATATCATGAAACAGAATATAAACAAAGAAATAAATGAGAACTCATCTATTATTGTACGCCGAACTGTTGCTCAAGTCGGGGCCAAGTTCAATACAATTTTAACGAGGTTACAACTTACGACACGTGGCTGGCTGCGCAAAACAACCTCGTTAAATACGTAAAGAGTACGGAACAACGTAAATGATACTCCACCTTTTACGGAAAGTTTTAACAATCTCTACAAGTATTACAAATCTATATATATATAAAAGAAAGTCGTGTTAGTTACACAATTTATAACTCAGGAACGGCTGAACCAATTAGGCTGAAAATCGGTGGGGAGGTAGCTTGGAACCAGGAGATGGACATAGGATACTCTTTATGCCATTACATTTCTCACGGGATTTATGAAAAACTGAACTTCACGTCAAAGAACTGTAACTATAATTTTAGCTTGCCACAGAAATTTTCCTCGATTTGGTAGCTTATTCCATACTTTTAAAAAACCCTTACCAACGCGGACGAAGTCGCGGGCATCGGCTATTAAGTGTATAAATTGGTTTTTACAACTTTTGCGCAATAAGCCAGCAATTGTGCTTTAAAAAACCTGTTTACCAATACTAGCGATTCGACAGCGACATGCATATTGCTTTCTAGTAGGTTCGACTGACCTTTTTTAATTCCGAATATTCACAGATTTTTAATTGTCGAAGGTTTTATATACATCGTCTCCTTGATGTTAATAATAAAAATACATGATTGATTAACTCTAATGCAATTGGCTAAATTAAATTTTAAAAAATATTGGATCATCCGAACAATATAATTATTTTAACGATATGTTATGATACTGGACGTTATCATTCACGTTTCTGATACGAACCACTAAGGAGTGAAACGCTTTCGGCACCTATACCCCACAACGTTAATAGAACTTGACTACCTTCGAGGCAAGAGTAAATAGGTCTTTTCTAGGCAAACGCGTTCCAATATAAACCTCTTCATTGTATTATATCGGGCATATCAGTCCTATCTAAATCTATACTAGTATTGTAAATATAAATTATTAGTTTGTTTCTTAGAATATTTGTAAACAGTGCATCTTAAAAGCAGTTTTTAAGAGTTCGAAGTTAAAAAAGTTTATATTTAATTTAAGTAATATTAAGATTTCGGCCGAATATAATATTTGTAAAAAAAAAGCAACATCAAGCTTCTTCATCCGCATGCGCTGACTAAATGGAATATTGTAGATAGTATGCTTAAGGCCAAGAGAGAGATTTAAAAAAAAATAAAGTCCACAAAGGCATCTCTTGTAAATAAGCTACAAATGGCTTTATTCGCTAAGCTGGTCTAAAAGTTATGGGTACATAATTTAACACAACCGCCTATACTCGTTTTGTATTGCAAACTTCATAGTGAAAATAATTATTAGTATTAACAGCCCGTACTGTCCCAATGTTTGGCAAAGTCCTCCCTTTCTTCCTTCCATTTGTATCTGTACTAGAGATATTTGGGGCCAAGGAAAATAATAAAAATAAAAAATATTTAATTAGATCTTTTCTGTGATCAACATTTTGTATGAGCTAAACTTCATTAGTTTTTTCATTATGATGACCGAACTGAAATCCTTCATCATGAGTAAAATCTATAGCAACGCGTCTTGGAAAATGAGTTGTGTCTCGCAATAATTTAACACGATCTCCAAATTGAGCTCTTAGTATTTGGTAGAAATCCCTTGTTTCACCGATAGCTGTCGTCTCCCATGTACTTGGTCTGTCGCAGTGTTTTGGATACTCGCATGGGATTTGCGACTTTATTATTTCTTTTCCAGTTATTGTAGAGTTTTTATCTATTGTTGCGGTTGTTGGCTTAATTGCAGGAGTTGTTTGACCTACATCTTGGGTTTCTGTTGGACTTGAAGTTGCTATTATTTCTGCTGTTGACGTTACGGAATTCGCAAAAGTGCATGTTGTCAACGATGCCGTTTTTGTAACATTTAAAGCTGTATTAGAACTGGATTCGGTGATGTTTGAATTTGTGATTGTGTCAGTAACTGATGAATTGTTTACTGCTTCACTTAACGAATTAGTTTCTGCTTCAGTGTTAGTCATATATGTAGTTGCTTCTGTACTCACATTAGTAATCGGTAAAGAAGTTATAGACAATGTCGTTGTGTTAAAGGGAGAAACAGTCGATCTATTTGTTATTGTAGATGTCATCGCTGATGTGATATGTAAAGAAGGGCATGTCACACTAGGACAGGAACAAGTGTTGTTTGTAAAAGCTTTATTAGTTGATGAATTTGTGGTTGAAACAGTTGTAATTTGTATTTCTGTAACAGATTTAAATATAAATTACTCATATTAACTTAAGTAGCTCTATTAATCTCTGGTCGACCAAAGGTAAATCATCGAAGTTAATAGCATTTAAATTATTCTGTTACTTGTTTACCTGATGCAGATTTTATACTGGATGGTGTCACAGCTACATTCACTGTCTCAGATGTATAATTTGCTATTGTATTAGAAGTTCCAGGAGTAGAAATATTTAGAGGAGTTGTAACTTTGGTAGACGAAGTTAGTGTGGAACTTAGCGCCGTGCCATTCGATGAACATATCTCGTTTTTCGCTTCAGTATAATCTGGGAAGAAAACAAATCACAAGTAAAACTTAACTCTGCAAAGTTTGCCTGCGATTGAGAATATTGATGATTGGCATAAGACCTTAAGCACTCTTTACACAGTTTCGTACAGTACTTGCCTTACTTACTAACTTGCAGTACTTACTTAAAAGTCCTACGAAAATTTGTTCCCTCATTCCAAATATTAGTTTTTACTAATAAGACACTCTAAATCGCAAGCAATCTTTCGTCACTTTTCATCTATCATTTGTATTCATATATTAATTAACGGTGAAGGAAAACATCGTGAGGAAACCTGCACGCTTGAGAGTTCTCCATAATGTTCTCAAAGGCGTGTGACGTCTGCCAATCCGCACATGGCCAGCGTGGTGGACTATGGCCAAACCCTTCTTGTATTGAGAGGAGACCCGTGCTCTGTATTGAGCCGGTAATAGGTTGATCATGATGGTGATGATAATTAATTACCAATGTGAAATGATTACCTGTTTGATAATCGCAGTTATACTCATACAAATCACATTCATCTAGAAATAATCTCAAATTCTTATTTCTCATTTCAATGCCACATAATGATATTCCAGTGTGATTACAAATTTTTGCCAATACGCAATAGTCTGGGGGCTAAAATTTTTTTGAAGAAGATTATGTAATGTACAGATTTTTTATTTTCACTGTATAATGAAAACTTACCGGTATATAATGTTGTTTCGTTACGTACAACAATAGCATTACCACGAAGACAGTTATTAGGCTTGGACACTTAATAATCATCATTCAAATATTCCGTGATATCACTTAAAATAAATTGATTCATAACTTTTCTTATTATTTACCTTTAGCTATACATTGTGTTGAAACCAATATTTTACGTATTTGAAATCCATTTCCGTGAATGGTGAAATATTTTCACATAACTAAACTATAAAATTATTAACTAGCTAGCCTGCAACTTTTTTCATCTAGAAATTTTATTGAGTATGTGTGGAAACTGGAAACTATGACTGGATGACCAAAAAATATATGGCACGGGAATCATAGGCATATTTTTCATGATAAAAATAGCATATGAGTTATTCGAAAGTAACGTCTACTATATATTATATCACCTATATATTTTGGGCGTTATTGAATAATATTTCATTTCAGAAAATAGAGGGTTTTAAAACTTAGACATTTAAAGATGCACAAATGCGATTTTACACTCTTTAAATATTATTAATTAAATATTGGTGATGAGAAGAGCGACCTACTAGGATTTGTTTGATATAATTAATTAATGAAAGAGAATGATAGAAATAATTTATTAATAAACATATTTTCGTTGTTTCTTTCAAATTACTTACTAAAGAATTGTGTCTAGTAGCATCATGAACAACCCATTACCGGCTCACTACAGAGCACGGGTCTCCTCTCAATATGAGAAGGTTTTGGCCATAGTCCACCACGCCGGCCATGTGCGGATTGGCAGACTTCACACGCCTTTGAGAACATTATTATGGAGAACTCTCAGGCGTGCAGGTTTCCTCACGATGTTTTCCTTCACCGTTGAAGCAAATGATATTTTAATTGTTTAAAAACGCACATAACTCCGAAAAGTTAGAGGTGCGTGCCGGGATTCGAACCGCCGACCTCTGATTAGGAGGCTGACGCCCTAACCACTGGGCTATCACCGCTTCGTCTTCTTCTAGTAGCGTTGATCTGTAAATAAACATGCTTCCAAATAAATAAACTTCGTAAGTTTTATGCATACTAAATAATTTACACAGATGATTAGAAATTTAATTGCAGCTCGGCAAAGTTCGGATGTCCAAAAGGGCAATGATTAGTATTTCGGGTAAAGAAGATATTTCGGTGAAAGAATAAAAGAGATTCCATATAGGGTTTAGTTTTTTGAAACGAACAATAACTTTTACGATAGCACACAAACTGAATTAAATAGTTTCACTTGTTTATGATAGTAAAAAAAATCTTATTTATTAATCTTAGTTATTTATAAAATTTATTGTATTACACAAATTGACAATACTTTGACACTACTTTACTAAAAATATAAAATTTCAGCTATTCAAGAAAATCGTCGGATTCCTTTTTAATTGGACGTTCCCGTTTGACCATAAAGCCTTTAACTAACTTCACCATCACTTTCCCGTTCTTCATCACCTTTTGTGTCTTTAACACCATTGTTCTCAATATTTTCTTTGTGTCACTAAGTTTCTGTATCGTTTTGGTGGTTGCCCAAGTCTTCTTCTTCCAGGTCGGTGAGTACCTCCTCTTTCCTTGCAGCATACGCATTGGTAGGGACACTCCTAAAGTCGTCGGCTTTACCGGCATTCTCCTTTGAGCGTGAAAGTGCGTTCCGTTACCCATCCTGAGCCCCTTAGGGCACGAGGGGCACGGAAGTCTTGGAGGGCACTGTGTGATTGGTATATTGAAGCAATCGGAGTAGTTTATGGGATAGTAATCTGTAATAATAAATCACCAAGAGTCAGTCAGCCAGTATAATCCATTTTAAAATAAATAACAGTCTTGACATTATTTAGCACAGAGATAGAATTAAGCTGAATAAAGAATACTTTATATTCAGGAAAATAAAAAAACCTTTTATGGACAATCGTCCATGTCATATTCACAAAGCGATAATACCGATATCTAAACACCTATACCTACAATTATCGAGCAATTACACTAGCAAGATATTCTGAGTATTATACTCAGGCTTCGTCCTCGAGATTAAGATATAAACACATTGTAGTTACACATCCGGTGTTGCCTTTGCGCACTGAAAGTTGAAAGCCCTAACTAAAAAATAAAAGATAATTTAGTTTTTAGGTGGGGGTAGGTACCCCACCCAGCCTTCATTTTGTATCGTGTTCCGTCGCTCATTCACATTTCAGTGCTCTGCCCGAGCGCACGTATTTTAAATATGTTAAAATTAATTTCGTTAGTGAAAATATAAGTCGAGGGGAACACAAACTTTTACGTTCGTTTACGTTTAAAATGTAAGGAAATAAGAAAGAATACTTCATAGAAAACGATTTACATCGAGATCCAAAGAAAGACGAAGTCGAGGGCAACGGCTAGTATTATAATATACTAACGGACCTCATTAAGTTTTGTTGCGGTTAACTTTTGGGGTTAACACTTCAAACAAGGAGGTAATCGCCTAGATTACTTTCTGAAGCAGGGCATTGGTCGAACGGGTAACCTCAATCTCATGGGAAATCAGTAATTCTACGCAGACGAAGTCGCGGGCAACGGCTAGTATTATAATATACTAACGGACCTCATTAAGTTTTGTTGCGGTTAACTTTTGGGGTTAACACTTCAAACAAGGAGGTAATCGGTTAAATTCTCACGTGCAAGGCTAATATTGCGAGCAGTCACAAGGACTGTTACTTTATTAGTATACGTGAGGCCACACGAGTGATGCGGGCAATCTGAGGGATTGTCACTTCACCGTACACGCTGAATACCTGTGTTGTATATACATACACAGCGGATGCACTTCCATCCACTATCGCTAACCACTCGGAACCAATTTCTCTTACTGGTTCTACGCAACGAAAGGAAGTCTTGCTTGAACTGACAACATATCTCTGACCAATGAACTGGACTCTGGACTCCATTTTATAAATAATTGCAGACGACCCGTCTGCAAATATTATAAGATGAGAAATATATGGCAAACAGATTCAATCCGACCTGGCCATTAGTTTACAACATTTGGCTAAGACAGCTATATCAAGTGACCTACGGAGTTAACGGAGATATATTTACCGCTCAGCCCAGTATAATATAATTGCAAGCCAATGGATGCGATGAATATTGAAGAGTGAGCGAAACTAAGTCAAAAAGCTAGGTTGCGCTTTTCCTGTGGAGGAAGTGTTATCACTGTAATAATCACCGATCATCGAGACTGGACACCGAGATAATTCAACTGCTGATGGATTCTATCAACATTCCGATTACTAATAGTTTGCCAAAACTTCATTTTGCTCAATTTAAAAAGAGAAATAAATTAGACTGGCGGGCTCCTTCCCCGAGTTTTCAGGCAAATGGAGGTTCAGAGGACAAAAGAACCTGCGCCGAATGATCCACCCGCAATCAGCTCACGGAGGTCTTATCGACCTCAGCATTCTACAGCACCAGCACCACGGACAAGCTACCGCCTTCGTCGATAGATGGCGTGGTAAAAGACAATGCTGATAGACGGTACTTTTATTATTTTATAAAACCTGATCATTACTCACTGCTGATCCAACTATTTTCCGTGGATTAATAGTTATATTGCATCAAGCTGTGATAGCCTAGTGGTTAAGGCGAATTCCTAATGAGAATCCTCTAACTTTTCGGAATTTCGTGCTTTTCTAATCAATTATAATATGACTTGCATCAACGGTGAAGGAGAACATCGCGAGGAGGCCTGTATGCCTGGGAGTTCTTCATAATGTTCTCAAAGAACGGGACGAAGGAAGTCGGCCAATCCGCACATGGCCAGCGTGAAAAACTAAGGCCAAACCGTTCTCATGTTGAGAGAAGACCCGTGCTCTGTGGAGAGTGACAAGGGGTCGATCATGATGATGATGATAATGACGAGTTATATTATAGTGGAGTATTGAACACACTCCCTGGTACAAAAAGTTACTCTTCCTCCGAAACATATTAATTCAAGAAATGTATTGATGAATTGCTATATTCTGGTACTGTCTTTTCACAATGATCCCTATGAAGACTAGTTTATAACAGGTATATTCTTGATAGCTAAACATAACGGTAAACAGGGAATTATACTTAATAGAATTACGAACGGAGCAGAGTAAGCTGATTTCATTTTATTCATTTAATTTAAACACAGCACCTTTTGTTTTCACAAAGATAATGAAACCGGTTATAAGGCTGCTCAGATCATGTGGCTATATTTCTAGTATTTGATGATATTTTACAAATCATCATATTATTGTGATTGTTGCTTATTGTGATTGTGGCTGGCTGTAAGGAGACAACAATAATCAGCCTCAGGTTTTCATTATAAATACTGATAAATGCAATTTGGCTTTAAACTATCTTGTAAATATTTAAATTACATACGTAATATACACAAAAGATTTAGAATTAGCCATCTACAAAAGAGGTTATTAGTTTAAAATTGGAGATTTTGGTAATTTGGTTAGTTCATTATGTTCCTGTGCTATACTAGATATTATTTACTATATAATTCGGAAGATGTTTAAAGGAACTCCGAAACTTTGATAATTTTATGGCTTTGTTAATATCCGAAATCAATGGGTGGTCTAATAATGCATTAGATAATCTTTTTAGTGAAATAAAATATAACGACTACTGTTATATTTTTTAGCGATAGTTCGACTACGGGGGATAGGGTCCGAAGCGAGTGGGGAACATAGACAACGGGGCATGTACAAACCACATTTTGATCTAAAAGTTTTCGCTGCATCACTTAAAACTTACATATAAATAGGATGGGTGGCATCCAGGACCCCCCCCCCCCCCCCCCCGCCATGAAGCAAATTAAAATGCTGTCAATCTAGGAGTATTATTTTATATGCGTCGTACATACACAGTTTGTATGTGTTTGGTTAGTGATAGTAGCTGATAAGGAATCGGGTAGAATTTATCCAGAAGTAGAAAGGGAATTTAGCTACTCTGTTTTCAATCAAAAAACAAAGACGTTTGGATTGGACATACAAAATCTCGCTAGTCGTGTCAACAGAAACTGTCTCAACTATAGATTCTGGTTTGGAGATCCTGACGTGACGATCACAAATGCAAATCCCATATCGGGGTCAGAAAATGATTTGTCTTTTTCCTCCTTCCGCTTTGGTCGAGAAGGCTCAGGATATTTTACCCAGAATTGGTAACCTGTATACAGGAAGCTAATTTTATCAAACTGTTCTAATATACAAACAATTTTATCCGCTTCCAGTCACCTTTAGTTTAACCTGTCCGCTGGTCTGTTACCCGAGACGGGGTGAAATGCTCCTTTAGCGGCTCTTGACATTATGATGGTTTTCCTTTTCGAAAACCAATGAAAGCAATACAATACCAGCCTCAAGAAGTAGTTCTTGTTTAAGTAAAAGTATTGATATCTTTGAGGCTACAAGCAGTGAAGTGATATTATTTTTAACAACATTGTTCGATTCGGATGACTAGCACTGGCTCTCTAAACGGATCGATCTTAGTCTTGATTCTTTCAGAAGAAATTGGCGATAGTGAGATCATAAAACGGTTTTTACAGATTTTGTTACAATTCCTCCATTACCAAAGTAATAAATAATTGAGATAGATCTTAAGTTTTAAACAAGCTGTTTCCTGGTATCCTGACGATAGTATAGGGTTAGAGAAACTTTCATGGAAATAAGGCACCTTGTTACACCTGGTGAAAGTCCATCGAATGGAAATTTTGACAAAAATTAACATCAATAATATAAAGATGTTTTCACACAAAATCACCATTATAATTCCTCGATTAATAAAGATATCCAAGATATGTGCTATACCACCAAATCTCAATTATTTGCCCAGGCGTAACCTTTACCATATCTTATCTTAACCAGTCCATTTCGAGGTAATGGCCACAGCCTATTTATCGGTTTATAGAAACCACAGAAATTAGTTTCTGTTAAGACTTAGGCGTCCGTGGCGCAACGCGTGCTCTGTTGCATTATAAAATTGGAGGTTCTGGGTGCGATTCCCGGCTCGATTCTGGTCTGGTGGGAGGCTTCTGCCGTGGCTAGTTGCCACCCTACCCACAAAGATTTGTCGCCAAGCGGTTTGGCGTTCCGGCACGATGTTGTGTAGAAACCAATTAGGAGTGTGGGTTTACCGTGCCCCTAACAGGTTAGCCCGCTACCATCCTAGACTGCGTCATCACTTACCATCAGGTGAGATGCAGTCAAGGGCTAACATGTTGTGTATAAAAAAGGCAGCTGGGTAAAACTTGCCCGGGTGAGTGTTGGATAGATCCTTATATCGCAGAACAGCCGTTATGCGACCTCTCAAATTAGGATTTAATTTGGATATTTAGAAAACCGTTGGCTGAGGCACTTACAAACATGCGGAAGAATCTATAAATTTACAACATGAGGCAGACAATTCCTTCAGGCCAATTTTAAACAACAATCATTTAAGGAATTATTGCTTTGTATCTAAAAATATCCTAGAAATACAGATTAATGTATTAATTTAAAAATAATTTTAATACTTAAATATCTATTAAACATGATAAGCCAGATCACATAATTATATCTACCATGAGATGAATAGTGTGGCACTCAATTTTTACTACCAAGTAAAACTTTAATCAAAAATTAAATTCAAATGGATGTTTTTCTAGTAAGCAAATAATCATAATGATTTGGAATAATTCTAATTGTATCACTACACGACTTTTCTTTGATATTTCAGTAGCTCTCAAAGTCTACAATGTGTTTATATCTTAATCTCGAGGACGAAGCCTGAGTATAATTAATGATTAAACGAACTTACCTGTACGTGAAGTTCTATCATAATTATACGAAGGCTTCGTCCGAAGAGATTAACAACCCACCCTCCCAAAAAACCCTTAGCCATGTCCTGAAATATCAAAAAACAGGAATGAAAGATCGAGGCTCTGAACTAAATGAGCGACGGAACACGATACAAAATGAAGGCTGGGTGGGGTACCTACCCCCACCTAAAAACTAAATTATCTTTTATTTTTTAGTTAGGGCTTTCAACTTTCAGTGCGCAAAGGCAACACCGGATGTGTAACTACAATGTGTTTATATCTTAATCTCGAGGACGAAGCCTTCGTATAATTATGATAGAACTTCACGTACAGGTAAGTTCGTTTAATCATTAATTAACCTCGTAGTTAGAAAATTGGAACAAAGAGTCCCGGTTAACATCACCAGTGATGATAATTATCAAAAGCTTACCAACCCGTATTGAGATGGGTCTGAGCTCTAAAAGCCTCTCTCTAATATGAGAACAGAACTGTGTTCAGCATTGGGCAATTCAAAGACTGGCAATCCTGTCACGCGAAGCGCAAACCTACCTTTTAAGTAGTCGCAATTGTACTCATACATGTCACATTCGTCGATGAATAATCTTCTGCTGTATATATCTTCATCATTTTCCGTCCCACACTCGGGGATCCATGTATGGTTACAGATGTCCGCTAGAAGACACCAATGTAGAGGCTGAAACATAATTTTTACCCCTTTAAATTAATTAGTACCCCTATTAAAAGGACGCTCATTCAATATCTTTTGAATGAAGGAATGAAGTGATGAATGGATGAATGAATCAATCAGCGAATAAGATGAATGTATGTAAGAAAAACACTTTTATTGTACACCACACAATAGTACAGGAATAATTTAAAAAAACCATTGCCAGCGTCTTCATTCAAAGCAGGTAATTAGGTGGCGACAGTTCAGTATCACTCCAACAAATTGTCACAGGTTAGAAAAGGAACGCCACACGCTACACAGATGTTCCCGCGTAGTATTACAGAATAGGTTGAGAAAAAGTTTCTTCGTATTTAACATGAAAACTTTTTTTTTCAAATTTCATTTACAATTAATTATAGCACAGCCAACTTCTAGATAATGACCTATCATCCTATCATAATATAATTTGCAACACGATCCTAATCTTGTTGCAAATTTTAGGAGTTTTAAAAGGCGAAAAGTTGTTTTGGCTTTCCTCTATTCATGTAAACCTAACACCGCCTACGAAATTATGAAGAGGCCGAAACAGATAATACAGACGGATAGAAAAAACCGATCATAGGTTTGAACCAAGGAGACAATCAATAAAGTCAATAAAGGTCCACTCTAAGTTCGACTTTTGTAATTGGTAAGCTTTAGAATAACTAGCTTCGAATTTAAAACTACTCCGTCCAGCCACTCTCACGCTCCTGTCTCTAGACTAGACTATGCCTTTAATGTGAATGCAGGCTTTAATTTACCTTGATATTCTTATCTAGAATTTCAAATTAACTGTAATTATTTTTCATAATTTAAAATCCTTGTCTCCTCGGTTTATGCGAAGAAAGATTAACGAAACAAAATAAAAGTGCTCTTCACGATTTATGCCTCGTTACCCATTCAATAGAAGCAGCTAAAAGGAACGAGATTTATGAAAAATTAAATTTAAAAACCAATTACCCAGACGAAATGCTGAACTGTGGGGTATGGTATAAACAGTGAAACTGAAAAATAAAAATAATTCATTAAGAACTCTACAATGAACTAAAAATTTGTCATTTCAGACGACCTCCACAGGAAGCGCGTGCGCTGTCGCTGGAATGAATTATTTTTCATTTATATTATATTTACATATGATGAAACAGGAGAACCTTTAAAGTCTCATAAATAAAATGAGCACACATAACATTTGCATAAACACACATATGTATACATTCATACCCACACACGCACATTATTATATTACATACACTTTGGCTAACACTTACATATACACAAACATTCTCTGCATTCAATTACACACATTCATAAATTTTCATGTTATCACTAAATAATGCCATAATTTCTCCAAATTGATTTTGTTTAAATTGTCAAATGGCCTATGTATTTTATTTTGTTTATCCTTTTGTTTTTGTGGAACACTGTATTTATTTGTTTGAGGGCTATGATTATGGGCCACACAGTTTATACTTCGACAGGATCATCGTTTTAAGCTTCCTGTATTGTTTGTTTCCAAATAAAAATCTTTTATCTTTTAGCTTTATCTATTTTTCATTTATACATGGTATTGCAACACATGTCGGTTTCAGCTGGTTCCATATTAAAATATTATTCAAGACCATCTATATCATCATTAATCTCCTAAAATTGGGCACCGGCTTTCGTTTTTACAAAAAAGACGATTTAAAAGCAGTTGTGCAGTTGACAAGAAGCCAAAGTTTTTAGGAAAATAAAATAAATATATTATATATATTACCCATGTACAGAGAACGATAACCCATTGCGTGTGAGTTTCATTCTTTCTCAATACTATAACCACTTGATATTCGACACGAATATGGTTATTGTCGTAAACTAACGCCGGTGCATTTTTATTGGCTGTTATTTAATTCACCTTTTGTATAACATAATAAAAATATAATGCTCTAGGTGAAACTCACAATGTCGTCGTTTTTTAAACATTTTACCAGAGCTTAAAAGTTCCAAATACCAAAACGTTAAAAGAAATAAACTTAAGAGGCACTTACTGAAACGTTGTACCGGTTTACTTACTGTACAAAGGAACACAGAATTATAGCACTAGCACTGTATCAGTTGACGAAAGAAAACGGAAATTTCGCATTATTAGCCGTTTAATATAACACAAGATGGAGTTATTCTCGCGGTATCTAGCTAGCTTAGATTACTAGATAAATCATGTTCTAGGTGATACTCACAACATCGTCCGCGGATTTTTAACCATTTTCCCCCAGGTTTAAGAGTTCTGAATCAAATCAATCAAATAAATCAAATACCAAATCGGTAATAAAAATCAACTTAGCATTGAAACAAGAGGCATTGAAACATTGCACCGGCACAGAATTAAAGTTAGCACCGTATCAGTTGACGAAAGAAAATGGAAATTAAATTGGAATGATTACATCTTGAAACTATGCCCTCAACTCTACCAATTTATTGATCTACATACCACAATTTCTAACCAGATATGTTAGATTGTCATCGTATCATTGGTGCCACTCTTATGTTAATATCCAAGCAATTCGCACAAAACGTTTTTATGTACATTCGCGATATAAAACGCAGCGCTCTCTCGGTTTCTGCCACCCATAGCTTGAATAAGTGAATAAGTATTTTGTAGACAAGCGCTCTCAAAAGCATCATCATTCCATCAGATAATAAAAATTGTCTTTAACCGTAATGAAAGAAAGAAGATTTATTTATTCTCATAATATGGTGTTTTTTTTTATATGCATAGCGAGCAAACGAGTACTGATGGTAAGTGATTACCGCCGCCCATGAACATTTGCAGCACCAGAGGAACCGCCAATGCGTTTCTGGCCCTTGAGCAATTTGTTAATCCGCCCTTTGAAGATCCTCATATTATAACCATTAGGGAACACAGAAGATGGAAGAAGATGAATGGTTACACACAGCATATGTTATTGTAATCAGAACTTTTATGTCTGCTGTAACACCAACCAGAAAGGGTGTACAGCTCAGCATATGTCGAGTCTTATGAAAAACACGACGCTGTTTTCAGATGACCAGTGACGTCACAACAAAACAAAGTATTAATAAGCAGCAAAAAATATGGCTATTAAATTATATAATACTGATGAGCGATGTATATATACATATATATATATACTCTTATTTGTACACCAACCACTTCAATATTGTTAAATGTTTCCTTTACATAGCGGTTGCCTGGAAGAGATCGCTTGCGTTTTAATGTATTTTTTAATTTTGTTTTGTATGCTTTTAGTCTTGTGTGTAAAGAGTTTTATTACATATATATGTATATATCAATAAATAATAATTTTATATACATAAGCCTATCATTTATTTTCCTTTGCTTATCAGTTTTTAAAATGTAATTGTTTTAAGTCTGCAAAAAATTAAAATATCATAGCAGACATTATAGTCAGCGAAAAACCATAGCAATGTTGTCTCAAGCAACATGTAATATTGTGTTAATCCAATAAAGAAAGGAAAAAACATTATTGCAGAGAGATATTTAACTAACTTGCTATGAACTAGTTGAACTCACATCATGATCAACCCATTACCGGCTCACTACAGAGCAGGCGTCTCCTCTCAATATAAGAAGGGTTTGGCCATAGTCCACCACGCTGGCCATGTGCGGATTGGCAGACATTGGCAACATTATGGAGAACTCTTAGGCGTGTAGGTTTCCTCACGATGTTTTCCTTCACCGTTGAAGCAAGTGATAGTTTCATTTTTTTTTTAAACGCACATAACTCCGAAAAGTTACAGGTGCGTGCCCGGATTCGAACCGCCGACCTCTGTTTAGGAGTCTGACGGCCTAACCACTATCTATCACCGCTTATCAACTCGCGCACGAAGGTCTCCATATAGCATAATTTTATGTACTAAGTTATATATGGAATGAATATAAATGTAGGGTAAAACACAAAAAAAAACTTCTTCTTCTTCTTCTTCTTCTTCTTCTTCTTATAGAACTGTAACGCAAAGCTTGACGCTAAGGTGGTCGGTCATATTCAGACTAAATCTGAATGAACCATCTTATTTCCAATTGACGTAGAAGGTAAACATCGAACCTGATACATCCCAATTGTAAAAGTAAACCGCAGTGACTGGCTTTACATATATAAGCTAGATAGATTATTATGGCTTTTCAGTGATATTAACTGCCCTTAAGAAAGGTATCTACCAAAGCTATTACGTAACAGTTCAAGTCGATTAACAGGTTAATGGTAACATACCAATAATTAGAGTACACTGCTTTTATGCATGTAGCATAAAAGCAGTGCATCTCCCAAAATATTCCTGGTGAAAATTAAAGACACAAGCGTTTACTTTATAGATAATTAAAACTTTAAGTAGGTTCTGTATATCGTAAAGACCAATGTTAAAGAAGATTTTTCCCGTATATTATCTGTCGTCATAATGCCTGGTTAACACCAATCGAACAATCGTCAATCAATGACCTCGATCAACGATCATTTGGAGTATCAGCACCGTATAAGTTAACCCGTGGTGGGTTAGCTTGTGTTGCTTGTGTTTGTTTGAAATTAATCATATATTATATCTAAATAACACAATTTTTGACCCTTCCCGGTAGTTAAAACCCAGGACTTGCTGATTGGTGGTTGAAGTTAACCACTAAACCAGAAAGCCGTTCTTTGTATCAACAATTAATTATAACGAGAAACGTTTCTGTTATAATAGTTATTTTCCCTTAAATGGATTGCTACCTTTATTATTCTAGAAAGGTGAAAGATCACGAGGAAATTTTCCACGTGTATATTACACCCACACGTTTTATACTGGTATCTATAGAGTGTGCTTTGACTTTACTCGGTGATATAAAGACAGTTTTATACCTTATATATAACGTTGACTAGTTTTATCTGTTTGGAAGCAAAGACAAAGTAAAGCGATCTCTATATATATACGAGTATCTCTATGTATATGCCTAACACTCTAACGACCTCTGGTGTAGAAAAATGATTACTAATTAATTGGATACTATGGTTTCGGTCTGATTTTTACATTCTTCGCTCCTGTGAATTTGATCAAATTTAGTTCAGTATGTCCGTGTTGATTCTACTTAGTTTAGATTTAACGTCATGTTCACACAAAGAAATACGTAGACAACCAGTTTTTTGTACTCTCTGGCAACTAGAAACGCTCATTTTTTGTAAATGTGCATGGGAACAAAAAGGCTTGGTGAGAGAATGAATGTAAAATTAGAGATGCATCGTAAAGAGGAACCATTTATACGTACTCCTTTTTAAGCGTATTAAAGTTTATATGTATAAAGACTTTTTATACATACATATGGTAAACTTTATATATATTATGTGTCGGGTTTTTTTCTTTTATCTTCATCTTAGATGAAGCTCTTTGGCGAGCAGTTCTGTTTTTTGAATAGACACTTACGAGTACATAGTTCATTACAGATTGGGATCAGATGCTATGGATTGAGAAACAGCTTGATTGCCTTGTTTATTAGCAATCTATTAACTATAATTTTTTTTTTACTTTAGGTATAAGATAGATATACTCATCCAATTTTAATTACAATAAAAAATGTTTAAACTAAATAACCCATAACGCCTTTTCGCTATTTTGGCAGGAAATTAAGGATTTAAATTAAAATAAAATCAGCCTGTCACTCTTTTGCCTAAAAACTATATCTTTGAAATATGTGACGTCAATTCGCTACTCTTTTGCTGCGTAATAAAAGTACGCTATGGTATACTCAATAAGGGATGATATATGTATTTATAATAGGGTTATTATCTCATTGTTAGCTCTTCATACTTTAGTTAAAACTTATTCAAAAAAAAAAATTGATATTTGACCAGAAATTTCAAATTGAATTTTCGATTTTTCTATAACTCGAGAAAGTTCAATGGAAATTTTTTGTCGATGCATAACTCTCGAGTCAAGTGGTACGCTCATTGCCTACCCGCATCACTCATCCACCTATTTACGATCCGCAAGCAAAAGTAGATGAAAAAATATTTTCAAGACTCTTTCTCTGCTGAAAGCGTTTTCTATTTATCCGTTAAGAAAATGCTCAAAAGGATGTATTAAACAAGATTAACCCCAATTAGAGTAGAACAATCTCCAACGCAAACTTGTCTATAACATTACGTAACACCCACATATCCGAATTGATTTTTGTCCCCGTCCACCCGTTTTATTACGCATGCGCTGAAGTTTTAACCCACACATACACGGTAAAAACATAGCTACGTACATACGTATTGCTTTTGGGTCTAAGCGAAATAAAACCTTACAGCGTTCGGTATAGAGTTACACTTCGTGTGAAAAATTTCATGGTATTTTTAGACCATTCGTACCTATTAGGGAAAATACAGGCGCGCCCTCTTCCATGCAAATCGGGAAACCTTGTCGCGGAAGGTTTTCACTTCTATCTGTATTTTCTTAAATATCGCGCATTTTCACATTATTCTCCGATTATTTGTCGTAGAATTACCGCTTTCGTGTGTTTCCGATCGAATTCGCTATCGTAAAAGGACTCTGAAAGCGAGAAAAGGCGTCACTAAAAATAGAATTTTCGTCGATGTACTGGTAGGAAAATCTAGTGAGCATCCCATTCATAAAACACATTCATTTCGTGCTGGGCAGTGGAGGTGCATAGATCGGGAAGCGCCTGTTCAGTGAATGAATATTGTAATTTACCTGTGAGCATCCAATAAACGCGTTCGGTATTTTTCGGATCATTGAGTTATCTTCGTAGCAACAAATCAAGTGGAAAAATGTAAGTACAAAATGAATCGATAAGATAAAACTTCGTAGCATTCAGTATTGAGGATTATATCACTTTATATTTTAAAAGACACAATATAATTCTAGATATATTTGGTTTAAACTGCCTATAGTTTAAAACGTTTATAAATGTATCAACTACGCGTAATTTCTAAGATCAATAATTAAATTATTTATTTTAATTATTAGCAGACATAGTGTCTGCTAATAATTACATCTTATTGATTTTGTTACTAATTAGATTTAAGTGTGCTATATCCAAGAGCAGTTATTTTCACTGATTTATTCCTTATTCAAAGGAAAGCGTATCCTTAAGATATAAACTCAATTTAGTTAACTTTAAACACACATTGGTGGTCATAAATAAATTTGGATACGTAGATAATAAACTAATGTTTTGAACACATAAGTTTGCTTGTATGTCTGTATGTATGTTTGTTACACTTTCACTCAAAAACTACAGAACTAAGAGTACAGAAGATAGACTGTATCATGGATTCACTTACTCTACTTTTTATCCCGGAAAAAGGTGTGGTTCGAAAAACCTAAAAATCTCGAGCGAAGCCGTGGGCAACAGCTAGTTGATCATACTTTGGTTGCGTATAAAAAACTATTTCGTTTAGCAAAAATAAACAAGGAGTTGTTAGTAACTAAGAATTTTCTAAAGGCTATATATTCCATCGTCAATATTGATTAATGTATTTTCAGCTAGCCAATAGCACGCGTGTATCTAGGTCTTTGACCTGTAGCTTCGAATCGATTGTGACACAGTTATCGATCATCAAGCTACTGAAAACATGGCAGCTTCGGTAGTTTGACGTCGCCAGTTGACGCTGCGTTTTCATCACTGAAAATATTGCTAGACACCACGCCCGGCCACCTCCACCACCTCTAAAGAACGCTATCATTTGTTTTTCTTTTTTTTAATTTAGTGTTCAAAATACAAAGAACACATTTTAATTATATATATATATAATTTTTGACGACCTCCGTGGCGCAGCGCGCGCGCTGTCGCATTTTAAAGTTGGAGGTCCCGGGTTCGATTCCCGGCTCGAGTCTGGTCTGGTGGGAGGCTACGGCCGTGGCTAGTTACCACCCTACCGACAAAGACGTGTCGCCAAGCGATTTAGCGTTCCGGCACGATGTCGCGTAGAAACCAATTAGGGGCGTGGGTTTACCATAGTCCTAACAGGTCAGCCCGCTACCATCCTAGACAGCATCATCACTTACCACCAGGTGAGATAGCAGTCAAGGGCTAACTTGTAATGTGTAAAAAAAAAAAAAAAATATCTACACATAAATCTGGGTCATAATTATATTGGTACGATCTATTATTTTTATTAGCATAAGTGATAATGAGACTGCCTACTGAATGTTTTATAATAACATTTTATAAACTGTTACTTAAAACATTTCTATTAAAAAGTCTTACATGAAAAGCATCATACAAACTAATATCTAACCATCCTCCAGAACCTTTACGTTAATAGAGAGGTTCACCTTAATATACTAAATAACGAATAATAATAATACATTAACTATGTACAAATTATTAATTATATAATTATATAATTATTAAATATATAAAAAATTTTATGAATAATACGTTTAAGCAACCGATCGAGCGAGCGATCCAACAATCGACGGCTTAATTTGGACCATTTGCGTAAAACAAATGGTCCAAATTAAGCCGTCCCAGCTGGTACTGCAATTTTTAACAGAAAACCAGTTGAATAGAAGGCAGTCTGACATGACGTAACTAAACGTAGGCCATGATGGAAACTTGTTATTACTCGCTGAAGCAACAGATGTAAGGCGCGTATGCGTAGTAAGGAACGTGTAACCCATAAGATTAGGTTATAAAAACACTTGCTTTTTTTCATAAAAGTGCCTTACACTTTTCATGAAAAAAAAACGTATTTAACTATAAACTTAAAGCTACGGATTAAGCATTGTTACTTTATAGTAACTATTCCGTAGTTCTTGCCGATTTCGATAAGTCTGTGCGAAGTGTCATCTCAAACAGCGCCTATAGAGGGTTATATGTTTTGTTCGAACTGACTTTAGTTTTGAACCCTACTGGTTGCAGGTTAGCAAACTTCAGAAATAAACTCTGCCAGAAAAATTCTGAGCCTTAGGGCCTGAAGCAAAAGGAGAGTCTGCCTAAGACCGAACCTAGACTTAGGCTACGATTGGGATGACATCCCAATCGTCGGACGTTGATGTGTCGAATTCGTTTTGTTTTAATAAAACTCCTAGGTTACTTTTGACTGTAATCTAACCTGGTAATTAGTGTGTGAATATAGTAAAATAAGTATTGTCTTTATGTTAAACCCATAGAAATCCTTGTACGGTTCTGTATCGATAACCTTTTTTTCAATTCAATTCTTATATATTGTCGATAGGATAGTAAAAAATATACGGCTTTAGCCTCTCAGAAGACCAACATGCTTTGGACATAAAAATTTGACTTTAAAGCTCATCTGCGACTTGCATTTCGTTTTCTTGAGTTCTTCATAGTAAAAGTCAGATTACCGGAGTAATTTCAAACTGCTCGAGCATTTTTCTTAAATTACCACAGTTGGCAGTCTTCATCTTAGCTACAAAACTTACCAGCTTTTAAATTCACCAAACAATTAAAAACTTTTGTTCAAGCGGACTTACCAAAAGTTGCAGCTAAGAGTTCAAAACATTCTTGCGGATTTCAACCTTTTATATTAAAATTCATAGTGCTTTCAACGTTTCGTTGTAGAAATTCAGGATATGCAATTAAAATACCCAAAGCTTCATTGTTATGTTAACATTTCGTGTCAGGGAAACTAACTATTTAGTTAATTTATTTGTTTATTACGGAAAACCAACAACTACTACTTTGACAGACGTAATCAGGCGAGTCGCAGGGAGCCGCTGGATACAAGCGTCCAAAGACCGTGGACATTGGAGCTTCCTACAAAAGACCTATGATTAGCAGTGGACGTCAATTGGTTGAAAATTATGATGATGATGACTTCATTTTTTCATTACAATTTTTTTATGTTGTGAGCTAATGTGAAGGTTTAGCTTTTTACAGGATTTCACAACGTTCACAAATAGTTTCAAAGTAAGAAACATCTTGCATGAGTCAATATACAACTATATAATAATAACTAAAATGCAATATAAAAAAAAGGTCGAACATTAATTAGAAACTAATTTCATCGTTTAATTGACAGTTAAGTTTAATACTTTGGAATTTTTTTAACAATAAAACGGTCTCAAAGGTTTAATTAGCATATTCAACTACGGATAACGAGGTCCTGTGTTCAATTCACGGGTCGGGTCAGACAAGTTGTGTTTGAGTTTTCTTAAAAAAAAAACCGGTTTGGAGCAACGTAACAATTTTTTACAGTGGTGGAGCTTTGAATATTTCATTAATAGCTTGGATCTATTTCTGTGATAGAATATAAATTACCGCCTGGACAGTCAAAGAGGATCAAAGAAAACTCTAGAGGCATTTGAGATGTGGGCTTATCAACGGATGTTAAAGATCAGCTGGTCCCAAAAGGCGACCAATTAGGAGGTCTTGCGACGTGTTAGTTATAAACGCGAACTTTGGAAGACTATAAAAAAGAAATAAGGGCATCTTATCTAGGGCATGAGCTTAGGCATGACAGATACAGGCTCCTGCGACCGATGGGCAAAGTAGCGGGAAAGAGGCGCATCGGACGCAAGAGGAAGGCTTGGTTGCGAAACATCAGGGAGTGGACAGGGGTCGCGAGTGCCACCCAACATTTCAGCCTCGCGAGTGACAAGGCAAAATATGCCATTCTGACTGCCAACCTACACTAGTTGGAGAGGCACCTAAAGAAGAACAAGAAGAATATAATTAAAATAGAATAGAATTCTATTGCTGAGAAACAGTTTGGGTCTTATGCCCAACAGTCGATCGTTAATAAACTAAAGATAAAAATTAATTGAATTTTTAATGTTAACATTGCGTAGGTACAGTTGACACGCCCTGTTGATTACTAAGCAAAATCTACGTCAAACAGAATATCGATGTGAAGCTACTTAACTTGACCTTGACTTCGATCGTATGATATTACAGTACCTACATACTATGTAGTGAGTAAAGGTAGTCATGTATACCTTATTTCGTGGAAAAAACTGCACTTGGGGGTCGATAAAGTCGCCGTCTGAACACGCAATGTGAATTAACAGATCGCTTTCGTTAAACTCACGCGACTTTGCCTTTAAATTCTCCTGTAATACAGATTAAAAATATTTATTTCCAACTAGCTTTTACCCGCGGCTTTGCTCGTATTGAAGCCAAGTAATAAGTATCAGTGATAATTACAATAGAAAGGAATTAATATGATAACTATATTTCAACCAACCCTTTTTTGTCTTTCGTATTTTATGTTGATCAAAGTTTTATGATGATCGGTTGAGTAGTTTTTGCGTGAAAGTGTAACAAACATCCCTACATTCATTTATAATATAAGTAAGGGTAATCTTTTTTCAAGAAGCGGTGATAGCCTAGTTAATTTAGCCTTCTAAACAGAGGTCGGCGGTTCGAGTCCGGGCACGCACCTCTAGCTTTTCGGAGTTATGTGCGTTTAAAAAAAATTAAAATATCACTTGCTTCAACGATGAACGAAAACATTGTGAGGAAACCTGCACGTCTGAGAGTTCTCCATAATGTTCTCTAAGGCGTGTGAAGTCTGCCAATCCGTACATGGCCAGCGTGATGGACTATGGCCAAACCCTTCTCATATTGAGAGGAGACCCGTGTTCTGTAGTGAGCCGAGAATGGGTTGATCATGATGATGATGATGAATCTTTTTACAGGCTCTGAGCAAACAGTTAATTTTAAGGTATATTTAGGTGGCCCACTATAAGCTTAGTTTTCAAGCTAGGAAATGCAGTTATTAGTTATTATTTGATAGTCAAAACTGCTTTTGTTTTAACCACAGCTTTTATTAACTTGAAAATAAGCCTACGAGAGTTATAAAATCTATTTTGGAATTAAATTACTTCATTCATACAATCAAGCACATGCATCGCTAAAGCGTTCATAGATTTTTTTTTATCCACTACAAGTTAGCCCTTGACGGCAATCTCACCTGATGGTGAGTG
Source organism: Lasiommata megera (assembly GCA_928268935.1). Taxonomy (NCBI): domain Eukaryota; kingdom Metazoa; phylum Arthropoda; class Insecta; order Lepidoptera; family Nymphalidae; genus Lasiommata; species Lasiommata megera. The sequence continues at coordinate 8,826,061 of OV743328.1, forward strand.
ATGATGCAGTCTAAGGTGAAAGCGGACTAACCTGTTATGGTAAACCCATACATCTAATTAGTTTCTACGCGACATCGTGCCGGAACGCTAAATCGCTTGGCGACACGTCTTTGTCGTTTGGGTGGTAACTAGCCACGGCCACATATTCTTTTATTATTTCATTTCGCAAATGTTTTCGTGTGCTGTGCCGTAGATACAGTAAAAAAAATACGCAAACGAAGTCGCAAGTTACTGCTAGTTTCGAACAAAGGTCTATGGAAATTCGAAGCCTTTTCAACTGGAACAAGATTCTTTATTTAGGTACGTAAAAGGGTTCTCCAAAACCAATACGTAAGCGGTCCATTGCTTTGCTTTGCAAATATGAGTTGGCAATACATACTAAATTCTGCTTCAATCAAACAGTTTGCTATAAAATATTCCATTCGGAAAATTCCTACATACATTACTCTTTACGTTTTAAAAGAATTGTTTTTTTTTCTTTACATTAAAAAGTAATGAAAGGATTTTTAAAGCACATTATAAAGCGAGGTAAAATTGAGTAAACTTTTTTTTATATAATTATACATGTTATAATTAACAGCCTAATTTTTTTTCCACTTCAAGTTAGCCCATGACGACAATCTCACCTGATAGTAAGTGATGTTGCACTTAAAGATGTTAGCAGGCTAACCTGTTAGGAGCATGGTAAGCACATAATTGGTTTCTACGCGACATAGCGCCGGTACGCTAAATCGCTGGGCGACACGTTTTTGTCGGTAGGGTGATAACTAGCCACGAACGAAGCCTCCCACCAGATTCGAATCCAGGACCTCCAACTTTATAATTCGAAAGCGCACGCGCTGCGCCACGGAGGTCGTCAAACTAGTTAATGATCATGATAATCGCGCGCCGACTTAAAAACTTTATAATGCGATAAAGTTGGAAGTCCTGGGTTCGATTCCCAGCTGGAGTCGGTCTGATTGGAGGCTTCAGCCGTGGCTAGTTATCACCCTACCGACAAACACGTGTCGCCAAGCGGTTAAGCGTTCCGGCACGATGTTGCGTAGAAACCAATTAGGAGCGTGGATTTACAATACTCCTAACAGGTTAGCCCGCTATGTCGTCAAGGGCTAACTTGTAGTGTATAAAAAAAAACTTTTACTACTGATATGCCGATATTAAACCAATTTTTTTTAATGGCGTCTTTTTTATTCGTGACAGGACAAACAAAGCGATTTGCATACATGACATCAAATTTCACGGATTGAAAAAGTTTAAACAAATTCACTGCTAATCTTACTGACACTGCGTTAGGTCACGGTAATAATATGTATACAGTATTGTAACTCGGGCTTATCTTTGAAATAAATACCTACAGCCGCTCGGTACTTAAACATGCGATAGGGCTGCCTGCCTCCAACATTTTAATTACATTTGCCTACTTTGTGTTTAAATTTCAACTTTCTAATGACATACAGACGATCAAATTTATTTTTTTTGGTATTATTTATACAAACAGTACAATAAACAACTATTATTAATGCAACCAAAAAGTGCACAATATATACTACTCGTCATATTAAATAAGCCGAGGTTCGGCCACAAACGAGGCGCCCTTAGGCAGTCATTCCCTTAGTTTCTTCGAGCCCTAGGGCTACAAATTTCTTCTGGCAGAGCTTCTTTCCGAAGCTCGCCAAACAGCTCGGTTACGTTGAGCAACCAATAGAATTTGTACAGCTAATAGACAGTCCGAAAAAAAAAAACAAACAACACAAACTACGCTTTACTAAACTACACATTCCAGAACAGTACTAGCAACAAAACTTTCTAGAATTATATCGAACGAGTTGACGTGTACCTAAAACGATAACGTTTTTTTACGCTTTAAGTTTTATGTTTACAGCATAATTAAAACGCTAGAAAGGACACATCCTTGATAAGATCTGAACTAGATACCGGTCATAGGCCGTCTATGTGATGCGGGTTAGGTTCGAGCTTTCAGTACCTACGTGATATACTAAGGTCACTTAGCTATGTGCCTATAATATAATTAGTTGCGTTGTAAAATTTTACAGGTACAGTAACTCGGATACATGTTTAGGTTAATGTAATATCAATATTATTTTTGGAGCTATCTGCGTTTAATTTAAGCAATTAAATAACATTAGGTATTACGGAGATGGGAAAGGATCTTGAGGAGATCTGTAAACTAGCTAAAAAAAAAAAAACTAGATAATAACCTGTAGGTACCATTTTCTCGTCCTTTTTCCATGAGAAAATGATAAGTAGGTATACCCCTAAAGGTTTGAATAAAATCTCTCAACTGGAACCCGAGACACTACACACCGTCTTCACCGGCGAAGACGAGGTCCCCGCTATCTTACGTCATCCGGACGTGGGCTCCATCCACGGCCTCCGAGACGTGCGGACTCACCGTCCGACCCCCCCGTTATCCCAAACGTCGCCTATGCCGAGGTTCGGCCTCACAGGAGGCGCCCTTATGCAGACGTTCCCTTAGTTTCTTCGAGCCCTAAGGCTCCAAATTTCTTCTGGCAGAGCTTCTTTCCGAAGCTCACCAAACAGCCCGATTACGCTGTCGCAACCCTATGGTTAGCACAGCTAATAGTCAGTCCGAAAAAAAAAACTATAAAAATCTTACTTTCTCTCAAAAGATATAACAAAACAAATATAAAAAATTTTGCAAGGGCGAATTGTAATATGAAAAAAAATTGCAGTAAACAATTCCCTTGTTAAGTTTTTTTCTTTAATTAAACCATTTGAGCCTGTGTTCCGCCTAGTTGCTTGAGGTAAAGCACCACTTGGTCCGTTGCCAGGGCATGCGCCACCCCTTATTTATAACTAAAGAGCTCTCAAGTAGAAAGTGCAAACGGGAGAACTTTTCGTTAAGCCAAAAATGTTACCTCACGTTTTACTTAAAAAATACCAACTTATTAATGTCACGATTATTTTTTCCAACATTGATTACGCTGTCTTGTGATTATCCAGAGATTGCAGCTCTGATATCAAAATGATATGGCGACTGTCAAAGGTATCTTTGCAGTTTTTAGTAATAGCTATCATCATCATGATCAACCCATTACCGGCTCACTACAGAGCACGGGTCTCCTCTGAATATGAGAAGGATTTGGCCATAGTCCACCACGCTGGCCATGTGCGGATTGGCAGACTTCACACGCCTGTAAGAACATTATGGAGAACTCTCAGGCGTGCAGGTTTCCTCACGATGTTTTCTTTCACTGTTGAAGCAAGTGATAAATTTATTTTTATTTAAAAAACGCACGTAACTCCGAAAAGTTAGAGGTGCGTGCCCGGATTCTAACCGCCGACCTCTGATTAGGAGGCTGACGCCGAAACCACTGGGCTGTCACCGCTTTTTTTTTAGTAATAGCTATAGCTAATAGCTATGTATGTTAGGTACCTTCTAGACTTCGCTTTATGCAGTCAACCAAGGCCGTAGTAGTGGGGCAGTGTTGGGACTTCAAGCCCCCGAAATGCCAAAACTTACAAAGAAATATTTTGACTAACGTTTGTACTATTGAGTGAAATCCGCAAACGTGCCGCTTCTATGATGAGCAGGCTAGTGAGAAGTACCAACACCCTTCTCAGTACTTTTGCGTATAGGCTGCATAGCTCACTCTGGAGGGACAGGGTGCACACGAGCATCTTGGGGGCTAGTATTTATAAGAAGTGTTGTAGGTACTTAACATAGGTTAAGATGTATTACTAACACTCTATGGACCGTGTCCGAATTAAAGAATAATATATACAGATACTACATAAAAAGCCAATGGGCTCAAATATTCATACTTACTTTGTACTGGTACGTTTCTCTTCACGTAAAGAGGTGCAGTATATATAGAGACAAGTAGGCATGGCTCTTGAATCCACTCTTTTGTGCACTGGATATTGACAGCGTTGCAAATACGCTGCGAAATTTCTTTTAAAATGTACTTTTAATTTTTGCTATCCCATTGCTTTGTTCGTTTTGAACAAAGATTTTTCAAATACGTCGTTTGAATGCAGAAACTTTCATAAAACAAAAGAAGGGATGTAGTGAAGGTCATTTGTAAGACTTCAATTATGTTAGAGATTGTTCTGTCTTGGAGCTTCCGTTAGTCATGAATGAAGCGCTGTGTAAGAAGGTTATTGTGATTAACTCGTAGCACTTTACGAGCTAAAGCGCTAACGGCACATTGCTTAAAGCACCTCAAGGTCCTGAAATGCCCACGGATCTGAACGTAACTTTTGATGCGAATCTTCTAATGCAAACATTTCAGTACGGCTTTGTGTCGAAGTACATACGGGTGTTGCAACCTTCTGGTTATATATTTCGTTAATTTAAAGATAAAACGAAAATGCCAATTATTTTTGCTTTAATAAACCCTCCTTTCACGCATAAATGTTATATACAAAATAGTTTTAATAGATCAAGATACAAAAAAACCGTTCCGTTTCCGTTAGATGCCACATACAGACAATGTACATGTAAATTTACTATTATTATTGTTTTTTCCCTAAAAGAAACCTATTTTCAAAATTGTAGACAAGCTTGTAGACTTAATAATAAAAAAAAGATGGCAAAAAATATCATCCCCTATTTTACCACCCTTAAAAGTAAATATTAAAAAAAAAAATTGATAATCATGTTTTTTATTTGTTATTATTAATCTTAATGCGAATTTTTGTGTCTCTAACTCCAAAAGCAAAGGATTATCATACAAACTTCCAACCCCCTTATTTCTACCCCCTTAGTGGTGGAATTTCCAAATATCCTTTCTTAGCTGACTTCTCTTGACTACTACCTACTTGCTAAATTATAGCTTTATACGTACAATACTTTTTGAGATCTCGTGTTTAATCAGTAAATAAGTACGTCAGTGACGTACTTGCACAGTAAAAACGTATTTGACTATAATGATTCTTTACTCATTTTAAACGTACATATAGATACTTGCTGATGCTACCAACCTTGTCCGCGTAGATTAAGATTCAGTAAATCCGGTGAGAACTATAATTTAAGAAGAATCCCATAGATTTCTCAAGTATCTATCTCCTCGCAAAATTTAATGGAAATTCGTTCGGTTCAGACAATAGACAGATTACGTAACTTTCGAATTTATACAATATTATTAATAACCACTATAAATAAACGAGCCATTAAAAATCTTACATACTATATAGTGAAGTACGAATAAACGACCTTATAAAAGCACCCTAAAATACCAGACGTCTAGATATTCTACGAGATTAGACGTTTAATCAAATGTGTTAAAAAAACAATCTCTTGAACGGTGCCTTGGTTTCGTTATAACAAGTTGTAAGCATAAAAGACTCCGTTTGACCTTTTTGAGATAATAGGAAAGCTTCTCATCAGTCCACTCCGACATTTAACACTAAATAGGTCACAGGAATATTTAAAGGGGAAAACAGAACGTGCATTTATAAATCTTTAAGGAGACTAAATTTAAAGATAATACTAAACGGCTACAGAGAAACGTAAGTGCTGGTCACTCTTTGTATGGTGTAGTTAGCCTTTGGGTTGAACAAGTGCCAGCTCTGGGGCACAATCGTGTTAATCTTGACTTGATTGACTTGACTGAGCTCACACCAACATTTAACACTAAATAGGTCACAGGAATATTTAAAGGGGAAAACAGAACGTGCATTTATTCATCTTTAAGGAGACGAAATTTAAAGATTATACTAAATGGCTACAGAGCACGGTGACGAAATATTATACTATGATTAACCGGCTACAGAGCACGGATCTCCTCTCAATATGAGAAGGGTTTGGCCATAGTCTACCACGCTGGCCATGCGCGAATTGGCAGACTTCACACACCTTTGAAAACACTATGGACTCTCAGGGATGCGGGTTTACTCACGATGTTTTACTCCATCGAAGCAAGTGATATTTTGATTGCTTAAAAACGCACATAGCTTCGAAAATTTAGAAGTGCGTGATCGGGATCGAACCCCTGACCTCTTATAAGGAGGCTGATATCAAAATTCAAATTCAAAATAATCTTTATTCAAATAGTCCTAATAATTAAAAGGCACTTTTGACGCGTCAATAATTTACGTAGTAGTTATTTCATGGTGATAACTAAATTCGTAAACTTAAAACTAAAGCTATGAGGGTTCCAAACGCGCCCCGGTCTAAGAAGAAGCTAGTTTGTGCGTGCTTAAGTAGAGTTTAGAGGTCCTAAGCTCGATTCCCTGTCATGACAAAAATTTCTGTTAAATGGCCGTTAATTGAATTTTCTACCTCGGAATTCTCAGTACCACAATATCAGTATGCTTCGTAAAGCGACGGGCCTCGCGCTGAGTTAGTTTATTCAGGTTTCCAAGAAGGACGACTATTTGTTATCAGTACCGCGTAATTATCCGCGTGCGTTATTATTAATGGTACTTTTTGTATTAATACAATGTACTACAAGAAATACCATCCTACTATAGCACGAATTGTGCGCGCACGACATTCAAAAATCTTATAGCTAAAGAAGAATAAGCAAGCTGGCATAAGAGAGCATGATACCAACTCTACGATGGCAATCGAGTAGTTAATCTAGGTTCATCTTGTTAACAGGGCGGCGGAAGGAGGACTAGCGCCAACCAGCGATGATATGCCAGTGGGTGGACCCAAAACTCCGCAGCAGATCGCCGCGCAGCGTCGCTTGCAGCAGACTCAGGCTCAAGTGGATGAAGTTAGTAACAATCACCATGACTCGTTGACACTAACGTGATCGACATTTAGTTAACAATACGACTAATATAATAATACTATACACAATGTAGGTACTAGGAAAAATATTCCACAAGATATGGTCATTAACTATGGAATGGTTAAACAATAAACAGCAAGTATAGTTTTTACTTTTCGCGCTTGTGAAGTCAACATCTCCTGAGGATGATCCGGTGTCGGGTCGAAACGTGCGTAGAGGTTCTAGTGGAAGATTTTGTGTGGTGTTATATTATACAAATCTCCCGGTTGTCGGCGGAATATAGCAAACTATACTTGTTGTTTCTATTCATTATATGGAATGGTTCCCAAAACGTAAGTGCTGGTCACTCTTTGTATGGTGTACTTAGCCTTTGGGTTGAACAAGTGCTAGGCTCTAGGGGCACAATCATGTTAATCTTGACTTGATGGTTGACTATGCCTAGACAAAACCATTGGCAAAACTTATTGTTTGCAATATACATCAAATATAGCTTCGAGAGCAACATATTTCCTGTAAAAGGAAAAGTGCCCCACTGACTAATTGACTGATGCACGGCTCAAAATGCTCAACGGATTGGGCTCAAATTTGGTATACCGATAGCTAAAATCAAGAAGGTGTCCGCTGTTTATTAAAAACCTAACCTCAAAAGAACTTTATACGAAAGTCTGTCAGTTCTGAATTTAGAATCTGTATCAGTATCTACATTATTTTTTATATTTTGTGGTTAACAAAATGATTTCATAACTTCTCCTACACGTGCAAGTTTTACTCTCATTTTTATGTCTCAAAAACCTTACTCCAGACAAATTGCCCATCGGTGTATTACATGAAGATTTTTAATATCCGCTTTACTTCCTTTCACCTTTACATTACCACAGTGATTCCTCTCTCATTTTTGACGTCATTATATAAAATAACGACATCCCGAGTTAAATTTTCCTCACAGCGAAGGAGAAAATTTTCAAACGACAGAAATACGTAATCAAGTTTCTTCAAACGCTTTTGTTTAGTACTTAAGGAAAACCATTTGTTATTTTTGTCGCTTGAAATTGAGGCTTTGGTATGAATAGCGTAATTTATACAAAGAATCTTTGATATTGAAATTTAACCTCCCCAGGTGGTCGATATAATGAAAACAAACGTGGAGAAGGTATTGGAGAGAGATCAAAAGCTCTCAGAACTCGACGATAGGGCAGGTACGTCGTTTTAACATTAATAATGCTTGTTAGACATTCCCTTGGCTTTTTTTGTAGTGTGACTAAGTTTTTACAAATATATATGTCGTAAATACATGTATGTCCGCGCCAAGAAGTTATTAACTTCATTCAGCGGCGCCAAGAAAATCAAGAATTCAATAATTACCCACATTTGCACTCTTTAAATCACTAATTAATCATTGATTTTTTTAATCAGTGTATTTAGACGGTAGCAATCAATTTTGTACAAGCATGCTTCGCTATAAATACGGGCAGTTGATGCCTTTCGTGGTATTCTCGCTCGAGACGTCGGACCGTTCGGACCTCTTAATTATAGTCGCAATAAAAGTGTTATCCCGCAAGTTGTAGTTTTAATTACTATGAGCGAAAGTTAACAAAAGCGTCATGCATTTGTTACTCTTATTAAAAAACAACTCGGACGCCCTTAACTCGTCATATACAATATATAAATGACTCGTTCCAATTCAAACAATGAACTTGAATCGATATAATAATCTAACAAAATCAAACACTTCAGGGATGTAATGAGATAGACATTTTTTTTTTGTTTCTTTCAGATGCCCTACAGCAAGGCGCCTCACAGTTCGAACAGCAGGCTGGAAAACTTAAAAGCAAATTCTGGTTGCAGAACCTTAAGGTTATTCATTAAAATAAAACCTTCCTAATAATCTACAATTACACTTAAACGAATTTAGAATTAAACACAATTGGCACCCAGGTAGGTCTTCGTCTCACGTTGGGCGCCAACAACTATATTGTATGGAATGTATTTCAGAACTGCATTTTATGTTACCCCTCACTAATATTATAAATGCGAATGTGTGTTTGTTGATACGAGTTTACGCTACCCAAACGAAATAACATTTTATGCATAATAACTTGAATCCTGGAGATGGGCAAAATATTTTTAACCCAGGAAAACAGTGACCATCAAAACCAGTCAAGGTCACAGGTTAGCTTACCAACAGCTGTTTAGACATAATGTTTTAGTCATGAAATATATTTATAGGATGACTACGGGGCGGGGGCGTGTCTTCGTCGGTAATTTGGGTAGACGTGGATAGTTTCGGGTGAAGAGACCAGATACTCTTGGTAGAAAAGAATTACAATTAAGTATGGTAATTTATAAGGAGCAGACGATACGCTCCACCAAGTACGACTATGCACTACCGCGACTCGACCACCGATCCGAACAGACCGATTTCAATGAATGCAATGCGCCGTCTCGCGCCGGTGCGTCTTTTAAAAACCTGCATAACCCACTTAGTTGCTTAAAGAGAGGAGGCGATCCAACTCTCTTGTATGTCGTACATGATTCTAAAAGTAGATGGCGCTGTTCTCTGACTAGCGTCATATAATTAATGAGTAATGTACGCTTTTGCAGATGATGATAATTGCAGCTGTCATTGGAATCATCATTTTGGCTTTGATCATCGGTAAGTAACAATACAAAGTGAATAAAAGATTATGCACATTAGAGAATGTCGCTCCCAAATTATTTTCTACATTTGATAAGTTTTTAGACTAATCATGCCATTATTTTCTCTCACATTTTCAGCCAACTTTGTGTGAACAAGTTTCGGTAACCGAAGTTTAATTTAGAAGTTACTCGTTATTAATATAATAAATAGTGATATAAAGTATATTGTTATTTTGTTATTACTATTTGGTAATTCTCTTTTGGTAAGTGGGCAGTGTCGTTGTTGAAAAGGCTTGATGGAAGTGAACATGGCATTAGTTGAATGAAAACAACAACAACAACAGAAAAGCGAATATCTCGTTATATTATCCACAAGTAATTCACATAATTCCATTAACTAAGTTTGCCATTTAACTAAGCCATGTTCTAATCATCTTACAGCTCAACTGTAATTGCGGAAACTTTGCAACTAACTTCATGAACTATTTAGACTAGCTGTTTAAGCATTTCATTTAAAAAAAAGCAAATAGTCCAAACGTTCCTATGCGACAGCGATATTTTTTTAACTGGTTTTGCAATTTTGACCCAATTACCGTTCGTTCTGTATATTCGCCCTAAATGTTAGCTTTATCTGTACTAATCTTTATATGTGTCTTCGTAAACTCGTGTGTCTTTAAAACTTTACGCTGTCTCTTCGATAGCTGAAATAATGAGTATTGATTTACATTTGCAACTTGAATGCTAATACATCCGGTTTACGCTTGATCATGTTCAAATATACAAAGCTGATTTTACCCAGCTACTCGGAGACAATAACATTAAAGAGATTATATACAAATATAATTTTACTGAAGAACGTCTATAATGCAATGCATATAATAAGAAATCTACAGTGACTTGGTGCTTGTCTGTTTGACTTGACGCGCCACAATCAAACTCCAATTCCGTTAAATATTTTTTCTTATTATCAAAGTTGCCAATATAAATCGACTTGTGAAAAAATCCCAGCTTTGTTTGCGATTGTGTTATCTTGTGTCTGATGTTGCTGTTTAAAACTTATCCTTAGACATATAAACTATACACTTAGATGTAATAAATATGCTTTAAAACAACTATATAATCCAAGAATGCGATGCTTTCCCCCAAAGAAGCCCTGATTTAACCCTGAAAGAACTGTTTCCAACAAAACTTCTAGATAGATAATACTCTGTGAATATTACATTACAAACCTGAGAATTCAACTGTTTATTATCAACCTTCTAGTACCTCCAGTAAAAAGTAAAGTTTATACTTAATCAACAAGTTAACTCTCAAAGTCCATTTTATAAGCAATAATGTCAAAGCTTTATAAATACCTTTTTGTTCACGCACTAATACATGTTTTATATTTTCTAGGTCTGTAAACATCATCAAAGAGGATTGAAGCCGAGGTTTGTAAGCTGTATTAATCAAAACACAAAATTAATAATTTATAACATCAAAAATTCAGCAGATAGATATAGATAACAAAGACGAAAATTTTAATTCTCAGACCCACAAGACTTAACTATATCAAATGATAAATAGACAAAATTTCAAGCAACAAATTGATAATGATATCAATCAATCTGACAATAAAAATAAAATTTTACATAATTTATAACATGTACAATCCTTTACTTATTTATTCATTTGTACAACTTTATTGCATATTGAACAAAAGAAACGAAAAGAAAAAAATACATAAAAGCAAAAGGCGACCTTATCACTAAAAGCAATCTCTTCCAAGCCACCTTTTTGAAAGAAGTCTTTTAGAATCTTTTTATAAATTATGTAAAATTTTATAAACCATGAAAAATATTTACAAAAAAGATACGCCATACCTCTTTTTAATGGAATTAACGGATTTCCATAAGCTCTCAATTCAGCGTTGGGTCATAAGAAACATAGATCAGGTTATAAATGTGTTAATTTTTATATAAATATCTATTGAATAATAGGAAAATAAACGAAACAATAAATTTTTAACGTAATTTAATTATGTTGTATATTTACAGGTACCTATTTCAACAGCAATCTGATGTCGGCACAGCAATTTGTAAAAAAATATACTATAACGTTCTTTTTATTAGAAATTAGTATTGTTGAGCGTTTTTAAATTAATCGAAACAAGTTTCGGACCTTTAAGTCTGTGAATTCTATTCCATTATAGATTTATATATTTATAAATATTTTGAAATCACTCGTCCTATGAAATACGACTCCTTTAGTCACTATCAGCTGATCTATGAAAAACAAAATAATTAGAATATTTTTAGAGAATCTTTCTTTGTTAAAATATTTACCTTATAAAATTCGTAACAACATAAAATTGCTATTTGCTATACATATTATAGATACCTAAGGCTTATCGAAAATATACCATATCTTGTAATTTTAAATTGTGTTCAAAATGAGACGGATATGATATTATTACATAAAGTTTGAAATGAAACTTCTTTTGGCTAAGGGAAATTTTTTAGATACGAGTATGTATAACAAACCTTTTGAAGAAAAGGAACTTTTAAAAGCACCATTGAACGTATAAATCTTTGCGAGCGTTTACGATATTTCATGGAAACATCTTTAGATTGAATACCATGATTATGCGGCTTCGAGCTTAACTTGATTTCAATGAAGCCTTTGACAGAATGTTTCATAAATACAGCGGTTGAAAGTATGAATTTAGCCCAAAGATGTTTCACTTCTTTCGCGTGTCTGCACACACGCAATATTTGTTTTTTTTTCCTTCAATTTGGACCAATGTTGAATTGTTAGTTACCGCATTTATTTTTGTACTTCAATATATTTCTTATTCTGTCGTCTGTTTAGGGGAAACTTTAAAAGCTACAGCAATGGGTCGTACATCTAATTTTTTTGAAATAACTTCGGTACCATATCTTTTTGCAAGGTAAAAATTGCCATTCCACTATTAAATGGCGTTCTTTCGTTTAGTATTTTGTCATTTGGATATCTTAGATTCGCCAGGCTATCCGATGTGTCCATTGGTTTCCCGAGATATGAGTCTCGGTCATTACTCCTTTATCTTTGCGTTTCTTCTCTGGTTCTTCTATATATTATTCTGATTTGATAAACAAGGAACTTTCGAGCATTCTCGTAGCATTTTTCGTCGCCCGCTGAATGATGTTGTGCAATTGAAGTGATTTGAAGGTAATTTATCAGGTTTATATGTACGATCCACGGTTTATTGCAGCTTACAACGTCACGCCGCGTCGTGTTAAATATTTCAAATGTTTCCATATCAATTTTGCTAAAGCGTATAATGAATTATTAGCGGTGTGATGTCCCTTAGTGTGACGCCAGCTTTATAGTCGACGTTTGATACCAACCTTTATAGATTTCTTTGATTGTTGCTTATAATATTTTTATAACCACTTTTTAGATGTTGAATAGGTACATAGATTGTTTGTAAAAAAAAATATTATAAAGCTGGTCCATTCAGAACTATTTTAAGCAAAAGCATAATTTTCTTTATTATATTTACGTTATATACTATTCTAGTCAAATAACCAATCATCGGAAAAGTGCATGTACACGGTTATCAATCACAGCCCCTATATTATTAGTTCCCATACGTTCCCGACCTCCGAGAACGAGGATATAAAAGCAAAATATAAAATACTACGGACGATGACGATTTAGCGCTCCGATACAATAAATACATAAAATTAAGAAATAATAGAAACAGAAAAAAAAAACAACAAGTGTTTGTCGGAGTCAATATCGACTATACTAGTCGCAATATCTCGCTGCAGCAATAAAAAGTAACAAAAAATTAAAATATTCTTTATCAGCAAATAAACATTCACAGAAAAGAAAAGAGAGAGGTACCATAGGCAGCCTTATCGCTAAAATGCGATCACAGTATAACACTACGCAAAACACGTATTATTGCCCGCGTGCAGATAAATTGCGACCAGTACAAGTAGCAACATGTTAAACCGACCAATCCACTCTGTATTCTGTAAAATTTCTGACAGTTGCTTATCGGTTGCGATCTGTCAATAGCATGCAAAATTTGCGAAAAACTTACAACCATAGCTGTCAATTTTGTATGATAGATACTTTCAGACTAGTGAAGCTAGTCTGCGTTATAAATTTGGCGGTTGACAACCGTGTATCATGTATTTTATATCAGAATAATTTATACTTACCTACGATTAATTATTTTATAGCAATCGTCCAGTATTATATCACTTTATTTCTACTAAAACCTAAGCAAAAGCAACTCAGTTTTAAATTGAGCAAATCATTCGTATTCACCACATATTAATGTTGTACGCTAAACTAAACCTATATAAATGATTACGGAAATATAAAGCTGATCTCCTCTATAATTCGTTGAAACATGGATAATGGATATTCTAGTGCTGTGCAAATTGTTTTGTTATCGTAGTCCTTATCTGTCTATTTTTACCACTTCTATTTAAAACAAAATCTTATTCGATCGTCGGTGTTATAGTAATATATAATTGAATCATAATTAAATGCCATTGGTTACTCACAGTGTATATCTATTATATATCAATATATATTTGTTTGTGTAAAATTGTATGTAGGTATACTTAGCTAATGTGTTACGTATATTTATTCTGTGGTATAGCTTACTAGTTAGTGAATGGGCTTTATTCGATAGTATACCTTTACTGACAGATCTAAACATAGCACCCACTCTTTAGATACGTACCTATCTGTTTGATAAGAAAGGACACTATGTTTAAAGCTGTCAATTAAGTCAAGGTTTTTAACACAATCTAATTGGGTTGTGTACAAAACCAATCGATATGTATGCACTTTTCAAAGTAAAACTTAAAAGGCATAGAGGTACGGTTTTTATATAAAATGAAGAATGAAATCTTTATGTATTTAGAATATTTAATCTTTGTCTTTATTGTTTACTTAAATTGTATTCAATAATGAGTCGAAAGTACCAAGTGTAGACTACGTATGTCTATTTTAAATAATTAAGTTAAACGCCTGTTTATACATACCCAAAAATACATAAGGACAAAATAACGAACCTTTGTAAATATCGAGAGGTTTAGTAGCTCTGAATACTGTGTCATATATTTATTTCTATGTTGCATTAAAAATTGACCCAATGGTTTACCTTCTAGGATGTCATAAAGAAATAAATTTACGTAAACATACCAAAAATATAAACTGATTGACAAGAGAACACTTCTTTTGTTACACAGTCGATAAAATAGGAAGGCAACATGAGGTATGTATAAAAAGTGCAGTTCAAGTCTTGTAGTTTTCTTTTGTTTCGTCAAATGCACTTCTTTATTACCTAAATTAAAGGAAATAGGAGTTATTAAACGGAGTTCTAGAGCAAGTTTGATAGACGTAGTTTAATAATTATCGCCCCTTTATTTGAAACGCTAGGTGAAATTTTAACACAGATTTAAACTCCATCATATGTTGCTATATTATATTAAGTGCTTATTAATTTATTAAGTCCTATTAAAAAAAAATTGTACTTTATTAATTAATAATTCCACAATATAATTAAATTTCAGTTGTTTCATAAAAATAAAAGTTTGACGACCTCCGTAGAGAAGCACGCGTTGTCGCATTATAAAATTGGAGGTCCTGGGTTCTATTCCCGGTTCGAGTCTGGTATGGTGGGAGGTTTCGGCCGTGGCTAGTTACCGACAAAGACGTCGCCAAGCGATTTAGCGTTCCGGCACGATGTCGCGTAGAAACCAATTAGAAGTATGGGTTTACAATTTGAATTAAATAAGAATTGAAATGGGTTATGGTAACACCAATGAAGTGTAAAAAAAAGTTGTAACACGAATAACTATAACAAGAGAGCACATTCTCACACATTTTGTTTAATAAACTACTGGCATTTATTTTGACTTTTTAAATTTATTTATATTTTTTGTAAAACAAATCTGTTGTATAGTATTCCTATCGGTGTTTCAAAAACTGGGGCTTATTCACTGTAAGGTAAAAACAAATACACCAGAAATATAATGATATGCCGTACATAAGGCATAATTATATTTAATTAATGTTTAATAAGGTAAAGGTGAACAGTATGAAGAGGAGCGTTATTTTCCATAAAATATAATTTTTATTTTAAAATGTTTCCTACATTTAAGTACAAAACTAAAAAGGCATATCCAGATAACAATTAGTCAAATTTATTAAAATCAATTTTTATCGAGCATATAAAGTACCTATTTTATATCTTATATTACAATAAAAAAAAAATCTAAAATATCTCTAATTAAATATATTTTTAACCATGTAACTTTTCATGCTTTTCATCTTTATTCTTACAAACTATCATAAGAAAATGTAGATAATTTAAGTAATTAAGAAGAAAACCTAGTCGGAAATAACCGAATGGCGAATATAATATCTAATGAATATTTATAATAATAAATAAACAAATACTTAGTGGTTTTAATGAACTTACTCGTATATATTATGTATTCAATATGAATCTTGGGTAGATGTTTCCACTAGTCTGAAATTTAAAAAAAACGTAAAAAAAAAAACACCTGACAAACCTCCTTGTATATTAATATACCTACTCTATATTATATTAATCTATGGCCGCATTATATTAACTTAAATTTTTTATTTGTTTACATAAGTCCATATCTTCGTCATACTTTAGTAAACCAATTTCGGTGGTGTTTTTTTTTTTTTATCTAAAAGAGTCGCAATATGGTCTTTGTGACCTCATTTGAATATTGTGAGGATAATAATTCGGAAATGAATGATGGCACTTCTATAAGAACAGGAAAAAATATCAATTTTAACAGTAGTTATTTCTTATACAACTTTTTATTTTATGTATTTAGCTAATAAAAGTCCCACGTGTAAAAGAAGATCCTCAAAGGAGTTGGTTACAAAAATAGATACGGAGCTATATTGATTGTCTTAGTATTCCATAAAAGGCGTTTGTAGTTATTTTCTTTTCAACCTTTTTAGATATAGTTTTTATCTAACACATCGAAGTCGGTGTAGTTCGGTTAAATAACATATTTTGTACCACCAAATCACATAGAATATACCTAGTCAGTAATCAAGCTGTTATTACATAAAGATAGTACTTTGTTAGAGTATTATCTTTTTCATATAATTAATATATCTAGTGGGTCTATATATACAATGATGGCTCACTACTTATTGTGGTTTAAAATAAGTTTTACTTTTATTTGTACGTTTTGAGTGAAATATAAGTGGTACAATCAAAAACGAAACCCTGAAATGTAGATCTACCTGAATTTAAAATTACATATTCTAGTCATTTCGCCTTTTTGTGTTACATATGGGTTTTAGCAAAATATTTTAACGTTGTCATTGAATTTAGATTGAGACGAAACCATTTTTGGATACATCAGTATAAAACAAACATAAAAAATGAATTACATCAAAATAATTATTATTGTTATTATTAATAACAATTATGTATCCACGTAAATCGTAAAGTTCGTACGTATTAAATTGTTTCTTTAAAACTGAAATAAGCATTTAATATATAAATGAAATAGTTTTTAAAGTTAAAATGTTTGAGGTAGATACTTACATTATTTGTTGTATTTGAAAATTATACTTTACGATATTATATGAATATCACGATTTAATCTATAGTGGATTGCTATACAGTTAGTTAAACTTCATACCTATATAATCAAAGTATTATTATAACCATCTAATATATCCAGTACACAAAGGAAAGTAGATACCTACTTAACTAACTCGAAATAAAGGTATTAGTTTCGTAAATCTGTTTGAACTATTATGTTTAAACTAATCGTAAAATATTTCTAGATTAAGGGAATTGGGTAAAAAAAAATTAATTAAATTAGAATATTTATCAATACAATAATTATAAAACAAGTAGTATAACTTTCAAATACAAAGTAGAGACATCAATATACCTAATAATAAATATGTTATATTATATGTTAAACAAATCATAAACATAATCAATGTAATCTCATTTTAAAAACCATACAAGTCAAAGCTCTGTATTTATCGTTAGTGTAATTGTAATTATTGCTTCAATAAATTAAAGCAACTTTAAAAATAAATGTTTTATTTCAATCTCCCTTAAATACATTACATATTTTGACGACCTTATTATAAAATCTTCAAGTCAAGTCTTGGTCTGGTGGGAATTGATTTGGATAACTAGGATGTCGTTGACTTCCTTTTTTTTTATTAGCTGTGCTAACCCTATTGGTTGCCACAGCGTAACCGGGCTGTACGGATCAACTGTTATTGAATGGGTGGCTACCAGCTTTGTCTTTATGTTTTTAAGGCGTGCGCTGTCGCATTATAAAGTTGGAGGTCCTGGGTTCGATTCCCGGCTCAAATCTGGTCTGGTGGGAGGCTTCGACCGTGGGTAGTTACCACACTACCGACAAAGACGTATCGCCAAGCGATTAAGCGTTACGGCACAATGGCGCGTAGAAGGCTTTCATGACCCTGACGATTAGATGACTACTGACAACACACTCGTACCACCTACCACACAATCATACGCTACACACCGTCTTCGCCGGCGAAGACGAGGTCCCCGCTATCTTACGTCATCCGGACGTGGGCTTCATCCACGGCCTCGTAGACGTACGGACCACTCACCGTCCGACCCCCCCCGTTATCCCAAACGTCGCCTAAGCCGAGGTTCGGCCTCAAAGGAGGCGCCCTTAGGCAGTCGTTCCCTTAGTTTCTTCGAGCCCTAGGGCTCAAAATTTCTTCTGGCAGAGCTTCTTTCCAAAGCTCGACAAACAGCCCGGTTACGCTGTGGCAACCAATAGGGTTTGTACAGCTAATTGACAGTCCGAAAAAAAAAAAAGTAGAAGGCAACTATTAGGATTATGGGTTCGCCATACTACTAACAGGTTAGCCCACAACCATCTTAAATGTGTCATCGCACCAGGTGAGATTACCGTCAAGGCAACTTTAACTTGAAGTGTGTAAAAACAAATGCATAGGTTTTTTAGTAATAAAATTTGTTTAAGTATCTATATCTAACTATAAACTAGCTATAAGACTTTTACGTTCTTTAATTGTTTTCGAGAACTGCTACACACTACTTTTCCTTTTGCTTAGGATACGTACGGCCCGACGTTACGTAGGTACCTACATTATTTGTAAAAGACAATTTTGATCTACATAAAATTCTAGCTAACTACTAATATTCCCTAATTTCTACTTAATATTTCCTTTCTACTTAATATTCACTAATTGCATAGGGAATATTAAGTAATAAGTTCAAAATGCTTCGTAAATAATCAAATTTTATAATATTTAAAAGATAGTTAAACATTGTTACTTAGAAAATAGACTCGAGAACTTTTTTTTACGAGATTACCATTCCATAATAGGTAATATATTAAAATTCCGTAGTTCTATCACATAGAATTTAGCTAGTAGCGTTTGCAATATAAGCGTAAAAATAAATTTATTCGACATCAAATTCGAGACTTTCAAAGGTTTGTGATGACAAATATAGAAAATTCTCACCTTTTCTCTGGTATTATATGCATTTGTTAGACATATATAAATCTTAGTCTTTTATCCATTAAATAAAATCGCATAGAATCCATTGCGTAGTTCAAAGGATCTAACAGAGCGGAAGCAGAAAATAATCTTGAACAACTTCAAGCACACTAGGTAGGTAGGTAACTTAAACTAACTACTTAGGTAAAGAACAAACAAAAAAAATGGCGGTGGTTGCGAAAGTTCTGACAACGGTAAGATTAAAATTTATGAACTTCGAAGTACCGAACCTGTCACTAAATTTTATTTCAAATTTCAAATGCCAATGTCAAAGTCAAAGATGACGTGACTTTTGTCAATAGAAATTGAATTAGGTACGGTACCTATTGAACATATTTTATGAATTGTGATTTAATTTTTGTGACTCTAGACTTCCTGTGATTTTAGTAAACGTAGTTTATCTATCCCAGGCAGATGGATTTAAAATCTCTCTGCTAATTTGTCTAATTCGTGTATTTATTAAATGAAAACAACTTTAAAAAGATAAGAAAAAGTAAGTGCAATTAATTTCACCATGTTGGCGAAATGCCCTTTATTTTTGTGGATTGCATTGTATAAAGTTTGAAGAGACACCGGCAAATTGTAAGTTTGTCCCCAATTATGATCATATATATGAATGTGTGTCAGATTGGTTTGTCTTGGTAACTTATCAATAACTTATTTAACATGTTTATAGATAATTAAAACCACTTGGAGGATACATGCAGTCCTTTTAACAATAAAGCCACTGGCAACTGCTAACATTGTATATGATCTCATATTAAATAGTATGCTGTACATTCTAGAATAAATTCTAAAAAATACTTAATAATTACACTCAGATTTAGAAGAGAACCAACATGTGTGAGTGATCCAACTCAAAGTATATAGGTTAGAAATATTGCAGGAATTAAACTTATGTGTTATTGGTAGATACCTTAAAATGATAGAGTTGCCGCGTATAACGAGAGCATTGAGGGCACACACACAACTAGACAAGCCCCGTTGTCTAAAACCAAGTATCAATACAAAACTAGTTGTTAAGCTTCCAAACAACCTTAAAAGGTAAGAATAATTTATTAAATCCTATACTATATGACTAAGTTTATCCTTACGAGATACTAGCAGCTAATTTAAAAAAAAGTCACATTGCTGAAATAATTAAATTTTAATTGTAAAGCTCTCTGTAAGGATAACAACATTTTCATGGCAATGAAATGTACTGTATGAACTAAAATTCAAAATTGATGAGTTTAAAAATTGGTTTTACCTACTGCATGACTTATATTGTTGTACTGATATACCAAAACCTTATTTGTCAAAAGCATTTATCACTTATTCATTATACTTTAATAATAAATATGTTATTATTTATCTAAGTTTTTTTTTGTTCAAAAATGATGATGATTTGATCGTCTATTATTTTATCCTGTGTTACCATGCATTAATAGAATTAAAGGAACATAAACCTATATTTATGTTCCTTTAACTCTATTAAACTTTATTGCTGGACTGCAAAACCACCTTATGTTAAATGAAAAAGCAGTCTAACTTCAAAATGCCAGCATGCTAAATTGCTTGACAACACAGCTTAGCAAGTTGAAGCCTTCCACTTGCCAAGACCCTAAGTAAATTATCAATGTCTCAGATGTGTTCAAAGCTATCCCCTAAAAAAATTTATAACTATGTTTCAGGTTTAAAACTTTGACGGATATCACTGATTACATTAAACAAAATGAACCTGGATCTGATTATATCCTAAGCCTCTTAGAACAACTCAAAGAGGAATGCAAACTCCTCACTGGAGATGCGTCAAATGATATTTTAGAAGATGCATCAGTATTGACTTTGAGGATGTTTCTTGATCAAGATATTGTTATGTTAAAACATTTATCGCAGCTCAAGCAAATGTTTGGAAATGTTTTGTCATCTACTGCTACTAAGATTTGTGTGGTAACTATTTTTATATACATTTTATAGAAATTTTAAGTTAGTCTCAACATCTTGTCCAAAAAACCTAATACATACACTATTTCCAGTGATTTCTCGGAATGTCATGATCTCATGTATATCGATACCAATTCAATCAATACTGCTCAATTTTCTATAAAATACACTTTAAACCAAGTGACAGATTTAATAATCTTATGAACTTATAACATATTAATATACAACAACAAATAAAAACAAGCTATACTATATAGGAAAATATTGTGGAAAATAATTAAGAAAACCTAGGACATGTTCTTACATGTTGTATGTTTGAATGTTATGTGTAATTTTTATAATCAATATCTTTGGCTGATATATTTCCTTGCTTTTCTTCAAGTTTTAAATTATATTTTCATTCACTAGACTGAACCACTAGGGGTTCGAAGTGTGCATGGTTCTAACGAACCTCAAATTAATGGATTTACTTGTAGAAAATAGATGAATAGGTGGGTTTTTAAAACTGCTCCTGAAGCGGTGATAGCCTAGTGAAGCGGTGATAGCCTAGTGGTTAGGGCGTCAGCCTCCTAATCAGAGTACGGCGGTTCAACGGCGGTGGGGCACGCATCTCTAAATTTTCGGAGTTATGTGCTATGTGTTTCTAAAAAATCAAAATATCACTGGCTTCATCGCTGAAGGAAAACATCGTGAGGAAATCTGCACGCTTGAGGGTTCTCCTTAATGTTCTCAAAGGCGTGTGAAGTCTGCCAATCCGTACATGGCCAGCGTGGTGGACTATGGCCAAACCCTTCTCATATTGAGAGGAGACCCGTGCTCTGTAGTGAGCCGGTAATGGGATGATGATGATGATAGTTATGTTTTTTTTTGCTATATTTAATACCACATAAACTACTCAGGCCTGGCTCCCATGAGCGTTCTCCTTTGACAATATACTTTCACAGATTGTAACAAAGATATCAAGTATAATAACAGATGATACTAAAGAATATATAAAGACTGAGACAAATGAGGTAACGAAGGATGTAAAGCTGTGGGGTGAAAACATTCAATGTTATTACATTCCATACAAGCCAGCTAAGAAACCTTTAGCAAAGTTGATCAAAAAACCTGCCACCGCCAGCGCATTTGTCACTGATTTCTCTATGAAATATAACAATAAGACAACAAACCAAGAAAATGTTTGTACAACTTCACAACCCTTTTGCAAGGTAAAATAAACAGAGATTTTATTTTATTGATTTCTTTTCAGTAGCCAAAATGTGGTTCATTGTCTCATGTCATGTAATTTTTCTTTTAATAAAAACAAAAAAATTTCAACTAGGCTTATTAGTAGCCTATCATAGATGCTTACCATGAACTGTTGATACATTGTTGCATTTTTTTTAGTTCAGCAAAGTTTGGTTAGAAACCAAGGTAAAGGAACTTTACGAGAGCTCCACTGGTATATCAAGTGCCGATATATTACAATCGATAATAACTTTGCTGAATTCATCAAGAACCAATGATGAACTACAGAATGACCTGTTCGAACTGCTGGGTTTTGACAAGTTTGAGTTTATCGAAGAAATACTGCAACATCGGCAAGAAATAACTGACAGTTTGAAAGCACCACCACAACAACCATCGATAGCAGAAAGTAAGCTGATATCATTCTTCTTCGTCGGAACGCTCTTAACGCTTCTTTGAGGACAGATGTTATGCGCCTCACGAGCATGCGCTACTACTCTCGGCAAGCCGAAAGCCTGTTACACTCGTACAAGGGAACCATCCGTAGCAGACTTAATCTGATCGGTCCATCGGATGAGTAACCTTCCTCGCCCTTTGATACCCTGCACCTTGAAGCCCTGCAAGACGCGCGATAGATTCACTCTCACGCCGGGATTTTTTTTATTTTATTAAATGATCAAAGGAAATAACATAAAATAAATAAAAAAAATGTTTTATGATATCATTAAATTAAAAAAATCTTCTTGCTCTACCAAACCAAAATGAAATCATAAATAGCTTTATTCACATAAACCTATTATAGGCATCTATGAATCGTTCATTTCATTATTTCTATTCTTGTAGTGATGGTGATAACTACACTCGATAACTTAAAATCAAAGCTAAGAGGGCTCAAATTGCGCCCAGAAACCCACAACAAACTTAGCCGGGTTTCTCCTTCTTGTTGTCACCATCTCACATAGTCAATAATAAATTATAGTACCTATGGAGATAAAGCAATTCACACCCAAGCTCTTTTATCGTTTATATAATCCTTAATATCGTTTATATAATTCTTTATAAGCTTTACCCTAGTATGACATATGTTCTTCAAATTTGAAGATCCTTACATTCTCCTCCTTCTTCAATTCTTTCCTTTTATTCATAGTTGCTGCATTGCTACCAGAAAACAAAATGCCGCAGTACTTATGTCAAGTGTCAGTACAATCGGGACAGGAGAAAATGTTGGCGAAACTCGTCAGAAAGGAAGAGAAGAAGGCCAAAAACACTAAGAAGTTCGATGAGGACGAGCAGGAACCGCAAATTAATATTTCACAGTTACGAGCTAAAAGGTAACAAGGACCTTTTGTCCAACTTGTGCAGTTAGTTCTATGATATTGAATTTCCGCTGGCCTCGGAACTGTGTATATGTATGTTATATAGTAGAAAGATGGAGTATTTGCCTTATAGGCAAAAACTATCAAATAATATCAATCAGAATTGTCCACAACCCAAACTCACATGATTTGTAAGTAAAAAATCTACCTAATAATTCGAGACAGTTTATGTATGCCCACTGCAGCGTTTAATACCAAAAAAAGATATTTTAATTTAAAATGGATACGACTAGTATATGCCAAATTACGCCAAAACCGGTTTATAAAAATCTATATTACTGTCAAATATTTTTTTTTTTATAAACTTTATTGCACAAAAAAAAACTGTACAAAAAGGCGAACTTAATGCTAAAAGCATTCTCCACCAGTCAACCTTGGTACATTATGAAAACTAATGGTAGGCGCACGAACGTAAAAAGTAAATGTATATAAATAAAAGCGATATTCATAAATATTATATTTATGAATATCGCTGCAACGATTCCCGGGTGATTGTTTTTTTTTTATACACCAAAAGTTAGCCCTTGACGGCATCTTACCTGATGGTAAGTGATGATGCGGTCAAAGATGGTAGTGGGCTAACCCATACTCCTAATTGATTTCCACACGACATCGTACCGGAACGCTAAATTGCTTGGCGACACGTCTTTATACCGATTAAGACGTGTCGCCAAGCAATTTAGGGTGGTAACTAACCACAGCCTAAGCCTCCCAGCAGACAAGATAAAAAACCTATCCATATATACACATACAGTTGTTTGTTTCGAATTGGCTATACCTGATAACCCTTTTAGTTATACCTATACCCCCACCACTAGGGGTTTGGCTAACGCGAAGCTCGGTCTAAGAGAAGAGCACCTTGATTTCGGGTCCAGGAATTTGGCTTAGCTTGAAAATTCAATATAATTTAATCATATCTAATCATGCAATTACAGATTGGCAGAGCTTTCGAAACCGGTGGTGCCATTTTCTACAACAAAGTCAAACGTGGATCCTGTACTACAAAAGATATCGTATTTTCAAACAAAAGTGCAATATCCAAACGTATACGATTCTTCTATTAATGCAAAAAATTCTGCCGGTAATACACTTTCCCATGGCTATAATAAATCACTTTATTTTTTGTTATTATCTCGCGCTGCCAAAGCTAAAAACTTATTTGAAGTTAAGTGCGTATTTAAGACGTAAGTTCCTGTTATTTTGACATGTGGGGCGCAGGAAGAATCGTTGTCATTTCAAAAGTACACAAACACTAACGTCAAAGTAAAATGAACCTTATACTGTTCTTTTCAGAGACGCAAATTCTGTACCACTACTTTAATTTATCTAACGTTTCGCAAAAGGCTGGCTGTATAAGTGTAAGCTAATTTGAGCTTTAAAAGTAAAGTTCTATTTTACTCTGAGGCCACACATGTTTAGTGACGTCATTAAACTTTAGTTTAATGACGTCATTCTTTTGATGGATAGGTAAGATTAGATGTAATCTTCGATGATATCCATAATTTTTAGATTTTCTAATTACCTACCTATCTTTTACCAGAAACTACTCCAAATGATTTGCGTTACGAACAACAAATTATTTTAACCACTGACCCAAACACTATTAAGTCGACTTAAAAATGTGACAAACTGTCAATTTTAATCATAAGTTTTTCTTTACGAGTTTTCACATTTTTTTACCTGTTCCTAGGCTTCGTCTCTGGTTTGAAACTAATATTGCCAGAAAATGCCGTAAGGAAAGACAATAAGGAATATGAAGAAGTATTGATACCCAAAAATGAACAAGCACCTCTGGAAGTCGGAAATAAACGCATACCAATTTCGTCTATGGATGAGGTATTAAAATTATATCTACAACTTGAAGTTCTAACACCGTTGTCATCTGAGCTAATAGGGCGTTGAGCTTTCCGCGGTTTAATAAGTGGTTTATTTTTTTTATACACTACAAGTTAGGCCTTGACGGCTATCTCACCTGGTGGTAAGTGATGATGCAATCTAGGATGGTAGTGGGCTAACCTGTTAGCGGTATGGTAAACCCATACTCCTAATTAGTTTCTACACGTGCACATCGTGCCGGAACGCTAAATCGCTTGGCGACACGTCTTTGTCGATTGGTTGAAATAAAGTTGTCCTTGAAACGTAAATTACGAGAGACGCGTCTGTTAGGCTCACTTGTACTGAAATAATTTTACTTAATTTAAAGCAAAGAAGTTTTTTTTTCTCACGTATTTAATGACACTAAAACGGTTTTATTTGAGTATTTCTTCTTCAAAGATCTAAATATAATAACCAGGACCCAGTAATTATTAAATTTTTTTGTTTGTAAAAATGCACTGGGCCATAAATTGAGGTTTTATTTTTCAGATTGGTCAAATGGCATTCGAAAATATCAAAGAACTAAATCGAATACAGTCTGTGGTATTTCAAACGGCCTACAACACTAACGAGAATTTACTGATTTGCGCGCCAACCGGTGCGGGTAAGACGAACATAGCCTTGCTAACCGTGGTACATCAAATCAAGCAGTACATTGAAAACAATGTCATAATGAAGAATAAGTTCAAAGTGAGTGAAACAATGTACACAAGTAAAAAAAATCAACAACGTTTGTGATAAAAAAAATTATATTATTTTGTATGCAACGCTCACAGCAAATATTTGTTAAATGGTGCCAGCAACGTCTGGTGTGCAAGCCTTAAACGGTTTATTTTTATTTTTATTTCTATTTATTTTTAATTTAATTAGAACGGACAATATCCAATAACACGAATTAAATAAAAGTGTTACTCCATGATCAACCCATTCTCGGCTCACTACAGAGCACGGGTGTCCTCTCAATATGAGAAGGGTTTGGCCATAGTCCACCACTGGCCATATGCGGATTGGCAGACTTCACACGCCTTTGAGAACATTATGGAGAATTCTCAGGCGTGCAGGTTTCCTCTCGATGTTTTCCTTCACCGTTGAAGCAAGTGATATTTTAATTGCTTAAAAACGCACATAACTCCGAAAAGTTAAGAGGCGCGTGGCCGGGTTAGAACCCTCCGACCTCTGATTAGGAGGCTGACGTCCTAACCACTAGGCTATCACAGCTTTAACAGTCGCGAGCAGTTAATTTACCTATTTTATTGATACATAGCACTATGTAGATGTTTGCACACAAATCTCTTAACTAACTTGTCAGTTTACAAGACCTTCCCGATAAGGCTTCTACAACCCTTTCATCGTGGTATATATCGAAAAATATAGCAATGTATTCCAGACCTTCCTGGCGCTGTGTCTCACATGTGGAGTCCTGGGGCCCCGTCAGACATAATTTATTTTAAAGTTAATTGCACAATATAAGGACAAACAAAAGAAAAGTGGAAAAAAATACATAACATAAAAGCAAAAGGCGATCTCTTCCAGGCCGTCTTTTCGAAAAAAGCCAACATATATATAAAGACGGGAAATCGTAACAATACATATATACATACTAATAATTACACTGAAGCTGTGATAGCAGAGTGGTTAGGATATCATCCTCCCAATCAGAGGTCGGGGGTTCGAACCCGGGCACGCACCTATAATTTTTCGGAGTTATGTGCGTTTTGAAGCAATTAAAATATTACTTGCTTCAACTGCTGCATGACTGCGTGAGATTGTAGTCAAGGGCGAACTAATAGTAAATAAAAAAAAAATCATAAGTATATATTTTCTACAGATAATCTATATAGCTCCCATGAAGGCTCTAGCATCGGAAATGACGGCAAGTTTCGGGAAGCGATTACGCGGTTTGGGTATTGTCGTTAAAGAACTGACAGGCGACATGAAGCTAACGAAGACCGAAATACAGCAAACACAGATGATCGTTACTACACCGGAGAAATGGGATATTGTTACTAGAAAGGGAGCCAGTAAGTGTCCAATAACATCATCTATAACTTATTAACATCGTCGTCAAATCATTTTATATTAATGGTTTTTTACTTTTCGCTTATCGCCTCTGCTCTAGGTGCCATATAAGAATTACATTTTCTTAGTCATTATTGACACTGTTGTTGCTATTAAAATAAAATTATTCGTATATATAGGATTAATAGGGGCGTGTCCGTCAGTAATTTGGGTAGACGTGGGTAGTTTAGGGGAGAGAGACCAGGTACTCTTGGTAGAACAGAATTACATTTATAAGTATCATAATTTATAAAGCTGACTATACGCTCCATCAAGTACGACTATGCACTACCGCATCTCGACCACACATCAATGCAATAAATACAATGCGCCGTCCCGCGCCGGTGAGTCTTAAGAACCTGCATAAGCCACTTAGTGTGGCGTAAAGAGAGGGGGCGATGCCACTCTCTTGACTTACGTACATGATTCTAAAACTAGATAGCGCTGCTCTCTGATTGCCGTCATATTCATATTGCAGAAAATGTATTTATTTATTTTTGTCCACACCAAATCTGTGATACCAAACCCGTATAAAAGAGGTATACACACGAAAGCTTATCTCTGTAAGTTTAGTTAGATACATATTTCATGTTTATGCATCCCATAAGACAGACACATGCCATTCGATTACAATTTCCATTACATAGTGATCTTAAGCGAGTTGGGGGTAGTTCAATAAAACAATCAGCCATTTTGATCAGAGTTAACGTTTCGTTTTCAGCGGATACCGAGTTGGCGTCAATTGTGAAACTACTTATTATAGATGAGGTTCATTTGCTACACGGAGACAGAGGTCCAATCGTAGAAGCCATAGTGGCTAGAACTTTACGACAAGTGGAGTCCACTCAGAATATGATACGAATAGTGGGCCTATCTGCTACCTTGCCCAATTACCTAGATGTTGCCAGGTGATAATAACTTTGTTATGTACTCGTAATTCAATGAACATTGACCCAAGGTTGACACAGGAGCTCTCTAGGCAGAGGACGCTCGTCAGTTGACAAACGTTCCATTTTTTTTATTTTAACGGCGTCTCTTCATGCTGTAGCGGAGAGAACACCTCTCGACCGCACTGTCAGCCCTTTTAATGTAAAGTCTTTCTCGTACTCCCAAGTTGTTTTATTGCATAAAATTAACAAAGCTGTGTTGTTCTCAAAGACAAGATAAACACTAAGACGAGATAATAGATAGTCTTATAATTCAGTTCAGAATTATCTTTAACAATTATATTAAAACTGGACTTCTTACCTACAAATACACGATAACTTTTAGATTTCTCCGCGTGAATCCAAACGTTGGACTATTTTTCTTCGACTCCCGATTTCGTCCTGTACCCCTGGAACAACAGTTCATTGGTGTCAAAGAAGTTGGCAGCGGTGGAGGGGCACACTTGAGACAGGTTTGATATTCTCAACTCACCAATATTTTTATAATATCGGCTCAACCCGCACGCACAACATCTTTATTCCTAGGATATTGTGTATGTGTCGCAAATACAAATTTAAGCAAAAATTATTAAGTAATGGTATTATGATAAATTCGTAATACCAACTAAGCATACCAAGTCTTCCGTGGCGCAGTATCATAAAGTGGGAGGTCCTAGGTTTGTTTCCTGTCTAATGGCTTATCTGGGAGACTTCGACCGCGGCTAGTATCCATCTTACTGTTGAAAGACATGCCGCTAAGCGATTTAGCGTCCAGGTATAAAAAAAATAATAAAACTGTATTATTTCTACTTCTTCTTCGTTTAATATTATTTGAAACTAACCATAGCTGATCGATAATGTTCTCGGTTTAATACAGATTCAATTAATGAACGAGATTTGTTACGACAAAGCAGCCGAGATGGTCCAAAAGGGCCATCAGGTGATGGTGTTCGTCCACGCACGTAACGCGACGCACCAAACTGCGTTGATTCTTAAAGAATTGGCCCAAAAGAAAGGACATTTAAAGTATTTTGAACCAGAAGATTCTGGCGGCTTCCTGAAAGCCAAGAAAAGTATTGGGAGCAGTCCTAATAAAATACTGGGGGAGTTGTTTGCGTCTGGCTTTGCTTGTCACCATGCTGGTATGTTGAGAAGCGACAGGTGAGAATTTTGTAATGTATGTTAAAAGAAAATGTCATCTTTAAATGCGTTATTTCCCCAATTTCTATGGATTTGTCCGCTCAATAATCCATTCTCGGAATGGGTTAAGATGCAACTCGTTTCGGGATCACAGGAGCACTTAGTTTGTTTATACGCTAGGAAATGCGTTTACCCATCCCCTGCGGAAGCAACGCAGACAGATCTGGGCCACTTCCGGCGGAGTATGTGGGACTCGCTTGCATCGACCGTATATCTTTGAGGGCGGACCTCGTCCGTTGAATTCTCCGTCCAGATTTGCATTGGCAGTGGGGTAAACGGTCAATTTACATTCTTCAATGTAAAAAAGCCGAAAATGGAAAGTTTCTATCACCAACTCACAAAGTCCCGTACAGATAATACAATAGGCGGTTGTAGTAAAGATATATGGATAATTTATTTATGCTCCGTTATTATATAGTTATTTTAAAGCATTGAACTTTCAGGAATATGGTAGAAAAATATTTCGCCGAAGGCTACATCAAAGTTCTCGTTTGCACATCGACTTTAGCGTGGGGAGTGAACCTTCCAGCCCATGCTGTTGTCATTAGGGTATGTTGCTTCTTTTTCATGTACAAATTTTAGTCAATGCAGAACAAAATGGTATATAGGAATCTATATTAAAACAACCGGAATTAGGGAGAATCGTTGAATAACCAAAGTTACCGACATAGCTCAACCAGTTGCATAAAGTGGCAATAGGGTACCACGTAGCTCGGGGATTTGTTGGGGTTCTAAGGTGCTGTGCTAGCGATTTCACACTGGGGTTGCTGGACAGAAGCGGCACTTGATCCTCGCATGTGATAATCCCTACAAAGACCAATGTCCAGCAGTGGATGGCCAGTGGAGATAAAATGACGATTTAGAAACACAAATATACATTCTAACAATCTTCTAGGACTGTGTATACAGATTTACGCCTTTGCATAATTAAACGCTAAAAACATTCTCACTTAATACTAAGGAGATGACAGGGCTGGCATATCGTTATAAAAATTACATATTAAAAGAAACGCTGAACTGGCAACTAAAAATACAAATAAATCTGATAGATTTCTATAAAATAATTGATACATGCCTTTCATGGCAATATGAATAAAACACGTAGTAGCTTGATAAAATAAACTATGACATATTGCATTAT
Source organism: Lasiommata megera (assembly GCA_928268935.1). NCBI lineage: Eukaryota > Metazoa > Arthropoda > Insecta > Lepidoptera > Nymphalidae > Lasiommata > Lasiommata megera. The sequence continues at coordinate 8,856,728 of OV743328.1, forward strand.
AAATTTTTCCTAAATAACATATTATAGGGTACAGAAATATACGACCAAAGTCACGGCACATTCGTAGACCTCAGCATATTGGATGTTCTGCAAATCTTCGGTCGTGCGGGAAGACCTCAGTTCGACACCTCTGGCACCGGTATTATAATTACAACGCACGACAAACTTACGCACTATTTGAAATCTATGACCAACCAGTTTCCAATAGAGAGTAATTTTATCAACCTTTTGGCTGACAATTTGAACGCTGAGGTAAGTAATCTCATACACATATTATTATACTAGTGAAAATATTGTTTAAACAAAAGAGCACCGAATCATTGGTGCTAAACGATAAAAGAGAACCAAATGGGGTAATCTATGCGAAGGTAAGATGTTACTGACTTGTTAAGAGCTGTTTTGACAAAGATCGAATATCTTAAATAATAAAAATACGCCATAATTTATTCTTTGCCCGTTTTAGTTCATGAGTAATCTAAGAGATGACGCTGATTTATTTGTTTGTCGAATTTGTGCAAACTTTTGTTTGCCGGAGCATATCTTTATAATCAACGCGAAAGTCTGCTATTTTGATAATTTTATTTTACCTATGTACTGCTTAAGCACTGTATCAGTCTCTGCTGTATTTAGCACATATACGAGTATTTATATTGGAAACGGAATAGCAAAATGGAGATGAACTTTTTTGTCTCTTACCTCGTCAAATAAGTGATCAGTGACAGTAGAATACTTAGTCATCTTGGCTACCATACTCTGGACATCGACTTCTTCGTACGATTGTTTTTGTTCCGCAAACATGGATTGAAACTGACTAAAGTCTCATCAAAAATCATCAGATGTTCTGATTATAAAACCTGGAATAACTAAACATGTTCATTTCATTTTAATGTCCAGCTGCGATATCTTAGGTGAAGATGTCTTGTAAGATATCTGGCTTAAAAACATGTAATATTTTACAGGTTGCCCTTGGAACCGTCACCAATTTAGATGAGGCAGTAGAATGGCTGAGTTATACCTACTTGTTTGTCAGGATGAGAATTAATCCACAGGTGAGTTTCCTATCTATATTCGTTTTATTTTTACTCGTCTTAAGGTACAAAACATTTTTATTTTTTAAAAAGTAAAAAAGAAAATATAGTGCGTATTGAAATAAATTAAATAAAAAAAGATATCTTCTTCATGTTCATCAGTTATATTTATATATGTTTAAATTATTTTTTCTTAAACATACTATAATAAAGAGTTATGAAACATAGTTTCGTAGAAAACTATATAACAGTCCGTTCAAACTATAATTTTGCTAAGTTTAATAAGTGTTAAAATGTCCATTCGTTTAACAGATTACCCTTTTCCTTGTGTTAGACAGTACGTTAAATTTTACTAGCTGAATTTGTTTAGTTACCACTGACCTTTTTGGATTTCCATCTGGATTGCCAAATCAGTCAACTCATAGGATTCAGCTCAATTTTTGTTCTTAGGTCTACGGCCTAACATATTCTGATGTACAAGAAGAACCGATGTTGGAAACAAAAAGGCGCGAATTGATCACAAGTGCCGCTATGCAACTAGATCGTACGCACATGTTGCGATACAACGAAAGGACGGGTGATCTTAATATAACAGGTAATCAGATCTCTCGAGTTTTTAAATTCCTACCCAAATTTCTGATGGTAATGAAATCGTTAAAAAAACCATTTTTATTTATTTTCATCCGTACAATGATATCATTAATCGATCTGAGACACAATTGCGAAAGCAGACGTGGTCTCCAGTAAATTTTTACTTGATAAATATCTTAAGTTTCATTAGTTTATAAAGAATAATGATTTTAAAAGAAATCCAAAAATTCTATGTTGTCCAAACTGAACCTGCGTTAAATAACGGAACTATGAGCTTTTAACATTGTCTCTTTTTTAGATTTGGGCAGAACAGCGAGCCATTACTACATTACGAGTGAAACAATGGAGGTGTTCAATACTATGGTTCGCAAGTCTATGACGCAGGGATATGTTCTCGAAATGTTGACCAGATGTTCAGATTTTCAGCAACTTAAGGTATATTTTAAAATGAAATTATAGATTGTTTAGATTCATTTTTTTAACCAATAAATTTCATTAATTTTACATACAATTTATATGAAACAGATAAGAAAAGAAGAAATAACAGAGCTGTGGAACCTCAAAGATCAATATGGCGAATTAAGAATCGACGATCCGCCAGAAGACATCCATTGGAAAATCAATATCATACTACAAACGTACCTTTCGAGAGGACGAGTTAACGCGTCTTCTCTGCAATCTGATTTGAACTACATCAGTCAGGTTGGCTATAATAGGTTTTTTTTAATTAATTTAATAGACTTACGTAACGCCCACTTACAATCTCATTACGTTTAAATTAAGGTAAAATTAATTATTTAAAAGGATTCACCTAACGCCCTCTTATAAACTCATTACGTTTTGCAATTAATTATTTAAAAAGATGTCATTTTTATTCGAGCCCATTCTTACAAGCTAAGCAATTAATGGTTTAAAAACACTGCTTCGGTCTTTTCTTGTCTCGAAGATGGGTCGGCGACCAAACCTATTTGGCTTATTCTCCCCATTCGAGAATGGCCTACGTAATTATCAACCAATCATGTTTTAGAACGCTGTTCGAATAGTGCGTGCGTTATTCGAGATAACCCTGCGCAAGAATAACGCGTACATGGCAGGACTGTATCTTAAAATGGCCAAAATGATGGAGCTGCAGCTATGGGACTTTTATAGTGACATGAGACAGTTTAACTGTTTCCCTAACGAGGTGCTGAAGCATATAGAGTATCCGATGCTGAAACCTGACCAGATACGGGACATGGACTGGAAAGAACTTGGTATTTCATGTTCTTGTAATAATTTTACAGATCGGTAGAAATCAGTCAATTGAACATAAAATTTAATGGCAGCATGAAATCTGTGTCTTATAATTTAGCACTGAGCGCATTTTGCACAATTATCCTTTGAAAAATCGCAATAATACAGCGAATAAGTTATATTAATTTAATCTTTGTGTGCAACAAAGTTATTTCAATTATCTAGATGCGCCAGATACCAGTATAACATTACTTTTCTAATATATAACAACGTTCCTTTTTTTTTTTCAGTATGAAATTTTGTAGCATCTCTTTTCTCGATATAAATATACCTAGCTTTTACAGCTGCAATATTTGTAATAGACTTTGAAAGTAATAATTCATAACATTGCTGCCCATCCAATAATGCGTTTTTAAAAAATTTTCAACTATAGTTAATATATTGAAATATTTTAGGCGATCTAATCCGCAACCCCAAGGCAGCTAGACACCTTAAGAAATGTGCGGATGAATTCCCCTTGTTAGAAATGGAGGCCAGCTTGCATCCCATTACGAGGACCGTATTACGGATAAGACTTACTATCACGCCTAATTTCAAGTAAGTATGCAAGACATCATACATGTAAAGCAATGATGCGCCAACATTTGAAGTATACCCAATTTTAGAACGTCAATAAATCCTAAATGATATTGAAGAACAATAAATTGTCGGCCAGCATTAATAAAAAGATATTTGTATTTATCAAGTTAATTTTCCACTCACACCAAAAAACATCCTTAATATGAAATCTTCCTTAATAAAATTACTTACATATTTTTGATTTGATAACTATTTGTTTTCAGATGGAATGATAAATACCATGGTAAAGCACCAGAAGCATTCTGGATTTGGGTAGAGGATCCGGAATCAGATATTATGTACTACCATGAATATTTCCTCATAACTAAGAAACAGGTAGATTATGGCATAGACAAACTGCAATATTTTATAGAAAAAAAATATATATTGACATATGTGTTGATATCCAAGGTCAAACTATGGATATACAATTATAAACTTTTTTTTGTTACTTGACATTTTGTATAATATTTTTAATCTATTGCAGGTCATAACTAACGAACCCCAAGAGCTTATCATAACGATACCGATATCTGAACCCTTACCGCCTCAGTACTACATTAGAGCCACATCCGAAAGGTAAATCTTTGTATTTCAAGTTTGCCTTTCACCTGTACCGCATCTTAACAGTTTTTCATTGGTTTTGATAATATTTGTATTCATATTAAATAATATGCATTTTTGTTGTAGATGGTTGGGGTCTGAAAGTGTCTTAGCTTTAACATTCCAGCATCTCATACTGCCTGAAACACATCCTCCGCATACCGGTAAGGCTCTGAATTAATGTTATCATTGTTTGTTTTAAAATTTATCTTTGCCAACGTAGTTGAACTGTTATCTATTAACTTTCTAAACGGTATAACCGGCTATGAAGATTTTTACTTCAATATCTAACTGAAACCTTCCCAAAACACTAACTCTTAATAACTCAACTGTATAAGTTTAAACTATTAAAATATCACTTGCTTCAACGGTGAAGGTAAACATCGTGAGGAAACTTGCATGCCTGAGAGTTCTCCATAATGTCCTCAAAGGCGTGTAAAGTCTGCCAATGCGCTCATGGCCAGCGTGGTGGACTATGGCCAAACCCTTCTCATATTGAGAGGAGACCCATGCTCTGTAGTGAGCCGGCAATGGGTTGATTATGATGATGATGAAACCGAACAATCCGCATATCAGTTTCTACCTGTCACAATAGATCTTCAAAATACGCCGTATTCTTATCATACCTTATACTGTTTTTAGATCTCCTGGAACTTCAGCCGTTACCAGTTACAGCACTGAACAATCCGTCATACGAAATTCTTTACAACTTCAGCCATTTCAACCCAATCCAAACGCAGATATTTCACTGTTTGTACCACACGGATAATAATGTTCTATTAGGAGCACCCACAGGTTCCGGAAAGACCATCGTAGCTGAAGTGGCCATGTTCAGAGTCTTTAATCAATATCCGAATTGTAAGGTAGGCATATTAATCTATAAATTCATCTAGCAACATCTCGAAACCTTTAAGTTACAAAAATAAATAGAATTGACCCAAAGAGAGAAGGACAAAAAATACATGTTTAACTGATCAATAACTATTAATTTGCAAGTTCTAGTTGAACTAAGATTTTTAAATTTTTAATAACATATATTTTGGAACCCTAAGCTAATGTTGGGTAACCTTTACCTTACAGGTAGTCTATATTGCACCCCTAAAGGCATTGGTGAAAGAAAGAATTAAAGATTGGAAAGTGAGACTACAAGAAAAACTTGGAAAGAATGTTGTAGAGTTGACAGGTATTTATAACATAACAATCTTCCTATGTAGAATTTTTCGCCTGTAAAATTAACAAAGCCACGCTGAAGTATTGTTAAAAACCAGAAAATTTTTACCAACCAGTTTTTAGTATGGTGTGAACATTGTCCTAATGCATTAATATTTATAGGTGACGTATCACCCGATATTCGAGCTATCCGCAATTCGCAAGTAATTGTAACAACTCCCGAGAAATGGGACGGTATTAGTCGATCGTGGCAAACCAGAAACTACGTCAGAGACGTGGCTCTAATCGTCATTGACGAAATACATCTATTGGGTGAAGACAGGGGACCTGTATTGGAGGTTATTGTATCCAGGTAAATTAAGTTATGCACAAGATTAGTTTAAAAAAAATTAAAGTCCACTTTTCCAATAAATTTTGAGCATTGTAATGTCTTGTACATTTCAGCCAAATTAAACGCAAAAGTATTTCAATTTTATCGTGTTTAATAAAGTAAAGATCATCACATTGATTAAAAATTTGTTAAGTAAAAACTTTAAATTTAAAGACCTCAGGAAATCAGAGCCCTGATACCAAAAAACTCACTGTCGATATATTATCAAGCTTTTCAATAGATCTTTACAACAATTTGCAATTTATCTATTGTTTCCAATATGCTAAATATATAATTTCTATTTTATGTCGAAAACAGAACTAATTTCATCGAGTCTCACACTTCAAGACGTTTACGAATAATAGGATTATCGACTGCGTTGGCCAATGCTAAAGATCTAGCCAACTGGCTCAACATAGGTGAGATGGGGCTTTATAACTTCAGACCTTCCGTTCGGCCCGTTCCGTTAGAGGTATGACATTGTTTTAAGGAGAATATTTATTTTTAAGTTTAGCACAACTTGCAACACTTATTTTACAACTTATTATTTTTTTTTTAATATATCATACCTATAAAAACTACTCTAAGTACTCAAGAAGATTTTGAATGAAAGAAAATGAAATATTAATAGTATCTCTTACCAAATAAAGCAAATTTCAGGCAAATCGCCGAAGAAAATCAGTGTACATCTTTTAGAAAATGAAATCACAGATTTTTTGTAAGATGGTTCAAAAGCTATTTAGGTTTGGTTTCTGTGACCGTATTACTGTGTTTTACAATTTCATTGCTACCCTTAAAAAACGGTGTTCATTAAACATCTAAATCGTGCGTTATGTAAGGAGAGCAAATGTTTACCCAGGTTCACATATCGGGGCATCCAGGGCGCCATTACTGTCCGCGTATGATGTCAATGAACAAGCCAACATTCCAAGCTATACGAACTCATTCGCCTTCAGCACCCGCACTTGTTTTCGTCTCCAGCAGACGACAAACCAGGTATAAACAAATAAAAGATCACGCTTTAATTTGCAATATACTAACACTATTCGTCGAGCTATCTCATTTTCGCAAGCTGTTTTTTTTTGTCAGTATACAAATTTAGTCAAAAGTAGTAAATGAATTAATAAAATTTGAATGACAATAATCTGGAATTTCAAGGTTAACCGCCCTAGACTTGATCGCATATCTAGCAGCTGAAGACAATCCTAAACAATGGTTGCACATGCAAGAATCGGAAATGGAACAAATCCTATCTAACATTAAAGAGTCTAATCTCAAACTCACATTGGCGTTCGGCATTGGAATCCACCACGCGGGTTTGCATGAGAAAGATCGAACAACCGTTGAAGAGCTGTTCATCAATCAGAAGATACAGGTTAGTATTGCTATTATGTATATTGACTACAAAACAGTTTGAAGTTTATTTGAAACGTCAAGTTAAGTGTTGACTACGAGTTTGGAAAGCAGATTCTTCCGACTAGAAGCCAAAAGGCAACTACGATACGATATGTGATAATTATGATTGATTGATGATTTGTACTTAGGAAAAGCAATAATACCAAAGAGTTCTATTGTTTGACATTAACGATTAATGAGTTAATGAAGAATCAGGTCAATTACACTTGCAGGACCTAATGCATCATTAATTTATTTCGTAATACATCTCATCTGACTGTCTGATATATTTTATATATACAAAAACATGCAAATATTTTCACAAATGATTGCTCTAATTTATGCACTCAACGTTAAGGTACTTATCTGCACCGCAACACTTGCGTGGGGAGTTAACTTCCCAGCTCACTTAGTGGTGATCAAAGGCACTGAATATTTTGACGGAAAGCAAAAGAGATACGTTGACATGCCCATCACTGATGTATTACAAATGATGGGACGTGCAGGAAGACCGCAAGTAAGTATTAATAGTATAGAATAAGTGTTGTTGTATATTAAAATCATTCTGGTAATTTTAAAGCATTCTGATTGCCTTAGAAATGGTTTAAAAGACGATTTCACATTTTTTATATTAGGTCTGGATTTATAACTATATTTTTATTTAAATATAACTTTTGTTTATGAATTTGAGCAACGGTCGACCCCCAACTAGTTGGACAGACGACATAAAAGTAGTCGCTGGATACAAAGATCACGTACTTTGGACCTTCCTACAAAAGATTTACATCCAGCAGTGGACGTCAATCGGTTGATATTTTTGGTTAATAGCCTATAAAAATAATACTTATAATATTAATCATTAACGAAGAAAAATACTGATATAATTTTAGTACGACAACGAAGGAGTAGCGGTAGTATTAGTTCACGATCAAAAGAAGAACTTTTACAAGAAGTTCCTTTACGAGCCATTCCCGGTTGAGTCCAGTTTGCTTGAAGTGCTGGCTGACCATTTGAATGCAGAAATAGTTGCGGGTATGTTAATTTATTTACTGATAAAACCGAAACTCAACAAGGATACTTTTTCATTGGTCGTTAATACGTGTAGGGTAACGACCACTAAACGTGCTTCATCGATATCCAGCATGCGGGTATCCCCGCAAAAGGCCAAACAATAAACTTAGTAAATTAGACGTGAATAGATGTTACACGGAAACAAAATAGCTGATTGTCTTACCCAAATACAAATTATAATAACTTTAAGAAAAATATCTTGTACTAACTTGGCCCGCGAGAACCCATCAAAACTATAATAACAGTCATAACCAACAAAACACTAAATTGATCAAGGTACAGTTCTAGTATCTTTCTCCACACACCACACAACTGTTTATTAGTCACCAACAGATTAGGGCGTGAAGTTATCATCACTACCAATCCTTCACTGGCCCACTAAAGAGAGTCTCCTCTCAGCGTGAGCTGGGTTTTAGGTCCACGCTGGCTAAGTGCGTATTTGTAAACGCCCTTAAGAACATTATGGAAAACTCGGAGCTTTGCTCACGATGTGTTCCTTGACTGATAAAGCAAGTGATATTTAATTTAAAATTACTTATGAAAAGTTATTCTGTTTGCAGGCACAGTGCAAACAAAGCAAGACATTTTGGATTATCTGACCTGGACATATTTTTTCCGACGTCTGTTGAAAAACCCTTCGTACTACAATCTGGAGAGTATAGAACCTCAGGACATAAACTACTATCTATCCAATTTAGTACAAACTTCACTTGACGCATTGACTAATGCAAATTGTGTGGAAATTGAAGAGGTAAGCTCGAACGTACTATTTTGAATAGTTTCGGTGTATAAAGGTTCATTCGTACAGTATAAGTTACTCTTACTTACTTTAGTAGATTACTGGTGAATGTTACTCTATTGTATGTTTTGGTATGGTTATAATTTTTACCCTAATAATTGTGCGAAAAAATATGTAAGAATGCTTATTTACAATTTTATATTAGGTAAGGAATTCTATATTTGGTTTCTAGGACCAACGTACAGTCCATTGCACATGGATGGGCAGAATCGCGTCTTATTACTATCTCTCGCACAAAACAATGGCGCATTTCCACGCCAATCTACAAAGCAACCTCGCTTTTGAGAACCTGCTGAGGATATTGGCTGATTCCGAGGAATACGCCACTCTTCCTGTGCGACATAACGAAGATATACTCAATGGGTATGTGATTTTCAATTTTATCGTGGACTATTTAATCGATGATGTCCAGCGTTTTTTTTTCAGAGATTTGACGAATGATCTGATCGACCCTGAAATATACAAAATGTTGTTGTTTAACATTTTCAGTAGATACTCAAAATATCGATGATGATGATATTGATGATGTAACCTGTTTACGTAATGATCGTTGTCTAACTCACTGTAGATGATTATAAATTTTCTTTCAGCGAGCTTTCGCAGCAGTGTCGTTTATCTGTGGACTCCCTGACACTTGACTCGTCCAACGTTAAGGCGTTCCTGCTCCTCCAGGCGCATTTATCGCGTTTACAGCTGCCTAACACTGACTATCTCACAGATACGAAATCTGTGTTGGATCAGACTATTAGGATCGCTCAGGTAAGATTATTATCTATAATTATTCGCATGTGTTAATTTTTAAAAATTCTCTTTATATGACGTCCGCTTGTTATGACGCGGCATAATAGTCATGTTCTCCTCGATGTCATTATGGTCCTCGTTCTACAGGCGCATTTATTGCGCTTGCGCCTGTCCAACACCGCATTACTCTGAGACACTATGTCTGGGTTTGATTAACTATCTCCTCAAGAGTGTTGATCAGAGATTTTTTGTAAATTACCATTACCCATTTTTATTTTGTTGCTCCTTACCCAAAATCAACGTTAAACTTCCCTTGTTTGTTGGGCATAGATGTTGCTAGAGATATCTGAATTCTATCATATGCTGCTCTTGATTTGGTCAGCCCACCTTACAAGTTCAAACGTCCACCTGTCCCCCAAGCTTGCCTCATACCCCGCCCATTTCCACTTAAGATTTGCAACTCGCTGTGCTATATCAGTAAATCTGGACTATCTTCTACGAATCTCTTCATTTCTCATAAGAACATTATCGTCCCTCGGGAGTTTTATCAGGCCCATAGTAACAGAACATATTCCCTAGCCACAAGGCAACACTGCCAACACGCAATGTGCATTCATGAGACAAAACTTTTTTCACCATTAATTTTTTCATGCCAGGCAATGATAGACGTATCAGCGGAAAACGGTTGGCTCGCCGTATGCCTCACCAGCCAGATGTTGATGCAGTGCATCATACAAGCGAGATGGCCGAACGATTCGCCGTTAACGACCCTACCGCATATCGAGTCGCAGCATTTGTACTTGTTCACCAACATGACGAGGGATACGAAGAAACCGTGCACCGTTTTGAACGGATTGAAAGTTACATGTATGAGGAATTATGAGGTTCTGGCCAAATATATGAGACGGGAGTTCGAGGAAAATCAGATTGGGGAGATACATAAGGCAAGTGCTTAAAGTTTTATTCTTCAAGTGTATTTCATTTTGAATAGATCGGGAGCAGACTAAACTTGATTTTGTATTTGTCTAAGTCATCGGTGCCCCTAAACCCTTGGCATACTATGCTTCGAGAAGCCACACCCTCGTTATGCTTGGGATTATTCCAAAAATCCCTAGATCGCTTGGGATTTATTCCGCCTACGGTCGTTGAGAGAATTTAGATCATCCCATGTAAATTAATCTACCGTTATAGTCTTCCAATAATCATCATCATGATCAACCCATTACCGGCTCACTACAGAGCACGGGTCTCCCCTCAATATGAGAAGGGTTTGGCCATAGTCCACCACGCTGGCCATGTGCGGATTGGCAGACTTCACACGCCTTTGAGAACATTATGGAGAACTCTCAGGCGTGCAGGTTTCCTCACAATGTTTTCCTTCACCGTTGAAGCAAATGATATTTTAATTTTTAAAAACGCACATAACTCCGAAAAGTTAGAGGTGCGTGCCCGGATTCGAACCGCCGACCTCTGATTAGGAGGCTGACGCCCTTACCACTAGTCTATCACCGCTTCAATAATATTTCATTAATATATATCATTCCAATAATATTTCATGAAACAAATCAACGCTTTATCGTAGTACGTGAAATAAAACTTATTACAATGGAAACGTTATAACTTAAAAAGTAGTTTGACTTTTAAAAGGAAAAGAGTAAATTATGTATGCAGAAACATAACTATCACAACACATATTGCTGTAGGTTTATTAAATAAAACAAGCTTCACCTACCGTCACGTGTGCCTACTGCAAAGCGCTAGTCCATCAAACAACAACTTGAGAACATTCAAACCCCAAAATCTTGAGAGTATTTCTAAATTTTATAATATTTGGTGCAACAGGCAATATGCGACCTACCCACATTGGACATGAGTTTCCACATCAGAGGTTTGTGGTTCGACAGCGACTGCGAACAAGACAAGAGGGTCAAACAACCACCAACCAGAGAAGACTGGTTACCATTACACGCGGATCAGGTAAAGTGCTGCACCATACAAATGTGTCAAGGTCACCTTTTTTAACGTTTGTTCGCCATAGTTTGAAAAATGCCAAACGAGACTGTTTGACTGTTGTATTGAATGGAGCGTAGGTCGTGTTAGTATCATTATTATTACCACATTACTACAGGTCGTATGTCTCCTCTCAGCATGAGGAGTTTAACCATAGTTCATCACAATTGCCAAATGCAGATTGCCAGACTAAACACGCCTTTGAGAACATTATGGAGAACTCTTAAGCATGCAGCTTTCATCGCGATGATTTCCTTCACCATTCAAGCAAGCGCTTTTATAATTTGATATTGCTCAAACTGAAGCTCACTTGAAGCGGTGATAGCCTAGTGGTTAGGGCGTCAGCCTCCTAATCAGAGGTCGGCGGTTCGAATCCGGGCACGCACCTCTAACTTTTCGGAGTGATGTGCGTATTAAAAAAAAAATCACTTTCTTCAACGGTGAAGGAAAACATCGTGAGGAAACCTGCACGCCTGAGAGTTCTCCATAATCTTCTCAAAGGCGTGTGAAGTCTGCCAATCCGCACATGGCCAGCGTGGTGAACTATGGCCAAACGCTTCTCATATTGAGAGGAGATCCGTGCTCTGTAGTGAGCCGGTAATAGGTTGATCATGATGATGATGATTGCTCAAACTAAAAAAGCACACAGCTCCGAAAAGTTAGATTTGCGTGACGGGAATCGAAATTGATCCAATCCGAATTGAAGGTACCCCTTAGCAATCACCGCTTCTAGTCTTGTAACAGTAGTCAAATAAATTATTAAACCATTTTAGATTAATACAGTCCACTTTATTTTTCATTTTTAAAGTTAAATTATCACCGAGCCAAACAATTCTACAAACACATTGGTGCTTTTCGCAGGAATACACAATTGTGATCGACTTAGCGCGTCGAGGAGGCAACGCTAATAATGTGATGTGCCCGCGATTCCCTCGCAATAAGAACGAGGGCTGGTTCCTCACACTCGGATCCACGGAGTACGGGGAGCTGCACGCGTTGAAGCGAGTGCCCCCCAAGGGGACCACGCATATCACTTTCTACACGCCTTCGTTTCGAGGTATAACTTCTTGATAAAGTGATAAAAATTTAATTTCCCGATTGTTGTTCATTAGGTACTTTACACAGTTAGTTCATAAGTACTTTATACAGTTCGATTAGCAATCCATGACATGTGCAATAGCGTTTTATTAAAGTTATTTTAACGTGATTGTCTTAAGTTGTATATCTCCAAGGAACATCCTTTAGAGTTCCAAAATCTGACAATTTTTGCCACGGAACTATTAACTGGCGATCTCCAGGTACAAAACAGGATGTAGAAAACCATCCTGACGCAGTCTACCATCCTAGACTGCATCAGGCGAGATTACCTTTAAGGACTAACTTGTAGTGCATAAAAAATCAATAGAAATCGCACTCAGCATTGCTCTTTGCCCAGGAACAAACAGAACCGTAATCAATGGCTTAAAATGCTCTCTGAGACATGTGAACTGAGAAGCGGCAATTTTTGAAATCCAACCTGGTACTTACTTTAGCCGAACCCAGGCTTCTTATGATCCGTTTTAGATTACGGTGATCAGCGTAATCTAAAATGGAACGGAATCAAAAGCTTATCCGACTCGACTTCACCAATGCAATTGAAATAACGATGTATTAATTTCCATTTATACAGGTCGTATCATTTATACGCTGTATATAATGAGTGATAGCTACATGGGTCTGGACCAACAGTACGACTTCCAGTTTGAGCTAATGGACCCGCTGCCGCCGGAACGCGTTGAGAAAGTGTACGACACCACCAACAAAGTTATCACCGAATAAGCTAATAGCCGTGTATAAAAAAATGTTACTATACTAGATAAAATAGAAAAACTCCATGTATAGCTTTCATATGTTAAATATTTAAAAATAAATTATATTTTTCAAATTTTTACCTTGCGTTTTATTCTTGGTTTATAAAAGGCCAAGCCGAATTTGTCAGCACCAATAAAAGTTTAAAATTACCCTAAGTAGTTAACAATTAGGTAGCATACCTAATTAAATAAATTCAAAATCACTTTACTTACTACACATGAAGCGTTAATATATCTTTATATATATTATAAAAAATGTGAGTGTTTTGGTTGTGTTTGGTTGTTTGTTACTCAATCACGTAAAAACGGCTGAACGGATTTGGATGAAATTTTGCATACATGTAGCCTTTGACATGGAAAAGAACATAGGCTACCTTTTATCCCGATCCGTTAAGTAGTTTCCGAGGGAAAAAGTTTGTACGAGCAGACAGCTTTGAAATTTTGTATGCATGTGACCTATGCTCTGGAAAAGGCCATGTATTATCTATACCGATATCTGAAATAGTTCACTTGGAAAGATTAAAAATTGTTAGCGAGCGAAGCTTTAGACCTAATTCTGAAGTCCACGCAGACGAGTCGCGGGACGAAGCTAGTTTTTATATAACCCTCCTATGTTAAGTTACTAAAAACGTCAAGACAAAACGTGTAATTTTTAAATAGGTTTTTGTAATATTGAAGCTGTGATAGCCTAGTGGTTAGGACGTCCGCCTTCTAATCAGAAGTCGGGGGTTCGAACCATGGCACGCACCACTAACTTTTCGAAGTTAGTGCGTTTTTAAGCAATTAAAATATCACTTGCTTCAACGGTGAAGGAAACCTGCATGTCTGAGAGTTCTCCATAATGTTCTCAAAGGCGTGTGAAGTCTGGCAATGCGCACATAGCCAGCATGGTGGACTATGGCCAAACCCTTCTCATATTGAGAGGAGACCTGTGCTCTGTGGTGAGCCGAGAATGGGTTAATATTGACCATTACATGTATTTAATGAAAGTGTATTACAATACAGCTTGGATAAATCTATAATTAATTCTAAATTTCATTTTTAAAACTGTGTGTATGTTTGAAAGCATTAGTGTTAGAAACTGCCAGTGCGATTTCATTAATTAGCTTTGTGAAATATCCTGTATATCGAGGTTACTTAGTGGCAAAACAACATGTTACAATGTGGGTTAAAGAATAGGAAACACCTAGTAATCCAGTAAAACAATAGAATAACTTTATCAAGACATATATATTTTATACACATGATACAAATTTAACAATGCTTACGTTGCTAAAGATATTATTAAGTCTTGAATATTTTTGATCTATATGACACATGATAGCTATTTGCCGCTGTAACTATTAGATTTCAAAAATATATGCAAAACAAAAAATATGCATTTTCATAACAATATAATTATTTAGAATGTCCTTATTAAAATCTACAGATAGTCAACCGGAAGTTTCAAGTATGATATAGAGTTAGGCATAAATGATTAATGAGACATTTATTCAGTATAAATGAATAACTTTTAATACTATGAACAAAAACTTGGCCCTAGTTACATAATATAACATTCTAATTATACAAATACAACATGGCCCATTAATGCTACTTGTAACAAACTGGTAAATTACACACTTCACAACACAATTGGAGTAAATTTTAGGTGATTTAGGTGATTGAGTACGGTTTCAAAAAATCTATGCTTCATTCAAGTTAAGAATATAGTAAGTCATCATTGTTCCCTACTCCGTTAATTTATCATATCTATGTAGTTAACATGTAATATTTGGTAATTCCTTAGTCATAAATAATATTGAAAAATAACTTTATTGTATATCTTTATTTTAATTTGACATATTTTTGTTCATCTGTATCCACAAAACTTTCTTTTTAATACTGAGTTTTTACTCCAAATGCACCTTTACCCTGCATTGACAACTCATTATTATTCCAGGATTTAACTATAGTAAAATTCACTTTTACTCCATTTTACAATCTGTTGCTGTCCATCTTCTATTTAGAAATTTAAAAACAAAATAAACCTGACTGTCCTAATTGAAGAAAAAACAAAAATCATGTGCTTTTTTTTGTTGGTTTCTAAATGTACAATTTATTTTCATTATTAAATTATAAGATTACAAATACAGCATACCTTAATAACAGTATGTATTCACACATTTTTGGCCTTACAGTATAAAAATTGCATGAAATCAGAAATTAAAAATAAGTTGCAAATTAAAAACAAGTACAGATAGCTTGATTAGCAGAAATAATAAAATAATTGATTCATAGGTGTATTGTTTATATTTAAATTTGAAACTGCCACACAGGAATTTAAAGGAACACGCATGTCCAATGACTTGACGTTGAATTTATTTTTGTAAGTTTAATTTTGTTTGTTTATTGAAAATAAAATAGTGATAACTGTTCATCTAACTCTTCAGTTAGAAATAATGAAAAATTCTTAAATCACAATCACCTATGCTTAATATATATAAAGCATAATCAAAGATCAAATAGCTATAAGATGCTAGTTTATATACAAATAGTGATACTTTACACACCCAGCACACATTGTCATAAAAATACATAATTAAATGCTTATACAAGACAGAATTTAATTTCTTTATTCAGCTATTATTTTTTGCTATAATATGCTTTTTCTGTTATCTTCAATAAAAAAAACCTACTATCACAAGAGATCAGGCAAATGTTTTGAATACTCAAACAATATCAAATATTGTTGGAGTATGGGCATCCTGTTATTTACGCTTCTTTTCCCTTTCTTCATAATCGTCGGTGCACGCTTCAGATATAAGTTGCCTCTCTCTTGCCAATATACCATCTAATTGATTGGTAAATGCTTCAAAAGAGAATTTAGATTCAAAACGCTTTCTACCTGCTTCGCCAAGCCTCTCACATAAATCAGGAGAAGCAATTAATTTGCACATAGCTTCAGCAAAAGATATCCTATTGGGCTCGCATAGGAAACCAGTAACTTCATTGACTATGGTCTCTGTTGGACCACCACTGTCCACAGCTATTACGGGCTTGCTGTGATACATTGCTTCTAATGGCACAATACCAAAATGTTCATTTGATGGAGTGTAAATTAATGCTTTACAGTGGTGCAATAGAGTGACTTTCTCAACATCTTTGGGTGACTTCATAAATGTCACCTTATCCTCTAAATCCAATTCTGCAACTATATCGGTAAGTTCCATAAAATGCTCCATGTTCTCCAAGTTAATTGGATCAAATCCTCCAGCCATGATCAAGTGTACTCTTTCCCAATCAGACTCATGCAACATACTCTTCAAATGATTAAGTGCCTCTAGAGCAAGAGGTAAATTCTTTTTTCGCTCATACCTATTTATTGAGAGAAATATAAATTTGTCTGTACCAACTGGTACTACCTCTTTTAGACATTTTGGAGAAGTTTTATTAAAGAAGTCAGTGTTTATTGATGGATAGCAAATATCAGGGACATCTTTAATCTTTTGAAATGCATCCTGGTACACTCTAGCTGTGTACTTGCTGTTCACTAAAACCTTGTCAGCTCTTGCTGTGGTTAGTTCTTCTAACCAGTTCAATGGAGCTCTGTATATTCTTTTTAAAAGACCACCTTCAGTAGTTAGTAGCTTGTCTGGATGGTGGCAATAGAATACTACTCGGAATGGACCACTCGCCATTTTCAAAAATGGAATACACAATGATATTAGATCGCAGAAAATCAGTGTGGGCTCCTCGGCCGGTATAACATACCAGGCTAAGTATACAGCCGCGAAAACCATGCGAGCATACGCGCACGCCGCTTTAAATCTCCCGAATATAGAACGCGGAATCCAGTCACCTATTACGGTAACCGGAAAGGTTCCATCCCTGGTTTCGGCGAAACAGTGCGATGGATCGTGATGGTTAGTAAAAAAAGCAACGTCGTGGCCTTTGGTTTTGAAGGCTAATGCGGCATCCAAAACTAAGCGTTCCGCTCCCCCGATGCCCAAGTCTGGGTGTAGAAATAATATTTTTACCATTTTGCTTCTTTAAATGCTTACATAAAATATTCTCCTATGGTTAAACTTATTTCTGAAAAAACTCTTTACTAATCAAGTATTTGATAAACTCTTCAATTTACTTGACATTTGACGATGATGTCAATGTCAAATAAACTGTTACTGTACACTTTTTTTTTGACTCGCTTAAGTGATCTGGGTTCTAGCAAGTCTGCAAAAACCAACGAGTATGTAACCAATATGTTGTGATTTTAATTTAGTCTAAAATCTAAGTCAACAGACCACAAACGAAAATATGTAGTTTTTCTGAAAATCAGTATAATTCTCAATATTGCCTTAATTAATAACTTACTACTACTTAGGGTTACTCAAAGCAAAACTACTGACTCACACTCTAATAGGTGTTAATAGTATTGTTTTATGGTCTGGTCTAAACCACAAAACAACTCGCATCCAACCCTATTTTATTGTTTGTTTGCTCTAATGTGTAATGATAACAAAAAAGGTAATTTGCAACATTTTTGTTTTTGTTGAATTTCAAACAAAAAGTCAAATGACTATGGTAACTTTTGATTAGAACAGTTATGTATTGTATATTATATATGAAAACATTTACTATATTTGTTGCAATTAGTGCCAAAATGTTAGTTACTAGGTCCTGTTTAATATGAATGTATACATTTTTTTTTGTAACAGCAATGTAACACCATAAAGCCTTACTATAGATTACAGAAATTGAATATATATAAACAAATTCAACATGAACAAACATCAAACCAACCGTCTTTCTATTTCAAGTTTTTGGTGTGAAAGCAATTTGTTTACTTGAGTAAACCTTGGTATTGATACCAATAAAACAAATGAAACTTTTATGATACTGTTTTAATATTTAATGTTACAGTAACAAAAAACATTACACTTACGAATACAAAATGCCTGAAGAGATCTTATAGCTAATTATAGTAAACATGGTAATATCATGGACATACCTACATACATTGAATTGCATAGCTCTTGTCAAAAGTTGTAAGTTTTTACTGTGGAGCTGTAAGTGTGTAGTTCCTTTAACTTACTACTACTACATTAATATGTAGAACAACAATTCTATGGTATGTTTAAAGAAGTAGTAATAGAGTATATGATCAAAATAAAATAATATTCTCAAAGTTCATCTTTTCTCTCAATTTTCACGAGATCAACCTGGAATGTAAGAGTTGCAGACTTGGGTATCTTAGGTGGAGCACCTGTTTCTCCATATGCAAGTTCTGGTGGAATAACTAATTTTCTCTGTTCACCTTCACACATTCCCATGAGTCCTTGATCCCAACCCTTGATGACCTGTCCAGATCCAAGAGTAAAAGTTAAGGGATTGCCTCTAGGAATAGAACTGTCAAATTCTGTACCATCTTCTAATGTTCCCTGCAAAATAAAAATAATTGTCGTTATATATAAGCATAAAATATGTTTTTACTGTTTTTAGCCAGACTAGAACTGTTTGTAGCTGGTCTATACAGGTAATTAAAAAAAAAATCTGACTGTTTATTCACACGAAGTGACAGTTGTACGCTGATTGCAAATATTGTACGGAGATGGCACATTTCAACTAGTTAGCAAGCAAAAAGTTAGAGAAGTCAGTTTGATTTCATGCAACCTGTTAATGTAGATTATTTTTGTTATCACGCTGGGAAATGTGTTTACGAATCCCCTCTGGAAGCAAAGCAGGCAAGACTGACATCTGACAAGGTATAGGTAGGTAGGACTCTCTGGCGGCCAGACTGGCGACCAGAATACCCACTAAAACCAAGCCATGCTCCTATGCGACGCCTGATGGCTGGGTCACGGGAACACCAGCGCAACTGGACCACTACCCAACCAGTGGTGTCTGCCGAAGCAGACCCTCCACTGGGGATTAATGTAGTAGTTGTAGATTTTTAAAAAACTTGCTTAGCCCTGCATTTTACTTAATACAATAGGTATACAGTCTTTTATGTATATATAATATAAAATTGATTTTGGTATTAAATTGCTATCCCAAAAATGAACTAAAAATTACCCTATAGGTAAACAATATCAAGTAACTTGCTAAAACACATGAAATGCAAGGCTTTCACCAAAAAGGTTGACAAAGAGAGATTCTGTATAGGAACTCTCTACTGTGCAATCAAAAACTTTTTTCGAGACAATCAAATTATAATTAATGTTCCAGTACCTAATTTAAATATATTATTAAGTTGACGTTTTCAATGGCAGAACTATAAAAAAAAAAGACCCAGTTTCGATTTATACTGAACTCTGGAAAAAATATACTTATGGAAGGTACCTAATGTAAATTGATTTTTACGATAAATATTATTAATTCAATTTGGCTTACTGTATAATGCATGTGAAGAAGGTCTCCTTTTTTACTTTTGATGGGGCAATCAGCAGGCCTCTTCTTTATACCAATTTGCAATTTTTTCGCCGGCGAATCACCTATCACGACGCTTTGGAGAAGGCTCATTAGAACCAATATAAATAAATTTATTTTACATAAATTAGAAACGGTACAACTTTGCATTGTATCTAATTATGTTTCTTTATTAGAGGTATTTAATCAATCCTTGATTTTCACTAAAACAACAGCGACCAGTGCCGTGGAAACAGAATACAATTACTTTCCGTATGTAAAAAGTACTCTGTGAATTACTCCAAGGAGGCCGTGGATGTTTAATGTAATCACTACCAAAGAGAATATAATCTCCCTAGAGTATAAATGTTCCTTGAATATAATCCTTTTAAATAAGTCAATGCGAATGAGACCCAAACCAGTATCTATGCTTAGTTTACACTAGGGGTGTCCACTTGAAAAAATATCGATATTTATATTCGATGTAAAACTATTCTATACATCGATATATCGATTTTCGCTAGAAAACATCGATATTTTTTTACTATCGAATACTTTCCACTAAAGTTTGGTTTTTAATTAAAACCAATGCTCTTTAGACTAACTTTGCAAAAGTTGCAGTTTGCTTCATCTTTCATAACAAGTAAAAATCTTAAATAAACTTGTCTGAGATAAAAAATGATTTAATACGTTACCACCATGCAGTAGAAGACGACGCAAAAATAATGAGAATTAAGAAAAATAGAATGAATCTATAAATTCTCTATCACTACATACTATCATTAAGAGTGAACGGTCGATCGATCTGTCAGGACAGATTAGGTAATAAAGCTGAGCAATCACAGATGTCACTATCTTAATGAACCATATTTAAAATGTAAGTCCTCACAGTAGAGTTTAAATGATTTAGTATTAGACAAAAAATATCATATTTTCGATATTTCTATAAATATATCGATATATCGAATACAATAATTATTTGACAAAACATCGAATCAATCCGATGTATCGTACGGAAAATATCGAATAAATTCGATATATCGATGTTAAGTGAATATCCCTAGTCTACACACATCATAATTAGACCAGGGTCGATAATTTTTATAACAAAAAAATAATAATAGTAGGACGAAACCCATTAGAAAAGGAGTAAGACAAAGAATTTCTTTGTTTCATTCTAAATGTTTCCATAAAAAGTCAGCAGTGGCCCCCCGCCCCATACAAAGTTGTCAGTTGTCACTTGTCACCCGGCAGTACTGAGACATTGCAAATTGCAATGCAATATATATTTAGATGTAAAGGTTTAGCAAATATTATAAGTTAATGATTGAAATTGTACTATATCGGATGACTTATAGTAACGAGCTTATCGCTACTACAGCTATAACTTCACTTCAAAATGTATCAATTTGATAAGTATAGAAAGTTTCTATTGAATAGAATGACTTCTACTCCAGAAATTGCTGAATATATTGAGAAATGTTTAGTAAAAGAAGATGAAATGGCAAAGCATTCGTATCATAAAATTTTGGTAAGTCGATGGACTAAAAATTAATAAAAAATGTAGTTTCATTTCTTAAAGAATTAGGTTTAATTCTTAAGAAACATGAAATATATGCCAAAATTCTTTAAATTCTCTGTGAAGGATATTTGTCTGTTAATAGAGACTGTACTAGTACAGAAGGCAGATTCCACAGAGAATGAAGTAGTGTTGTGTTTTATTAATATTATATCCTAAATATTTGGATCAAATAATAATGTAAGCAGATTCATCCTTGTTATCATTAAAGAGTAGGAAAATAATTCACTACATTTAATTAGCAATCTAAAAATGAGAACTAAATTAAGTATTATTTTCAGTTAAGGAATAACTTTTTCAGGTTTGCAGATGGTCAGATGGTGATGTAAAACTGTTTGAAACTCTGTATGAATATTTTGGGCTCACATTCATACCTGTAAACTATGTAGAGGGCAACTCGTTTACCTCTTTCCATACAAACAGTTTGATGTTGGTCTTAAAGATACTGAAAATGGATTTCATGTTCCAATATTGTAGGAACATGTTCAGCTTGGATATATTACTAAACGACAAGACTTCTACCGAGTGCTTTGATGAGAAAATAACCGTTAATGATATTGTCAGTAATATTGTCAGTAGGCGTTTTAATGAACATTGTGAATTAAACCTATCAAACTTTTGCAATGATCCAGGTAAAATTTCAAACTTCTTGTTCTTTATATTAATATGTACTACGGTTTTTTGGTTGAGAATTGCTAGGTATTAGATGTTTCTATTAAAATTCTCAGTATCAGCCCAGAGATAGTAGTATCCGTTGAAATGGTTGGCTTGCTGGGCCCATAACCCATTGAAATGGTTGGCGTGCTGGGCCCATAACCCATTGATAGGTAGATGTGGAGCGTGGGATTGGTTCCAAACCAAATAGACACTCAAGGAGTGATGAGAAAATTTATTTCATCGTAAACATTTTGGATTTATTGTACACAAAACATAATCATTATGAAATTTATATAAAATACAAAGTGTCATGCATGTCAGACATTCAGACATATTGCTTCTACAAGCGATTGTCACGGAATCTTCAAATTTGACAAAATTCAATCTAAAGAAATAAATTAACATTCCAAATTTAAAGTAATTCAAACACAATACATAAACCAACCAGATCACAGTTGACATCAAAAGAGTATGTATAATCTGAGATTACCAATCATCATTATCAACCCCTATGCATACATCTTGAATGCCTTACTAGCTTCTGTTTTGGCCACCACTTATTAAATTAACATTAAGTGTGAAAAGATATTTATTGACAGCTTTGAGTGCAGTATAATTTTTTTACCATCCAGTGTTATTAGAATCAAGTGTAATTCTAGAGATATAACAAATAAAATATATATTATATTCTAACATGCTTAACATTAACTAAATTTTATTTTTGTGCAAGAAAAATTTTAGTACCTACATTTATTTACCTTTTATCATCTTGCCTTACCTTGTTACTTTTTCCAGATATCTATCCAATTAAGATAATATACTTTTATTTTCAGTTCTCAAAGAGAAGAAAATCCGTTTTTACAAACTGAATATGCTTTCAAATTTAAAAATTCTTATGATACGAATGGGCAGAGAAACAAAAATTTTAAACTTATCTGAAAATAATTTAAGGTAATTATTATTTGTTAATCTGAGATATTCTTTTTAGATGTCTATGTCATTTCTAGGCTGTCATATTATAAGTGTGTATTGTAAGGTAGCTGGAGGCATTCCCTTAGTACTAGATTTTTTATAAATTTTGCTTCTGCCATTGAGTACACTACTGGGAAACTTGTGTTTCGATTGGCTCATTCTCTGAAAGAATATCTACCCTCTAAGTACATGGAGAACCTGGCAACCTTGACAACAAAACTCAAGTAGTGATATTTTTAACTTATTTCTTAGAAGGTCTAAATGCTCTTGTCCCTGAAAAAAATTCTAGTCTCATTGCAACAAATTTCAATGTGATGACCACTTATGAATCTAAATATATGTTCCCCCTTTTGGGATAATGTTTTCCGAGGTAATTTTTACATTAGTGTGTTCTAGGGTGAGCTAGCCACCACTGTCTAAGAGTACCAAGCAGTAAATCGAAGTTAATATATAAGAGATTGTAGGCAAAGTAATAATGGTTATCATAAAGTCTGCCTCATCATTTTTCAAATATGATACTTATATCACCATAAAGGCTTATATTATCATCATCATCAACACATTGCCGGCTCACTACATTGCACGGGTCTCCTCTCAATATGAAAAGGGTTTGGCCATAGTCCACCACGCTGGCCATGTGCAGATTGGCAGACTTCACACACCTTGGAGAACATTATGGGGAACTCAGGCGTGCAGGTTTCCTCACGATGTTTTCCTTCACCGTTGAAGCAAGTGATATTTAAATTGCTTAAAAACGCACATAACTCGGAGAAGTTAGAGATGCGTGCCCTGGTTCGAACTCCGACCTCTGATTAGGAGGCGGAAGTCCTAACCACTAGGCTATCACAGCTTCAATCAATCTTTTGATATATTATAAAATTATGATATTTATAGTTTATTTTACTATAACATTATCTTTCAGCCAAGTACCATTGGAAATATTAAACTTTTTCATCAAGGGAGACCTGATTGGCGTCAATTTGAGTAATAACAACGTAAGTATGAGGTACCAAACGTAATTCAAAATTTAACTATCGAAATTATTTTATATGAAACCTGCCTGATGCCTGAAACTTTACCCGTGAAGATTAAGGATTTTAGCATATTCCCGTGGAAGAAGCAACGTAATTGAAGATATGCCTCATATGTTATTCCTGTTCCCGTTCCCGTTTCTGCTCCCGCTCACTTACCCAACAGATATTATGTTTGTGAAGTTTGTTATGGCAAAAATGCAAATTCCTCCATTCCGCACATGTCACGAACTTATAATAAACAATATGCTGAGTTTGATCTATTTCATTTATCAAATATAAAGTTAAAAACGGAAATAATAATAATGCAAGCACTCACACACAAATATACACACGCACGCACATAAACTTATTTTAGCTTATAAACGATTACATTTGTTTGATAAGAAAGGTATTTTACACTTTCTTATAAATATATGCTTTCCATCTTTAGCACATTGCAAGTACGTCGGGAGCTCCGGAAAGATTTTTGGTAGCATACTTTTACCGTAAATATCATTAGTCTTTGAAGTAAGAAAGCATAAACTGATTAAATTTATATATCAAAATGTCATTTGTTTGTAGATTCCATCAATTGCCGAGTTACAAAGGATAAGCAGTAAGATTGAAAAGCTTTGGGTAGAAGGGAATCCACTTTGCGAAGAAGGAATGGACATGGTGTCGTACATTAGGCAAATATCGCAGAAGTTTCCCAGATTGATTGAATTGGTAAGGAATCCCTTTCATAATTCTATAATCGTCATAACAGTATCAGCATTACGAGGGTTTTGGTCCCACAGTAAAGCATCCTCGCTTTTTTGGGTCTAAAACTGACCTCCATATATGGTTTATGAAAGCCAAGTACTGATTGGTAGAATTTACACGCCTTAAATTTTCATTTTCATTTTCGTCCAGTTTTCCTCACGATGTTTTCCTTCACCGTTGAAGCAAGCGATATTTTAATTGTTTACGCACATAACTCCGAAAAGTTGGAGGTGCGTGATGGGGTTCGAACCCTCTAGGTGAGGCGGACGCCCTAACCACTAGGCTATCACAGCTTCTATTATATTATATATTTTTTATAATCTGTTTAAATTCTTTGTCTGCTCTTCATCAACAGGATGGAGTACCTTTAAACCGACATGGCATTATGATGCCGTTTTTTAAACATTTTCTAATCTCGGCGGACAGAAAAACTAAATTAGTTATAGAGAAATTCATAACCCTGTACTTTTCCCATTATGATACGAATCGCAGAAAATTAGACATGTTCTATGATTCTCTTGCCCATCTGACCATGGCTACTGATTTTGAAGGTAAATTTAACGTTTTTTTTTTATCAGACTGGCTTGGCTTGGCTTAGTTATTTTTAAACTTGGCTTGTTATATTACATGTAAACTGAGATTGCCGGACAGGTTTACTTCGCTTTCAAATTAAGGGTAAAAAGATAAACTCTTAAGTGCAATATTATTGAAGAGGTTTTTTTTAATATACCAGAATACATAATACAATATATAATACAACAGAATAAGTTAGTTAAAGTCAATTTTAAATTACTTCAACATTGACCATGAAATTTAAATATTAGCTGATTTTGAGAGTACCTTAAGATAACTTGTAACATAAATGTGCTGTGCCCATAATTATGGAATGTATATGCAAGCAATAAAATAACAATTAAAGGATATAAACACCTTTATTCCGGCACGCAAATGAACTAATAATAGCTTATAGAAGTAAACCTTGTTATGGAAAAAGTAATCTAATTGGATCTTACTAGCCTTATTTTTTGTTCTTCTCTTTATCTAATTTACATCTGATTCTTCCTTATTAGGCATGACTTCTCAGTTTTCCTTAAGATGTGAAGTTGAAACTTATATTGAATACTAGCTTAAGCCCAGAAATTCATCCATGTTTTAAGTTTTATTTTTAGCTTGCAATCCATTGTGCAACCCGTTGAGTGAGAACTGTATGACAAATAATTTTTTTTTTTTTTTTATGATCTCAGTGGTATTTAGCAATTTTTGTAGATTTAGAGAAGTTAGTCATAATATTTTTTTCTCAATCAAATTACATCCACTTTTACCAATAGAATATTTGTAAGGCAATCAATTAGATGGCTTTCGAAGAGATTGACCGTTAAACTTACTTGTACGGAAATGATAAATATATATTTATTTGGGGGCGTCCATAAATTACGTGAGGTGTTTAAGGGGGGGAGGGGGTCGAGTCAAATCTCATCTAATCTTACGTTGGAGAGGGGGGGGGGGGGTCTCGGCAAATATCACGCATTTTTTTTCTGATTGAAACAAAAAAAAATTATACTATTTTGTGCCATTTAAACCGCTGAATGGTTTCATCAGCACGCCTTATGATCTCTATTGCCCAAGTGTACGTGATGATTTAGAGAAAAGATGCTGCAGTACATGCGGTATTTACTTTGCATCTAGCACAAGAGCTGCAAAGCACAGGCGATTAGCCCACATTGCACCAGCTAAGCAAGCGCGTATGTTCCGCAAAGTGCGACCCTCACGGATTGTCACAAGACGAGCTAATGAGTTACTTTGTGCAAGTGCCAATGGCTTAGAGTGGCTAGATCAGAACGAAGTTGAAGGAGCAGATGATTTTACTGAAAATCATATGGACATGTTGGTTCCAATAATCTCTCTTGAGACCGTGCATGATTCTCCATGGACTGAATTAGAGTAGATATTCTTTTTTTAATCACAGTAGTTACGATTTAAGTATTCTATTGTTAAATTCTTATTACACTTATAATTAAACTCTCAGCAATATCGATTACTAGTCTTAACTAGTCGTAAATAAAAGCACGAAGCAAATTTGTTTTTTTCTTTTTACAATAACAATCCAACGCGTTTACGTAAGAAACTCACATTTTGAAAAATCTCACGTGAGATTGGGGGATGGGGGAGGGGGTTGAATAAAATCTCACGACATCTCACTAGGGGGGGAGGGAGGGGCAGAAAATTAAAAAAAACCACCTCACGTAATTTATGGACGCCCCCTTTGATACATGTTATTGGGATATATATATACATTTTTTGTTGCAACAAAATATAGTTAGCGTATGTATTGTATCATTTAACATTTAAAGCGATATAAGGTACCCACGAGACAGGATTACCTAGTGTGGGTACCATCGGAATATGTAAAACTGTAACTGTGTTTTTGGTTAAATAAATATTTTTAATATTTCTGTATTGTTTTAGAAACGGCGGAGGACATGCAAAAGGATCCATACGCAATGCATTCCCGCAACTTCCTCAAACCGGTGAAACGTGCTCAGATGTTCGGGAGGAACAAAAAGCTGTACAAGACCAGACAGGCGGTAGTGGGCGTGTTAGCTCAGCTGCCGCAGAGTCTCCACGACCTTAATACATTCAACATCGATGTATTGAAACATGATGTGAGTCTAGTAATCGCTAGTTACTCCAGCGCGATATAGGTTTTTTTTTAAATCCACTACAAGTTGTCCCTTGACGGCATCTCACCTGATGGTAAGTGATGATGTAGTCTAAGATTAGCAGGCTAACCTGTTAGGAGTATGGTAAATCCATGCTCGTAATTGGTTTCTACACGACATCGTGCTGGAACCCTAAATCGCTTTGCGACAAGTCTTTTTCGGTAGGGTGGTAACTAGCCACGGCGGAAGCCACCCACCAGATATCACCAGACCAGACTTAAACCAGGAATCGAACCCAGGACCTTCAACTTTCTAATGTGACAGCACGCGCGCTGCGCCACAGAGGTCTTGTTGAATATATGCTAATTAGTGATTAGCATAAGTACGATACTTATGCTAATTATTAATTAGCAAGGATGCCGTGGCCGATATTGTCAAAAAAAAATAGCTGACGGAAAGTAAACCAGGCTGCATCCTGAATAATTCAAGTCTGTACCAGGCTAACATAAATATATTTGGATATATTTTAGGACACTTTCTACCTCATCGATGCTCAAAATTAATTTGACGATCCAAAAACTGCGTAATGATTCACTAATAAATTAAAACCTTAAGGACCGGATTTATTACACCATGTAAGAAGCTTGAACATTTAAGTATGATTCTTGTTTTACCTTCTGTCTGATATTTTCTTTTCTTCACATTAGCAGCCACGCATGAAACTTACGCTAATCATATACGAACAATTATCATATGATTTTTAGCTGTGATAGCAAGTTAAGACATTGACCTCTCTCTCAAATTCAAGTCGAGTTTTAATTTAATTTTAGTATAATGAAAACATCGCGAGAATACTTGCATGCCTAATAATTCTCCATAATGTTATCAAAGGCGTGTCAATCCACTTTTGGGTGGTTGAGTTGGCAGATTATATGTTTATAATTAGAAGCAGAGGTTACTTGGCGATTTCATCTATAAGGTTTAATGCGCTATAACCAGCAAATCGGCAGAGTTATAACTTCTTCAATCTCAATCTCATACTGCACCGTCCGAATCCGATCCCGGAATATGATCTGGGGAAAATGACCTCGCAACGTAAAACTATTATAATCAATCCTTTAATTGGGCCTATGTCCAGCAGTGGGAAATTGAAAAGAAATGACGGATAATGAAGATAATAATCTTTATTTATAAAACTCAGTACAGCACAATACAGTGGAAACCTGACCCCTAAACTAGGAAAACCCGTATCTTAGGGGGCCAGTGCCAAGATGTAGCATTAAATTCAAATTCAAATAATCTTTATTCAAATAGTCCTTTAAAAGGCACTTTTGACGCGTCAATAATTAACATAGTAGTGATTTGATGGTGTTAACTACATTCGTAAACTTAAAACTAAAGCTATGAGAGTTCCCAACTGTCTAAGAAAAATCCCACAACAAACTTAGCCAGGTAAATTTTCTTTTTGTTATAATCATCTCACATTGCCACTTAAAATTATGTTAAGAGCTATCTTATAAGAGCAATATTTCATACCCATGCTTGTGTATCATTTACATAATCCTTTACACTATAGTATGACTTTTCTACAAGCTTATTAGTTGATGAAATAATTCTTGGTTAACTTTTTCTCTTTCACAGGGAAGATCTATGGTGCTAATCATTGACGGAGTGTACAAGGAGATATTTCCTGACGAGCTTGAAGGGAGGTTTATACACTTCCGAAGGTCATTCCTGCTATACGTTTCACCTAAATCGTACAACAATACACTGTCAAGTTACGTGATCGTGCATGAAGTTTTCACAGCGTCTTTAGCGTCGGCGGAGATCATCAATAATAGTTTTAAGGTACAAGTTAGCTAGCTATAATAATAAATCGCCAACATATAGCAGCAGCGCGGTTGAAATAAGGCATGTGCCCCAAAGTTAAACATTTCATTTCTTATCATGATTGCATACAATTGGATAACGTTAAAATTACAAATCCTATTTCTGAGGAGGCCAACCTGAGGAAACCTGCTGTAAAGCCTGTAAAGCAACCTTGTCTTGTTGATATCAGAGACGACTCCAGAAGTGGAGGTGCCTGCCAGAGCCAACATCAGGAATGGATCCCACTTCTGATGTTCACTGACCCTGAAGCAGGCCACTTCAAAATATTATTAAGTGGTAAAATGTTGCTGAAAAAGGGCGAACTGAGTTTCTTGATGACTAATTCTTTGTAGAATTTTTCTTCTGGCGGTAGAGCTAAGGCTAAGAATCGACATTTGTTCAAAATTAATCATAAAATGGGCTGCTTGAAATAATAGAATTTAGACTTTTAGAGATCCTCACTCCAATAGATCTCCCTGATATAGAAAGTAAAACACTATAACCACATTACTTGTGTGATTAGTGTTATACTTTCTGATATTTGTCTTAGTTCAGTCACGTGTAGTTTGTTTAGGAAGCTTTAAAATTACCTGTTTTTTTCTATTTTTGACTATTTATTATATTTAGAGCAGTAACTGAGAGGCATTCGTAAATTGCATACAGAAATATATCTTGTTCTTTTGTTATAGTTTTATTACAAAAAAGTATTTTTTTTAACATTGTTGTTTTAGAATCCAATCAGAAATATGACTCAGTTATCACTTATCAACCCTGATGCAGAAGATATAGCTGTTGTGTGCAACATATTCAGCCATTACACACAACTGAAGAAACATGAGGCCGAAGCGTAAGTTACTGTGATAATATAATTGTATATTTGAAACGACAACGAAAATGAAAGACTCCAATTGAAATGCACTTAATCAATGGTACAACACTACCAGGAAACTAGGTGCTTCACTGGATTTTTTATTATACAATGGTGTTTAACGCCCCCATAAAATACCGTTCAAAATAACTAGCCCAAGTTCAAAGCACCCAACAACCTAAACTGAACCCTTCAGTTTGTTAGATAGCAACACTAACAAATGACGTTTACTGTCTTTATCAGTGGTTGTCATTGTAGTTTTAATATTTTGTTATATTATTACAAATTTTTGAGGTAAAGATTGTGTGAAGCGATTAGAAGTATGTGTGAATAATTCTTTCAACAATTCTAAATAAGTATTTAAACAAAACTAGTGAAGCATTAAACTTTGTTTTGAACACAATCATTTTGATATTTGTGGGATATAAATTTACCTACTACATTCATTTATGATTCTTACATTTGTTTTATCCAATTGGGTAAGCTGTTTTCATAATAAGATCACATCTGTTTAAACATCATTAAAGTAATGTCACAATAACTAGGTAATTTTCGTAATGTTTCGATATTAAAATTCTAATATGAATACAAATAATATTTTATTTAGTGTCAATTTTATTTCAATTCTCTGCATTTCGCTATGATCAACATTGTCTCAAGTTTAAACAGCAAAACATTATAAAATACTTTGTTGCATTACTTTATAATTCTTATATATTTTTATTTTGTTACAGTCGTCTTATGCAACAAGATTGGGATTTAAAACGGGCATTGAAGCAATTTATGAACGATTTCAAAGATGGCAAAGTAAGCTCAGATAAATTTATGGAGGATGATGATTTCTCAGATGCGTCATCCCTGTTAGAAGATGAAATTGATTAATTAAATTATTTTCAATTAATTTTATGACTTTGATTTTCAGATTAGATTATCTAAAATTCATTAGAATTTAGATTTCTAACACCACATTTCACCTCACCTGTATACGGTTGAGTTAAAATGAAAGGCATTATTAATTTAAACTCAACACGCTGAAGTAAATTTGTACACTGAATCCCAGAAATTCATTACAAACATTCTAAACGAAAACTATAGTTCTCATGTACATTAAACTTAATTTTAATGTGAATTGGGTTAAAATTTAGAATCGTGCGGCAGGAGTTTCGGGGAGAAAGATGTTTTTTTTGGTAGAGATTTGGTCCCCGATTGTAACAATAGCACTCGCATTACAAGGTAATTCACTTTTTTCGAGAAATCCAAAAATAACTAACATAACCTTAAAATAGGTAAAACATCAAAAAAATAATGCAATATTACGGGAGAGCTAGATAGCATATATAATTTTGTATAAGTGCAATAAGGACGTAAGATCATGTCAAAGACTAGTGTCACAGTATTTTTATTTTTTTTGTGGTCTGTGGTTAAAATTTAGAATCGTGCGGCAGGAGTTTCGGGGAGAAGATGTTTTATTTGGTAGAGGTTTGGTCCCCGATTGTAACAATAGCACTCCCATTACAAGGTAATGCACTTTTTTCGAGAAAACAAAAAAAAACTAACATAACCTATAAATAGGTAAAACATCGGAAAAATAATGCAATATTACGGGAGAGCTACAAATCAAATGGGCTACGCCAGACGACTCGCTCCGTCGCCCCTTCATTCAGCTTCACCTATTCAGCTTGCTTCATTCAGGACCTCCTTGGCGAGCTTCTGGCTTCGCACTTCATAAAAACACTCTAGGGGTAGGGCAGACAAGACTACGTGGAGTAGGGGTTGGACAATTTGGTTCTGTCACACTATTCGACCTACATCAGCTCATGTCGTTTCCAAGTGTGAAGTTTTCTTACCATTAGAAATTAGTAGTTCGTCATATGATTTGACAGTTGGCAGACAGCATAGACCACAAAAAAATAAAAATACTGTGACACTAGTCTTTGACATGATCTTACGTCCTTGTTGCACTTATACAAAATTATATATGCTATCTAGCTCTCCCGTAATATTGCATTATTTATTCGATGTTTTACCTATTTATATGTTTTGTTAGTTTTTTTTGGTTTTCTCAAAAAAAGTGAATTACCTTGTAATGCGAGTGCTATTGTTACATTCGGGGACCAAACCTCTACCAAATAAAACATCTTTCTCCCCCAAACTAAACCGCACGATTCTAAATCCAACCCGTGAATTGAAATTAGTGCTGTTTTTCACAAATTTTCCCATAGAAAATAATACCAACTCGTTACATACGAAAAGATGAATCCAGTGTGGCCGCCCATCAAACAGGATTGAAAATGCACTATTTTCTCGGCACCCATCTTGCGCTGACCTTAGTCATGCCAAGATGATTGTGCAGGATTTTAAAAATGGTTGTATCGGATACGCCAACTATTTCTGCGAGTTGTTTCTTATTTAGTCTAGCATCGTTGAGTATAAGTTTTTCGACTTTTTGGATAAGTTCTGGCGTGGTCACCTCGATGCTCCTGCCCGGCTTCGGCTCGTCTTCAAGGGATTCCCTTCCTTTTTTAAACAAACTGTGCCACTTGTACACCATGGTTTTTCCAGGACAAGAGTCACCGTAAACCGATGACATCTCATCCATTATGGTTGCAACTGATTTTCCTTGCTTGGTAAGGAACTTTATAACGGCATGATATTCGATTTTTTCCATATTTCACTTTTCACTCCTGATTATGTTGCCTGGTCGGCGATAGCTCAAAGACTAATAGTGTAATAATGATTGTGATTGATTGTTTCGAATTGACATTTGCAGGTAACCATAGTGGTCATTACTGCGTCACCGGGGGTTTTTGGTGAGCATGAAGCTCAGCCTGAGAGAAGAGCACCTGGGCTCGACGACTTCTGAGGGAACGTCCCCCTAAGCGTCCCTAAGAGGAGGGGGCGTCTCCTGTGAGACTTGGACCTCGACTTAGGGTGACGTTGGGACTTGTTGGGTGTTTTGGACTGGTGTCTCAGTCCGAGCGCCCCCGTGACCGTGGATGAAACCCACGTCCGGATGACGACAGATATCGGGGACCTCGCCTTCGCCGGCGAAGACGCTGTGTACTGTTGTGTGTGTGTGTGTGACCTACTTGGGAAGCGTTGTCCAATGTCAGTTGGTCGTCCGGTTCGTCGAGGACGTTCTTCGATCTCCTCTTTATGAGAGGAGCGTTAGGGTCGGGGGTGTAATTGCAGGCCTCAACCACTAGAGGGTTGGGGTGTCGGGCTGCTTAGTGTAATAACAATGAAATCTCGTATTTATACTAATTATGAGTCACTAAACGTAAAAACTGTCAAAAGTGCCTTTTTAAGGACTATTTGAATAAAGATTATTTTGAATTTGAATTTAAACACGTTACGATCCTAATTAGCCTAATCACCCCCCCTCCAACCCTCTCATTCCGCGAACTTAAAAACCCTCCCTGATAGTAACCATAGTGCAATGTAAAATGAAAAAAAAACCAGATTGCTAAAAACAAAAAAAAATGTTAAGACTGCTCTTTATATAGCCAAGTTCGCATTTCTACCATGTTTTGTCTGAATATTCCTCGCTCATTTCCATTCGTTATATGTAAGGATACCACGGTTTTAGATCCAATATTGGGATCTTTTTTGTTGCTTTGTAAATATTTAGACATTGTTTCGAGTTCCATTGAAACTTAATTTACAAGTCTAATAGAGAAGTTTCCCTGTCAAAAAAGAAAGCACCATTTTATATATTTAGTCATTTATTTTATAAAATAGTCTTGCCAATTTATTGGACCTACATTTCTACACTATTGTATTGGCATTAATAAAAAAAAAAATTTGTTATATTATAATTTTTTGTATTTTTACTAGTCTGTGGTTTGTGTCTCATCTTTGTTAAGTCAATGTAGATACTCTATGGTTGAGAAAGGCGGGAGACTTCGTATATGGCGGGTGCGGTTTTTTCACGCTTTTCTTGAATTAATGTTTGTTGGCTGGTTTTGGAAAGGACTGGTGTTGGTTGTGTCGTGGACAGTGTTGGTCTCGTTTGTGTAGTGGTTGGTTTTCTGAATGGTTAGCAGGTATTGATTTGGGAAAGGTTTGAGGGAGCTGCGTTCGCGGAGTGCGAAGTTTCCCGCCATTTCTCCCTAATTTCTACATTGTTATAAACTTGACATTGGCTAATCTCTGCAAAGCCATAAAAAGAGAGAACTAATAAAATAATAAACTTGACATTGGCTAATCTGTGTAAAGCCATAAAACGAAAGAAAAAAAAAAAACTCTATGGCATCATTAATCTGTGGCATTTGCAAGGAAATAAAACAAATCGGAATTCCATACAGTAAAGTAATAAGTATACTTTAATCTGAAATCGCTCGAAATATTTTGATTACTGATTTTAATAGTTTATAATTAAACTGTCGATGATGATTTCGTCAACAACTTTCGGATCTTCGTAAAACTAATATATTTAGTGTATGTTTCAAAAGAAGCACTTTATCAAACCCGAGTTTATGTTGATATGTCAAATAGCTCTTTAGGTCACGCTGCGAATATGCCAACTCTAGGATCTTTAAACAATCAAGGCATCCAGTACGTGAACAATCCACTACAAAGCCCTCAGATACAATCTGCGTCTTTACAAGGTTCCCCTTCTCAACACAGTCCCATGGGTACCCAGCCTCAGGTTGGCTCCAAGGTTAATCAGGGAGGTGGCGATCAGGCATCA